>OX344851.2:11608663-12858663 GCA_947037095.2 Nycteola revayana | reverse complement strand
GCTTATGCGTCGAGAAGAATCTAGAAGTATACAATTTTGCAGGACTATTTGCTAAGCAACGTAGATTTGCATTAAGGAAGGATTCCCTAAATGGGGTTCCTAGTTTGTATGAGGAATCGAAATTTACGCGAACGAAGACGCGGACCACAGATAGTCTTACCATATCTTATACAGATTGATATATTATAAAGCTGAAGAGTTTATTTGTTTGTTTGCTTGAACGCGCTAATCGCAGAACTACTGGTCCGATTTGAAAAATTCTACCAATATTTTATGGGTATGGCCTGGCCTGGCTATATTTTATTATAAAGATCCCACGGGAACGGGAGTTACGCGGGAAAAACCGCGCCCAGAAGCTAGTTTAATATAGATGTCTATCTAAGATTAAATTTCACTTTTTTCTATACAAAAAAGCTTCCCATTCAAAAAAAGAGGTTTATACCATTCCTAATTCTGTAATATGACATTCTTATACGAGTACAATATACAAAATTATACGAAATTATTCGAAATGACCGACTTCCCGGGGATTAATGGACAAACCTATTGTAAGGAAGCTGGCTTCTACATCGATAAAGATATCACACAAGAATAATGTTAAATACTTATACGTGTCTATTTTATTAGATTTATAGAACATTTTGAATATATTTATCTTTTGTTATACTGATTTTGGTTATGTTGAAATACCGGTTGTTTTTTAGCTATAATCCATTCAAAGTTTGGTTTTAAAACAGGAAATGACGTAATGATAAACTATACATATAAATCAAATTGAATGGAGAAATAACAGGTTTTACTAAATGCATATGAATGTATTTAAGTAACTTATAACATAAACGCACGATTAACAAAAATCAAAAAAGCTAACAGCCATTTTGGGACGTCATAGATCTAGTATAAAAAAAACTTTATTCGCTATTTTCGGCTCTGGTTTCATTGGCCTTTTGAGTGAATAGGAAACTAAAATTAACCGCGCCATTACACAAATTTGATTAATAACTATTTCTAAAACTATTATAAACATATTGAATACAAACATTGTTAAAATTTAACGCAAAATTAATACTCTATACGAAAGCCATTAACTTCGACAGTTTAAAGGACAGCTGTGTCCAAAAAAAATTAAAGGTGTCCACCGTTGGACAATAGGCTGGGAGACGCGTGGACATGTCAATTGGTTACCTATTTTGTTAGAAGTCAAGTAGATTGAGAGGTTATTTGTTAAATTGTACCTATATTAAAAAAAACGAAGCAGCCATTTTGAAAGGGAAAAATATACCACGATTTTTTGGTATCGCATTTTAATAATGTAATTTATATACTTATTATTTATTACATTGGCAAAATACTATACCAAAATATGAAGTTTATTTTTTATTTTTTTCAATGACAGCAACAAAATAATAAGTAGGCTATATTATATCTGATAAAATTAACTATCTTCCACTGAAGGTCATGATAATATTGTTCCAGCCGACTCACTACATACTATACAACAAAGTCACTGCCCGCTGACTGTCTGTCTGTCTGTCTGTGTATGCTTAGACTTTAAAAGTACGCAACGGATTTTAATGCGTTTTTTTGAATAGATAGAGTGATTCATGAGAAAGTTTTTTTTAAAGATTACTAGCAGAGTTTCTGCAGATTATTAGTATTCTTGTTAACCTCTTGTGCTAAGCTAACATTGATAAGTTACGAGTTGGTTCACGTAGGTAGTGCAATGGGTGAGGATAGAGCCGGCGACCACGAGATCACAAGTCCAACGTCCTAGCCATTGGGCTACGGCCGCTTCAGAAAGGCTTACCTATATGTATAACCAGCTGCGCCCCGCGGTTTTACCCGCGTTACTCTGCTCCAGTGGGCCGGAGCGTAATGT
The DNA here is from genome assembly GCA_947037095.2 of Nycteola revayana. NCBI lineage: Eukaryota > Metazoa > Arthropoda > Insecta > Lepidoptera > Nolidae > Nycteola > Nycteola revayana. The sequence goes on along the minus strand of OX344851.2, from coordinate 12,856,784 downwards.
TTTGTAGCCTATATGTTAATCCAGCGTATAGCCTATCCCAGTGCAAAATTTCAGCCAATTCCGTTCAGTAGTTTTGGCGTGAAAGAGTAACAAAGATTAATCCATCCATCCATACTTACAAACTTTCGCATTTATAATATTAGTAGGATAATAGGTGATACGCGGGTGAAAACGCGCGCGGGAAGCTAGTTATTTAATAAACCAAAAAAAATATCCTCACCACATCAATACAATTGACAATCATAAGTTATTAGAAACGTTACTATACAAAAATAGATATAAAACTCGTAGTAAATAACTTAACAAAAAGTTCACTTCTACCAAGTGACCATAGCGAATTGTAAAGCCCACAACACACAATAGCCGTATAATTGAAATCGACACTCAGTAGAATAACAACGCAACAAAGGGATGCAAGAAATTGGAACATCTGGGGTCCTTTGACAATCAGTTGCCGTATTTAGTTTAATAGGAGTGTGAGATTGAGTGTCAATGTATTGTAGACCCTTTTTTATGGTAATAAAAATTACTATCATTACTTATATATAGCTTTTACGGTTAAGTTTGTTTGTAACGATTTCACACGAAATCTACTTAACCGATCATCATTAAACTTTGTACACAAATTCTTGTATAACATAGGGAAATTGGCTTCAATGCGAGCAAAGCCGCGGGTTGAATCTAGTAAACTATGAATCCGAAATATCTTGAAATCATTTTTGTAGCTATACATCGCGAATTCCATAGCAGTTAAAATTACACTGATAATATCAATATCGCCACCATATTCAACGGCAGCTAATACAAAATTAATTTCATTTACAACAATAATACATAACACTCAAACACCCCAATTTAACGCCCAATTCGTAAAGGTGACGTGCCACTAACGCCCTGCCAACTACATTAACTCAAGTATTTGTGTTTAATCAGCCAACGATGTGGACCCCACTATATAATAACACAATATAGCACATAATAGTACACAGAAAGTGAGATGTAACAGTATGGGGGGTGCTGAGATGTTTTAATGTCTTTATTGACTGTTAGCTCTTAGGCTCAAGGCTCATGCTGGTCCCGGGACACCTAAATGTCTTGGATCTCGCAATGAATATAATTAGAAAGTGAAAGTTTATAAGAGGTGTAATGTGTGCGTTGTAAATAAATACATAGATAAGACTGTCAAATCTCAATTGTCTCAAAAGACCATTGTGCAGACTTACCTAGATTTTAGCAGGCATAAATTGAGGACGATAATGACACAGAATTTAAAAATTATGTTATTTATGATATGATGATGTTGACTTAAAGAAAACCTTTATGTGTAACTGTACTGATTTATTTATGAAGAATTTTAAGGCTAAAATAAGAACATTCAGTTATTATTTCGTCACCTAAACCAAATAGTATCATTTGATTACAAAAATAAAAAATAAACCTCAACATTTCACAGAAAAATAAGCATGTAAAGATGAAACAATTTTCACATAGCTAAATTTCTAAGTTGCATTTCTGTGTGTCACTTAAATGTTCTGTGTCTTTACCAACAATATACCCTATTTTACGCATATTTAGAAGACCCTATACAAAATGCCGCTTCTCAAAAAAACTTTTTTTGCTCGAAAGTGATACGGTCTTTTGGCCAATTTGAAATAGTTTTTGCCTTTTCACTGGTGGCTAGTTAAACCATGGCTAAACCAATTAACTATAGTGGATTAGGACCCTTAGAAATTTGACTTTTAGTGGTTTGAAGTAGTTATTGAAAGTGGGTATTCAAATAATGAGTTTGGAGAAATATTCGTTTCATAAGTCGTTTTTTTTTTAGTTTTTTTTTCATAACAGATGTGATTTGGAAGTTATACTGTCACTTTTAAGGGCTTTTAAGTTAGATGAGTCAATTATGTATTGATGAAAGACTTTTACTTTTAATTATTATAGATATCAATATCAACAACATAATATATTTATTGACACACAACTGATAGATTACTTCTTCATACCCGAAATAAATTTGAATATAAATAATTTCATAGTAAATACTTACCTATTTAGCACCAATACCTACCAATGCTGAGGCGACCTTTTTGACAGAACATGCGAGATTACATAATATTGTTTTTAGTTTTAATATTTCAATTAACTACTTATAAATGTGATGTTATTATCTTGTGTGTTGTGCTGAAATAAATGTATTTGCTTTCCTTTTATTTATAGTTTCATATAATTTATTGTTTTTTTTTGACAAGTAGGTACAAGTTTATTCCTAAGTGCTGAATAAATATCGTTTATTTTAAATGCTGGTTGCAGATGTATGCATTTTAATTTATTTAGGAACAGCATTTACATCACACCTACTTCATTGGTATATATAAAGTTAGTGAAACTTTATCAGCACGTCCGAAGCTGAACATGATTGAACATTCTTGTCGATTTTAAGGCCCAGGTGGAAAGAAATAGAAGACTGTATATAATAGGTTTATAGCCGGTAGAACATATCTAATTAGTTAGAATATACAAAAAGTGTTGCACGCGGTCGGGAAGGACGATTCTCTCTTCATTCGTTTTCTTTTTAAATTTCGTTTCGCGCGCTTTTCGGTTGCCTCTATGGTTTGTGTTTCTTTTTAAAATGTAGCTTATTAATTTTTTTAATGTGTTAATATAGTCAAACAGCTTATTAAGTTAAGCCCGGTGAAGTAGCAAAAGTCTGATGGCTGACTTTATGTCCGTTCTTTAATTGTTTAACATAAATCACATAAAACAATATTAAATAAAATATTTTACTACGCAAAATTGATTGTCTTTCACACAAAAACTGCTAAATGGATATTAATGAAACCTTACGATAATATTGCTTAAACATTAGAATAACACATAGGCTTTATTTAATTATGAAGTTCCCACCGAAACGGGAGCTAAGTGGGAAGCTAATTATTCATATTTAATCAACGTTTATGAGATAACAATGTTTCGGGGGTTCGGAATATGGTGCTCATAATCCCTCCCACCCCTAGATATGCCATTGTGAAAGTAATGTACCGCTAATTCTGAATAACGTACAGTCATTGTCCTACAAGACAGCTCTAACAAAGCAACACACAATAAAACTGACATAAAAATCTAAATTTCTAATAACATTAGTATAATCGTCTTAACTTACACACGTAGTCACATAACGTACGTTTACTTAAACTTAGTCATTTGTCGCTATCTACATCTGTACGAAGAAACGGTTTAGATAAGAAATGTTGTTTTCCATTGGTGCCGACTTGTGGTGAAGCAGGTACCGTTTGGGAGAACCCAAATATAGTTGCAACATGCGGCGGACGGAGGAATACCTGAAGGATTCTTAGTGGGTAGTATCCCTACGTGGTATGATTAGCATACCACCGCTATGGAGTGGGCGAGTCCCACATACCGTTTCGTGGGCGCGGGAATGTCACAGCGGCGAAGGGGATGCGTAGCATTTGAGCATTTCCCCCCGAGGCCGACAGTACTTATGGCGATTAGTACGTGAAGCACTATAATTATGATTTAAATGCTAAAATAAATATTGAGGGGATACTTCTCGGTCAAAAGCTTTTTTTAGATTCATTTACGTTGCAGAAATCATCTCAAGACCTTAAGCTGATTGGTCACCATTTTATACATTTTAACAAAGATCCATGCTTATTTAAGTATATCACTTTTACTAACTACCTATGCTAAGGAACATTATTATATAATTGCTTATATTTAAGTTCGCATGTAAGTGACGTATGTCTTAAAGAGAATCAATGTCTTTACACTTTTCAGTTATTTATATCATCATCATCATCAACCTGTATAACGTCCAGTGATGAAGATTGGCCGTTATTTTTTAAAAGCTAAGTACGATACAGATGAAAAGCGGTGTCGTTTGTCGACATAACAACCATTGGACAACCGCCGCTAGAATTGTGTGGCGTGTGACAACTTTTGCCGGAATTTTGACAATTCCGCACCAAGATAGGTTTACATGGAATACATTTTTACTGCGTTCTTTGTTAAGTGCTTATTATCATTATATTTTTTTCCAAAATATGCGATAGTGAATTTTAAAATTTAGTTATGTAGTATTATTTTTCGAGATATAGGTACCTATCATACTGTACTTTTACATCCACTGCTGATCATGGACCTTCTTTTTAACAGGCCTTGGCAAGCCATGATTGTTGAGAGACATTGTCATAATCACCACGCTTAATAGGAGGATTGTTGATCGCAGTAAGATGGTGAGTTTCCTTGACCTAATAGATGCTGCTGCCTATTCATCAGCTGTATGTCCCTTAGTCGCCTCTTACGACGTCCATAGGAAGACATGGGTTGGTCTATTCTAAGCCGGACACCAGATGCCTATATAATACCTGTAGGTACTTAATATTTAATAATTACTTTAAAATGTGAGGTTGGTTGGGCTTTTAAGTAATTATATAAAAAACTAGACTACATTTAGGGCATAAATTTATACCTACCAGCTTAGACGTGTTCTGGAAGTTTATGTATCATCTGTATACTGATATTATAAAGAGGTAGTTTATAAGTTTGTGACGTTGTTTATGTCCGGTGAAGTAGCAAAAGCCTCAGGGCTAACTACATATGTCCGTCCGAAAAAAAAAGTGACGTTGTAGGTAATCTTTGGATTTCCAGAACCGATTTAGATAATTATTTTACCAATAGTAAGTGTGACATCATTTGTGAGTGCCATAGGCTATATTTAAGGGTAAGTTTTCACGATAACGGAATCTACTGGGTGAAATTTATAAAGTAGAGGGGCTGCGTCATTTCAGTTTAGACGAGCTCAAGAAACGTATGTACCATCTTTTATATTCTACACACAGAACTGACATCAGTCTTATTACAGTACAACAAAAAACAAACCATTTCCAATTTCAAACACAGCATTCCATATTTCCAGAGCACAAGCTTTATTACGCTTGTTTATTTATTTATTTGAACTATACAAAGTGTCTCGACGGCTATAACGTCGCCATATAAGCCTTCGCTAACAGGTCACTAGTGGCAGACGTAAGTACGGCCTGTCACTATCACAAACGACATTACAGCGACATAAACTACTATTAGTGACGAACTGCAATGGGAAAATTGTCTTTGGTAGTACGTCCATGAGAACAGATGTTTTTGGGACAGTGTCTTTTATAAGGGAATCTCGAGCCGCTAATCGCGTTGAATGGCGGCAAACCGTGCACAAACATGTGCATAGTTTTGAGATTATGCGAAGGCGAGAGCTGGATACAAGGCGTGACCAGCTAAAAACCAAAGTTCATTCCCATTACTTCGATTCATTAGTTCGATCGTCGAACTAGTGAGAATTTTTTTTCTCATCTGTTCGACCGTCGAACTAGTGAGAACTATTTTTCTTATTTGTTCGACCGTCGAATTAATTAGATTTAAAAGTAGTTCTACTGGGCAAATGACAATCGGTTAGGTTAGGTTAGAGCTGCGGCCATACAACGCACGAGCCGAGCGAGCGAAGCGAGCGGTGCCGCGGCAGCGGCCGGCGAGTGCCAGAACCGAATAGTAAATTAGTAGAACATTTAAATGTAGTAGAACTATTTTCAAATTTAATTAGTTCGACGGTCGAACAAATGAGAAAAAAAATTCTCACTAGTTCGACGGTCGAACAAATGAGAAAAAAAAATCTCACTAGTTCGACGATCGAACTAATGAATCGAACTAATGGGAATAAACGAAAACAAAAACCGCCTTCAAATATTCACTATAATTATGTAAATGGCGTCCTTACATGTAGCCACTGTCTAAGAACTTTTGCTGCTAAAATCGGGTACATCAGTCATGTAAGGACGCATCAGTAACTGATTCAGGAAAGTCGGACGCCGTTGCCGAAATCGACATGGAATGCATCATCATCATCATCATCATGTGTTACAGTCAAATCTTATAATCGGTTAAACACTTTTGACTGCTTATATTAATAATTTGTATGGAATTTGGATCTGGCACTTCGCCGGCCGCTGCCACGGCACGCTCGCTTCGCTCGCCCGGCTCGTGCGTCGTGGTCACAGTTCTAACCTAATCTAACCTACAGAAATTGGAATCCTGGTGTTTTTTATGACCTTCGACCAAAAATAAGAGCATCTCGTTTCTGGAATTTTATGTGAGCCAAAATGGACCCGTCAAAACTTCTTTCCCTGATTTTTGCTGAAGAAACCTTAGAACCGCCCAAATTTCGACCGAATCAAAGGCTTTCTCATAGTCCACAAACGCCAAGCATAGGGGCTGATTATACTCCTCGGTCTTCTGTATAATCTGCCGCAGCGTATGTACGTGGTGAAAGTGGTTTTGACCGATTATAAGTTTTGTCTGTAACATATATATTTCAATGTAGATCACATTGAAATGTATGCTAATTACTAATAACGCGTAACTTCTGTAGCCGCGGGTACTTCATAATTTCCATAACATCCTACTAATATTATAAACGCGAAAGATTGTAAGTATGTGTTTGGTTCAAAAGTAACATTTGAATTAAATACTCTTTCATAGTGACAACTCCATTTTCAGTGTACCTATTTGTTTATGGTCAATAAAAAAAAATATAGTGTGACATTAACAAGAGCCGACAACACATTGTTTTATTTGCAAAAAACCAAATTTATAAATATTAAAAAAAAAAATATACAAATACAACAGTATGGATGGATGGATGGATGTTTGTTACTATTTCACGCCAAAACTACTGAACGGAATTGCCTGAATTTTTGCACCAGGATAGGTTATACGCTGGATTAACATATAGGCTACAAATGATCACGCTCCGACCCACTGGAGCAGACGGACGAGGGTTAAACCGCAGAGCGCATCTAGTAAAACATAAATTGTAGTTGGTAGCACGTTCATGAGATTAGAAAAAAAAAGGACAGTGTCTTTTATATAAGACCAAGTTAACTAAGCTGATTTGACACTGTTTTAAAAGTCTCTACGTTGAAATGTATATTTGCTAAGTTTGCCCGCCCTCGTCCGACAATCGGTGACCGACTTTTTGTAGGAGGAAAATATAATATATAGAATGTACTGACTGTAATAGTATAACGCACACGACCTTCTAAAAGACGGTCAGAAATGAAATAGGTGCATCCCGACCAATCCGATTGTCGGTGAAAAATGGAATGTCCGGAAATGTATGCGTTAACGCACACTGCTCGCCGACAGTCAGCCGCTTGCACTTGTCACAAAATCGGTCATAAGAATCGGAGGAAAAATCTGCCCGATTATCGGCCCTACAAAAAGTATGACGTGCACGCTGAAAATAAATAAATTCTAGTAATAACCATATAAAATACAAACAAGACATGTCCTAATTAGCCCCATAACTCATGGCCACCCTTAACCACGTACAAACTACGTACACTTTGTAGAAATCCGTACAGAGAGGTAGTTCCCAACCCGTTCTGAGACAATTGTACGCTATTACAGTAATATTTCCTTTATTATGTAGATGCCACGATAGCTGTTCGGGGAACCGCGCGAATTTTGTGAACTCCGGTTCAATTCCCCGGTTATGCATATTAGGTAGCTAATCTTTAATGGTTCATGGAAGTAACTTTACAAGTAGGTAAAATAGGTGAACCCTACGATTCGCTATGTTGCTAGCCACGAAGCTTTTGTTTCATGGACAAGATTTTTTATTTACTACTCTATAAAATTCTGTATTTTTCCTATTGGATCTCCATACATCATCATCAGCCCGTATTTGCCAAAGTTACCACGCTTGGCTGGCGGGTTGTTGACCGCAGTGTTATGTACCACAACGTTGATCCCCGTTCTTTGATATACGATTATTATTACAGATGATGTTATAGCAATCGGGACCAACGGCTTAACGCGCTTTCCGAGGCACGGAGGGTAGTCTCTCAACCAACCAGACCCGGAAAGAAATCTTAGAATTTACACAAAGATTTTTTGTCCAGCGTGGGGATCGAACCCACGACCTACGAAATTTAAAGTGAGCTAAATACCGCTACGCTACGGATTTTGTCTATCATACTTATTTTTGATGATAATTTGTTTTTTTATTTATTTTTATAATTAAATTTAATATTAATATTTATTTTTGATGATAATTTGATAATCCATTAAGGATTATTTAATATCTAGTTATGATCCTGCGATCCGAAATGCGATAAAAGTGATCGCGTATTTGACCAAATGTTTTAGTCACAAAATAAATATATATATATATAGATATACCCATTCGGCAAATGTTGATCAGACGGGTTGTAGCATCAGTTAATTGTTGATCAGTTAGCAATTGTTGATCAAAACAGCTTTTGTTGATCTAATGTATGATTCGGCATACAAATGTGGCTCCAATTTGATCAACAATTGCTGACCCTCTAGCGATACAAATAAGAACTATTCATTGCATTATTTATACAAATCCGCTCCATCTATTGTTGATCTGATTCAAATGGACCAATCAGAGGTAACCTTTGCCATGATTGGTTGGTTTTGTTATGCGCTGTTGCCACTTCGCTTCGCAATCTATACGCTATGATGAAAGCAAGACAGTGTTAAGTTAGGGCATGTAGAATAGGACTTAGGAGCTTGGTTCTCCATAAGATTCGACCTGTAATCAAATCTTGCAAGTTAAATTTGACACACTTTCCGGTTTCCGATTGAGTAAAATTTTACACGCATAATATGTAAATCGCGTGACAATGCAATATTATGATGACATGGAGCTGATCTAATGATTAAGCTAGAAGGTGGCCATAGGAACTCCGTTATAATACGACATAACCCTATCGAGTTTGGGCTCGTATGATTCGTCTCGATGAGTACTTTTTTTTGTAGATGGTATCCAGGGTCTGATGATGGAGTTGGAAGGTGGCCATAAGAAGTCCGTAATAAAACGACACAATCCCATCGAGTTTGGGCTCGTTTGATTAGTCTTGACGAGAACTTTGGCCCTTAATGGTATCCAGGATCTGATGATGGAGTTGGAAGGTGGCCATAGAAAGTCCGTAATAAAACGACACAATCCCATCGAGTTTGGGTTCGTTTGATTAGTCTTGACGAGCACTTTGGTCCTAAATGGTATCCAGGGTCTGATGATGGAGCTGTAAGGTGGCCATAGGAAGTCCATAATAAAACGACACAACCCCATCGAGTTTAGACTCGTTTGATTAGTCTTGACGAGTACTTTGGTCCTAAATGGTATCCAGGGTCTGATGATGGAGCTGGAAGGTGGCCATAGGAAGTCCGTAATAAAACGACACAACGCCATCGAGTTTGGGCTCGTTTGATTAGTCTTGACGAGTACTTTCGTCCTAGATAATATCCATATGCAACTCTATCAGATTAAATAAAATAAGTTCGTTCCATTTGTTATGACTGAATGTAAATTATATTTGATTAGATGGATGACCCAATGCCAAGGTGAGTACGTGCCGAAAGCTGAATGGTATGAGGGTGTATAAACATGCCATAATATCACTAATGTTGCGCCTCAGGGTACCAGGGCGAACCCTGTTGTAGCCCTCTTCCCCCTACAATTGACCTCTGGGGGGAAAATAAATAAAAATCATTTTTATTTACGTAAACCTATTACAGGCACTTGCAAATAGTCACAACAATAATTTATTATTAATCTATGTATAATTTTAACATTTATAAATGAGCATATTAAGCAGGTATTTTAGTTATTGTTTTTAATTATTTTAGTCTTAACTTTATTATTTTACTATATTGTGTCCAATAGCTTGTTCTGTCTATATTCAATTATATTGTCCGCTTTACGGCAAATGTTGATCAGGCCGAAATATGCATTAAATGTTAATCCACCTTTCACAACAATAATTTATTATTAATCTATGTATAATTTTAACATTTATAAATGAGCATATTAAGCAGGTATTTTAGTTATTGTTTTTAATCATTTTAGTCTTAACTTTATTATTTTACTATATTGTGTCCAATAGCTTGTTCTGTCTACACGCTGAAATTTAAATGGTTGTTTTCCCGCAGCGAAAAGGTTTGGTCTTAGTTAAACTAAACTAAATATTATAAACCAAAAATGGCCGATTAACAATCGGGAAAAACCGAACTCGAAAGTGACATCGAACCGATAGTAATACCTCGCGATACCGCTCGTTCGTTGACCCGGGTGTTAGTCAATCAGCTGAGCTACACCTTAGGTAATGTAACACAGTACCCAATCATAATAATAAGCTTTATCCAATACCTTTTTAGCTATAACTTACAGAAAACGTAACTTAAAACAAGTTTATTATCTAAGAACAATAATTTTCTGAATTAGATACCTAATAAAGTATTTAAGGCGTATTTAACAAAAATGAAAAATTAAATGAACTCCGCGGAAATGATATGGATGCAGTCCTTCTGAGTTGAGTAGTTTCCAGACGTAGTATTGGCTTACGCCAAACTTAGCTGCCGCCATTCGCGTACTTCGGCGAGGATCGCGTTCGAAGTACTCGATGATCTCCTCGTCGAGTTCTGGCGAAAGAACGGCCGATCGACCTCTGCCCTGTGCATGTGCTGGCACTTGGAACTGCCCATGATCGAGTAGCCGTCGCCGCTACGATCGTCCGGTCCTGTATGACTTGAGGATTCAGAACTCCGCGAAGACGGAGTGACGCCAAGTGTTGCAGCTCGGCGTAAAGACGCCAGGCAGTATGGGAATTATAATTAGCCCTAGCATACAGTTGCACCATAGCGACGTACTCTAAATTACTAAAACTGTAATGTCAATCCATAATACTAATGAAGTAATAAGATAACGCGTGCTGCGCTTCCGACGTTCACGGGACAACTAGGAGGGAGTCGAAGGAGAGCGCGGCGCGTTCCGGCGTCGGCGCCGCGCGGCTTATTACAAAGGAAGCCGGCTCGTTTGTGATTCTTGCGTGCAGGCTATTTTATGCCGTATAACTACCATTGAGCTCTTATTTTGCTTTGAACGTTTATGGATCGTTCTTTACTTTGTCAGCAGCGCGTGCGATTCGAGTAGTACCTACAAGGTCCGTTCACTCCGTCTAGTGTTACTACTGTTTATCACGCTTTCGAGTTGTCTAATATTTTTTTTAATAATTTTAAATCCAAAACATGTCTAAAAAAAAAAATATATATGTTTCGATAGTAGTAGGTAGTAGTAGGTAGTACACCTACGGCAAGTTGTTCTGCTTCGGGAAAACAACCATTAAAATTTCACGGTGTATATTAAATTATATTAAGAACAATTGTCATTATTTGGGCGGACCATGAGTATATAACGACGGATGCGCTTTAATGCTACCACCGGATCCAATAAGCCCCAACTGAGAAGATCCGGCGAAACAAATTCAGTGGGTTATTTTACTGCCGGTTTTAACACGACCCACATGAGACGGTCCGGCGAAACATACTCAAATGGGCAGAGCGTAGGTTTTGGTCCAGTTACTTTTATTATTTATTTGGCAAACACATTATTTTCCCGAACGGTTGTCTTTATAATATTTGATTATCTATTAATGTTTTTATACCAATAAAAGAAGCTAATTTGAGACAGGTCTATTAATGTCGGTCTATTAATGTCACTCATTAGGCCGATTACAGATAGTTCACAGAACATCACACTATTATGCCTACTATTTTACTTAGATACAGGGTCTCTAGGAAGTGTTACGCAGGATGGTTCATGAGATCTAACATCTTTATCCTCAATATAGTCCTTAACGCTATAGTAACCTTTAGATACAAGGACACGTTTAATATATGTTATAAAAGTTGTATCAGGCAAATCAGTAACACGACTAAGGAGTTTGTTATAAAACCTAATACCATTTCCTACTACTACGCCGTAGTAAATCCCGAATCATAAACACTAAAAAGTAAAGAAACAAAATGTTTATTTTTATCTCATCTAGCGTCTATCTTTTCTTTCGCTTGCGATGTTGCCGCTCCGCAGCATCGGTGTACATTTCCGCGGCATTTGTTGATCTCCCAACGTTTATATTGATCAACAAAGTCACACAAAGTGTAAAATAAATGGCGGTTATAAAATCAACAATTGCCGTGTGAGTTGGTGACGAGCTAGAGTGTTTGCGGCGTAGTTAGGCTCTGGGTCGCAATGAGGGGAATTCTTATATTCGAAGTATGACACGATATTATCAAAATTATCTAAGCTACAAGCCTCTAAAGGAGGATCAACATTTAATGCATATTTCGGCCTGATCAACATTTGCCGTAAAGCGGACAATATATATATATATATATATATATATATTTATAATAATTATTATGACATACGTGTACAAAAATTTTAAATAATTTTAATGTCATATAATGTTACTGTAATGTGTAATGTTATCTACGGCCGCCTATTCAAAGATAATTTACTAATTGTGCTGATTCCGAAATAAATAAAAATAAAACTTACTTTTCTCCTTTTGTTAGGACTGCATTGATTGATTTAATTAAAACTTATCATTTAATTTTCGTGCATATTTGCATACATGTAACAAGCTTTTTACGATGCATACAATCCGGTCTTATAATAATCCTCCTGCTCGCCTTTATGCCCGGTGAAGTAGCAAAAGGTACTTATATTTACCTATATGTCCGTCAGAAAAAAACATAAACAATTTTAAAGGTTCTTCGACATTTTTCTTAATAATCGTTACAAATTAAATTCGTGTCACACGTTTTTAAGCTTCTGTTCTAGCTACCGATAGAGTGAGATATTCAAATGAGCAGTATAACCAAATGTTAGGTTCTTAGAACGAAAGTTAGAAATTTAATTGCGTCTACCGTATTGTTATCATTTGAATTGGGGGTTAAAGTTGTCGTGTAGTGGGAGAGACGCGATAAATATTTTTATAGCTATAAAACCGACATATCTTTTTACAAAATTGGAAATATTCTCGAAAATGGGAAGCGTAAACTTATATCAATATCAACGTACTACAAACTAAACAACCTGCGCATGAGGGCGCCCCGTGCGGGACCTTATATCAGGGTGTTAGCTGGCCGGGCAATTGAGGAATTATGACTTTTAGTTTTTTAGGAGAGTTACACAAAACTGCCCTATTGTGTAACTCTCGGTTACGCAGTAAGGGGTATGTAATATGATAAAATAACTGTCTCGTACCACATTTTTTCGTCGAGTGTATTCAGTCAGTTACTGTTATGGGGTAAAAAATTAAAATATTAACAATTTAATTTTATGGTTAAAAGGTGAAATGCATACATGAAGCCCCTCCGAAGCCCTCATACACCTATAAAGTAGAGAGACAGTTGCACGTAGCTCCCCCAAAAAATTTTAGTTCCTCGAAAAAGTTTAATTTTTCAACGCCCCGCCAGCGACGGACGGACGGACAAACTATGCAGTCTGGTCGTCCATTTAATAAGGCTGGGACCCTACTCATTGTGATAATTATGATGAAATCTGCGGTACTAAGTCGCATACGTTATAAACGGAAATAAAATAAAAAAATTGGAAAATCCAAAAGTGCACGACTATTAATGCTCATTCGTTCGACGAAAAGAAGAAAATATTAATAAAAAAAATATATTTACTAATATATATTATAGGTATATAAGCACTCGTGTATTATTTGTTAATTTTAGTTTTTCGTTAATAACAATTCAACGACGCTTAATAAGATTTAGACCATTTTTAATACCAATCTCCGCATAGCAGATCTAAAGCGAATAAAAAAAAAAATAGATTAATGAATTTTTACGCCAGCTATCGTGTTTGAAACGAAAAAAAGTGTTGATTGACGGGTTTTTGTTTTTCTATTTCTATATTTTTTTCCGGTTCTGTTATCTTAAATCAATTTTTACTAGTGACAGAATAATTCTCCATTAATTTATCTATAAAATGGAGCGCAGATTGATGAAATTACGTGGATTACCAATCGATAAATTAATTAAATAGTCGCGAAACCGAGGCAAAACGAAGCAGCATTAGTGAGTGCTCTAGAGTCGTGCAATAAATAGGTATATATTTTAACGATAATAGCGCCACACATTACACCTGCTTATAATCAATGCAACGAACTGCAGCGATAGCCACGCTAGTTTAATGTAGCTACCTATACCTTGAGTTAAAAACAGTTGCAAAATAAGAAAGCTGTTAATCTAACTGTTTCTGATTGCCTAGTGAGATGAATCTTGTTCCCAAGCTTCCGACCACGATGTCAGTAAGCATCACGTACAGATATGATGATATATTATCATACAAGTCATTATGATAACTGGGCCCGCGTATGTTTTCTACAGAAATTTAAGATGATACCATTATCATCATCATCAGCCCGTCTAACGTCCACTGCTGAACATGGGCCTCCTCCTGAGGTAGGGTTTTTGCCATAGTCACCACGCTTGGCAGGCGGATTGGTGACCGCAGTGTTATGCTGTAATACACGAGGTAAACGATGCTGCCCGTTCCCTGGTTCGTTTGTTATAGATGATATTAAAACAATCAGGACCAACGGCTTAACGTGCTTTCCGAGGCACGGAGGGTAGTCCCTCAACCAACCAGACCCGGAAAGAAATCTTAGAATTTACACAAAGATTTCTTGTCCGGCGTGGGGATCGAGATTTAAAGCGAGCTAAATACCGCTACGCTACGGAGGTTGTCATTGATTACCATTATGAGCACATATTATTAATGTGCACATTTATTACTACGCTAAAGTTATATTTTGATGTTCCCTCTTCTTTGCTAGAACGTTCTCGAAGTCTCGAATCTCAGGAACTACTGGTCCGATTTAATAAATTCTTTCAGTGTTAGATAGCCCATTTATCGAGAAAAGCTATAGGCTACATTTAAAGATGAAGTTCCTACGGGAACGGGAGTTAGGCTGGTGAAATCAGAACCTGAAAGCCATAATCCCTCAATCTCCACGTCAGCGACCGCCGCTCCTTGAGCCGAGGCCCAAGTCCCACAGGGGACGCCCTCTTGCGCAGGTTGCTTAGTTTGTAGGGTTCAAACCATTTATCGAGGCTGGAGCTCTGCTCGCCTTTATGCCCGGTGAAGTAGCAAAAGCCTCAGGGCTAACTACATACGTCCGTGAGAAAAAAAAAAGAAAAAAAGCTGATGAAATCGTGCGCGGGATTATGGGAACTTCATAAATAAATATAGCCTTTGTTATTCTTGGTAAACGTAGCTTCCTATTGGAGATAGATTTTTTTTAAATTTGGCATTTGAAATGGTGAACGCAGTAAGATACTCTATCTTTGAGCTGATAGATGCTGCTGCCCATCCATCAGGTGTATTTCCCTTGGTCGCTTCTTACGACACACCCCTTGGTCGCTTCTTAGGAAGATATGGGTTGGTAAATTCTAAGCCGAATATGTGTGTAGGGATCGTAGCAAGTGGAGGTCCATTGGCTCTGCCTACTCCGCTGGGAAACAGGCGTGAGCTTATGTATGTATGTATGTAAATTCTAAGCCGGAATCCACTTGCTAGAACATCTAGTATCAAAGCTTAGTTCATATAGCTGTAACCGGAAAATAATACGAATCGTAAGGTGATCAGCTTCCGTCGCACTAATATTGTTAAATTTAGTTGCCAATTTCAGTGAACGCGCATAGTTATTATATTATTTACATAATTAGTATAGGCACTTGACCTAACCTAACCAAACGACACTATGCTACTAACAAAATAAAAAACTTTAACTTCATAAGTCCTTTTGAACTTCATTGGTTTAATTTATTTTTTATTTTCCGAATGATCTCGGAGTTTCTTAGTCTTTTTCTCCGAGTGTCACACCGTAGGTAGATAGAGAAAGACTCGTAGAAAGCTAGGATAGGGTCCGATCGTCCGCGTCCTCGCAAGGCGCGGCTCGAGTCGCGTTCTATGCTTCAATCAAACCCGATCCCAGCCCGCGCTGGTTGATCTTAATTATCACTACATAGTATAAAACAAAGTCGCTTTTTCTGTCCCTATGTCCCTATGTATGCTTAAATTTTAAAAACTACGCAACAGATTTTGATGCGGTTTTTTTAATAGATACCTAGAGGGATTCAAGAGGAAGGTTTATATGTACATCAGCATTGTACCCGTGCGGAGCAGGGGCGGGTCGCTAGTATTTTATAATAAGCGATTATCACATGCCATAACAACATTGGTAAAATTGAATAACATTATTGTTGAAATGTAAACTTATTTATTAGTCAAGATTGTTTTTTCTTTTTTGTTTTCATTATTGTTGTATTTGATTTATAATAGGTACGATCGATTCGTCTACATTATCAATAAACGTTTTCATTTCATTTATTTACTCGAAACCTCATTAGTTTATCAACTAACTAGAAATTTAATCATCTTACGATTCTTATTATTTTCCGTTGACATAGCTATGCATTTACTACACAACAGTCCTATCTGTGCGCCTTATTATGCCAATCGCGCATTTTATAGCTTGCTACTAAATTGAGGAGCGTGTACAGAATTAAACAATAGTTCTAAATATTTAAATGTACAATCGATTGTAAAAATTAATTCTAAATTGATACTTATGCGTATAAAGATAGGACTCATTTTGAAAATTTAGTTCGTAATTTGAATTAAATGCAACCGTTAAACGGTTATGTATGATAAGTTTGTTCTAAGTATTAGTTTTGTTAGGACTTAATAGAATTTAGTATCGTAACTATCTATGAGTTAGTTAATTTGTTTTTAAGACGATAGCCTGCTGCTCTATGGATATCTCCCCGGAAAATAAAAAGAATCGTAAGTTGATCAACTTTATATGTCATCATCATCATAATAATCATCAGCCCGTATAACGTCCACTACTGAACATGGGCCTCCTCCCGGGGGAGGGTATTTGGCAGGCGGGTTAGTGACCGCAGTATTATGTTGTACCACACAAGGAAACGCTGCTGCCCATTCCTTGATATAGGTTATTATAGATGATGTTATAACAATCCGGAACAACGGCTTAACGTGCTTTCCGAGGCACGGAAGGTACTCCCTCAACTATCCAGACCCGGAAAGAAATCTTAGAACTAACACAAAGATTTCTTGTCCGGTGTGGGGATCGAACCCACGACCTCCGAGATTTTAAGCGAGCCAAATACGCTACGAAGGTTGTCTACTTACTTACTTTATATGTAGTTAGTTGATAAACTAACGAGGATTCGAGTGATTAAAGAAAATGAGTAGCTCGATCTATTCCCCAAACTTGTTAGTTTCGTGTAGCAAAATTTCCAGTCGCATTTTCCCCACTCGCTTTTTTTCTGTTCGCGTATTTCATCAATCGCATAGGTACACAGACGTTTATTTCTCTATTCTATTGTTCGCATAATAATGCCGTGTGGTTTCTGGGCTTAAAGTAGATAGACTACCCAATATCTTAAGCCAACGTGAGAGGCGACTAAGGGACACACAAAATAAACTAAACCAAAAGAGTTAAAAAAACATAATAATATAATAAATTATGCGCGTTCACTAAAACTGACAACTAAATTTACCAATATGAGTGGCACGAAAGTTGATCAACTTACTATTCGTGTTATTTTTCGTTGACATATTCGTTTCGTTGATATATAACCTAACCAACAGTGTATAATGAGCCTTAAAAATACTCCCAAATAAATTCCGCGTCCATTTTTATTGAACTGTCAAATTTTATTGACTGCTGTCATTGGTTCCTGTTTCACAGAACTCATATAATGTGATTGCCATAAAAAAAACTGTTAGTATTGTCTATGGCTATTGTAGTTATTATAATATCCAATAAGGAATAAGCCTCTATCCGGTAGATTCGCCTTTTAGATTCTAAATTGTCTAATTAAATGCTATTTAGGTACTTTTGGAATGTACATATATATACCAAGTACATTTTTAAAGTTATTGACAGTCATACATAAATAGAACAACAAGAAAAAATATAACCTCTGTAGCGTAGCGGTAATTGGCTCGCTTAAAGTATCGGAGGTCGTGGGTTCGATCCCCACACCGGACAAGAAATCTTTGTGTAAATTCTAAGATTTCTTTTCGGGTCTGGTTAGTTGAGGGACTACTCTCCGTGCCTCGGAAAGCACGTTAAGCCGTTGGTCCGATTGTTATAACATCATCTATAACAAACGAACCAGGGAACGAGCAGCAGCGTTTTCCCTGTGTATTACAAAATAACACTGCGGTCACCAATCCGCCTGCCAAGCGTGGTGACTATGGCAAATACCCTTCCTCCGGAGGAGGCCCATGTTCAGCAGTGAACATTATATGGGCTACATAAAATATATCCAAACGAACACGTCAAATTTAATTTATTGTTTACTAGCGACCCGCCCCGGCTTTGCATGGGTGCAATGCTGATGTATCACTACATAGTATGAAACCAAGTAGCTTCCCGCTGTCTGTCTGTCCCTATGTATGCTTAGATCTTTAAAACTACGCGACGTGGGAAGGTGGGTCGCTAGTTATACTTACATATAAATCTTCCTCCTTCCTGCATCCATCCGTTAAGTAGTTTTAAAATAATGGTGGATAATAGTACTGTAGGTAATCGTATTGATATTTTTTTTATTGTGGGTTACAGATTAAACAATCAACCATGGCAAACTCCGTAGCGTAGCGGTATTTGGCTCGCTTTAAATCTCGGAGATCGTGGGTTCGATCCCCACACCGGACAAGAAATCTTTGTGGAAATTCAAAAATTTATTTCCGGATCTTCAGGCCGGCCAATCGTTTCATTCATTCATACTATTTCATACGTTCATGCCTCTTTACCATAGTGATAGGCAGAACCCACGTTTTTGTTTATAATAAATATTTATAAATAAAACTTTTTAAATAATAATATAAAAAGTTTTATTTATAAATTTTTATTTATTTAAAACTTCTGGCATAAAGTTGTACAGTGGCGGACTTAATGCCAAAAGCATTTTCTATCAGTCAACCATTGGGTGATGCAGAGAAAAACATGGTAGGTGCACTTTTTGTAGAGAATATTAGTATGATATTCAATATTATTAAGTTATTTATAATACCTACATTAAATTGAATTCAGTCACAGAGAATTTACCTTTTAGTACGCGTTATTTATTAATAAAATCTTGTTTTTAAAAATGTTTTTTTACTTTTTATTTTATTTTTTACTTTTTAGTCTTTAGCTACTACTACTACTGGATTTTCAAGGTATTATAGGGCGTCTTATTTTCATAATATCTATTGGCAATCATCTTACTTTGTATAATTCTTGACCGAAAAGGAAACTTTAGAGCGCATCTGGAAACCGTTCGTGCACGGGCTTTTCTTACGCTCAGTCAACTACATTGTCTTCTAAATTCACGCAGCAAACTTTCACTTTATAACAAGGTTAGGATTTACACCACGTGTCTACGGCCGATTACGACGTACGCAAGCACCAGTGGTAAAGTTCCTGCTCGTCATCAGACCCACGTCATCATGTGCAATCGAAAATACTCACTAACACAAAACAAACGAGCCCAAACTCGACTATCTTAGCGCTTGCATTTAGGGCGTACCAGTGGTAATGTTCCTCCTCCTCATCAGACCCTCGGCATCATGTGCAATGGAAAGTACTCATAAACACAAAACAAACGAGCCCAAACTCGACTATCTTAGCGCTTGCATTAAGGGCGTACTAGTGGTACCTAATGTTCCTGCTCCTCATCAGACCCTCGTCATCATGTACAATGGAAGGTACTCAAAAACACAAAACAAACGAGCCCAAACTCGACTATCTTGTTCAGTAGGTACAGGAGTTCCTATGGCCACCTTCCGACTCCATCATCAGATCAGCTTCATGGTACCATATTATTGCATTTTCACGCGATATACATATGCTTGCAAAATTTTAGCTCAATCGGTTGAGGGTATCTGCTTCAAAATTGAGTTGCAAGATTCCACCCGAACAAATTACATACATACAAGGCAAGTTAAATAAAAGCTTGTATAAATAAATCCCTGTTTCCCTTGGTCAAGGCATCAAGCGTGAACGGTTCGACCGACACCGTTAATTATTTTTTTATTGTGTTTATTATTGTCAGGAGAAGGTTCTTATGAAAGAAAAAAAAAGAAAATTGTGCTCTAAATTAAAAAAAATAAGAATACTAAACCACCATATTATTCAATTTTCTAATGTAACCATAACGCTTTTGTACAATAATAAACTTTTTTTAATGTAACGTTATGGCGTTTGACGTAACATTGACAGGTGCTGCAAATAATGTCAAAGAGGATAAAAAAAAAGATCTTTTAACATAGATGCTTCGATCGGAGTGATTCGATATGAATACCAATTATTCGAATTCAATTTTCATAGTTAAGACGGGTCAGCTAGTTATTAATAAAAATCGATAATTTATTTATTATACCAACTAAATTTATTCTTTTGCTACCGAGAGAGTGAAGTTAATAAAATATCTGTATTTCTATTATTTTATTGTCGCCTATAAAGACATTACCTCGCTCCCAGTAGTCGGTTAAGCGGCGTCATACTGCGTCCAATAATATATAGACCTGTTAAAATTCCTTATTTAAGTTATAAAAGTTATAAAAATTGTATATTTTTCTACTTGTTTTAAGACATGAATATCAATGAGTATGTTATTAGAGGTAGTAGTTTGGATTGAATGGGGATTGTGTCGTTATTATAATTAATAGCTTTTGTATTAGGCAGTCGATAGTGGGCTGAATTGCCCGGCCCCCGCCAACGGCGGATCGCAGGAGTGTCCGGGGGTTTAGCATACCACGCTATGGTGAGGGCGAGTCCCACATATCCCACCGCCAGCGCGCGAATTCGCTGCAGTGGCGGTGGGAATGGGTAAACGCATTTTCCCCCGGGCAACAAAAAAAAATGCAGTCGATAGTAAGGTAAATAAGGTGCTACTAAAATATATGCATTTCCTTTAACAGTTAGTGGGGAAATGTGTTTAGGTAATAGCAAATATGTAATTTTTCTAAATTATTTTTACTAAAAATATATTTTTATTTATTAAATGAAATGAAAACCTTTATTGATAATGTAGACGAATCGATCGTACTTATTATAAATCAAATACAATAATAAAAAGATACAAAGAAAAAAAAAATCTTGACTAATTAATAAGTATACATTTCAACAATAATCTTATTAAATAGAATTTAAATCTACCAAAGTGGCATGTGATAGTCGTGTATTATAAAATATAATTAGTATCAAATTAGGGTCTGAAGCATAGAACGCGTCGCGAGCCTCGCCTTGCAAGGACGACCGGACCCTATCCTAGCTTCCTACGAGTCTTTCTCTATCTACCTAAGTTGTGACACCCTCCGTTGTATGATAAAACACATAATAACATTGCGAAACGATCCTCCTCCCCTCTAACACTCACTCCACGATGGGGTACAATTACAACTTCAATGAAAACTAGTAAAAAAATTAATATCATGTTTTTTTTTTCGCATGGACATATCTTGTTGACCCCGAGGCTTTTGCTACTTCACCGGACATTAAGGCGAGCAGAGCTCCAGCCTAGATAAATGGTTTAAACACTACAAACTAAGCTACCTGCGCAAGAGGGCGTCCCCTGTGGGACTTGGACCTCGGCTCAGAGCGGTCGCTGGCGTAGGCTAATCCACCTGCCAAGCGTGGTGACTATGTGACTATAACATTTTAACTGACATAGAGTGAAAATCATAACGATAAAAATACGTACCTACTTTAGGTACCTAGCTACATTACGTTATTTAAAATAGATGCCTATAATCTATAAATAGAGGCCGCAATCAAATATGAATGAAAAGAGTGAGCGAAATAGCGTAACTACCTACTTAGGTACTCATTTTTACGGTTACGATTTTCACTCTATGCCAGTAAAAAAAATATAAAATAACTATGCCTTAGACATCTATTTCATATACATAAAACGCCCTATTATTTTCAAGACGGTAAAAAAGTCATCCAATTTCTTTTTTTTTTTTAGTTAGCCGTTTATGTGGACATAAACGGCTAACTAAAAAAAAAAAAAGAAATGCTGGGCTGCTGGGCAAATGCCTTTCCAAGTGCTCTTTTCTAGTGCCACTTCGGACCAACCATCAAGGTACGCGTCTAGATCATCCTGCTACCTCTTTTTGGGCCGGTCTCGGCGCCGTCATCCGTTCTCAGGCACCCATTGCGTGCATATGCCCAGCGATTATTGTGCAAGCGGATAACGTGACCCGCCCAATCCCATCTGAGCCTGGCATCCAGTATATTTAGGTATATTACAAATCTTATACTAATATTCAGGATGATCGATAGATAAATAGCTGATATTACAAATGCTACTTTCGTATTAGAAAACGAAATGGAATCCGCACAAAAAAACCGTGAAACCGCGCGGTACGCCTAGCGTTCAAACATAATCTCATCGCTACACGGCTCAGACCATAAATTATGTTCCTCATTAAATGGAGTTATTAATTTTATTTATAAGTATAATTAGTAACGACCATAAAAAGTCATTTTGATACTTAATTAACTGGAAAATTATGAGGCAAATTCTACTGATATTAGTAGTATAATATATGAAGCCACCTTAGCCCAATGGCTAAGGGCATTGGGCTTGGAATCTTGTGGTCGCCGGTTCGATCCCCACCCATTGCACCACTGACGTGATCCCGCTCGTAACACAAGCATTTTAGAGCAGCAAGGGGACAAACATAAAAAAAAAAACGCGAAAGTTTTATGAATGTATGTTTCTTACTCTTTCAAGCAAAAACTACTGAATGGATTTGGCTGAAAGTGTACACGGGGATAGTTAAGAAGCTCGATTAACACATGAGCAACGACAATCACGCTCCGACCCACCGGAGCAGAGTAACGCGGGTAAAACCGCGGGGCGCAGCTAGAGTACAAGGAATTGTCGTCTAATGGTGAACAATTTATAAAAAACTAAAAAATATTATTCCCAAAATTGTACCTTTTTTGTCATATTTCTCAGTTCGTTTTTAAATATAATAGGTACTTGTATTATTTCCTAAATTTAAACTCCTTATTTCGGTTTTTAATACCAAAGACAAAAAAAACAATGCTTCTAGTTTTTTACCGTAATTTTAGGTTATTTCATAATTTCTTTATTCGTACACAAAAAGTATCACAAACATTACATATCCTCACGCCTTTCTCGCATAGGTGTATGCAGAGACAATGATTCGCCACATATGTCTCGATTCTGGCACACCTAAGTTGCTTCTATAACCATCCGATGCCCTCGTAGACCCGAAGTCCGAGAGGCCCGTGAACTGTAAAGTAAAGCAACAGATGCACTCAACTCCCCTAAAATACTAAAAGTCGTAATCCTTCAATCTCATCGCCAGCGACCGCTCTGAGCCGAGGTCCAAGCCCCACAGGGGGCCCCCTCTTGCGCAGGTCGCTTAATAGTTTGTAGTTTTTAAACCATTTATTAAGGCTGGAGCTCTGCTCGCCTTTATGCCCGGTGAAGTAGCAAAAGCCTCGTGGCGAGTTACGTATGGACATCCGAAAAAAAAAACTCTTCTTTTACATTCATCAGAAAAAAAACTGTCATGCCAATAAAAAAAAAACACTTTACTCTATGCTTTTTTTAACACAATCACATTTTTCTATAACTCGATATAACACTATCACTAAATTAAGCCTCAGTGTCACACTTAACCACACCTCGTCTAAAATGACACTAAATTGCTCTAATACCTACCCATTAATATACTATAAAAAGACATTTATTACTAAATAGCTGTAACCAACAGTGGTGGGAAAACTATGGCACGCGGTATAAGGTTAGAAAAAAACTAATGTTGAACATAAAATTAGATTTAGAATAGTTTTTAGGGTTTCGTACCCGAAGGGTTAAAACGGGACCCTATTACTAAGACTTCGCTCTCTGTCTGTCACTAGGCTGTACCTCAAGAACCGCGATAGATAGACAGGTGATTTTACAAATGATGTATTTCTGTTGCCGCTGTAACAACAAATACTAAAAATAAAATAAAATAAGTATTTAGGGGGGGGGGGCTCCCCCTATGCTCGATGCTATACTCGATATTAATAACGGCAACAGGCACTTGAAAATGGTATGATGGTTGAAAAAACCCTTCGTGCGCGAGCCCGAATCGCACTTGGCCGGTATTTACATTATCTAAATAATACAAATTACAAGTATTTTATTAATCATTTTAACTAAACACACAAAAAAATACTATAATTAGATCTAACCTATAACTAAAAGGGACACAAAAAAAGCTATAATAAAATGAAATTAATTGAAATATAAAAATAATTTTATATGATTAACGGAATTTATGGTTTCAAAGAATACATGTTACAGTGCTAGTCTAATTAAATTAATTAATTAACGGCATTTAGTTTTATTAATGTGAAACGTTTATAAACCGTGAAATGTTATTAATTTTTACAGCAATTCTATTCACCCTAAGACTATAAAAAATACGTATTTTTTGTCAATGATTTAAACATATTATATAAACATTAACTTGTTCTAATTAATTCAGTTAGACAACACGAAGGTATCATTCGAACATCGAACATAATAAATGTGCCGATTTACCAATATTCACAGTAAAATAAGCTTTATATCGTACCTCATAAGTATTGTTTCTGCAATTTAAACGGCTTCAAATTACGATTTCCTTTTTTTTACACTTTACGGCAATGTTTAGCACATAATTAACTCTAATAGTAACTCTAATAGTCTAGGCATTAGGTATACCTTTTTTTTTGTTGTTGTCCGGGGTGAAATGTGTTTACGCATTCCCACAGCCGCTGCAGCGTATTCGCACACTGGCGTTGGGATATGTGGGACTCGTCCTCTCCATTGCTTGGTATGCTAAACTCATACCACGAGGACCCTACACCACTAAAACTCCCCGGACACTCCTTCGATCCGCCGTTGGCGGGGGCCGGTTACGCATGAGCAATACGCTCCCCCGACGGCTGCATTAGGTATACCTATGATGCATGTTTGAGTCCTGTTGCCCATTGCCCACCTACACATCTAACCCAAATAATTCTGAAGATAAATTATAATAAATCTAATCAATGCCTAATACATGACATTTTTTGATCCTATATCAGGTAACGAGCTCGTCGTGCGGTCTTTTTATTCTTCTTAAATTAATGGCCTGTAGCCTAAATCAGAGGTGATTTAGTCAATATTAGAACTGGGCTGGGAACTGCTGAACATGGGCCTCCTCTTAGCAGACCTTGACAAGCCATGGTCGTCGAGGGATATTGGCATAATCACAACGCAAGATGGTAAATGCTGGTGGATGCTGCTTCACATCCATCAGTTGCCTCTTACGACAGCCATGCCAAGAAATGGGATGGTTTATTCTAAGCAGGAAATCGAATGGTGTTTGAATGTTAAAATATTTTCCAAAATTTAAAAACAGATATTTTATGCTCTTTACAAAAAAAAAGTAACGTCTTTGTAGAGAGATTTACACAATTATCCGAATGTCGAGAGTTTTAGAATAAAAAAGAGCAGATTGTACGGTCTTATCGGCCGTACAGATTGATGCCGAGAATCCCCAAGAACACCCGAGACACGTGCGTGTCTCGTCTTTTCGTTCTCGGGTCTGTGTGATTCAAAGTAATTTTACGGGCGAGTAAGAGAACGCCATAGTTTGAACAGTGCACATATTTGCCTTCAAATCTCGATGACGAGAAGGCTATTAATAGAAGGCTATTAGCATTATTTTCTGGTGACATAATAATATATAATTTAAAATGACGACAATTCTGCCAATGTAAGGCATGACATGGAGAGTCGTGTCGTATGTAAAATACTAACTACTAATGGTGAATTTAATCCTTATTGTCAAAGGTTTGTCAACCCTGACAGTCCAAAGTGACACTTTAACTGTCAACTTGTTTTTTTGTATTCTTGATGAATGTATTACATGTAAAATTCGTGAGAACTTGAATTTTTATTGACCCGATTTGGTCAGTTTACAAGATAGAGATTTTTTGTCATCTCGTTTAAATTATGGAAGTTTTAAATCATTAGTCAAATCAGTGTAATAAAAGCTAACGACATTATATTTTATAGTTAAATACAAAATAACTGTTAGAACGAGTGTCAAAATTTCCATTCTTGTATAGTTTATTTTTATTAATAGCCGTTTAATTATAATTTTATTTGAATATATATATAATAATATTGGAGTTTTGATGTTTGATGACGTTAAATTATTATATATAGTTTAAAAACCGGCCAAGTGCGAGTCGGACTCTCGCACGAAGGGTTCCGTACTAGTTGCAAGTGCCTACCTTATTTTTGATATCAAGAATACAACAAGTAACATAGTATAAAGGTTCTTGTAGTTCGTTGTAACTTTGATTGAATGAAAGCTAAATTGCGGTTTACGATTTTTGACGTATTAAAAAAAAACTACTTACAAGATCTCGTTCAAACCAATTTTCGGTGGAAGTTTGCATGGTAATGTACATCATATATTTTTTTTAGATTTATCATTCTCTTATTTTAGAAGTTACAGGGTGGGGGACACACATTTTACCACTTTGGAAGTGTGTCTCGCGCAAACTATTCAGTTTAGAAAAAAAATACATTAGAAACCTCAACATCATTTTTGAAGACCTATTCATAGATACATACACGTTTGGGTTCGACGAAAAAAATTTTTTGAGTTTCAGTTCTATGTATGGGGAACCCCAAAATTTATTGTTTTTTTTTCTATTTTTGTGTGAAAATCTTAATGCGGTTCACAACATACATCTACTTGCCAAGTTTCAACATTATAGTTCTTATAGTTTCGGAAAAAAGTGGCTGTGACATACGGACGGACAGACAGACAGACAGACAGACAGACAGACAGACAGACAGACATGACGAATCTATAAGGGTTCCGTTTTTTGCCATTTGGCTACGGAACCCTAAAAACTATTTATTTCGTATAAAATTTTTCGTTTATTCGTTTCTTTATAAGTCTGATTTCACTCATGTTGAAATTATTGTAGTACATTTCTTGACCATATAGGCTACCCAGAGTCATCTTTGGTTTTGTCGTACCTACGTTTTCAATAGTAGAAACGATAAAAGATATCAGAGGAATAAGTATATTATTATTGCGACAAATTATAATATAGGATTTAGTCGAAATAAGATGTTATTGACCCGTTTAGATTATATCACACCAACGACCTCGCTGGTGTACAGGAACGGGAACGGGAGTTAGGCGGATGAACCTTCACCCACCTCACTCCCGTTCCGGTAGGAACTTCGTAATTGAATATACCTACAGCCTTCCTCGATAAATGGGCTATCTAACACTGAAGAGCTTTTGAAATCGGACCAGTAGTTCCTGAGATTAGCGCGTTAAACTCTTCAGCTTTATGGAGTATAGCTCTATAAAGTAATAGCTGTTTTAAGTCAGAGCGTGTCGTTTTATAGCCTATATGTTAATCCAGCTTATAAAGTATCCGCGTGCCAACTTTCAGCTGAATCCATTTGGTAGTTTTTGCGTGAAAGAGTAATAAACATCCATCCATCCATACTTACAAACTTTCGCGTTTATTATATTAGTAGGATTATAATATAAATGACTATCTGTCCGGAGCTTGTTCACCCGCGTAGATCCCAGAAAGTTCTTATAATACAGCCTATGACACACACAAATTGTTTTGCCCGGTGAAGTAGCAAAAGCCTCATGGCTACCTATGTAAGTCAAACCGAAAACACACACAAATTGCAGATAAGTTTTCTAATTTTTTTTAATGTCAATCTCAACTTTATTATTTTATTCTTTCATAAGAATTTTCTCCTGACAATAAAAAACACAACAAAAAAAGAATTAGCGAAATCGGATCAGCCGTTCACTCGTGATGCCGTGAACAAGAAAGAAGAGAAGAAAGAAAGAAAATATATTTATTAGACACACAAACAACAAAAAGCAAAACAATAATAATTGGGTACAGAGTGAATACAAATGACAATATAATATAATATTGGGAGACAAAGAAAAACAAGGGAAATAGGGATTCATTTTTATATAAATAGATTAGAAAATTGCTCTAAGGGTATGAAATCCAATAATGAAGTTTGTTATGACATCAAGCACCTGACGCTGCGACAGATCAACTGACAAGGTATGCCATATTTTTTTTTAGATATATTACTAGCCGAGTATTTTGCACTCTACTATAATTAGCTTTTTCCTGGGAGAATTTAAAAAAGATCCGCTAGGGGCAGCACCGGTGGGGGGGTACATATGTTTTGAATTCTCTATTGACATTAACGTCAAACGTATAGAATTATAATGGAATTAACGGAAGATGATGCACCTGGAGCGAAATTAAAATTTGCAAAAGTGCAAGATCATCTTGTCCGGGATTTAAAACGATGGCTTGCATGTCGTGGCTTAACCGTCAGGTAATAAAAAAGTCCTAGTTGAAAGGTTAGTTGGTTCATAAATTTTCTCGTATAATATGTCATTGTGTTGTTGGAAAAACTCTCGGAAAAACTTGAGGATTACACTGTACGTTATGGTTATGATGCACTCACATGCACATAAAAATTAAAAGAATGGAATAAAGGCAAAAAATTAGGCAATAATTTTGTTGTTGTCAATAGAGAATTTAAAACATATGTACCCCCCCACCGGTGCTGCCCCTAGCGGATTTTTTTTAAATCTTCCCAGGAAAAAGGCTAATTGTTGTTAACCCCTCGTGCTATTCTAAAATGCTTGTGTTAAGAGTGGGTTTACATTAGTAGTGCAATGGGTGGAGATCGAACCGGCGACCACAAGATCGCAAGTCCGACGCCACAGCCACAGGGCTACGGCTGCTTCTAAAAGTAAAATTTTTGGTACGCGTATCTGCGTAAGCTGTGTATGTACATGCCAAGGCAGAGTTTTACCGGCTTCAGTGTTACTCACAGCACTCTGTCTTTACTCTTGCTTATGCCCGGTGAAGTAGCAAAAGCCTCGTGGCTACCTATGTATGTCCATCCGAAAAAAAATATCTTTATTTATTCTGAATCACCACCATCCAAAATCTTAAACTTGGTTATTTATCCTACTAATACTTATTATAAATGCAAAAGTTAGTATCTGTGGATGTATGTATGTTTGTTACTGTTTCATGCAAAAACTACTGAATGGATTTGGATGAAACTTTGCACGGGGATAGTTAATAAGCTCGATTAACATATGAGCTACAAAAATTCACGCTCCGATCCACTGGAGCAGAGTAACGCGGGTCAAACCGCGGGGCGCAGCTAGTATCAAAATAAATACCAAATTTTGTATAAAAATAAATATTTTATGAGAGAAACACTAATACATTGTACAATGATCAATTCGGAGAATTCTTTAGTTTATGATATTGTTTTAGGGGACAACGACTAAATGCCATATTCAAAGTATCAGGTGACAGAGAAACGAAGATGTGAGAATATATGTGGAGGCGACGAATAAAACAAAAAAAAAAAAATGGCGTAGCGGTATATCTCTCGCTTTATGTTACGAAAAGAAATCTTAGAATTTACACAAAGATTTCTTGTCCAGTGTGGGGATCGAACCGACCTCTGAGATTTAAAGCGAGTCAAATACCGCTACGCTACGGATGTTATCTGCAGCTGCAGCAGTGGGATATGCTAATCATACCACGAGGAGAGTTTACGCTCAAAACCCTGGTCAATTTTGGCTCAAATTTGGTGCTCCTCTAGACGCCAATATGAAGCGGCTGTAGCCCAATGGCTAGGGCGTCGGACTTGTGATCTTGAGGTCGCCTGTTCGAACCCCACCCATTGCACTAACGATGTGAACCCACTCATAACAAGCATTTTAGCTTATCACGAAGGATTAACAAGAATACTAGTAGACTCCAAAACAATGACAGTAAAATAAAAAAATGGTGCCATCGTGAACTATTAATGACATCCGGTGACCACCGGGGGTTCCCGCAACCCAGCTTTGGTGGGCTTATACGGCAGTTTTGTTGAAGGCCCAAGGTTAAGAAACGCACGGAGCACCAGTGCTTTCCTACTTCTCACGGGTCGTCTTGAGTACCTGAAGACGAAGCAGTGTGATGTCAAATATTAGATCTGCCGGGAAATAGTATTTATGGGAAAGAACCTTCCGAGTCCCCTCTACTAAATACTAAATTAGGAATTAATTTATTAATTTATAGTTCCTCAATTCCCGCTAGCAACCTCGACAAGCATTTTAAGCAATATAAATTTTACCATTCCCGAAAGTCGAATCCAAAAACGCAAGCACACACAATACCACTACGTCGCCAATAAGTTTCGTACATCATTGTTCAAATAACATTGTGCTTAATAGCAGAACTATATCGCTGCCCACACAATTTGCTTACCATACAAAAACAATCTAAAACATACCGTATTTTTATGAGTATACAGTGTATTATTGAACTAATTTTATTGATATGACCTAGTGTTATGGGTTCGAACGTTACTTTGAACATCTATTTAATGGTGTGTTAGCCACGGCCAGTTGTGATTGTAGCTAGGCTTTTCGTAGTTTCCCGCTTAGCTTGATTTCCCATAAGATTTTTTTTATAAAAATGAAACATCCCACCTTGATTGATTCAATAATCTGCTGTCTCTGTGAAAACTTGATATAAATTATTACAGACTTTGATAATCTTTGTTATCTTTATATCACCTGTGCAGTCTAATACTGTGCATTACTTAGAATTTTATGATGACAGTGCGCTCCTTCAATCGCGCTTTATTATACCCTCCCGACCCTTAGCTTGCTAGGAACCTTCCGATGCCCTCGTAGACCCGAAGTTCGAGAGGCCAGCGAACTGTAAAGTAGAGCGACAGTTGCACAAAACTCCCCTAAAATACTTAAAGTCATAGTCCCTCAATCTCATCGCCAGCGACCGCCCTGAGCCGAGGTCCAAGCCCCACAGGGGGCGCCCTCTTGCGCAGGTTGCTAAGTTTGTAGTTTTTAAGCCATTTATTGAGGCTAGAGTTCCGCTCGCCTTCATGCCCGGTGAAGTAGCAAAAGCGTCGTGACCAACTAAAGACTATTTTTTTCCGGACAGATATACGTATATCTGTCCGGAAAAAAATTGTCTTTTAAGAGACCCATTTTCAACAGTGGACGTATACTGATATAGTAAATTTCCTTTTTATTTTTTAAAGCACATTACAAAGTACTGTACATCTTCATAATGTTAAAATAAAAGGTAGTATTGTAAATAATTGTCCGAGCTATCCAAATATAATAAATCTTATATAAATTTAATACTGAAGCGAGGCTTGTACAATTATCTTGTAAAACAAACTGTGACGCGAAAGGTGCTTATAAACACAACTTAGTGCTTTATAAAGACTTCTTAGTATGGATAATACTATCTTTACTAACTAATATTATAGAAGAAATATTAGATTGTTCGTGTGTATAGAAAAGGCTCCAAAACTACTAGAGCAATTAGAAAACTACATTATCAGACAGATTGTAACTTCACAGTCAATTCCAATTTACGTTTGAACTCATCATCATCACCATAAGCCGATAGCCCGTAGACCCACGAGGCTTTTGCTACTTGACCGGGCATAAAGGTGAGCAGAGCTCCAGCCTGAATTAACGGGTTAAAAACTACAAACTAAGCAACCTGCGCAAGATAGCTCTTCCTGTGGGGCTTGGACCTCGGCGCAGGGACTTTTTGATGTTTTAGGGGAGTTTTGTGCAACTGTCGCTCTACTTTGCAATGCGCCGACATCGGGTCTACGAAGGCATCGGAGGGTTGTTCCTTAGTCACCTACTAAGACACCCTTGGGTAGATATGTGGTGGTCCATTCTAAGTTGGAAACAATACGCCACGTCGTTGGTATACTACTTGTAGTGAAAATAATAATAAGTATAAAATATTAATTTTTGTAATACATATATAACAATGATAACACTAAAACTGTACACATTTGCACGTCAAAATGGCTGATATGA
Organism: Nycteola revayana; assembly: GCA_947037095.2. Lineage (NCBI taxonomy): Eukaryota > Metazoa > Arthropoda > Insecta > Lepidoptera > Nolidae > Nycteola > Nycteola revayana. Next base: position 12,824,839 of record OX344851.2, on the reverse strand, counting down.
ATTGGAATGAATTATTATTGTTCTTAAAAACTTTGCAACTCATATTTATGCAAATAAACTATTTGGTTTGATTTAATTCAGAATACGCTTTGAAATAAATATATATTTATCATACTGCGAAACTTACACTAAAAAAAGTAGATCAAGAACAAAAACTTTGAAAAGAAAATTAAATTAAAATACCTTATTTATTTTGTCTACGCAATAATTCACGCCTCATATCTCAATTTCCATCATCAACCATCGACAAACATATTAAAAAAACAAACAATACCACAAACAAACAAATAAAGGCAGGTCCACACTAAGCTGTCCAACATTTATATTAAGTTTAAATAACTTATCTCACTTATCATAATCTCACAAAAGATCACAATAGACTACAGCATCATCAATATATTACTGTGTTTTGTGGAACGAGCCGTTTTGGTACTTGGAATAATAAAATAAATTGTAAACACCTAATAAAATAGGAAAACACTCACTTTAACCTTATATAGGTTTGTAAATAGTAAGGTTTTTTTGTAAATTTGCTTTGTTTTTTTCTGTTTGAATCGGTTATTTTAAAATAGGAAGCTGCGGTTCTTATACATAGATTAAAAGAACTCAAACCTATAAATACAATTTTAATGTTAATCAATACATATCGCAATAATGAAAATATACCTAAAATGAAAAATATATACAGAATTTCCTAGGAAGCGAGATCTCTTAGCCTTTATATTCTACTAGCTTCCCGCGCACGGTTTCACCCGCGTAACTCCCGTTCCCGTGGGAGCTCAATAATTAAATATAGCCTATATTAATCAGTGATAATGTAGCACTCAAATCGTGAAAGATTTTTTAAAATCGGTCCATTCCTTTTTGAACCAATTCGTTACAAACATACTTACATACAAATCTTTCCTCCTTATAATATTAGTATAGATAAACAATAAATGTACTAGTACTAACTAAATAACATTCTCAAGCACTTCAAACCTACCTACATTATTTATACCAAACAAATCAAATTCAATGTAAGATTCTTTTTTATATAATCTATATATTATTATGTTCTCCTTATATTGCCGATACATGCTGAGCCTATGACTCATATAACATCCTGTAACCATGTTTTATAGCAAATAAAGATTTTTATTCTATCTCGAATAATCACATCCAAGTATCAAAGCGGTTCAATAAGAAAAATCCGGTGTCCATGCGAGGTGTGAGCCCTGTGAATGACCGCCGCAGCGGGGAGCGAGCCCGGGCTGAGGGTTCCGAGAACCGATGCTGATAGCTGATTGTACTGGCATTCTGATCATCAACCACATTATCTACACGAGAGTTAGACAGCCGGAATACTCACCTACGACACGAAGAAAAGATTTTTTTCTTACAAACCTAGTTGCTTAAACAGCCCTGAATTTTGGGCTACGATAAAAGCGTGAGCAAATCGAGCAAATATATAAAGTCTGAAGAGTTTAACGCGCTAATCTCAGAAACTACTGGTCCAATTTGAAAAATTCTTTCAATGCTATATAGCCCATTTATTGAAGAAGGCTATAAGCTATATTTTTTTATGAAGTTCCCACGGGAACGGCAGCTACGCGGGGGAAACTGCGCGCGGGAAGCTAGTTAGCTATACGAGAGTTAGACAGTCGGAATACTCACCTACCATACGTAGTAAAGATTTTTTTCTTACAAACCTAGTTAGTTGCTCAAAGAAACGACCTCTGTTTGAGGATACGGTCAAAGTGCGAGCAAATTCAAAATAATCGGAGTACATCGTGTGGTTTTCATGGTAACGCTATAAAAACACGGCCCGTGGTGTCTAAATCATCATCATCATCCCGTACAACGTCCACTGCTGAACATGGGCCTCCTCCCGGGGAGGGTATTTGCCATAATCAACATGCTTGGCAGGCGGGTTGGTGACCGCAGTATTATGTTGTACCACACAAGGAAACGCTGCTGCCCGTGCCTTGGTATAGGTACGATTATGATAGATGATATTATAACAATCGGGACCAACGGCTTAACGTGCTTTCCGAGGCACAGAGGGTAGTCCCTCAATCAACCAGACCCGGAAAGAAATCATAGAATTTACATAAAGATCTCCTCCTATCCAACCCACGACCTCCGAGGTTTAAAGCGAGCCAAATAATATACCGCCACACTATGGAGATAGTCGATACGGAGGTTAAGTTAATATCAATACATTAATTTTATAATGATTTTACGTATATTTAGAATTTATAGCATAAATTTGCCGTTTATACTTATAGGTATGTTTTATTATATTTATTTGCTATGTTTTATATTATGGTAAATTATGCAATTATATTTTTATACTAGCACTCAATTAGGCGGCACCCTACTGCGATTTCGACCTATTAGCTTGATTTATATTGCTTAATAAACTTTTTGCTATATTTATAATTAAGTATTATTAGTTTTGCGGTTGGAAATTTTTAATTGTGTTTGTATAGTCGTTTAAAAATAAATCTATAATTCAAATATATAAAGATGAACAGTTTGCTTTTTTGCTTGAACGCGCTAATATTAGAAACTGCTGGTCCGATTTCGAACGTTCTTTCAGTATTTGATAGTCCATTTGTCGGCACTAGTTAATTAATTATGAATTTCCTACGGGACCGGGAGTTACGTAGGTAAAATCGCGTGCGGGAAGCTAATTACAGATATTGGTAAATACGTAAGTTAAAATTTAAGTTGTGTCTTAAAACTAGATAGTGTTTTAACATTTTTTATTTTATTTTGTACTTAACTTACTTCATTAACTCTACTTTTCGAATAGGCGTATGGCTTAATGGTTGCGGTAGTTGCTTCTGAGACATGGTGTTCTTTGTTCGATTCCGTCTAATTCAAACCTGCATTTTAGGTGGGTACAAACTCCGTAGCGGAGCGGTATTTAACTCGCTTTAAATCTCGGAGGTCGTGGGTTCGATCCCCACGCCGGACAGGAAATCTTTGTGTAAATTTTAATATTTCTTTTTGGGTCTGGTTGGATGAGGGACTACCCTCCGTGCCTCGGAAAACGCGTTAAGCCGTTGGTCCCGATTGTCATAACATCATCTGTAACAATAGTTTATCAAGGGAAGGGTAGCAGCGTTTCCTTGTGTGGTACAACATAATTCTGCGGTCACCAACCCGCCTGCCAAGTGTGGTGACTCAAAAACCCTCCCCGGGAAGAGGCCTATGTTCAGCAGTGGATTAATTATCATGATTGCCGTTAATACCTAGACTATTCGCCCACAGTGAATTCCTACCGGAGTCATCGAAATTTACCAACACGTCTTCTTTATAAAACGTCTCTAAGAGAAACATAGTACGTAATAAGACTATAACTACCACATCATTACATAGTATAAAACAAAGTCGCTTCCCGCTGTCTGTCAGTCCCTATGTATGCTTAAATCTTTAAAACTACGCAACAGATTTTGATGCGGTTTCTTTTTAATAGATAGAGTGATTCAAGAGGAAGGTTTATAAGTATGATACATCAGCATTGCACCCGTGCGAAGCCGGGGCGTGTCGCTAGTAATATTATAAAGATCAATTTGATTGTTTGTTTGCATTGAATATGCTCCGGAAATACTGGACCGATTTCAACAATTCTTTCACTATCAGAAAGGTACTTTATCCAGGAGTAACAAAAGCTATATTTAAAGAAGACATTTCCACGGGAACAGTACCTACGAGGGTAAGAAAGTAAACTATTGCGTTAAGTGTTAAAAATATTGAAAATATAACCTTATGTTTCCAGATACTATTATAGTCTACGATTCCATCAAAATAATGATCTGTCACTCCTTCATAGTCGAGGCGTCAATAATGTTAGTTCGTTTGTGTACACATTTATTGAAAACAGTGGGAGACTAACGGATTGACAGCTCAGGGAATTGGATATGAATGTAGTAGCTCGGATATCTCAGTTTACAAAAAAAAGAAGTTAAGAAATTTGTTGAAGTTACATAGAGACAAAGACGTAGGTGGGAAATTGATTTTTTTTTTATGTTGGTAGTTGTAGAGCTGGATCCAATTATTCGGATCGGATATAGTAGGTATTAGCAACGACTAAAACAACATGACGTATTCTTTTTTTAAGCTATGCTAATATCTTAAAGAGGAAAGTTTGAATTTTTATATTTTTGTATGTTTGTTTTGAATAAACTCAATAACTACTGAACGGATTTTGATAATTCTTTCACCATTAGAATGCTACATTATCTGGGTTATTCACTTACTGGACACACGTGGCTGGACACGAGTGTGTCCAGTTGGTAAAACTTGGAATTAGGATCACTTATTATTTAGTCATCTGGACACGCCACGATATTTATGCGTGTCCACTTAGTGAAACTTAAATTAAATCAATATTATGTTTTCGTCAACTGGACACACCTAGTTTTTGCAAAAAGAAAGTACAGTGAGGTTAATAATCGTTTCGTTTTATTTAAGACAAATTTTGATATAAAACAAATGTGTAACAATCAAATATTTATATTATTTAGATAATTTATTACTGTAAACATGAGCATAGTTAGCTAGATCTACACATTTTAATAATATAATAGTTCCTGAGATTAGCACGTTCAAGCAATCAAACAAACAAACTCTTCAGCTTAATAAATAAGTATAGATTATGAGGCCTTTTCTTATCGGACCAACATTATTTATTTAGCAAAGAGGCTTTTGCTTCTTCGCCTTCAAATTATGAGCCCAATGAGCAAAAATGTGACCATAGTGTTAAAGTATCTTACTGAGATCTAAGTACTCCAAAACCGAAGATAGCCGACTCAACCCGATCTCTCCCGAGCGCTTCCGATCTTAATCGAGGCGACATCGTACGTTTTATAAGTCAGGCGCACACTATTTCAGTAACCCGATACCTTGACAATAAACATACGACTTTTATTCGAAACTGAGAAGTTACATCCATAACTAAAGTCCCTTAAACCTTCGAATTGATATGTCCCAACGTGGGCACACGAGAATGAGACATGGGACAATTTATGGGCGTCCATAGGTGATTTTTATTAATTTGTAGACCCATTTAATGGGTATAGAAATTATTGTGTTAATTGGATGTTAGTTATGTCACTTTATTGCCACATAAAATTGTATGATTTTTTTAAGTGTTGAATTTATGATGGTTTTAATGTTAAGTATTTAAGTTTGATTGTTAAGGGGATAAGTTATATTTATTAATTTTAATGAGAGGAAATTTGAGTTTTATTACTTATATATGAATATATGATAGTTATAACTGTGATAAACATAATATTAAGCATTCCCAATTTAGGTTTATATTTAAAGGTAAAAATTACCCTCCCTACTGGATCAATAAATTTCTGTATCGCGGGGGTATTTTGCAAATATAATATATATAAATTAAATCCTTTAATTTACCTAAGTAAACTATATTAAAGTATATTTCCCTTCTTGTTTCGTTAAATTTTTTCTTAAACTAACTCTTTTTTTATATAATTGATCCACTAAACTGGACAAGGCACTATTAGGATCATATTTGGTTTACTTATAACAATAGAAGTGCAACCAGTGTACCATTCTAGAAGTGGATACAGCATGCATGAAAAAATATAATATATTATACATACATTCACGCCTCTTTCTCAGGAGTAGGCAGAAATCACTTCCTTCAACTTGCTACGATCTTATCTAAACGATGTTCTTCACATTTGATACGAAAATGTTACACAAAACTCTCCTGAACAACTAAGATTCACAATTCTTCAATTCCCCGTCAGCCCTGAGCCGAGGTCCAAGTCCCACAGGTGGCGCCCTCTTGCGCAGGTTGCTTAATTTGTAGTTTCTACACCATTCAGTAAAGCTGGACTCTTGCTCTCCTTAATGTCCTGTGAAGTAGCAATAACTTCGTAGCATTATGCCCGTCTGAAAAAATAAGTCCTTAAATAATGATAATAATAAATGTTTATTCTGAAAGTCTTAGGACTAAGTAGACAAAATAAATTAAAAATCTTATTTTATAGGTTTTTATAGGATCTAGACAAAATTCCACTACAGCGGAGCGATCGCTAGCATAAAATCGCTTACGCAAATTTATGGGACTTGACTTTTGTCACGTGATTAAAATCAGAATAGCACTTTTGTCTGAACGTAAATTCTGTATTTCAGGCTAGTACTTAAATGCCCAGGCGATCCCGCGGTACCGGCCGGATTGCTCATGCGTACCCGGCGATCCAACGGCGGATCGAAGGAGTGTCCAGGGGGTTTTAGTGGTGTAGGGTCCTCTCCTCATGGTATGAGTTTAGCCACGCTATGGTGAGGGCGAGTCCCACATATCCCACCGCCAGCGTGCGAATACGCTGCAGCGGCAGTGAGAAAGCGTAAATGCACTTAACACCGGTAAAAAAAAAAAGTCTATTAATTAAATGAAAAATAAGTATGTACTTACATTTAAACGTCCCCCTAAGAAACGCGTTATAAAAGAGATTGGTAAATTTCGACGACCGGTTGGGTTTCCACCGTAGCCAAATGGTTAAGGCATTAGGGGCTAAACTTAAGATGCAGGTTCGTGTTCTGCCCGTGGTCTAATTTTATTAATTTCAAACTTGAAAAAAACTATTTAGAGTCTTAAAATTACACTATTTAGTAGGTACAGTTTTTCCTTACTGTGAGAGAAACAAAACTATTTTAAACGATGCGTTTTTAAAGTTGAATGATTTTGTCTTGATTACGGAACCCTAAAATTCTTAGAGTCCCTTTTTACACGTATCCGAAATGTTTTATGTCTGTTGTAGCACCCAGCGCGTTAGATAGAGATATGACATGTAGGATGAGTTATGTGTACCCTGCATTATGTGTAGGATAGGAATTAAAAAAGAAAAACGTCAAATTACGTGACTATGATTCCAAGTTTTTTTTTTTTTGTAAAATCCGTTGACTTTTTGATTCTTTTAAGTATGTTTTTGAGAAAATTAATAGTACTCTACCACCATTTTGCTATTAATACTCGTATAAGTCCTGTATATCAATATAGGTGAAGCAAAAACGTTGTTACCCTTCTTATGAAAATTGTGCAGACGGAGGAGAATGAAACATCTTACACTTATTATAGTTTATATAGAGAAGAGTACCGAATTCTCGGTGAAATAGCAAAAGCCACAAGGCTAACTACATATGTTCGTCGGAAAAAAAAAGTACCGAATGCTTATATTTTTTTTTTAATTATGGTCAAATTTCGACCATTGGACGAAGTCTAGTTATATTTAAAATTGATGTTAAGATAATAATACGGGAATTGATTTTAACTTAACATTATAGTTTTTAAAGCGTTGCGTTTTATATATTTTGTCATTGAGAATTATAATCTCTGATTTTGTTTCTGGTTTTAACAAATCTTTACTAATATATAAAGCTGAAGAGTTTGTTTGTTTGTACACACTATGAAATTAGCGTGTACAACAAACAAACTCTGGTCTACTGGCTATGCCCGGTGAAGTAGAAAAAGCTTACACATGTCTGTCCGAAAAAAAAACTGTTCTACTAGAACTACTGGCCCCATTAAATAATTCGTTTACCATTAGAAAACTACGTTATCCAGGAGTTCATGGGCTGTTTAATGATGATAGCCTATTTATTGAGGAAAGCTATAGCCTTTATTGAAATAGGAAGTTTCTACGGGGACAGGATTTCAACGGATGAAACCGGGCGTGGGAAGCTAGTCACTACATATAAAACAAAGTCTCTTTCCTGTCTGTCCGTCCCTATGTTTGCTTAGATCTTTAAAACTACGCAACGGGTTTGATGCGGCTCTTTTTAATAGATAGAATCTAATTGATATAATAAACGATTATATTTACCTATTGGAACAACAAACAGTAAAATACATAATATACATAATAAACCTAACTTATAAAATCCTACTATTCTAAATCTATTCTACTTGGCAAAGGTTCCCAGAATGCTGGCAGCATTACCCCGTTGAATGGCAATGCTTACCTGCTGTGCAAAGTAAAAACCAGCACTCGGAGAACGTACCGGACTAAAGAGGGCCGCTGCGAGGTATTTATAAATTAATTTGGCTCCCGGTCCCCACGGCCCCAATGTTTCGACACCAAAAGGCACAAATACATAACCACTTTCAAGGGTATTATATTTGCGCTTCTGGAGATTTTCCTCAGATTCAGCCGCCATTCCATAGATAGAATGATTCAAGAGGAAGGTTTATATGTATAATACATCAGCATTGTACCCGTGTGGAGCCGGGGCTAATAATTTATATAACAGAAATGCTAGACAGTTAAGAGCAAAATACCCATTTTTAACAATTTTTTTTTTACTTTATTCGTTTTTACGTGTTGCGATAGATCGCAATTGTTCTTCAACTGTTAATCTAATCGCACTCCCAAGCTCCGCCTGTTGAAATAGTCATCATCTTTTACAGGCATACATAGTTAAAGCAATATCTACAATCTCAAATCGGTTATTCAATAAGTCCAGACTGAAACGAGCTGAGGTGATTGATGAAGAGGTTCCAGGAAGCTACTATCATTACTTAGCAAGGTGGAAACATAGGGAGGGATACTGTGCACTATTAGAAGACCACCTTAATGGCTTAGCGGTATCAGTCTCTCTTTAAGTCTTGAAGGTTATGAGTTCGATCCTAATGTCGGAAAAGAAATCTTTGTGGAAAATCTTCGGTTTGTTTCTGGGTTGGCTTAGTTGAGGTACTACCCTCCGTGCCTCAGATAACATGTTACGTTGCCCACATTGGATATGAAATCTTTGTGTAAAATCTCAAGTTTATTTCTGGGTCTGGTTAGTTGAGGGACTACGTTACGCTGTTGCTCCCGATTATTATAACATCATCAATAGCAAATAGTATACGAGATAAAGAGCAGCAATTTTTTTTTTACGTACTTACATAGTTAGCTGCTTACCGATATAGCCCAACGGATTAGTTCGTTGAATCGGCAATGGGCAGGTCGTATAGCATGGAGAACAGATGGCCGTTGGGGCCGAAAAGTTCTCGAATGGAGACCGCGGATCGGCAAGCGTAGCATAGGACGTCCACCTACTAGATGGACGGATGACCTGGTAAAGGCCGCGGGATGACTTTAGGATTTTAGGCTTTTTTTCTACTGTCGCTCTACTTTACAGTACACGGGCCTCTCGGACTTCGGGTCTACGAGGGCATCGGAAGGTTTACTTGCCCAATACTGCGGTCACCAATCCGCCTTATGGATTGCCATGATATAAACTTCGTTAAAACAATAATGCTATCTAGCATTATCAAATAGTTTATTCCTACTGTTCATATTATCCATTTTTAGTACTAAAACTAATTTCAAGCTACACTACACTACAAATCACAGCCTAGTAATAACTACAACTCAGTAACATGACTCCAACAAAAAAGGGAACATTAAAATAATCAAATTACAATTTTATAGAGCCCACTAATAGCGTACATAAAATATTGTAACATGTTTATCTGTACGTCTCTCTCACCTCGGAAACTATTTGTTCACATCAAACTTCAGTTGTTATTCTGACTCCACAGACTATGTCAGTGACAGACTATCGGCTGTAATTGATATGATTATCATCATAAGTCTGTATAACGTCCACTGCTGAATATAGGCCTCCTCCTGTGGCAGGGTTTTGCCTTTGTCACCGCGCTTGACAGACGGGTTGGTGACCGTCAGTATTAAGTAGTAACACACAGTTAAACGAGGTTTTTTATTTAATAAAAAGGATTCGCCTGACTTTCTTGACAGTTCTTAACTGGTGGTAGTAAAAATGGGACGCATCTGAACATGACTAAAAATATTTGTGACTAGCTGCGCCCCGCGGTTTTACATGCGTCACTCTGCTCCAGTGGGTCGGAGCGTGATATTTTGTGATCCAGCTTAAATAATATAATTACTTTATAACTATGCGCGTGTACACTTTCAGCCAAATCCATTCAGTAGTTTTTGCCTTTAAAGTGTAGAGGAACGGTTGGTGGTGTTCCTCCACAGAAAATGAAGATTTTCTTTGCCGGGCGAGGTGGTATGCCCGGCGACCGACGGCCATTAGTTGATATTCAGAACTTGTATGCGTTCGAACTGGCTTGTGAATTTGTATTGCGCGATACAGTTAGTTGGGATGCTAGGTGGTAGACGGTGACGGACGGACGGTCACTATTGAGGATTGTGACGTTTAGTTTTTTAAGGCTAGTTTTGTGCAACTGTCGCTCTACGTTATAGTTCGCGGGCCTCTCGGACATTGGGGTCTACGAGGGCATCAGAATCTAGTATCTATATATATAAAAGAAAGTCGTGTTTGTTACAACACTTATAACTCGAGAACGGCTGGACCGATTGCCATGGTTTTTGATTTGTTGGATTTGTTTCCGTCCCGAATAGCAGAATACATTTTAAAAACAAAAGAAAGTCGTGTTAGTTACACTATTTATAACTTAAGAACGGCTGAACCGATTTGGCTGAAAATTGGTAGGGAGGTAGCTAAGAACTGGGAGAAGGACATAGGATACTTTTGGGTAGGGGTAGGGTAGGGTAGGGTAGGGTAGGGTAGGGTAGGGGTAGGGTAGGGTAGGGGTAAGGTAGGGGTAGGGTAGGGTAGGGGTAGTGTAGGGGTATGGTAGGGGTAGGGTAGAGGTAGGGTAGGGTAGCGGTAGGGTAGGGTAGGTGTAGGGTAGGGGTAGAGTAGGGGTAGGGGTAGGGGTAGGGTAGGGGTAGGGTAGGGTAGGGTAGGGGTAGGGTAGGGGTAGGGTAGGAGTAGGGTAGGGTTAGGGTAGGGGTAGGGTAGGGGTAGGGGTAGGGTAGGGGTAGGGTAGGGTAGGGGTAGAGTAGGGGAAGGGTAGGGTAGGGGTAGAGTAGGGGTAGGGTAGGGGTAGGGTAGGGGTAGGGTAGGGGTAGGGTAGGGGTAGAGTAGGTTTAGGGTAGGGCAGGGGTAGGGTATAAAAGTCCACCCGTGCGAAGCCGGGGCGGGCCGCTAGTAATAAAATAAAACAGTAATTGTACGGTCGTCTCCACTTTGTAATGGAGGTAAGTGAAAACTTAAGTCTTTCTTACTCCTCCTATTTTCTTTCTGATTAAATTCGTTGCGGGTCCCAAGGCAGTTTAATTATTTCTTGGGACTTGGTGAGCCTCGGTGCTCATTGCCATTACCAGTGTGTGCCACTGTTGATCCTGGCTTACATGAGTTGCAGTGGTGGGAGTGTGGGTAGGATTAGTCTTATACAAAAAAAATATGTTATTGGCCGATTCTACTCAGTTATTTAGATAATTTAGTAATAGGTAGGGTTGCCGGTTGTAAGGGTAGTTTTCTTATTAAATAAGTTATTAATTTCTGTTGTTCCTTGTTGTATGTTGATTGATGTAAAGGAAGATGTGAAAAAAAAAACATTTATGGCAACCCTAGTATAAGGTTGTCTATAACTACAGTAGTCTTCACCAAGTCTCATGTTACAGGCCGTAATGATAGTGACTCTATCGTGATTATTCAGATAAAGTTACGGTACAATATTAGTAAATGTTTGTATATGTTGGGAAAAAACCTTTAAACAGTGTAACTTTGATGGCGACGGAATTGTAAGATTGTATAGGTAAATTGTAAATAATGTATGGCCTTAGTATTAATGGTGTGTGTGTGTGAGTTTTGATGTCGTTAGCCACAAGGCTTTTGCTACCACATTGAGCATATAAATGAGCAGGGTCCAGCCTTATTAAATATATAGGTACTAATATCACTACATAGTATAAAACAAAGTTTCTTCCCGCTGTCTGTCTGTCCCTATGTATACTCAGATCTTTAAAACTACGCAACGGATTTTGATACGGTTTGTTTTTAATAATGAGGGCTATGCTCGGGGTTTCTTTACGAGATCGAATCAGAAATGAGGAGATACGTAGAAGAACGCGGGTTACCGACATAGCCCAACGGATTAGTTCGTTAAAGTGGCAATGGGCAGGCCATATAGCACGGAGAACAGATGGCCGTTGGGGCCGAAAAGTTCTCGAATGGAGACCGCGGATCGGCAAGCGTAGCGTAGGACGTCCACCTACTAGATGGACGGATGATCTGGTTAAGGCCGCGGGATCACCGTGGATGCAGGCCGCTTCTAACCGCAACAACTGGAGATCTATGAGGGTGGCCTATGTCCAGCAGCTGACGTCCTACGGCTGAAATGATAATGATGATGATGTTTTTAATAGATAGATTGATTCAAGAAGAAGGTTTATATGTATGATACATCAGCATTGCATCTGTGCGAAATCGAGACAGGTCACTAGTTATATTAAAAATTGCCGTGTCCTTTCTGGTTTAAAATAGGCCACCCCATAACCACACATCATCACACATGGATGTCATAAAAGGCGATTAAAGAGCATACGTCTCATGGATGGGCAGTAGCATCTAACAGCTCAAAGATGCTCCTATCTTCTTCTATGATCTTCAATCCACCTGCCAAGCATGGTGATTACAGCAATATCCCTCAACGAACCTGGCTTGCCCGATTATATCCACTGCTGAATATGCGCCTCCTCTTTAACACAACTGTTAAAGAGGGCTTACGAGAGAGGAGACGTAAACGGGCTTTTCAAGTAAAAAAAATATAAACAGAGGAAATAATTGATTTTGTTTGTAAGTTTCTTTGAGGGGATTGAATAGGAAACTATTGTTTAAATTACAAAAATATTATTCAGGAGTAACATAGGCTAATAACATTGCCACGGGGACGGAACCTACGACATCTATATTAATATTTTAAAGAGGAAAGATTAGTATGTATGTATGTTTGTAATGAATTGGCTCAAAAAGTACAGGATTTTAAAAATTCTTTCACCATTTGAATGCTAGATTATCACTGATTAATATTTAGGAAGCTAGTAGCTTATAAATAAACTACAAACTCAGTAACTTGTGCAAGAGGGCGCCCCTGTGGGACTTGGCGGTCGCTGGCGGGGGAATTGGGGAATTACCTTAAGGAGCTGACTGCTTTTAGGAGAGTTTTGTGCAACTGTCGTTCTACGTTACAGTTCTCGGGTCTCTCAGACTTCGGGACTATGAGGGCATCAGAAAAATCGTTGGAAAATAAACGTCGAGAAAGAATCTTTGGGCAATGAAATAAAAAAATGAGACATGGCCGTAGGTACCGGAGGGACCGGAGAGTAAGCTCTGGGAACCGCAATACGAACGTAAAGCTAACTTATGATTAATTTATTTTTTATTTAAGATAACTTATAGAGTTTTGTAGTCTACTAGTATTCTTGGTAACCCCTCGTGCTAAGCTAAAACGCTTGTGTTACGAGTGGGTTCACGTCGGTAGTGCAATAGGTAGAGACCGAATCGGCGACCACAAGATCACAAGTCCGACGCCCCTAGACATTGAGCTACGGTTAAAGTAACTTAATAACTATTATCACCAACAAACCATCAGTACAAATACAACCCTTAATTTTCGCCGCCATTTTCAAATTATTCAAAACCCATAACAAGGGCATTGAACCAAAAAACCCACCTCCATTAAAAACCCTCAATAACAATTTGGTAAACAATAAGAAACGCAATAACTCAAGCATAAGATACGTTTAGTTTGCGAGGTGAGCACGACAGACAGACGGACGGACAAATTTATAAGCAGGCGCTAACGAGATGTATAGTGGTTGGGTGGTTGGGGATATGGGTGTTAGTAAATTTTTCATACTTTTAAAACAGCGTAAATTTAAAAAAATACAAAGAATGAAGAAAAAGTATAATAAAGATTGCCTTATTTGTGTATGATTAATAATATGTTCGAACATTATTCGGTCTCAGGATCGAGTTGCAAATAAATATGTTTCTAGAAATTTTCTATCGAAAAAAATTTAGTAAATGGTGGTGATTCACCCATAAAAAAAGATACCTCGTTCGTCTAACATTATACTCAAACGTTACTCAAACGTAGGTTCGAGTCCCGGGTTGCAAAAAACTGTGACTTACTAGAAATTTTCGCTAGAGAAAAGTAGGTGGTGTCTCATCCGTAAAAAAATATTTCTCGTTCGTATAGCCGTAATATGTGTGATTGTGTTCGAGACCGCAAAAAATGTGTTAACTATTAGAAAATTTCTACAGTGAAAAGTGAGAGAGCTATTTTCAGCCTTAAAAAACGCTTCGTTAGTCTAGAGGTAGGTAATATGTTTGCCTTTGACTGTGAAAAATATGTGTTACTAGAATTTTTCAAAAGGTAATTTTGTGAGTTTGTATGCTTATTAATCAACTAGCTTCCGCGCGCAGTTTCGCCTGCGTAACTTCCGATCCCGTAAGAACTTTATTACTAAATTATAGCTTTTCTCGATAAATGGGCTATCTACCACTGAAATATTTTTTCAAATCGTATCAATATTAGTTCCTGAGATTATCACGTACAATCAAACAAACTCATCAGCTTTATATATTAGTATAGATGACGCAAAATCTATCAACATCAAACGGCTCATTTGGGCAGTGTCTAATCGCGATCAAACTCACGAGGTGTGTCTAGTATATAATTATGTAATAAATTTTGCTACCCTGTAACTATATTTTAAATAAACTTTTACATTTAAAAAAGCGTTAAAATTATTTTAAAAATCAATTTACAAATATCTCACTAACACCCTTATTATTACATTCCACATTTAAAATAAAACCTCAAAGAAAACAAATAAACAAATATAATAATGTGCAGGTGTGAATGCGCAATCGCTACCAGAAAGAGACGCAACATACACACAAGTAACAAGTAAGACAGAGACAAAATCAAGAGAGGAAACGCACAGACTTATGTAGAATGATAAAAGTAAGTGTTACTAGGACTTATAAAATATTTAGATGTAAGTATAGAAAGCCTTTTTCATAGACGTACCATTTAATGGGAAGTAGGGGGTAGGGGGGCGTATAGGGGAAAATGGGGGCAGGGGGCGCATTATAGGGAAATGGGGGGCAGTGGGGGGTATAGCTACAAGATGATAAGTGAGGTATCTAGTTATTTAGAATCAGCCTTTTTTTTGGACAGACCTCATCATCATCACCATCAGCCCGTATAACGTCCACTGCTGAACATGGGCCTCCTACCGAGGGAGGGTATTTGCCATAGTCACCACGCTTGGCAGGCGGGTTGGTGACCGCAGTATTATGTTTTACCACATAAGGAAACGCTGCTGCCCGTTCCTTGATATACGATTATCATAGATGATGTTATAACAATCGGGACCAACGGCTAAACATGCTTTCCGAGGCACGGAGGGTAGTCCCTCAACCAACCAGACCCGGAAAGAAATCTTAGAATTTATACAAAGATTTCATGTCCGGTGTGGGGATCGAACCCACGACCTCCGAGATTCAAGGCCAGCCAAATACCGCTACGCTACGGAGGCTGTCTAGATAGGACAGACCTATTGCTGCTTTAATTTAATAGTGACATAAAATAAGGTTAAGGTTCAACACAAAAACTCATTATCATTAGTTACACGTTTGCATTTGTGTCACAATATTTAAGCAGCGCTATGTAGTTTGTAGTACTAGGCATTTGCTACTTTACCGATCATAAGCGCGAGCAGTGCAGTCATGCTTATGTAGTCCGCAGGGCCGAATTTAAACTTATTGCCGCACTGGGCCCTGATGAAAAACAGCCCAATACAATTTTGATAAAACTAGATTCTTTTTCCACTTTCCAAATTTGCCGCTCTGGGCACTAGCCCCGACCGCCGAGTATAAATCCACCACTAGTAGTCCGGTGTCCCCAACACTAGAGACTGGATCATCCTTCAAACATACCCTATGTTTGAAGGATGATCCAGTGGATTTAGTGGGTAAACTATCTCCGTGGTATGATTTTTAAATCTACGTAGATGAAGTCGAGGGTAACAAGCAGTTAAGTACTAAAGAGAGCCTCTGTGAGGTTTTTATAAATTAATGTAGCTCTCGACCCCCACGGCCTCAATGTTTCGACACCAAAAAACACAAACACATAACAAATATCACACAAAACCCAACCATATTATTTAGTAATAAAGTCGTATTTCGTATATCCAACTTAACGCGATAAGTCGTTGTAAAGTTACAATGTTGGCAATCAGATTGTCACTGTCCGGAGGTACTGCATTTGAGCCTGTTGAGATTCTCCGCGGATTCAGCCGCCATGCCAGCCCTACTCTGAGTCCCGGAAAGATGAGATGGCATAGCACGTTCCCTGAGTTCTGGTATTTACTTTGCACAGCAGGTAAGCATTGCCATACAACGTGGCAGTGCTGCCAGCATTCTGGGAACCTTGCCAAGTAGAATAGATTTAGAATTTCTTAAGTTACTTCTATTTAAAATTAGCTACTTTTAGATGTATGTAAAAAAAGAAGAAAAATATACAGTGAAACCTGGTTAATTGGGATCTCAAGGGACTAAGGATTTTGTACTATTTAAAGATATTTTCATTTATCCAGTTTTCCAATAAGACAGGTTTAAAATTTAGCTGTCTCATTTACAGAGGTCTAAATTTGAGATAGTACTGACAAACAAAGCATGTTCGAAAGAAATTCAAATGTTTGTAACATTCGTGTCCAGCCTGAGAAATGGTCAGTGGTAAACATAGAAAAAATCCTAGAAATCCAATCACATTTAACCAGGTTTCGAAAAGTCCCATTAACAGAGGTAATTCGACGAAAAAGTGCCGGGACCTCATTACAGTTCTCAATAATAAAGGTTTCTAACTTATCCAGGTCCCACCTAACTAGGTTTCACTGTATGTTAATTTAATGTCGAACCAATTGGATTTGCCAGCTAAATATTATAATGTTACCTGGCAACATCGATTATTTAAACACATCATTAATAATTCCCATAACTCCTTGTTATTCCACGTAAGACTTTTATCGTTAAATTAATTTAACAAAATGGCCACTTTTAAGTCTTTTACGACAATCCTAAACTCGTAAAACTTTGTATAATGCTGGTTTTTATATCAAAATGTTTTTTGTTTACGTGCAGGGTGAGAATTATTTATACTTATCTGAACTAATATTATAAAGAGGAACGACTTGACTGTATTTGAGGGTCCAGACCGTTTAAACCGATTTCAAAAATTCTTTCGCCTTTGGAATGTAGCTTTCAATTAGTGTAAGAAATCAGTTCAGTCGTTTTTGAGTTTATTCGAAACAAACTTTTAATATTATTATAGAATTAATAAGTCTGTAGCTCTGTTCACTTTTATTCCTGCATTTATAGCCTTCGGAGGAAGCTAGGATAAAGTCCGGTTGTCCTCGCGACGCGTTCTATGCTTCTGACCTAATCCCAGCCCGCGCTGGTTGATTCTAATTATTTATAAAACGCTACTAGCACATGCCATAACAACATTGGCAAACTTTATTTAATAATATTATCGTTGAAATGTAAACTAATTTATTAGTCAAGATTTGTTTTTTTTTTGTCTTTATCATTGTATTTGACTTTGTGTTTTTCATTGTATAATAGGTAAGTACGATCGATTCAATCAACGTTTTCATTTTCATTTTTAACCCCCGACGCGGTGTTATTAGTTTGACGTGTCTGTCTGTGTGTGTGTATGTGTGTGTCTGTCTGTGGCATCGTAGCTCCCAAACAAATGAACCGATTTTGATTTTTTTGTTTGAAAGGTGAATTAGTCGGGAGTGTTCTTAGCTATGTTTGATGAAAATTGGTCGTAGATGGCCGCCGCCACAAACTGGCGGAATATATATTTTTTAACAACTCCCTCAATAAAGATATCAAATGAAAGGTTTTGAATAGAAGAATAATGTAAGGGTGACATTATCGCTGTGCGATAAAACCCTTAAAAATAAAGAAAAAAAAAAAAAAGAATAATGTAGGTACACTATACTGAAAGGGAATGAGTTGTAATGAACTAACGAAATGCAATCTAAAAACTAAAAACTCGAAAAATATTCGTTCATTACATTGGGGGTTTCTTAAAATTTTAATTTAAAAAAATAATTATCACCCTATAAACAACCAAGTCATCATAATTGAACAAAATAAACATAAACATGTACCAATTTAAAACAAAACCGTATATACATACCGCCATATAACATAACATCCCACAAGCAAGTAGTATTCAAAATAATTACCTCAGACTAATTATTTTATTGGCAACACCGCCGCAAAATATTGCCATATTCACCTGGATTATTGCCATCGTTACTGTAAAATGTGTCCAGTGCACACTATTATAAGATTATTAGCTTTGCCGTACGCTGGTGTATAGCTGGCTTTATTACAATTTTATTATCTGTATCTGACAGTGACAATCTGATTGCCAACATTGTAACGTTACAACGACTTATTGCGTTAAGTTGGTTATACGAAATACGACTTTATTATAATAAAAATATGGTTGGGTTATGTATGATTTGGAATAGAGATATATGTCGTTAGTTTTTGGTTGTATACGGAGGGCAAAAGTGTCGTATAAACACTTTGTTCAGAAGATCTTAATTTTAGTTTGTTAGTATGAACATAAAAAATGTTTTTATTTTATTGATATCCTTTTGTGATTACCAATTTGTTGCTTGCAACACCTACACCTTGGTGTTTTGGTTCGGTATTCGAATTTTAAATTGTTACTCGTTACAAAATTATGTTTTTTAAATTACTTTTTAGCGTGAAATGAGTATGGTTTTTGGAATTTTGTAAGGTGTGTCGTTTTGAGTTGTAATTATTGTATTACAATTAAGTTAGTTGGTGGCATTAAATATATGCACTTAAAATACTTATACTTTAAGTGTTAAATATTTATTGACAATGTTAATTTACATATTCGCAACAAATAAAGTAATAATAATAGTAGATTATCTAGGGAGCAAACAACTATTTTAAAGGCGAGAGTGTTTTTTTTAATCCAGAGCCGAGCGAAGGATTCTAGAGCAGAATCCCGAGCGAAGCGAGGCATTCTTAACTAGAATCCTGAGCGCAGCGAGGGATTAAAAGTATGTCACTCGAGCTTAAAATAGTGTTGCTCCCGAGGTGGACACTCTACTTTTTATCACCCTCTATGAAAAAATAAGTAAGTGCAACTTATGAACAAGAATTTATTTACGTACAATGAAGAACCACAAGACATAAAATATAATTTTCATCAACTTTTTTTAAATTTGGCGCCCTAGCAGTTTTTCAGCCAGTCACATATTCAATACATTGTTCCCGCATGGTTTGTGTTTCACCTCTTTGCTGATTGAAAAATTATTAACAATATCCACATTCCAAATTCAAATCAATTTTGGTACCTAAGGGATTAATGAGCTATTTTGGTCCCTGTTTACGAGGAATAAACTAGCTCTTTTTGAATAGATGTGATAAAAAACCTTTTATGAACTTCTAAGTTTCTTTTACATACTAAATCCCGCGATTACTCCCGCGTATCTCCCGTCATTATACATATAAACCTTCCTCTTAAATGAAATGAAATGAAAATGAAAATGAAAAAGCGTTTATTCGTTGTTACATCCGTACCTACTACAAAATATTTTACTTCTGCCAAACTATAAAACAGTTTGTTGGCAGATGTAGCTCCCATATACAATTTAAATATTGATGTAACTATTTGTTAGTATTATATCAATAACAACTATTACTTAAAACTAAAAACACTTATTTTAAACAAAGGCTGACTATAAGCGTAAAGTTAAAACATTTTAAGTTGCGCAACAGAATTTAAATTCACAACGGTGAAGCCGCAAAAATCAGATAGTATGACATAAATATATAAACAACAACAAACAATCACTGTATCTATTAAAAAAACCACATCAAAATCCGTTGGGTAATTTTAAAGACCTATGCATACTAAGGGACAGACATACAGCGGGAAGCGTCATTGTTTTAATTACTTATGTTGTATTGGTAAGTGAAAGAATGAACGAAATGTATTTTTCTGTAATTGTTTTACCTATCTCTTACATAATACCAAACTATAGCATTTATTATATGTTAAAAGAAACATTTTCTTGAATTAAATATTATAAATGTTGAAAGATCCAAAATAAATGCCAAAAATCAAATGATGAATTTAATGTTCCCATCCAAAATGGGATCTAAAATGAAATTACCCTTAAAAATACTGTATGACTATATTTATTAATTATCATTATTAGGTACGTTTTTGATATAGAACAATTAAATTTAAATATATCCTACAACGTAAAATATCCAATCCAATACATTTTTCTCAATAAGTCGTTAAAAACTAAATGATACTAAAATAAAATAAAAACAAACAGGCACATTAACCAAAAATGTGGTACATCATTACTCTTAAATGTGACCACTTAAAAATTTCGATCTCTTAACAACAATAAAATAACTGATATCGTTCTTCATTTAAAATTTAATAAAACCCTGTCCAACACTAAATAACGAACAATCGTTTAAAGTTTAAATTTCGAACGGGTCAAAGACAAAACGGTTGGGCATAATGCAAAATTAATTTTGTTTGAGATAAGAATGCGTTAGGTTCGTTCGTTTCAATTTATTGGGTTCTGTATAAGTTTTAATTATTTTTATTTACTAGCTGAGCCCTGTGGTTTTACTCTTGTTACTCTGCTCCAGTGCTGCGGCTTCTAAACTATCCGCTTGCAAACTTTCAGCCAAATGCGGTAAGTAGCTTTTGCGTGAAAGAGTAACAAACATACATCCATTATTTTCTTACAAACTTTCGCGTTTTTAATATTAGTAGGATTATTATACAAGTAGGTACCTATTGTATATACAATTAAATTTCATGCTTATTTATTTTTCTTATGTGTCCTATTTAGATAAATGATTGGTCTCGCGCGCCCAACTAGATACCGCAGTCGTACTTGAAAAATGCGGCAAAACATACTACGCCGAAATCAGTGTACCCGAGCCAGTCACGCTGTGTGCAAGGAATTCGTCAGAAGTTTTATTAAATGTTGGTCAATTAAACCAAGGTCTTCTACATACGCAATGACAGTCAAATGTTGGGGACATCTGATGTGAATCATCAAAGGAGCAATGAAACCAAAATATTGTAGTTATGCAATCTGCTTAGTTTGTAGTATTTAAACCATATAATTAAGGCTTGAGTCCAGCTCGCCTTTATGCCCACTGAAGTAGCAAAAGCCTCGTAGAAAGCCTAAATAAAGCCTACATATGTCCATCATAAACAAAATAAAAACAACATGTGTTTTATACGACTCGGAAGCATAACGTCGGATGTGCCACTATACGTCAGAAACATTCGTCGTATGTGCCTTGATCGTAAACTGGCACTTACGACCAAATGCTTCTGAAGTATAATAGTACATCCTTATGCTTCTGAGATCAAGGCGGGATTAAAGGAGGGCATCTAGGGCAACTGCCCCGGGGCCTCCACAATAGAGGAGCCCACTCCCACAAGAGAGATTTAAAATCTTTCCAATTCTAACGAGTAAACTACACAACTTTTATTTTATTTTTTCGGTGTTGTACCTTTACGTACAATACTTTGTAGAATTATGATTAATGTAATAGTTAATCTAAACTTATTTACTTAAATTTGTCAATCAGTAAAATATCAGAATTCATATCATCTGAAAAGTACACAGACACAGTACAACATAGGTACTTCAAATTTTCTACACATTTAGAGAGTAAATAATTTGTGCCAAGAAGGCCTCTTCTCCTTTGTTGTCCCGAGGCCTCCGGACTTCTTAATCCAGCCCTGTCTGAGGTCTAGAATTATATTGTGTAATGTGAATACACTAAGAAAACTTCAATTCAGGAATTTTATAATCCATAAATGTAAGTAATAGTAGTAAAAAGATATTTCCTTTTTCGATTAAACTCTTCGTTAAATATATATAGTTATAATCTTTCCTCTTAAACGGGAATAAGGGACAACAACCCTGCACCTCAGAAGCATTTGGTCGTAAGTACCAGTTCACGATAAAGGCACATACGACGAATGTTTCTGACGTATATTAGAACATCCGACGTTATGCTTCTGAGATCTGGGAGTTTTAACTGCTTTTCTCTATCTCATCTAAGAATGACACTATCGTTGGTGCCATAGGAAATTGAAGTTTATTCAATTAGTATAAGGTTTAGGAGCTATTCTCTATTATTGTCAATTATTTCTAAATATAGACTGGCTGTTCAGAATATGAAAATTGTTTAACGAGTTTCAAGCAAAATTTATTTGTTTTTTTTTTAAGATAACTCTCGCATTTAGGAAATAAATCCCTTTTTTTCCGACTGACATTTGTATTTAGCCCCGAGGCTTTTGCTACTCCACCGGGCATAAAGGCGAGCAGAGCTCCAGCCTAGATAAATGGTTTAAACACTACAAACTAAGCGACCTGCGCAAGTGGGCGTCCCCTGTGGGACTTGGACCTCGGCCCAGGGCGGTCTCTGACGGGGAGGTTGAGGGAATATGGCTTTTAGTTTTTTTTAGGGGAGTTTAGTGCAACTGTCTCTTTACTTTGCAGTTCGCGGGCCTCTCGGACTTCGGGTCTACGAGGGCATCGGAAGGTTCTTAGCAAACTAAGGGTCGGGGAATTTACGAACATATAATTTACAGACTTAGAATTAGACAGTTGGGAAACGAATCCAATACACCAAGTCTCAGAAGCTTGCGTAAAATTCCATATTAAGTTGTTGTCACTAAATTGCGATCATAAAATTACTTATTACTTCAGTATGGTTGGTATTATGTACAGAAGCTATACGTTAAATATGAGAGAGGAGGTTAGGATGGAGAGGGAGAGGAAGGCCAAAGAAAAGATGGATGGATTGTGTGAAGAGTGATAGAAAAAGGAGTTAGTGATAGTGTGATAGTGGGATAAAGGCAAGAAGAAGAAGAAGATGAGAGAGGACGTTAAACCCCTTGGATACTTCTCCAAACGTCATGGGGCCTCCTGAAACAACTGGTTTTCGGTACCCTTTCACTTCTTCACTTCACCAACCCGTTTATGTCCACTGCTGAACATGTACCTCCTCTTAACAGACCTTGGCAAGCCAGGATCGTTGGCAGATATTACCATAATCATCACGCTTGGCAGGATGATTGGTAATCGCAGTAAGATGGTTATTTACCTTGAGCTGATAGATGCTACTCCTTCATCAGCTAAATATCCCTTAGTCTTACGACAGCCAGTGGAAGATGCCACCTGGCCTGGAAAAACATAGGCCGGAATTGAATCTGCGGGTTTAATAGCTTAGCAACCTTCGTAGCGTAGCGGTATTTGGCTCACTTTAAATCTCGGAGGTCGTGGGCTCGATCCCCACGCCGGACAGAAAGTCTTTGTGTAAATTCTAACATTTCTTTCCGGGTCTGGTTGGTTGAGGGACTACCCTCCGTGCCTCGGAAAGCACGTTAATCCGTTGGTCGCTCGATTATTATAACATCATCTATATCAATCGTATACAAAGGAATATTTGCCAATATATCACTTTAAAATTTGTGTTTTACAAATACTTATTCTAACTAAAAAAGAAAATACCAATCAGAATAATTATTTAATTTAAAAAGGTTATATTCAACTATATACGGATCCCTAAAACACTGGCAAGCTGGCCGCAGTTAAAGTCAGTGTTGCCATGTTTACGAGAGGCGCGATATTTATTTATTTCGACACGGCTCTATGTGTGTTGTTTGTTCAATCGACGTGACTGAGCTTTTGGCTGTAGGGAGGGGCAACACTTTGATAGGACTATCGATATCATTAAATATTATGGGGGTTGGGTGGGACGCTCATAGTCGGGAGGGGCAAAACTTTGAAGAACTATCGATATCATTAAAAATTATGGGGGTTGGTACGCTCATAGTCTGTACCGGATTAAAACTACCCGATGCACCATAACTGCCTTCGTGGCGTAGCAGTTTAAGTCTTGGAGGCCGTGGGTTCGCTCCCCACGCCGGACAAAAATCTTAATGTATAATTAAAGATTTATTTTCAGGCCTGGTTGGTTCCATCCGTGCCACGGAAAGCACGTTAAGCCGTAAGTCCCAATTGTATAACATTATTTGAAACAATCGTGTACCGGGGTACGGGGAGCAAGAGTTTCCCTGTGTGTTACGACATAATACTGCGGTCACCAGCCCACCTGCCAAGCGTGGTGACAAAGACAAAACCTGGCTGATATAATGATAATGCAACAACATCCTCTATTAGCGTAGCAGTAATTGGCTCGCATTAAATCTCGGAGGTCGTGGGTTCGATCCCCACACCGGACAAGAAATCTTTGTGTAAATTCTAAGTTTTTTTCCGGGTCTGGTTGGTTGAGACAGTGGCAATACCCTCCATCGGGAGGCCCATGTTCAGCAGTGGACTTTATACGGGCTGATGATGATGATGATGATAATGATAATGCACTCTGTAAATATAGCAACTTTGAATAATTTTGTCACAAATAAACAATATCGATATCGATAAATGAAAAAATACATCTCGTTCTTTCCACATAACTTTATTTTTAATCGGCGATCAGATTTCTTGGTGTTTTTTGCGCTTGTATTTTATTTATATTACATTAAATTGGCTTCCAATAAAATATATTTCAATTCCAATATTATAATATGGATTACACAAAAATGGCGGCGAGTTTTTTGTTTGTGACATTATACACTGTCATATAAAGAACTATCTGCGCCCCGCGGTATTAACCGCGTTACTCTGCTCCAGTGGGTCGGAGCGTGATTTTTTGTAGCCTGTATGTTATTCCAGCATATAACCTATCTCGGTGCAAAAATTCAGCCAATTACGTTCAGTAGTTTTTACGTGAAAGAGTAACAAACATCCATCCGTACATACTTACAAACTTACGCGTTTATAATTTATTAGTAGGATATGAGTGATATGACATACTCTCATATGCAAGAACAACAGTTGAGACTATGAGACTATGAGCCTTGAGAACTGACAATGTTCGATAGAATAGCTAAAGCCTTCTTAGCCAAAAGGCTAAATACATAATGTCCGAACGAAAAAAAAGTTTTTAAAATGGATATATCAGGTGTTACTTTGATAGTGACAGCCTCCGTCCGCATTTCAAGCAATACATACCTACAGTGCTTTTCGAATATCAAACCTTATAGATACTTTTCATAAATCTACCCCATGACATTTCGCGCAGTTTCGGAAAACGGGTCATATTTTGCATATCAATAATGTTATTTAGCGGTGGTATCCTGTAAGGTATTTCCTCGGACGAGCAGTTAATTAAAGGTAGGTACTAATGCTTTGCATATCTCATCATGAGCCCGTATAACGTCCACTGCTGAACATGGGCCTCCTCCCGAGCGAGAATATTTGCCATAGTCACCACGCTTGGCAGGCGTGTTGGTGACTACAGTATTATGTTGTACCACACAAGGAAACGCTGCTGCCCGTTCCTTGATATACTATTATTATATATGATGTTATAACAATCGGGACTAACGTGCTTTCCGAGGCACGGAGGGTTGTCCCTTAACCAACCAGACCCGGAAAGAAATCTTAGAATTTACACAAAGATTTTCTGTCCGGCGTGGGCATCATACCGACGACCTCCGAGATTTAAAGCGAGCCAAACACCGCTACGGAGGTTATCATACCTATTAGATTATATAGGTATTTTCAGAATTGAGTATCTCATTGAGCGTACCAACACTCTACTCTCTTTACCTACCATTGTAAAAGAAAGTAGTAATGGCCCACGATTTTTTCGCGTGGCATATATTTTTTTTTAATTAGGACGGACATATTTTTTATTTAGCCCCGAGGCTTCTTCACCGGGCATAAAGGCGAGCAGATCCCAGCCTAGATAAATGGTTTAAGCACTACAAACCAAGCCACCTGCGCAAAAGGGCGTCCCCTGTGGGACTTGAACCTCGGCTCAGGGTGGTCGCTGACGGGGTGATTGAGGGATTATGTTTTTTTTAAGGAATTGTGAACTGTCGCTCTACTTTACAGTTCGCGAGCCCCTCGGACTTCAGGTCTACGAGGGCATCGGAAGGTTCTCAGCAAAGTACCTAAGGGTCGAGAGGGTGAGGGTAACAGACAAGGAAACAATTAAAATGTTTTAAGCTTTCGCGATTTGTACACACAATTTATAGACGCAGGTCTCAATCGCGGTTCAACTTTAAGGCAAGTCATTACCTTTTTAATAATCCGACGTTTCGATATGGTGTTACACCAGTCGTGGTCACGGATATACCTACCCGATTATTAAAAAGGTAATGATTTGCCTTAAAATTGTACTGCGATTGAGACCCGCGCCATTTATTAAGGCTGGAGTTCTGCTCGCCTTTATGCCCGGTGAAGTAGCAACACCTTGTGGTTACAAAAGTAAGTCCATCCGAAAAAAAAATTGTCAACGTCTACTATCAATTAAGGAGACAATTTATTATAATGGTCGGGATCTACATATTATAACGAACCTACAAAGCCTTTTATCTAACGCTATATTCATTACTTCCTGATTACATACATGTGATTAAATTCCCTCAAATTAGGTGTAACGGTTTAGGCGTGTAAGCGTCACAGATAAGCAGACACAGCTGCTTTCGCATTTATAGTATTAATATCTATAACAACAAATCTACAAAATCAAAGATATTTTTTTATATACCTTCCAGATAATTCATAACTCCACGATAATGACTGACCCGTAGAAATCGACACCATCCCGCCAATTAACTGTCGTTAAACTAAACTCGCTCCCAATAACCATATTATATTATAAAAATAACTTTTATTGATCAATTATAATTAATGATCTAGAAACCTCCATAACCAGTATTTAATTCAGTAATGAACAAACACCATCTAAAATAATCGCTCTTTAAAATAAATATACTTATAATTCTTTTTGTTTTCGCCACCGAGTTATGAAGAGAGAGTGGCGAAAATATGCTTGTCTCTGTTCCGCTTATTGATTTTTGGGGGAGAGGGAGTTGTTGTCTCGTTCACTCGTCTCAGCAAATTGCCTACACGTTGTTATTCTGCAATCTATTGCCGAGCGCAAACAGACGCCTATGATATATCCAATTAAGTCCCGGTCGAGGATAGGGGCGTAGCTGAACTTTTGACTTACAACATTTTTGTGTTGAATTATTAGGTTCTTGGTTTTGTGATCTTAAACCACTTAATATGGTTGGAGATTTGCGTTTATGCCCGGTGAAGTAGCAAAAGGCCCGTGGCTAATTACCTAATGTGGGTACGAAAAATATAATTATAAATGTAAAAAATATTGAAATAACCTTAACGCAGTCTTTTTAATATTGAAAATACCAATATGCAAGTGTTTTTATCTAAATTCATAGAAATCACAGAACTCAAATTAAAATAGGTAGTCGTTTGTTGATCAGTATTCGTGTAAGCAGGTAATCCTTGCTAATAGGTATTATTATTGCAAAAAAATGTGAGTTAAGTTTGTACTAAACACTCCAAAACTACTGAACGGATGTGCCTAAAAGTTTGCGCTGGAATAGTTTATTAGCTGGATTAACATATGAACTAGCAAACATCACGCTCCGACCTATTGGAGCAGAGTAGCGTGGGTAAAACCACGGGGCACAGCTAGTTAATTCATTAAGTAATTATATACCATGCCATGTTACCGATTTATTAAGACATAGGTACTAAAATTGTGTTTGTCTGTCCCTTTGTACGCTTAGATCTTTAAAAGTAGGTACGCCACGGATTTTATACGGTTTTTTCTAAAATTCTAATAGATAGAGGACTCAAGAGTAGTGTTAAGAATGACTAAAGTGACTGAATTTGACTGACTGTCATTTACGATCAAATTGGTCAAAAATGGTCATTAACTGTCAAAAATGGTCATTTCTAGTCATTTTGATTTCAGTAATATTTTAGTACCTTTTTAATGTTTTTCTAAGTTTTTGTGATTGATAAAAGTCTTTAACTTCTTAATTGAAACAAAAAAGTGGTGTTAATGATTTTTTATATTAAGTAAGTATTAAACATTTTACAATGTAGGTTTGTTTTAACTAAAAATCTTATCATAGTGTGTTAATCATTTTACATTTAATCATTACAGTAATACAAAATAAAACGTTGTTTCATTTAAACTTGCATATAAATTGGGTACCTAAATAAAAAAATAATTGGGTGGTAGTTGAGAATAGACTGTAATATTTAAGTCAAATTCACTGAATTTGACAGTAAATGACCGGTCATTTAAGGTTTATGACAATTGTGACTAGTCAGATTCAGTCATTTTACATCTCTACTCAAGAGTAAGGTTTATATGTATAATACATCAGCTTTGCACCCGTTCCAAGCCGGGTCAGGTCGCTAGTAAAGTAAAACAAAATAAATAATTTAATAAAAATTGTGTACCCAACTTAGAAAAATATCACTCACGCCTTTATCCCGTACCCTCATACGCCAGGTAAACTTAAAGAAATTTACTGTGTATTAAATCTTTTGAGCAAACAAGTTGTTCGCGCTCACTCACACACGCGTGCCGTCTCACTCACACACCGGCATAGACTATATCATACAGATGCACACTAAGAAACGTCAGTTAAAGAGAAGCCATGTTTTATTTTGTTTTTTTTTAACTCGTTTGACAGTGTGATTTTCATGGGAATTATCAATTGGCGCGGTTTTAATGCTTGCTATAAAAATGTTTAATGGATTTTAAACTAGATATATTTAGTAGCTGTCGAGAATTATTTGCTTTACATTGACAACTTACAAAATATTAATCTTTTCTCGACAGCGACCGCCTAGAGCCGAGGTCCTAGTCCCACAGGGGGCGCCCTCTTGCCCTTCTTAGTTTGTAGTTTATAAACCGTTTCATAAGGCCTTGATCGCCTTTATGTCGGGTAAAGGAGCAAAAGCCTAGTGGCTAAATACATAAATGTCTGTCAGAAAATATCTATAGTAAACGAGACATTGGGTACCTACCTATATTTATATCAAGTACCTACCTATAAATAAGTAGGTACTATTCATGGAATACCTACAAGTTTGTTATTCCTGAGATTTCATCCGCGTGAAATATTTACTTTGAAAAGATTTTTTTCAGTGAGAAATAGTTAACTTTTCGCTAGTCTATCTCTTTATCAAATTTCAGTAAAATCGGCTTAGGGGATTAGGTGTTACAGACCGCTAGACAGAGCTACTTTCATATATATACAAATAAATTAAATTTAAGTGTCTGTATGTAATAGAACGGTAACAGGTTTTTACTTAATGCATTTGAATGTACATAGGGTACTCATAACAAAAACATAATTTAAAACAAATCTGTTTTTCTGTATTATTGTTTGTTTCGCTTAATCTCAGCAACAGGGACAAGACTTTATTGATAACTATTGTGTTAAAGTAAAATACTGTGCGTCGCTAAACAATTTTGACTTTAGCTTAGCTTACTAATATATTTAATTATTTTATCAAAAATTCATCCCGTCCGACTGCCCCTTAAAAGACAACACATGCAAACGCAACGCGCGTGTGAACGATGTCTTATAGGTACCACTTAAGGGTGTTTCACCCTCCGTTCAGCTATCAGTTAACCACCCAATTGGTTAATGAGCTGATCACTTAACAAGCTTGTTACATATGTAGATATTAAACCTTTTAAGATCAATTTTATAGTCAGACCGATTTATAAGAGGAGTTTTTTTACCGCTCGACATTTTAGTTTAAAGCTACGTTTATTGTTTTTTTTTATAAGTAGATGCTGTTTATTAAAAACTAGTCTTTCCCCATGATTTCGTCCGCGTTGAATGATGTTGACAAACTACCACACAAAACTTTAATACCTACATATTTAAGCTTCTTCAAGCCCTTTTTTGGCAAAAAAAGGTATTTTATGTATTCATTATCAGCTCATATATCGTCCACCGCTAAAAATGGGCCCCCTCTCTTTGCTATAGTCACCACGCTTGGCAAGCAGGT
The DNA here is from genome assembly GCA_947037095.2 of Nycteola revayana. Taxonomy (NCBI): domain Eukaryota; kingdom Metazoa; phylum Arthropoda; class Insecta; order Lepidoptera; family Nolidae; genus Nycteola; species Nycteola revayana. Next base: position 12,794,942 of record OX344851.2, on the reverse strand, counting down.
TGGTGACAGCAGTATTACGTTGAAACACACAGGGAAACGTCTTTACCAAGGTAATATTAAGGACTTATTTATTGACATAAGACTGCCATACTTTTAGAACACCTGAAATATATTCAAATACCTACCTTATTTACCTAATAGTAAATTTTACCTATTTATAATTAATTTTATATGCATAAGTAGTGAATATTCTTGACAAGTACAAGTGTATCTAAACACTTTAGTGCTAAATAAATACTTATAGTTTATTTCGTTTATAAGCACGAAATCTCTTTAGGACTTTAGGCGTGAAATAGATAGGGCCGGATGGCTCATGCGTACCCGGCCCCCGCCAACGGCGGATCGAAGGAGTGTAAGGGGGTTTTTAGTGGTGTAGGGTCCTCTGCTCGTGGTATGAGTTTAGCATACCAGTTTAAGAAAAGGGCAAGTCCCACATATCCCATCGCCATCGCGCGAATACGCAGCATCGGCAGTGGGAAAGCGTAAAAGAATTTGGACCCGGACAAAAAAAAATGCTCGAAATAGATAGATACAAAAGGAACATTTTTTATATTGTAGTAGGGCCGAATTATTATGGTATCAGTATCGGTATTGTAATAACTCACTCCATTTTACATATTCACGCCTTTTTCCCAAAGGGAAAGACAGGGGCCACTTCCTTCCACTTGCTAAAATCTTGACATACCACTTTCGCCTCTTTTACATTCATTAATCTCCTCAGGTTCCTCTTCCCCACTGGGCACGCTGGGCACGTGCCCCGGGCCCCGCGATGGTGTAGGGACCCCTAGTCCCTACTTCAAACTATAACCGATAGCACTCTAAGGACTAATCGAAGATGCTTAGTGTGGATTACGTTATCGACTCTTCATATCTAACGTCACCGTAAAGAAGTAAAAATAAAGCTTAAACTTTTCATATCTGCGTTCTTTGTAAAAAAATATTCTAATTTACTGTGGTCATAGGGGCCCATAATCCTAATGTGCCCACTGCCCATGGTCGCTAATAGGTGAAATACGGCCTTGAATCTCTTTATGCATGTCCTTCGGTTTAGGTTACTGGCCTGGCCTTTCTTAAGAACGTGGACCGCCTTGGTCTTTCCTTTCCAACACTTCCGTTCTTATCAACTAAAAGCAGCTAATTTAAATTTAAATCTATATAAAGCGTTACCGTTTGTATTTTGTTTGTTTGATTGAATACGCTATTCTCAGCAACTACTAAACCGATCTGCAAAATTCTTTCAGTATCTTACACTGAAAGAATTTTGCCCATTTATCGAGGAAGTCTAAATTAACCACTAGCTTCCCGCGCGCGGTTTCGTACATGCGTAACTCCCGTTCCCGTGGTAACTTCATTATTAAATATAGCATATACTATATTAATCAGTAATAATGTAGCATTCAAATGGTGAAAGAATTTTTAAAATCGGTCCCGTACTTTTTGAGCCAATTCGTTACAAACATACTTACATACAAATCTTTCCTCTTTATAATATGTATTAGTATAGAAGTATATAATAGATGAAATTCTTACTGGAACGGGAGTAACGCGGGTAAAACCACGCGCGGGAAGCTAGTTAAGTTAAGTATACCTACCATTTAGCAGGCTTCCAAAATTTAGTTAATTATGTCATAATTCAGGGTCCAAAAATGAACAGAGAAAAATAAATTACATTAATAAATTAAAATTACCTCAAAATTACCCAACTCATTAAGTTGAAAAGAATAATTGGGGCGAAAAGCTGCAACATGAATGTAAATTAAATTACATATTACAAGGTAAGTTGCTTTTATACGTCATTATAAGGTTATTAAATGTACATGTATATATATTTTTCTTTAATTATCATCATCATCATCATCATCAGCCTTCAGACATCTGCTATTAGATACATCATCGTTTCCTAGGAAAACTTTTTTTTTTCCTGAGTTAAATGCATTTACACATCCCCTCGCCTCTGCAGCGTTCGGCGATGGGTTATGTGAAACTCGCCCTCTCCATAGCAAGGTATGCTAGTCATACCATGAGGAGAGGACTCTACACCAAATAATGTGTATGCCAATAAATAGTTCAAGTACTTGACCAAAACCTCATTCTGCCCATTTGAGTATGTTTCGCCGGACCGTCTTATGTGGGTCGTGTTAAAACCGGCAGTAGAATAACCCACTGAGTTTGTTTCGCCGGGTCTTCTCAGTGGGGGCGTATTGGATCCGGTGGTAGCATTAAAGCGCGTCCGTGGTTATACTCATGGTCCACCTAAATAATGACAATTGTTCTAACCTAATATAGACAGAGAGAGAACAAGCTATTTGACACAATATAGTTAAATAATAAACTAAGAAGTTAAGACTAAAATATAATTAAACTAATAACTTAAATACTTGTTTAATTTGAAAATTTATTAAATATGATAATTATAGATAAAAATACTGAAGACTAAATTATTGTTTTGACTATTTGCAAGTGCCTGTAATAGGTTTAGGTACCTAAATAAAAATGATTTTTATTTATTTATTTATTTTTACCATTAAAACCCCCCGGACACTCCCCCGTCCGCCGTTGGTGAGGGCCGGGTACACTGGGTAATCCGACCGTTCTCATTTCTACCCTGCTGGATACCAAGCTTATTAAGGGACTAATTACACTTATTCAGCTCAATTCAGCTTATGTCCATAGAAAACAACAGTTTTGTAGGGGACGCGTACACACGCGGTTAGCTGAACAGACACGTACGCATCCCGAATCCCGAATTGAGCTGAATAAGTGTAATTAGTCCCTAATTGGCCAAAGTGAGAGCCAGCCATTTAGTTATCCAAATAGATACGCAACGGCTTGGTAGGCTGTGCTATACGGTATTTTCCTGTCACTGCTTATGTCCATGAGCAGCGGTATCACTTACCAAAAGGTGAGCCGTTAGCTCGTTTGCCACCGCCACCGTTTGGCAATAAAAAAAACATAAAAAGGCGTCTAAGCCTTTAAACAATGACGGGCATCTAGGCCTGATGGATCCAGTTATTCGTCAGAGGAGCTTTGCCCTCTCGACTCTTAGTTTGCAAAGAACTTTCCGATGCCCTCGTAGACTCCAATTCCGAGAGGCCCGCGAACTAAATAATAATAATTTATTTATTTCTCCTCACATTTTATTTAATTACAAATTATGCAGAACATTAGCTTTTTTTTTTAATAACTAATAGATTACTAGCATATTTTTGCCGTCTAGTATTCTTGTTAACCCCTCGTGCTAAGCGAAATTTTTTGTGTCGTGACGAGTGGGTTCACGTGGACCACAAGATCACAAGTCCGACGCCCTAGCCATTGGGCCACGGCCGCTTACATTGACAGGAGCTGATGTTTGAGTCAGGCATTACAAAATGGCTGTATTTCAAATCACCAATTATTGACACCGTGTTCATCAGTTCATAATTAAGAACTGTATAGTAGAGCGACACACAAATTACCTAAGTACTCTAAATAACTAAAAGTCATAGATCCTTATTTTCAACGCCTGCGACCGCTTAAATCCCACTAGGAACGCCCTCTTATGCAGGTTGCTAATTTTAAAACCTTTTGTTAGGTTAAGGCTAGAGCATTGCTAGGCTAGAGATTTGCCTTTGTTACGCAGTGGCGTACAGTCGGGGGCTAGTCGCGACCCGCAGTAAGACTGTACGCAGTGGCTTACAGTCTTCTTATGGGTCGATTCCTGTATCCCTCAATGACTACGCTAGTTTATAAGCGCGCATAGTTTATAAGCTGGATTTACATATAGGGTACAAAATATCAAACTCCGACCCACTGGAGCAGAGTGACGCGGGTAAAACCTCGGGGCATAGCTTGTGCCCCCCGGTTTTACCTGTATAAGTGGTTGGAGCACTCTATAATCAGTTAATACTGCGAAAAAAGTCTGTTGAGGATTGATGTTAATCTCTAAGGTATTCATAACTATGGGTAGGTATTTGATACCTCAAAACGAGGACTTTCTTTCTAATTCCTTGAAATTAAGTCTTGTACTTACAATTATGAACACTACACATTCTCAACACACTATATTAACATCATCATAATCATTTCAGCCGTAGGACGTCCACTGCTGGACATAGGCCTCCCTCATAGATTTCCAGTTACTACGGTTGGAGGCGGCCCGCATCCACCGTGATTCCGCGGCCTTTACCATCATTATAACTCGCTATAACGTCCACAGCCGAACATGGCTGCTCCAGATGGAAGCAAGTCAAAGCGGGTTGTTGACCACAGTATTATATATGTTGTAACATATAGGGTAAAGCTGCTGCCCGATCTTTGGTATAGGTACGATTGTTTCCGAGACACAGAGGCTAGTTTCGACCAGACCCAAAAAATAAAATCTAAAATTTTACACTAAAGTTTTTTGTCCAAGCACACGGCCTCCAATACTGAAATCGGTTCTTATACCGCTACACCATGATGGTATTTATTTGTATTGTATTGTATTATACTTTAATTGTAAATTATAATTATATAACATATCGTTTACCTCCACTCCACTTGTCAAGGAGCTCAAACCACAAAAATTACCTCAACCACGCTAACCGAACCATCTGCCTGTTAAACAAAGCAGGAACTAGCTATCAACCAATAAATTATCTTATAATGAAACTTGGAGATGTTTTAAAAAGATTCGACTTATGAGTATTTATATAAATTGGGGTACGCCTAAACGATTTGAATGTGTTTCCATTGTAACATGGTAGCTGATCACGCGAGGACACTGAAGAATCCGTCCTAAATTTTTATTTAAAGTAGGAGCTATATTAAAAAAAAATAGAATTCTGTACTCCTTCTCTATATTCCTACTAATATTTTAAATGTGAATGAAAGTTTGTTTTAAAATTAAAACTTTCGTGACACGTAACACTTATTTATATTAACTAACTGGTTGTATTTACAATTTTTCATCATCACAGAAACAGAACAGAAAGTTTGTTTGTTACGATTTCACCCGAAAGCTACTTAACTGTTTTTTTTTTTCAGACGGACATACATTTTAAAGGCGAACCTTAATAAATGGTTTAAAAACTACAAACTACTTAACCGCTCATCATGAAACTTTATACATATATTCTTGGAGGTTTTAGAAGTAATATAGGATACTTTTAATAAAAGCTAGTAAACTATAAGTGTGCTAAATTTCATGCTCTTTCATCCGTGCGATTTTCGTAAAAAGGGGTACTTACAAAATGTTTGCTTCAGGTATTAATCTATCTATAGATTATATTGTACCAATAAATAAAATTGAAGTGTCTGTTTATAATGGTTTTTACTTACTACCTATTAATATATGTATTTAGGTAGATTACATATAACAAAAACACAATTTAAAAAAATGTCTATCTGTCTTTTTAGTAACAGCTGTACAGATTTTGACGGAACTTTATTTTACGCGGACGGAGTCGCGGACATGAGCTAATTCATACTAATATAATAAAGAGGTACATTTTGTTAATTTACATGTTCGGTAATCTACTACTGATCCGATTTTGAAAATCCCATCTAATTTCCCAGTATTTTATGACATTAGCGCGTTCAAACAAACAAACAATCTCTTCAGCTTTATATATTAGTAAAGATTATCGTGTTTATTAAAATTGTCTAATGTTACAATGGACACGCGCCCGGCGCTATCTCATTTCGAGGGCAGCACTCGTTGATGGGTTAAGTGGCTCTTTAAATCCCCATTTTCGGGGTAATTTCCCCTAAACACGCCCCGTACCTGTGATCCAACGCTTGGTTCAACTATTAGTCATATTTTTTTAAAACAACTTCCATTATTAGATGATTAGATACTTATAAATGGTTTTATGATGAAAGAAGTTTAATATTTTTAATTTTTTCTTGGTTAAGTGTTGATTTGGGGGTGATGAATTTAATTATGGGCTCTTGGACTATCAACGTTATTGGTGTAACGGTTTTTGAGTAATTGCCTAGTTAGGGAATGAAGCAGGTGGATTTTCGATCAATATGAGGCATAGAAACATCTGGAAAGTAACTGTATTTTACAATAACTTAGTAGGTACCTTTGATTTTTAAGACTTCGAAAATAGTGTTTAAAGAAAAAAACAACAAATATAAATAGAAAACAAAAAAACAGACACACACTACTCTCGCATATATATTTTTTTATCGTTTATTCATAACAGAAAATCATAATTACAATTAAATTGTTCCTCGCCAAGCGACAGAGCTTGTTGGCGAGACGCGCTCGTTAAATAAGTACATAGATCAATTGTCTTACTATAAATAAATCATTTGTACAAAGATTATGTAAATATTATATTTCCAAGTTGTAGGTATATAAATAAATTATCAGATTATTACGATTCGAAATCACATAGAACAATCCAGAATGAAATAAAACCAATTGCCCTAATTAAGTGCCAATAACTTGGCAATAAATAATTACAAAAACTACAATAAAAAATATGAATCTCATAGGATATTGCACTGAAAAGTAACTACAAATATAAGGTGCTTACAAAGTATATGCCTACCTTTTAACAGTAGAAAGTATGATATACCTTTATTGATTACGTTATTAAATAAGTTTCAGCGCAATAATAGGTTTTTTTTAAATAATTGTTTTAAATTTTTGAAATAATATTTTGTATTATTTTACAGAGATTATATTCATATAGATCTCTCTCGCACCTCACGGTACATCTGGGAGTGGCTTTATTAAAACGATCATATAGGTATTTTAATATATAATAATAATATATCTATCTGCTGTTAAGGGTACGGCATAAAATTTGATAGCACCTTACATATCCAAAATGTCTACAACTATAAAGGTACAATTAAATTCCCGATCACGTAACATAACCTTCAACTTATAAAGTTATCTTACAGTTTCATCATTAAATAAACCAATAAAGTGAAAATAAGCATCATTATTTGTGATTGGCGAATCATGTAGCAACATTATCAACTTGTTATTACTGTACAACACTGTTATTTCAATGTGGCAACACCAGTTTCATAGACTATATGGGCGGCAAAATTGTCTATGCTACTTTTGGTTAGATGCCAGTACCTAGAGTAATTTAAAATTTAAGTGCTTTTTTGAAAATTCATTTTTGTTTCGACACTCCGACAACCTCCGTAGCGTAGCGGTATTTGGCTCGCTATAAATCTCGGATGTCGTGGGTTCGATTCCCACTCCGGACAGAAAATCTTTGTGTAAATTCTAAGATTTATTTCCGGGTCTGGTTGGATGAGGGACTACTCTCCGTGCCGCAGAAAGCACGTTAAGCCGTTGGTCCCGATTATTATAACATCATCTATAATAATCGTATATTAAGGAACGGGCAGCAGCGTTTCCTTGTACAACATAATACTGCGGTCACCAACCCGCCTGCCAAGCGTGGTACTATGGCAAATACCCTACCTCGGGAGGAAGTCCGTGTTCAGCAGTGGACGTTGTACGGGCTGATGATGATAAAGTATTTAACTATTATATCATACTTTTTATTAAATAATATAATTAGAAGTAAAATACGCAAATCAGTTTTGTCTTTATGTGCCCTTACCGCATCTACTTTATTCATCTTCCTCCCGCCGACCCTTAGTTTGCAAAGGACTTTCAGGTGCTCTCACAGACCCGAAGGCCGTGAAGCCCTTAAACTGAAACGTAAAGCGACAATTGCACAAAGCTTCCTTAAACAACTAAAAGACATAATTCCTCACTCCCTTCTTTAGCGACCGACCTGAGCCGAGGTCCAAGTCCCTCTTGTACATGTTGCTTAGTTTGTAGTTTGTAAACCATTTGAAAGGGAGCCTTGCTCGATTATAAGTAAATCTACCTATCTATCAAAGTTTTTTACTTCCTTTTTTCTATAGGTACATTTTTATTTATTTATATAGATTTTTTATTTAGTTATTAACGTTAATATTAAGAGCTTATTTACTAACGCAAGGCTGACAAGACTTCTGGCACACCTAAAATAGATTTAAACTTAATTTAATAGTAAATGCTACATATTTTTAATTAATTTTATATGCATTGTGAATTTTCTTGACAAGTACAAGTGTATGTAAATACTTAACTGCTGAATAAAAATTGTTTATTTCGTTTTTATACTTAACGAAGTTTTTGTTGAAAACCCCTAAAGTACAATAGTATTTATTAAATAAACAAAACAGTTTCAAACCACCTAATCGATTATCCAAACATTTTAGACTATCTCTCATTGGTCAACTGTCCAAATGATGTCAGTCAATTGTTCGACAACTCATCAGATAACCTAATCAAATTATTAGAACAAACTCAAAACCAACTTAACTTTGCGGCTATTTTATTTAATCTAAGCTTTAATTACACAACAAAATATGTTCTACACAGTATACGAATACACATTTTATAAATATGTAAATTTCTGTGTACAACAAAGTTATCATGCTGCATTTAGTACAAATTTCGACCTCATTACATGGCAACACTATATTAACTGTCACTTTTTGAATGGAAAACTTAATTTGGTTAGTTTGTTATTTATCTTTATAACTTCATCTTGACCACTGTCAACAGATAGGCGTTAAGGGGCGCAGATGAACCGAATTTAACAAAATTTAATCTGTTATTTTAATCTCTATGGTTATTGTGCAAACGTCAAATATATTTTTTTAAGAGACAAGGCAATATTATTGTATGGAAAGTTATCAGTATTTAGTGCCATCAAATTTTATTGGTTCGTGGACTTACGGTGTGGTCTGATTAAGATTCTATCGAGTAAGTTTTTATGGCTATTATAAGAATTAAAGATTAACCACAAGACTTCGCTGACAATAAACTTTTGTACTGATATCGAACTTTACTGTCGATCGGATAGATCTGATCTTTATACATGATTTTATTTTATATATTTAAGCTTGGAATAAGAAAACAAAAGACTTAAGGTCAAATATACCAGTTGACCTTAACCAGAAAGATAAAATCAGAGATGGAACAAGCATGTTCCTATTTTGCCGACGTTGGGCTTCCGCATCCCTCGAGTGTGCGCCACATGCAGAGGATGGGATTAGTGATGCAAACGCGTTCGCGTTGGGGTCAGCCTATGAGCCTTAGATACATGTGCTTCCTAGCCTTTATGTGTAATTAGTCATGAGGTCATTCATGTAGGCCATTATTACTTTACCAGACACTAGTAGTAATTTCCACTGATCGCTATGATAGGTCATTAATTGAAGACGAAGATACTGATCAAACAAATACCTTTGTAGCCGCCAGCTTGATGATACCTTTCGTAGACCCGAGGACCGAGAGGCGCGCAAACTGTAAAGTAGAGCGACAGTTGCATAAAACTTCCCTAAAATACAAAATGTCAAAATCGCTCAATCTCATCGCCAGCGACGATGCCATGAGGCGAGGTCCAAGTCCCACATGGGACGCCCTCATGCGCAGGTTGCTTAGTTTTTAATGTTTAGCCATTTATCTAGGCTGGAGCTCTGCTCGCATTTATGCCCGGTGAAGTAGCAAAAGACTCGTTGCTAACTACATAATTATGTCCGTCCGAAAAAAAACACCTGCTGGTTCTTCTTCACTGTTTCAACTTGAACTGCTTAATGTTCTTCTTCTTTAGTATTTCAACTTTCTTTTCCATTCATAGCATTTGACCAGTTATTGGCCACACTGATGATTAAAATATCAGATGAATCCTTCTTTTATAAGGGTTAGGATCTTATTAATGATTGTTGCACCACATGAGTGTGGTAAAGCAGTAAATACGCCTTCCAATTTCTCTGAAACGATTAGTCATATTTATATTATAGTATCCTTTTAACCTCAGTGGCCTTAGAAGATACTAGATTACCGCGTGCGATTTCACCAGTCTAGCTCCCTTTCCTGAGGGAGCTTTGTGATTAAATGCCTGTGACTAGCCTTTTGTTATTTTTCATTATATATAGGCTTACATTTGACCATAATCTAGATTGATGGAAGGCGAAGATAAGGCCTAAAATGATACACGCTTGCCTAGAAAGTGTCTGTTCACTTTAGCCTTAAACTTAGCCTATGTTATTCTTGACACTTATTGCTGTCGTAGCATTCTAATGGGGAGATAATTGTTGAAATCGGTCCTAAAAAACATTAAAATCATGCAGAATTAATTTAAGCTTTATTTATACTTATGCGGTTTCACTCGTAGTAAGCTTCAGTTATCCGTGTAGTTTCCGGCTTAGAATAAACCACCCCATGTCCTTCCATGGGTGTCGTAAAAGACGACTAAGGAACATACGGCTGATGGATGGGCAGCAGCATCTATTAGCTCAAAGTTTACATCTTACTGCGATCACCATTCCGTCTGCCAAGCGTGGTGATTATGGCAATATCCCTCAACGATCCTGGCTTGCCAAGGTCTGTTAAGAGGAGGCCCATGTTCAGCAGTGGACGTTAACTGGCTGGTGATGATGACGATGAAGAAGCTTTAGTCTTTAATTATTAGGTTTGAAACTCAGTCATCTTTCGAAAGTTACAGCACATATTACGCCCGTTTTTTTTTTATGTCAGAGAATTTCCTACTATAGTTTTAGAAAAAATAGACCTCCGATATACATAATATAGTAAAATATATTACTATCTGACATCGAATTTTAATGTGGTTAGTGGTATAATATTTTTTTTACATGTCACCATCAAATTAAATCGTATAGGCCTTAAAACATGTTCTACATTGATGTTCAATGACCATAATTAATTAAAGCGCGGTCACTCTTGACACATGTCAAACTTGTCGCCATGTTCCGACAAGATTATGACGTCAACTGTCATTCGAATATTGAACTCTATCGCGAGTGTTGTAAGACTAAAAAAATAATTCTAAGTGAAGTTTTAACTTGGTAAATTTTTGTCTGATGTATGCCGAAACAAAATTTTTTATGATTTTAATGTTATTAATTAGTGTGTTTTGATTGATTTTGTTGTGAGATTTTAAAAGGTCGTTGTTTATAGCTCGTTCATTTTTTATATGTTGTGAGAAAAGGGTCATAGTGATTTAGTTCTAGATAAGAATGTCTAAGCTAGTGAAGTGGAAATATAATAACAAATATAACACACTTTAATTGCTTATAATATTACTAGCACAAACATAAACCGAGCTGTGGACAGGAAAGAGTAGCAGTGATTTCTACGAGCATTTAATATATCACTCTAGGATAAAATGTTAGTTGAAACTATAAATTCCAACTGAGGATCGAAAAATTAGCCCTTAAGCTATTACCGGAACTAGGCAACTCGACTCGTAATATCGACAACTACACTGTCCGATGCCCTCATAGACCCAAATTTCAGGACGCCTGTGAACTGTAAAGTGACAGTTGCACTATCTCTTAAAAGTCGCCATAATCACTCCGCCAGACTCATGCGCAGGTTGCTTAAAAACACATTTATTAAATGGTTTAGATACTACAACCTCCGTAGCGTAGCGGTATTTGGCTCGCTTTAAATCTCGGAGGTCGTGGGTTCGAGTCCCACGCCGGGCAAGAAATCTTTGTGTTAATTCTAAGATTTCTTTCCGGGTCTGGTTGGTTGAGGGACTACCCTCCGTGCCTCGGAAAGCACGTTAAGCCGTTGGCCCCGATTTTTATATCATCATCTATAATAATCGTATAGCAAGGAACGGGCAGCAGCGTTTCCTAAGATTTCTTTCCGGGTCTGGTTGGTTGAGGGACTACCCTCCGTGCCTCGGAAAGCACGTTAAGCCGTTGGCCCCGATTTTTATATCATCATCTATAATAATCGTACCTATAGCAAGGAACGGGCAGCAGCGTTTCCTTGTGAGTTACAACATAATACTGCGGACACCAATCCGTCGGCCAAGCGTGGTGACTCTGGCAAATACCCTCCCCGAGGAGGCCCATGTTCAGCAGTGGACGTTATACGGACTGATGATGATGATGATGATGATTAAATACTACCATTGAGTAGGAAATCTAGAGCCCTACTCTCCTTTATGCAGTAAGGCAGCAAAAGCCTCGTGGCTAACAAGACATCTACAAACTACGAGTGGTAGTAAGTAGTTTGGTAGATCCAGCAAATCATAAATGTAACCAAAGCAATCTAAAGCTATTCAACTTAATCTCAAAAGTTAATCTCCTTACAATAATTCTTATGTTTTTTGCTTAGGTACCTAATGTACTTATTGTGGTACAAATCAAACAAACCATTGTGTAGAACATAGTATCAGGCGTAGGTCATCACAATTTGTATTAACAGTTAGCGTATGGTACAATTCATTAGATTTAAGCATTGAAAATACTTTTTAAAGAACGACAAGTACGTTTTAGTTACTTTACAATTAAAGTACCTACAATATAGATACTTGTCGTCGTTATCTGTGAGTGTCTATAAAGACGCAAAAAAGTCTAATAAATAATTTCAAATATCGAGTTTGATTTTAATTAAATTTATCCTACATTTTTAATTAGAAAAAACCGAATATTAATTGGTTTTTAAAACTACCATGTCAGGCTTAGGTATCTACAAAGATATAATTAATAGAATCAGGCGTTAAGTACTTTGCGGAAATCCATATTAATCTAAATTAAAAAGAAACAAAATATCTAGTGTTCATTTCGCTAAAAAAAGTGTATAAATACAATCACCAGCCGAAGAACGGACACTTGTTTCGCTCCTCCACGGAGCATCATCAGGGTGATTTTGACGACCCGATGTTGATACTCCGTGGAGGAGCGAAACACGTGTCGGGTAAAAAGATATTTCTCGTTCTTATTAAAAAAAAAACGCAAGACATTATGATTCTTTCGCGCGCTTTTAATTCTCTCATCAATTTTCCCGCCCTATGCTTCCAATTCGTTCCATTTAGACAAGACCAAAATGGAGCTGTCAAAACGACTTTGAAATCTGACGAATCGTTTGTATGACTCCAACTTAATATTGTTCCGTCAAGCTGTTAGTATGTATGTACTCAATTAATGTTGTTGATTAACGCCCGTTGTTTGTTTAACGTGATAATTTACTTGTGAGTTCACATGACAGTTGACAGGTCCTTGTATGTTTTTATTAAATAATTTATTGTTATTCAGTAACAATGTTTTTGTTTTTTGGCTCAGACCTATTTTTTGGCTAAGACGTACATAACAAGAATCATAGTCTTACGACTATGATTCTTGTTATGTACGTGTAGATTTGTTTCAAAACAGTCTTAGAAATACATAAGTCCCACAGGGGACGCACTCTTGCGCAGGTTGCTTAGTTTGTAGTGTTTAAACCATTTATCTAGGCTGGAGCTCTGCTCGCCTTTATGCCCGGTGAAGTAGTAAAAGCCTTGGGGTTAACTATATATGTCCGTCCGAAAAAAAAGTCCCAATACATACTTTAAAAAACTACCGATACTTACTATATAAAATGTATGCACTTAAAAAACTGAAATAATGAAACCGCTATAATCTATCTACGCTTGTTTGTATACCTATCATAAACACAAAAGATTTAAAAAGTCTCATTAACATAAGCCTTCCTTTTCTCATTGACCGCAAAATTAAAAGATAAAAAGTAACAGTCAAAATTGCAAAAACAAAAAACAAAAATCCGAATATACTGTTAGATAAACAATCTTCTTTAACTAAGCCTAAAAGACGAATCTTCAAAAAAGGTTTTAATCGCAAAATTCGCTTTTTTATAAATAAAAATATCCTTTGAAGCGATTATACCTTCGTTAGGTAAACTTAAAGGGTTTAAAATCGAACTTGTTAACGAGATAAAAGTATTTCTATAATATACAAAGTCAATTTACAAATGACCGCATCTTTTTAAAACTTCGTTTAAAAGGGTATTTAAATCCTCTTACACGCCTTTTGTACGATTAGCTTAAACTTTTTTTATCAAACAACTTAGATAAATAGGATCTCTTTTAAGCAAATTATGTTAAAAAGGCGTTACTTTAGATGTTATTAGTGTTACTTATATATTTAAAAATAGCGAAATTACATACTGAATTCTTTTTTTTTAAGATTACATTACATAAGATTACATTACATTTGTGAGTTGTTGCACATTCTTGTTAAATTCTCGTGCTAAGGTAATGCTTGTGTTAAGAGTAATTCACGTCGGTAGTGCAATGGGTAGGGATCGAACCGACGACCACAGGATTGCAATTCTAAGGGCTTAGCCATAGGGCACGTCGGCCGCTTTAAAATCCTACATAAATCCGGCTACACAGTTTACTAACAACTTTGTAGAGATATAAACGGATAGGTTAAACTTTATACGTTGTTAACAGAGGCCGGATTGCTTGTGCGTGCCCGGCTCCCGCCAACGGCGGATCGAAGGAGTGTCCGGGGGGTTTTAGTGGTGAAGGGACCTCTCCTCGTGGTATGAGTTTAGCATACCACGCTATCGAGAGGGCGAATCCCACATATCCCACCGCCAGCGCGAATACGCTGCAGCGGCGGCGATTGGAATGCGTAAGGCCTGCAACCTATAAAGTAGAGCGACTTGCAAACTCCATTAAAAATTTACAAGTTTTCATTCCTCAATCCCTCCGCCAGCGACCGCCCTGAGATAAGGTCCAAGTCCCACAAGGGACGCCCTCTTGCGCAGATTTCTTAGTCCGTCGTTTTCTAAACCATTTATTAAAGCTAGAGCCCCAGGCCCCTCTTCCCCACTGGGCACACTGGGCACGTGCCAGGGCCCCGCGATGGTTTAGGGCCCCCTAGTCCCTACTCCAAACGATAACCGATAGCCACTCTAAGGACGCTTTTTGTTGATCGTTGATGCTTAGAGTGGATTACGTTATTTTATCTACTCTATCTAATGTCTTCCGTAAAGAAGTAAAAATAAAGCTTAAAGTTTTCATATCCGCGTTCTTTGAAAAAATATATTCCAATTTACTATGGTCATAGGGGCCCCATTCTCATGTGCCCAGGGCCTCTAATAGGTGAAAGACGGCCCTGTAGAGACCTGCTTGGCTTTATGCGCGTTGAAGTAGCAATACGCTCGTGACTGACTATATGTCCGTCCAAAAAAAAAATCATTAAAGATGCTAGCTTAGTGCAAAAAAAGCAAATGCCATTAATTATTCTGTTCTAGCTAACGATTCTAGATAACTTAGTAATATTATTCATCGATGAATAATCATTAATTAATTGTTGTGACGGCAATTACGTTTCTTTACACTCAAGTTGTCTATGTAAATGAACATAATTGAGTTATTTAGAATAATAGCTACATTGTCTCTTACCGTTTACTTAGATATAAATTACCAAGAATGTTGAGGGGTTGAGAATCATGAAAATTGTTTTAAGTTGTTTTAGCTGCCCCGCGGTTTCAATCGCTTAGATCCCGTTCCCGTGAAAACTTTAACATCACGACTGTTAAGCACCCGTGATGGGACCAAGGGGGGGAAAACTCTCGCCCTTTTACCGGACTGGGAGTTTAAGTAGATCTCTGCCGGAGTGATAACCAAAGGCCGGTATCCGTACTTGGGTCCCCCACACCAAACGGCAGAAGAAGGAACACCCGGGTGCTTTTAGTGGGTAAGTCCTTCGCTGGCGCAGGGATCACGCAATAGTAATCCTTGCGCCTGCGTAAGGCAATTTACCCCGCAAAACAACAAAAAAAAAAAAGTTTTGACTGATTTGCTAGTTGCAACATAAACATAGATTTCACGCTGAAATCTATCTTTTAGTGACACAGTCAAAAAAGTAACTGAGTAACCATCTATAACAATGACGTTATTATATTTACAAAACAAATAAAAAACAGAAATAATTACTGCATCGATAGTTCAGTTACGGCACTTGCTTCGGAGACCTGGTGTTCTGGGTCGGGCACGGCAAGTTACATGGGAGGAGGAAGCGAGAAGCGAGAATGTATTCTTCAAAAATATATATATAAAAAATATATATTATCGGAGTAAAGATTAAGGAAAACTTAAATACATAAAAGCTCAAAATATTTAATAAATAAGAAAAACACGTTTTTTTATCCCAAGGTGTCCCTTCAAAGGAGTGGTGGGCCATATTCAGCCCGCGGTCCGCGGGTTGAGTATAGTAGTTGGTCTAGTTTGTGGATGTCCTACACTACGCTTGCCGATCCACGGTCCCCATTCGAGAACTTTTCGGGCCCAACGGCCGTCTGTTCTCCGTGCAATACCTATGCCTATTGCCACTTCATCGAGCTAATTTACCTATAGAGATATGTCGGTAACCCACGTTCTTCTATGTATCTTCTCAATTCTGATTCAATCTTGTAAAGAAACCCCGAGCATAGCCCTCTCTATAGCTCGTTGAGCGACTCTTGAGTTTATTCATAAGGCCTATTGTGAAGCACCACGTTTTGCATCCATATGTCATTACTAGCAACACACACTGGTTAAAGACTGTCGTCTTTAGGAACTGAGGTATTTCGGACGAAAACACGTTGCGAAGTTTATACATACATACATTCACGCCTCTTTCCCATAGGGGTCGACAGAGACCACTATTCCTTCCACTTGCTACGATCTAGGCATACCACTTTCGCCTCTGCCACATGCATTTATCTCCCGATGCATGTCCTTCGGTTTAGGGTACTTTTAACATGGGCTTTCTGAACGTCCTCGATTTGAACGTGGAACGTCCGCCTTGGTCTTCCCCTTCCAACACATAAATTTTACTAGTTAGTCTTCTTTCATTCATTCTCTCTATTTATGTCCGAACTAGATTAGCATACCTTTCTCAATCCTTGTCACTACATTAGGGTTACCATACGTCCTGGTACGCCGGGACATATCCCGGGTTCGAGCGTCATGTCCCGGTGTCCCGGCCAACAAGGGTCCCGGTGAGCGCTGACCAAAAAAATAAGAACCCTGCTTCGTTCGCAATACGCACTCCTGGTCGATACGAATCCTGGTTGTCTTATCGTCTTGCGTGCGCAAAGAGAGAACCCCCTCGGCTCTGTGTATCGTGTTATTGTTGATTGAGTTGAGACCCCCCTCCCTTCTTGCTCTGTTCACTGTCCCGGTCGGCGCCAAAACATTTATAGCAACCTTTTTTTTTCTTTTTTGTCCGGGGGAAATGCTTTTACGCATTCCCTACCGCCGCTGCTGCGTATTTGCGCACTGGCGGTTGAATATGTGGGACTCGCCTCTCCATAGCGTGGTATGCTAAACTCATACCACGAGGAGAGGACTCTACACCACTTAAACCCCCCGGACACTCCTTAAATCCGCCGTTGGCGAGGGCCGGGCACGCATAAACAATCCGGCCCCCCGACGGCCGTCGGGGGGCCGGATTGTTATGGCACCGCGGGATCTCCTGGGCCACACTTACAGTGGCCCATTTGCCCAATTATAGGAACGCCTGGAGTGTAGACGCGTCCCTACTCCTCATATTTATGGCAACCCTACACTACATCTACTTTCATAAAATATCGAGGTATGTAGAAAGCAAAAAAGGATCCAGTTAGTATAATAAGCTATTCAAATACCGCCTCTGATGTGTAAAAATCGCTCCGCTCAACCATCTGACAAATAACACTTCTAAACCTTATCTTAATATCGTTAGCAAAATCTCTAATATCGTTAAATACCACCCACAGCTTCTCAGAACCTTACATCATACGGGACTCGAACCCGTCCTAATCCTTTTAACTATTTGACTCCATGCGGTTGAGTGGTTTCGGCACTTTAGAAATAAATAGCCTTATTTTTTATGAACCGATTTAAATTGTATGAAAAACTACTTAAGTAAAGCTAGAGAAAAAGTAAAACTGCTTTCGTTAGATTTAAAGTTAATGTTTTGTTGCGTGTGAGAGGCGGCAAATTTAATATTAACCTGTTTAAAAAAAAATCCCTGTTTTTCGCACATAGATTAAGGGCTTTTGGGCTTTCATTGACAAGAATTTTGAAGAAGAACCAATAACTTATAGAATTAAACCTAAGCGTCAAGCGTCTTGTGGTCGCTGGTTCGATCCTCACCCATTGCACTACCAACGTGAACCCACTCGTTACACAAGCACCAACGGCACGGAGTTTATGTATATCTTAGAAACTTTTGAGCCGGAACTAAGCCTTAGGTAAGTGTGACCTCATCAACGCATAGGTAGCTAAGAACCCAGCAGTCGTAAAACCTCTGATTGATTCAACAAAAACATATAAACGACAGTCGAAATAAATAAATAGGCATTTTAACCAAATGGCTGATTAAGTCTAGACCTTAGAAGCATAAAGACGGATGTATTATACTTTTAAAGCATTTAGTGTTAAGTTCCAGTTTACGGTAAAGGCACATACGACAAATAGTTCTAACGTATAAAGGCACATCCGACGTTATGCTTCTGTTCTTTATATAATTTAAATAGTTTTTTTCAACAAAGTATTTGCAAAGACCACACAAATAGAATTATGACGTCATACATGCATCGATAGGATGACAACATTAGTGTTGTGCCTTGAATGCCGAGTAGAGACGTGACTGAATTTGTAATCGATTACTGCTTGGAAGATTTTTGAATTCGGTAAAAATTTTATTGGCCTGTTTTTTGAATTATACTCTTTTGTTTGCATGAATCGTTTAATGTACAACCCTTTATCTGATTCGATTTTATGGCGAAATTTGTCGTGATTTGAGTGCTGATTTTTTTTTAATGATGAGGAAAGGTTGTGAGGTCCTTATTGTAAGGTTACAAGTACATTGCATCACGTGTTTGTGCGGTTAATGTATATTAGGATCGGACACTTGCAATCTCTGTTGCATGTATAATGAATAATAAAATAATTCTGAACAATAAAATATTTTGTACTTATTCCTCGTTTACAATAAGTTTTTTGAATTCCTTTGAATCAACCTGCGCAAGAGGGCCGTCCCCTGTGGGACTTGAACCTTGGCTCAGGGACTGCCTTGAGCCATGGTCCAAGTTCGCGATTGAGGAATGATGACTTTAGATTTTTAAGGGAATTAATACTACAAGCCAAGTTTAGTTCTTGCATACCACTTTAAATATCGGCAGAATCAGATATGGACAATGTACTTCGCCCGTTCATTCAATTTTGTCCTTAATGTTTGCTACGCTACCTACCTACTTTTAATTCTTAGTAATAATAATGTTTCAATATTATTATCACTTCTTTAGGTATGGTGTATTAACTCTTCTAATGGTACCTATATTCAATGGCATGCATGGTAAACAGTGGCTAATCAATTTTGATTAACCGTCGCCTTGAAATTACGTAACAGAAAATACCTCAATGTTTTAACACTAAAGTCGCCACTAATTAGCACTTTTTTTTCGGACGGACATATGTATTTAGCATCGAGGCTTTTGCGACTTCACCGGGCATAAAGGCTAGCAGAGCTCTAGCCTAGATAAATGGTTTAAACACTCCAAACTAAGCAACCTGCGCCAGAGGGCGTCCCCTGTGGGACTTGGGCCTAGGCTCAGGGCGGTCGCTGGCGATGAGATTGAGGGATTTGCTACTTAGCACAATTTATTTTGATTTACTTGTGTCCATTAGTTTTGACAAATTAAAATGTTTCTTCATATAACATTTTTACTGTATAAAGTTTAAGTTTTAAAGAGATTAACATTATGAGCCCGATGTCCCACAGAGTCCCACTGCAGAGCAAAGGCCTCCCTTCCTTCTTTCCATTTTTTCCTATCACAAGCCACCTGGGTCCAATCCTTTAGGAAGATTATATATATGGGGTGACTGGTAATTAGTGACCGATACCTAAATACATGATTGTGCTCATGATAACAAACAACTTTTACTATGGCACCAACCCTGAAATCGCGAAAATAAAATCAGTTGTTCCATACATTCATGTTCAACATAACTCGTCAACATATGGTAGGGAGCAGCTGATTATTTTTTCGCGATTTCAGGTTTGTTGCCATAGTAAAAGTTGTTTGTTATCATGAGCACAATCATGTGTTTAGGTATCGGTCACTAATTACCAGTCACCCTATATATAGGAGTAAAGAGATAATCAACAATAAAAAAAAACAACAAGTGCGCGATTGCGCGGCCATAACTTGCAAGGTGAATATTATATAAACTATTAATGTAGTGTGTACAATCAATACTTTTCTTTTTCATCATCATCATCATCATCAGCCTGTATAACGTCCACTGCTGAACATGGGCCTCCTCCCGGGAGAGGGTATTTGACATAGTCACCACGCTTTGCAGGCGGGTTGGTGACCGCAGAATTATGTTGTACACAAGGAAACGCTGCTGCCCGTTCCTTGATATACGAATATTATAGATGATGTTATAACGATCGGGGCCAACGGCTTAAGGTGCTTTCCGAGGCACGGAGGGTAGTCCCTTAACCAACCAGACCCGGATTGAAATCTTAGAATTTACACAAAGATTTCCTGTCCGGCGGCGTGGCGATCGAACTCACGACGTCCGAGGTTTAAAGCCAAATAATGCTAAGATACGGAGGTAGTCTTTTTTTCAATTTTTGACAAATTCAGTCTTCAATAAACAAAAATAATTAGATCTCTAACTTAAGTATTCCGTTCTCCGTAACAGTAGGTATTCTTTTAAAAGAAAAGTACGTGAGTATATTATATACAAATCCACTAGGGCCGGTAATTAATTGTATAAAATTGGCATTGACAATATGTGTATGTATTTATTATAGTATATTATTATTATTACCTATATAAATATTTATTTATTTATAGGTACTCTTTATATTTTACTCGTTTTGATTTTATATGCACCTACCAAAATATCTCTGCGTCACCCAAAGGTAGACTGGTAGATAATGCCTCTGGCATTAAGTCCGCCAATGTACACGTACTGTGCATGAAGTTTAATAAAAAAAAATAAAAAAAAATTTTATGAGATCTCCAAATTAAAACCCTTATAGGTTACTTCTTTATTTTTACTTTGACAAATTTTTGGTTCCTTCCCTTCGAATTTGACAAACTTCGATTTTTTTTCGGTGAAGTTTTTTTTTTGTTTGGATAACTTGGCGGAGCAATCGTTACGCTCACATTTAGGTATATACTCGTGATATATTTTTTAGGTAATGTACTGATTCATTAAAAGAAAAGGGAAGACCAAGGCCGACGTTCCACGTCCAAATTAGGATTGAGAAAGGTAAACTAACAAGTGGGGTTTTTTGTGGCGAATAAATGGAAGGGTTGGAAGGGAAAGACTAAGGTGAACGTTCCACGTTCGTTTTTAAGAAATTCCAGGTGAAAAGTACCCCAAACTGAAGGACATGTGAGGAGATTAATAAATGTGGAGGTGACGAAAGTGGTTTATCAAGATCAAGTAGAGAAAAGTAGTGCCTATATAGTAAAAAGGCGTGAATTAACTCAAGCATTTGGGTTTCAGTTATAACTTTTTTATGTCTGCGATTCAATAAATATACCTATTCAAATATTACGTTTTGAGTTATAAATATATCGCACACCCAGGCCAACAAAGACGTAAGTGCTGATACGTCAATATTTTTTTATTGCAGTTTTGAATAGTTTAAGTAAAGATACATGCGCTCAATTTTTTCCGTTACATTTCGATAAAAAATGAAGGTTTTATACAAAAAAAAAAATTCTTGGCGTCATTTAAGTTCAATATTTTTTCAATTAATGAAGTCGTTAAACCAACATATGCACGTAAAATTTCATTAAAATACACCTAATCATGCTTAGGTTTTTGTTTCATTAAATAAAGCAAAAATGTTTAATTGTATCTTGTATTATGCTTTTTAATGCGTAATAAAAAACGATTTTCTTAAAATAATACCGATTACATCCCATTACAAATAAAAATAATCAAACAAAAAAAGGCGTATTTCCATGTTTATGGGTGCATCTATCTAGAAAGTGGGCAAAAAACATAAATGAATGGGCTAAATGTAAAAATAAATAATTAAATAACAATGGTCTTGAATACCATAGCGTTAACACAAAGAAATAAAGGCAATGTAGAGAATGAGGTAACCCTTGCGTATGTAAGATGAAATGCTTTGACACATTTACTCAAGCAGATCGTACTGAGCTATTTCAATATCATTGGAATATGAAAAACAATGGCTTTATATCTTGAACAATACAGAAGTTGAACAGCCTAAAGTTATCAAAGTTCAAAGAAAGCGGGATAGGTCTCGTACTCTAATTTACTATCTACCATTAAATAAAGATGGTAAACTTACAAAACTTAGAGTATGCAAAGTAATGTTTTTAAATACTTTAGGTATCAAAGAAAAATAACTTGCAAATAACGGATTTACGGGGCAAACATGCTAACCATCCCCACAAAACAAGTGATGAAACTGAGCAAAGTGTAATACAGCACATAAAATCATTCCCATGTATCGAATCACACTATTTAAGAAAGTAAACTAGCCGTCAATACCTCTCCTCTGATTTAAACTTGGCTAAAATGCATCGATTATATGTAGTTTGAATATCGGAAAATTTAAACGCAGTAAAAGTAGCCAGTTTATACCAATATAGTTATATTTTTATTTCCCAATTTAATTTTTAATATTTAAACCAAAGAAAGGTATATGTCAAATATGTAGTCTTTATGAAAATGTTGACCATAAAATTAAACTAAAGGAAAATTACGGAAGCCATTTGAAAAATAAATCCCTGATACGCAAAATTAAGGATGACGAAAAATCTTCATCAAATCCTGAGACTAAGACTGTCGCTGTGTTTGACTTAGAAAAGGTACTAAACTTGCCACAATCCAATGTGGGTATTTTTCATTATAAAAGAAAATATCCAGTCTATAACTTCACGGTATACAATTTATTATCTTTACAAGGATACTGCTATTTGTGGCATGCACAGATAGCCAAAAGAGGGGCTAACGAAATCTCAAGCTGTCTCTATGACTTCTTCAAAAAAGAAGCTCTCAATGGTGTCAAATCAGTGTTTTTATATTCTGATAATTGTTCGGGCCAGAATAGAAATCGCTATATATTTGCGATGTACATGCACGCTTCTCGTACACTTAATTTGGATAAAGTTCATAGATTTTTCAAACAGGTCATACCCAAAATGAAGAGGACTCTATGCATGCCTGCATAGAGAAGAATTTAACAAATAAAGTCAACCAATTATACGAAATTATTATGAACGCTAAGGTCCACAAGAAATTTGTTATGACTGAGATGTCCCAGAATTTGTTTTATCATTTTATATCACTAGCGATTTTGAACAAAAATTGTCTGAAAGATACAAGAGGCGAAAAAATATATATTTCGAAAATAAAAGAAATTAAAATTAGTTCTGAAATTCCTGATAAATTATTTTACAAATATGATTTTGAGCAACCTGATTACTTTGTGTTAGATACTATAAATTATAGTTCATCTAGAACGCGCAAATCAAAATCAACACGATCGGATCCTGAGCTCAAAACTGCTTACGACCAATTGTTGCCAGTGTCAAGTGCACTGCACAAAGATTTAAAAAGTCTTTGTGACTCAAATGCTATATTCCGTTACATTATCAAGGTTTTTATAGGAATCTAGTGGCTGAAAACGATGCCCGTAACTTTTTGCCAAGCGATGATTCAGATGAAGACTGTATTAGTAATTATAGTTTTAAAACTTTGATTTTTATAGTTCTGTGTAGCATGTTGATTGTTATATCGATGATTATAAGTGTGTTTTCAAGCACAAAGTTAGAGAATACCATTTAGGCTTTTTATTTTATTCTACGAGTATTAAACTTCGGTATTTATTATTATTAATTTAAAAATTTGTTAACTCTGGTTCAAAGGTTTAAACTAATAACTATCATTGGTAGGTACCCAAGTTTTAACAACGAGTTAATGATTATTACAGGGATTACTAACCATTTTTACAATAATTAAAATTCTTGAACACAATTCATTAGAATAAATATTTTATACTTGATTGACTTTAATAAAAGAAGTCATAAAAATAATCTCATACATTAAAAAAAACATTTTAATAACTTTAGTAAGTAAACACCAATAATTATGATTAATATAAATGAAGATTAATATTTTTGTTTCAATACTATTATTCTTTTGTATGTTTAGTAATTGGTATAATAAATAATTTTAAGATTTTTGATGATGCCAGTTTTTGAGGTCTTTCTTAGAATTTTTATTTAGTTACCGTTTTGAGTTAAACTTATCAGAAAGATTATAATTCCCAGTTAATTTTATTATCTTTTATCAGGTTCTGTTATGACTATTATTATAATAAAGTGCAATTTTCGAAAAACCTTTTTTATTACACCACGGAAATATATTTTACCTAGAAACTTAAAATTACTTACGGTTATGGTTTAATTGAACATACTGTAAAAAAAGCCCGTATTTGGACTTAACTCCATATTTTAGTTTTATGTTTTAATAAACAAAACTGTAAAAGCGTCATACAATTCGATATGTAAAAGAAAATTAAGCAAAAAAGGCCTTAAACAGTACTTAGCCTCTGTATTTTATCATAGTATAGAACTTTGTAACAGACGTAAGCCTGAGTAGTTACAGTATAAAAAATATTTAGAAAGCGATGATTGAAATAAAAACCATTACATTTGAGGAATAATCTTAAATAAATAAGGAAAACGTATGTAAAACATTAAACATTAAATATTAATAACTAAGATAATTTAAGGTGTTTCGAATATAAACAAAAAAAAAAGGTTGTATTTTTTACTATTTTTTGATATATAACAACAGATCATAGAGTCAAAAACGAAATAGATATACCTGGTTAAACAGTTTTTTTACTACCCTGTAAAGTTAGTGAATTCCTCTTACGCCTTTATTGGCCTGGGTGTGCGATATATACTTTTGTTTACAGACTGCATTGGTGGCGCCACCTACGCAACGTTTTGTCTTTCATGCCCTACTAGGGGACTTTTAATTTTAAACTGATGCATTCTCTCAATACCGTAACGACTGAATTTATGGACAGTGGATACGGAGGCTCTATACCAGTTCGATACCCACACATCATCAGCTCGTATAACGTCCACTGATGAACATGAACCTCCTTCCAAGGGAGGGTTTTGCCATAGTTTCCATGCTTGGCTGGCGGGTTGGTGACCGCAGTATTTCAAAACATAGATATAAAGCACACAACGGCCGAACACACATTGGCCGTGCGCATTCATCGAGCATTTGAACGACGGCGATGCGCGACGCAAGCGCCGATCCCACCCCCCAGCATTCGCTACTCCGGCCATCGCATGTAATTTCCTTAGAATAGAGTTTTGCTGTACTTATACTATGATCTAATCATACTCTCATCAGGCTAGTCGAGAAGGTATTAAAAAAATTGCCGCCAAAAAAAACAACACATATAAATGAGTAAAAACATATATTTTATATATCACTCGTTGGATTTCAAATTACTACATTCGATTTGAGAAGAAAGTAAACCGGGTACAGTTCAAGTATATTAATTACTGTTATACACACAAATACGCTTAACATTTAATATGTTTACCGCTAAAACACTCATATGTACAGTTTAACTAAACATTTTTAAATAAATTTACAATTATTCTAATAATATTAAAGTTATTTGGAATTTATTTACATTTTGTCTATGGCTTCAACCATTGAGAAGGAACATTTTTTTATGTAGAGAAATGTACAATACTTTAAAAGTTGTAGAAAGGAGCGAGACAACATATAAAAATCGAATATTAAAAAAAACTGTCATGACTAAAGAGTATTAAAACTAAAGGAATTTAAAATATTAAAATTATTTCTCAAGTGATTATTTTCCACTTCATATTTTAAAAATATAAACTACAATAACCAAATAAAACACCGCGAAACGCATAAAGTCTATAAAAAATTTAAATAATAAAATAAATTATTTCAAATCATGTTAAAAGATGGCGCGAAAAAAATAACCACTCGAAAAATTTAATAATTAAACGTAAGTAATTTAAATAGTGTATCGCTGACATTGCTCCTTTATCCAACTAAACGTAGGTACTTAAGTTCCATATTAAGTACGAAGTAATAATAAATAGGTTTTATATACAATAATATTTTGCGAAGAAATTATCTTTTTTAACAATGCTACAGCCAAATATGAAAGAATAGCTGAGCAATTGTTGTTAAACAGACTGTTGTTTGATATTTCGGTCAATTTCCTTGTTACACCATCTGTCAACAACTTGCTCATTCGTTCAGGAATGAACGCTTCGGGCAAAATATTTATATATTCATAATTTTTTAAATGAACCGTAAGAATTAAACGTAATTGGAAGTAGGTATTGAATTTTTACAATGCCGTTGGCGGGCACGAATATTTTTTTATTCTTATTTTTTTTAATAATGGCTCTTAAATAATTATATCATTTGGAAACAATTCTTTGAAATAAGGTTGCTAATTACTTTTATTTTTGACTTCTGCTATTTCGGACCTTTTTCAATAATTTTACACACAAGAAGTTTATAATTAATAACATATTATTAAAATTAGCATGAGCCCATTTGTAACATATCTGTATTTGCCCTGTATAAAGCGTGCAAAGGCATTCGCTTTATTTATTTTTTACAGAATTTATTTAATTAATTATTTATAAAAACAAAAGTTTAGTCAAAGCAGGTAAACTACACTATGTTTTAGATTCCTCTTAATCTAAAGGAACTGACTTAATAAAACTACGATATTTGAGCGAATCTTTAACTTTATAATTATGTATTATGCATCTATGTTTCATGTAATTAACGTTTTAGATAAGTTAGATTATTATATTTCATAAAACAGTCTTATTTTTTATCTTTAAAACCCAATTCTAATAACGACATTTTATAACTTAAAAATAAATATTATCTAAAGCTCAGAAGCATAACGTTGGAAGTGCCATTATACGTCAGAAACATTCGTCGTATGTGTCTTTATCATAAACTTGCACTAACGACCTTACACTTCTAAAGCATTATGCTTTATACATCCGCCCTTATGCTTCTGAAGTCTAGATTTATATTAGAAAAAAGTACATAGACAATATTTTATTTCAGATTTCAAAATAAGAGTGTTTTATGAATCTTCATAATTATCCTTTATCATTCAATGACATGTAGCTATTATAACCACAATTCTTTATAATAGATTCAAAAATCGAACAGCCTTATTTGAGTATCGAATGACTCCACTAAACGTTATAATGCCGCATAATCAGCGTATTAAACGCAATCAATGAGAATGTAATTAAAATCGAATCGAGCAAAGAATACATCGTAAAATACCGACATGCCCGCTAATCGCAAACACTTAATGAATAAAATCGATAATTAAAATCGACAAAGAGTTAATTGAGCTGAAAATGGAATCTAGATTTTGATTACGAATGGTGTAGGAACAAACGCTTGGGTCTCTTAGCCTTGTTTTATAGGTTTTTTTTTTTTAATATCGTTATGGACCATTCTTTGTGACAACAGACAAAAAAGCAAGTAACAAGTGAGAAGATTTAGAATTTTAGAATTAAATATAACATCTTGATGGGCATGCAAAAACAATTTTAATAAATACTGGCTTTATGTTATTTTATTTCAACAATTAACCATTTCAAATTAACTGTCAATAATGGACATATATTTTTTTTAGGAATACCTATCTATTAATTTTTTCATTGCAGTTTAAATAACCCTAATGGTTATTGAATCCAGTTATATTAGTTTTATTAAATTATTCTTGAGACACCAGACAAAGCCAAACTAATCAAAACTTACAATCCCCACGTTACACAACATGCTTTAAAAAAACTATCAAAAACAAAACCATTTTGTTTTTAAAATCGTTTTCGATAAATCGATTCGAGAACTTGATGCTCGGAATCGTAAATCATTTGAACAAAAGACGGAAAGGAAAATACCAATTAGCCTTATAATCGATCGTTTTAACTGAGTTTTAAGGCTTTTGCCTAGAGGAAACAGAATCAACAAACAAGTACTTGGTTACGAATAATACAAAGCTTTAGTAAGACTTCTTACTACTTTTGCTTCTTGAATATGGTGTCCATCGGAATTAGGAATGAATTTACCAAAGTCGAACTATACTAAAAAAATTGGAGTAAAAAAAAATCTCGAGAGTGACCCTTACTAATAAGGTGTAATTTCATCTGTCAAGAATTATTTTCTTTATTTGTGTTTTAAATAACAACACATATATTTGTAAAATTTGATTTTCAACCTTATAACCTAACGTTTGAAGCTATGGTATTGACGATATGTAGGTATTTTTTTCTCAATTGATTTCAAATTTTCTTTCTCCATTACAAAGCTACATTATGCAGGTCCAGGAGTGACATAGGCTATATTTAATGGGAAGTATAAGAACGGCTATACTATTATACTTCAGCAGGATTTGGTTCTCGCACTCCCGAACCTTAGTTTGCTAAGAACCTTCCGATGCCCTCGTAGACTCGAAGTCCGAGAGGCCCGCGAACTGTAAAATAGAGCGACAGTTGCACAAAACTCCCCTAAAGAAACTAAAATCCATAATCCCTCAATCTACCCGTCAGCGACCGCCCTGAGCCGAGGTCCAAGTACCGCGGGGGACGCCCTCTTGCGCAGGTTGCTTAGTTTGTAGTGTTTAAACCATTTATCTAGGCTGGAGTTCAGCTAGCCTTTATTCCCGTTGAAGTAGCAAAAGCCTCAGGGCTAACTACCTACATAGGTATATTAGACCGAAAAAACAAAAAAAATCCTAATTTGGTTGTAAGTGCCAGTTCAAGATAAAGGCACATACGACGAATGTGTCTGACGTATCATGGCACATCAGACCTTATGCTTGCTCTAGATTTATAATTGGTAGTATTTTATCTAAAAATATGAATACGAATACGTTCTTTCATATTCCTAACCGCAAAGTTTTTAGCAAATCAATTAATTGGCTCTAAATCTCAATCGGTCGATTTTATTACTGTTAGCCGCAATAAAACTGAATATTAAACGATAAAATGGCTGTCTTTGATATATTTATATATATAACGTTTTTCTGTGAAGTTACACTATCCATTAAATAATTTCAGACTTGTTTTGACTATTCCGACGGCAATAAAGTGGAACTAAGAAGTATTTGGAACTAGATGGATTATTATTGTTTCGAATACACTGTTGGCTCAGTGGTTACCAACAGTAGTTGCTTCTGAGACCTGGTCGTCTAGATACGATTCCCGGGACAACTATTTGCGTGAACCACGGATAGAGATTCGGGGTCTGGTTATGTTTTGTATTCTTGAATGTTTTTGTAAGCACATTAATAATCTCAAAATGTATATATGTAAGGAGTTGTTTAAAAAAACCCTCAAATTTCCTATTTGTAATCATTATCATCATCAGCCCATATAACGTCCAGTGCTAAACATGGCAGGCGGGATCGTGACCGCAGTATTATATCGTACCACACAAGGAAACGCTGCTACCCGTTCCCTGGTATACGCTTATTATCGATGATGTTATAACAATCGGGACCAACGGCTTAACGTGCTTTTCGAGGCACATAAGTTGTAATATATTCCCAAAAATTATAACGCAAGTTGTAGTACCTAAATTAATAATACCAAATTATCTTTCCCAAAGATCAGAAAGACATATCAACGAAATACCAAATGTTTTCCACACCATTCATTAGTCAAACTAAACAGCTAACCATCGCGTTAAAGAAATGAACAATAAATAGATGTTTATCGTATAAATTCTTAACGCGTAGACAAATAGCCGTTGAGAACAATCGTCAACTACTCATAAACAATTTGGTTACGTCGTTAGCAATTACGAAACGCGATTCGAGACCACGATAGTTACTGAACGCATCTCTTAATAATAGGGCTCCGAACGCACCTATAATCGCTATTATCTCTATCGTACATCCATCTCACTCTAACAAATAGAAGCTACATATATCTATCTCATTCCCCTGTTGACAGCGCTCGTTGAGAAACCACAAACCCTCCCTATCAACATTTAAAATCTAAAATGTCTAATTATACCCACATCACTGGGCGAACATCAAAAAAGAGCCATTTTTAATTAATTTAAACCCAAAAACCTATTATAATACGGCCAATTTTGTTATCTAATAAGCCGTGACGCTAACAAGATGCCGGGCGCCATTTTGAAACCGTTTTACAAAGTTGATCTAATGATATGACCGTTTAATGGTTTTAGAATAGATATAAATTATTGCAAACACCAACTAACGCCCACTTTTTGAAGATTGATTATGTTGACTTTTGATATATAAGCTTTACTAACTGAATGTATTCTAATTAAATATTGCGAATACGATTGCGACATGCCACGACAGTTGGATAAATTAATTGACGAAATAACTACACATTATTGATGACAAAGCTTAAAATTGCAGCATTTACACAATGTCTACAATAAAACATGAATAATACAAGCATTTACAATAAATTCTCCATCAACGTACTAATAATAACCGGTGTTGCCATTGAACTAAAATAAGGCTATCAATACCAACATTGCCAGTGCTAAAATCTCTTTAAAACCATAAATAAATAAATCTATATTCTAACATCTAGATTTAAATTATACATTAATATTTACACTTTTTATCACTGAGTCACATTTTTGTGTTAGTTTTACGTTTCGTTTTCACTTTCACTTAATTCATCCATGTCCATATCAATGAGCTCTTCATCATCTTCTTCGTAAGAATGGTTGAGCTGGCCATCATCTGGCTTCATGTTCGAAGACCCTGACTTGCCTCCGGTCTTAGCCTCTTCTTCTTGCTGCATTCTTTTATGTTTCGTTCTTCTGTTTTGGAACCAAACTTTTACCTGTGGAGAAGAGAACTTTAATTAGTAAGAATTCAAGAAAAACATTATAGAAATTACTCATACTTAAGTTCCTAATATCGTGTCATTTGTATATTACAGCTGCGAGTATTTTTATAGAAGATAAGCACTTTTCCTGTCCTATCGTTTAGGATAAAACAGCGTAAACACATTTAGGGTTCAGCTGAATCATTATGGGTCTGGCAAAATAATAGTGGCATAGCATTAAAATAAGTTGAGATTATCAGTAGTTAAAGAGTACAGAGACCTACTCTTGATCTCATAAACCTAGCAGACTTTTCAAATAATTCCGGTAATTTCTTGAAAATTGTGCAGTATAAATAAATCCAATATACGTAATACTTCCTGCTAATATTATAAACGCGAAAGTTTGTAAGAATGTATGGTATGTTTATTACACTTTGACGCAAAAACAACTAAACGGATTTGGCTACAAAACATCACGGTCCAACCTACTGGAGCAGAGTAACGCGGGTAAACCCGCGGGGCGCAGCCAGTACAAAATAAATATTAAAAATGTCATAGAATAATACGATATCATTATTGCGTCAGTTCATTGCTAACTCCTAAACCCAAAACACAAATCATAACATTTTACGGTTCACGAATAAACCATAAAGGATTAAAGGAACTAGCCAATAAAAAACTATTCAGTACGTCCCCCGATCATATATCAAAAGCTATTGAAAGAAAAATCCGTTGTCGAATTTTTCTGTGCTCACAAACATATTTCCCGCCGAAAAAACAGCGCCGCCATTTTGTAAAACAATTTATCACGTGTTTAATGGTTTGCGAAATGTATTCACGTTTCAGATAGTACGCTTTGAGATATACTAGCTAAGCAAGTAGTTTATATTATCTGTTATTGTGCCAAAAATGGATTTAAAAGTTGTATATTACATTTATTTAGGTTAGGAATTGGTTTATATTTAAAGCTGCCAAGAATATCGTTTGTTATAAGTAAATGAGTCACGAAATAATGGATAATTGGCAGCAATAATGCAAGTTTATGTAGCGTGTATTTATTTGTTCAGTGACTCTGCTTAATTTAACTTTCAAATCATGCTTTATCTATACTTCTATACTAATATTATAAAGCTTTAGAGTTTCCTTGAACGAGCAAATCTTAGAAACTAAGTACTGGTCTGATTTAAAAAAGAATTATTTCACCATTAGAACGCTGCGTTATCCACAATAAGCACAGCATTTTTAGGCTATTTATTGTGTTTTTTACTTTATTTATATTAATTACCTATATTGTATTGTGCTGAAACTTACGGTACGGGAACAGGAGTTACTTGGGAGAAACTGCGCGTGGTAAGTTAGTAGGTAGGCATTATAATAAATTTGCATTTGAGAAAATTACTTTATTTCATTCACTAGCTTCCCGCGCGCGGTTTCACCCGCG
This sequence comes from Nycteola revayana, assembly GCA_947037095.2. NCBI lineage: Eukaryota > Metazoa > Arthropoda > Insecta > Lepidoptera > Nolidae > Nycteola > Nycteola revayana. The sequence goes on along the minus strand of OX344851.2, from coordinate 12,762,765 downwards.
TAACTACCGTGGGAACTTCAAAATTAAATATAGCCTATGTCATCCGGGGATAGTGTAGCTTTCCAGCGGTGAAATATTTTTTTAAATCGGTCTATTAGTTTCGGAGCTTATTTAATACAAACAAACAAGCAATCAAATCTTTCCTCTTTATAATATTAGTATAGATTTATTGGTAATTAAGCCATTCAATGGCAATGCTACCAGCATTCTAGGAACGCTGTCCAGTGGCGCCATTTTAGAATAGATTTTAGCTATAAGTTATATTTGGCAGTTTGAATTATAGCCTAATTTTATTTGCTAGGTATGTTTAGTTTTAAGAATTATTAATTATGTTATTTCAATAATTGTGTATAAAATAAACTATAAAAAAATAGGTTCAAAAGTTCAATTAAAAAATATCTAAATTGCATTAATATTTTTTCTATGAAGTAAAGTTAATGTATATTTGAGCGTTTACAAGCGTACATTCGGTTTAAAAATCAATCAACATAAAATTACGAATTATTAGGTACAAAGAAACGATAATATTTTTATAGTTATAGCCAATAAGTTATCTGAAAACATTCAGAATTCTATTATAATGTAAAAACAGTCAATTGCCAGTAAGTTTGCCGTGAAATTGTAATATTTACGACTGATAAATTTTCCATAAATATTACAAAATAACATTAAAAGTTTATTGCAAAGGAAAATCTAATTTATTAACTATCCTTTTTGGTTGATTTCAGTTATTGCAATCATTGAATTTGTATTTTATGTCATAATTAACTGTTTTCCTGAACAAGTTCAGATCGGTATTCATTACTAGTTTCCCGCGCGCGGTTTCACCCGCGTAGCTCCCGTGCCCGTCGGAACTTCGTAATAAAATATAGCCTATAACCTTCCTCGATAAATGGACTATCCAACACTGAAAGATTTTTTGAAATTGGACCAGTAGTTACCGAGATTAGCGCGTTTAAACAAACAAACTCTGCAGCTTTATAATATTAGTCTAGATTCATAATATATCATAAAACTCCCGTTCCCGTAGGAACTTATAAATTAAATATAGGATATATTTTACAAGAAATGTGCACCGTGCAATAAAACCCAAAATGGCGCCCAATTTTTTTTAATATTTTCCCATCGAACCGTTGACACCATATAATCGATGGTAACCAATCATCAATGATGCTGAGTGTCTAATGATCGCGTCCCCCTCGTTATGGACCATTACCCCCATATATCGACATCAAATATCAATCAGTTTGTTTCCTTCCACCCCTTTTATGTGAAACGTAATGGCGCGTGCAAGAGGGTGCTACTCTATGTGTAGTGAGATTTTGTATATCGGGTTTTATATACGAGCTGCTGTTCCGCATAACTCCCGTTCCCGTGGAAACTTCGACTTAAAATATAGTATATGACACTCACTAATAATATATATGACTATCTATTGATAAAAGTGGCTCAGTTGATCCAGCGATTACAGCCTACAACCTCACCAACAATTCACAAACTTTACCTATTCATAATATTAGTATAAACTAGGTAGTAGAAGATCCGAACCTACATCGACCTACACCGAGCTGATAAAAGAATGAAACATGTTTTATAATGAATTAAGTATATTATATAATACACTAAAAATGGGTTGGCTTAAGAAAAATCATTTTTAAATAATAATTAAAAATAGTCTGTCCAGGATTTTTATAGACAACTCATTTTTAATATATTTTCTAATATACTTAATTTATTATAAAAGATGTTTCATTCTATTATTAGCTCGGTGAACCCCAATGTAGGTTTGGATCTAAGATTAAGATGAGCAACCGCGGCATTTCTTTTAATTTGATTAACTTTAGATTTTTATTTCAAACTTGTCCTAAAATATAAGTAAAAAGCAACAAAAATAACGATAAAAAAATAACTGAAATCTTCATTACAATAACCAAAGACATTTTTTTTACAGCACACTAGCTTACCGCGTCTTGTTTCCCCGCGTTACACCCGTTCCCGTGGGAACTGCATTATTAAATATAGCCTCTATCCTTCCTCGAAGGACCAGTAGTTCCTGAGATTAGCCCGTCACGCAAACAAACGAAAGTCTTCAGCTTTATATATTAGTATAGATTTTGCCTGTAAACTTAAACTCAACAAAGTCGTGTCGTTAACGTGTCGCAACCGTACATAAGTCATATGTGAATTTGTATTATAATAAACCTTAAAGAACATAACGACATTTTAAACCTAACGTAATTATACGTCAGTTTGACATTACTCGTATATTTTAAATGTGGAACCTTAGGTTATGGTCTTAAGTTATATGGGTTCGATGACTCTTTTAGCTGTGCGTTTGAATATCTATACTGATATATAAAACCGAGGAGTTTGTTTGGTTGCTGGAACGCACTAATCTCAGGAAGGTTCGATGTGAAAAATTATTTCAGTTATAGGCTTACAGCCAAAAAGGCTATCTAATACACAAATGTTTTTTATCATTCATAATTAAATATAAGTATCTAGCCATATTCAATTATGAAACCGCGCGCGGGAAGTTATCTATACTAATATTATAAAGATGCAGAGTTTGTTTGAACGCGCTAATCTCAGGAACTACTGGTACGATTTCAAAAACCTTTAGTGTTGGATAGTCCATTTATCGAGGAAGGTTATAGGCTATATTTTATTACAAAGTTCCCACGGGCACGAGAGCTACGCGGGTGAAACCGCGCGCGGGAAGCTAGTTGCTTACATAAAATAGACTTAACTAATTTAACTGTTTTTTTTGGGTTCATAACCTCAGAAGGTGATACGGAACCCTTATTAACCACTTAAATAGACAGATTTAGTTTCGCAAACCTCGGTGCGCAAGAGCAGTTGGGATTTTTACGCGTTCGTTAGGTTGTTACCATATTGGGTGTGTGCATTCCTAGAACACGACGACCCGGGCACCGGGCGCCCGACCCGGTCAATCACTAGTCGCTACCATCGTCTTTCGCATGTAAGATACGTTAGACGAAAATGCGTGCCCCCTATATGTGGTCACCCTTATTAAGAATACAAGATTTTTATGAAAGAAAATTATGAATATCTATGATAAACGACAATGATTTGGCGGATCACGACCAACAAGAACAGATAGAACCAAACATATTAATTTAAAAAGCAAAAATAAAGTTTAAATTAATTTAAAAAAAACTTAAATTGACTGTAATCACGAACACACGGGTTTATGTCATATCAGATGTAATAATTTAATAATTTTAAGTATGTTTTTTTATATTTTCATTATGTTTTTAAAATGTTTTTACGTCAAGAGTTAGGTATGGTTTATGGTTTCAACAGCCATTAAACACGAATTATATCGTGCTTTAATAAACATAAATGTGTACTTAACTATAATCACTATAAAATATATTAAATGTAATAAACTAATTATTTATTAATTTATCATTGTATAGTCAACAAAAAATATAGATTTACACCGTCAGTATCAAATCCTACTAATATTATAAATGCGAAAGTTTCTATGTTGGATGTATGTATGTTTGTTACTCTTTCACGCAAAAACTACTGAATGGATTTGGCTGAAAGTTTGCACGCGGATAGTGTATATACTGGATTAACATATAGGCTTAAATATCACGCTCCGACCCACTGGAGCAGAGTGACGCGGCCAAAACCGCAGGGCGCAGCTTGAGTGTAAATAAATATGTTTATATCACTAAGATAGCCGGTAATTCTTTATGGCGAAGAGTTCGCTGCTTGCTATCGGTATACAAATGCACATAATGGTAAACTCTTCTCATAAACTTGTGCTTAAATATAAAATTCATGTCACAATGTGCACACCTATCTCTTTTGTTGACTGTACCTACAGTATGTTTATGGTTTAGTTCATATAATATAAAATATTTATTTAATAAATAGAATGGTTGGTAGTTGATTTAGAATCTTAACTAATATAAAGCTGAAGGGTTTATTTGAACGCGCTAATCTCAGGAACTGCTAGTCCAATTTGGAAAATTCTTTCAATGTTAGATAGCCCAGGAAGGATATCGGCTATATTAAGTTATGAAGTTCCCACGGGAACTGGAGCACACGCGGAAAGCTAGTATCAAATAAAAAACTTTAAAAATAGGTATAGGTACCTATATAATGTTTTAATAATATTGAATGTTAAATGAAATAGTTTTTATTTACACACTGTTCTAGTTATCTTTTTACATTTTCCCTTTTTGCAATTCTGCTGGAAGAAATTTAATTAAAACTTAATGTTTACACCTTTGTTTATATCTTTTTTTAATGTTTATTACATATTTAATGTTATAGATATGTTGCAGTCAAGAATCTTAGCCAGTCAAAAGTACTTTTGACTAGCAAAATCAGTCAAAAGTACGCAATACAACATTCATAGCATTCCACAGTGTTTTTAGGTGTTATTAATACAAATTCTGTTCAATGTGGACCCTGTCGGGCACAACAAAGTAAAAGTAGGAGAGAGGGAGACTTTTAATTAAATAACATTAAATCAATTAAAATTATGAAATATGTTTACAATTTTAATATTTTATGTAAAATAGTTTTATGTTAGGTTAGGTTATGTTTAGTTAGTTTTGACTGATTTTGCTGGTTAAAAGTACTTTTGACTGGTTAAGAGTTTTGACTGCAACATATTGGTATATGACATAGTTTATTATATCTGTTATTAGTCTATGGTGTTTATAATGGAGGAAAAATACTAGAGATAAAGCAATTTAGCGCATCCTATATAGTTTAATAACAATTTGTCTAAAATTGCTTTTAAAGCCACGCCACTTCAGAGTGGTAGTTATTTCCTATATTGTTAAAAGAAGTACAGTCAGTGTCATAAATGTAAGACTGTTAACTATCATAATTTTTCATCACATCAACATTTAATTCGAATTAAATCAGTAATAACTATACCAATAAAAAAAATATTGACACAAGACTGACAGCCTTCTTGAATACCTTTAATAAATTTAAGCTTAATTTTATAGTTACTGTTACCTATTTATAACTGATATTGTATGATTTGTGATTATTTTTGTTGACAAGTACAAGTGTACTGTAAATACCAAAGTGCTGAATAAATAACGTTTATGTCGATTAAAAGCTCTCGTAAAAAAAAAGCACAAATCTAGCACAAATAACATACTGTATAATGATGTCATGGTAATTTTTAAAAAAACCATTTTATTATATTAGTTTAATTTTTTTTGTTAGTAAATATGTGAAACTTTACTTATCTACCAATTTATCATTATGTACAGTTGTTTGTAAATTATTATTTCTCTGAGTTTGAATTAAGCTTTAAAGTAAAAAAAAAATGTTATGTTACCTATTGTGTTACATATGTTTTAATTTATCATATAACATGTATAAATAACGGGCATATCCTACTTCCTACTAATATTATAAACGCGAAATTTTGTATGAATGTATGGGTGTATGTTTGTTACTTTTTCACGCTAAAACGAATAAACGGATTAGGCTGAAAGATTGCACGGGGACCCACTGGAGCAGAATAACGCGGCTAAAATCGCAGGGCGCTGCTAGTTTGTCATTTAATGCCTAAATTAAGTAACTTATGTTCATGACTGTACAAAATAATAGCTTAACTAAATGTCAGTACTATCTTTAACTGTACTCATCATACAAACGGTATGGTATGGTCATACAAACCAACCAAGGCTGAATATCTGCTCGCCTTTATGCCCGGTGAAGTAGCAAAAGCCTCGTGGCTAACTAAGTATGCCAATACGAAAAAAAAAAGTTCATACAAACCAAGTAGCATTTTAAACAAGAATCTCAAAACCTCGCCCGATAATACAATCTCAACTCTCAGAATGCAATGAATGAACACACATTACATGCAGTATTTAAAAGGTCTTAAGTCATCTCCTTTATTCATATATTTTATGCGTTATTTTACGAGGTCTGTTGTAACAAAGTTTTTAAACCTGTGTTTAGTCGTAATAAATCATGTTTACTTAATAATTTCAAAGGAAATTATTGCGTTTTGTGTGTCTCTGGTTTAATGTTAGTGTAGTGGTAGACGAGGCTTTTAGCCGTGCTTTTAGCGTTGCAGTGTCAATTGTGGTCATACAATTACTTAACTACATACTGTAGTTGGTACTTAGTAGTTTTGTTCCATAAAAATGCACAATATCTGAAGCTAAAAATGTTTAAATCAATAGATAATATTAGCCTTACTAGTGGTTTGACACTTTATTTACAAAATATGGTCGACCATTGTCAAACCGACCAGCTTTCGTAGACCTCAAAAAGTTTTTTTCCGCTATACTTATTTAATTACCCTATGCCATTTTCCAAGATTTCCCAAGATAGTTTACCTATGCCAAATTTGATTAAAATCGGTTCAATGTTATAGATATGAAAGATTAACAGCGTTATATTAGTAACTAGCTACCCACCCCGGCTTCGCATGGATGCAATGCTGATGTATTATACATATAAACCTTCTTCTTGAATACCTCTATCTATTAAAAAAACCGCATCAAAATCTGTTGCGTAGTTTTAAAGATCTAAGCATACATAAGGACAGACAGACAGCGGCAAGCGACCTAGTTTTATACTATGTAGTAAAGTGGCTTCATCCAGTACTTTTGTAACATTAAATTAATTCCTAAACAAAACAATCAAATATAACAACACTATAAAATATAACTAAGGAGGCATAAATAATATATATTCACCAAACATCATTTTTTGAAGTAACTCTTAATAAAACTAAAATAACCCTGTCAAAAGTAACCAACCCTTTTGTACTACGGGTCCCTTAGGCCCATTTACTGGGGTCGGGTTTGAACGGTTGCATCTATCATATCAGGGCACGTTCCACCCTCAGGGATTTGTGATACTTATATAAAATGCATGTTACGGGTTTGATGGCAATTCATTTCTGTTAATATGATTTTTGATCTGTCATAAAAGATAATACGATGCGCAGATGCGTGAAATGCTTCTGATTCATCCAAAATGACGTTCGTTATTAGATTCCGAGTATTAATATTTGATTAACTAACTGAATAATCAAATTATTGTAGTTAAATGAGTGCTTTCAGAAACTTCTAGGACACTTAATAAAAGTTTTGACAGCTGATTAATTGGTTTTGACATTTATCTTTTTTCTTATTCTTCCATCTAGGAGCTTTTGTCTTTGCATTCGTCATAATATTCAAAAGATCTTGACATAAGGTTATCTTTTTAAGAATTGGGAGTAGGTTTTGAAAGAAAATATTATGTATTTTAGGTAATTGAGTAGGTATACCCAATAGCTACATATTTCAACTTAGTGTTTAGTTCAATAGATCCATTATAAAGAGTGTAAGACTAAATTACTAATGTAATTAAGAGTTTTGTGGTTGTATAAGGTAGAGTAGCAGGCGGTAACTACGGTTTTATTAAAGCAAAACAAATTGAGTCAAAAGTTCATAACATACTAAGTACCTACTTAGGCAAAACTTGCCGAGATGGCCAGATATAAACAAAAAACAATTGGACCAACCTTTTCCAACCTACTTCACATCTAACCCATTTAAATTAAAAACCTATTTACATTTGAATTAAAATATTATTACAGAATTTAAAACCTATTTCAAATCCGTCCCACCCACCAACAATCGCCTTAACTCTAGCAACACCATCCACCAAACAATTATCACATTCTGATGCAAATTTAATGTAGCAACACTCAACACCAACAATAAACTTTAATTCGATTTATACAACCGCATCTGCTCGCACAACTACTGTAAAATGAGCCTCATAAAACAGTATTACTCTTTACAAAAGAGGTCTAACAACAATGGCGCTAAATAAAAGTCATAAGTCTCTTCAAACAAAAGCATTTAATAGGAAAAGGGATGGTATAAAGATACCCTTACTAAATAAATAGGGGTGCCATACAAAAGGATCTGGAACGCGATTAAGTGCTTATGTACACGATTATACCAGTCCCCACAGATTAGGGAGAGAGACAGATAGATGGCAAACACTGCTAAGTTAGAACGAGACAGATATACAGAGGGGAGATACGCAATTAAGTAGCTGTACGCGAATTTGGGGGAAATTTAAATGGATCGGTGTATTACTTTATTGTAGATCCATTAGGGAGAGAAAAGGACGGAAGTAGGGTAGAAAGGGAGGTTCGAATGACAAATTGGGGTTGTTAGACATTTGTAAGGATGGCGGGTCTAATTGGATGTTAATAAAGTGATTTTTGTATGGAGTTACTCAACGGAATAGTTATGGCAGTTACTGAGATAGGGACGACTCATATATACATTTATTACCGTAGTTATTGTTACTAAAAAGTTATTTATGGACAAATGTGCATTATCAATCAAAACTGAGATATTTTTATTACGAAGCAATGTGCTTCTATTTATTTAAAACTTAATAATAGCTATTAAATCAAGAAATCTTTGTGTAAATTCTTAGATTTCTTTCCGAGTCAGGTTGGTTGAGATACTACCCTCTGTGTATCGGAAAACGCATTAAGTCGTTAGTACGAATAGTTATTTTTACCGTTTCCCTGTGTATAACCACATAATACTGCGGTCACCAACCCGCCTACCAAGCGTGGTGACTATGGCAAAACCCCTCACTCAGGAGGAGGCCCATGTTCAGCAGTAGACGTTATACGCTGATGGCACGCTTGTCAGGCGTGTTGGGTCATCTTCAGATGCCATTAAGACCCGAAATCCGTAAGGCCCGCGAACTGTAAAGTAAAGCGACAGTTGCCAATCCCTCAATCACTGCGCTAGTTCCACAGAGGACGCCCTCTTGCTTAGTTTGTAGTTTTTAAACCATTTATCTAGGCTGGAGCTCTGCTCGCCTTTATGCCCGGTGTAGTAGCAAAAATACAGGCGTATTAGTGACCGCGTTCTTGGTAACAGTTAACTGCTTTATACCTTGCTTAATAAATTAACAATGCAATCACAACCACACCACTAATCCAGCATAAGCATTAAGCTACATAAACGCTATCCTCACATTAGCTACAAAGCTAAACTGAATGTGGATTTCCTCCAATGATAGCATTTCACGATAAGCCAAGAACCGATTATCGAATAAACCGGATGTGGGAAAGCGCCCGCTTACGTCGTTTCCGGTGGCCATTAGTTGACTGTTGGAGAATTGTTTTGTGTAATTGTTGTTTTGTTTTAGTTCGCAAAGTTGTTATTTTTGAGTTAAAACATCTGCACCACGATGTGGTTACTTACACATTTAAATATTCACGTGGTCAAAATTCGGCCATAATTAAAAAAAATAGTATTTTGCACTCCTTCTCTATATCATTACATAGTATAAAACAAAGTCGCTTCCCGCTGTCTGTCCGTCCCTATGTATGATTAGATCTTTAAAACTACGCAACAGATTTTGATACGGTTGTTTTTAATAGATAGAGTGATTTAAGAGGAAGGTTTATATGTATAATACATCAGCATTGTACCCGTGCGAAGCCGAGGCGGGTCGGTAGTAAACTATAAGTGTGCGAAATTTCATTCTCCTGCGTTACCGCAATTTTCGTAAAGAGAGGTACAAAGGTTTTGATTGACGTATGATCATTATCATCATCACCATTATCATCATCATCATCATCAGCCCGTAACGTCCACTGCTGAACAAGAATCTCTATAAAAAGTAGCCTATATCCTTTCTCAAGTTCTAAACTATCTGTGTACCAAATTTCATTTAAATCGGTTTAATAGTTTCGGCGTGTAAGGCCGATAGTCAGACAGAGTTACTTTCGCATCTATAATATAAATAAGGAATTCTGATTTGATGTATTTCTTTTTTAACACTAATAAATATGTTACCTCATAATTCAAAAGTAATCTGTTAATTAACAGTAAATATTGATGATACACACATAACTTCTCACGAACATCCAACTAAATATATTTATATCATTTATTTAACGCGATAAACATAATTAAACGATTCAGGAGCTTAATATTTCATTTATATTTATTCAAATATCAAATATTTCTATCTGTAAGCAATATACATAAATCTGAATAAGATATTAAACTAAGTTCAGTGACACCAATCAAAATTATAGATGGCGGTATAGACAGGTTCAAATTCATGAGCTCTCCCTTCTTCTGTTCTTATCATTATTAACAAAACGCTTGGACCTGAATGACTGAGTGATGGATTATTCTACTCATCGTCTAATCAATTAAAAAATAAACTTCACGTTGGTGATATTGTTCGGGACAGCTTTCAGTTAAAATCACTACATATTATAAAATAAAGTACTCCGCTGCGTCTCTATGTCTGGTCGCGATAAACTCTAAAACTACTGCACGAATGTTTCACCAATAGAGTGATTCTTGAAAACAAGTTAAAGCATATAATTTGTCAAGGTTTTGTGTTACTACCAGTTTGAACCCGTAACGGGGCTAAAATATATCTAGAAATAAATATGTTCTGTTATTCTGATCAATGTCATAAAGATGACATATCTTTATGTAAATATCCACATTTCACATAATATAAAGCCGTTAACTCCGGCTATTATAATATCATTACGACAATCTTATAATAAAGAACGGGCAGATGAGTCCCATGTATGTAAAATTAGATGACCATAGCTGATGATAATTATGATGATTTTATCATATATTATATGCATGTAAGTATAAAACCGAATGAATTACCTATTCCTTTATATAATGAAGACATTAAAAGTTCTATAAACATACTAGCCGTATCTATCTTCTTTATTTCATTATCAATTTGCTATCATCATCATCATCAGCCAGTACTTCGTCCACTGCTAAACATGGGCCTCCTCCCGAAGGACGGTTTTTGCCATAATCGCCACGCTTGGCAGGAGGGTTGGTGACCGCAGTATTTATAGTACATATAAAATTAATTATGAAATTCCCACGTCCGGTTACCGTAGGTATTTCATAATTAATTACATTATACTAGCTTTTACTTTTGATAAACTATATGCTTTTACCACGCTTGACTTTTTCAGTAAACTGTTCTATACTAACACAAATCACATTTGGTACAATTACAAATTTTACGACCGGACACCCGAACCTGTCACCGGAACGTATAACCAATAAAATTCGGTACAAGAATGTCCACTGTGTTGCTTGTTCAAATCGATTTCCGATACAGAAACATAGTGGAAAACGAGACTGTTATGGCCGTCGTACACAGGGTTGTGACTGACAACATTACAATACAATACATACACAAAGGGGGGAAAATCTACATTATATTTATCGTAATTGTTTAAGGACAGTTTAAAGACGTTCTAATGTCAGTAAGCAGAGCTCCAGCCTCAATAAATGATTTAAAAACTACAAACTAAGAAACCTGCGCAAGAGGGCGTCCCCTGTGGGACTTGGACCTCGGCTCAGGGCGGTCGCTGGCGATGAGATTGAGGTATTATGACTTTTAACTTTTTAAGGGGAGTTTTGTGCAACCGTCGCTCTACTTTACATCAGTTTTGAAAATCTACTAATTATAAGGGATATTTCAAATTGGTTCAGTCAAATTAGGTCAGTAACCATACTTCTATACTAATATAAAAAGCTGAAGAGTGTGTTTGATTGAACGCGCTAATGTTAGAATCTACTGGTCCAATTCACAAAATTCTTTCAGTATCGAGGAAGATTATTATTATTTTATTCCATAGGGAACGGAAGTTACGCGGGTGAAACTGCACGCGGGAAACGAGTTGCTTGTAATAATGTAGTAAGCAGAAATTCAATAGGTTATATATTTTACAGGAACTCTTTTTATTTACTAATAAAACAAGTAACAAATGTTCAAACCACGGGCTTTAGAACTTCGATTTACATACCTACGTTTTTTTTTTCGAATGGACATACCTATGTAGTAAGCCACGAGGCTTTTGCTACTACACCGGACATAGATTTACATAAGTAATTTAATACAGGGGAGTAGGAGAAACTAAGTTTTACTACAGAACATATTAAGTAACATTGTGGACACTACCAACGCGTGTATCACAGCCTTCATTCTGAATTTCAAATTCATGAGTATTGCAATAATAGTTATATGAAGGATAATGATATTCAAAAAGGCTTTATGATCAGGCCATACATAGCAACAGTAAGGAAATCTACGCACTTATAATAATAATAATAGGAAGTTATTAAATTTTTAATAAGTTATAATAATAAGATTTTGAATCCATCGTTTTTTCTCTGATTCGCGAATGAATCTGATTTCGTTATTATTTATACAAAATGTATTAATTAAAGGTTTCTTTTTCAAAAACTCGAACTTACCCTTTGGGTTTAAAAATGCGCAATTACTCTTAATACACTAATGGAGCATTTTCAAACCCAACACGCAAACAATGATCAAAGCGTTCAATAATCAAAGATTTTTATCTTTATTTCGAAATCCTTACTTGTCACGTTTTGAATTTAAAGTCTAATATTGTTTGATACGCCATCCCCTTGTCACCCCTATCCGTATCAACACGGGCTCCGCCCTTCAACACTACGCATGCGCGAACACAATAAATATTTGCTATTTTTTATTTACACACCGAATGGGTAGGCAGGATTTTTACCCGCTTAGAAAAAAATTGGACGATGAAATGAAATAAAATATTACTACCATTGTTTTAAAGCGTATGTTAATAAAAATGACTTGCACTATCGTAAAACAATTTTATAATTTAAAAGTAAATGAAACATTTATGTTTATTTTAAAGTGTTTTTCTTAATTTATTAATAAAAGTTTATCAGTATTTTAACACAACAAACGTACTTTAATGTAGAAGTATTAAATTAAAAACAGTTATTCACTCATAAAGTTGATAAAAACATATAAATAAACGATCACCATTTAAAACCAGAATAACTTCAAAACATATTTTTTAACACCTCAACTGTCAGTGTTGCAACATTACAAATATTATTACGATTTTAAATAAAAAAATATAAGTACTCAAAACCAAAAATGTTTCCTTTAAAAATTACCTTTTCACGAGTTCCAATAATCGAATTAAGTATGGTAAGAATAAATAAACATTTTATCTTAATAGTTGACTATATACGAACATACGAAGGGGCCAGCTGCGTGTAATTTAGTTAATAATATAAAATTACTTGTATCGAGAATAACCTGTCTTGGCTGTACGTCATCGGTCTTGGCTCCATAAAAAAATATTGGACCATAACTTCGATTTTGTTTGTTAACACTTTGTGCGTTAAATGTTTGAGGCTTTTAGTAATTTTTGGATTCATATTTTTGAGTTTAGGAATATTTTATTAAAATGATACGATACTTCATTTAAATTACAATGCCTTTGTTTATACCACGTAAGTACACTAAACCTACATTAAATTAAATTATTCTTTGCAATAACTCATTAATTTATCAACTTAATGTTTTTAAGTATATATTTCGATTTATTTCCTGTCTTCACTGCACTATATTCCGAATAGATTGGTTGCGGAAGGCGGAGTTTAGTAATATGGCCAGTGTTATGGAGTTAGGGGAGGTTTATGTCCAGCTGTGGACCAAGATAGAATAGTAAGTAGACATTCTGAGTAAGGTTAAAGGTTTGCTCACGCCTTACGAAAATAATACTAAAACTGTTTACGTATTTTTAAGATGGCGTTTCTTTTTCAACTGAAATAACTTACCAACAGACAGTAAAAATCGATAATTAACCTCAATACTTGCCATTATTTCAGCTTCAATGCCTACATTTTCATAATCTATGCATAATTTTAAATTATTTGCTATATTAATGAAGGTAACTGCTGTAAATATAATGATCGACGTGCATCAAAGATCCATAAACAAAAAATATGATGTTCAACCTCATTACTCTATAATTCTCTATGTTAATGTTTGTGACGCATCGTGTAATGCTACTGCGATAATGAAATGAATTTAATTAGGGTACCATCTTACTTAGTTTAGCAGCCTGTTAAAGTCTACTCCTGAACATAGACCTTCTCTTTAACAGACCTTGGTAAGCCAGGGTCGACGAGATATTGCCGTAATCACCTCGCTTGGCAGGCGGATTGGTGATGGGTCGGATTGCTCATGCGTACCCGGCCCCCGCCAACGGCGGATCGAAGGAGTTCCGGGGGGTTTTAGTGGTGTAGGCTCCTCTCCTCGTGGTATGAGATTAGCATTAGCATACCACGCTATGGAGAGGGCGAGTCCCACATATCACATTGCCAGCGCGCAAATACGCTGCAGCAGCGGTGGGAATGCGAATCAAAGGAAAAAAGAAAAGTCGGATTGGTGATCCCAGTGAGATGGAAGTATATGCGAGCTGATAGATGCTGCTGCCATCCATCAAGTGTATGTCCTCTAGTCGCCTTACGACACCCATAGGAAGATATGGGGTGGTCTATTCTAAGCCGGAAATGACACGGGTTAAAATTATAAGTTTTTTTTTCGTGTTAAAAGAGTATTGACTTTTTGTTAGTTACAGTTAGTTGAAAAGTGAATATTTACTCATGAATATATATAAAACAGACTTTAGGTATTGACATAACTGAAAAAACGATTCAATTATAATCGATATTATATTTTATAACATATTCTTTAAATTTGTTATTCATCTGTATTAAAAAAAAACAAGTATTTTATATTTTGCACGGATATACGTAGGTAGTTATCCCCGAGGTTTTTGCGTCTTTACCGGGCATAAAATCGAGCAGTCATTATTAAAAAGTTCAGTCACGGCTGAAAATGGTATTCAAAAAAAGAAAATCAAAATATAACTGACCAAAAAGCTAATTAGTCTAAAAGTAATATTTTACTATGCAGTTCCCACGGGAAAGAGATCTGAGAAAGGAAAACTATTCAAATATATTATAATAACATACAGAACCACTACAATTAGCCATCTATTGCCCGTTTTTTTCCGTCATCAACGTTGCATGATGCGATTAGCCGTGGCGCTAATTTCCTATCGCCGTGTTTTTTTTTAATTCCTTCTACTACATTAATAGACTGTGTAACCATGCACGAGGATTTTCTACCAAATTAGTTGTTTATATCTAATAATGGATCTAAATAGTAATTTTAAATTTTATTTTCATGGTTTCATTTTTTGAAGTGTAGTTATGATTTTGTGACGTAGGTTAATATGTAAAATAAATTATAACTTTATTTCTCCAATTAGTAAGAAAAAAAGAAAGAAGAAAGAAAAAACATTTAATATAGTATATAGTAGTATATTTATTAATATAATGTACCTACCTAATTATTTTTTTTAGCTCATTCTCATGCACATAAATGCTTTACTTAACTATTCCGAGATAACGATAACTAAAATTACTCAGAAATCAAATTCAAATTTAGAATCGTCATTTTTTTTCTCCGATTAATGCCTTGAGCACACCGGATGCGTATGCGTAGACGTAAGCGTAGACGTGCACGTACCACTGAGTTGTAATGTATGGAACCGTATGAGACAGGTCACACCGCTTGCGTAACGTAGACGTACGCGTAGACGTAATGCGTAGCCCTACGCAATGCAGCTCCCAAGGCACAAACTGACTGCGTGACTTACGCCGTACCTGACGCAGAGCAGAACGGCAACGTTGCATGATGACGTTGTATTCAATGGCGCGCCTTATTAGACGTCACACCGAACAATTTTGTACACGCACGTATCTTTGCTGTGCGTAGCCCTACGCACGTAACTTGCAGTCAGTTGTATATTTTTACAGATATACTGGCACGTAGTGATGTTTTGTATTGTTTTTGTAATGAATAGAGATAAGAAAGAAAAACTTATTGAAATTGTGCGTATTTATGAATGTATCTACAATCCAAAAAGTAAATTCTACAAAAATGCATCGTATAAATGTATATATTCCGCAGGATTATTCTGGCACAATAGTATTAATATTGCTTCTTCCTCGTCATTTCAGACATCGTGCACAACACAACCTTCGAAAACAGAATAAAATATGGCTGCCGCAGCCGGGTACGCAATAGGCCATGTGCGTTGCGTACTCGGCTCGGATGCGTAAGCGTATGCGTAGCCCGGTGTGACATCGGGTTACGCCGTAACTACGCGCGTGTCTACCGCGTGATTACGTCGTAGTCACGCATACGCATTTGGTGTGCTCGAGCCTTAATGCCTTGAGCACACCGGATGCGTATGCGTAGACGTAAGCGTAGACGTGCACGTACCGCTGAGTTGTAATGTATGGAAACGTATGAGACAGGACACACCGCTTGCGTAACGTAGACGTGCGCGTAGACGTAATGCGTAGCCCTACGCAATGCAGCTCCCAAGGCACAAACTGACTGCGTGACCTACGCCGTACCTTGCGCAGAGCAGAGCGGCAACGTTGCATGATGACATTGTATTCAATGGCGCGCCTTATTGGACGTCACACCGAGCATCAAAGGTACGTGCGTGTACACGCACGTACCTTTGCTGTGCGTAGCCCTACGCGCGTAACTTGCAGTCAGTTGTATTTTTTTACAAATATACTGGCACGTAGTGGTGTTTTGTATTGTTTTATAATGAATAGAAAAACTTATTGAAATTGTGCGTATTTATGAATGTATCTACAATCCAAAAAGTAAATTCTACAAAAATGCATCGTATAAATATATATATTCCGCAGGATTATTCTGGCACAATAGTATTAATATTGCTTCTTCCTCGTCATGTCAGACATCGTGCACAACACAACCTTCGAAAACAGAATAAAATATGGCTGCCGCAGCCGGGTACGCAATAGGCCATGTGCGTTGCGTACTCGGCTCGGATGCGTAAGCGTATGCGTAACCCGGTGTGACATCGGGTTACGCCGTAGCTACGCGCGTGTCTACGGCGTGATTACGCCGTAGTAACGCATACGCATTTGGTGTGCTCAAGCCTTGAAGGCTTGAGCACACCAAATGCCAATCAAACTCGGACATTGCAAATGTCTTTTAGTCTTCATTCTTAAGTCATCACTTTACCCACTCAACAGTTATCGTAAATTACTAAATAATTGTCCACTTAATAAAAAAAATCGAAGATTATATTGATAATTATTTGATAATTGACTTCTCCATCGTCCACACATCTTGTAACACTATAATTATAAGTACTTAGCTCAAACTATCGCAATAACCGTTGTATCGCAGCCATTTAGCAACATTAATGCACTTACTGCTAATGCAGTTCAATTATTATTAATTCTTATCTGGTTTATCTTGTTTTAAATCCACCATTTTGTTGAGCAGATATACTTGTCAATGTGCCTACTGGAGGCAAACCACGTTACGATAGTACTATGACTTTGGTAAGAATGTCTATAAACCATTTAGTACGCTAGAGATCTACTAACTATCCGATGCCCTCGTAGACCCGAAGTCCGAGAGGTCCGCGAACTGCAAAGTAGAGCGCCAGTTGCACAAAACTTAGCTCTAATTTATCACTACAAAGTAATAAATTAGTTTATTTTTAAATATATTTGGACTTCAGAAGCATAGGGACCGATGTACTATTATTCTTCAAAAGCATTTGGTCGTAAGTGCCAGTTAACGATAAAGGAACATAAGACGAATGTTTCTGACGTATAATGGCACATACTACCTTATGCTTCTGAGCTCTAGATATATACCGTACGACAGACAGATTACCGTCTGTCTTGCGTTATATAGCATATCCTTACTAATATTATAAACGCGAAAGTTTGTGAGTATTGATGGATGTTTGTTACTCTTTCACGCCAAAACTACTGAATGGATTTGGCGGAAACTTTGCTCGGGGATAGTTAATAAGCTCGATTATCTGGGCTACAAAAATACGCTCCGACCCACTGGAGCAGAGTAACGCGGGTAAACCCGTGGGGCGCAGCTAGTGTTCCTATAATATGACTGGTTGCAAACCAGAGTGGAACAAGTGCCAAAAATATAAATAGTGACAAATAAAATATCTGAACAATAGAACAGAAAACATAATTGATATTAAAATCAATGAAAAAATAGCTGTATTTAGGTAAATACCGACAATACAAACAAAGAAAAATCCCAACATAATGTTTTAATACTAACAAACAATTACATTTAGCATTGTGATGTACTTAATGGTCGTAAAAAACTGCATTAATATGTTTAGAAACTGGGGTGAGCTATTAGTATTAGTAACTGACCACACCCGGATTGCGGGTGTAGTGGTAGCAAAAAAAAATAGCAAACTAATCTGAACACGTTGCTGAATACGAAGTAGCTGTTAGACAAAGGTTACTTACTAGCTGCGCCCCGCGGTTTAACCCGCGTTACTCTGCTCCAGTGGGTCGGAGCGTGATGTTTTTTAGCCTATATGTTAATGCAGCATACAACCTATCCCGGTGCAAAATTTCAGCCAATTCCGTTCAGTAGTTTTGGCGTGAAAGAGTAACAAACATCCAATTTTTCTACCAAACATAAACCATTGCGTTAAGTAATGCATTTCTGACTGACCATGACCTCAAATCTCACACCGCTAAACGTATTATAACACAGAAAAAGGTTTTCTAAAATACACCCTCTAACAGGATTTAACGAAGGTCTAAAGTTTGCATGGAGAAATCGAAATATACCTACGCAGTTCCAAGCAAAAGCCTATAAAACAGTTTTATATAAAAGTGATCTTATCTTATTCAGTTACTTTTAATTATCCAACAGACAAAAATAATGAAAAAACATCTTGATCATTGATAAAAAAATACAATAAATCATAAAACAAAGACCATTTACATAGATTTTAAAAACACAAAACCATCTGCTGACGCTACCTGCGCACACGCACGCCATCGCCTAATGATCCAGCAATTAAAGCGTTTTTTTCGCACAGTTTCGAACAATTAGACGCAACAATTGATACTGTTATCGCGATTTCATTATTACAATAATGTCGGTTATTATTTCACTAGGCGATCCTACTTCTCGAGTTTTATGCGTTTATCATTAATGGCAAATGTATCCTGTTGCAAAACTACAGGCATTTGCTAAAATTAGTAATATTAATGAGCATTGTTGCTGCGCCTGCGCCTCGTAGTTTACCCCGCGTTACTCTAGTGCAGGGGTCTCCAAACTTTGACGCCTTAGGGCCATTACGATTTTTTCAATATGTTTGAAGGGCCAAAACTGTCTTAATTTTTCTATCCCTAACTATACTCTATTTCTAGACTAGTCGCAAAGTGTGCGACCGAGTTATTATCATTGTGTGTTGTCTTTTTCAACTTATCACAGCAATAGTAACAACAATAAGACATTGATCGCTAGATCGATGACACTAGTCTTAAGCTGTTGCGGGCCGGATTGTTGGCACTGGCGGGCCGTAGTTTGGAGACTTCTGATCTAGTGCAATGTTTTGTCAGTCTTTTTCATTTCGCGACCCCTTTACAGGTTGACAAAATTTGGCGACCCCCTTGTTCTATAGACAGACAAATAAATAATATAAAAAGACTACGTAAATCCTTTTTTTATAAGATGCGAGAGTTTTTAAAATAAACACGGCAAAGACCTTTGTCGCCAATGAATGAACATGATTTAGTTCAGTTCGATCTTTTACAGGAAAGTCATTATTAACTTCTATGTTATCTTATTTAGGTAATTGGTATATATTTTCCTCTAGTACATAATTGAAGTTATTAACGATGTTATATAAGCAGTTACTACTTATTAACCGTAATGTATTAATGAGGTCGACATAGATCAATTAATACTTCGCATTAGTCAAGAGATTTATGTCATTAACATTATAATTATTTTATATAATGAATCAAATTATTGTGTTCGTGATGTAGGTCAGAAATTTTGTTTGTTTATAGAGCTGTGGTTTTATGCTTTTCATTATAGGTATCATATTTCATTTGAGAGCGCGATTTGGTTGACTAAATCTTATGTGCAAGGTAGGTAAGGTATACCTAGTGAATATATGTATCTAGTTTATCGAGAATAATTCTTTTGACTTAAGCGCGATGGTTATAATTCGGTTCTGTCACTCGATGTCAAATGTCGTTTGAAGTGACCCCAATACTCGAGAAAATCATGGTATGAACACGTAAAGTGATACAAATAAAATCAAAACCAAATATTTCTTATTAATATTGGCGCGCCTAAAATATTTTTTTAAGAAAAATGTTAATTTAAAATTCCGATAAACCGTTTTTCGTCCGTCGCTTTTTGTGATTATTTATCGCAAATAATAATCATAACAATCATATTACATTTCAAATTTATAAAATTATAATATTTTAATATAAAAAATACAAAGTATGGAATATTGTGAAGATTATTATTAATCCATAGACAAATAACTATTCAAAACTACAAAATGAAATATAAATTCTAATAGCATAAAATCCATAAATAAACATTAACAAAATAATGTTAATAATTATTCATATTTTGTAATATTTATTTAATAAATTTAATGGAATGCATGATTTTAACAAAGTAAAGAAATAACTTAAAACCATTGACAATCTCAAATACGCTGACATTTTGACCTATCCGATATTAATTATACACAGTTTAAATATTTCGATAAAAAACAAACATGACAAAATATTGTTTAAACATACGTGTGATATTATTAAAACAATTTAGTTCCCCAAACGTGTCAATCGATAGATAAATCATATTAAGATAATTGTTTGAAATCACGAATAATGTTCAGTGTTAATTAACGGAATAAGAAAACATAGCATTGATAAGATAAATATATAAGTGTGACGAAATTAAATAAGACAATTTTAACGGAAAAAACACACTCAAATGCTATAGTATTAAGTTATTAACAAATAGTAGTGGTGATAGTAGCAGTAAGGCTATAACCCGCATATCATGGTGACTAAGGCAAAAACCGCCCTCGGGGGACGCCCATGTTCAGCAGTGGACGTTACGAGTATGCAGGCTGATGACGATTATGATGATATTGACTATATCAATGACAGTCTACTAAACATATAAGGTGCTTCCAAAATACCCTTATCTGAGAAATACTTAAAAAACAACCTAACTGCTGTGAACCAATCCGTTTGTGCAACTGTCGCTCTATGTTACAGTTCTTGGGCCTCTCGGACTCGGGGTTTATGTGGGTATCGGAAAGGTCTGTACAAGCACTGAAGAAGAATAATTCAAACCATCGATATTCGATTCGATAACCATCTTGGGAAACAAGTATATCAAAAAATAAAGAAAGCAAGTTAAACTTACTTGTGTCTCCGTCAGACTCAACGCTTGCGCAAGTTGTTTTCTCTCAGCTCCCACTACATAGTGGTTCTTCTCGAAGGCGTGTTCTAGCTTCAGCAGCTGTGATGGTGAGAAGGCGGTTCTGATTCGCTTCGGCTTGCGGAAGGGTTGGAGAAGGAACCCTGGGATATCTGGACCTGGAAAGATGATTATGTTAAGTATTTCTTAATTCACAATTAAAGCTTATTAAAATGTAATCTTATAAGGGTAATTATAAAGGATTTTGAAACAAGAACTTTGTTTCTGCATGGTAGAATATATTTAATAACAATTTAACTGTTATCTAGCAAAAAGCTGAATATATTTTCAAAAAAGTTTTTCTACAAAGGTCCTAAAGCAATTCCTTGAAGCATCCTTTTTGTTTTTTCCGGGGAAATGTAAGAGACATCCCCTTCTACAGAAAGGTATGTAAGACAAGCCCGCCTCTTTAGCGATGTAATGCTATTAATACCTGAAGGAAAGGGCCGACCCACTAAAACCCTCCGAGTACTCCTCAGAGTCCACCAATTTAATGAGGGCCCCAGAAACCTTTCATTCTCTAAGAAGTCTCCCTTCCTTGAAGCAACCTGCGATTTATTGTTGAATTTTAATCGTAAATATTTGTTGTACTTCTTCTTAAACGATAAAATGGTTAAATGCTCAAAATTAAATATTTTGATGGAAATTACAGGTAATTCAATTATTTTTTTCCGTGTTGCTAGTAAGTCAAACGCTTCACATCAGTCCATATACAAAATAGTAGATTAGATTAACTTTACTAGGCAGTAATTTTCATTTATATATTGATATGTATATCTTTACCATTCTAAGGCTACATTAAGCTGAATAATACAAAATACTGAGACATAAAAATACCACAGTTCTCATATAATAATATATAGATACTAGTTATTCCCTTTTCCGTACTACATCAACTATGCATCGAATGAAAATCACCTGTTTTTTTCATCCTTACATAAATACTTTACAGAAATGGCTTATGAGTCTGCGACATTTATTCTAAGCTAAGTGTTCACTTAAGTGACATAGAGTAGGAAAGATATTATTCATGGAACGTACGATGACAGCGTTACTGCTGCACATCACTAGTATATTTGAAATGTCTGTTTGACACATTACTTATACGTTCAAGTGACATGACAAGAACACTAATAAAATTGTCATTAAACTAACTCTTTGAATATAAAACGTTAAATTCTTTAAAAACATTAATAATTCATAAGTTTGTAGGACACAATGTCTAGGCATAAGTAGGTGTTTCAAGTCAATTAGCTTTTATACGAAGATGTCACTAGTGGCCATCCATTTTAATTGATAAGAAGAAATATTTAATGATTTTACTTTTCAGTTTGTTACCATAACATAAATATATCGTTTTATTCCATTAAAGATATTAATAATGGAATTTAAGCGCGTAAATATTTATAGGCAGTATTTTTATTTAACTAAAGGATGATACCTATATCGATTAACTTTTTGTAAATCGATAACAGATATGATTTATGTGTATAACATCACTAAAAGTCAAAGGATTCGTAATTCAAATTTTAATTCCGCATAAACTAACCTCGCAGTGGCGTACCAACTATTAAAATTAAATTAAACAAAGATTACCACTAAACGACTCAAGCCTCGGGAGGATAATCCATCAACCACTTATGTTATTTTACGTAGGTACTAAGAAATGTTATTATGAAGTAATGAAACACCACAAATTATACACTCCAGTGTTTCTGCTTTATACGCCATTTACTTTTCTGTTGAAATTTGACTTTTATGAGATTTACACAATACTGCTTTAGCGTTCGTTAAATTGGTATCATTATAATATTTTCTTGTTGTAATCACTAGGGTAGTAAATTAACTTGCTGTTTCCAATAAACACGTTATATGTCATAGTTAATATTATAGTAATCTAAGTTTAAACACACAACTTGTTTAGTTAGAGCCGTTACGCAGTTCAACTTCATTAACTTGATAAATGACAGGCTGTTATTAGAGTTTACCAGTTTTTTACTCCGCTGGGACTACAAGGGAGCTCACAAAAACACGCCTACCGGTTTTCGAAACGTCTGCATACAAAAGCGATCACAATTATAGACTGACACGCCCACTCCAAACGTTTACTTGTAGATTACCAAACCAATTTGGGCCTCATATCAAAATAAGCGATGCTTTAAGCCTTCCAACTTTAATACTCCATTAGTAAAGAGTAATATAAACTGTGGGTGGTTGGCTGTGGCCTTGTAGCAGTCCTGACATTTGCTAAAGACCTTATAATTGCACTTGCGACCATTTTGATAGGATCCCTCTCTTTCAATATGTATTTCGACGCCAACAATTAAATGGCGTTCAACAGTGTTTCATATTAAATTGGACGTTGTATATTTACGGTATAATATCAATTACATGTAGCCTGATGTAGCGTCATTGTTGCGGAGACATAAAATTGAGATGTTATCAATTTTTTATTTTTTATTTATTGTTCACTGGTACTTTTTAATGAGCAGATTACTTTGTGGGTATGATAAGTGTCATTATCCAAGGTAGTTTAAATTACAATGTATCTTTTACAATACTATTAATGTCAATGATTGATAATTGTTGTCTACAGTCAATTATATCTCCAATAAGTTAGGTAATGCATGTGAAATTACAACAAACTGCTCGAAAGTTTACAATAAATGATTTTATTCACGTTTTATTTAATTCGGAAACTGTTGGTTCAGAAGATTGAAATAACAGATAAAGGAAAAAGGTTAGCATATGAGGACAAGTTGCGAAAAGGACGGATTTTATTTCAATTTGAATATCAAATGAAGGGACAAACACAAGCTTTTTAAAATAACACAACCTGAGTCGGTACCATGATTTGTGTTGTGTACAAAAGTATTTTAGTATCATTTTTAGCAGATATCAACAATTTTGAATAATTCTTAGTTAGGCTATATCAAACTCAGATAAACATACAGAAGCCCTATCAACAAAGACTAACAGACATTCAGACATGTAAAAAAATATCATAAACCTTTTACCGTAGTCATGTTAAAAACGGTTCATTGCGCATATTTAATACCTTTCATGCGAACTATGGACTAATTCTATAAGCTACCTAACTACGATAATAATAATGAATATGAAAAACCTAATAGGCTAACATGCTACATGTTGGAACCTCGTACGATAATGAAGTTATTTAGTTCAATTTTCTGTCCACATAATTATCTGTATACAATTTGCTGGTAACAATTTACAAAATTTGTCTTGTTTGTTATAATCGATACATGGGAGTAGCCGTTTTTAAGTGTTTACTAAAGGTATTATGGTTCACGGTTTTAACAGCAGACTGACATGATTGGAAAGAAATCAAGCCGACGGCTTTACAAATGTGGATCTTAAATCCCCCAATATGCCACAACAAGTGGATATACCTCGTAAAAAATTATAATGTTGTATTTTATTGACTCCACCACAAATAAGTATTATTCCACAAATGCAGTGAAATTAGATATATTTATTTTATATCCAAAACAACCTCCAACTCTTCCAGAGGACGTAGACTTAACGACTGAAGCGAACGCTAAATTCTCGCAAACACATTGGCGGTCAAATTGTTTTTGAGTTGGCCTAAATGCCATATACCTACGATCGTATTTTCCTTTCCACCTATAGCTCTCAGTTAATATTGTTAATAATGAGCACTTTCAAACCATACACAACAAAAACAACAATATAAATGGTGGCACTTAAGGCCTAAGTTTGGATTGTTGCTGAACTTCAAATATATACTTTTGAACGGATATAATATGAAGGTCACCAAGACCTCAGCCTAATTACATGGTTTATTAACTCGCCCCTGGTCACTAAGGAAGTCATCCCTTATAGGGATTAGTTCTGGATTCAAGGTGGTTGCCGGCGAGAGGGTGAGTTCAGTTTTTAGGGATTTTTTGTGTAAATTTTGCTTCACTTCTGGTTTGCAATGTTATGGGAGGGTTGAAATGGAGATGACATAAAAGAATAACCAAGTACTGCAAGAAATTGTAACTAAGTCTGCCTACACAGCTATGTGAAACGATGACAACATTGTCAGGCCATACATATCCTGTATAATAACATTTATAACGATAATAGTCTCATATTACCCTTAAACAGTCTATATAAAGCGTATAATCTCATAACGACAATATAATTACTAGTGGTTATGTCAACGCAAATGCGTCGTTCGCGTGATATAAGAAGGTTTCGCAAAGTCGGCAATTTATTTGTGTAATGTGTTTCACACTAGGCTTAATATTTGGACTACTTGTAGATCATTAAATGCTATTAAGGTGATGTGAACTGATAATACGGTTGGAACAGTGGCGTTCAAAGTTTTCGACGTGTGAACCTTAAAGGAAGCGACGGACTATGGTTCTTCCTAACGTATTCCATCACGCGTGCCAAACTCTAAGATGATAGACCATCTGAGCGTCATAGTACACAAGTATAAGTACTCTCATAATCCGGTGGGACGGTTTTACAGGACCGGTGCAAAGCCTTCTAACTTTCTAACTTCAGGCTGGTACTTGCATTTATAACCTGGGACCTTATTAATTACCTACGATCGAACATATTAGGAACCGCTACTAGACCAACGAATCGATGGACTTAATGTCTATTAGTTATTTTCAGTTCCACTTCTTTTGTTGTGGACTTGGTGGGGAGACTACCACAATTTTGCCAACGAAGGAGATTGAACGGTCAAAATGTAATAAGTTATTTTGTAACTACATCGTCACAAATATAAAGTTATCAAAATCAAAGTGTATGTAATTAAAAAAGAAGTAGTCCTAACAAACATGTTATCACGCAGATAACCCTTAATGGGGCGATATGAAACACATAAATTTTGAATTTTACGACTTTTGATTATTGGTAGGTAGATTGATATTGAATAAAAAAATATTATACTAACGTTACAATGAAGCATACTATAATTGTTATAATAATATAAATTATTATAATAATCGAATCAATTTTATTCGGTTTCCCGGCGACTTAATTTGTATGTATTAAAATCTTGATTAAAGAACTCAATATTTTAAAATAAGTAAGTTAAATAATATAATATTCTTGATATTTTATTGTTAAATATAAGTACCGCGATGATCGATTCGACATACAGACAAATAGCTTACTTGGCTAAACTTATAGGTCGTTATATTATGTTAAAAGTTTTGTAATAACAATCTTATAAGCGTATTACAAAGGTTGGCATTATTCCTGAGCCACGAAGCTTTTATCCTAAACCTAAATCCTAAATCTGATTTATTTGCCGATAGATGGAGAGAAATTATGCGAGTGTGTCTGATGTTCTGTGAGAGAATGTATGCGAGGGAGTCCAGTGTTCCATGTTAGTTATTTTGTGTAATATTATGTTTATGTGTCTCTATGTTAATTATTGTTATTGGTTTTAATTAACTATAAATAAATAAATAAATTTAATACCTCACCAGTCATGGAAGCCGCCATGCCAGTCTTATTATAACAATATCGAGCAAAACCACAGAGATTAACTAGCAAAATATAAATTACAGTAATTAACAACGCCGATGTAAGGTCACTTCACGATACCCTCGTAATGATTTTTTTTATCTTCGCGTTCTGATAGTCACCACAATTATACCAAATTAAGAATTAAAATTGCGCGTCATCAATTTAAATAGTTATTACTTATTAAACTACCATTCTATTCAATATTAGGTCACGATGGACCGTGACGTTTATCTAAATTACGTTTAAAAATACTGGTCGATTTATTTGTGTAATCGATTATCGGACATCAACTTTTTTACTCGATTAATATAGCTCCATATTTTATAAACGTTCACTGTCTAAAATAAACTAAAATCCTAATATGATTTTCATTATCTCGCCTCAACAACCAATAAGTCATGTTAATTAATCATAGTTAGTTTTCTTAGCTCCGCTCGTCGACATTGTAAATCATTTGTCTAACTACCGATCGCATCACTTCCAAAATGGCTGCCCACTCCAACTTACCAACATAAGAATCATCATAAATCGTTGCTTTTTAACGTCATACAACAAAGTTAGCTCAAATTACATCCAATTATAAGCTATTCAAATCCTTTAAGCCAAAATTTCGTTTAAAAAAACGTTGGTTTAACAATATGTGGTAATTAAGGAAAAAGCCCGCGTAACCAAAGCTATGGTGCATTGTGACGCCATGACAGGCAGTAGCACTGCCTGTCATGACCAACGAGTTTAACGAACTAGTGATGTGCCACTATTAATATGTGGGACTTTTGATAATTACATTGAAATAAATATATAATTATCATTGCCAATTATACGAAGTAAAGTTCAATGTTATGCCAATAGTCCGTTCATTTTTTGCATCCGTAATTATGATTGGGCACATATTTTCGCATTTAATTTAAAATGACAGTTAATTTGATTATTAATCGTTAAATGAGTACGTATTGACAGTTTTTGTGACTATTGACATATTTTTTAATTCGTTTTGTAGCGCTAACTATCAGCTATTTTTTATAAGTTATAATGTAGGTATATTGTTCGTGGCTATCAATCAAGTTTATTACACAGACATGGTGTCATAATTGGGAAAACTAATCAACTAGTTGGACGAACAACGAGTTAAACAGCTTCTTAATTTAGATGGCTCTGCAATTATTTTTTTATTCTTAGCCGCTCAAGCGCAACTCACATAAAGTTTTTTAAATAAATATTTAAATTCATTCAAAAAATGATATATATAGCAGTAGAATAAGAAATAAACTAAGCGACTAATGCACAACACTATACAGTAATCAAATTTCGAACACAATAGCGTCAGTTGATAATCGGGAGCTGCCTGCTCTCACATAAAACCTTTTTTGTCAAAACGCTTATTAGTTTTGTATGAAAAATAATTTTATTTTTATTATTTCCCCTTTTTAACTGTGACGGGCGCGTTAAACCGTTTTAATTAAATCCAGCTCTTTATATTTCGGGTTCATAAAAATAACATTGTGCCTGCCCTTGCCAGTAGCAAAAAATGGGGATGATAGGCAACTAATCTATGGAATGTATTATGATTATTTACTCTGCGGAAGAGGGGACGAATATAATTCTTTTGTTGACATAAATAATGGCGCGAAATTAGATAAAGTGCCGCCATTTTGTGAGCTTAGTAATATTATTGCATTTGGCTGCATAGATTTATGTTAATATAGTTACATTTTTATCTTTTCCTGGGCATTTAATTATATATTATACAAATATATTTTTATTATTTATGGACTGCCACCAAAATCAGAGGTAAATCGTAGCTATTAATATGAGAGTATTTAAAAAATTTATATGTTTACGTATCTTGTATATTTATCAAAAATGGTGAAAACCAAAACTCTATTACACCATTTCGAAAATTTAACATTTTTTTCATAATTTATAATTAAAATATAGGTATAAAAAACTTTCAATGCATTCCAGAATGAAAACCTGACTGTAAATTTGAAATAAAGTACGTTTTTAATGACTAACGGCAAGCCAAACAATGCCATATTTAAAACCAACTTATAATTAAATATAATAAAATGTATATCACTACGACGTCTACGACAGCCGGTAATTCTTTATGGGTGAAGTTTTTTTTTTCAATTTATCTACTAAAAGATTTTTACAGTCTACTAGTATTCTTGTTAACCCCTCTTGCTAAGCTAAAATGCTTGTATTACGCGTGGGTTCACGTCGGTAGTGCAATGGGTGGGGATCGAACCGTCGACCACAAGATCACAAGTCCGACGCCCTTAGCCATTGAGCTACGGTCGCTTATAAGACACCACAGGAATTTGAACTACGCGGTAAAAAACACGCGCGGGGCGCTAGTATTCGAAATAATATTATAAATACGAAAGTTTATGTGTGGATGTATGTATGTTTGTTACTCTTTCACGCAAAAACTACTGAATGGATTTGGCTGAAAGTTGGCACGTGGATAGTTTATAAACTGGATTAACATATAGGCTACAAAATATCACGCTCCAACCCACTGGGGCAGAGTGACGCGGGTTTAACCGCGGGGCAGAGCTAGTAAGAAATAAATTTGCCACAACCAAAACCGCGTTCCATTTATAGTTAAAAAACAATAATAAATTGTAACGATATCTTTATAATTATGTTATCAATATTTTAATTGCAACTAATAAGTTGATACTTACAATGTAGAAGGCTATCAGAAGTAAGAAAGGTCAAAAGACTCGATATAGCTTCAAAATAGTTTTATACTGTCCCAATATCAATGAATTATTTAATTTACAATGTGTTTTTATTAAATACTTACTTTATCGCGCGGTTCTACTCGCATATCTTTAGGTAATTTATGTATCATCATCATCATCAACAGCCCGTTTACGTCCACTGCTCAACATGGCAAGCCAGGATCGTAGAGGGATATTGCCATAATCACCACGCTTGGCAGACGGATTGGTAATCGCAGTAAGATGTAAACCTTGAGCTAATAGATGCTGCTGCCCATCCATCAGCAACATGTCCCTTAGTCGCCTTTTACGACACCCATGGGAAGACATGGGGTGGTCTATTCTAAGCCGGAAACCACACGAAAAAAAATTATGTATGTAGGCTATTAAATGTGAAGCAGAAACTTTGTAAATACCTACTCTACTTTACGAAATAGTACAAATGCACGGGTGTAATGCTTATGTATTCATCATCATCATCACCGCCCGTATAACGTCCACTGCTGAACATGAGCCTCCTCCCGAGAGAGGGTAGTTACCATAGTCACCACGCTTGGCAGGCGGGTTGGTGACCGCAGTATTATGTTGTACCACACAAGGAAACGCTGCTTCCCGTTCCATGATTTACAATTATTATAGATGATGCTATAAAAATCGGGACCAACGGCTTAACGTGCTTTCCGAGGCACGGAGGGTAGTCCCTCAACCAACCAGACCCGGAAATAAATCTTAGAATTTACACAAAGATTTTCTGTCCGGCGTGGGGATCGAACCCACGACCTCCGAGATTTAAAGCGAGTCAAATACCGCTACGCTACGGAGGTTGTGATGCTAATGTATATTGGTGGTATTGGTAACCAATTTGACCCGGAAAGAAATCTTAGATGTTATTCAGAAAGATTTCTTGTCGAACCCACGATCTCCAAAACTGAAAGCGATACTTACCCGCTACGCCACGGGGGTTGTCTAATTCTCTATTATCTGAATTAAGATATAGATTAAATCTAATATTATCTCTGTAACATGGATTAGTGCCTTGAACTCGTGAACTCTACATACCTAAGGTCAGGCGCACATTTCTAGAGCTCATAAGCATAACGTCGCATGTGCCATTATACGTCGGAAACATTCGTCGTATGTATGTGCCTTTACCGTGAACTGGCACTTACGACCAAATGCTTCTGAAGTATAATAGTACATGTCATTATTCTGAGTGACTTGACGTGACTTATTATTACAAACAAACTAATGTCCACGCGCGGTTTCACCCGCGTTTCTACCGTTCCAGTAAGAACTTTATAATCAAATTTAGCCTATAGCCTACCTCAATAAAAGGGCTATCTAACACTGAAATAATTTTTCAAATCGGACCAGTACTTCCTAAGATTAGTGCGTTCCAGCAAACGAACTCTTTATATATCAGTATAGATATATTTTATACTCGCTTCCCGCGCGCGGTTTTACCCGCGTAGCTCCCGTGCCCGTGGGAACTTCGTAATAAAATATAGCCTATAACCTTCCTCGATAAATGGACTATCCAACACTGAAAGATTTTTTGAAATCGGACCAGAAGTTCCTGAGATTAGCGCGTTCTAACAAACAAACAAACTCTGCAGCTTTATAATATTAAGTATAGATTAACTATCCGGTTGAACCTACTCACGGTTTGTCATCATCGGATATGTCCGACTAGTTTCGAGACCATCCCGAAGTCCATTCTCAAGGAGTAGCCGACTCGACGGCTCGGCGCCGGGCAACTAACTGTGGTACCACTTACGAAAGTTTTAATTCTAATTAGATGAGATATTTTGCCATATACGCTATCAAACAAAAACACGAACGTTAAATCTAATTAAATGTCGACAACACTGATCGCTTCTTGAATAATGAATGGGAACTTAGATTTTTCCCAAAAAGAAACTTCTAGAAACAATTTTATTACCAATCCTGAACATAGCTTAAACCAAACATAATACCGTAAGATTAGTTTGAACTACTGCGCCATCTACAGTAGCTGCAAGACTACAAGTAGACGATCAGCGCCATCTATCGCCTAGCACCCCAACTAACCTGTATCACGCAACACAAGTTGGCAAGCGAATTCCAACAGATACAAGTTCTAAACTGTAGTGCTTTATTAATATTTAAACATAAGGATTAATCTGAGTTTCTGGTGGTAGTAAAAAGAAGGCTACACAGAGACCACTCTATCCGACCCGCCGGAGAAGAGTGCGCCCGCGAACGCGACGCGTCCCCCCTCGCCCTCCCGACCCTTAGTTTGCTAAGAACCTTCCGATGACTTCGTAGACCCGAAGTCTGAAAGGCCAGCGAACTGTAAAGTAGAGCGACAGTTGCACAAAACCCCCCTAAACTAAAAGCCATAATCCCTCAATCTCCCCGTCAGCGACCGCCTTGAGCCGAGGTCCAAGTCCCACAGGGGACGCCCTCTTGCGCAGGTTGCTTAGTTTGTAGTGTTTAAACCATTTATCGAGGCTGGAGCTCTGCTCGCTTTTATGCCCGGTGAAGTAGCAAAAGCCTCGGGGATAACAACATATTATGTCCGTCCGAATAAAAAAAAAAGGAAAAAGAAGGACGCATCATAAGAACATTATTCAAAATACCTATTTTAAATGTGTCTATATGCATAAAGATTTTTTTGAGTTTGACTTTTAATAATTGTATCAAAACCATTTATTAAAAAAAAGGATTCCTCTGAGTTTCTTGCCAGTTCTTCTCAGAGTTGCCACGTCCAAAACTGGTGGTAGTAAAAAGAAGGACGCATCATAAGAAAATCATTTAAAATATATCAAATGTGTCATATCAATAAAGATTTTTATGAGTTTTTTTTTCGGACGGACCTATGTTTTTAGTCCTGAGGCTTTTGCTACTTCACCGGGCATAAAGGCGAGCAGAGCTCCAGCCTAGATAAATGGTTTAAACACTACAAACTAAGCAACCTGCGCAAGAGGGCGTCCCCTGTGGGACTTGGACCTCGGCTCAGGGCGGTCGCTGACGGGTGAATCGGTCCACTCTATAATTTGTTGAGGAGATAACGATGACCCTTATCACCTCAACTAATTATAAACTAAACTATATTATTAAATTATAAAACTTTTATTGTCTTCATTAGATATAAGCAATAAAACATAATGAAGATTTGACATGTATAGTCAGCTGCAAAAAGATGTATACCTACAATTAAAGCTGACCCCACATTGGGTCTACGGTTTCCTCGAGCCGTATAAAGCTAAAGAGTTTGTTTGAACTCGCTTATGTCAGGAACACTGTTAAACTTGTGCCTCCTCTTAACAGATCTTGGAAATCCAGGGTTGTTGAGGGACATGCCATATTCACCACGCTTGGCAGGCGGATTGACGCAGTAAGATGATGAGTATCCTTGAGCTGATAGATGCTGCTGCCCATCCATCCAGGTGTATATCCTTTAGTCGCCTGTTACGACACCCATGGGTAGATATGGTGTGGTCTATTCTAAACTGAAGACCACACAAATATAAAACCTATTTATATTAAAATTATCCTAACTTCCTTACTTATCTGTCTTTCTGTCCGTGAAATTGAAATTTCAAAACGTGAAACGGAAAAATTGAATTGAAATGGATTTATTACCCAAGTGCGGGAAAATATTTTATATAAAAAAAAATCTTTAACTTTTTAAAGCGAAAAAAGGGTTGAAAGGGGATGAAAATAATGATAAATGCTACTCAAAGTCAAGATTCGGCGGACGACGTCGCGTCGCGTTCACAGGTATCTACTATATAAGGTAGGTATATATCTAACTGTAATGGAACTATTTCCCAGGCGCTTTAATTACTAATTTGCTTAATAACATATTGTACTAGAAACGGAACTAACGCGAAATAACTAATTACATCTGACTGACACATCAAGGTCTAGCGGTTAATAAATTGAAGATTAATTAACTAATACTTAGGAAGTATTTCATCAAATATAAGTAATAAACAAAAAATATAGGTTTATAATATTTGTACATAATAAGACAGTCACCTCATTGGTTGAATGATTTGACCCTTTTCCGACTTATTTCATAATAAAATTAATTATTAATATATACCTATACAATACACTAGCTGCGCTCCGCAGTTTTACCCGCGTTACTCTACTCCAGTGGGTCAGATCTTGATTATTTGTAGCGTAATATGTTAATACAGCTTATAAACTATCCGCGTACAAGCTTTCAGTTAAATCCGTTTAGAAGTTTTTACGTGGAAGAGTAACAAACATCCTTCCATCCATGTACACATAAGTGCTTACGAACTTTCAAGTTCATAATATTAATAATGATTTTACCACGTAGGCCAGATTACTATAACATCGTCTATTATAACGATAGAATCGTTTACCAGCTAACAAATAGCAGCGTTTACATGTGTATAATCCGCATACCAGGCGTGGTGACTATACAAAAACTCCCTTCGAGGTTCATTAGTAGATATTAATACTGGTTTATGATGATTTTTCAATTGTTAAGGTACTTGTTAGGAAATATATTAAAATAAAAAATTTAATTTATTTATTTACTTAAATGACTAAAACGTCTGAATTAACATTTTCTACACAAATAAAACAGTAAAAATGATTTACCTCATTTTAACCGTCAAAAGTATTATATTAACATTCAAATAATAAAAACAGTAATTTTCATAAGCCATTTAATAAAAAGTAATCCAACCAGTTTAAATAAGCTCAAAGGGTTCTCTATAGTCACATTTAAAAAATAAAAAAACAAAGGCCGCCATTTTTAAAAAACGAACAGTGTAACGGTTTATTTAATCGTAATTAACTTAAAGAAACGTCAACGGTAAAATTAAAAACGGATTATAAAAGAGATTATCTTTAACTAGACAATAGAATAAACAAACTTATTATAATAAAAACTATTGTTTGATTAAACTTTTTTGTCTTTTACCGCGCTTAGGCGTTTTTATGATAGCAAGATTAAAAATATTTTTTATTATAAAGAACTCCATCTAATTGGCCTGTCGTATGTTCAATTAAGTGATAGAACATTCCATAATAAAATAAATGTAATTAAAACAGATTTTTAAAGAAAAATAATCGATATATTTATTAAATGTAGATACAGTCCCAAAAAATTTGAACCCTAGCGGGAATTCTCAATTACTTGCGATCTGCGCCGGCTCCGCACGGGTGCCATGCCATCCATATTATTATATGTATAATAATATTATATTATACATATAATATTATTCTTGAATCACCGCATCAAAATTCGTTGTGTTAATTTTAAAGATCTAAGCATATGGGCAGCGGACAGCTATTTACAGCGGGAAGCGACCTTGTTTTATACTATGTAGTGATAAGTAACATGAAACCTAAGCTGTTTTAAATGTTTGCTTCAAACGCGCGGCAGTAAAACATTTAATTTAAATGCATCAAACGCAATACATTTAATTCCAGACCAAAAACAACAAACAAAAAATAACATAACCACAACTGTCACAGTGACAGATAAAAACAAACGGCTTTATTTCGCGCCATTGGATTAATCTGTTACTTTCTTTTTACAACCAAAGACAAGAATCTGAACGTCCTCAGATAACGGACCTCTTTATCATAATGACTTCGTGTAAAAGATAAGCTACTACTTTTTTTTACATTTTGTTTTTTTTTACGACTTATCCCACACGCAAGGAGTCAATCGATAGTAAGAATGTTATTTTTTGTTAAATATTACCCGCGTTACTCTGTTCCAGTGAGTCGGACCGTGATGTGTTATAGCCTATAAGTTAAGCCCGTTTATCTACTATCCGCGTGCTAACTTTCAGCCAAATCCAGATTAGTTTTTGGATGAAAGAGTAACAAACATACATCCCTACATTCTTCAACACTTTCGCGTTTATAATATTAGTAGGATTAGACGAGTAAAAATGCAACACTAGTATGAACTAGAGTTCAGAAGCATAAGGTCGGATGTGCCATAATACGTCAGAAACAATCGTCGTACGTGTCTTTTAAGTAGCTGGCGCTTATGACCAAATGCTTCTCGAGTATAATAGTACATCGTTCTAGTTAATGTAGAATAAATAGTGTCTTAAATTAGGTATCTACGTAATTTAAGTGTCTTCAATAAAACACTACTTCTAGATTTATTAGACAATTAAATATTATTTAGGTAAACAATTCTTGTTATAAATTTATATAATTATATCATTATATAACAATTAAAATCGATTATCGTGTAGTTATCGGTAACGGAAGCGACGGCTTCATTATGAAAGGTCACAAAACTAAAAGTAACTCTTTTATCTTAATTAAAGTCTAAATTGTACTTTCTTAAAAAAAATCTTACTAATAATTATCACTACATAGTATAAAACAAAGTCGCGTCCCGCTGTCTGTCCGTCCCTATATGTATGCTTAGATCTTTAAAACTGCGCAACGGATTTTGTTGCCGTTTTTTTAATATATATAGTGATTCAAGAGGAAGGTTTATATGTATGTACATCAACGTAGCACCCGTGCGAAGCCGGGGCGGGTTGCTAGTAACATTATAAATGCAAAACAATTACACTTCCACGCCTAAAACATGATTGGGATGAAATTTAGTACAGATATTGACTTTTGAACTTTGGAAAAAGACAAAGACACGGCTTCATCCAAAATAAAACTATAAAACTTTAAAAAAGTAACCGGGTATTCTACGGATGAAGTTGCCGGTAAAAGCTTGTATTTATTAATTGAATTATTAATTAACTCGACACACGCACCTATTTATTTTTCATATAAAAAAAAGTATAGATATAAAAAGCACTTATTTATAAGTGAATGGTTTATGTCTACATTCTCCATTCACTTTTTATAACACTCCACAAACAATAAACTCTGCGTATTAAAAAAAGAGAGTGATAACCAAAGCCTTTTCATCCATCCTTAAGTCGAACAGCAACTAATAGCTACATACGCAAACACGCAATAATAACTTGATGATTTATAGTGCACGAAGCCCTGAATATGGGTAATCATGGGTTATAAACCCCATAGGAACCTACAATTGTAGACTCGTGTACCCAAGTTACTGATACGTCGTTTTTTTCTTAGTTTTCATGTGTAATAAGCATGGAGCATGTTTGTTTGTCAGCGAACGTGCTGAGAAAAATGCTAGTGTGGATAGGATGCAAATAAAAAAAAAACGAAAAAAGTTGTCTAGTTTTGCTTAGTCTGTAAATGAAATAAATTAGCATTAAATACAAAAAAGAAGGTGTTCGAGCAGAAAAAATAGGTGCCCAGTCTAACTAAAATAATTAAATTTTATTAAACACTTAGGTATTTAAATACACTTGTACCTACTTGTCAGAATCACAATGTAAAAAACTATAACTTACAGATTATTCTTTGTCTATGATATAACAAACTAGGTAACTGTTAATGTTACATATCTTTCGACTATGTTCTCTGTCCGTCCGTTTGTCCTGTGACATTTATTCCTTTAATCTATACATAGAAGAGTTTGTTCGGTTGTTTGCTTGAACGCGTATATCTCAGAAACTACCGGTCCGATTTGAAACATAATATCACTGTTAGATATTAATTTATTTGCGAAAGGCTAAAGTCTATTTAATTATAAAGTTCATAGGGAAACGGAAGTTATGTTAGCGAAATCGCGCGCGGGAAGTTAGTGTATCGTAATGATTATATTATATTAACAAACTCAGGATCAAGAACACAAAAGGACCAGGAAAATATATATACCTATATTAAATTTAAAAAATCGTACCAACAAACCTTTTATTTTATTTACTTTTATAAAATTAAAATCTTGGATACTTCAAATATATATTTCTATTACAAAAGATAACTGGCTAAGTTTTGCAGTCTTCTAGTAGGTATTCTTGTTAAGCTAAAATGCTTGTGTTACGAGTGGGTTCACATTGGTAGTGCAATAGGTGTGGATAGAACCGGCGACCACAAGATCACAAGTCCGACGCCCTGGCCATTAGGCTACGGCCGCTTATAAATAGATAGACATTTATTTATTAAAAGAAAAAAACTATAAATATTGCTAAATAATTACATTAATTGAAAAAAAACTAAGTGTTTGAAATAAAAAACACATTTCAGTATAAGTACTAGAATAATTAGTTCATTAAACTTGCAACAGTAATCAATTTTAATTCCTCATTCCTAATTGTCAATTTGCCGGCGGAAGCACAAATCAACACGAAAAGTACATTAAAAATCAAATAATTGAAATCATAAATATAATTTATGACAGGATAGTAATCATTAATTAATGATAGGATGCGTTAGTATGTGTTTTAGCTCTTTACGTACATATTATATTTTACCTTGAAGAAAAACAGTCGTAAAAATAATTATCAGATTATTTCTCAAAACCCTTTGTTTAAGACGCAATTAGTATCAATAAAAAAAAATAGAATGCAATTCCAGTCCTTTATTTCAAAGACATACCTATAATTCCTATTGATATTATAAATGCTAAAGTAGCTCTATCTTGTCTTTTACGATTTCACGGCTCAAGTAAGTACCTACCTTTCAATGAAATTTTGTACAGAGTTAAACTAAACCTTGGTAAGACACCTAGGCTACATTTTATCGCGGCAAAAACCTACCCAAAGTAAGTTATTTTTCGCGTACAAAAGCTAGTGTTATACTACCGATTTTTTTTATTATACAAACACTTATTTCTTATAATCGTACTCGCGAATTATTGTACAAAAAAATTTAGAATTTAATTCACTAGAAATAGGTATTTACAAGACAAAAAGAGTAGAGGCGGCAAAAGTCCATCAACCGAGTTAAAGCCTACTTTTCGGGAAAATTTATGTTAAGCTAACGCGTCGCTTTAAAGCAGTGGTTCCCAACCTGTGGTCCGCGGACCACTGGTGGTCCCTAGAAGCAGAAGAAGTGAACCTGAAGCTGCCCAAAATAGATTGCGATGCAGCAAAATTTCAACATAATCATCATCATCAGCCCGTATAACGTCCTCCGCTGAGTCACCACGCTTGGTAGGCGGGTTGGTCGCTCAACATAGTACATACATACCATTCAAAAGTTATTTTATTAGTGTTAATTTTAGTTTGATTACTCAAAACAGGTGGTCCGTAAAGTGATAAAAATTTTGTAAAATGGTCTTTCATTGCTTAAAGGTTGGGAACCACTGCTTTAAAGTGATCTATCAATAGTCGATAATGTTATAAAAAATACATGATAACTTGATGCACATAAAATGGCCTCCCATACCTACTGATAAATAATAAATCCAAAAGAGTGTAAATAAAAGCTATGGTTGTCATAAAGAAAAAAAAAACATTAATGTCAAAATCAGTCATGATCTCCGTCAACGTCTTAGGGTTATAACTTCAACTTGAAATAGCAAATTCTTATCTTAGGTAGGTATTATGCTATAATAGTCATATAAAAACAATTACATATGAAATTTGAACTTTAAAAAAAATATAAAAATAAATTTATACGATAACATCTAATTAGTATATGTAAATCTCGGAACCTACGCTTTATTATTTCATTACAATTTTAAATTACTTTAGGCAGCTATAAATAATAAGATTACGACTGTTTTCTTAAATCATTTTGTGTAGAATATTGTTTTGTTTGATAGAAAAACGAATATTACCTACATAAACAAACTTAGCTTGAGGACATATATTTTTTCAGACTAGCCGTGAGTAATTAAAGTCAAAAATATATTATTTTATCACTTACCTCCAGGAAACCTGTGTGGGAATATCCTGCCGTGCCTGTTGATGAGCCAGGGGTAGAGTGTGTACGATTCTCTGGGTACCGGCGGGGCAGGATGAGGAGCAGGGTGCGGCGGCAGGGGACCAGCGAACCCTTGCTGCTGGTGCGCGATCGCAGCCGCCAAAGCCGCTCCTTGGAAATGCGCCAAGAACTGGTGATGATGACTCTGAGCGTCCAGGTATGGCAATCTCTTCAATTCAGGCGAAGGAAACAACGCGCCGGCCGGCAACGCGCTCGGCCTCAATAACGGGCGAGGAGAGGGACTCCGCGGAGAAGCCACCGGGGATGGAGAACCGGGACTAGCCAACGGAGGGCTGACCTGCTTCGGCCTCTCCGAACCTCCCACTATACTGTCTATACTGAATCCGATCTTCGGCTTCGATGGCACCGCCACCACAGGGGTCGGTGCGAGAGGCATCATGCTTTTACACACAGCGGGTCCGTCACAAAAAAAAATAATAATACACCAAATCAGAAGCACATGTCACACAGAACACAATCCATGGTGACGCGAGCGCGCGATACGTACGCCAAGGCGGCGCGCGGCCGAATGAGCCCTCCGCACGATCGAGCCGCCCGACGACACGGAAAAAAAATGACGAACATGGACTCCTCGCGCGCTATTGGTTCGATGGCTCACCAGGGAGGCGACGGATTTCGAAGCTACGCTCTTTATTCGAATGCGACGGACGCGATTGGTGGAAAGGCGTGTAGAGGTGTTATTTGAATTTGGAACGCTTTCCCGGTGGGCGGTTTGAGTTAAGAGCTTGTGATTTAACCGGCCGTATGGCGTATTACATCAGATTTGTGGAGTGCGACGCGTCGAGTGGTGCTTTCCAATTTAGTTGGTTATGATTCAATTAAGGCGTCGATTGGGTGGGTTAGTGGCGTCGGCTTGCTCGTTTTGGGCTAGTCGACTCGCGCGCCGCTCGGTCGGTCCGTGTAATACTTTTTAATTAACTCGGATGCTTTATTAGCTTAATGTCGCGAGATAAACTGGGATTTTTCAACGATTCCCGCCAATAATTGATTCGAACAAAATGGCGGACATTTACAATCGCGTTGAGTTTAATAGTTTAATTATTTTATCGATAATAAAATAATTTGTTGGAACGCGCGTTCGAATGTTTCTTCGAGTACATGTTAAACTTAATATAATTATTTTTGTTATTTAATGGAAGACTGTCAAATTGGAATTTCACGGATATTTGACGCCATTACAAACTAAAGTGTTTTAAAAAGTTACTTCTCTTTTTTTAATTTAAAAATGTTATGGCTTATAGTTTGTGGTGCGTATACCTACATACATACTGATTGAATTTTGTTTATTAAGTACACACGGTACTTTAAAAAAAGATAAGGATTTTTCTGTAATTATTTTGCTTATCATATCGTACTCGTACCAAAAGATGTATGCCGTGTGGTTTCCGGCTCAGACCACACGTCTTCCCATGGGTGACTAAGGAACATATAGCTGATGAATATATATAAATACTCACGATCTTACATCGATCTCTAATCCCGCCTGCTAAGCGTGTTGTTTATAGCAATATCCCTCAACGATCCTGACTTGTCTGTTAAGAGGAGGCTCATGTTCAGTAGTGGATGTAAACGACCTGGTAAAATAGTAGGTGTTTAAGCACAGAAACAAATGTTACCTGTACCTTACTAAAACTAACTTATAAAGTAATAACTATTTTATTAAATATCTAATATATACTTACAGATGAAGAGTTTATTTGTTTGCTTGAACGAGCTTATCTCAGAAGGTACTGGTCCGATTTGAAGCATTATTTCAGTGTTAGATAGCCCATTCGAGAAAGGCTTTATCTCAAAGTCAAAGACAAAAATTCTTTATTCATATAGACACATTTAAAATATTTTTAATCATGTTCTTATGTTGCGGCCCTTTCTTTTACTACCACCAGTTCTGGACATGGCAACTCTGAGAAGAACAGGCAAGAATATTAGAGGGATCCTTTTTTAAATAAATTTCATGTTACATTTATTAATGTTTTGTCATTGACATAAGTAATCAGAAATTTTATAATAAGCTTTTTTACATAATTTATCTTTCACATATCGTTTAAACTTGTTTGTAGAAAGATCTCTAACATTATTAGGAAGTTTGTTGTAGAAGCGTATAAATTGCCCCATAATTTCCCCATTTAATTCTAGAGCTCAGAAGCATAAGGTCGGATGTGCCATTAAACGTCAGAAACATCCGTCGTATGTGCCTTTATTGTGAACTGGCGCTCACCACCAAATGCTTCTGAAGATAATGTAGGTACAACTTTAAGCTTCGGAGTTCTAGAATTATGAAGTAGGTACTTACGGGAATGGGAGTTGCGCGGGTGAAACCCCGGGCGGAAAGCTAGGCTATTAACGAACGCTACTAGCTTATCTGTTGTACAAAGTAGAAATACATTGCATATTAACTGTAGCCCGCGACTTCATACGCGAACTGTAAAGTAGAGCGACAGTTGCACAAAACTCCCCTAAAGAAACTAAAAGCCATAATCCCTCTATCTCCCCGTCAGCGACCGCCCTGAGCCGAGTTCAAGTCTCACAGGGGACGCCCTCTTGCGCAGGTTGCTTAGTTTGTAGTTTTAAAACCATTTATCTTGGCTGGAGCTCTGCTCGTCTTTATGCCCGGTGAAGTAGCAAAAGCCAAAAGTTAATTTTTCTTAATATTTTTTTTCCGGATACATTATAAGAATACAACCTCCAAGTTTCAAGTTTTAGTTTTTATGATTAGCGGTTTAGTCTGTACGTCCGTCAGTCTGTCAGTAATCAGGATAAAGCTTCGTAAAGTTTTATTTATATAGATAGCATTAAAATGTATCTATCTATACTAATATTATAAAGAGGAAAGATTTGATTGTTTGTTTGCATTGAATAAGCTCCGGAACTATTAGACCGTTTGAAAAAAAACTTTCACCATTATTAAGCTTCTTTATCCAGGAATAACATAGGTAATATTTAATTATGAAATTCCTACGGAAACAGAATCTAGGCGTATAAAATGCTTGTCCTGATTTCAGTCAGTTATATAGGTACCTAATAAGGACCTACGTAGATGTTGAGAAAATATATGGATTATTGGTTACAGTAGTTTAATGTAAATAGCGGATTTGATTCCAACTGTGTCCAATCATAGGAAGGTTTTTGGTGCACAGGAAAAAAAACACATTTATTTGTCATTTATATTGTTTATTTTTGATATTGTTTCATCATTAAAAATATTCTGTCACATCTAATTTTAGAGATACTTGACAATAAAAAGCTTGACAATAGAAAATTGGCATTTAAGTCTTTTTTAAACATATGTAAATAGACCAATAAATCTATTAGTAAAATTGTAAAATGAATATTTGTAAGTAGCTATTCTGAAATCCAATTAACATTTATGATTTTGTTGCTGTAATGCTTTTTTTTATGAAAATATTAACATTTGAGTGGCATCAGTAAAAACACCATAAAAATGACTCTATTGAAATGTATGAGAAAAATTAAGATTAATTAAATCTTTAATTAATCAGTATTAGAAAATCAAAGAAACTTTTTGTAAACTGTATTAAAAAAAATGGTTGTTTATTAAAAATTTCAGACGATAAGTTAAGGAAAAACAGTATTATACTATTCTAAATAAAGTTGAATATATCTAAATAAGCTTATTTTTATATGTTTACAAGCAAATATGTCAAAAATGTGACGTCTTATATAAATTGTAATTATTGTTCAGTTATTAATTCATACTAATTAATACAAAAATTTAAATAGTAGGTCTATACCTTAAAAAAAGGAAAATTTTATTGACCAGTGTTATTTGTGTGAAATACAGATTGTAATGTTCGTAAATTATATGTTTGATTTATATGTTTTCCCCACGACAAAGCCATCTTTTTCTTACTAGTGAGGGAATTATATAAAAAAACTTAAAAAATAACAACAAAATTGACAGGACGATTTAATATCTAGTTTACACTAGGTACTATCTTTCGACAGTAGGTATACCTTCAGTAATAGTATTAATGTCGAAACAAAACATTAAGATTTTAGAATGTAGGTAAATAAAAACCGGCCAAGTGCGAGTCTCAAAATGGATCCGTACCATTTTCAAGTGCCTACCCACTGCCGTTACTGATATCAGACAAAAAAAAAGCTTGTTGTATGTCCCCCCCTAAATATTTATTTTATTTTATTTTGAGTATTTGTTGGTAT
This sequence comes from Nycteola revayana, assembly GCA_947037095.2. Classification (NCBI taxonomy): domain Eukaryota; kingdom Metazoa; phylum Arthropoda; class Insecta; order Lepidoptera; family Nolidae; genus Nycteola; species Nycteola revayana. The sequence goes on along the minus strand of OX344851.2, from coordinate 12,719,239 downwards.
AGCGGCAACAGAAATACATTATCTAAGAAAATTTCGCCCGTCTAGCTAACGCGGTTCTTGAGATACAGCCTGGTGACAGACAGCCAGAGAAGTTTTAGTAATAGGGTCCTGTTTTACCCTTCGATTTCGGAACCCTAATAAAAGCAGACTGACTGACTGATCGAACAACGCACAGCTGACACCGCTGAGTCTAGAACCATGCAATTTTGCACAAATATTCTTTAAGTGACGAAGGTGTGCACTAAGAAAGAATTCGTTGAAAATTCTACCCCTAAGGGTGTAAGAAGGGGGCAAATTTATTATCGAAAACCTATAGGTATGTGTCTACAAAAAAAAGTTTTCTTCGAGAAGACTGCAATACACGAACGGGTGTAACACATCTTAGTACGTAAGTTTATATATAAAACTTAAAGTAGCTAATTTAAAATAAAACTAACTTGTTAAATACTACTATTCTAAATCTATTCTACTTGGCAAGGTAATTGACGGGGTATTGCTGCCAGCATTCTAGTAATGCTGGCAGCATTACCCCGTTGAGTGGCAATGCTTACCTGCTGTGCAAAGTAAATACCAGCACTAAAGAGGGTCACTGCGAAGTTTTTATGAATTAATTTGGCTCCCGGTCCCAATGTTTCGAAACCAAAAGGCACAACTACATAACCACACGTAAGTTCATGAATTCTTTGTTATTTGGTTGTCCCCTGCAACACTGAGATAAAATGCAATGTTACATATTTTTCACAATATTATTTATTAGGTACTAAATTACTTAATTTAAAAAAAATATAACAATGTAGAGTAAAATATACTTTATTCCAACAAACTTACAATGTTTCCATACATGACACATACAAATGCTTACTATATGTATGGATGGATGGATGTTTGTTACTCTTTAACGCAAAAACTGCTGAATTGATTTGGCTGAAAGTTTGCACGCGGATAGTTTATAAGCTGGATAACATAGAGGTATAAGCTACAAAATATCACGCTCCGACCCACTGGAGCAGAGTGACGCGGGTAAAACCGGGGGGCACAGCTAGTTCAGAATAAAATAAATGGAGGTACAATCAATCCTACTTATTTATACCTACTTAATACGACCATAATTTAAAAAAATATTACCATTCACTTTATTCCCGTTGTCCCCGTATGCCGTTTCACCGTCACGGGGACAGCGGGACGTGATTAAATTTATTTCCTGTTGTCCCCATAACGCACATTCGGCTAACTGGGACAACGGGAAGTAAACGTTAAATTTAGTTACCAGTTTCAGTGAACGCGCATAATTATTTTATTATTTACTTTAACCAAACAAAACTTCAACTTCAATAAGTCCGGTTTAGGTTTTTTTTTAACCACCCGAAATCTCATTAGTTTATCAACTAACTAGTAAGTTGATCTAGTTGACAGTGAACAGGGACAACGGGAAGTATTTTTTAATATTTAATTGAAGTACCGCTACCGCTCCACTAAAATTTCTTTATGCGTAAAAATTTGGTGTTAAGCCGTTGGTCCCGATTGTTATAACATCATCTATAACAAGCGTATACTAGGGAACGGGCAGCATCGTTTCCCTGTGTTACTACATAAAACTGCGGTCACCAACCCGCCTGCCAAGCGTGGTGACTATGGCGAATACCCTCCCTCAGTAGGAGGCCCATGTGCAGCAGTGGATATACCTACGGGTTATACGGGCTGAAAATGATGATGAAACTAATTAAGCTAATCAGTTTTGATTATATTTATGAAACAGAACCGTATTCAGACTCCTGTTGTATTTTAGCTCACAAAACGTAGGTAGTGACGCACTAGGCTTTTGCTACTTCCCGGGCATAAAGCGAACAGAGCACTAGCGTTATTATATAAAATGCGAGACACCGTCGCGTCGCGCTGCGATAAGTGTTAGAAGTAGTTAGAACTGTGCATGCTAACGCCATCTATCGATGACTTGAGTAAATAAAACTTATTCAAAAGTATTAATCATGAAATGTTACATGATTTTTACTGTATTCGTTACTGTAGGGTTATTGTATCGCATTTCATATGTTATATAGCATTATTAAATTAAATTTTACGATATTTACAGTTTAAAAATGATACGGCCGTAGCCCAATGGCTAGGGCGTCGGACTTGTGATCTTGAGGTCGCCGGTTCGAACCCCACCCATTGCACTACCGACGTGAACCCACTCGTAACACAAGCATTTTAGCTTAGTACGAGGGGTTAACAAGAATACTAGTAGAAAAAAATAAATCTTAAAAAAAAACTGAAAATCGTTTCACTTTAAATTCAGTCTTCAGAGGTAACATCGTGCGGTGCAGATAGTTTCAAACATTTTGATTTACTGAAGAATCATGTAAAGATGATCACCTGTCAGCCTGTCACCTAGTTGATTAAATGTCAAATAAGTTTCTAATTTGATTGATGATTAGCTAATTTGATTTGATTATCGTATTATTTAGTCTATGATTTTCATTTGCGTTCAGCAGCGAATAACAAACGTAATTCTGTCTGGAAGTTTTTTTTATTTATTTACTAGCTGCGCCCCGTGGGTTTACCCGCGTTATTCTGCACCAGTGGGTCGGAGCGTGATTTTTTGTAGCCTATATGTCAATCGAGCGTATTAACTATCCCCGTGAAAAGTTTCAGCCAAATCCATTCAGTAGTTTTTGCGTGAAACAGTAACAAATATACATACATCCACACATACAAACTTTCGCATTTGTAATATTAGTAGGATTTAAGTAGTTATGTTTCAAAGACCGAATTTGATTTGACAGCGAAGTTAACAGTTTACAAAATTCAGTTAACAACTACAGTATAGGTTGTTCTAGAACGTACTATATCTTCCTATGGTTGTCGTAAACGGCGACTAAGGTATATCCACCTGGATGGATGGGCAGTAGCATCTGTCAGTACAAAGAAACTTTCCCTCTTACTGCGAGTCCAGATTTTGAAACATACTTTATGTTATGATAACATGCGTTATCTAAGCGTAATGATATCTATAGCCTACTAGCTGCGCCCCCGATTTACCCGCGTTACTCGGCTCCAGTGGGTCGGAGCGTGATGTTTTGCTTAAATGTTAATCCAGCGTTAAACCTATCCCCGTGCAAATTTTCAGCAAATTCCGTTCAGTAGTTTTGGCGTGAAAAAGTAACAAACATCCATCCATACTTACAAACTTTCGCGTTTATAATAATTAGTAGGATAGACTTTCTCAATAAATGGGCTATCTGAGACTCATTTTTTTTCAATTGGATCGTCTCCTTCTTGAGATTACCCTCCGTGTCTAAAAGACTTTCCTCCGTACCTCGGAATGCACGCTAAGCAGTTGGTCCCGATTGTTATAACATCATCTGATAACAGTTGTATAGGTATCAAAGAATGGGCAGCATCGTTTTCCTCTGTATTTCGACGTAATACTGCGGTCACTATCCCGCCTTCAAAGCTTGGTGACTGTGGTAAACCCTTCGAGAGGAGGCCCATGTTCAGCTGTAGATTTTATAAGGGCTGATGATGATAAGTCCCTCAGATTAGTGCTTTAAAAGAAACCTTCTTACCTTTATATGTTGCTAGCAACCCGTCCCAGCTTCGCACGGGTGCAATGCTGATGTATTATACATATAAATCTTCCTCTTAAATCACTATCTATTGAATAAAACCGCATCAAAATCCGTTGCGTACAACTAAAGATCTAAGCATACCTTCATGGGTACAGACATGCAGCGGAAAGCGACTTTGTTTAATACTATGTAGTGAAGTTTTCCTAGATTAGTTTCAAGCGCATTAACTATGAAACTAGTGAAATAATTAAAAAAATTCTTTCACCGTTAGAAAGCCACATAGTTTACGTATAATAAAGGCTATATTTTATATTTTATCTAGATCTATCTACGACCAGAGCTACGATGATCAAACAACACCGCTATGCAAGTAATTTAATAATTTAGTTACACTCTGTTTCAAACAGGAAGACGGACACATTGAGATTTTTTTTTTATGACCGAGCCATGATACTTTTGCTATTTAAGCCGCCATAAAGGCGAACAAAGGCTCCTGGTTTATTATATACTAGCTTCACGTACGCAGTTTTACTCGCGTAGATACGCGAGTAAAACGGTTCAACGTATGAACCCTTATTTTATAACACCATTTTTTTTGTCCGGTTTGAAATGCTTTAACTCATCCCGCCGCTGCAGCGTTCCCGCGCCGGCTATGTAGGACTAGCTCTGTCCATAGCGGTGGTATGCTAGTCACACCAAGAGGAGAGGCTAGGTATGTTTTTCAAAGAATCTTTCAACACTTCTTCAGTTTTTTTTTTTGGGGATTTTGTGTAATAAATTTCATAGCAATTGGAGCAGGTTTAAAATATATTCCATTGAGTTTTTCAACCCCTATTTTGCACCCTTAGGGTGTGAATTCTATTAAACCATGAAACACGTATATAATTAAATGTTTTTAAGAGAATGGTAAGTTTTATTAAAATCATTGCTAATTTAAAGATTTTTCCATACAAACTTGCAACCCACCTATTTCATCACTTTAGGGTTGATTATTTAAAAATCTCTTCCTAGTGTGCGTTCTTATTTTTAATTAAAACAATTACTGTTCAACATTAGCAGTTACGGCTTGGCGTGTGTCTATATGTCAGTGGACTTCTCCTTTTTTATATGTGACCTGAAAATAATACGAATCGTAAGTTGATCAACTTCCGTGCCACTCATATTGTTCAATTTAGTTGCCAGTTTCAATGAACGCACATAATTATTATATTATTTACTTAATTATTATGACACTTGACCTAACCTAACCAAGACTATGCTACTGTTGTAACAAAACAAAAAGCTTCTACTTCAATAAGTCCTGTTGAACCCCATTGGTTTAGGTTTGGGTTTTTTTTTCTAACCACCCGAAACGTCGTTAGTTTATCAACCAACTAGAAAGTTGATCGACTAACTAGTAAATTGAACAACAAACGATTCTTATTATATTCCGGTGACATATATTTAGATTAAATGTTATGAAAACTAGAAATAATGAAAGCCTACATTATTAAGGATTTTGCGTATTTTTTTTTTCGGGCGGACATTCATGTAGCCTTTGAGGCTTTTGCTACTTCTCCGGGCGAGCAGAGCTCCAGTTCAGGAGGGCTCCCCTGTGGGAGTTGGACTTCGGCTCAGTGCCGTCGCTAACGTAGAGATTGAGAGATTATGACTTTTTCTTGTGAAAGGGAGTTTTGTGCAACTGTCGCTCTACATTACAGTTCGTGGGACTCTCGGACTTCGGGTTAACGATGGCATCGAAAGGATTTTGTGTGTCAGTATTTATTGTTAGGACAAAACTGTAACGAATGTCAAGTACCATACCATTACGTTAGTTATTATCTGCTAGCGATCGCTCCGCTATAGTGGCATTTGTTAAGGCCCTCAGGGGAGCTGGTCATTGCGGGAGCGACAGTCCACCCACTAACTTTCGGCGCTCGCTCGATTGCGAAATGTAAAAAGCCTTACAAAAACACTGTTTATTTTACACACTAGTTAACAGTTAATACTAGTCGCCCATTCGTTGAAAATCACCTCAATAGAAAATTTCAATAAGAACCTAACACTGATTTCTGCAAGACCCGTGGATCGAACTTGGGGCCTCCGTAGATATTCGTCCGTGTTTATTTGCACATTTCACCACTACACCTTTTTTGGTGTAAAATCAAATCAAGTCAAAATAATATTAATTCGCAATAAAATCTGTACATACATATTATCTACAAATAATTCATGTACAGGGTTATTTTTAAAACAACAACAACAGGGGGTGACAAGACTGATGATTATAAACAACTTTTACTATGGGACCAACATAAAAATGTATGGAACTCATAACAGAAACACAATCAAACAAATGTGTGTCTGTCTGTGTCTCTGTTTGTTCCAGTGAATCTCAATAACGTCTGGACTGATTTTAACGGGCTTTCATTGTTTGTAATAATAGCTTGTAAAATTTTACACGGACAAATTCGCGGGCAGTAGTAGGTATTGTATTAAATTAATATAATTACGTAATTATAATATTTTATAATTAATGAACATATACAAGTCAAATAGCGTAACGAGTAGATACCTATTAAGATAAATAATTTTAATAATATATTAATTAAACCAATTTAACGTCAAATAGGAGGAATTAACCATAGCCCAATGGCTAGAGCATCGGACTCGCGACCACATGGTCGCCGGTTCGATTCTCGCCCATTGCACTACTGACGTGTACCCACTCGTAACACAAGTATTTAAGCTTAGCACGAGGGATTAACAAGAATATTAGTAGTGTGTGCAAAAACTCTGTTACTGATCATTATTAAAAAGAAAACCTCCTTGCATTAAATAGCGAAAGCTTCGTGGCTAACCGCGTAAGTTCGTATGCAAAAAAAGATTATAATAATATAGTATATTATTATAATCTTTTTTTCATACGAACTAGCGACCCGCCCCGGCTTCGCACGAGTGCAATGTTGATGTATCATACATAAAAACATTCCTCTTGAATCGCTCTATCTATTAAAAAAAACCGCATCAAAATCTGTTGCGTAGTTTTAAAAATCTAAGCATAAATAGGGACGGACAGTTAGCGGCAAGCGACTTTGTTTTATACTATGTAGTGATATCTTAATATCCGACTTTATAAAACTTTTTCCCATATTTTGTACGAAGCCTCATACATACATACATAAGCTCACGCCTGTTTCCCAGCGGGGTAGGCAGAGACGATGGACCTCCACTTGCTACGATCCCTACACACATCTTTCGCTTCATTCACTCTCATAACTCGAAGCCTCATGATGTCTAGGAACATTCGTTTGTGTCCGCGACTTTGTCCGTGTGGAATCCTATTGGCCTTATTGATCTTAGCGTGATAATATATAGTCTTACTCAATAAATGAGCTATCTTAACATTAAAACAATCTTTTATATCGGACCAGTAATTCCTGAGATTAGCGCGTTCAACCAAACTCTTCAGCTTTATTATATTCATCATCATCATCATCAGCCCGTATAACGTCCACGGCTGAACATGGAACAATCCTCCCGAGGAGGGTATTCTAGTATTATGTTGTACCACACAAGGAAACGCTGCTGCCCGTACCTTGATAAACGATTATTATAGATGATGTTATAATCAGTGTTGCCATATATACAGATTTATCTGTATTGGTACAGATTTTTGGCTCCTGATACAGATGACAGATTTCACTTGAGTTTTATACAGATGTTTTAAATTCAAATTTTCATGTGAGAATACATGAAAGAATATAAGTAAATGGCTCAAAAATTAATACATTTTGGTCCTAAAGATTTATTTGTCCTTTAAACTAGATGCTACAATTACTTTTCCTATGGCAAACCAATTGATGAAATGACTATATTACTGGACCAATTTCTTAATAAAAAATATTTTCTTCAATTAATTTGATAAAAACGAAAACTCGCCACTATTTAGGTACAGACAAGGTAGGAAAACAATTATTAAAAAACGAGCCATTTTTCAAGCTAAATGTTAGTAAAAATATGATTAATAAAATGAATAAAAGTATGTATCAATAATAAATATGTTTTTCACTTGTCTACTACTTTATTAAAATTTTAATAAATACAGATTTTATGCAGATTTTATCTTTTTCATCGTATACAGATAGAATACAGATTTTCAGACATAGCGATTCAGATTTCGAGGTTTAAGATATGGCAACACTGGTTATAATAATCGGGACCAACGGCTTAACGTGCTTTCCGAGGCATGGAGGGTAGTCCCTCAACCAACCAATCCCGGAAAGAAATCTTAGAATTTACACAAAGATTTATTGTCCGGCGTGGGGATCGAACCCACGACCTCCGAGATTTAAAGCGAGCCAAATACCGCTACGCTACGGAGTTTGTCATTATATATTATATTAGTATAGATATATATGTTACAGTCAAAACTTATAATCGGTCAAAACCATTTTTGACTGCTGTAATAAATAATTTGGATCTGGCACTACCCTGGCCGCTGCCGCGGCACGCTCGGCTCGTACGTTGTGGTCACAGTTCTAACCTAACCTTACCTACAGAAGTTGGAATCCTGTTGTTTTTTTTTAACCTTCGACCAAAAATCTCTCGTTTCTGGAATTTTATGTGAGCCAATACGGACCCGTCAAAACTACTTTTGCCTGATTTTTGCAGTCAAAAGTGGTTTTGACCGATTATAAGTTTGGTCTGTAACATATTCACGGAACCCAAACAAACACCCATGAACCATTGATAGAATAGGTAACACCATAAACATTGTTTATAACCAACAAGAATCACGAAAACAATTCGTTCCCATGGAATCATGGAAAAATTAACGTATTAAATCGCCATATTGAATCTGCAACGACTGGTAAATATATAGAACTGATAATAGCGCGTTATTACTGTGGCATTACTACATAACACCTTTACTCACTGTGTGGGGGACGTATTGTAAGTTTGAGGGGCCCCGGGGGCCTTTGTCGTTTATGGAAACAGGAGTCAGCTGACGACTCCAATACAACCAATTTTAAGTTAAAAATTGGAGTATTTATATACATTTTATTTTAGACGAACATAAATAGCCACTAGGCTTTTACCACTTTACCGGGAATATAGGAGAGCAGGAGCTTTTCATGTCATGGAATGGAATTAAATTAAATGGAGTAACTAGTAAGTTAATAATTTAACGATTATCTCATATAAACGATGAATGATGTTGGTTTAAGCCTTTTTAATAATAAATTCTTAGAATAATAAACCAAAGTATCTCACTACTCATAGAACAACACTATATTCACTATAATATGCGAAAAATAAGTTTATTCCTTCGCATTACATGTCCATACCATACTAGCCAATTACTAAACTTTCTCTGTTATCGGCCAAAAAAAATTGTCCAATGAAGTAGTCAACGCTTCGTTCTTGTTAGTAGTAACATTTAAATGGGGCCCATACTTAGGGGCCCCGTGTACCAAAACCGGACCTCTACCCATTTCAACTGGTGTTCAGCTATTCAGATTAGCTCACGTTCTGACCGCACCTAGCAGTGATAATAGTGTAATTGTATAATCTTGTACTGTAAACCTTCCGTTTGTTCCACTATTTACACAGTCAGATTAAATACGTGGGTAATTGTACAAATCGTTTGATCGAACTTTCTCTTGAGCTTTCAATAATAACGGGAGCTGTGAGCTCTTTCATCATCATTATCAGACCGTATAACGTCCACTGCTGAACATGGGCCCTGAGGGTTTTTGCCATAGTCACCACGCTTGGCAGGCGGATTGGTGACCGCAGTGTTTTGTTGTAACACTGCTGCCCGTTTCCCTGGTATACGATTGTTATAGATGATGTTATAACCATCGGGACCAGCGGCTTAACGTGTTTTCCGAGGCACGGAGGATAGTCCCTCAGCCAAGTAGACCCGGAAAGAATCTTAGAATTTACACAAAGATTTTCTTTTCCGTCGTGGGGATTGAATTAGGGTTGCCACTTTTGTTTTTGTTATAAATAGTACTTTTTACAAAAAGTTGCAATAAATATAGTACTTTTAGGAAATTCAGGAAAAAAAAATTTACACATTTATTCTTAATCATTATTTATTTTTCATGTGTATTTGTTATTACTCTTTGCTTTGGCCATCAAGATATTTTTACCTTTAAAATAATTATAAGAATCTGAGCTTGTTAGATCCAGATTTTAAAAAAGCAACAATTCAATTTCTTCATAATGCCGCACTGAGCGTGCGTTCAAAATTTAAAAAAGGATTGTAATTTGGATTTGCGAAAAAATATAGTACTTTTTGTACTATATTATTTTCTTATAACAAATAGTAGGTACATTTGTCTGAAATATATTTCGATACTATATGATATAGTACGGGTGGCAACCCTAATTGAACCCTCGACCTCCGCGATTTAAAGCGAGCCGAATACCGCTACGCCACGTAGGTTGAGGTTGCGAACTCCTTAGTTTTTTTTTTTTGTAAATGTCTTCAACAGCCTGAACCAGTACATAAGCCTTTTCATAATAGACCTTGGCATACCAGGTTCATTGCATATTGCCATAATCAACACGCTTGGCAGGCGGATCGGTGATCGCAGTAAGATGGTGAGTATAGAGTTAAGCGGCCGTAGCCCAATGGCTAGGGCGTCGGACTTGAGATCCCGAGGTCACCGGTTCGAACCCCACCCATTGCACTACCGACGTGGACCCACTCGTAACACAAGCATTTTAGCTTAGCACGAGGGGTTAATAAGAATACTAGTAGATTGAAAAACTCTGCTAGTAAACATCAAAAAAAAAATTAAAAGTATCCTTGTGCTGATAGATACTGCTGCCCATCCACCAGCTGTATGTCACTTAGTCGCCTCCTACGACACCCATGGGAAGATAAAGGGGGGTCAATTCTAAGTCGAAGACCACACGGCAAAGTTTCTAAATATATTGACGTCATTCTGACTAGATTTTGTCCGCGGAATATAATGATTTTATAAGATTTCTCTTTTTTTACGTGGATTCGATTCCCACGCCGGTCAAGAAATCTTTGTATTAAATCTAAAGTTAAGGAAATATCCTCTGTGCCTCGGAAAACACGTTAAGCCGTTGGTCCCGATTGTTTCAACATCATCTATAGCAATTATGAACCCGGGAAATATAGCCTGTTTATTGTCAATAAATGGGATTTCTAACACTAGAGGGTTTCTTTCAAATCGTTCAAGTAGTTCCTGAGATTGGCGCGTTCAAGCAAACAAACAAACTCTTCAGCTTTATATATTAGTATAAGATAATCATTCAACCACAGTTAATTTTTTCGAATTTATAATATTAGTAGTAGTAGTAATATGTCTAAAAAAACCTACGTTTTGGTCCTCCCAACTTCTAAACGGATAACCCAATTAGGATGTAAGCAATTTCCTTATTGCACCAACATTTAATAAAAGGCGCCAAGCAAATCAAGCTTATTTGTTCAGTGGTGACCTACAGCGGTGTAATGGAGGTTAAAACAGCGTGGCTTGGTTAAATGCGCACGCGCATAGACGGTAGTGTTGGGCTTCAATGTTATCGACATAAGTATAGAAGGTTATCGACAGTTTTATTTTGTAGTCGTGTTTATAGACTGCGATATCTATACTAATATATTCACTGAAAGGGTTTGTTTGTTTGCTTGAAAGCATTTATCTCAGGAATTTATAGTATAAAATATAATATAAGTCAGTCATTATACAGGGTTATTTATAAAACACCGGTAACCTCTCAGGACTACATTACTAACATCATAAACAACAACTTTTGTTCTACGCCTTTTTACAAAACATAATACATTTACCAAAAACAAACCTTCAATATTTCGTTGTCCTATCTAAAATATTTCAACTCTGTATTTTGTTGCATCTACATACATTGCCGCGCACTGTCTGCTTTCTTTTGCTTCGCATAGACTTCGTAACATTTAGAGCGTTGAATTTAAATATTTTTATTTTTGTGTGTAAATTTGATGAATTAAAATATGATGAATTTTTAAAAGTCATAGAACAAAAGTTGTTGAATATGATGTTAGTAACGTAGTCCTGAGAGGTTACCCGTGTTTAACAAATAACCGTATAAGTGTCATTTTTAATGTTTTCGAACACTTCACGGAAAAGTTTACCATATACCATGTTTCAAAATTGAGATTAATAAAATTCAACCCCCGGTGGGACTCGAACCCGAATCTTAGGTTAAGCCCCTAATGCCTTAACCAATTAGGCTACGGTCCCTACCGGTCATCGAAATTTATCAATCTTTTTTATAACACGGGGCTTAACCTAAGATGCGGGTTCGAGTCCCGCCGGTGGCCGATTTTATTAATCTCAATTTTGAAACATTATATAAGTGGCTTCCAAAATAGATGCCATCTCTTTAATATTATAAAGTGTCACGTCATAAATGAAGTGGTTTCTGTTTAATAATAGATTTATTTTTCCATAAATTAAAAATAAACATTAAAATGTATGCTTCTTTGCTTAGGACCATAATATGAATTGTGTTGGTATCGTGGAGTAAGAAGAATTCCACCTGACCGGCCGTATTTTCATGTTATTTTATTTTTAGTTCTTATTCTTATCGTCACTACTCCTCAACAAGGCTGGGATTCCGAGCGTGTGGCAAATGCCCTATGAAGGCGGGGATTCACACGCTCGGCCAACCTTGGTATGCTGTGTCATATGCATATAGCAAATTATCAAAGTAAAATAAAATAAAACTATAAAAGAATCCAGTAAACGTTATTCAAAATTGTGTCCACGTGAATTTTTTTTCACGTGACAACCTCCGTAGCGTAGCGGTATTTGGCTCGCTTTAGATCTTGGAAGTAGGGGGTTCGAACCCCACGCCGGAAAGGAAATCTTTGTGTAAATTGTTAGATTTCTTTCCAGGTCTGGTTGGTTGAGGGACTACCCTCCGTGCCTCGGAAAGCACGTTAAACCGTTGGACCCGATTGTTATATCATCTATAATAATCGTATATCAATTAACGGGCAGCAGCGTTTTCTTGTGTGGTACAACATAATACTGCGGTCACCAACCGCCTGGCAAGCGTGGTGACTATGGCAAAAACCCACCCTCAGGAGGAGGCCCATCTTCAGCAGTGGACGTTAAACGGGCTGATGATGATTTTTTTTTGTAATATAGGATAGCCTACGTCCTTTCCAAAGTTCTAGTCTATTTCTGTTACATATTTCACGGGCAAACCGATTTACTTTCGCATTTATTAAGGTAGTAGTTTAAAGTTAATTTTAACTAATCGAACGTATAACGGATATTTTAAATTCCATTCTATATTGTCTATCGCCACCGTACCGTCCCCTCCCTAGCAGCATAAATCATAAAAAGGCAGAAACAATGGCGTCGCGCGACGCGGGCGGTCGCACATTAGCGACACTTGAATTCTTTGCTGTAACGATACATATCGATATCGTATACTTCATTAATAATTGCAAAATTATTTATTCATTATGATAACCAATTAATAATTAAGACATTAAGCATTGTTTAAAAGTATTCCAATAAAAAAGTTACGGCAATATGTAAATGTCGGAATAGAATGCGGTCTCTTTCTTTTTTTTATGGACGGACACACGTTTTTGCAATGAGGCTTTTGCTACTACACCGGGCAGAAAGGGCCTTGATGAATGCTGCCACTGACATGTGGATTAATGGCTTTAAGGTATTAAACTGAGTAGAGATAAGTGTACCTAACTGTAGTTCGCGAACCTCTAAAGGTCATATTTTCTCAAAAAAAAGCCAAGTTTCAAGTACCATAGAAGGTGCCCTCTTACGTAGGTTGCTTATTGTGTAGTTAATAAGCCATTTAATAAAGCTGGAACCTGCTCGCCTTTATGCCCGGTGAAGAAGCGAAGCCTCGTGGCTGACTACATGAATGTCCGTCCCAAAAAGGGCCTCACTGTCAACGGGTCTAGACTACTTAAAATTAAATGTTCGTTCGAAAAAACAGGCCTCTCTATCGGCAGGTCTAAGACCACATCTACGAGGAATAGAGGATTTATCACCAATATAATAATAATATAAATATTTTAGTACCTACTCTGTTTCATAAGGGTAATATAAACACAGATTTTGTAATCAATCACATCTACAATTCCATTCCTTTATAAGAGGCTGGAATCTGTGGTAGAAAATTTACAGGTAGTAACAACTCTTCCAGATTATTGCGCCTACAGCTAAGATAGTCCTGTTAAGAATACAAAGATTCAAAATAATTTATTCCGTAAAAATGGTTACATTTGTTTGGAATCGTCATTTTTATTCCCTACCGTGCAATGCGTGACGTGGCGACAGCAGTTAGGTATATTCTTATTCTTCTTTATTTAATGGCAATATGCCAAATGACAACAATACTGTCTAATTGAAATGAAAAAAAAAATGTAAAATTAAAATACCTAAAACACCGCTCAATTTACTAATTGCGATTTTTTTTAGCGATGTTTAATAAAAATAAAAAATCTGACATTCTTTATTTTTCTTAAACATCGCTTACGCTTACAGTTACTTTTTAAATAATCTTTTGACAAACACTTTTTATACTTAAACAAACCATCCTTTTTTTACAAAACAAATGTCTTTGACCCGCACAAAACTGTTAACTAATGTTAATATGTAGTTCTTTGTGTCAGTATTTTAACATAAATTATAGCTTTGCTTAAATTTAGTTTTATCTTGATAAAATAACAGAGGGTGCTAACGTTAACCTTCTTTAAGGGCTGTTGTCTAACTCTGTAATTAGATAATTATCTATGCACGCTATTTTAAAAACGAAATTGTCTTGTTTATACTTTTTCTCCGAATAGTAGGTATCTACCGTATATCGGGGTGGATTTAGGGCACAAAACGTACAAAAGTTGATATTGAACTTAAAATATTCAATAAACTTTCGTCTCGAGGGTCTCTCGTTTAAGCAACGAGAAAACCGTCTACTCGCGTCTACGACCGTTTACGATGTTTTAACTGCTACAAAAGGCAACATTCTTTGTGGTATTGGCATTCCAATATCGCTCTTCAAATGTCCCAAATCTTTAACTCCCATTATTCTGAATTCACACACACTTCGTGATTTATCTTCTTTTTTTTTTTTTGATGGCGCCATAATATTCTTGCCCGGGATTTCAGTCTCTCTAACGCCGGTACTGTTGCCGGGGAACGTCCTTCTTTACGTTTGTCGAAGTTTCCACTCTAGGACGCGTCTGCTCCAACGGCTCTAACCCCGGTACCGTTGCTGCGGGACGTCATTCTTTACGTTTGTTGAGGTCTCCACTCTAGGACGCGTCTTCTCCAACGGTTCTAACGCCGGTACCGTTGCTGGGGGACGTTATTCTTTACGTTTGTTGATGTCTCCACTCTAGGACGCGTCTGCTCCAACGGCTCTAACGCCGGTAGCGTTGCCGGGGGACGTCCTTTACTTTTGTCTACGTCTCCACTCTAGGACGCGTCTGCTCCAACGGCTCTAACGCCAGTATTGTTGCCGGGGGACGTCCTTTACGTTTGTCTACGTCTCCACTCTAGGACGCGTCTGCTCCAACGGCTCTAACGCCGTTACTGTTGCCGGGGGACGTCCTTTACGTTTGTCTACGTCTCCACTCTAGGACGCGTCTGCTCCAACGGCTCTAACGCCGGTACTGTTGCCGGGGGACGTCCTTTACGTTTGTCTACGTCTCCACTCTAGGACGCGTCTGCTCCAACGGCTCTAACGCCGTTACTGTTGCCGGGGGACGTCCTTTACGTTTGTCTACGTCTCCACTCTAGGACGCGTCTGCTCCAACGGCTCTAACGCCGGTACTGTTGCCGGGGGACGTCCTTTACGTTTGTCTACGTCTCCACTCTAGGACGCGTCTGCTCCAACGGCTCTAACGCCGTTACTGTTGCCGGGGGACGTCCTTTACGTTTGTCTACGTCTCCACTCTAGGACGCGTCTGCTCCAACGGCTCTAACGCCGGTACTGTTGCCGGGGGACGTCCTTTACGTTTGTCTACGTCTCCACTCTAGGACGCGTCTGCTCCAACGGCTCTAACGCCGGTACTGTTGCCGGGGGACGTCCTTTACGTTTGTCTACGTCTCCACTCTAGGACGCGTCTGCTCCAACGGCTCTAATGCCGGTACTGTTGCCGGGGGACGTCCACCTTTACGTTTGTCGAGGTCTCCACTCTAAGACGCGTGTGCTCCAACGGCGGTCAGTCCTGCAGACATGGACAGACCACTTCAACTTGCTTATTCTGCCGTGCCAGTGTAATTACGATATTTTCTTACATCGCTGCACAAATCAATTAATTAGTTAGCTAATAAAGTTAATTTATATCTGCCAAAAAAATCTATTAAAACTATAAAGTAGAAGTAGGTATCTATTAAGAATTTTTATTTCCACATTATTAATTACAATAATAAACGTATTTAACAACTTAAGTAGTTTGAAAAAGATTGTGTTATTTTGTTATTTACGATTATTTAACTAACTAATATAACATTATTTCCTTTTAATATTAACTTTTAAATTATTTGTAACACGGACAAGACTTTTTTTTTTCGGACGGACATATGTCTAACTAAATAGCTGTACCCTACTACCCTGAGGCTTTGGCTACTTCACCTGGCATAAAGGCGAGCAGAGCTCCAGCCTATATAAATGGTTTAAACACTACAAACTAAGCAACCGGCGCAAGAGGGCGCCCCCTGTTGGACTTAGACCTCGGCTCAGGGCGGTCGCTGACGGGGAGATTGAGGGATTATGGCTTTTAGTATCTTTAGGGGAGTTTAGTGCAACTGTCGCTCTACTTTACTTTTCGCGGGCTTCTCGGACTTCGGGTCTACGAGGGCATCGGAAGGTTCTTAGCAAACTAAGGGTCGGGAGGGCGAGACAGACGAGAATCATACATAAACAATGGTTATAAAATGGATCCTTGCAGTGATAAGTTATTCGCATTGTTTCACCTACTCTGGTACCCGTGGTAACCTCGTACTAGTCTAACTATACTACTCCTTTTTTTACTAAAGGAAATGCATTTGACATTCCTATCGTGTTTCCGTCTTCGAATAGACCATCCCATATCTTCCTATGGCTGTCGTAAGAGGCGACTACGGGACATATATCTGATGAATGGGCAGCAGCATCTATCAACTCAGAGCTACAACTGCTATTACCAATCCGCCTGCCAGAGATTTTTTTCCGATGGACATACGTAGTTTGACACGATGCTTTTGCTACTCCACCGGGCATAAAGGCGAGCAAAGCTCCAGGCTAAATAAATGGTTCAAAAACTACAAACTGCTTAGTTTGTAGTTTTTGAACCATTTATATTTGCCTGCGCAAGAGGGCGCCCCCTGCAGAGCCTCACCAATCCGCCTGCCAAGCGTGGTGATTATGGCAATATACCTCAACGACCCTGGCTTGCCGAGATCTGTTAAAAAGGAGGCCCATGTTCAGCAGTGGACGTTAACGTGCTGATATGGTAAAGTAAAGATATCTTACCTCTTTATAAATGTAGGAGGAAGGAATAAAAGTTTAACAGTAATTAAAATAAGTTATAATCAAGCTAAGTACCTACTTCAAATTAATACTTATTTATGATGTCACCGGCATAACTCACGTCGGACTTATGATCTTGTGGTTGCCGGTTCGATCCCCACCCATTGCACTACCGACGTGAACCCATTCATAACACAAGCATTTAAGCTTCGCACAAGGGGTTAACAAGAATACTAGTAGACTGCAAAACTGCAAGAATCTTAACATAAAAAAAAGTTGCCTGTTGCCATCGGCGACTGTCCATCCATCAGGTGTATGTTCCTAAGTCACCTCTTACGACACCCATAGAAAGATATGGCGTGGTCTTTTCTAATCCGGAAACCACACGGCAATTGAATTTATTAATTGTAATCAATTAATAAATTCAATTGCACAATTTTTTGGGTAACAGACGTTACCCAGAAAGCCGCTAAACTTAAGTGGGACTGGGCTGGACATGTCTGCCGCATGTCAGATGACAATTGGGCTAAAAGAACCACCGATTGGGTCCTAATGAACGCTCGACGCCATCGCGGCAAGCCGAGACGAAGATGGCGGGACGAGCTTGACTCCTACCGTAGGAACTCGCCGGCAAAGACATAGTTGTGTGGAAAAGGGAGAGGGAGGCCTTTGCCCTGCAGTGGGACAACACAGGCTAGTTAGATTAGAATCAATCATACTGAATCAATTCTTAATCAAAGTTGTTGTTATTGCTAAATAATCAAGCGGTATGTATGTAAATTCAACTCCTATTAAAATACCGTTTCATTTCAATTTAATTTATTATACTGTAAAAATATTATAAAGAGGAATAGATTCGTACGTCTGTTTGTAACTTCACTTTACAAGCCCGTCTACGTCCACTGCTGAACATGGGCCTCCTCTTAACGGATCTTGGCAAGCCAGGATCGTTGAGGGATATAGCTATAATCATCACGCTTGGCGTATAGGTGAAGTAAGAGCTGTTAGGTGCTGCTGCGGACATGGGAAGACATTGGATGGTCTATTCTAAGCCGAAACCACACGGTACTAAATAAAAAAAAAATATGGAACCTTTAAAAAAATCCTGCGAGAACGGGAGCTGCATGGGTGAAAACATGTGGCAACGCTATGCTTAAATAATAATAAATTCGTATAAATTGTAAAAGTAAATTCAGTAGAAAGTCTGTGGATACCACAGTATTTAAGTAAAAGAATACGTTAGGTTTGAAACTCCGCCATCTTTGAAAATTGACAGCTTATGTCATTACTCTTGTAAAAATTTGGCGGTAATTTTACTAGGAGATAGCTGAAATAACAAGTACTAAAATCCCTTCTCTATAGATACCTACTAATAATACTAAGAGGAAAGCTGTTCTTTGTTTGTATTGAATAGGCTCCGAAACTACTTGACCGATGACATAAGCTATATTTAATTATGAAGTTCCCACGGGAACGTGAGCTACGCGAGTGAAACCGCGCGCGAGAAGCTTATTGTAGATAAACAATATAGATTTACACAAAAATACCCAACTTAAGCAGGCGAAGCCACGCCAGACACCAAGTCGTATAATTAATTCTTTAATAGTCTCTCATAAACGGAATTAAATTAAAATCATCTTTAAATTAAATAGTGTTGCACCTCATATCGACATTGCAATTTCAAATAAAGAACACGGCCATTTTGTATTGTTACACACATTTACGAGCGACGGGAGCGCAATGCATTTCGAAATTAATTTAATATTTAGTAATTGGTGTTTTTACTTCCGTTCAGTTTTAATGAGAAATTGTTTTGATTTTATTTTATTGGCGTTTAACAGAGTGTGGGTGCGGTGTAATAGTATTTTATGCTCCGATCTGTGTGGTCGTTTGAGTACCTATAGGTATATACCTACCTACCTACCTTCTTTCTTCTTCTTTATTTTACCGGTGGCCCAGAGGTTACGGTAATTGCTTTTGAGACCTAGTCTTCTGGGTTAGGGTTCCACCTGGAAAAAATATAAGTGTAGGATTCGTCTTTTAAACGTAACAAGCCGATTACGTAGACTTCTTCTAAACAAGTGCCGTATCTTTACAACTCTAGCCGAGTTGTAAGTCAGGTTCGTTGAGGGATATTGCCATAATCACCACGCTTGGTAAGCGGATTGGTGATTGCAGTATGATGGTAAATCAAGTAGATTCGTCTGCTCATCTATCAGATGTATGTCTTTTAGTCTTACCCTCTTATATGATAGAAGATACGAATAAATATAAGTGACTTGCATTAAATATTAATTTAGCCAACCGATTTTGTTGATACTTGGCACAGAAAACTTTGGGAAAGAGACTATCATTACGAAGACTCATTTTACCCAAAAAATACTTGCCCAAAGTAACTGTTTCACACGAACAAAGTCGCTAAAACCAGTCATAGCATATTAAAGAAGACACGAATAAATATGACCTGCATAAAACATTAATTTAGCCCTCATCACATGCAAATACATAAAACATAAACAAACTAAACTGTCTAATTTGAATACGACATTAAAAACAAACCTTAGGCGTTGATAAATATATGACAATTGGCAATCAGCCAAACAAGATACCATTGCCAATGAATTTAAAACGATAATAGTTTGTTTATGGTTTCTGTAATTTAATTTAATAAAACATGACATGTAATTACTTTGCAATATTACGTACTTAATTTAATTAAATATTATATTGTGGAGTCGTTAAGAAAACGAAGTTGATGCGGTGGAATGGTGCAATTATTCACAAATTATAAATTATAAATATGTTTGTATATTATAAGCTTGGTATGTATAGTGTAATTCATATAAGTATGGTACTGTCGTCAGACGCGGCTATAGCCGAATATTTTGGGGGTCTCAGTAAAAAATACAGCGAATATGCAATAAGTAATTTTCGAATGATTTTCGATGGGATAATATCAAAAGTAGTAAATATTAATAAGTACTACTATTAATTAGTACTATTTTTTTAAGTTATTGTTTTAACCTCCGTAGCGTAGCGGTATTTGGCTCACAAATCTCGGAGGTCGTTGGTTTGTTCCCCGCGACGGACACGAAATATTTGTGTAAATTCTAAGATTTCTTTCCGGGTCTGGATGGTTGAGGGCCTTCGCGCCTCTAAAAGCATCGTTATCGTTAATCCGTTGGTCCCGATTGGTATAACATCATCTATAATAATCGTATATCACGGCACGGACAGCAGTTTCCTTGGGTGGTACAACATAATACTGCGGTCATAACCCGCCTGCCAAGCGTGTTGACTATGGCAAATACCCTCCCCCGAGGAGGCCCATGTTCAGCAGTGGACGTTATACGGGCTGATGACGAATGTTACAAGTCATAGTCTAGTTGCCGAAATATGAACACTTACTTACAGCTGCGTTACTCTGTAAGTTCATTGTTCTGTATTTTTGAAAAAAAAAATCGCAATGATGCTATCCGACAGATTAGGTACTAAACTTTCCGACATAGCGCTCACAATAGCAACTTGAAGTGGCAATTGACTACCCATATCTGTAAAAGCCTGACAGTTGGAGAAGTGTCCTAGAGTAGAGACCACACTCGACAAACGTAAAGTACCTAGTACCCCTCAGCAACATGAACTGATGACATTAAATGGTAGCTGGAGTAGGCTATGGGAAAGACAGAGAACCGAGTAAAATGGCATAAAAAAAATTGGAGGCCTAAGTCCAGTAGTGGAATGAGACGAAAAAAATGTTTTTTTTTTTTTGACAATAAATTTTTTTTGTGGGTTCATGACTCTGAGAAGAATTGGCAGGAAACTCAGAAGAATATTTCTTTTGTACAATCAATTTATCTACTTATTTATAAATGAATCGACAAAATGTATTTAGGTCAGTGCATAACTTGAGAACATCATGAGCATTACCGATTTGGATTTTTTTTTAATTATAACAGCAACTATCTGAAGCTTAGGTTTAGGTATCCTGGTCAGCTGATCAATCTGGAGTCTTTTTCAAAAAAGCTGAAGTTTTTTATGTATATGTATAATATATGATGTATAAAAAAGACAATTAATAACAAAAAATTTTAAAACAGCTCATGAAACTAATTGTAATTGTATAAGGTTTAATTTCCAATGACAGTCACACTTGTACTTTTTTTATATGAAATGGACTTTAGACATTCTCGGCGCCAATACAACAGTCTGAAAGATATGCTCCTTGATTTAATAGTAAAAGTTATCGCATGACGCTCAATGACCCTAAAAACGCAAGCATGCACTAAGCAAAAAAAAAGTTTTATACTATTATGTGTAATGGACTACGTTTTTAATTTAAGAATTTATTAAAGAACTTATTCATCCTTAGAACCCTCTTTATTCTTTTTGATTTCTCAAATCTTTCTGATAAAAACAAAAGACTATAGGTACTGTATATAATGTATACTCCTCCCGACCCTTAGTTTGCATAGAACCTTACGATACCCTCGTAGACCCGAAGTCCGAGAGGCCCGCGAAGTGTAAAATACGAGCGACAGTTTCACAAAACCCCCTAAAATACCTACGAAAAGTCATAATCCCTCAATCTCATCGCCAGCGGCCGTCCTGAGCCGAGGTCCAAGGCCCACAGGGGCGCCCACATGCGCAGGTTGCTTAGTTTGTAGTTTTTAGAGGTCTGCTCGCCTTTATGCCCGGTGAATTAGCAAAAGCCTCGTGGCTAACTAAGTATCCTCGTCCGAAAAAAAACTGTGTAGGTATATTTATGTATATTACCTATTATTAACTACACACGATTTAGTTTTCTTTCATTTACTGTTTCATATCGCAGGTTAACTGGAAGAAATTTGTATTGAAATAAGATTTACCTTTGTGCTTATGTATCCTTCTTTTGTTTTATTGTTACACGTAATTCCAAGGGTATTTAGACTATTAAATAAATAAAAATAAAAGACCGCGTTTCAACACATAAGGGAGGGTATTTTTGAAAAATCTTTCTTAACGCAACAGATATTTAGGTATTTATGTTTGAGGCACCCGCCTAAATCATAATAACTATCAGCGTGGCAAATTTCAGCGCAATCCGTTCAGAGGCTTGATTTGTATGTCAGTTACTATTGACTTTTATTATCTATACCAACTAATATTATAAATGGGCGCCGAAACTACGGAACTGATTAAAAAAAATCTTTCACAATAATAATTAGAAAGCTACTCTATCCAGGCTAACATAGGCTATATTTTATTATAAAGTTCCTAGGGCTATGAGGTTCGTATGAGGAGCTAGTACACAAATAAAATAAGTAGTGATTATCATAAGAGCTATAATTACTAATAGGTTATATTTTAACTCAAAAAAACATTGGTAAGCTTAGGCCCACCTAGCAGCTGAACTATTAAAGCTATAAACAGATAGTAATTAATAACTCCCATGTTATTTCCTATTAAGTCTATCATTAAAATTGCGTGCGTTGAAACGTAAACAAAATAATGACAGATGTCAAAATTGCTTTTGCAACTTGGCGGGAATCGCCATTTTCTTATAGTCAAGTTAATACCTTATTAAACAAATTAAACGAATGAACATTAATATGCGAATACGAGCTATGCGAACTTAGTCATGTTAAACGAAAAAAATATTACCAATTGTTTTTTAATTTTACGGTTTGGATGTCGGATTATAATTTATTAATGGTGCTTACGTGCAACTGTTTAGTAGAAATAATATTCTTCGACATGATTGGCATGCACCTAGAAATAGTAAGAGGGAATTACATAACGATAATAGGTAACATGTGTATCCATTATTATATGTACAGTGTTTTTTTTTTTTTTTGCCCCGGGTGTATATGAATTTACTCTTTCCTCCTCCGTCGGCCTCAATATCGGAGATAACAACTTACCAACTAGCAGTAAGGGTGCTTTTCCACAGAAGCGGAGTTGCGCGGAATTCAGCGGAGCAGAGCCGTGTAAATAGGTAGATGTTTCCACTAAAGCTGCGCAGACATCTCTGCGGTGCGGTGCAGGGCTGAGCTGTGTAGCTGGGTGAAGTGGAGCCGAGCGTAGCTGAGACGACCGGATCGGACCAGAGCTGAGATTAGCGGAGCGGAGCTGCGAAGTGGAGATGAGCTGAACGGGGCTGTGAATACATTTTGTTTTCAGTCAGTACGGTGTGGTGTGTGTGTGTTTTTCAGGTCAAACTGCAACAAACAAACTCCCGCGCCTGACGTCGCGTTACCCCTCTCAGCCCTGTTCCACCCCGCGCAACCCCGCTCTACCGCGCGCATCCCCGCTCTACACCGCACGGCCCCGCTCTACACCGCACAGCCTCGCTTCACCCGGCACAGTTCCACTAAGCTCCTCCGCGCCCCATACATTTTAATGTAAATCTTCTCAACTCCGGTAACAGTGTTTCCACTGAATCGGAGCGGAGATGAGATGTGTATTTTAAGCAATGTGATTGGTCAATTTTTATAAGTCTCTGCTCAACTCCGCGCAGCTCAGCTTCTGTGGAAACGCAGCCTAAAAAGACTGCAAGAAACTAGCACCACTACACAGAGACCACTCTATCCAACCCGCCGGAGAAGAGTGCGCCCGCGAACGCGACGCGTCCCCCTTCGTCCTCCTGACCCTTAATTTGCAAAGAACCATCCGCGAACTGTAAAGTAGAGCGACAGTTGCACAAAACTCCCTTAAAATACCAAAAATCATAATCCCTCAATCTCATCGCCAGCGACCGCCCCGAGCCGAGGTCCAAGCCCCACCGGGGGCGCCCTCTTGCACAGGTTGCTTAGTTTGTAGTTTTTAAACCATTTATTAAGACTAGAGCTCTGCTCGCCTTTATGCCCGGTGAAGTAGCAAATAAGCATCGTGGCTACTACGTACGTCCATGCGAAAAAAAAAAAAGAACTCTTCTCCTCCGCCGCTACGGTGTTCCCGCGCCGGCGAAGGGGTATGTAGGACTCTTCCTTTCCATAGCGGTGGTATGCTGGTCATACCACGAGGAGAAAGAAAATGGAGGAATACCCCCGTCCGGCGTTGATGAAGCGTCCACGAACCCATGGCTTTCTGGGACACCCTCCAGCAACGCCTGCGGCCAGATTGGCGCCGCGGGCTCTTCTCGGAAATTTCGTTAACCTAATTCAAACAAGATGGCGCTGACCAATTATGCTATAAGTTGCTATAGAATTTTCTTGTAGTTATATGCATGTTAGTGCTAGTGCCAATAACAAGCAACTAAAAACATATGTAAAAAAATTACTATATACAAAATCACTATATTTCTGATTATATCTGTGTTAATTGAAACAATTAATTAAATCAGCCCTTATGTAATTACACACACTTGTAAATGCCAATCTACCTGCCAAGTGTGGTGATTAAGACAATAGGCCTGAACTGCATTGGCTTCATAAGGTCTGTTAAGTAGAGTCCATGTTCAGCAGTGGACATTAACGGGTTGATGAAGAAATTAATTTAGTCCGCAGAGTGAGAGGGACTTGCTTTCTCTGTAAAATCTAAAAGTCTTAATCCCTTAATCCCAGACCGACCAGAGCCGAGGTCCTAGTCCCATAGCCAGCGTCTTTTTGCATAGGTTGCTTAGATTTTAGTTTTAACCACTAGCTTCCGCGCGCAGTTCCGGAAGAAACTTCATGATTAAATATCTATTAATAGCCTTCCTCGATAAATGTAAAAATAATTTTTCAAATCGGACGGTTGCTGAGATTGGCGCGTTCAAGCAAACAAACAAACAAAAAAAATCATCCACTATATATGTTATTAAGTATATAGATTTAATAAGGCTGGAGTCAAATATTGATTTAAATAAAAGAGAATTGACAACTGAGTTAGTATGTTCTGAATGATTATTCCATGTACCTACCTTCTCTATACGTAAAGCAAAAACTTTGTAGTTACTTCTTTTTCCGAAAATTGGGTTGACGGCTGGATTAGTATAAAATTTCGCACATCTAAGAGTTTATATAGTGCAGAATGCTAATACATAATAATGGTTTTTAAATTTCGGCCACTGGGCGACCACTAGTAAACGTTATAATGGGCAATACTGCCGTGATATATCTATAATGCCGTTATCTACCACTACGGGCTTGGAGGATAACGGCATTATAGATATATCACGGCAGAATAGGGATTTTTACTTTTTTAATTAAAATTCAAAAAATAAAACAAAAATCACATCTTCAAAATAACATCATCTGATATCTTGAAATTAAAACGCTAACCATTAAATAACCCTTATATAATAAATAAAAATAAATACACACCCAACAATTAAAGAACAAATACCAATAATTAACCAATATCATAATTCAGTGTTCATTACAAAAAGTGTTAATTTAAACTTTTATCACATTCAAAAACCAAACATAAGAACGGCCATTAAAAAAAAACCGCGACGACGTTCCGTACCCTCAGGCTGAATATAAATAACGTCCCCATTTCTTTTGTTAATTACACCCAGTTCCAAACAGTCAATTATTATTTGAAATATAAACATAGAATGCCACAAAACGAGTTTTAACTACTTTTTCTTAATTACTTTTAACTAAGACGTTATTCATTCGCTGAAAGTAGGTATTTAGTAGTTTTATCTTTAGCTGGGGACATTGATGTATTAGTGGGTGAAACGGAGCGTTTTTTTTTCTTTTTAATTTGTCGTCCGCGGGCTATGAATGCAAGGTTTACTAGACTAGTTTTCCCAATAAATGGGGTAAGAAAATTATAACAACTTTCATTTTACATTTAAGATGACATTGTGCTACTTAAAGGTTTTTAAATTAGGTACCGAGTTGGTCAAATAATGAAGACATAACCAATTAATTAATTACTTACGTAACTAACTAAACCGAAAAAAAACATTAACAAACGAGTATACCATCACAATTTAACCTGTAATAAAAAAACACCTCAATTTTCCCACCTCAATTATTTCAAACTTAACTTTTTACAAAAGGAGCTTAACTCCGCACTGGCAACACTCGAGGGCCTTCGACCGTACTATGTAATTAGACGGTTATAAAAACTTTAGGTAATTAATTGTGTTTCTGTTTGTGTGTTAAATTGATATTTATTGTTGACATTTCGTGTGGCGAGCTCGCCATCTTATTATATATTTAATTGTTGTAAATTCATACCGAGGCAGCGAAGCGGCCGCCTCTACAGTTTGCAATTAAAATTTTTAGAAATGTATACATGATTATGTATCATTGCATGTCGGGTAGTGGTTAATTAAGTACCTAGTTTTAATAGCCGTTCAAATTAACGGTCTTGATATATGAGTTAGGATGTAATAGAGATTTATAGTAGCGTAATATAGAAGTTAAATTAGTAGTTCTACAATGATTTATTGTTTTATGAAACAATTAAGTGGTCTAGTACCTAATTAGGCATTTGGAGAGTTACTAAGTTTGTTTTTACTCGTCATAGGTAAAAACAAATATGTGTTGTTTTTTTTTCTTTGTTAACTATAGAGCAAGTAATAATATAGTAAATACTATGTACACATTTACCTAAACCAGGAGACTAAAGACGTATCGATTTAACAAGGACTTCGATAAAAATATCTTCATTACTGTAGGGTATTGTAACGCATTTCCCACATTATTTTTACTGTAGGTATTTTTGAAGCTATATTGACTTAATAAATTAACATAAGTATTAAAAATATTTTGATAGGTATTTTTATTATCAAAGTCGTAATAATATAATTAGATACGTGATTATACTTCGCTACTCTACCTACTCCAATATGCTGGAGGGTGGTTTTTGAAGGTCACACACCAGTGGTATATTCTTTTAGCAGTGAAGGACCATTTTACTACAGTCTCGCTATGGATCATTATGACAGTCGTTGTCATTATTGACAGAATTCTATTAATTGACTTCTGATCCTTATTCAGTACATTCGTAGGTGTCCCCTAGACGTTGGCGTAGCAGATAGCGTAGGAAGAACACGTTGAGCCGATGGTTTCGATCGTTATAACATCTTTAAATACTACGGTATACCAAGTAACGGGCCGCAGCGTTTCCCTGTGCGTTACATAATCATACCAACCCGCCTGTCAAACGTAGTGAGTGACAACCCCCCTCTTGAAATTCCTGAAGCGACAGTGGACGAGTGGCGCCATCTACCACCTAGCAGCTTAAGCTGCTAGGTGGTAGATGTTAACCTGTATCGCGCAATACGAGTTCGCAAGCCAATTCGAACATATACAAGTTCCGAACAGTAACAAAAGGCCTTCGGTCGTCGGGTATACCACCTCGCCCGGCAAAGAAGATCTTCATTTTCTGTGGATGAGTTGGTACTCATCCCCAGAAAATGAAGATTCTTCTTCCAACCGATCTTCTACAGGACCATGTGCAGTAGAGGTCGTTATACGGGCTGATGATGTTGATGACATGTAAACTATATAAATAATATAAACTTTTCACTGGGATATTAAATAAACTCTATTAACATATAGGCTACAAAAAATCACGCTCCGACCCACTGGAGCAGAGTAACGCGGGTAAACCCGCGGGGCGCAGCTAGTAATAGATACATAATTCATTCGACGAATATGGTATAAAAATTCATACACTTCAGCATAGAAGTTGTTTACATGTTCGAATTAGGGTGCAAACTTCTATAGTGCGATATAGGTTTTTTTATAGTTGGTTACTGAAGATACTAGATGGCGTTGCGTTTATATGGATTTTATGTTCAACTACTATCGATAGTTACATACATACAGATGGTTAGTTAAGGACGCCGTAGCAAATTTAGTTTTTTTTTGTCAGGTGGATGTCCCCACAAGTTTAGATACAGGGCTAGTTCTTGTTACTCCACTGACTACATTTATGACAAATCTGTTTGACTTCATTTTCCAGCAAGGAGTATAGATGCATCTTTGTGCCATGCTAGCTGTGCATAGGTATACGCTCGCTCGACTTGATACCGCGCTAGCTCAAAAAAAACCATACCTCTGTTAATGCGGCAACTCAATATTGTAACGTGTTTAAGACAGTGTAGCAAGGGTTTGTTATTGCGATGTCCTTCTTATTTCTTGTAGAGTTATTTTATCACATGTTTGGCCACTACAATTTGAACAAATGATCGAACATTTCAAGCCACTTTTTCGGCAACCGCAGGCAGCATTCACAGAATGAATCTCTCATACATTCTTCTGATGCAAGTGACATGGACCTGGAAGAAGATAATTCGCAATTCGAATTTTTTTATAAATCTTACATCGACTAATAAAATTAATCAAATACCTACAATTTATTAAATTAATATTCTGCGATCCTGATTGGAAAACAGCTACTTATATCGCGCAAATGATAACGAATTTGGATACCTACATGAACAAATTTTTATTCCTTTTTTCAATAATTCGTTAAAATATTTTTATTTACTTTTTAGTCTATCATTTCCCTCCTTTTCACGATAAATATAATCGTTACCGTCTCCATGATAACATTTTTCGATTATACTTTTTTGTTTGCATGCCAGAGTAACGTATTACCGCTCATCGCTGATTTCCGATTCCAGGAGACAATTTTTATTGCGCTAGAACTCAGCAACTAATCATTTTACAAGAAAAAGTTTGACACAAAACATTTTTTTCGTATCTCTGAAAATTATTGAGATACTTTACAAAAACAAAAAAAATTTTTTTTTTTACCTAAATATATCGGAAAATATCAACAATAGGGGGAAAAGTTTGATATTAAATTTTATTTTATAATTTTATTTTCCAAGATATATGCACAAAAGCGGTTTCCAAGATGGCGGCTGACGCTCACGGTTTCGGGCGACAGAAACTCGGTTTTATACTTAGGGGGCACCCTCTGACATAATCCAATCGAAAAATCACGTAGAAGGATTTCATGCAGAGCGGACCGATTTTTGGTGCTAAAATTCCTGGGCTACTAGTTTTCAGGCCTACTGTAATTGGCGACTGATTTTGTTAGGTACTTTTATTCATCATCATCATCATCACCAGCCTGTTGTAGTCCACTGCTGAACATAGGCCTCCCCCATCGATTTCCAGCGGGAACGATCGCTAGCGGCCTGCATCCACCGACTTCCTGCGACCTTTATGAGGTCGTCGGTCCATCGTGCAGGCGGTCGTCCTACGCTGCGCTTGCCAGTACGTGGTCTCCACTCGAGAACCTTTTTGCTCCATCGGCCGTCAGTTCTTCGAGCTATGTGTCCTGCCCATTGCCACTTCAGCTTGCTTATCCGTTGAGCTATGTCAGTGACCTTCGTTCTCCTGCGGATCTCTTCATTTCTGATTCGATCACGCAGAGAAACGCCGAGCATAGCTCTTTCCATAGCTCGCTGAGCGACTTTGAGCTTTCTTATGAGGCACACAGTAAGAGACCACGTCTCAGATCCATATGTCATCACTGGTAACACACATTGATTGAAGACTTTGGTCTTCAGGCACTGAGGTATTTTGGACGAGAAGATCTCTCGAAGCTTCCCAAACGCTGCCCAGCCGAGTCGGATTCGACGATTGACCTCTTTCTCTAAGTTGGTCCTACCTAGTTGGATCGTTTGACCTAGATATATGTATTCGGTCACAACTTCGAGAATGGAGTTTCTAACGGCTATAGAGTTGGGCACTACATGGGCGTTATGCATGACTTTCGTCTTGCCCATGTTCATTCTAAGCCCAACTTGTTGAGAAACTCCATCGAGGTCATTGAGCATCTGTCCAAGGTCCTCCAGCGATTCTGCCATGATCACTATGTCGTCGGCAAATCGAAGGTGAGTGATGTACTCGCCATTTATGTTGATGCCGTGTCCTTGCCATTCCAGGAGCTTGAAGGCGTCCTCCAGAGCAGCCGTAAAAAGTTTGGGAGATATAACATCTCCCTGTCTTACGCCTCTCCGTAGCGGGATTGCCTTCGTACATTGGCCCTGTACTCGGACCGACATGGTGGCGTTTTTGTACAAGCACTTCAGCACTTCAATGTACCGATAGTCGATACGACACCGCTGAAGAGATCTTAGAACCGCCCAAATTTCGACCGAATCAAAGGCTTTTTCATAGTCCACAAACGCCAAGCATAGGGGCTGATTATACTCCTCGGTCTTCTGTATAATCTGCCGCAGCGTATGTATGTGGTCTATGGTACTAAAGCCTTTTCGGAAGCCGGCTTGTTCGGGAGGCTGGAAGTCATCGAGCCTGTGTTCGAGACGATTTGTGACGACCCTCGAGAACAGCTTATAAACATGGCTCAGCAATGTGATGGGTCTGTAATTCTTCAACATGGTTTTGTCACCTTTTTTGAAGAACAGAACCACCACACCTCTGCTCCATGATTCTGGCGTTTGTCCCTCGAGTAAGACGGAGTTAAAGAGCTTCTGAAGGACTTTAAGTATCGGTGTTCCACCCGCATTCAGAAGCTCAGATGTGATTCCGTCATCACCTGGCGCCTTGTTGTTTTTAAGCTGTTTAAGGGCCATCATAATCTCGTATAGGCTGATGTCCGGGAGATCTTCGGTATTGTGTCGGGTGATCCTTGCTCTGGGGTCTTTGGCTTGGCTGTTAGCGGGCTTGACTGTTGAGGCATACAGCTGATTATAGAAGCTCTCTATCTCCCGTAAAACCTCTGGCTTACTCGACGTCACTACCCCATCTTCCTTCTTCAGCTTTGTCAACTGGCTTTGCCCAATAGAGGTGTCTCTTGCGAACACTTTGGAGCCTTGGTTTCGCTCTATCGTCTCCTTAATACATTTTGTATTATAGGAGCGAATGTCGTGACGCAATGACGTTAAGATATGTCTATTGAGCTGCCTAAATGACTCCGCATCGTCTGGAGTCTGGAGCATCATCGTACGTCGTTTAGCCATGAGGTCCCGGGTATTAGTGGATAGTTTCTGAGGTCTATTTCTAGGGTGGGGTTTAAAATATTTAAGCCCCACCGTATGCACAGTGTCTACTAGCCCGCTGCTGAGATCGTCCACAGATTCGCAGCTGTCTAGACATTCGAGGCGATTACTTAGTTCGATCTGAAAGGTACTTTTATTATTTGTTTTATTTATTGCTTTGTATCACCATCTTTTATCAATATTGTGAATTGTTTGATGAATTGATGAACGTATAAATAAATGTGACGTTTTTGGTGCAACTTAATGTCGACTCGTGTCGCGAGATGGCCTAAGACGGTGAGCCGTCATATTCTTATTTGAACCCTTTCAGAAAAACAATCGAACATGTTTTTCCACTGTCATGTCATTGTGATGATGTATTTTCTTTGTTGCAAAATTACCCAAAAAATATCTGATTTTCAACGTTAAAATTAGCCGTGTCCTGAGCTGACCTTTCGCCCTAACCAAAAGACGTGTTTCTTTATTGCGCTCCGTTATACCTACTATCTCTAAATGTGTAACGCCATTAACACAATCCCATTACAAAACAAAAAACTCAACAGCCTCATTATTATTAACCCCTCCACATAATTAAAACGAAAACAATAGCTAATCGCGCCCATATAGTCCGCCATTAATTTCGGGCGGAAAATAGCGTGCGTAGCGGCCATTTTATGTCATTAATTAACTATTCAAACATATTTAGCTTAATAACTACCTTTAAACTCGGTCCCGATCGCGTTTAAAGGTAATTAATAACCTTTTCAACTATAATTTCACGTTCTAGGTCAGTAAGGCACGTTAATTTCTTTTAAAAATGGCGTCTCATTTTGCCTCGCTTTTATTGGCCAGGCGTAATGATGTGCCATAAAGTAAAGTCATTTGTTTTTTAATTAGGCACGTACTCCTATTTAAATGGGACATTAAGCCACATAACGATGCTTGCGTCATTAATGGTAAGAAGTAAGTATGTAAGTCAGTAGGTATATATATTCTACTTACTTACATACGCTACCTTTGCTTTCAATTATTGGGGTACAAACTACTTTGGCCAAATCTTATACTGATATATAAAGCTGAAGAGTTTGTTTGCTTTAACGCCCTCAACTCAGTAACTACTGGACCGATTTGAAAAAGTGTTAGATGGCCCATTTATCGGAGAAGGCTAAATTTAACTATAAAGTTCCCACGGGACCGGGAGTTACGCGTGCGGAAAGCTAGTTGAGTTATATAGACACCATGGTTCAGTTTTTTTCTGTATTGATCTGGTTCATCATCTTCAAATGTGAGTCATCGTGCTTCAAAAGAGATAATTTATTAATGTAAGAGTGGAATGTTTTACATTTTAAATGTAGTTAGATGTTCGTAATTGTAGCGACATCTACAATAACCGCACAGACTATACAAAGACGGGCAGCGCCATCTAGCACCTAGCATCTTAACTAACCTGTATTACGAAATACAAGTGCGTAAGCCAATTCATATAAAAGTACTAAATATCAACACCGTCGGCCGCCTGGCATACCACCTCGTCCGGCTAAGAAGCTCTTCATTTTCACCAACCACATCTATAAATAGGCACACAAACTTTAAGTAGACGAGCAGCGCCATCTACCAGCTAGCATCCCAACTAACCTGTATCGCGCAATACAAATTCGAAAGCCAATTAACGACCTAATTATTTAATTTAAACTGAAATTTTAATTTGAATTGACACAATGCAACTAACCTTGCAAAATGCACTTTATGTTCTACTACAAACATAGGGGAAAATAAAAATAAAATAAATATTTAGGGGGCTTCCCATAAATATTTATTTTATCTTTATTTTCCCATACAACAACTTTTTTTTATTTTTGCTCGATATCAATAACGGCAACACGTTGGCACTCCAAAATGGTAGGTACGGAACCCTTCGTTTGAGTTGCGTAAGTGTCTTATGTATCCTACTAATATTATAAACGCGAAAGTTTGTAAGTGGATGGATGGATGGTTGGAGGTTTGTTACTCTTTGACGCAAAAACTACTGAATGGCTGAAAATTTGTAGTAGCACATAAAGTGCATTTTGCAAGGTTAGTTGCATTATTGTACGTTATTAATTTAAAATAATGTTCAAATTAAATAATTAGGTCGTTAATTGGCTTGCGAACTTGTATTGCGCGATACAGGTTAGTTGGGATGCTAGGTGGTAGATGGCGCTGCTCGTCTACTTGAAGTTTGTGTGGCCATTTATAGATGTCGGTACGGTAGTCCTCTCCGAGACTGCAAGTCGATCGTGTTTGTTGAAGTTCCAGTGAGTTGGAACTGATTCCAGTGCGTTGGAATCGAGGCGGGACCATAGTGGCTGCGACTGCGTGCGGCGTTTGATGCTGGTATTGCTGCGTAGACCAGTGTGCGAGGTCGTGTACGCAGTGCCGCGGCCGTGGTGCTGTAGCCGAAGTCGATGGAGCCGTGTTGAGGAAGCAAGTTGCTTGGATAAAGGTTGTGCTTGACTTGGATAAAGAGTAGCTTGCTGGAGCCAATTGTAGAGGAACGGTTAATATATACCTACCTAATACAGATATGTATCTACCTACGTTAATTTGATCATCGGTGGCGCAGTGATCGAACCCAGAATACCAGGGCTCAGAATAAAATACCGTAGTTTATTCTGAGCCCTGGTATTCTGGGTTTGATCCCATTTGGGACAATTATTTATGTATACCATAGATAGTTGTGCTGTGTTTGAGTGTGCTTTTTGCCTGTGAATTTCATGTTTGTAAAGACACTAGGATAAATATACCTAG
Source organism: Nycteola revayana (assembly GCA_947037095.2). Taxonomy (NCBI): domain Eukaryota; kingdom Metazoa; phylum Arthropoda; class Insecta; order Lepidoptera; family Nolidae; genus Nycteola; species Nycteola revayana. Next base: position 12,685,504 of record OX344851.2, on the reverse strand, counting down.
TGCGATAGTTGTCTTAAAAAACACAAAATCAACACTTATTTAAATAGGTAGGTACATAACTAATAACATTTGTCAGCCATGTAAAAGATAATGGTTTGTGTAGAAATCATTCGATTTAATTTAATCTAATCATATCTAAGAGCTACTTAACGTTGGGAAATCCTAAAATGAAAACTATCTGAGTAATATAATGCATTTACAAAGAATGTTACATTAAGCATTTTGAAAATAAACCATGTCCCATTAAAAATCAAACTATAACGGTAACCAGGTTTATATCTAATGCAGAGGAGGCAAGGAAAATGGATTGGATGCATATTAATTTTAGTAAATATAGGAAATAGTTAGGTACTAAAACATGTTATTAATAGAGCACAGGCAGTGTAAAAGTAGTAGTATAAAAAAATACCGCTTAGGTATCTCATTAAGCAAGGCTGACGTATTTATTTATTTAATCTGTGTATAAACCTAAAGGCCGTTTGGTTTCCGGCTTAGAATAGACCACCATGTCTTCCCATGGGTGTCGTAAAAGGCGACTAAGGGACATATGGCTGATGGATGGACAGCAGCATCTATTAGCTCAACATTTGCATCTTACTGCGATCACCAATCCATCTGCCAAGCGTGGTGATTATGGCAATATCCCTCTACGATCCTGGCTTGCCAAGGTCTGTTAAGAGGAGGCCCCTGTTCAGCAGTCGACGTCAACGGGCTGTTGATGATGATGATTATGAAACTATAGGCTACCTTGATATTTTTTTCTTAACATAGTGTTAAGAAAAAAATATGTCGGACAAACTACTGTATTTTTTTCTTAACACTATGTGTCCGAAGGATGAAAAATCTTTCAAAACCAGTTGGTATGTTTATATTTCATGCCTATCTTTGTAAAGCTAATTGTCACTGTCATCATGACATTTGGAATTCCAGACTCCAGTCAAACGTCAGTTACTACATCACAGTGAAATCGTTTTTATTCATATTTATCAATTAAATTAAAATGTTCGTGCGAAGATAATGTGTTTTAATGAAAATTGTTTTATGATTTAACACTAAGATTGATGTATCGTAGTATAAATTTAATGGGTTATCGTATTAGCGGCTCAAAATGTCTCTGTTTATGTCTTATTTTAACTTTTGTTATGGGTTGTTATCTAGCCGCTTTACCCATACAATACGGTAAGCAAAGTTCAATAAGACTCTCGAGTATCTATTTAAGTGGTCTATGATGCTAATTTTGGACTAAAAATGTGCTTTTTTCCACAGAAAAAGAGGCCTTACCTAGCATAGCTCGACATCGAATAGACGTGAAAGAGTTGCCGAAAAAGCGGCTTGCAGTCCTCGTACCATTTCGGGATCGCTTCGAAGAGCTATTAGAATTCGTTCCCCACATGTACAAGTTCTTAAACAAGCAGAAAATACCTTTTCACATATTTGTTATTCAGCAGAAAGATAATAACAGATTTAATCGAGCATCTCTTATAAATGTAGGCTTTCTGTACAGTCGAAAGAACTTTGATTATATAGCTATGCATGATGTAGACTTGTTGCCATTAAACAACAATTTAAAGTATGACTATCCATCGAAGGGTCCTGTACATATTTCGTCACCACAAACTCATCCAAAATATCACTATGAAACATTCATAGGAGGAATACTTTTGGTGAAGAGACAACACTATGAGCTGGTGAATGGTATGTCGAATAATTATTGGGGCTGGGGACTGGAAGACGATGAGTTTTATGTAAGATTAAAAGATGCTAACTTAACTGTGATTCATCCAAGCAATATCACTACAGGAATTGAAAATACTTTTAGGTATGTATATATTATAAATCTTAAATTTACAGAAACTAAATCATTTTAAATGACAACATATTTTTTCTACATAAAATAACCAAATAAAATTAATTAATTTAAGACAGTAAATCAAAAGTAAGCAAAAATATGTTTTGACTATTTACAAATACCTGTAATAGCTTTACATGAATATATATGGGTGATTCTCTGTAAGCTCGTACAGGTCCCATACAAATGCTGTCCTAACAATTTTTTCTAATATTTTCCATAACATGGTGATCTATTTTGAAGAAAATTAACTATTATTTTAGTTAGATAAGAAGGCCAGTTGAATTTATACATATTTTTTGAGTTATTAGCAATTTTCAAAAAAAACATGACAGTGGACTGTTTGACGCATCAGGGGACTGTTTTGAATGTGACAAACAAGCTGTTAAGTGAGATAAAAGGCTATATCATTTATTATTTTTATGGAACATTTAAGCATTTATAATCAACAAAGTTTTTTAGCAAAATAAAACAATTGAAAACAGAAATTCTTTGCATGTTACTCTGATACCATCCGCTGCACCTTTGCCATGGCTTTTTGGTTTAGTTCCATGTATATAGTTCTACTATTTAATATTTTGGCTTTCTTTAGAGAGTTTGATTGCCATTATAAAACATAGTTTTATTACGATATTGCCTTACAAGGCCATAGCTTATGAAATTCACTCTTTTTCCTCATGGAAGGTCTTCAAAATTGGGTTTAGATATGTCTAAATAACAGTAGGTGAATGGGGTTTTCTTTGGCGACTGTAAAAAGAAAATATGGAATTGCGTAGGTTCCACTGAAATGACGGGCCTGTATTTCTTCTGAGTACGTAGTGCAATAGTTTTCGCTGAAAACTACGTGGATCCGGACTTCATCATCTACAAGATGATGAAGTCCTCTTTTTGTTTTAACTTTCACATCTCCCTAATCTTTTTTGTACTTCTTCTCGATCCTTTCATTTCGTTTTTCAACTTCTTTCGTTGTTTTGTAGCTTCTTTTAATATTGAATAAAATTGCTTGGCATGGAGATATTTGAACTAGAACTGCAGTATAAAGTCTTGAAGGCAAAGTATCTGCTTCTGAATCTAATATTGGTGTATGTTCTCATACAAAAGTAAAAGGGACACTTTTCAGTCTTAGTCTTTCGACTCGGTAGACAGTATACTTTTTCCGCTTTTTTAAGGCAGCTCTGTGCTCACGAAGTGTTATATTCTTTGCTATCTTCCGAAAACTTATTTCTTTCTCTTTTGGTATTTCAACTCCTCCTTTTCATTCATTTTAGAAAAAAATGAATACAGTTATGGTTCTAAAAACAATAGGATTTCTTTAAAAATAATTAAATAACTTTTTTTTAAATCGGCTGTACAGGCCGATTACGACCTTACAGAGAATCACCCATATACGTATATATATATTTTTATTAGTCATTTTTAGGATTTCGTAGCCAAATGGCAAAAAACGGAACCCTTATAGATTCGTCATGTCTGTCTGTCTGTCTGTCTGTCCGTCCGTATGTCACAGTCACTTTTTTCCGAAACTATAAGAACTATAATGTTGAAACTTGGCAAGTAGATGTATATTGTGAACCGCATTAAGATTTTCACACAAAAAGAGAAAACAAAACAAAAAAATTGGGGTTCCCAATACTTAGAACTGAAACTCAAAAAAAAATTTTTCATCGATCCCGTACGTGTGGGATATCTATGGATAGGTCTTCAAAAATGATATTGAGGTTTTCTTTGTCATTTTTTTCTAAACTGAATAGTTTTCGCGAGAGACACTTCCAAAGTGGTAAAATGTGTGTCCCCCCCCCTGTAACTTCTAAAATAAGAGAATGATAAACCTAAAAAAAATATATGATGTACATAACCATGCAAACTTCCACCGAAAATTGGTTTGAACGAGATCAAGTAAGTAGTTTTTTTTTAATACGTCATAAACCGTAAACCGCAGTTTACCTTTCATTCATTCAACATCTATCAAAGTTACAACGAACTACAAGAACTTTTATACTTTGTTACTTGTTGTATTCTTGATATCAAAAATAGGTATGCACTTGTACGGAACCCTTCGTGCGAGAGTCCGACTCGCACTTGGCCGGTTTTTTGTATTTTTTTATCATTTTTTATTTGACTTATAATAAGTACCTACAATCTATTCGTCTACATTATCAATAAACATTTTCATTTTCATACTATAAATGAAAGAGTCTGGAGGTTTGTTTTAAGCATGCATAACAACCACTTCACATTATATATAAAACAGATGTAAGCAATCATTTTATATTTAGTCATCTTATATATATAATGCATGCACTCAATATTAGATACTCAAGTTTCTTTAAGACCACTGCCTCTTTATTGAAATCTGTATTATTATTGACAGGCACTTTTCAAACACATGGATGGTCATATTCAGAACAACTATCTGTGGTTGCTGTGTGGTCTCAAAAGTTGTTGTCCCTTTAGAAATTAGAAAAAAATACCAACTCTTATGCTTTCAGACACGTCCACGACAAGACATATCGTAAACGCGACATGCGGAAGTGTTACAACCAGCGCGAAGTGACCCGCCGCCGTGACCGACACACTGGAGTACAAGATGTAGCATACACCTTACACAACACTCACACAGTGGCTGTAGATGGACTGAATGTCACCGTGCTGAATGTGGAACTTCTATGTGATAAGACCAAGACCCCTTGGTGTCAATGTCCGGAGCCAGCCAAGATTGTCAAGAAAGTTTAAGTGCGATAAATCTGGCCTGTGTTGAAATGAAATCTTTGCACTTTAAGAATGTAGCAGACAAATTGACCAAAAATGATGTTTCATATGGTTAAATTAATATAAAATTTGTATTTTGAATGTAAAAGGTCTTAAAAAGGCATTGTAAATATATCCAAACAGATTTTATACTAATTTTTAAATTTATTAATAAAACTAACTAGTTTGTCCGAAAATGGCCTAAATGTATTCATGCCGTTTTAAGTCAATTTGTGCATTAGATACGTAAATTGCGAATATTTCATCTAAATTTTTAAATTGATGGTAGGATATTTTTTCGGTGGTATTAAATATGCTGTATCAATGATACAAAGCCCCAGGCTTCAGGCCTCAGAAGATGTGTGGTAGAGGTAGAGGACCTCACCAACAACATTTGTTGGGATCCCGTCTAAGGCTTAGACCAATTTTTTATTAGTTCCGAGTGTCTGCTATGGAATGTTCTGTGTTTACTTACTTTAATGTTTATAACTAAGATTATTAAAACCAATTCTCTAAAAAACGATTTTTAAAATCTCAGATAGCATTGAAATAATAGCATAATTCTGTCATTTTCACATTTTCAATTGTTTTGTAATAATAGTATAATTCTGGCATTTTCAAATTGGTGGTAGAAAAAAAAATGGGACGCATAAGAACATGATTTAAAATATTTTAAATGTGTCTATATGCACAAAGAATATTTTGATTTGTCAATTCGTTTTTTAAAAAGCTTTTGTCTATTTAAAAATTTAATATTACATTTCCATGGTAAAACTGATGGTAAATCAATGTAAGCGTATCTAGCCATTGGGCTATAGAGCCCAATGGCTAGGGCGTCGGACTTGTGATCTTGAGGTCGCCGGTTCGAACCCCACCCATTGCACTACCGACGTGAACCCACTCGTAACACAAGCATTTTAGCTTATCACGAGGGGTAAACAAGAATACTAGTAAGACTGCAAAACTCTGCTAGTAATCTTATGTAAAGAAAATAAAAAATCGTCGTACCAATGGTTAGCAACGATTAAAAATCAGTGTTTATAATAATATGTCATAGCTACATTAAAATTGAATTGTTTATACCGTAAGTTATTATAGAGGGCACCACTTGTACTTTCTGAGATTACTAGTTAAATATTCCAATAATATGACAACTATTAATTTATGGGATTTTTAGAGTTATTAATTAATTAAAGGGGATTGTTAAGACTGTAATATTTAATTTACCGTGAGTTAATGACACTAAAATGCGCGCGCACCAAAATATTAGCGAAAGCATCTTATCATTTTGTGTCACAACCGCACAGCATTCTGTTTAGTTTTAATTTAAGTATTTATCGTATACTTTATGCTGCTGTATTATACTTAACAGTGCCGTATTAGCCATATAGCAAGAGTAGCAAATGCTACGGGCCGCGCGATTTGAGGGGCCCCGCACACCAAGATACGTGCGCAAGCAAGAAATTGGATTCAATATATAATTATATATATGATTATAATCATATGGATTCGAATCATGGTGCTTCACAATTGGTGGCCTAATAGGCCTAATAAAAAAAAAGCTCACTGAGCGCGATTCTGAATCATTACTAATATACCGGATAGAATTTGCTGCAGGCCCCGCGCTGGCTTAATACGGCACTAATACTTAATTATCCTTAAATCTTCCAGTACTAGTCACACATAGACTAATACTTATCTATTGTTTGCCATATTTTATATCCCATTCAATATCGAGGGCATTATTATTCGGTCATGTCGGCCATACTCTCAGCAGATTAGCTTTCTGCGCAAGGGCCAGGATTTCTTTATATTTTAACTAACACACGAAACACTTTCGAGAACTAAAAAAAATGCGAACCACATTTTCTTTTTTAAGTGTATACAAAAGTAGGTAGCCTTTATTTATAAATAATAGTCGGCTGAGGGACTACCCTCCGAAAGCACGTTAAGCGATTGGTCCCGATTTTTATAATATCATCTATAACAAGAGTATATCAGGGAACGGGCAGCAGCCTTTCCCTGTGTATTACAACATAATACTGAGGTCACCAATCCGCCTGCGAAGCGTGGTGACTATCGCAAAACCATTCCTCGGCAGGAGGCCTATGTTCAGCAGTGGAAGTTGTACGCGCTGATGATGATGACCCAGTTTTATTTACTTGCAAGGGAGAACAGTTATGGCCCTTGGAACATACTGAAAAAATCATTAAAGCCCTAAGTATTTAAGTTCGGGGACTCCTGACTAATTGATATAAGTGTAAATAAATTCATTGTGTACAACATTATTTGGATAATTTATTAAATCCCATTAAGGGATATCATAAATTATCAAAATAATGTAACATAATAATTATGTAATAAACTTTCAAAGCAATAAGATGGAACAACAGAAGAATGATCACAATTTTGTATTTGTATCAAAAAACTAAACTATATTAAGAATGTTGCAATAAAATGGTTATAATATTGTATTGTTATTAATATTGTAAATAAAATCCATTTTGTATTTTAACGTTTTGTTTTATAGAAGCAGATCCTATAGGAATTTTATATTTTTTTTTAACTGAATAATGCGACTCAGTATCATACTTTAGACATATTTAATGCAAGTGTAGCGACATCTACAGTAGTCGCACAAACTATAAGAAGACGAGCAGCGCCATCTAGCACCTAGCATCATAACTAACCTGTATCGCGCAAGACAGATTCGCAAGCCAATTCGAACAGATACAAGTTTTGAATATCAACAAACAGCCGTCGGTCGCCGGGCATAGTAGATGAATACCACTAGCCGTTCCTCTACACAAGAAATAATATCTATTATTTACAGATTATTTCTTGATTTGCACATTTACAAGACATAATATCTATTATTAACAGATTATTTCTTGATTTGTACATTTACAAGAAATAATATCTATTATAAAAGATTATTTCTTGATTTGTACCTTAAATTATAAAATAGGTTCCACTAGCGGTTTTAAGCCACTCCGGAACCAAAATCCTGAATGACATAAGTACTTACTGGCTTACCCACATTCAAAACGAGTAAGCAATAAGATAACTCTCGGCTAACGCGACTACCGACTGTTGTATGTATCTTGACTGCAACTTAGGCGAATCAACAAGTCCCAGATAACTGAATAGAACCTGGACCTCTCACCAATGGCGGACGGAGGAGTACCAAGGGGGTTTTAGTGGCATAGGGTCCTCTCCTCGTGGTATGACTAGCATACCACCGCTATGGAGACGACGATTCCTTCGCCGGCGCGGGAACGCAGCGGCGGAGGGGATGCGTAACATCACATCTCCATCCAATCAAAAAAAAATACAAATTGTATTAACAATACTTTCTTTATTGTTTATAACATGAGATGCGTGCACAATTATTACTTCCGGCCGACTGCCCGCGTCACACCGGCCTCGCTCGGAGAACGAAGGGGCCGCGCGGGCGCAGGGGGCGCACGGGGTTCGTTCGGGACTCGCGCATTGCCGCGTAATAATGTTACATACTCCCCCTTTTGACCCAGACTTGTGCCCTCACGGATGGTCAAACAAACATAAGGCAAATGCGAGACGATCCCGATGACACCCCTCAAGAATAATATTCTTAAACACTAAACATAGGTAAACAATGTAATGCAGTAATGACAGTAAACCTACTTTGCAGACTGTGACCGCATAACACATAAAAGAATATGAATCATTTACTAAACATTGATTGATAAGATAAACAATATGTTGGACCTTTAACTAAAATCGTAACGTATATCCCAAACCAAAACGTAAAGTCAGCAAATGGGTTAGCGTTTGCGAGGACGACCACGTTTACGAACAGGATTAACTGGCTCTGGTTCAGGCTGATCACCCTCACGTGCGTGATAGCGACGCATATCCATCACGTGATATTTACCTAACACTTCTGTTGGCGTAGCGCAGTGCGAAACTAGGTAAGTAGTGGGACTAACCTTTTTAAGGATCCGGTAAGGTCCGTCTCTCTTTGGCACCAACTTTGAGCTGAGCCCCTTCTCAGCATTACTAAGTACGTGGCTGCGTAGAAGCACCAAGTCACCTGGAATGTACTCTGTCCCTTGCTGTCGGCCCTTGTCCTTCGCAATTTTCTGGACATCCTGCTGATGTTCTATGGATTCCTTCGCAGCGGTCAGGGTATCGGCTAGCTTGAGCAGGTACGGAGTCACCTGTGGCACGTAGTTCTCGGCTTCTATAACAGCACGAAGATCAGCCTGCGCGTCCAGCGGAGAACGAAGCTCACGAGCGAAAGTCAGGAATGCGGGGGTGTTACCTGTGCTACTAGTAAGAGAGCTATTTAACGCGAATCTAATGAAAGCTAGTGCTTCTGGCCAGTGACGATGCTCCTTTTCAACAAAAATGGCAAGCTGTGTCTTCAGTTCCCTGTTCTTGCGTTCCACAGGGTTGGCTTCAGCATGGTACAGCGGTACAAGGTTCTGTTTCACACCTAGTACGAACATGGCATGCTGCATCACATCGGCCACGAACTGGACGCCGTTGTCGGACACGAGACGCCGTGGTACGCCATAACGCAGGAACACTTCTGAAATGAGAATCTTGGCGCAGGCCTCTGCTGTTGCTTCTTCCAGAGCGAAGATTTCGACCCACTTACTCGCTGTGTCCTCTACAATAAGGATCCACCTTTCACCATTCGAGCCCTTAGGGAGCGGCCCGAAGAGGTCGACGGCTATCACCTCGAAACGCTGAGCAGGAACAGGCGTCTGAATAAGTCCCGCAGGCTTCTGGTTAGAGGGCTTATACCTCTGGCACTCGATGCAGGTCTTGAGGTATTCCTCCACGTAGCGACGCATGCCAGGGAAGTAAAACCGACGTGAGACACGATGCAGCGTCCTCTCTACACCTCCGTGTCCTGAAGTTGCAGCGTCGTGACACTCAGCCATTACCTTCTTTCGCAGGTTTTCAGGTACGACGAGCTGCGGTTCCTCGGATTCAACATCGGCGTAACGGTACAGTACCCCTTTACTCATATAATAACCTCTCTCTGTCCATCTTTTCACAGCGACTTCCTCTTGTCCTTCCATCTCCTTGATGATTTTTGATACCTCGGGGTCGGCGAGTTGATCTTGGCGAACAGCTGTAGCGTCCCAACTAGGTGTCTCAACGATGACCGAGCAGACTCCGCAATCCTCACGAGCTTCACCATCGCACGGCGGGCGACTGAGGGTATCTGCGATCACGTTTGCCTTCCCAGGGGTATAATCCACCTTCAGGTCGAATGACTGGAGTTTCATGGCCCAACGAACCAGTCTGCCAGTGGGAGACTTCAAGGTAAGTAGCCACTTCAGAGGCTGATGGTCACTCGCAACATGTACCTTGTGTCCATCGATATATCCCCGGAACTTTTCGACAGCCCACACCACTGCTAGAGCCTCCCTCTCGGTAGTAGAATAGTTCCGCTCCGGTGGCGTTAGCAGGCGGCTAGCATACTCGATCGGTTGTTCGACGGTCGGCGACTCCCCCTGGAGTAGAACAGCCCCGATGGCGTAGCTGCTTGCATCGGTCCTGAGGATGAAAGGCTTTGTATAATCGGGCTGGGTAAGTATAGGCGCAGAGGTAAGTAATATCTTCAATTGTTTGAAAGCATTAACCTGTTCTTCTTCCCACTTCCAGGTCTGATCTTTCTTAGTGAGGAGCGTAAGCGGTTGAGCAACTTTAGAAAAGTTTGGAATGAACTTCCTAAACCAGCTGCATGTCTGAAGAAACGATTTCAAGTGCTTCAACGAACTTGGCTCTTTCATATTAATGATGGCAGCTACCTTGTCTGGGTCCGGGGACACTCCTTGCGGCGTGATGACGTGCCCCAGATACTTAACATTGACACGCGCAAAGACACACTTTGAGCGTTTGGCTCGGAGGCAGAAAACGCGAAGGCGGTCGAAGACAGCGCGTAGATCACAAAGGTGCTGCTCGAAGGTACCTGAGATTAAAATCAGATCATCGATATATCCAAGCAAGGTCACGTCCTTGAGAGTTGCTCCAGAACGAAAACGATCGATTAAACGTTGAAATGTGGCCGGCGCGTTGCATAGACCAAAGGGCATGCGCTTAAATCGATGAACGCCGAACGGAGATATGAAGGCGGTTTTGTCCTGATCCTCCTCCCGGACCCTCACCTGCCAGTAGCCAGATCTCAAATCGATGGTACTCATGAAGCAACTCTTCCCTGTATATTGCAACAGGTCGTCAATGACGGGCAAAGGGTAGGAGTCCTTCTTGGTGACTGCATTTAGTTTGCGATAGTCGACGCAGAACCTGAAGGTACCATCCTTCTTGGGCACTAGTAGGGCGGGTGCAGCCCATGCAGACTCACATTTTTCTACTATGCCCTCTTCAAGCATCTTATTCAGCTGGGTCTCCATAACAGCTTTCTTAGCTGGAGTAAGTCTATACGGCGGTACAGCAATAGGTAAATGGTCACCTGTGTCTATGCAGTGCTCTGCAAACGGTGTGGGGCCTCCCCCTTCTGCGAAGACGTCCTCGTACTGTTCAAGAAGCTCAGCAAGGCTGGTCCTCTCCGATGGTGACAGCATAGCTCCTTCGTCAGACCGCAGCACGTCCGTAGCCGCGCAGCCCACGTAGCTCCGTGTCGACTCGCACAGGAGCGGATGAGTCTGAGGATGGTCAGCCAAGAACCATGAGTTTTCATTCAAGTTAAGGATAATACCTGCCTTATAAAGGAAATCGATGCCCAACAATGTGTCATTGTGTTTTGCCTCGGGCAAGATTATGAATGTTGTTGGGATCACCGAACCCTCCAGCCTTACATCTACATCCACGAGATTAACGTCCAAATCGCGGGCGAACCCATCAGCCAACTTCACATTAAGGCGGCTTTTATGAAATGAATACCCAAGTTTAACTAACAGTGCATAAAGACTCGAACCAGCAACACAACGTTTAGCAGCCGTATCTACTAATCCCATACCGCGGTAACCATCTATTTCTATATGAAGTATAGGACGACCTATGCCGTCATGACACTTAGTGTTAGAGCTTAAATCACTCACCAGATTATTTGTTAACACATCACAGTCCGCATTACAAATGTTTGACATGCTCTGTTGAGAACAACAAATAAGACAATCATCAATCTTAGGTGTACATAAACACATACAAGACTTGACACTACTGAGTGTTACACAACTATTACTGAATAAACAATTGACAGCATTCAAATTATCAACATTAGAAAATAATTTGCCTCTATGAGGCCTCCTCTGAGTAGGCACAATACAAAAATCTGACACTTGTTTACTCTTTGACCATTTGTTTTTCTTACTCTTTGACCATTTGTTTGACGAGTCGTCGGCGTTGCATGAATTTGGCGGCAAGTTCTCGTAATCTTTGTTATTATTGTTGCAAATTGATGCGATGCCGAGAGACGACTTGTCAAACTTGTTACTAGGGTGCTGATAGTGATAACTATGGTCCTTAACACTACGACTATCGCACATATCCGAATTACGCACATCAAACGAGTAAAAAGATTCTTTCGGCGCCGTCGCCGATTTACACTTCGGACAATTAGCACGGATTACACCTTTTTCCCCACACCCGTAACAAACAAGGCTAGACTTATTACTAGACGATTCTTTACAGTTTTTCTTTGGGCAAAAATCACGCGTCGACTTTTGCAATAAACACAGAATAACTTTGATTCACTCGCGGTATTATTTTTATCGGCACTTTGCACTTCGTTAGACGCATTACGTAGGTACGGATCGAACCTGCGAACGCGCGATCGGCGGCTGCGCTGCTGCACTACCGGGCGGCGGGGTCAATGCACTGCTTCCCGCGCTCGTAGCTGCGAAGCGCTGCGGCGCTCGCGAGCCGGCGGCGGCGGGCGGTGCGTACCGTGCGGGTGGCGTCGTTCCTACTGGCGTAGACTGCTGCAACGAAGTACTTGCAATGGAGTTTTCCGTGATGGACTCCTCTATATCACGGGCTTTGTCGATTAGCGACTCGATATTGCTAATTGTATCCCGAGGTAATCGCTTACGAATACGTTTATGTAATAAACCGTAAATCATATCGAGCTTCGCTTCTTCTGGCAATACATAGGGAAACTTAGCGATCATACCTCGTACACGTACAATGAAGGAGTCCGCTATTTCTTCATTCTGTTCGTTAGCGAATATCTTTCGATATAGCTTGTAAGCAGGACATGGAGTACCATACATACTACGCAGTCGTTTTACGGCTTCGGACCACGAGGACACCTCGGTCCGGATCCCTCTCCACCATACTGCGGCCTCGCCGTGGAGCAGTATCGGAAGACCACGAAGCGCAAGGTCATCAGTGACCGACGCACACTCCTTGTACATCTCGACGGAGTCGATGAAGGCTTCTACGACTTCAGGATCTCTGCTCTGACCATCAAAGCGTGCTGTACACTTGGACATGTTGCCTCATTTGCCAGTCGACGACGGTGTCGGTGAGGGCGTCGGCGCGGACAAACCACCTGCTGCGTGCGATGCCATGAGGGATTCGACGAGCTGCCGATTTGCTTCCGCCTGAGTATTCGCGAAGGCGGTAAGAAATGAAGTCAGCTGGTCACCAGACATGAGCATTGGAGGAGGTCGTGTGGTTTCTTCATCCGAGCTGGTCTGCGCGTCAGCGTTAGACGCCTCAGGGTCCTTTCGTGGTTTACGTGGAGGCATCTTCACTCACTATCGTAGGTACCACAGAACAGGAACAAAGGAAACGCCCAAAAATCGAGCGCGCTCGACAACCACAAACCGGTTTTTTCTGGATTCGCGTGTTCACACACAAACACAATTGGCACACATTTCACTAAAACAATACTTAAGGGTTCGCAACGCGTAGTTTACTATATACCTAGTATAACCGTACGCGTCCCGGGTTGGAGCGCCACTTGTACTAACAATACTTTCTTTATTGTTTATAACATGAGATGCGTGCACAATTATTACTTCCGGCCGACTGCCCGCGTCACACCGGCCTCGCTCGGAGAACGAAGGGGCCGCGCGGGCGCAGGGGGCGCACGGGGTTGGTTCGGGACTCGCGCATTGCCGCGTAATAATGTTACAAAATTAAATTGCGAATCATCAATGGTAAATGTTGTCGCGATAAGACCAGAGAGTTTTATCTCATTGAAAACAAACAGAATTTAAGAAGCATACCTACTACAATGCAGTACGAACCGATAGTGTTATCAAAACAATGTATTTTCGCATTTACCTACATAGGTATCTACTGATCAAGATAGTGATTCGCAAATACCTAATTGTTAATTTTCACTTTAACTTTGCGATATTGCAACTTCTTTTTTTGCTGCAAAGGCTTACTATGTTATCTCATCAATACTAATATTATAAACAGGATGTTTGTAATGAATAAAATCAAAAACTAGTGGACCGATTTCAAAATTCTTTCACCGTTAGAAAGCTACACTATCCCCGGATGACATAGACTATATTTAATTATGAAGTTCCCACGGGAACGGGTGAACCAAATCTATATACAAATACTAACTTCCCCAACGCGGTTACACCGACGTTACTCCCGTTCCCGTAGAAACTAAATGGGCTATACAGGGAAATTACATTTTCCAATCGGACCAGTAGTTTTAAAGATAAGCGAGTTCAAGCAAAGAAACTTTTAACTTTACATATTAGTATAGATTTTTTTTTTTTTTTTTTTTTTTTTTTAAAAAGACAACTCCCGCACTAGGGAAATAAATCCCTGTGTCGCGGGGGACTTTACAAACATTCATTTCACGGACACAAAGAACACCCAGACTCAGAACAACTATTTGTGGTTCACACAAATAATTGTCCCGGGTGGGAATCGAACCCAGAACACCAGGTCTCAGAAGCAACTTCCGTAACCACTGAGCTACCGGTGTAGTCAGCTGATATAAAGCTGAGGAGTTGTTGTTGTTATTGTTGTTGGTTTGCTTGAACACATTAATCTCAGGACCTTGTAAGCACCTGTATCTGTGACATGGAGTTTTCTTTTATTTTGGATGCGTATAATTTTTGTAACATGCTACCATATTTCTTCATAATGATCTTAAAACATAGAAAGTATACGTCGTCGCCGACTTACCTACTATCCTAAATAATACTTTGGTCAATACACCACGGTGCTGTTCATACCGGTGCTTACAGTACAGACCAGAGGCAGATTATTCATAAAGCAAACTAGGCGCATGCCTAGGGGCGCGAACCTTCGCGCCAAAGGGGCGCGTGGGCTGAATAGACGCTAGAAGAGCAACTGTATTTGAGGCTACTACAAGTCTGAATAAAGATATGCCAGCTCCAAATTGGAGTAACCTCTACCACACATGTAGTAACGCCAAATTTTGATTAGTACATACTATTATTATTATATCAGCCCATAGTGTCCCACTGCTGGTTAAAGGCCTACCTCCACTCTTTCCGCGTCTCACGGCTTTCTGCGACCAGTCTTTTAAGAAGCAGTCCATGTCATCTCGACATCTTCGCTTGGGCCTGCCACGACGTCGAGTACTCCCTTTTGGCACCCAATATGATGTTTGTTTTGCCCATCGATTGTATGGCATTAGACATATGTGGCCTGCTTAGTCCCATTTTAGCTTAGCAGCTTTTACTCCCACATCGGCAATTTGCGTCGAGGAACGCAGTATTAGTACTAGTCATTTATAAAATAGGGGCGACGACGATGAGATGCTTGCCTACGGCGCTCCCAACGTTTAATCTAACTCTGGTTCAGACTTAATACCTTGCTTACTGCTTAAAGCAAATTATTACTCGAAGGACCATACCCATAAAGTTATTTAATCCTTTCTAATATTATAAACAAGAAAGTTTGTGAATACGTGTGGATAGATGTTTGTTACTCTTTCACACAAGACCCACAGAACAGATTTGACTGAAGGTTTGCATGGGGCTACAAAACATCACGATCCAACCCACAGGAGCAGAGTAACGTGGAGAACAACTAGTTTTAAATAAAACAAAACTTAATTATAAGTATTCCATTTTAATACAGATACAGAGTAATCGTTGCACAAAATTATGTTATAAACCTAATAAAAAATAAATAAACAAATTAAACTATTAGACAAACACAAGTATTAATAAAATTGTTATGTATAATTCACATATTTCTGAACTTAACAATAACATTATTAAATGAAGAACATAATCATATTTTAAAATGAACATTATCAAGTATTCCGTTGTGACTTCATGAAAAAAAGGCAAGGGCGGTCAATAGATTTAGTTGGTGGGTCCCCACCAACTAAATCTACCTACCTACCCTATTGATTTTTGAAGATTTAAGTCATCCCTAATGAAATGTAATAAAGTTATTTTTTTTATGACATTCAAATTTGTCACCTTACATTTGAATAAGAAATAACAATAGTAGGTTTTCATTAAGATTTTGGCAGCGGTTACAAAAAGCAAAAATTAACACAGCATTTTAAACTTTATTTCCATTAAAATAACGTATAAAATGCCTGATACACAGGCGAACGTAAATACATATTTCATATGCATAACTTATATATTAAAAGCTAAAATAAAATATATTTTTTTAAATAGAATATACATAAAAACAAGTCTTAGATATTGCTTTTTTATATAAACAATAAATAATCAGTTCAATTTTAAATATATTTATAGTTTTTGACAAGAATATAATATTGTGAGTAAAATAAAAATTTAATTTAAAAAAAAACATTCGTAAGTACAATGTGTATTTTAGGTTAAGGGTTAAGTTAAGTACACAATCATTCCAGCCCTACTAAAATAATAAATAATCTATCTGTCTCCTCTTAACCAATGAGAATGTCTTAAAAAACGACAAAGAAGCGGGTGTAGCCCAATGGCTAGGGCGTCGGACTTCATGTGTTCGATCCCCAACCATTACACTACGGACGTGAACCCACTCGTAACACAAGCATTTAAGCTTAGCACGGTAGGATAACGAGATGACTAGTAGTGTGTAAAAACTGCTAGTAATCTTAAAGAAAAATAGTGTAAAAATAGTTTAAAACACATATTGCAGAAGAGACTCGAGATTAAATCTACAGCTTAGAAGCATCAGGTCGGATGTGCCATTATAGGTCAGAAACATTTTTTTTTTCTGTCTTACGTAGGTAGCCACGAGGCTTATGCTACTTCACCGGGCATAAAGGCGAGCAGAGCTCCAGCCTTAATAAATGGTTTACAAACTAAGCAACCTGCGTAAGAAGCCCCTGTGGGGTTTGGACCTCGGCACAGGGCGGTCGCTGGCGATGAGTTTGAGGGATTATGACTTTTAGTATATTAGGGGAGTTTCGTGCAACTGTCGCTCTACTTTACAGTTCACGGGCCTCTCGGACTTCGGGTCTACGAGGGCATCGGATGGTTCTTTGCAAACTAAGGGTCAGGAGGAAGAGGAGGGACGCGTCGCGTTCGCGGGCGCCCTCTTCTCCGGCGGGTTCAGAAACATTCGTCGTATGTGCCTTTATCGTAAACTGGCACTTACGACCAAATGCTTCTGAAGATAATAGTACATCCGTCCCTTTGCTTCTGAGCACTAGAAATAGTGATGCTAGCTCTACTTGTCTAACAAAAAAAAGTATTGTTAACGAAAAGGGTAACTATACCCAAAAAGCTTAAGAATCTGGTATTTCCTAGGTACATGAGGGGGAATGCATAAGCAAGATTATTTTATATAATCTATAATGTGTTATCATCAAAACAATCGACCATACAATTTAAGCTCACGTTAATAGTTTCTGCATTATCAGTATCATCATCATCAGCCCGTAAAACCTCCACTGCTGAAACCATTTTCAGCAGTGGAGGTTTTACGGGCTGGCCCATGCCCATACCTCCTCCCGGGGGAAGGTATTTGCCATAGTCACCACGCTTGGCAAGCGGATTGGTGACCGCAGTATTATGTTGTACCACACAAGCAAACGCTGCTGCCCGTTCCTTTATATAGATGATGTTATAACAATCGGCACCAACAGCGTGCTTTCCGAGGCACGGAGGGTAGTCCCTCAACCAACCAGACACGACAGACAACCTCCGTAGCATAGTGGTATTTGGCTCGCTTTAAATCTCGGAGGTCGTGGGTTCGATCACCATGCCGTACAGGAAATTTGTGTAAATTCTAATATTTACTTCCGGGTCTGTTTCTGTAATAACATGGGTTTAAATAAATCTATTTTATTTGCAAAAATCTAGGTTAAAATTAAAGTATCTATTATTAATTCCGTTCAAAAATAAAAAGTCTTAATGTTGGCTCCATATTGTGCGCATCTTTGAGGGGTCAGAAAATTTCTTTAGACATCGTTTCATTTCAACATTTTTATTTTTTTGTATAATTTGACTACCACAGGTGAAGGGTCGATTGTTATAGACGGCGACACGTTATATAAAACTAATATCTATTTAAAATATTACAGTTTTCTACAGGTAATTTGAGTATCACAAAACATATAAAGATTATGCGTCTCTGCAACAAATTGACACTCGTATTTTATTAAAATATTTTTTTTCATACTTTTTTAAGTAGAAATTGCGAGAATTTATTGAAAAAAAGCTATTAAACGGGATATTTACAGAAGTTCATATTCTGTCACGAAATTTATAGAAAAAAAAAACTTAAAATGTGAAGTTTTTTTTTCTATAAATTTCGTGACAGAATATGAACTTCTGTCACGGATTTACCTAAACACAATGCATTTGACGAGCAATGCTGCCAACATTTTTGTTTTACAAAAATCATTCAAAATCACTTATTGTTACAAAGGCGCATAATCTTTCGTTTTAATATGGCTATGGCATAACATTGGATTGAAGCTGTACTATTAAAGTTAACTTTACATTAAAGCGGATAATAGTATGATTCCGATACTAAAACCAACAACTTATTACCGACAAAGACTTTATATTTCCAAAAAGTGAGTAAGATTTTTACTCTGGCCACTGAAAATATCAGAATCAAACCTAAATAACAGGTATTCATAGTAAGAAAAGCAAGGCAATGACTAAAGCATAAAGGTATGTGTCCACTAGTCAAGAAACTAAACTAAAAATGCATTAACATAGGAACAGTTCAGCGCCTTCATGAAAATTGAGCTCATACAAAATACCTTTCTTTAAATATCTTCTAAAAATATATTTTATGACACACATCGTTATATCACATTATACGTATATTGAAATGACATACCTAAATTAAATAAGATTTGTGAAACAACAACATACAATAGCCTTAGTATGAGTTTCTAGTAATTTTTCGATTCCAAAACGATTAACGAATAGAGTTATTACATAGTGTTAGCACCTATTATCGACTTAGAAAGCAAATTTGTGTTCGTGTGCGTGTGTAAGGTCGCACACGGGGATGGGTGAAGGTTGATTTGCTCTAAATACAAAATAAATTCGCTTATTTAAACGACGTTTTGTTTTTAAATTCTGAAAGTTAAAAAAGTTTAGTTAGGATCTTAACAGTTCGCAGAAATACATCTTTATTTCTGACAATGGTGGAGATTCTCGTACTACATTGTACATTGCAAGCATTCCTTGGAACCTAACACTATAATTAATTAATTGTATAGGTATATTAAAAACTATAAGCAGAACACAAAACTAGTGGACACATCAGGCAC
The DNA here is from genome assembly GCA_947037095.2 of Nycteola revayana. Classification (NCBI taxonomy): domain Eukaryota; kingdom Metazoa; phylum Arthropoda; class Insecta; order Lepidoptera; family Nolidae; genus Nycteola; species Nycteola revayana. The sequence goes on along the minus strand of OX344851.2, from coordinate 12,666,236 downwards.
TACACACTGACATCAAACATTCAATAGACATTGACAATACTGTGTCTCAGCTTTGCATTAGTTCTATGCTTTTAAAAGTATTTATCTGACTTTCTTGCCATTTCTTCTCAACGTTGCTAGGTCCAGAACTGGTGGTAGTAAAAGAAATGGGCGCATCAATAATACGTGATTTAAAACATAAGAATTGTGTCTATTTAAATTTAAATTATTCCTATGGCTTCGTTGTCTTATATTTTAAAAGCTGATTTTTCAAACTACAGATTAAATTTATCAGAGGAGTAAGTTTTAAATTTTACAGATTTTGTATGGAAATTCTGTCAAAACTCAAATATATCTCACAGATAATTTTTATCTGAACGATTGAGAATTTAGCCCTGATACGATTTAATCTACATACATTTTTCGAATATTCTTTAAATGCAATAAAATATTGTCAATATCTATTAAAACGTTTCTCAAGCCAGCTACAGACACAACTTGTTATAATAATGCGCGCTCCGCTCCGTCCCGTCTCGTACAATACGATCTCGTTACGACTGCGTCACGATTCCAAAACGACTGCGTCACGAGTGCGTCACGTTTCGCGATGTCGTGTCTGTGTCGTATCGTCGCGTCGCGCGCAACACGTCAGCTACAACGGGCAGCCGCCTCCCTACGCACACAACAACTAAGTTTAGGAATAGATTAAGGGAATATGGACCTAAAAATAATGTATCAATTACATTATTTATATAGGTATAATTTGGACCTTTAATAAAAATTAAAAAAAAATACTGAATCATCAGTCTTTAAATTGTAATTACAAATAGTCTGTTTCATTGAAGACGGTATGTCTGATACGTAAATAGACATAGAGCGTAACTAGTTACGTTTAAGAAGTTTTTGCTTAACAATGTTTTTCTTATTGTATGACTATGATAATGAGTGACGAAATAATAATGTAATCATAATTTTTAGGTCCACGGGGTCAAAAAAACAACATAACATTAAAGTAAATGATGCATCTGAAAAAAAATGCAGGTAAATAATAAGCGACAGTCAATACTGACAGTAATTCTACATGAACTGGCCAAGAAAATAATATCATGTATCAACCTATTAACTGTAGATCTAAATTCCTAAATGAGATTTTTTTTAAATTTAAATTGAGTTGGAAAATTAATAAATATGAAGGCTAAATATGGACATTTGTAAATTAAAATGTTCGTTTTATTTTTTTAAATGACTACATAGTATAAAACAAAGTCACTTCCCGCTGTCTGTCTGTCCCTATGTATCTTTAAAACTACGCGACGGATTTTGATGCAGATTTTATGTATATTAAGGGGGTTTATATGTATAATACTTGAGAATTGCACCCGTGCAAAGTAGCTAGTAAAATATAAGTACGAATATAGCAACTACTGTCTATGAATGCGATATTAGATAACCATCTAAGACTAATGAAATATACCTGTCAATATCAAACGGTGTTGCCAACTAAACAAATTTACTTCCAAGTATATCCACAAAATGGCGACACATATTTATATTCGTGGCCAGTTTTTAACTGAAAAATTAAATACATTAACAAAATTCTATTTGGAAGACATTCAAGGGTTACGAATACAAATATTTCAAAAATTGGGGAAAACACATGCAAGAGTTCACAACGTTACACATACTACATATGTAGTCGAATAAACATATTGTATATTCTCGGGTAAACCCGTTCATTCGGAATTATAAAAAAAAAAGTTCGATTGTGGAATACGTTTTTGTATATAGATAGTAATTAAAATACTTATTACTTTATTATTGTAAATATTAATAATGTTTAAGAAAAGCTCCAGACAATTTATTATTAATAATTTTAACTAAGCAGATTTACTCCCAACATATATGTATATTGTTAAGTATAACAGAAGCTTAATCGTTACGAAAAAATCTTATAATTGCGCGATATCCATAAATTCATGATTATATTTAATGGTTTAATTTGAACTGTTTCGCATAATACAATTTAAAAATAATAAACAATTATTTATAACTTATCTTATTATTAAACGCTAATTTGACACTATTTTCAACATAGTAAATAACATTAAAAGCTAATTTGAGCTACTCAACGATATTTTTTAATAAAAATTTAAAATTCTACATCGTGATTTTTTATGGTTGCTAAATCTCAGCGAAATTATTAATTCTCAATAGTAAAATCGATGTATGTATACTTTTTTTAATTATAGCTTAAAATCACTTCGAACATGTGTCAGTGGTCGGTAGGGTCCTCTCCTCGTAGTATGACTAGCATGGAGAAGACGCTGTGGAGAGGACGAGTTCCACATACCCCTTTACCGGCGTGGGAACGGAGGAAATGTATAAAAGCATTTCCCGACAGACAAAAAAGGGTGCCCTTTTGTACATTATCTTTATATAGTAAAACTAATGGTAAAATCCCACTAAGTCTTAGCTAGCATTAAAAAACCACGTTGCATAACATATTCTAAATAAATAAGTATGTATAACATGCAAATATCAATTAAATAGGAATTGGCATTATTTATCTAGATATATCTATCACAGTAGGATTACAAACATAAAGAATGGATTTATATGTAAGGGAACAAGAACTGTTGTGACGAACTCGGTGGCGTAGCGGAATATGTCTCGCTTTGGATCTCGGATATTTTGAGTTTGATCTCGACGCGGTTTCTTTCGGGGTTTGGTTGGTTGAAGGTCTACCCGTTAAAAAAAGAACAGAATCGATAAATGTAAATATATTATAAATGATTGGATAATTTAAGAAAATCAGAATAACCTATTTTTTTCGACACTATATACAATAATAATATCGGATGTTCCCTTTAATAAACATATATAGTCACTTCAATGAAAAACGTTTAATACACTTATAACTATAAATAATTCAATTATCATTATAATTGTTAGAACTCTCTCTTTTAAAAGACTTAACGTTTATAAGGTGCATCCAAAATATATATCTTCCATTTAACAGCAGATGTACATGAACAGTGATTACCTTATTAATATTAAATTACTTACTACAGTGCTAGTGCTAAGTGCTTACATTAGTAATCACACCCACACTCCTACCATTGCAACTCCTGTAAACCAGGATCAACTGCGTCCCACACGCAGTGTCGTACCTCGCGCTTAAATTGCGTAATGTAATATTAGTTTCTCTAACGAAATTACTATACATGATACAATAAATCTGCCGTTAAAAGGACGGCATTTATTTTGGAAGCACCTTATTTGAATACATAATATAGAAACGTTATAAATGACATAGTATAAAGGGACATACAAACCCTACCTACAGTATTTAAAACTAGAACGAATATTTTTATGAATACACAACATTATTTTTATCCTTTAAAAAGTAACAATGTAATATTTCGTAGGCGTAAATATTATGAGTGGAAACAAAACTACTATACCTATTATTAAGAATAATAAATACACTGACTGTTAATCCAGCGTAACGAGTTAAATTTTTAGCGATATGACCATTAGAAAAAAAATATAATATCCGGCTTACTTTTGACATGTCTTTTTTTTTGTTTGATAAAAAGAACAAGGAAAACCTCCATTTAAATTGAAAACTACAGTCACTTTTATAGGGAAAAAAATAATTTATGTAATTATTTTAAAAACGTTCAGAATTATTTATATACTTTTTAATATACCTACTAATAAACTTGTTGCGTATTATATTATTGATTAAATTTTTTTTTTTTAATACTTGAACATTGATAGCCATTTACATATTTATCGATCTACGATTTAATTTAATTTTTAAGGTTTCTCGGGGTAAATCCCGATCCGGGGGGGAAGATAACTCCATTTATTACAATTTATTTTTAAACTACACACAAAATCTTCCTGAAACTTGATTAATTTTAGAATATATATTTAAATCAATACAAACAGTAGCCAAAAGTTGCGGTTAGTTTTTTAATATTTTTTAATAAACGGTTTTACCCCTGGCACGGATTTACCCCAACATACTATACATTTTTTTGTTTAACATTTTATATTTTATATAAATGAAAAATGGGGTTCTAAATACATTTTTATTAAATCTAAAAGACAAAATGGAAGATATCATAAATGCTGATATATTAAATGTATAATACTTAAATTATAGTATACAATAAAAAATATATAAAAGTAGTAATTTGACCTTGAGTATTGGTGGTGGAGTGGCGTAAGACAAAAAAACGTGAAAACCTCGGAGCCCGGTTCCCCTAAAGAGATATTCATGGGCTCTTTTTTATTATGTTGTTAAAGATGAAATAAAAAAGTTTATCTACCAAAATTTGCCGATCTCAATAACAACAATTAATTGAAGAAATAGCGTTTTTTTTTTGCTTATTACTCAATTTTATTTTCAATGAATAGGTATGAAGACTAAAATATTCTATTTAGTGCGTCAATTAGGTTACCAAAAATATTGAACACGAATTTTTTTTTGTTACTAATACAAAAATATTACGAAGATACAGCGCGGGTAGGCACAATTTTATCTAAGAGTGACGTCACATCTCCTCTCCTGAACGTTATAGTTTTTGTTGATAAATAAAAACATACGTTTCCAATATTTTTTAGTTATCTAACTTGTTTTTTTTAATCATCACCCCTATTGTAAATGCACCTGGGTTCCAAGTATAAACCTTACGGCACTCCACTATAGGTAAATTATAGTAATCTTTTTCTCTCAGTTCTCTTATAATCTGAATGAAAATTTATTTACATTCATAAAAAGTCAAAAATTACAATAATGCGATTTATGAGCATGTATAAACATTCATTTACCCTGTCATCTTATATGTAATAGGCAATGATAACGGTTAGCTGACAGTGATTCATGGTAGAATAATCTTTGGCCTCCTTTTAGCAATGAAACATTTTTCGCATCGTGAAAAGAAGTCCTTTGTGAAGAGGACTTAAAACAGGTAATACATGGATATCAAGATTCCCGAGATTTGAGGAGACGGAACCATTATTTCTAGCCCTCAGAAACATGAGGACGAATGTCTCCGGGGACTAATCCCTCCCACACTCTCGCCACTGTAACTCCTGTTAGCCAGGATCAACAGCGGCACACACGAAAGAGTCTCTAAGCTGTTAGGCTTAGGCTGGTCCCGGGACACCTTGGGATACCGTAGTTGGAAAGAAAAATTCCACTTTCCTCCAGCGCAATCGGGAGACATAAATGAACGAACGAGATATTTAACATCAGGAAGAGACACTTACAAGACAGGGCGGAAGTCTATTATTCCTCAGAAGCATTTGGTCGCAAGTGCTAGTTCACGTACGACGAACGTTAAGGCACATACGACGAATGTTTCTGACGTATAATTGCACATCCGACCTTATGCTCCTGAGTTGTACTGTGTCCGTGAATTGAGTGTTTAAGTACCCACACACGGTTTAATTTACCTTGTGTGGGAATAGTCTAAAAAAAGTTAATATAATATAATACATATAATTATTTTGACCCTAAATACCATTGACAATTCATAATGACTATATTATCAGCAAACACGCGACTTTCAATCTTATTTCCTTACAAATAAAACCTACATTTAATACATCAGCAGTTTGCACACAAGTATATAAGCCCAATCATACATACATAAACACAATTCCACATGAATTGACTATAACACAATGTTAGGGTAAGTTAGGGTAGTTAATTAAAGTTATGCATATTGACTGAGGTTGGCGGAAAGAGATAGAGGTCCTATAGAATTATTTACACATATAATAATTGAATAATTAATATAATAATTGAAATTAAATGTACATTTACATTCAACTAGATATTTTTTTATATTCATAAGCCTTAATCCTTAGCTAACTGCATAATGTCCGTCCGCAAAAAAAAACTAAACCCTTGTATTTGCCTCATATACCACTTGACATCACGTGGATGGGTCATTTGCCACCGTCGGGGGGCCGGATTGCTTCGTGCGTATCCGGCCCCCGCCAACGGCGGATCGAAGGAGTGTCCGGGGGGTTTTAGTGGTGTAGGGTCCTCTCCTCGTGGTATAAGTTTAACATACCACGCTATGGAGAGGGCGAGTCCCACATATCCCACCACCAGCGCGCGAATACACTGCAGCGGCGGTGGGAATGCGCAAAAGAATTTCCGTCATTTGCCAGAACAAAATACTAAAAAAGAATTCTATAGAATCTCTTCCCAACAGAACAACTTTAAATCTAAACTATAGCCTCTGTATCGCTTATAACATGAATGCCATGTTTAGTAAGAATCAACCTCACAATATCATTGCAACTTCTCGTCTTAAAACTCCTCGCTTCCCTATCTTTAATCTTTATACTTTTCATTTTGTCACACAACTTACTAACTTCAGATTTACTCTTTTTCATTTCATCCGGCTTCAATTTCCTTATCGTAGACGAACATCGTTTTTTGACATGACTTTCTGGTACATTAGATTTATCTACATTCCCTTCGCTAACCCTCCGTTTGTACAAATCAAAATCAGAATCTTTACTCAAATAACTGTCTAAAGAGCTGTACGTTTCATAACTTACCGTATCAATCTTGTGTTCAATAACATCGCTGACAATTTTAACAGCTTTCCCTGGCACATAAGTTGATGGCACTTTATCCATGTACGCTAATTTTGGTTTTAAAGTGTCTGTTAACGGGCTGACTGAATCGGTATGGGAATTGGGCATGAGAAAGTTGGATTTGCGTGGTCTTTTAACTGTTATGGTTTCATCGATGATCGATGGCTTGTCACGGATGGAAATTAATATGTTTTTGAAGCTGGCTTCTTCAGGGGAAGCCATGGTGATGTCTTGAGGAGATTTTTTGTCATAACTCGCTATTAGATCGTTTAGTATGTTATACTCACTGTGTCCGTGCAGCGTGAAAGAGGGTAGATGTATTAGTACTTAAGTTTTATTATAGTCAATATTAAGTTGTTTCTTTTTTAATGATTACTAACATAGTTTTTGTACACTACTCGACTACTAGTATTTGTTAACCACTCGTGCTCAATGGCTAGGGCGTTGGACTTTTGATCTTGAGGTCGCCGGTTCGAACCGACGTGAACCCACTCGTAACACAAGCATTCTAGCTTAGCACGAGGGGTTAACAAGAATTATAGTAGACTGCAAAATGTTGCTAGTGATCTGTATTTAAAAAAAAAGCTGTATCTATTTACTTTGTTTGGCGAATTATATCTAGACCTCAAAAGCATAAGGACGCATGTACTATTGTTCTTCAGAAGCATTTGGTCGTAAGTGCCAGTTTACGATAAAGGCACATAATGAAATAATCAATTTATTCAACACTTAGGTATTTACATACACTTGTACTTGTCAAAATCACAATGAAAAAGAACTGTAATTAATAGGTTATTATTCTTATTCTATTAATAAAACTACTATAACTAGCAAGTGCAACCTGTGAGTGCTGCTAATTGTAGGACATTACAGACAATTTACTCCGTCAGTCCGTGTGTCATTAATTCCTCTACTCATAATAAGTTCATATTTACATTAATTATTATAGGTATAAATTAAAAAAATATATAAGAGCATACAATTAAGTGACACACACCTGGGGGCACCTTTATGGGGTTAGGACCACAGCCCAGAGGTGCCACTGATACAACATACGACCAAATGTTTCTGAAGTATAATAGTAAATGCGTCCTTATGCTGAGGTCTAAATATGCATTTCTTTCTATATCAAAACAAAAGTCATCCCTATTCTGAAGTTCAGAAGTGATATCCCTACTTTTTCGATTTTTTCTTTCTATTAGTATTGCCATACTCACGTTACAGTAGGATTGGCTCCATATAGCCGGTGTTGCCTGATATAAGCTAGCACAGCGTCGTCTGTTAGATACTTAGCGCTTTCCCCTCTTTTTACCAATCTTCTGATGACCGTTGAACTAACTTCATTGGCTATGTAGTTTGTTACTAGTAGTACATTTTTCTGGAAACAGAAATGTATATATGTTACAGTCAAAACTTATAATCGGTCAAAACCTCTTTTGACTGCTTTAATTAATAATTAGTATGGAATTTAGATCTGGCACTTCGCCGGCCGCGGCCGCGGCACGCTCGCTACGCTGCTCGTGCATTGTGGTCACAGTTCTAACCTACAGAAGTTGGAATCCTGGTGTTATTTTTAACTTTCGATCAAAAATAAGAGCATCTCTTTTCTGGAATTTTATGTGAGCCAATATGCACCCGTCAAAACTACTTTTACCTGATTTTTGCAGTCAAAAGTGGTTCTGACCGATTTTAAGTTTTGACTGTAACATAAACATTACATAGTCATACATACAGTCTGTATGACGTTGTTAAGGCCCAGGTGGAAGAAAATAGTGCACTGTATAATAAGGTAAGGTTTATTGCCGGTAGTAACAATCTATTAATTAAAAATATACAAAAAGTGTTGTACGCGGTCGGGACGGACGATTCCCTCTTCATTTGTTTTCTTCTTAATTTCTAGCCTATGACTACTTACTCTGCTCCAGTAGGTCGGAGCGTGATGTTTTGTAGCCTATATGTTTATCCTATATAACATATCCCCGTGCAAAATTTCAGCCAATTCCGTTTCAATAGTTTTGGCGTGAAAGAGTAACAAACCAAATGTGTAACTTTACGATAAAGAGTTTTAATTTAATTTAATGATTTTACGGATCAATTCTCGTTGAATCAAAACATTATTTTGTGCCAATATGAAATTAAAGCAGCGAAATAATGTGAATTTCTATTCTTAAAAGATTTTGCAAAATCGGTTCAGTAGATCCAAAGATGATGTGAAACTTTACCTTTTTATAATATTAGTAAGAAGATAGGTTATGATGTAAAACTCACCCTATGTTTATACAACATGTCGGACTCGTATATAAACCGGCCGGGGTCACTGCCGGCTCTAGTCACCACCACTAAGCCATGGCGACCCACTATATTTTCTAACTGCAACGTAAAAAAACAGCTACGCTTGAGAGGAGGCGCAAGTGTTATGTCAGGATCGTAGCAAGTGGAAGGAAGTATCTTCCTACCAATACAGGAAAGCCCCTACGGCGGATCGAAGGAGTGTCCTGGGGGTTTTAGTGGTGTAGGGTCCTCTCCTCGTGGTATGAGTTAGCATACCGCGCTGGAGAGGGCGAGTCCCACATATCCCACCGCCAGCGCGCGAATACGCTGCAGCGACGGTGAGAATGCGTAAATATATTTCACCCAGGACAAAAAAAATGCCGGATTTAAGGGAGGGGCCAGGCCAACTGCCCTGGGGCCACCACAATAGAGTTCCCTATTGTGGAGGCCCCGAGGCAGTTCGACCCTCACAATAGAAATTTAGAATCTTTCAAATTCTGACAAGTAAACGTTACAACTTTTGACTGCTCAACTTAAAAAAAAATATTCGGTGTTGTAACTTTACATACCTGCAGTACTTTGTAGAATCATGATTATGATATGATATGATTAATGTAATAGTTCTTAAATATTGTAATAACGGTTATTCATCTATACTTGTTTACTTCAATTAGACAATCAATAAAATATCTTCAAATTGCTCTGAGAAATAGGTACATACTTCGAAATATCTACACATTTAGAGGGAAACTAATTTGTGGCCAGGTGGCCTCTTCTTCTTTGTAGCCCCGGGGCTCACGGGGGCCCGGGCCCGGATTTCTAAATCCGGCCATGAATATATGTATGTATGTAGTTTAACTAACTTACATCTTCATCAGACCATAGGCCCGGCGTGGCGAAAGATTCCAACAGATCCGCTCCACACAACAGCTTGACATTAACACCACTGTGACTGTAAAATAAAATTAAACCATTAGTTTATATAGTATGGTGTCCCAAACCACCCCATGTCTCCCGATGGGTTTCGTAAAAGGCTAAGGGACATACACCTTACTGCGATCACCAACCCGACTGCTAAGTTGCTGGAAATTTTAGTCACTAATATCATCAGAAATTTTATAATTCGCCCTGATACACAATTTGGCTTTAATAGTCGTTTTAAACTTATTTATTGACAATACTCTTATATTATACATTAAAAACTTGATTAAAATGACTAAGAAACTTACCGAACGTTAACCTGAACGTTCGTTAAAATATATATTATCTTGTATTGCAAGGCATCAAAGTTCATTTTGCAATGTACATTTATTATTGCGTTTCCTTGAGGACTACAAGCCACTCACAAACAATATAAATCTTTATATATATAATTCTTCTGTGAGTGTGTATGTCACTGAACTTCTCTCAAACGACTGGACCGATTTTGATGAAATTTTTTGTGTGTGTTCAAGTGGATCTGGGAATGGTTTAGATTCACAATTTTGTCCGCTGGACAATGTTTTTTTAATTAATTTTTAATTTATTAGTAGTTGCCTGAAAACCCCTTAAAACAGCCTTTTTCTTTTTCCCATACAAACGTTTTCTAACTAAAATGTAGAGTCAATTTGAGCTTTATTTTTTTGCTAAGATTTTTTAGGGTAGGTGTAGGGTAGGGTAGGGGTAGAATAGGGGTAGGTGTAGGGTAGGGGTAGGGTAGAGGTAGGGTAGGGGTAGTGTAGGGTAGGGGTAGTGTAGGGTAGGGGTAGTGTAGGGTAGGGGTAGTGTAGGGTAGGGGTAGTGTAGGGTAGGGGTAGTGTAGGGGTAGGAGTACCGCATAAACGAAGTCTCTACGGCCCAGTTTATTTTATACAAATGTTTAGGTCTTTAATGTATCGATTGAGGCAGTACGAAGTCTGCCGGGTCAGCTAGTAAATTATAAAAAACCTATTTCACTATAAATAAATATTAAAAGGAAAATAACAAAATTAATTAATTATTCATCACTAATTAGTTTTGCCAATTAATGTTTGACTATTTACCTGTATAGTGCCTGTAATTGGTTAACCTAAATAATAGTACATTACGATACGTGTGACCTAAGTAGCCTATTATTGCACGGCGTGAAGTTAGCGCCCGAGCGTAGCGAGGGTGCTAAACGCTGGGTGAATTTCTTAATTTAAAAGTTACATTCAAATCAATGCAATTTTTTATGTCATCATTTTATTATTCATTTCTTCATACTTTTTCTCTGTCATTTGTTCCCTGTCAATTTTCAAACTTCAAATGACATTTAAAAGTGTTTGCTTTCATTTTTCATACATGTGTGAAGGTAGTCGATTAATTTCCGCACCGTGCAGAAATAGGCAACTTAGGTCAAGGAAAAGCGTGCGTAAAATGCGGGTTTAGGTCACACTGTGCTGTAAACATTATCAACCGACTTCAACAGGATGAGGTTCTCAATTTGACTGTATTTTTTAATGTTTGTTTGTCACGTCGTACTTGAGGCGCCTGGCCAAATTCTTTAGCAACCGCTGCTAGATTGTTTGAATTAGTTAATATAAGTTGTAGGATTAAGTAATAGCTTATTACTCTTTCATTCATTCGGTTCCGCTCTTAACTTCGGTCAGTCGCTCGTTTGCATGATGTGCAAATTTTAAGTGCATTCCAAAGGTCACTCACAGTGGTACGACATCTGCTTCTACACCCAATGATTTATATGATCGCTAGCTGTTATATTTTATTGAGTGCTCGCGTACCTACTTAATATTACGTATGTTATACTGTTCCCGCTGGGGTGAGTTTTTATCTATATTGTTTTAATTAAGATTAGACTAGCTATTTTACTGTACAGCAGCTGTTCTATTATTTCTTTTTCCGTTGGGCTGCTAAGCAGGGTTAAAGTGGTAGAATTACTGGCTGGCTAGGGCTATTCGCTTTTATAACTGGTTCCCTAATACCAGCGCTCATGTGCGGTTCCAGGACCTACTTCTACCCTGAGCATCTACGTGTTTCCGCTGATCGCTGCCGTTGGATCCTGTACCCTAGCGGCATACCGACGAGACTGACCAGGACAAGGCGGTCATATTCAGAAGCGCATCGACCTGCCTTCCAGTCATCACCCTTGTCAGGCCAGTGCTCTTCTAACTACTTTGGACCATTGTAATCGAGGCGAGAGGAAGTAGACCGATAAATATAGAACATTACTATTTAAATAGGTGTTTCTTTATTTCGAACCTACCAATAGTCTGTACCTAGCTACCGGGTTACATGCTACCTCAGAAATTTCGACAGGGTGAACCATTGGCAAGTATATACTTCGGGTATAGTTTGATGAGAGTTAGATTAGGAGAGGTTCTGATTATGAAAATTTTTAATGGTTTTACTTTTTTTTAAGTCGTATTCTTATTTTATATGTTTAAGAGAAATAGGTTTTCGAAAATGATTTAAAAAAATACTTTTTTTTGTGTATAAAAAATATAATACGTCTATTCTAAATCGACTTCCAAACCAGGAGGCAAAACAGTCATTTCGACTAAATGTTTATTTTTATTTTAAAGTTACGTTTTTTTTTCAAGCCATGAAAAAAAACTTATGACATATGACATAAAGGCGAGCAGAGCTCCAGCCTCAATAAATGGTTTAAACACTACAAACTAAGCAAGCTGCGCAAGAGGGCGCCCCCAGTGGGACTTGTACCTCGGCTCAGGGCGGTCGCTGGCGGGGGGAAAAAAATTACGTTTCGATAGTAATAGGTACTGATGGCAAATCGTCCCGAAATTATAAACGCAGACTTAAGAAATCACAGTGCATTGTTTCCTAATACGTACAATTTGCGAGACCATTTAAAAATACAAGAAATCCTACCTATTCCCGTTCAACTTCTCCATCAAGTTTTCCGGTTCATCGATACTGTTTAGGTTGATGACGTCATCGGGCAGCCATGATGTCATCTCGTCTGGATTCATTGAGGATAAGTAACTATTTATTGTCTCCTGGAATATAATGTAGAAAAATATTAATGGTATACTCAATTGTATTTTCGGAATATTACATCCTATGTGGGCCTTTTTGAATATGCGATTTCGAAAAGGCTCTAATCATTAAACATATCATTGTATTGTTTTATTTTTTTGGTTGGACATAATATGTTATACGAGGCATTTGCCACTTCACCAGGCATAAAGGCGTGCAGTACTCCATGATTTACTGCCCTTTTCGAAATTGGTTATTCAATTATGCTTACTGATATTTTATGTCATTAATAAGGCAGCGGTCACGAAGTGGGGGCAAGGATTGCTTGACTGGCTCTTCGTTCGTGTGTTCTTTTTTTTCAGACGGTAGTTAGCCACCAGGCTTTTGCGACTTTACTGGGCATAAAGACAAGCATGGCGCCAGCCTTATTAAATTTTGTTTAAAAATTACTAAGTACCTGCACAAGAGGGCGACTTGAATTCTAATTTCTAATTCTCTTGTAATGAAGATCTAGTACTAGGAAAATGAATTCCTGTATTATGGAATACTTAAAAATGGTTTAAAAACTACAAACTAAGCAACCTGCGCTCAAGGCGGCCGCTGGCGATAAGATTGACGGATTATGATCAAGTTTTTTAGGAGAGTTCTGTCGTTCTACTTTACAGTTCGCAGGCCTCTCGGACTTCAGGTCTACAAGGGCATCGAAGGTTGGGACTGATTATGATGATGATGATGAATGACACTCATTTGAAACATTTGTAGCAGAGGCGTAGGAACAGCTGCATCAGCCGTATTATTGATACTGGGCTCCAGCGTCTCGACCGGGACCAACGGCTTAAAGCGCTTTCCGAGGCACAGAGGGCAGTCCCTTCTCGATTTCTCGATTTCTCGATTCTCTCGATTAGTCGAACCCACGACCTCCGAGACTTAAAGCGACTGACTTATAGTTAAAATTAAATCGTGTCGTTACCTCATGATACTGCAAAGATAGTCGAGTTCTAGTCCATCCAGACTGTTGAGTCTCCCAATCCGACACTTTGATCCAGGGGGAGGACCGTAGCGCCAACTTTATCATTGCTATCCTGGAATTATTATAACCATTAATATTATTTATTACAAAGAATAGTACCTACAGCACTAGTTTCCCGCGCGCGGTTTCACCCGCGTATCTCCCGTTCCCGTGGGAAATTTATAATTAAATATAGCCCTTGTGTCTCCTGGATAACGTAGTTTTCTAATAGTGAAAGAATTTTCAAAATCCGTACAGTAGTTTTTGAGTTTATTCGTAACAAACATACATACAAAACTACAAATCTTTAGAATATTAGTATAGATGATAAGAACAAACTAAATATATAATGTGGAAGATATATTCAATCGGAAGTCTTATCGCAATCAGCGATCTCTTCCAACCTTAACAACCTTAGGATAAAACAGAAGAAGTAAGAATATTACTTTATTTATAAACTTAAGCACAAATTAATGCTAGACGCGTTCTCTGCTACTACCAATTTGCTCGTAACAGCCCGTTGACGTCCACTGCTGATCATAGAAATTGTAAGTAATTGGTTCAATTCTGAAGATTCTCTAAATAAATAGGTCAGTATCTAAGGTTAAACATACCCAAATAGTTCAACTCATTTGCGTAAGTAGGTATTCATTTAATAAATTAAGTAATTTTAGGTCAAAACAGAGAATTGTAACCCCTAATTACGTAGTTTTAGTAAAAGTGAATGATCTAAGCAAACTGCTCACTCAAATAAATACACCAGGGATACCCAAAGTGGTCCAGGTGGACTCCAGGGGTCCATGGCAGACTCGACGGGGGTCTACGATGACGTACAAATAACTACGTTCCCAACTTTTAAGTGTGTAATAATATAATAGAAAAGAAGCAACAAGGGGTCCACCGAAACAACTGGCTTCTATTGACCCCCTAGGTTTTTAAAGGTGTCTACGGGAAAAAAGGTTTGACGCCTCTGACACAGATGAATTGAACTATTTGCTTATGTCAAACCATACTTACCTATAAACAACGTTTACCCATACATAGTCGTAGCGGTACACAAATATTTGTATTAAAGTTAATTTCATCATCATCAGCCTGTTGTAGTTCACTGCTGAACATAGGCCTCCCCCATCGATTTCCAGCGGGAACGATCGCTAGCGGTCCGCATTCACCGACTCCCCGCGACCTTTATGCGGTCGTCGGTCCATCGTGCAGGTGGTCGTCCTACGCTGCACTTGCCAGTTCGTGGTCTCCACTCGAGAACCTTTTTGCTCCATCGGCCGTCAGTTCTTCGAGCTATGTGTCCTGCCCATTGCCACTTCAGCTTGCTAATCCGTTGAGCTATGTCAGTGACCTTCGTTCTCCTGCGGATCTCTTCATTTCTGATTCGATCACACAGGTAAACGCCGAGCGTAGCACTTTCCATAGCTCGCTGAGCAACTTCGAGCTTTCTTATGAGGCACACAGTAAGAGACCACGTCTCAGTCAATTTATAACATACGTTTCAAAAATTAAAAGAAAGTCCTTAGATAAGGGTTGCCATACGTCTCTGTACGCCGGGACATGTCCCGGTTTCCAGCGTCATGTCCCGGTGTCCCGGCCATCAAGGCAATGGTCCCGGTAGGCGCGCTAAGCAAAAAAGCCAAGAACCCTGCTTCGTTCGCAATACGTGCTCCTGATTGTCTTATCGTCCTGCGTGCGTAATGGGAAAACCCCTTCGGCTCTGTGTGACGTTATTGTTTCATCTGCCCCCCCCCCCCCCCGCGCTCTGACCATTGTCCCGGTCAGCGCTGAAACATTTATGCCAACCCTATCTTAGATGGATGTGTGTTACTTATTCACGTAAGAGGTGATTCAGAGTCAATCACCTCTTACGTGAATAAGTAACACACCATTACCATTTGAAAGATACCATTTGTCACAGAAATATATTAAAGTGTACAAAATGTTTGCAAAAACATAACCGATTTCAACGAAAAAACTATTCTAAAACAAATTAATAGGTATGCACTAAAATGTTGAAAATCTTATATCTATAGTAGCATAATTGCGAAGGGAGGCAACTGACCTTCAAGATACAGTATTTTACTAGTTTGAACGTCTGGGTCTCACCTAAATGAAGTTTGTAAAAGTTCATAATAAAGAATTATTACTATTATTATAATCAGAACCTAACCAAACTTCCATAAAACCATCCTTCAATTAGGATGTACTTACATTAAAAAAACAATCATTAAAATCAGTTGGCGTGATATTGAGTTATTCGTTCTTTTATGGCGCACATACTTAATGCAAAGACTTATCTGTTTTCTTATGCATGCCATAGTCAGAACTAGACCAAATTTTATTAGGACCACACGGAAGGCACTAGCTTTCAAATAAAAAAGAATCACCAAAATCGGTACACATTATCGAAAGTTCAAACATTAAAAAAAAAAGTCCAATTGAGAACCTTCTTCTGTTAAAGTTGGTTGAAAATAACACATCGGCAACTTTTCATATAACAAGCGACCTTTTCATGAACCCCGAGCAAAGAGCATAGCGGTATTTGGCTCGCTTTAGGTCTCGGAGGTCGTGGGTTCGAACCCTACACCGGACAAGAAATCTTTGTGTAAATTCTAAGATTTCGTTCCGGGTCTGGTTGGTTGAGGGACTACCCTCCGTGCCTCGGAAAACACGTTAAGCTGTTGGTCCCGATAGCGAAGCGTATACTAGGGAACGGGCAGCAGCGTTTCCCTATGTATTACAACATAGTACTGCAGTCACCAACCCGCCTGCCAAGCGTGGTGACTCTGGCAAAACCCCTCCCTCGGGAGGAGGCCCATGTTCAGCAGTCAACGTTGTACGGGCTGATGATGATGAGCAAAGGCTTCCAGTCCAATAATTAATATACCAAGTAATTCAATATTCATTACAATGGAATGCTCGAGAAAGTGACCTATTCTGACCTTGTCATAACCATGCAATGCTTCGATCAATAAAGATGCAATGTCACTATATCTAAATATTTCCGTAGCAAAGCTATTACACTAGAATGAGTCACTCAGTAAGTTTATAGGAAAGTTCTAGTGCATCCAAGGTCTATTTACCTACAATACCTAACAACCATCTATAGCTTAAAGGCCAGTCACGCTATAAGAATAGAGAATACTAGGTTCTCGCGCGCGGTTTAACCTGCATAGCTCCCGTACCCATGGGAACTCCATCTTTAAATATAGCCTATGTTAGGCCGGGACTCCACCAAAGCGGAGACGAGACGAGCGGAGAGGAGATGTTTCTTAAACAACCAATAGAATTGCGTCATTGAGACATCTCCTCTCCGCTCAGCTTCAGTGCAGATCGCTGTGCAGATATGTTATATTTGTATGCCGCGATGGAAGCGGAGATGTGAGCTGTGCGCGGACGACGCACGGCGGAGACGAGAGATGTGAGCGGCGTGCAGTGATCGATGTCACCCTCCCCCCTCCCTCGCGCCAGTAACCCGCAGAGCCCCGTGCGCGGGCGCTCAATGCCTCGCACACTCGCAAGGCTAGCCAGCACACATCTCTGCTACACTACTCACTTTCGCACAGCTTCGGTGGATTCATCCGAGCTGAAAAACATCTCTTCTCGCACAGCACATAGCACATCGCACACATCTCGCTTTGGTGGAGTTCCGACCTTACTCCTGGATAATGTAGCTTTCTAATGGTGAAAGAATTTTAAGAATCAGTCCAGTAGTTTCGGAGCCTATTCAATACAAACAAACAATCAAATCTTTCCTCTTTATCATATTGGTATAGACTAGCTTTTGCGGTATTGCTCGCATCGTCAAAGATACATTAACCCTGAGTTTTCTGTGAATAGTTTTATATAATTTCACGGAAACCACACCTCAAGACAACCTATAATATATGCCGATGCCCTCGTAGACCCGAATTCTGAGAGTTCCGCAAACTGAAAAGTAGAGCATATGTATGTTTTGAGTGTGTACAGACCTCCATCTGCGCCTTATGAAGCTTCTATTAAAATAATGGAGGATGCCCTGTTCAAATTAGCGAATAGTCATAAAACAATTGTTGTTTGTGGAGACTTTAATATAAATATTTTGGAAAAGAATACATTAACCTGTAACTTCTTGAATTTGTTTAAATCTTTCAATTTGTATAATTTATTTATTGAGCCTACGAGGATTACTGCCTCTAGTGCTACTTGTATAGATAATATATTTTCTAACTTAAAACCTATTCATAAATTTGTAATTAATATGTTACAGTCGGACCATTGTGGACAGTTAGTATCTTTTCACAAGAAAATCAATAAAATCCGAAGTAAAAAAATAAGTTTTGTACCCATTAGTGAAAGTCGTATAGAGGCATTTCAATTTAACTTGTCATACAAATTATCAGGTTTGCCAATTCACAATAACCCAAATCAGCAGAATAATTTATTTTTTAATATGGTTATTGCTGAATATAATACAATATTTACATCTAAAACAAAGTTGATCAGTAACGGTAAGTTAAGTTTCAGTGAATGGGCAACTCCTGGTATTTACAAAAATCGTAATAAATTGTATGAATTGTATTATGAGAAGACTTTTGATAAAAGTACGAATTTTAAAAACCAGGTAGCTAGATATTCCAAAGTATTTAAAGAAACCTGCTCCACTGCCAAATCAATGTATATAAATAATAAAATTAAAAACTCATCCAATAAAATAAAAGAAATATGGAATATTATTAATAACGAAACAGGTAGAGCTATAGATTGTAATAGAGATTTTAATCTAAAAATAAAAAATGGTAATATTTCAGCAGATATGGAAGTTGCAACTGAGTTTGAGAATTTCTTCACTAACGTACCTTAAATAACAACTAAAACTCTAAATTCATCTTCAATATCTGCTGAGGCGCTATTAAAAGAAAGTGTTTCTGCTTGTGTTACCGATTTTACTTTTACTTTAATAGACTATAAAGATGTAATTAATGCTTTCAATACCATAGAGAAGAAAAAAACTAAAGACCTATGGGGTCATTCTGTTAAATTTATATCTAATATTATTGAAATAATAGCGCCTTACCTAGCAAACATATTTAATAGTTGTGTTTATTCTGGTGTATTTCCTGACTTGATGAAACATAGTAAGGTTATACCATTATTTAAATCCGGTCATAGTACTGATCCCTCGAATTTCCGACCTGTTTCTATATTGCCCACTCAGCAAAATTTTTGAAAAATTAATTCTTAGCCAATTGCTCAGACACTTTAATAAATTTAATCTATTACATAAAAAGCAGTTTGGGTTTACGAGGGGTTGCTCAACCATAGATGCGGGAACTGAATTATTAAAAACTATATTCGCGGCCTGGGAAGATTCGAAGGAATCCTTAGGTATTTTCTGTGATCTGTCTAAGGCATTTGATTGCGTTCACCATGACACTCTGGTCAGGAAATTACACCGGTATGGCATTAGGAACCAGGCTCTCAATCTTCTGATTTCTTACATGGGCAGTAGAATTCAGAAGGTTGACATAAACGGTAAAATATCATCAGGCTCTGTTGTATCCATGGGCGTCCCGCAAGGCTCAATCCTGGGGCCATTTTTGTTTTTGGTGTATATAAATGACTTACCTTACTATGTAGGAAATAATCATGAGATAGTATTGTTTGCTGACGATACCTCCCTAACTAAAATAAATAGACAGTTACGCAACTATGACGAAGTAAACAATGCAATCTCGAAGGTAGTCCATTGGTTTAATGCTAATAATTTACTTTTAAATGAAAACAAAACCAAAGTCATTAAATTTTCTACACCTAATGTAAAACAAATTGACACGAATGTAAAAATAAATGGTATTTGGTTGGAGCCAGTGGAGTCAACTGTTTTTTTGGGAATAACTATTGACTCCAAATTACAATGGGGCCCACATATTGCGAAACTGTCAGGGAAACTTAGCTCTGCGGCCTATGCTGTTAAAACAATGAGACGACTCACTGATGTGGATACTGCTAGAATGGTTTACTTTAGTTATTTTCATAGTGTAATGTCTTATGGGATTCTTCTATGGGGAAACTGTGCGGACATTGACACCATTTTTGTACTACAGAAAAGAGCTGTACGGTCCATATATAAACTTGGTCCGCGAGTTTCCCTACGGGAGAAATTCAAAGAGACTAATATTCTTACAGTCGCATCACAATATGTATATGAAAACCTTTTATATGTTCATAAGAATATTGATAGTTTTAAGAAAAAAAGCGACACTCATAATGTTAATACTAGAACTAAGCATAATCTTGTTTTACATGCTACACGTCTCCACAAAATAAGCAATTCTTTTATGGGGCAATGTATACGCTTCTACAACAAACTTCCTAGTAATGTTAGAGATCTGTCTATAAACAAGTTTAAACGATATGTGAAAGATAAATTATGTAAAAAAGCTTATTACAAAATTTCAGATTATGTCAATGACAAAACAGCTTGGGAATAGTTGGGAGTGAGTTGCTCTGAAACAATACTGCTTTATTAATAATTGTAAAATCAAATTTATTTAAAAAAGGATTCCTCTGAGTTTCTTGCCAGTTCTTCTCAGAGTTGCCACGTCCAGAACTGGTGGTAGTAAAAGAAAGGGACGCATCATAAGAACATGATTTAAAATATTTTAAATGTGTCTATATGAATAAAGAATTTTTGACTTTGACTTTGAGCGACAGTTGCACAAAACTCTCCTAAAATACTAAAAATCATAGTCATCCCGCAATCTCATCGCCAGCAATCGCCCTCAGTCGAGGTCCAAGACCCACAGGGGGCGCCCTCTTACGCAGGTTGCTTAGTTTGTAGTCTTTAAACCATTTATTAAGGCTAGAGCTCTGCTCGCCTTTATGCCCGGTAAAGTAGCAAAAGCCTCGTGGCTACCTAAGTAAGTCCATCCGAAAAAAATAAGATATTGCCCGCATTGTCAAAGATACATTAACCCTGAGTTTTCTGTGACTAGTTTTGTATAATGTCACAGAAACCTCACCCTCAAAACAACCTTTAATATAACCACACTACGATACAGCATCACAGTGTGGTTATATTAAAGGTTGTCTTCGTCATTATCGGCCCTGGGTGTACGGAATCGTCGAGCGTGTTTCAAGTGTGGACGATTGCGGGGGTACTGGGTGACGATGACGCGAGTTGTTCGCGTCGTTGACACGTTCACACCCCTTGTGGGGAGCTCGCAGCCTTGAATGCGATGTGTAGGTGTCCCCCCTCTATGGCGATGGTATTAATCATAGCACGTTGAGAATTTACCCAGTATAACCCACCAGGTGCTTCTCTGAACACCAATAATAGGGACACCGTGAACTGCATATCCAGTGCTCTCTGGCAGTAAGGATAGTTCAAAATTCAAATTCGCGCAATAATAATTTCCATTACGTCGAAAGCAGAGATTTCGGCAACCGTGAGGACCATATCAATGAGCTCCTCAGGAAAATGGTCTAATTAATATTTTTTTCTAAATTTTATTAATAAATTATATAAAAATATATTCCGTTAAAATGGTTAATTTTTTTTGGAATCATCCTATTTTGGTTTTGGTTTCTACTATCATGCAATGCATTACATGGCGACTACTGAAAAGCATTTCCAAATAACTCAGTAACTCAGGGGAGTTTTGTACAACTGTCGCTTTAGTATCTATTCCGTGCAGATGAAGTTGAGGGCAATAACTAGTAAAATAATAAAGGATATACATATCATTTAAATATAGTTTGTGGCTGTGCCATGTGGTATCGGGCTTAAAATCAACCAACCCATGTCTTTCCATGACGAGAGAGGCGACTAAAGATATTACACTTGATGGATGAACACCATTTATCAGCTTAAGCTTAACTACTGCCAAGTGTTATGAATATGGCAGTATCCCTCAATATAACTGGCTAGCCAAGTTTTATTAAGAGAAGGTCCATGTCCAGCAGTGGAATCATTTAAATTTATTTTAGTCTTGATATCTAAAGCAATGGTAAACAAATTTAATATTTGCCAAAGATCTGCAATGATTGCATCACAATAATTAACATAGATATAAACTTATCACTACATACTACTGTTCAAGGCCATTTTAATATATTGTGTACCTAATTTAATTAAATATTATTAAAGTACTCTCAGAAGATAATAGGAACTATAAATCAACATACATAATAAAAAGAAACTAGTATCTTTATTTTTAAGTAACCTAAGGGCAAGACCAGGATTCCATCTAGGGAAAGCCAAATCTATACTAATATTATAAAGAGGAAAGATTTGTATTTTTGTGTGTGTGTGTATGTTTGTAATGAATAAACTCAAAAACTATTGTGCTGATTAAAAAAAATCTCTCACCATTGGAAAGCTACATTCACCCTGAGTAACATAGGCTATATTTAATCATTAAGTTCCCACGGGAACGGGCGTTACGCGGGTGAGACGATGCGCGGGAAGCTAGCTACTTAGTAAAGGCAGAAATGCGAGGCATTTTAATGTTTTAGAGCAGGGCTTCCTTAACTGAGGGTTGTTAGTGTTGTTACACCCAGGGGCATTACGGTAATTTCCAAACATTGGCACTGTTTTGAAAAGCTTTGCTCTGTAAGGCAAGCACATCCTTGTTATGAGCAGCCATTCATGAAAGTATAATAATACCCTGGATTTCAAAGTTAGGTAACCTGGAGGACAAAGTTATCTAAAAAAATACTATTTGTGACCTTACCTGTGATGTGCTGCTACCAAGTCTTTCTTTCCATAAGCATCATGTACAGGTGACATCAGACCTCCAACTACAGACCCCAATCCAAGGGAATGAATATAATCTTTTGCAATTTCTAGAAAAAAAATAATGTGACATAAAAATACAAAAATTAACCCATTAAAAGTATTTTTTTAATCGTTTTTTGTCTATTGTTTCTTAATTTAATGCACATATAATTTAACTTTGAAACTAAGTCAAGTTCAAGGATTTGATTGCGTATTTTAGCTTAACTTACCAAACATTCTAAGATGCATGTAAGTTGGAGGACTATAACTCCCGCAAGCCATCAAAACAATTTTTCCGTGTGACATTTTGCTTGATTTTTTATCTAAATTCTTAGCACAATTACTTTTATTTCGCAAATGTTATCACATCACAACAACACTGCTCATCAGCCGCTTCATTGATTTAACTTTATAATGCAACTATTTGAAAACACACTTAGTATTTAATATTTTAGGCACATTTCATTACTTTTGGTTACGGTAGGGGTATATTACATATACGCTTCATTTCACGCATAAAAACAAAATGTCAAAGGGTTCTTTTTATTTCCCATGTTATATATATCAATTTAATGATAAATTTTTTTAATGATATCTAAACATTTACAATAATATGATGAAACTGAATACTAATTTTAAAAAAATTACGTCTGCACGTTTTTCTCAGAATACCCATTTGCAATTTGTTGAATTCGTAAGTGGAAAGGAACTTTACTATGCGACTAATTTGAGTAGTAAGTTATTGGAAGTCGACATCAATAGAACCGGTCACAATTTATTTTTACTATTAAACTGTCTGTCGTCTGACACTTACTGATATGAGCAGTCAAATTGAAGAGACTGAGTTTCGTATTTATTCTATAAATAAATAAAATTATAATACGGATATAAGTATGTAAAATTATCACGCGGCTACATTTTACATAAATATAAATAAATGCATATGCTTTTAGTTTACCTTTGATATCATAACCTTAGAGTTATCAGCTGTGTAAACACTGAAATCGTAACAAACAGTAATTTTCCACGAAAATGAGACTGACTTATCGTTTATTGTCGAATATCGTGCAAAAAACTCCTTTTTACATCACTACGCCGATATTTTATGTGAATGCAGGTAAGAAAAAAGTATTTACAACAAAATGAGAAGCATTTCTAAACAAAGAAATAACTAAGATAAATTCTATCTTAGGCGGCAGAATACAATCTATTTCTTACTGTGAAAATCTCAAGAATACAACGTTATGAGTACATATTCAAAGATTCTTTAAATTTCTTGTTAGAAATATTATAATTATGTACTAATAACCTATTTTACCGTATTTCAGCGCCGCATCTGGGTCATCTATATACAGCGCTGGTAGCAGATGCAATACAGAGATTTGAGAAACTCACAAATCCGGATACAAATGTGATATTTAGCACAGGCAAGTATAACTTTCGACAGTGTAAGCGTGATACCTTTGCCTTAGTCTGGTTGCTGCTGCATATAATGCTAACTTACCTATACTATAATATATGTATGCATGTAATAAATATTATTATTATTTATTGATGGACGAGCAGTAGAATTTGCTTATGTGTCCATATCACAGTCTCTTTGTCTGATCCATTCATAGATATAGTAAAAAATGTTTTTATTATTTCTGTGGATACATTATTGTCCAATGATTACAATTGTTTTTATTTTTGTTGGTCAAAGGTTTGTTTCTAACCAGTTATCCAAACAACATTTAAAACCATTAACAGATTTAGCAGACACTTTCTGGGAGCTTGTTCCACATATCAATAACTCATTTGTTCAATAACAAATAGCCTTTTAATTTATTAGAAAAATTATATTTTTAGGTACTGATGAACATGGCACCAAAATCCAGCAAGCAGCAGCCAAAGCCAAGCTGTCTCTCCCAGAGTACTGCAACAACATATCCAATGAGTACAAACAACTTTTCAAAGAGTTCAATGTTGGGTACACGGACTTCATACGGACTACAGATGATAAGCATAAGAGAGCTGTCAAACATTTTTGGGTGAGAATTCTTCAATTCTTTAAAAAAAACTGCAATCAGTGGTACAGATATCAATTCCTAATTTTGTATTGTTGATAGTTACAAAAAATATTTATGAACTAGCTTCCCGCGCGCGGTTTCACTCGCGTAGCACCCGCTCCCGTGGGAACTTTAAAATTAAGTAGCAAGTGGAGGTCCATTGTCTCTGCCTACCCCGCTGGGAAACAGGCGTGAGCTTGTGTATGTATGTATTAGTGAACCCCACATTTGTCCTGCACAGGGCCAGATTTAGAAGTATGGAGGCCCCGGGCCACAAATTAGTTTCTCTCTAAATGGGTAGAAAATTTGAAGTATGTACCTACCTACTTTTCAGGACAATTTGAATTCTGATATTTTACTCATTATCTAATTTAAGTGAACAATTAAAGATGAATAACCGTCATTACAATATTTAAGAACTAATACATTTATCATGACTCTACAAAGTACTGTATGTAAAGGTACAACACCGAAAAAATAAATAAAATCAAAGTTGTAGTTTACTCGTCAGAATTTGAAAGATTTTAAATCTATATTGTGGGGGCCCCTCTATTGTGGAGGCCCTGGGGCAGTTGCCCTGGATGGCCTCCCTTAAATCCAGCCTTGGTCCTGCGCGTTCATAGAGTGTGTCACATGCGGACTGACAGTGGGGCTAGCGTAATCAGCCTTAAACTAGGATGTCCTTACAAAATATAGGTATTTATATTAGAGGAGGCCCATGTTCAGCAGTGGACTATATACGGGCTGATGATGATGATGATGATTATTATGATTGTATTTTTAGAACAAGCTAGTAGAAGAAGACTACATATACAAGTCGAAATACAGCGGGTGGTACAGTGTCAATGATGAAGCATTTGTGCCAGAAACACATGTTCGGGATGAACTCAGGAACGGAGAAAATGTAAGAGTTAATCGTTTTACTTTTAATTTAAGATCTTTGCATAAATCTTTACTAATATTATAAAGGTGAAAATTTGAATGAACTAATTTTAGGAATTAATAGCCAATGTATTGAGGAAAGCTGTGCGCTATATATCATCACACTAAGACCAATAGGTGCGGAGAGTACCAATGAAGAATGTTTCAAAATGGGATTAGCCCAAAGTAACTATTCCATGCAAACAAAGTCGCAGGCATGAGCTAGTTGGGCCGGATGGCCTCGCGTACCCGGCCCCCACCAGCGGCGGACGGCGGAGTGTCCGGGGGGTTTTAGTGGTGTTGGGTCCTCTCCTCGTGCTATGACCAGCAAACCACGCTATAGAGAGGGCAAGTTTCACATACCCCACAGCCGGCGCGCGGCGTGGGAAAGCTGCATATGCAGCCGAAAAAAAAAAAAGTCATGAGTTAGTTGTTATATATATTTAAGACTTCTGTCTTTCAAATTGTTAGTTTAAAAGCATACAATTTTGTCTTCAGGTCAAAGTGTCAATAGAGTCGGGACACAAAGTGGAGTGGACTGAAGAGACTAATTATATGTTCAGACTCAGCGCATTCAGGACACACCTGCAGAACTGGCTTAAGCAAGGTAACATCTACATCTACCTTGATTATAAAGAATAGCTGACCCGCGCGGTTTCATCTGTGTAAATCCCGCTCTTGTGGAAACTTTTACCTAACCCTTTAACAGGTAGTAGGTATGTTTTAATTGGTTTTGATCTTTAATTCAAGTACATAAAGTTCAAAATATGGTGGCAACTATATTGCCACAGCCCATTAAAGGGTTAAAATATTGCCTACACTCACAAATGACGTGGCTTTCTATTGGCAAAAGAATTTTCAAAATCGGTTCAGTAGATCGAGAGATTACCCCCTACAAGTCACAAACTTTACTCTCTCTTTATAATATTAGTATAGATAATTAATCTATAGAGCTGACACCGTTCAGTATATGTCACGTCTATTTTAAATAGGCTAGATGACCTATATAAAATTATGTTACAATAATTATGTTTATTTCTGAAAGTGTTTGTCATAAGGAACCTAAATATAATAATTTCTGATCATAAAACTTGAAGATGGTTGTATAAACTTATTTATTTGTAATAATATGAAAATTATTTATTTTGTCTATGTTTTTAATTTCCGAAAGCAGACGGTTTAAAAACAAAAACGCTTTCGTTAACTATTACATTTCCTGTGTCATGACGTCATCGATCCATGAATGAATGACAGGACACAGATAATGAATAGACCAAAATGATTGTCATCGTTTTCATCTCTATATGTCACGATTTAAAATGTTCTTTTTGGCACTTTATGGGCTCAAAAAGTTACTATTTTTTTTTCTTGACCCAGTAAAACCATTCTAAACCATCCTACTAATATTATAAATGCGAAAGGTTGTATATGTGAATGTATGTATGTTTGTTACTCTTTCACGCAAAAACTTCTTAATGAATTTGGCTGAAACTTTGCACGGGGATAGTTAATAGGCTCGATTAACATATAGGCTACAAAAAATCACGCTCCACTGGAGCAGAGTTTTATGGATGACTTAACTATAATGGCAGTGCCTCCATGAGCTGTGCCATCCGGATGATTAGTGCAGTATATGCTGTTTTTTTTGACGTGATAACGTCTTATAAATCGATGAATGCCGGCTGCACTCACGAAAAAGCATGGCTCAGCGCATTGTCACGTTCCGCCTGAGCCGAGCGTGCAAGCGAGAGCGCAGAACAAGCGATAGAGAGGCACGATCGGCGTAAGCGTCCGGCTTGTGATGCATCTATCTCTCTTCCACTCCATCGGTCGATACGTCTGAGTAGAAGAGAGACAACGGCAGCACCCAACCAACAACCTGTCTACACGTAAACTGTTTTGTGAACTGTTTTCAAGGTGAACTGAAAGTTGATGTTGTTTTTCATCAATGTTTTCTTATGACGTTATCACGTAAATTTATCGTCCGTAAACCAATGTTACAGACAACCGATTTTTTTTTATCCTAATCAGGCTTTTGGCTGTGCAGTGTGACTTCAGAGTCAACTGTTCATAATACAATCCGAGAAAATCGAAAGAAGAAGTCGTGATCCTGCTAAATATGCATGACCTCGATATTCTACTGATACTGATATCAGTAGAATATCGAGGTCATGCATATTTAGATTTTCTCGGATTGTATTATGAACAGTTCTTCTATTCTCCCGAGGTTGGGGGCACTGGTGACCTGTAACACAGGTATTCATTATGAATAGCCTACAATAGGCACAGTCTCTCACAGCGGTTGAAAAAATGTATGTAATTTTTGTATACTACTTTTAAGTCATACCACTGTGAAGAGAAATAAATAAATGATTATGATTATGATTATTGTAATGGATGGTGGTCTGATGGTGTCAATTTTTTCCTCTAGTGTGCCTTTTAACTTATCGGAGTGGGAAGAATTTTTCATTCTACTAACATTATGAATGCGAAAGGTTGTATGTGTGAATGTACGTATGTTTGTTAATCTTTCACTTTGCACGGGGATAGTTAATAAGCTCGATTAACATATAGGCTACAAAAAATCAAGTTCCACTGGAGCAGAGTAACGCGGGTAAAACCTCGGGGCGCAGCTAGTATTAAATTAAATAATTAAAATAAATGTTAACTAGCCTATTGTCTCTAGTTTCCAAAAATATAACATATTGTTGTCTTTGTCTAGTAAAAAAATTCTTGACTATATAAAAGTAATTTTAATAAAGCTTATCATTCCATTTTGTTTCAGATGGAGTAATAACACCTTCAAAGTTTCAAAAGCAGCTACAAGAGATGCTGGAGGGTGAAGCTTACTTCCCAGACATATCAGTGAGCAGACCCACCAGTAGAGTGCACTGGGCTATACCGGTATGTGTTCATTGTCCACTGCTGGACTTAAGTGCCCACTGTTGGACATAGACAATTCTCTAGTGCCCACTATATACTTATACGAATAGTCGACATAATCATATATTATATTGTCCCTTCCGATGCCCTCGTAGATCCGAAGCCCGAGAGGCCTGCGAACTATAAAGTAAAGCGACCAGACCCGAAAATAGTCTTAGGAGGTACACAAAGGTATCTTGTCCGGCGTGGGGAACGAACCCACGACCTCTGAGACTTAATACGAGAATTACAACGCTACCGAGGGGGAGGATTTCACTGAGTGAATGATAAAGATTTTTATTTCAGGTGCCCAACGACGAAGAACAAAGCATATACGTATGGCTGGACGCGCTAATCAACTATCTATCAGTGATCGGTTATCCGGATGAAGAAGCTATGAAGACCCGCGACAGGCCCTGGCCAGCAGACGTGCAGGTCGTGGGCAAGGATATACTCAAGTGAGTGGGGCTTAGAAATAGATGGGAATATAGCGGAAGTTATAACGTCCTAACTAGCTCTATGACATCTAGAAGATGTAATAAATCTAAGATGTCTTTCCGGATCTGGCTGTTTGAGGAACTACCCTCTGTGCCACGGAAAAAACGTTAAGTTAATATATAAAATTGTAAACTAGGGAACAGGCAGCAGCGTTTCCTTCCAAGTTCATGATCAGGAGTGGATATTATACGGGCTGATGACGAAGTCCCCTATGACACAGGAAATCGACTTTTTTTTCAGACGGACATTCTGTAGTTAATAAGAAGACTTTTGACTTCACCGGGCATAAAGGCGAGCAGAGCACCAGCCTAAATATATTGTTTGAAAACTACAAACTTAGCAACCTGTGCAAGAGGACGCCCTCTGTGGGACTTGAAGGACTGCCCAGGGCGGTCACTGGCGAGTGAATTGTGGGATTATGACGTTTAGTTTTATAGCAGAGTTTTGTGCAACTGTCGCTCTACGTTACAGTTCCTCTGCCTCTCGGAGTTTGGGGTCTATGAGGGCATCGGAAGGTTCAGTAATGGATATGACGGCATCGGAAGGTTCAGTAATGGACGATTATTATGTTATTCCTCCAAAGAAGTAATTGCTTAGGCTAAACCTAACTAACATAAATTTCCCCAGGTTCCACGGTATATACTGGCCAGCGTTCCTAATGGCGATCAAGTGGCATCCCCCCCGTCGGCTCGTATGTCACTCGCACTGGACAGTAGAGGGTAGCAAGATGTCCAAGTCTCTGAACAATGTGGTGTGTCCGCGACAGACGCCCGTGGGACACGAGGCGCTGAGATATGTACTGCTGAGAGAGGCCACCATGGCACAAGACGCTAGTGAGTATATGTAGAGATATTTCTATGCTTATTATCATAAAAAATGAGTTTCGGGTAATTTTAGATGGATTGGGGTAATTTTAGATAGGTTGTGGTAATTTTAGATAGGTTGTGGCAATTTTAGATAGGTTGTGGTAATTTTAGACAAGATTTGGACTAGATAGTGTCCCTTTTTAGATTAGCTTTGGTTATTTTAGACAAGGTTTTGGTAATTTAGACAAATGTTTGGCCATATTAGACAGTTTATAGTAATTTAAGGCAAGTTTATGGCCATTTGAGAAAGTTCTAGGGCATTTAGAGTGGTAAGTGGTCACTTTGAGGCTGAAATGTCCAACGAAATATTGCCTGACTCATAGCTCCAAAGGAAATTATGTCACAATCAAGTGGCATCCCCCTGTGGGCTCGTGAGTCACTCGCACTGGACAGTAGAGGATAGCAAGATGTCCAAGTCTCTGAGCAACGTGATGTGTCCGCGACAGATGCCCGTGGGACACGAGGCGCTGAGATATGTACTGCTGAGGGACTCCACCATGGCACAAGATGCTAGTGAGTATATGTGGAGGTGTTTCTATGCGTTAAATCTACGTTAGTGACCAGGTGAGTTTCTGGTCATTTTAGGTAAGATTGAGGTCATTTTAGAAAGTTTGTGGTTGTAAATAGATTGTAGACAAGCTTCTGGTCATTTTAGACACATGTTTGGTCATTTAAGACAATTTGTAGTAATTTTATGCAACGTTGTGGTCAACTATAATTATTTATTTTACAGAAAAATTTCTTGAATCGATCGGCCCGAGGTCCTGTTAGTCTAAAATAACTATTTCTTTCGTAGATTACAGCTCGTCGAAGCTGATGAACATAGCCAACGCGGAGCTGGCCGACACGCTGGGGAACCTGTTGTCGCGCAGCTGCGGCGCGGCGCTGAACCCGCGCGGAGAGTTCCCCGCGCTGCACCCGCACCACCTCGCCGCGCTCGCCGCCGCCGGACCGGCGCCGGACCTCATGCAGCACGTCGAGGCTCTGCCGGGTGAGTACACTTGCGTAGTAGATGATCTCTGCCTCTCATCTGTATTGTCGAGATAGTGCAATACGGCTTACGTGAGTGTCTAATAAAGTGTAATTTCATTCATTACCATGATCATCATCGTATTATTACGATTGGGGAGGCTCCTTTCTTGAGGTGCAGGAAAGGAGCCTCCCCGAGTGATGTACAAGCCCGTACGTCCGGCGCACCCTGGGCAACAGTCAGTGAGTTTTTAAAAGTGAACACTCCTGATGCCTCTGACCATATTAGTCAGCCTTTTCATCTGGTCGATATCATTGCGGGTATAAAAACTCTCAAAAATGGCAAGGCCTCGGGAGTCGATAACATCTCTGTTGAGCAGATAAAACACCTTGGGTCAGATGCAGTATCCTGGTTGCTTCAAATGTTTAACTCTTGTCTTGAAACCTCCCAAATACCCCGCATCTGGAGAAAATCGAAGGTCATAGCTATACCAAAGCCAGGGAAATCAGTAGATGACCCTAAAAACTTCAGGCCTATCTCACTACTGTGCCATACATAAAAGCTTGATGAACGGCTTCTACTATCTCGCCTCACAAGCTTTATTGACCCGAGATTGATTCCAGAGCAGGGAGATTGATTCGAGACTATTGTGGAAGGTGGAGACTATGACCGCAGACATAAAATTTGTCAATGTTCTCCGAGAGCTCCATAACCGTCGCTTCCAGGTCCACCTACTTAAAGATGTTAGTCGCTGGAGAGCACAAAAGAATGGCCTTCCCCAGGCAGCGTTTTGGCCCCAATGCTGTTCAATATATACACGAACGACCAACCACCCAGCCCAAATACCTCCCGCTTTCTTTACGCGGACGATCTTGCGCTTACTTCCCAATCGACCAGTTTTGACGAAGTTGAGGATAATCTCACTACAGCCCTCAACAGTCTAGGAAAATACTATTACGAGAATTCGCTCAAGCGTAAACCAAACAAAACTGATTCAAGGGTTTTGCACCTACGTAACGCACAAGCGGGACGTAAGCTCAAGATCACCTGGCGTGGAGGTCCATCGCTCATAACGACTCCCCTGATTACCTCGGTGTTCTGCTGGACAGATCCCTCACTTTCAAAGCGAATTGTGAGCGCTTGAAGCGAAAGGTGCACTGCCGCAACAACCTACTGCAGCGTCTTGTACGTACTGAGTGGGGAGCAAAGCCGCAAGAAATGCGAACCTCAGGTCTGGCGCTATCATTTTCTGCCGGCGAATTCGCGTGCCCCGTATGGGATCGTTCTACTCATGCCAAGCTAGTGGATATAGCCTTAAACGAAACTTGCCGGATTATTACTGGGTGTTTGAAGCCGACCCCGGTGAAGTTGCTGTATCCACTGGCTGGCATAGCGCCTCCGGCTGTTCGCAGAACTGTTGCTAGCTCGCGAGAGAGGGCTAAGATGGGCGAAGGCATGCGGCACCCCCTACATGGGCAAGAGCTACCGCCGCAAATACTGAAAAGTCGAAAAAGTTTTCTTAAATACGTCGACCCTTTCAAAGTCAATCCCTCTCAAGCGAGATGCAACATGTGGCGTGCTCAAACAACGCTTCCGGATCCCTTTGTCCCGGTTTTTGAGAGTCTATCGGCTGGACATAGATTACCATGACCAATCTAGAAGAGACTCGGACTCAGGTTGGCCGGAGCAAGGAAAATAATATGTTCAGGTGGGGACTCTCGGGAAACCCAAACCTTGACTGTGTGTGTGGAGCGGTGCCGTCCATGGCTCATTTGGTGTCCTATCCTGCATGTCCTGTCACCTGTTCGCAGCAGGACTTGATGGACGCCACAAATAGTGCGGTCGAATTAGCTAAGTTCTGGGCCAGGAAGATTTAATTTGTCATCGACACGCTAAGAAGATCGTATAATGTCCACTGCTGAACATGGGCCTCCTCCCGAGGAAGGGGTTTTTGCCATAGTCACCACGCTTGGCAGGCGGGTTGGTGACCGCAGTTTTATGTTGTAATACACAAGGAAACGCTGCTGCCCGTTCCTTGCTATTATTCGTATTCGTTACGAAGTATTTTCCTTATTCGTTTAATAAAGTATATGTCCGTTATTAACTAAGCTTTTGATATTATGATATCAAAAGGCTAGTTCCGGCTCAATAGGCTATGGAAGCCAAAGCAGCTAAAACATTTTTTTACCCTATAATGTCACAATATGCTGGTAGCAGTTTCGATTAAATTACC
Source organism: Nycteola revayana (assembly GCA_947037095.2). Taxonomy (NCBI): domain Eukaryota; kingdom Metazoa; phylum Arthropoda; class Insecta; order Lepidoptera; family Nolidae; genus Nycteola; species Nycteola revayana. Next base: position 12,633,168 of record OX344851.2, on the reverse strand, counting down.
GACAAACAAAAAAAAATTATTCTAATTTAAATCTATACAGCTATCTTCCAGTTTTATGCCCTGTAATTATTATATTTAGGTGCCTTATGTCAAATACTAGCTATACTAATATTATAAAGAGGAAAGATTTGATTGTTGGTATTGAATAGGCTCCGAAGCTTCTGGACCAGTTTGAAAAATTCTTTCACCGTTGAAAAGCTACACTATCCCCGGATAGCATAGGTTATATTTAATTATGAAGTTCCCACGGGAACGCGAGGAGAGAGAAATATAGCCTATAGCCTTCCTCGATATTTTTTTCAAATCGGACCAATAGTTTCAGAGTTTACCGCGTTCAAGCAAAGCTCAACAGCTTCATATATTAGTATCAATTAAAAATAATAATAAATTTACTTAAAAATAAAATCATGTCGGACAGCAATTTTGACAGGATTTCAACCACTAACAAGTATTTTAATTTTCCACAGATATCTGCTACACGCACTACAAAAACTACCATTTCTACAAAGCAGTGGATGCCGTAGTGAAGGTTCTCCACTTAGCCAACCTGTTCTTCGAAACCAGCAAACCTTGGGAACTCCGCAAAAAGCCAGAACTACAAAAAGAATTAGATGTAATCCTCAATATTACATTGGAAACATTAAGAATTTGCGGCATAATCTTGCAACCTATCATACCAGAAATGACCACCAAATTACTTGATAAACTACAAATTGATAGAGATTGTAGAAGCTGGCAACACTGTTTGACGCCATCTTGGAGGGCAAAAGGCGCGATTTATGAAACAAAAAATCTTCAGAGCGGGAAATTAGTTCTGTTTCAAAGGATTTATGATAAACCGGTGCAAAAGAAGAAAGTTAAAGTTTAATTGGTTTTAACAGCGGTCGGCAACACGCGGCGGTGAATATTTTGTAAATAAGTTATAGGTATAATAATCAGTAAATGCATAAAAGAAGCGCGGTCGACCGTATACCGTATAGTGTGGATCCATCCTTCAGAACGAACAAATGAGTATGAAATTTATTTTTTTTCTATGGATATACCATTAGGGATGAATACAAAAAAAAAAACTATTTAGTCCATCAGTTAGATTACCAAAAAATATTGGACTCGTATTTTTTTTCGTTCTTCAAACAAAAAATGACGAAGCGCGTTGAAAGTGACGTCACATCACTTTTAGGTACAATTTTAAGGCCTTCATGACTATTATATATATAAATAGTATAGGGCCGCCGCGCGCGAGAAACTAGTATATTATATTTTCGTGTTCCTATTAAGAAAAAATGTAGAAGCATCTTGTCTTTTAATATATCGTATCTTCTACTAAAACATTATTTTTATAAAGACTCGTGCTAAGCTAAAACATGCTTGTATTACGAGTGGGTTCACGTCGATAGTAATAGGTGGATGGAACACCCTTTTTTTACGTTGTGGAAAATTTTAAAGACTTACCACCGACTTGGGGAAAGACTTGGAACTTGTGGGACTCCATCACTTGCTCCCTGCTCTATGTAGCTTACGAGCCGGGACATCCGGTTACCCACTAAAACCACCACGGTAGCCTGCCTCGGACGCATTTGACAGTGGCTCGGGCACACAAACTGATTGACAACCAGGACCATCGCCATGAAGTCCGATGACTTAGCCATTCGACTATGGCCGGTGTTGAGCATTGCACTAAGGGGCTAGACAGAATGCCACTACAGCGAAGCGATCGCTAACGCAAATGTACTTGACGTAATGTACTTGTCATTTGTCACGTGACCAAACGATTCTATTTAAAAAATGGCGGGCATTCTTTGGTTGAATCTTCTTTGAAACGAGCGATGCGATCGTTAGATTTCACTGTCATAAACCTTGTAGATAAGCATAGCGATTTTATGCTGGCGATCGCTATAGTAGCATTTTGTCTACGCCCACTTATAAGTTCCACAGAATTAAATTTAGTACCGATTGCATATAAAATGGATCTTAATTTATAATATAAAGAATACATTATCATGGGGTCATTAATTAAATAATTTTAAGGATAGGATATAATTCAAGCGTGTTCTTATATTTAAAAATTGCTATTTTGAATGCATTTTTAGATCTAGCAGCAAAGGCGAATTTGGCGGGAATTGCTTAGGTAAATTACCTTTTTTAATATTTTAAGGACATGTTTTTGATTTAACTAAGCCATTTACTAATAATTATTACTTTTGAACACGTTCTGCTGGGGTAAAGATCGAAATAAAAATATATTTCTATAGAGAAAATAATAAACGCTGCTTTTAAAAAATATATAACGAAAAGACTGTTAGTATTTGTGTAGATTGCTTCCTTATAATTTGATGAGATTAGATCTTTTGTTAAGGACTAATGTTTTAATCGTCAGATAAAAATTATCAGTGGAGTAAATTTAAAAATAGACGGGTTTTGGAGGATGACGAATTAAAATTTATTCCTCAGGTAAATTTTGAATCTATGGATTAAAAATTAGGCCTTAGATTAGTTAAATAGAGTGGTGCATTTGTTAGTGAATTTAATGTAATATTGTGTTCAATGTTTATTTATGGTTTATGTAATAAATTGTTGAATTTAATTGTGTTTTATTATGTACCTGGGTTACTATGTGATAGTGTTTTTTTTTTTGTTTAAGTTTAATAGCTGAGTTTTACAGTCTACTAGTATTCTTGTTAACCCATCGTGCTAAGCTAAAATGCTTGTTACGAGTGGGTTCACGTCGGTACTGCAATAGGTGGGGTTCGAACCGGCGACCTTAAGATCACAAGTCTGACGCCCTAGCCATTGGGCTACGGCCGCTTTTAATTTCACAACTTTAGTGTATTATCATAATAAAATGGGTTTATTTTTGTTTGTTTTGTGTGATCACTAACGTTTAAACAATATTTCATAAATTTACTAGCTTTCCGCGCGCGGTTTCACCAGCGTAACTCCCATTCCCGTTGAAACTTTATAATAAAATATAGCATAACCTTCCTCGATAAATGGGCTATCTAACATTGAAAGATTTTTTCATATCGGACCAGTAGTTGCTGAGATTAGCGCGTTCAAGCAAACAAACTCTTCAGCTATAACTATAATGGCAAATAACTCATTATTAGGTACCTACCAATTTTAACGTAGTTTCTGTCTTCAAACGATTTAATATTTTTTTTATGAACATAAAATCGGTTATTGTGACTAAACTATGATAGTTAGATATATGCTCTCGCGGACTTTTTTGTAGATCTTAATAAGACCTACAAACCCGTAGTACATAATTTTGTACTATTGTCAATAGTTTTTGCAGCGCACGCATAAATTGGTTTTCGCTTTTACACCTTGTGTTACAAAATCGCAATTTTCTTACGGATCCCTAATGTTTTTGAAAATAAAATATAGCCTATAACCTTCCTCGATAAATGGACTATCCAACACTGAAAGAAATCGGACCAGTAGTTCCTGAGATTAGCGCGTTCAAACAAACAAACAAACTCTGCAGCTTAATAATATTAGTATAGATTTGTATCGTGGGTCTGACTCCACAATAGGCATGATTTAAGCATTCCTCTAGCTAAGCGCTCCCGCCCCATGTGGGGCCTGCATAACGTTCAACCAAAAGATTTTTATGATCCAGTATTCACTTTTCAAGAAAATCTATTAAAACTATATACCGAAAAGAAAGACTGTCCTTCTTATATGAATTATGCTAAAGTGACATTTCTAATAGTAGGTTACAATTCAATTTAAAATAAATTTCATAATTATAAACCATATTTAGCCCAGAAATGTCACATAGGAGATTAAAAACTTGCAACTAAGAAATAGAATTTTTTGTGTAAAACTTTGGATAAAATTTAATTAAAACATTATATTATAAGGTAAAAACTGGCCAAACGCGAGTCGGACTTGCGTACGAAGGGTTCGTGCCATATTCATGTGCCTAACTGTTGCCGTTATTGATACATGTTGTATGGGAGCCCCCCTTAAATATTTATTTTATTTTATTTTTAGTATTTGTTGTTACAGCGGCAATAGGACATCATCTGAGAAAATGTCTGTGAAATCACCTGTGTAGCTATTGCGGCTCTTAAGGTTCAGCCTGGTGACAGACAAACAGCGAAGTCTTAGTCATAGGGTCCCGTTTTTACCCTTTGGATACGGAACCAAAAAGGAAAGTGAAAAGAAACACACATTCTATATCGGAGTCAATTTATTTACGAATATGCTTATTAAATAATAATATTTGCATCAAATACGCAATAACGACTAACGTATGGAGGAAGCTAATCATAACACTATCAAAGCTAAATACAGCGGCGCAACGTTGCACTGCAACTGTTAACGCGTTACGTTGCAATAACACGATACATTGCAAAAATATGGATTTTATATTCGTCAATCCGTATTATAGACTACGTCAATACGGATATTTTGAGATATAAAACCGGATTTGACCAAGGCGAGCATTTAATATGTTAATATTACTTTATATTGAAGATCAAGCCTTTCTAAACGTCATAAAATCTCAAGTGAGTAAAAAATAAAAAAGGAGGATTATTTTTTTTTGGAAATCACTTCATACATTTCAATTGAGTGAATATAAATTTAACTTACATTCACCCGCTAAATCATTTAGTTGTAATTTCAACATTTTTCGTTGACAAAATTAAGCTTTTGATTATTGTAGTATCGTGTTATTGAACTAACATACACTTAGCCGAAATGCATCCAATGAGTATGATACAGGTATGAATCTAATTATTACTATATAATATATAAATTCTTACAAAAATTCGGTGAACATACATTTACTTCTGCTTTTAAATGCTTAAATATAACGTTTATTATAAACATTGCCCGCAAAACCGTATTTATATTTAATAAGCATTCAATTTGTCATTATTTGGTACAAAATTATAATTATTATTGGCATTATGTTATGTCTTTTTAATTTAAAAAAAATGTTAATAGAAGAAAACAATGTTTATAATAAACAAGGCTTTTGCCACAAAACGTACAAACACGTCGAGTTATTTAAAAAAAACTGTACAATTGAGCTCCTAGGTGTTTGAGCATTGATTGTTGCTCAACTAACTGAGCCTCGCACAAATGAGCCGCGCTCAATTGAGCGTCGCTCAACAAATAACATTCAGATATTGACTCTAGAACTTACGTTAATGAATGTACTGTAAATAAAACTACATACCTTAATATTAAACTTAAATAAAAATGCATGAGGATGGTAACACTAGGTATATCTTATGTGCGTAGTTACAATTGACCAAACTTTTACAGAAAGCGTCAATAAGGAATATGAATTGATTTAATAGTTTATTCCAGAATATTCCACCAGCGATTGATACGTCTACATAACTACATAGTATAAAACAAAGTCGTTGCTGTCTGTCTGTTATATATATATATATATATTTTTACCCTATTTTGGGTAATAAAGGTGGTATAGCCCTCAACAGGTCCAGAATCAAAGCTTGTTGAAAAGACCCTCTACCACAATTCAAGGTTCAGTTCTCTATGATCAGCGGTTAAGACTGTGCGTTGATCATTCAGTCATCACGTAATAATCAAACGATCAAACAAACAACAACGACAAAGATCTGATTTGAGACATAATTATTATATACAATTATACGATTCTTGTTACCATGGCAGCTCTTAATAAATCTAGAGCTCAAAATCATAAGGTCGGATGTGCCCAGAAATATTCGTCGTATGCGCCTTTATTGTAAACTGGCACTTACGACCAAATGGTTTAGTATTATAATATACATCCGTCATTATTCTTCTGAAGTCTAGAAATATTTTAGGCCTTCGGGGGAACTAGTAGCCCAGGGGCCTGAGTCTACTATCATAATGGTGTTTCGTGGAACTATCACTGACGCCTCGATGGTGGGTTTCCTTTGTCTTTTGGATTAGTAGATTACTAAATGTACATAATACCGACCATGGGGACATCAGTGACAGTTCCACGACATACAATTATGATAGTAGACTCAGCCCCAGGTAGGGTTGCCCATTATACTGTTAAAACAGTACTATACTGTTTTTCACTTCATACTTTTTACTGTTGAACAAAAGTCATAAAATACTGCTTACAGCGTCAAAATGCTTAACACTAAAAGTATAGACTAAGACGCTGACCCACTTTTTAAAATGTTTATGTCGAATATTAATACATCAAGTGTGACATGTACATAGTCTTAATTTTTTTTAAATACTGTTCAATATTCTTCTCAGACCTAAATATACTTTTTTCTGGTAAAAAGAAGTTGGCAGCCCTAAGCCCAGGGCTATATATACGTATTCTAGAAAAATATTGAGTAGAAATATCTGGAATAAACCTATTAAATCAGATGACACTAAAAGCAATAGTCAACAATTATAATTCAACTTGTGCTTAAGAGTATCAAAAATGATTATTTACCGTCATAACATCTATGTTCCGTTTTATTTATAAAGACATTTTATTCTGATATTGGCAGCTTTTGTAAACGCGAAGGACATAATGTTACAGAGCTACCAACTTCAGATAAAACGAACTGCTTATATTCTTATAAAGAAACTGACGAAGTCAACATGACAATCTGGTTCATGTATAATGGTGTAATAAACCGTTCATTCGACAGTCACACTTACCAGCACATTCAAATTTCAACTTTGACATATAAAACTTAAAGTTCATATTTTGCTACATATAATTTTTATTCATAATACCAAAATTGCCTAGTTAGTTCAAATCCTTCATTCAATCGTACAAAGTGAATGATTTGTATGAGTGAAAGACTTTGTATTTTTGCTAAGGAATATAAATCAAAACCTCAGAAGCATAATGACGGATGTACTATTATCTTCAGAAGCATTTGGTAGTAAGTGCACATAAAAGGTAAAGGCACATACGACGAATGATTCTGATGTATAATGGCACATACGACCTTATGCGTTTGTGCTGTAGAAGTGTCTTTCTTGTTATATTAGTTTAGCTGGAAGATTTCAGTGATATTGCAAATTCAATTAAAAGTGGTTTATAATCAATTCCGTCGCACACATAAAAAACCATACATTATAAAACACCAAGAGTATCTTACAAATGGCAAAATTACACACAAACTTTCGAAATTCGTAATTTTGATGGCGTATTTAATACCGATTTGTATTTTGAACTTTATATATACTAATATTTAAGTCGAAATAACGATGAAGGAACACGGTTATAAAGTTTCTGTCTCTACGACATTTGTGTTAAGCCATTGGATAACGTTTTTTTAAAACCATTTAATAAGGAGACCTGCTCGCCTTTATGCCCGGTAAAATAGCAAAAGCCTCATGCCTAATTACAATGTCCGTCGAAAACTCAACTGAGGCCATGAACAAGGCAGGATCTACTTAAGGGCTTTTTGGGCTGTGAATACATTGGGCCCCCAGCCCCAAAAAAAACAGGCAATATTTTGAATTAAAATAACTCATATGCGCGTTTTTTAACACAATTGAGAATTAGTTGAGTAATTAGGTAAACCCCTGAACAGTATTAGCCCAGATGTCCACTATACGCCCATAGCCATGAGTACAATAAAGATATTACTACAGCACACTTTGTACCTCACATTATCAGACATACGCATAACAACAAATACACATCAAAATGCTAACAGTCACACCTAACCTTATTACGAGCGTTAAACTTAAGACAGAAACAGGTTTATACGATACCACAATATCGTCGGTGACATTGCATTACCGCCTAAGTGGCAGTTGCTTATAAAGTGTAATTTCATCTGTCAAGGAATATTTTCTTTACATGTGTTGTCCAGGGAAAAAATCAATTTGGTTAATTTGATTTTCAACCTTGTAAGCCACCGACGATATATAGAAATCAAAGTTAATAGAAATCTCTATTCCTAGACATCAGGGTTCGAAACTATGTTGGTATACCAAATTGTGAACCTAGATATCTGGGATCAGTGGTTTCTATGAATTAAGTTTACGGCGAGAAGTGCTATCTATGAATAGAGATTTCTGTCCACAGTGCTTCCTACGGACCGAGATATCTACGAACAATGTTTTCGGCGAAACTTCATCATCATCATCATCAGCCTGTTGTTGTCCACTGCTGAACATAGGCCTCCTCCATTGATTTCCAGCGGGAACGATTGCTAGCGGCCTGCAACCACTAACTCCCTGCGACCTTTATGAGGTCGTCGGTCCATCGTGCAGGCGGTCGTCCGACAGTTCGTGGTCTCCACTCGAGAACCTTTCTGCTCTATCCGCCGTCAGTTCTTCGAGCTATGTGTCGTGCCCATTGCCACTTCAGCTTGCTAATCTGTTGAGCTATGTCAGTGACCTTCGTTCTCTCTCTCTTCTCATCCTGATGTCTAGGAATAGAGATTTCTATGAACTTTGCTTTCTGTATATAATGATATCATACAAGCGTATTTCTGTCTTAAATTCCACGCTCCCTTATTACATGTGAGTGGCAATTTACAAAGATAAAAAATACACCCAATAATTTGTGCGACCTCTCCCCACAGGGGGATAAATGGGGGGATTCCGTTTTAACGTACAAACATCATAATTATGTTTTACAATAATTACTTATTTATTTTTACTTTTTTAATTAGCACTAACACGACAGACAAAGACATATAACATAGATAGTTAGACTTTTTTTCTATTCGTTTCAAAATTATTGCTCGATTCTAATTTTATCTAGTTTAACTGACTTATTTTGAGGCGGATGACTCTATATTTTAATTGTTAAACTCTGCAAGCATATTAAATGCGCAAATTCATTGCTCTTCATATCATAATATCGGGAGTACACCCCTTACGGGTAAAGCAGATTGTCAAAATCATAACAAAGCCTTACACTAAATGTAGAGTATATTTTTAATATGGCAACACTAAACTAATGTCGCCATCTTAATAAATATATAAAAATGCACAATTACAAAACTTCATAATTATATTAATAGGAGTTATATTTCTGCTCTCCCCTAAAGGATTACAATTAATAGTAATAACAATAAGATCTAAAATCTTGCAACACCGACTTTTTTACAAATTGCATTAATTCACGATACCTAAAACACTCACAACAAATTATTTCCCTTAAAATGTCAAAATTCGTTCAATAAATGAATAATAATGAGTATAGTTGTTACTTACTACTCCAGTATAAGTCTAAAGGCTCGAGCACACCAAATGCGTATGCGTGACTACGGCGTAATCACGCCGTAGACACGCGCGTAGTTACGGCGTAACCCGATGTCACACCGGGCTACGCATACGCTTACGCATCCGAGCCGAGTACGCAACGCACATGGTCTATTGCGTACCCGGCTGCGGCAGCCATATTTTATTCTGTTTTCGAAGGTTGTGTTGTGCACGATGTCTGAAATGACGAGGAAGAAGCAATATTAATACTATTGTGCCAGAATAATCCTGCGGAATATATATATTTATACGATGCATTTTTGTAGAATTTACTTTTTGGATTGTACTTAGATACATACATAAATACGCACAATTTCAATAAGTTTTTCTTTCTTATCTCTATTCATTACAAAAACAATACAAAACATCACTACGTGCCAGTATATCTGTAAAAATATACAACTGACTGCAAGTTACGTGCGTAGGGCTACGCACAGCAAAGGTACGTGCGTGTACAAAATTGTTCGGTGTGACGTCTAATAAGGCGCGCCATTGAATACAACGTCATCATGCAACGTTGCCGTTCTGCTCTGCGTCAGGTACGGCGTAAGTCACGCAGTCAGTTTGTGCCTTGGGAGCTGCATTGCGTAGGGCTACGCATTACGTCTACGCGCACGTCTACGTTACGCAAGCGGTGTGACCTGTCTCATACGGTTCCATACATTACAACTCAGTGGTACGTGCACGTCTACGCTTACGTCTACGCATACGCATCCGGTGTGCTCAAGGCATAAGTGGGATTACATAAAAAATGCAACAGCAATCACGAAGCAGACCAATGGTAATACGTCAAAAACACTGCCATTGTTTAAGCAATCAACAATAGAAATCATAGCTAAAGTTCGTTTTGGTGGTTTCCGGCTTCGAATAGACCACCCCATAACCCATGGGTGTCATAAAAGGTGACTAAGAGACATACAGCTGATGGATAGGCAGCAGCATCTATCAGCTCAAGGTTATTTACCTTACTGCGATCGCCAATCAAATTATGGCAATATTAACGACACTGGCTTGCCAATATCTTTTAAGAGCAGCAGTGGACGTAAATGGGCTGGTGAAGAGCCATCAACACCTATTGCTTTTTTTACGTAATCCAGTTGCCAATCAAACAATTTTAATGGAAACAAAATTAAGTGCTTTCACACATAAACACCCATCCAGATAATATTTGTACAATTTTAATTTAAACCTTATGTCTATGTACTGAAGAAACATTGTATCAGCCGATAATGTTCAGCGAAAAAAATGTCTTCAACGTTCTACATAAGGTTCATATTTCAACGAATATTTTTCACATCAGAGCAGAGTTTTATATATATTTTCGAATGATTGTTGACTTTCCATGACTTAAGACAAAGTATCTTTCCTAATGACATTATTCATTAAATATAAGTATTTTTCTATAGAAGTACAAAATGGATTGTGCTAGCATCATTTTATTTAAGGTTACATGACAGTGTTGCCATTATAGTCTCAAAAAACTACTAAATTAAAAATAATATAAAATATTAACAAGTTTGAACATGTTTCATAAGAGCTATTTCTGGAATAAAAACAAATTTAAAAAAAACGTGTAAATTACCTACAAGATGCGTTATAAAAATGTATATACGTCGAAAATTCTATATTGATACAACAAAAGCAATTCGTTTTTTTATCTAAAATATTAAATTGGCATCAATATCTGTACGTTGATAACATACAGATAAAATTATATATTAATATTAAAAAAAAACGTCGTAAAATAATTCGAATTCAAAATACTGATTCAATCACAACATACTCGACAAAAAAGAATATAAATACAAATGTCACCAAGATTTTTTTTAAATCTATAAAAAATATGTTTTGATAATATATTATTTATTTAAGATACTGCACATCAAGGATTCTTTAATAACTGATAACTTTCTAATATACACCAACACTTCAAATGAGATCTCGGTGTTGTTCTATAATTTTTCTATACAATGACTAAACAATGTTGCGAACAAAAAAAAAGATTATTAAGTTATAGTGAATAAATTAAAAAATAAATGCCTAATATATGCTCACTATATAAAAATTATAATATAATGACATAGTGTATAAGTATTATAACAAAATAATGTTTGTTCGTTTGTGCTGTCGCTAATAAGAAGTTAAATGCATGTTGGCTGTACAATATCAGTCCTCAGTGTAAGAAATATCTCCATAGTACAAACAATTAACAGAGTAACTTGACATATCAAAAAAAACGACGCTCCATATTTTTTAAATTTAACTTCGATAAATTGCATACTTTTTAAAAAAGATACTCTCAAAATTGCCACAGTAAAAAAATGAAAACTTAAAACTACAATAAAATTGTTCATGATTTTCTTAATATTTTTCGTTTTTGTCATAATTTTATTTTAATTGGCCACATTTACTCCCCTATGTATAGTCAACATTAAAAAAGTAGGTTATATTAATGTTGTTTATATTGTTTTGAAAAAAGAACAATAGTAAAGGTTTCATGTCGTTATCTTAATTCAAAATCAAATACCTGCCACCGCATTCGGCGGTGAAATTGCCAATAGCAGAATGTTTTATTACAATCTATTTAACTTAAGTTCATCCTTTCAGCCGTAGGACGTCCACTGTTGGACATAGGCCTCCCTCATAGATCTCCAGTTATTAAACTTAAATTCAATCTCACAAAAATTAACGATAATTATGTTTCTTTTTTCTCTGCTGTTCTCAATCGAAGGTTAGAACGAACAAATTTACCACTCAGAAATAGCTATTAACTTATCAACATTACGTCCTATTTTCTTTTAACTTAAACCACATAATATAACCTCCACAGTAACATTACAATTCGAAGCCATATTACAGACAGGTACATAGAAAAACACCCTCTATACTAATGTACACACGATCCAAATTTATTTAACAACCACTTTACGTACTAAATTCTGAACATTACATAATACAATAAATACATAAGTTTGTCAAAGAACAATAGACTTTACATCTATCGGTAAAAAAGTCATTTGATTTAATAATGAACTTGCATTTGTCATTACAAAATAAACTGTACACGTATTGCTATAAAAGCTATAATCATTTGACAGAATAATGCAGTTTTATTGACATTTGTAATATTCTCTTTGCCTGTCTAAATCAAAGTATATCATAAATCTTTTTATTTTTATTTTTATAAGCTCTAACCTTATCAATGTATCAAAAAATGGATAAGATTCCTTAGAGTTAATTGGTTACGTTATAAATGCAACAGTATTAATATAACATACATACATTCACGCTTCTTTTTCATAGGAATAGGCAGAGACCACTTCCTTCCACTTGCTACGGTCTAGACATACCACTTTCGCCTTTTCTACATTCATTAATCTCCTCATGCGTGTCCTTCGGTCAGGGTACTTCTAACCTGGCCTTTCTTAACGTCCTCGATTTGAACGTGGAACGTCCGCCTTGGTCTTCTTCCTTCCAACACTTTCGTTCACATTCACCCTATATATTTTTTAATGCAGAATTACTAAAATTCATATTTTTTAGTGACTTTGACTAGTATATTTATAAAAAAAAAATATTTACTATGCACTATCGAAATTAAAACAGTAAAGGTACAAATGCAGTGTGTTTGTCCGTGATTACTACACGAACAAACCAACAGACAGACACAATACAGCAGCATATATTGTATCGTATAAAATTAGCTATTTACCAATAAAAATCCCGTCAAAGTTATTTTCTGACCCTAAAAGTGCGTCAAAAATAGCGGTCCAGCCGTTACTGAGATAAGTTGGTCGAACTGACACAAAGACAGACTTTTTTTTTCAATTGTGTTTTTGTTATAGTATTCTATATACATTTATACGCATTTAGTAAAAACCAGTTATTCTTCCATTACAACCATACATCTCAATTTTATTTATTTGTAGAAGATATAGCGTTACTACATAATAATGCGGTCACCAACCCGCCTGCCAAGCGTAGTGATTATGGCAAAAACCCTCCTTTGGGAGGAGGCTCATGTTTAGCAGTGAACGTTATACGGGCTGATGATGATGAAAGACATTGCTCGCAAGTAAATCTTATCCAACTTAAGATACACAGTCAATTAATCTTGAATACTTCCCTTACAATCGTTTTATTCACACAAATACATTGAATTATTTCTATCTACATTCCTACACCATTTCAATTTATATTTATATACTAGCATTCCGCGCGCGGATTCACCCGAAACTCCCACTCTCGTGGGAATTTTATAACAAAATATAGCCTATAACTTTCCTCGATTAATGGGCTATATAACACTGAAAGAATGATTCAAATCGGACCAGTAGTTCCTGAGAATAGCGTTCAAGCAAACAAACTCATCACTTTTATTTATTAGTATAGCTTATATATTTGGCAAGTTGTTACGTGCAAGTCTGTGAATATAATCGTTAAATTATTTAAGCATTATGACAATGTTCTGTCTTTTTTCAATTTATTAATATTCAATGTGTATTTTTGTAGTATTGTAATCAATTTCCATACTGATCTTTTTATCTTGAATTTAAAGGACATATAGTTGGCTATAATTTAAATATTTTACAGTCACAAAAGCAAAATATATCATAATAGGTATGAAGAGTAATCAATTCTATTTAGTCCGTCAGTTAGATTACCAAAAACTATTGGACACGCATTTTTTTTTCGTTTCACAATTAAAAAATGACCAAGATACAGCGCGTTGAAGTTTAATGTGAAGTCACTTCAAGGTACAATTTTACCTAGGAGTGACGTCACAAGCCCTCGTCTCCAGAACATTATAATTTGTTATTTGCTCTGTATCTTAGCAAATTTTTATTGATTTGATAAATAAAAAAATACGTGTCCAAAATTTTTTAGTAATCTAACTGAAAGACTAAATATATGTTTTAAGTCTTCACGCCAATTCTATTTTGATTTAAGTCAACTTTTCCTGATTATGATTGCAATTATTGTTATTATTTTTCTTATTTCATTGATGGGCGTGATGTATACAACTGAAATATAGTTTCACATAAAACATTTCTTTACTGAATAGGCCAAATCTATCAAGTCGTTTTCGCGCCTACTTCATACGTCATTCGTATCTATAATATTAATTTTCATTCAATTTGCATTGTTCCTTTATCAAATGCCGTTCTTGAGTGGTGAAGTCCGTTAGCCGAGAGTATTTTTCAATATATTTTGTTAAAAAAACATAAGTGTTCAACATTATATGTACGATGGTCCGTCAGTAAGATTACTAAAAAATATTGGACACGTACTTTATGGTTTATCAAATTAATAAGATTAAATTAAAGATACAGAGCAACAAAGTTCAAAAGAGGGGGGCTTGTGACGTCGCTCCTAGGTAAACTTGTACCTAGAATTTCCGTCACATGAAATTTCAACGCGCTGTTATCTTCGACATAAAAAAATACGTATCCAATATTTTTTGGTAATTCAACTGACGGACTATATAGTTTTTTTTTGCCGTAATACTAGCCGTCCCTATTGCATTCCGGGGTTTAAAAAACGCGATAAAAATAGAATACAAACTTATTTTAGTATTTAAGTTTCTTTAAGGTTCTGAGTTGAGTAAAACCACTATTCAAATATCGCGGGTGTTCACTTCTAGTCTTGATTGACAGACACTCAAGACGGCAACCCAAAACCAACTCCATAATATCATACTACATTCATAACCATGTAGAGGACGGTTGGTGGTTTTCCTCTTCAGAAAATGAAGATCTTCTTTGTCAGCCGACGGCCATTAGTTGATATTCAGAACTTGTATCTATTCGAATTGGCTTGCAAACTTGTATTGCGCGATACAGGTTAGTTGAGATGCTAGGCGCTAGATGGCGCTGCTCGTCTTCTTGTAGTTCATGCGGGCTATTGTAGATGTCGTTATAAACACTTTTACAAAACAATATCGATGTCCAAAGTCGGTTATGTATTGCATATATGTATATGTATGTAACCGAACACAATGTGTATACCGTCAGTGGGAGTGCGTGTGTGTTGGTGTGTGCGTGAGTTAGTCAGGTCAGCTGTTGGGGGGGGCTGAGCACGGCAGCAGCAGGTGTTCAGGAACTGGCACCGGACGCAGACGGGCTGACACTTTCTTTTGAGGGCAAAGTACCTGTAAACCAACAAATCAACATCATCATCACGTCCAGTAGACGTACATCCGAGGAAGGATATTTGCTACAGTCACTACACTTGGTAGTCGGGTTAGTGACCGCAATATTATGTTGTGACACACAAGGAAACGCTGCTGGTCGTTCCCTGATATATGATTGTTATAGATGATTTTATAACAATCGGGACCAACGGTTACTTAACGAGGTTTCCAGTAGAGATAAAAGGTTGAGGGAGCCCCGGCTTTGCATGGGTGTAATGCTGATGTATTATACACATAAATATTTCTCTTACATCACTCTATCTATTAAAAAACCGCATCAAAATGCATTGCATATTTTTAAAGATCAAAGCATGCTTAGGGACAGACAGACAGGGGGAAGCGATTTTGTTTTATACTATGTAGTGATGCCACAAATATATATATCATATTTTATTAGCCATTACTGCCACACTTCTGAAGGCCTCCCCCATTCCCCATTCTGGCACAAATGCAAAGTATACACTGACCCGCCTCGCGAACATGAAGCAGCCCTTCTCGTCGTCGGGCGCGCTGGGCGGCGCCAGCAGCTGCAGGTCCAGCGTGGGACACTCCTTGTTGTCGTCACCTGACAGGAAATGTGCAGCATTTTATATTTCATTCATTTTTGGGTGTAACAAAACGAAAGTGGGCCATTGTAGCCAAGTAAGCAGTTGTCTAACTTATTAAATATTCAATTTATATGAAATCTATACTAATCTAGAAAGCTGAAGAGTTTGTTTCTTTGCTTGAACACGCTAATCTCAGAAACTGACCAGTAGTTTCTGAGATTAGCATGGTCAAGATTGAATAATTATTTTAGTGTTAGATAGCCCATTTATGGAGGAAAGCTGTAAGGCTATGAAGTTGCCACGGGAACAGTAGTATTATATATGCAAAATTAATAATTGACTACTTTTTGATTATTATAGTTTTTTTTTTTATTTCAATTATGAAAAACCTCACTGTCATAAAAAAAATATTTTAATTTATTTCAAATTCGAATTCTATTAAAATAGAATTCGATATAAATAAAATTATGGAAATAAAAGCTTTAAATGTTGTTTCTTTATTTCAGGTGAGATATTTTTACGTTCATATGGTGTATAACAATATAAAATTGTATGTTTTAATATTAATGTTTCAATAAAACATTATTTATTTCAGCAAAACATTTAAGTTATTATTTCATGACAATAAGATCATATTATATATATACCTCTGCTAAACACGTTGAGTTCGTTGAAGCAGCCGGTCTCGATCATCTCGGTCTGCCACGGTATGCTGACGGAGCCGGTGTTGAACTTGCCGTAGAAGGTGTCGTCTCCCGCGTCCAGATTTACTCCCTTCACAGTGCTAAACTGTTCTATGTCCAGCACATCTTTAGCGTACACGGCGTGGGGCTGGAATGTCAAATAATGTGATGTTTTGAAATTTTTGAAAACTTTACGAAAATTATAAATTAAGACCACCGGCGGCACCGGTTTAGACCTAATGCCTTAATCATTCGGCCACAGTGGAACCCCTTTTTTGTTGTCCGCGGTGAAATGCATTTACGCATTCCCACCGCCGCTGCAGGGGGCCGGGGCCGGCCGGGGGCCGGGTACGCATAAGCAATCCGGCCGCACGGTGGAACCCTAACCAGTGGTCAATATTTAACAATCTCTTTTTTATAACATATCTCTAAGAGGGTAATGTATCTCTAAATTCATCTTCAATATCTGCTGAGGCGCTATTAAAAGAAAGTGTTTCTGCATGCGTTACCGATTTTAGTTTTAATTTAATAGACTATAAAGATGTAGTTAATGCTTTCAATACCATAGAGAAGAAAAAAACTAAAGACCTATGGGGTCATTCTGTTAAATTTGTATCTGACGAGGAAGGACGAGCATCGTTGTTTTTAATAAGGTGTGACGTCATCATTGCTGACGTCACATTCATCAGGATGGTTCTCTATCGAGGGTTGTTGATCCATAGTAACAGCAAAACTCCATAATATGGTTTTCAAGTTTTATTCCAGTAAATTGAGGAGCTCCGTACAGTCCGGCAGCTCGAGCGAGACTGAATTGCAATCGGTCCGCCGGCCGTATTTATACTAAACGAGCGGCTCACAAACAGTAAACAATTTAGTTTGATAATTTTCAAACTATGTGAACAGATAATTATTTCTACAAATATTTCAACGATTTACAAATCATAATTTGATCCTGAATACTTATTTATTAGTCTAGTATTTTATGAACATATTTGTGTTTCTATCAAATCATGCATTGATTCACAATTTATTTATTTTGATGAGACGAGTAATTGTATTTATGTGTTTATCATTAATGAAGTGTTGTTGCTATGCTTATTTTATGTGGTTGCGCCGATACGGCCATTCTGACAGGCGGTGCGCGCTCTGCACCAGCCTCGTTGATTCTCGTCGCGTAATTTTTTTTTTTTTTAATAAATAAAATAAAGTTTTTATTCACGTAAACCTATTACAGGTATTTGTAAATAGTCAAAACATATTTGGCTTATTTTTGATTTAATTAATTAATTTTATTTGTTTATTGCTACGTATAATAATAGTTAAGTTAAGTCTAAATCTAAGTTCTGTCCTTTGAGTATGTTATTATTTAGACGGACCATAAGTATCTCGACGAACGCGCTTTAGTGCTACCACCGGATCCAATACGCCCCAACTGAGAAGATCCGGCGAAACAAACTCAGTGGAGTTATTCTACTGCCGGTTTCAACGCGGCCTCATCGAGACGATCCGGCGAAACATACTCAGATAGGCATGTCCAAGAAGTTTTGGTCCAGTTACTTTTATTATTTAGTTGGCATTCACAATTTACCAATCGGTTGTCTTTATACGAATTTTATTTACGTTTTCATTAAAAAACAGATTAAATAATTTATTTAAAGACAGAACTGAATAAATATTTGGGAGTATTATTTTTATTATTACAGATAGTAATTTCTGTGTAAGTCTAGGAATATCAATGCTAATAAGGTGTTGGAAGTTCTCGACGAGTTCTCGGAGGTTCTCGTAGAGTTCTCGGAGGTTCTCGTAGGGTTCTCGGAGGTTCTCGTAGGGTTCTTCGCGAAATCTGCAATAATAGAAATAACTTTCTCTGAGTTGGGTATCTGTGAGCAACTTGCGTTGCTTTATATTTAGTTGTTATGCAAAAACATGCATTTCTATGTTAGTCTAGGAATATCAATGCTAATAAGGTGTGTAAGATGTTGGAAGTTCTCGACGAGTTCTCGGAGGTTCTCGTAGAGTTCTCGGAGGTTCTCGTAGAGTTCTCGGAGGTTCTCGTAGGGTTCTCGGAGGTTCTCGTAGGGTTCTCGGAGGTTCTCGTAGGGTTCTCGGAGGTTCTCGTAGGGTTCTCGGAGATTCTCGTAGGGGATGGAATGATGCTGTGCTCTGGGCGGTCCTGTTCGCCGTGGTACACAGAGGCTCTACTGGGAGTATGGAACTAGGTTGAAGGTGTTTATACACAGGTTCTAAAAGAGTTAAATTCAAGGTAATATTTTGTAAATATGTTCAACTCACAGTTTATTGTGGCAATGAATCTTCTTCACTTTGATCTCGTAGATTTGGTGAGGCAACCCGTCACTTGATGTGCTTGGTACGGGGCTCTATTTCTATTTCAGGTGATGGTAGTGGCTCATCTTCTGCCGATATGGTTACCTGATCACCAGGTTGTGGTGCACGACGAAGTTTAAATTTAGGCTTACCTCCAGAACATAGCGCTCCGGAAAAACTGACCCCGGCAGGAGAACTCCACTCCTCAGCCGTCCGCACCACGAAAGAGGAAGCAAATCGCCTCGTGCGTATCGAAGGAATGTCAACAACAAAAGGGTGAAACCGCTCGCCGCACCCAGTCGTCCGGTGATGGAAGGGTGAAGGGGGCATCAGGTTATGTAGAACCTCCGCACACTCCCTGAAATGTAACCGATAAAAAACCGATAGGCAGGCCACTCGAGGCTCCGAAGACTTGCCTCCACAAGTGCGCCATTGCCTATGACTCTTCGCTCGACGCCCCAATGCATCCAGAGCATCCAGCTAATATCTGAAGATAGATAGAAAGATGTGAAGTACCGCCCCACCCTGGAGAGGAATGTCGTCAGGACCACCAGCCTTATTCACATCCAGAGTGCAAAGAATGTTTAAGTACCACTTTTTGCCGAATGTAGAAGTCCAATGAGGTAACCTGGGTGGACTTTTACCAGCAGCATCTAGTTGTGAATTCTTAGTAAATAGAGATGCAAATAAGTCTGCTTTCTCCTTGGCGGTGTGAGCTAATGAACCGTTCGGCTCCTGCAGTGGCGGAAAAGAGGACCGACAGAAATAGGCTTCGACCGATTTGGCAAGAAACCAAAAAGCTTTACTCCCAGACGGGTAAGATGCTAGTGTGGCTCCAATGCGTCCAATATGGTCAAAGCGGGCCCTGCGTAGCGCACGTTTGCAAGACTTGGCAGCTTATGTGCTTCAGTACTATCACACTCAGCGCCGAACCATGAACGGGCCTTGTCTCGGAGTGAGACATCAGAAAATGGAACGAAATATTCCATAGTCTGGCATATCACCCCAGAAACAGCCTCCGCGCAGCAAGTTGGGTCGTCTGAAGAGAAGCATAAGCGCAGCCAAGGGTAAGACGCGAAGAAATACCGCATCCCATCCCAATCTGCTGACTTGTATCGCCATACTCGCCTAGTCCCCTTGAGATCGGGATCGGGTGGCGAGCAGACAGACACAGATTTCACCAGACAGTGGTCGGAGCCACCCCACGGCGAGGAAACCGCGACTTGACATGGGTCTGGATCAGTTGTCAGCAGAAGGTCCAAGCAACCGGCCGCATGGCCATCAATGTCGGGCACCCGTGTCAGTCCAGTCACCAGTTGGGAGGGACCAAGCGTCAGTGCGAATGCACACGCCAATCCCCCAGCATGGCCGGTGCTCCGGCATGGGCACAGCCACTCCTGGTGGTGGGCATTGAAGTCCCCCAGAACAACAAGCTGCGCCGATGGGCACCTGAGCTGAGCCAGTTCAGCCGAGTCCGAAAGATAGTGAAACAACCTGGTTGTCCCCATGTTGTCGGTGTGCGACTGATAGACACCAGCATAGTATCTGCTCCAAGCGAGAAACTGGAATCCTCAATGTTACGGAGACACCGACAGCAGATGTCATCGCGAGCACACACGCAGGCGCCAGCGCGTGGCTTAAAACTGTGCTCCAGGGTGTACCCCGGGCGGCGCAAGCATGCTGCGTCAGCCGGACATCTGATTTTTCTTTTTTTTTTTGCGTCTCCATGAGGAACAGCAGATGTGGTTTTTCGGTCTCATGGTGGTGATGGACCGGTATGAGATCGGAGTGCAGACCTCGGATGTTAGAGAGGTGCATTTTTTTTTTGATCATGAGCCACTTTTCGTGTTCGCCCTCTTCCCACAACTCTTGCATAAACGCTCGAACATTTGCTGATTCATTTGCATCATGTGCATGAAGAATTAAGGTGGCACCCCACCCATGGACGTATTCGGCATAGGTACATTGATCATCGGCTGTTGCCCCTGTTGCGTAGACCCCATTGCTTGAATGAAGCCAAGGTTGAGTCGCAACAGGTCGTGATGAAGCAGTTCCAAGGATCACTTCGAGTCCCACTTCTGATGACGAGGAAGGACGAGCATCGTTGTTTTTAATAAGGTGTGACGTCATCATTGCTGACGTCACATTCATCAGGATGGTTCTCTATCGAGGGTTGTTGATCCATAGTAACAGCAAAACTCCATAATATGGTTTTCAAGTTTTATTCCAGTAAATTGAGGAGCTCCGTACAGTCCGGCAGCTCGAGCGAGACTGAATTGCAATCGGTCCGCCGGCCGTATTTATACTAAACGAGCGGCTCACAAACAGTAAACAATTTAGTTTGATAATTTTCAAACAATGTGAACAGATAATTATTTCTACAAATATTTCAACGATTTACAAATCATAATTTGATCCTGAATACTTATTTATTAGTCTAGTATTTTATGAACATATTTGTGTTTCTATCAAATCATGCATTGATTCACAATTTATTTATTTTGATGAGACGAGTAATTGTATTTATGTGTTTATCATTAATGAAGTGTTGTTGCTATGCTTATTGTATGTGGTTGCGCCGATATATCTAATATTATTGAAATAATAGCGCCTTACCTAGCATACATATTTAATAGTTGTGTTGATTCTGGTGTATTTCCTGACTTGATGAAGCATAGTAAGGTTATACCATTATTTAAATCCGGTGATAGCACTGATCCCTCGAATTTCCGACCTGTTTCTATATTGCCCACTCTGAGCAAAATTTTTGAAAAATTAATTCTTAGCCAGTTGCTCAGACATTTTAATAAATTTAACTAATTACACAAAAAACAGTTTGGGTTTACGAGGGGTTGCTCAACCATAGATGCGGGAACTGAATTGTTAAAAACTATATTCGCGGCCTGGGAAGATTCGCAGGAATCCTTAGGTATTTTCTGTGATCTGTCTAAGGCATTTGATTGCGTTCACCATGACACTCTTGTCAGGAAATTACACCGGTATGGCATTAGGAACCAGGCTCTCAATCTTCTGATTTCTTACATGGGCAATAGAATTCAGAAGGTTGATATAAACGGCAAAATATCACCAGGCTCTGTTGTATCCATGGGCGTCCCGCAAGGCTCAATCCTGGGACCGTTTTTGTTTGTGGTGTATATAAACGACTTACCTTACTATGTAGGAAATAATCATGAGATAGTATTGTTTGCTGACGATACATCCTTGACATTTAAAATAAGTAGACAGCTACGCAGCTATGACGAAGTAAACAACGCAAACTCGAAGGTAGTCCATTGGTTTAATGTTAATAATCTACTTTTAAATGAAAACAAAACCAAAGTCATTAAATTTTCTACACCTAATGTGAAACAAGTTGATACGAATGTGACTCCAAATTGCAATGGGGCCCACATATTGCGAAACTATCAGGAAAACTTAGCTCTGCGGCCTATGCTGTTAAAACTATGAGACGACTCACTGATTTGGATACTGCTAGAATGGTTTACTTTAGTTATTTTCATAGCGTAATGTCTTATGGAATTCTTCTGTGGGGAAACTGTGCGGACATTGACACCATTTTTTTACTACAGAAACGAGCTGTAAGGTCTATTTATAAACTTGGTCCGCGGGTTTCCCTACGGGAGAAATTCAAAGAGACTAATATTCTTACAGTCGCATCACAATATGTCTATGAAAACCTTTTATATGTTCATAAGAAAATAGATAGTTTTAAGAAAAAAGCGACACTCATAATGTTAATACTAGATCTAAGCATAATCTCGTTTTACATGCTACACGTCTCCACAAAATTAGCAATTCTTTTATGGGGCAATGTATACGCTTCTACAACAAACTTCCTAATAATGTAAGAGATCTTTCAACAAACAAGTTTAAACGATATGTCAAAGATAAATTATGTAAAAAGGCTTATTATAAAATTTCTGATTATGTTAATGACCAAACTGCTTGGGAGTGAGTTGCTCTGAAACAATACTGCCTTAATAATAATTGTAAAATATAATTTATTTAAAAAAAAAGGATTCCTCTGAGTTTCTTGCCAGTTCTTCTCAGAGTTGCCACGTCCAGAAATGGTGGTAGTAAAAGAATGGGACGCATCATAAGAACATGATTTAAAATATTTTAAATGTGTCTATTTGAATAAAGAATTTTTGACTTTGACTTTGACTGACAGTCCGTTTACATCCACTGCTGAACATGGGCCTCTTTTTAGCAGACCTTGGCAAACCAGGTTCGTAGGTGGACTGGTGATCCCAGTAAGATAGGTAGGTAGCCTCGAGCTGAAAGATGCGGCTGCCCATCCAACACATAGTTATATATCACATAGTTGCCTCTTACGACACTCATAGGAAGGCATGGGGTGATCTATTCTAAGCCGAAAACCATACAGCTAAGGTATGTGCGGATTCGAAACTGCATTTTACGTATAGCCCCTCCTAATGTCTTAACTTGGCCACGTGGAACCCAATCGGTCATCGAAATTTATCATAATACTAGCGGCCCGCCCCGGCTTCGCACGGGTGGACTTTTATACCCTACCCCTGCCCTACCCTACCCCTACCCTACCCCTACCCTACCCCTACCCCTACCCCTACCCCTACCCTACCCTACCCCTACCCTACCCCTACCCTACCCTACCCCTACCCTACCCTACCCCTACCCTACTCCTACCCTACGCCTACCCTACCCTACCCCTACCCTACCCTACCCTACCCCTACCCAAAAGTATCCTATGTCCTTCTCCCAGTTCTTAGCTACCTCCCTACCAATTTTCAGCCAAATCGGTTCAGCCGTTCTTGAGTTATAAATAGTGTAACTAACACGACTTTCTTTTGTTTTTAAAATGTATTCTGCTATTCGGGACGGAAACAAATCCAACAAATCAAAAACCATGGCAATCGGTCCAGCCGTTCTCGAGTTATAAGTGTTGTAACAAACACGACTTTCTTTTATTATATAGATGTAAAATTTTATCTAGTAGTGATGTCACTAGCCCTCCTCATCTTTATAGTTTGTTGATATTCTGTATTTTTGTAAATTTTAATTGATTTGATATAAAAAAATACGTTTCCAATATTTTTTATCAATCTAACTCACGGACTAAATAGATTATTTAGTCTACATGCCCATTATCTTCAAAGTTGCATTTGGAATTAAATAAAATACTTTTCCGTCAAGTATCTCAAAATTTTAAAATGTGTATATTATTTTTTCTCTAATAAAAGTACTAGGTGTCATGTAGGTCCCATGAGATCCCGCGGCACCATATAAGTCGCGGGTGCCGTCGGGGGGCCGAATTGCTCATGCGTACCCGGCCCCCGCCAACGACGGATCGAAGGAATGTCTGGGGGGTTTTAATGGTGTAGGGTCCTCTCCTCGTGGTATGAGTTAGCATACCACGCTATGGAGAGGGTCACATATCCAGCGCGCGGATACGCTGCAGCGGCGGTGGGAATGCGAGAATGCATTTTTCCCGCGGTAAAAAAAAAGAAAAAAGGTGTCAAAAAAATACAGTATTTTTTAGAGATAGAACAAAAGTAAAGTATTAACTGATTGTGACTCACGTCGGGCACGAAGGGCGCGTCCACCATGCCGGCCTCCAGCCGCGGCCAGTGCAGGTGCGCAAAGAACCGGTGCGCCTTCACCTGCGCGGCCCCCGCGCCCCCGCCGCCCGCGCCGCAGCCCAGCCGACTCGACCACGACTTGGCCAGCAGCGACGAGCACAGCGACCTGCACACGAGCGCTCGTTGAACAACTTACTGACCCCCCTCACCCGACCTTTAGTTTGCTAAGAACCTTCCGATGCCCTCGTAGACCCGAAGTCCGAGAGACCCGCGAACCGTAAAGTAGAGCGACAGTTGCACAAAACTCCCCTAAAAAAACTATAATCCCTCAATTTTCCCGTCAGTGACCGCCCTAAGCCGAGGTCCAAGTCCCACAGGGGACGCCCTCTTGCGGGGTAGCTTGGTTTGTATTGTTTAAACCATTTATCTAGGCTGGAGCTCTGCTCGCCGATATGCTCGATGAAGTAGCAAAAGCCTCGGGGCTGACTACATATGCCCGTCCGAACATAAAAAAACTAAAGCATCTCATCGACGCCCGTATTTAGTATTTGCCCGTATTTTTAGTGTAGCGGGTGTCGCTAGTGTAGGATCCTCGACGGCATGACCGAGGACCGCATTGTTGCTTATTCCCCGAACTGTGATCTCGTGCCAGCGATCGTCACAACTGTTCGTAAATATACTCTTTACTTCAGTGGCACCCCGAGCGTTGGTCCTAACCCCTTCAGGGTGCCCTCAGGTGACTATACCGATCACCATATCTCATAGATACCGATACCATCAGGTGACGATACCATCTTAAAGGGTGACCAAGTGTCACCCTTTAAGATGGTCTTTTTACTTGATAAAGCGGGAAAAGCCTTGTGGCTAAATAGACATATCCACCTAAGAGGCATAAAACCATCAATAACTGGGTGTCAACCTTTAATCTGGTATTTTTACTTGGTAAAGCGATAAAAGCCTTGTGGCTAAATAAATATATCCACCCAAGAGACAAAAAACCAGCAACAACTCAGTAATATGATGTCCTTATTTGATAAAGCAGAAAAAGCCTTGTGGCTAAAATAACCACCCACCTGGCACAATCGCTGAACTTTGAGGAATACTTCTCCTGGTCGTGTTTGACTCTCCTGTCGACTTCCTCTCTCTTCACCTTCTCCTTCCTCGCCCTGAAAGGTGCGCGACCCTCGATCATCTCGTACACTAGACACCCGAACGAGAACCAGTCCGGACTGAATGTGTAGCGTTCGTTGTCTATAACCTGAAAAAAAAAAGTTTTAGAACAATTAACCACAAAATTTCCAAATTGAGATGAAATCAGCTTCTGCCCCTAATGCATATGTGAGAAAATTGTCTGCCTGATCTTAAATATTAAAAGTAAATTTAGAATAACGCTATCAATAAAACTGACAAAGTTTCACATAAACTTGTGACCCCTAAATAAAGCTTGTTTCTAAATAAAAAATATCGAATGAATTTTATTAAAGAGTGACTTTAAGTCACTGAAGGGGTGTAAATATGTATGGAAAATCCTTTCTTTTTAAAGCTATCGGATCGGAAAGATTGTCTTCTTTTATTTGAATGATCGGAACACGATCATTCAAATAAAAGAAGAATTTTTTTTTATATATATTAAAGTCTTTTCTATTAATTTGGCACATGGCAACATGGTAACAGTGGCAAACGGCAATGAGCGCCAAGGCCTACCAAGTCCCCTGAAAAAAGTTATTAGAATTTTTCTGTTCGCAACCACAACAAACATGATGCTGTCCCTCTCTAAATCTATGTATCTGTTTCGTTCTGTTCACTCACCTCCGGCGCCATGTACCCCACAGTGCCCACTCGCCCCCTCACACTGCCCCCCTCGGGCACATCCACCGCTAACCCCAGGTCAGATATCCGAACATGGCCGGCGTCGTCCAACAGAATATTTTCTGGCTTGCAATCTCTGTAATATTAAGTATATATTTTCTAAAAAAGCAATACAAAATATACTTCTCGCGCGTTGTTTTACCTGCGCAACTCCCGTCCCCGTAGGAACTTCATCATTAAATATAGCCTTCCTCGATAAATGGGCTATCAAACACTGAAAGTCTTTTTCAAATCGGACCAATAGATCCTGACATTTGCGCGTT
This sequence comes from Nycteola revayana, assembly GCA_947037095.2. NCBI lineage: Eukaryota > Metazoa > Arthropoda > Insecta > Lepidoptera > Nolidae > Nycteola > Nycteola revayana. Next base: position 12,606,489 of record OX344851.2, on the reverse strand, counting down.
CAAGCAAACAAACAAACAAACTCTTCATCTTTATATACTATCTATACTAATTATAATAATATATATTATGATGTTATAACAATCGGGACCAACTCAGCTTAATAACATATCCGAGGCACGGAGGGTTAACTACCCACCTCAACCAAACCCAGACAGAAATCTAAGATTTAACACAAAGATTTATTGTTCGCCGTGAGGATCGAATTCACGAGCACCGTGATTTAAATTGAACCTTATACTGCGCCACGGAGGTTGCCGAACAATAATTAAAAATATAATTTTATTTTTAAACAAGCCTAGGCTCACCTGTAAACTATGCCCATCTTATGTAGATGTTCCAACCCGCAAGCCACTTGAGCCGCGTAGAACCTGGCCCTTTCGATACCAAGCCCCGTGTCCGCTCCACACATATTATATATATGGAACTTTAAGTCTCCACCTGTAAATTGTTACAAAAATACATTACATGATAATAGAACATTTTGATAGTATCGTTTAAACGTACATACATACCGTCGGTGATAGTAGCAATACCGCGTAAGTGCTAGTTGGTAATTTAATTTGACAAGAAATATGTTCTTTATAGGTGTTGTCAAGAGCAAAAAATCAATTTACTAAATTTGATTTTCAACCTTATTAGATGTTGTGTGTAACGCGTCATTGAACTATCAACGACGATATGTTTGTGTCTAAATGTACGAATTAAAATAACTGGCAGAGATCCCCCGACTCTTAGTTTGCAACGAACTTTCCGATGGCCATGTAGACCCGAAGTCGGAGAGCCCGAGAGATACTGAAACGTAGACCGTCAGTTGTATAAGAGTCCCCTAAAAAACTAGAAGTCAATTCTCCAATCGACTACTATCAGTCATAAACATATAATTATTCCTCAATCCTCCATTAACCGCCCTGAGCAGAGGTTCAGGTCCTACAGGGGGCCCTCTTGGTTACTTACTTGCTTACTTCTTACTTAAGCTAGAGTCCCGGCCATAAATTACGAAACAAAAAAACCGGCCAAGTGCGAGTCGGACTCTCACACGAAGGGTTCCGTACAAGTGCGTACCTATTTTTGATATCAAGAATACAACAAGTAACATAGTATAAAAGTTCTTGTAGTTCTTTGTAACTTTGATCGATGTTGAATGAATGAAAGGTAAACTGCGGTTTACGGTTTATGACGTATTAAAAAAAAACTACTTACTTGATCTCGTTCAAACCAATTTTCGGTGGAAGTTTGCATGGTTATGTACATCATATATTTTTTTTAGTTTTATCATTCCCTTAATTTAGAAGTTACAGGGGGGACACACACATTTTACCACTTTGGAAGTGTCTCTCGCGAAAACTATTCGGTTTAGAAAAAAATGACATAAGAAACCTCAATATCATTTTTGAAGACCTATCCATGGATACCCCACACGTACGGGTTCGATGAAAAAATTTTTTTTGAGTTTCAGTTCTAAGTATGGGGAACCCCAAATTTTTTTGTTTTTTTTCAATTTTGTGTGAAAATCTTAATGCGGTTCACAATATACATCTATTTGCCAAGTTTCAACATTATAGTTCTTATAGTTTTGGAAAAAAGTGGCTGTGACATACGGACGGACAGACAGACAGACAGACAGACAGACAGACAGACAGACAGACAGACAGACAGACAGACAGACAGACAGACAGACAGACAGACATGACGAATCTATAAGGGTTCCGTTTTTTGCCATTTGGCTACGGAACCCTAAAAAGTGTTCCTTAGTTAAGGGTGGTAGTTAGCCACGAGGCTTTTACTACGCCAACGAGCATAAACTTCTAGTTTTTTTAGGAAACTCTTGTAAAACTAACACTTGCAAACTGTAATGTACACCACGTTACAGTTTGCAAGCTCTCCGACTTCGGGTCTACGTAGGTATCGAAAAGTTATTTGCAAACTAGGGGTCGGGAGGGATCCCTGGCAGTTTTTTCATTCCTACTATTGGAAACAAATTAGGTCGCTGCGGTCGCTGTCGATGAGATTGAGGGATTATGACTTTTAGTATATTACGGGAATTTTTGCAACAGTTCGTGGGCCTCTCGGACTTCGGGTCTATGAGGGCATTGGAGGGTGTTACTACTACTTTACTTTTTTTTTTCGGACGGACTTTTGTAGTTAAACCCGAGGATTTTACTACTTCACCGGGCATAAAGGCGAGCAGAGCTCCCGCCTAGATAAATGGTTTAAACACTACAAACTAAGCAAAATGCGCAAGAGGGCGTCCCCTGTGGGACTTGGACCTCGGCTCAAGGCGGTCGCTGACGATGAGATTGAGGGATTATGGCTTTTAGTTTTTTTAGGGGAGTTTTGTGCAACTGTGGCTCTACTTTACAGTACGCGGGCTTCTCGGACTTCGGGTCTACGAGGGCATCGGAAGGTTCTTAGCAAAAAGGGTTAGGAGGGCGAGAGGGTACGCGTCGCGTTACTTTAGTTACATACATACATACATACATAAGCTCAAGCCTGTTTACCAGCGGGGTAGGCAGAGGCAATGGACCTCCACTTGTTATGACCCCTGCACACATCTTTCGCTTCATTCACTCTTCATGCAAGCACGTCGGTTTAGGGTGGACCTTACTTTACTTACCATTCATAATAGTGAGTACTAAACATAGCGCGTCCTTAGTCTCGTACGCGTACGCCAGGTTCACGACGAAACGCGAGTTGATCCGCTGTAGAATCTGCTTCTCTATCAGCACCATGGCTTCGCCTTTCCGTTTCTTTATGCGTTTCTTTTCCAACTTCTTGCATGCGTACATTTTGCCTGTTGCTCTCACCTTGAAGAATGGAGGAAAATTACGGTTTAAATACGGTTTAAGTGTTTGAAATTAGTGATATACTTAAATGCAATATTTTGTTGCCTCAAACGAACCCTATAGGAAGACATAGTGGTCTATTCTAAAAACACATCATAATAAAATAAATAAATAAATCATCATCATCATCATCATCAGCTCGTACAACGTCCACTGCTGAACATGGGCCTCCTCCCGAGGGAGGGTTTTGGCATAGTCACCACGCTTGGCAGGCAGATTGGTGCCCGCAGTATTATGTTGTAATACACAGGGAAACGCTGCTGCCCGTTCCCTGTTATACGCTTGCTATAACAATCGGGACCAACGGCTTAACGTGCTTTCCGAGGCACGGAGGGTAAGAACTCAACCAACCAGACCCGAAAAGAAATCTTAGAATTTACACAAAGATTTCTTGTCCGGTGTGGGGACCGAACCCACGACCTCCGAGACTTAAAGAGAGCCAAATACCGCTACGCTACGGAGGTTGTCAATAAATATAGTATATAACGTATATTTATTTTACAATATATATTTATTGAATTATGCCACCTTATGTCTTCTCATGGGTGTCGTAAGGTAAAGGACATACACCTGATGGATGGGCAGCAGCATCTACAAGCTCAGGGTTACTTATCCTCTTACTATGATCAACAATCCGCCTGCCAAGCGTGGTGATTATGGCAATATCCATTAACGACCCTGGCTTGCCAAGGTCTGTTAGGAGGAGGCCCATGTTCAGCAGTGGACGTTAACTGGCTGATGGCACCCACTTTTAACTACTTACTTTTACTTTAAATAATCACTTTTTTACTGATAGGTAAGACAAACACCCTCTTTATATAAATTTCAAAATTGAGATTAATATATTAAGACCACCGGCAGAATTCGAACCTGCAATTTAGGTATAGCCCCTAATGCCAAACCATTCAGCCACAGTGGAACCCAAACGTTCGTCGAAATTTATCAATCTCTTTAAACACGTCTTTAAGGGGGATATAGGCATTAGGGGCTATACTTAAAATGCAGATTCGAATCCTACCGATAGTCTAAGTCTAAATTTATACTTCTCAAGTTTGAAACTTTTCGTAAAGTTTTCAAAACATTAAAACCCTCTTTATATGTTAAACTGTACACACAAAGAAAATATCAACAAACCTGACAAGCACAGACTTCTCCGAATCCTCCCTTCCCTAAAACCCGGTACATCCTGAAGGTATGCTGCGTGACGGGCTGCGCCTCCAGCCATTTCCACTGCAGATACCGATGGAAGTACATGGACCGTTCGAACTCCGCGAACGGGTTGCCCGCAAGGAAGTTCTTCACGTAGCGTACGCATTCTTTGAATATATCCCTGGAGCCACCTGGAAGTGGAAAACAAAGAGTTGAAACAAAATATATTATGTTGCAATAATTTTGAGTTTTGAGCTTTTTTTTCGGACATAAGTAGTTAGCCTAAAAAACGGTGTACTTCACCGCGCATATAGGCGAGGAGAGCTCCAGCCTTAATAAATTGTAAAAACTACAAACAACAGCAACCTGCGCAAGAGGGCGCCCTCGGTGGGGCTTGGACCTCGGCTCACGGCGGTTGCTGGCGATGAGATTGAGGGATTACGAATTTTTGTATTTTAGGGACTCCCCTAACTTGTTGTTAATGTAAATATTTGGAAAAATTCTGTCAATGTTAGGTAGCTCATTTATCGAGGAAAACTTTATTATTATATGAAGTTCCCACGTAAGCGGGAGTTACACGGGTGAAACCGCGCGCTGGAATTTATAAATATCACATGACATGATAAAATATTTATTTATTGTAATTTTTATCATATGATTACCATCGTTAAAATGTAAACGAACTAATTAGTAAAGAAAATTTCTTATCTAATATAGTAACGTTTTTTCATAATAATATTCGATTTATACTCATTATCAATAAACGTTATCTTTTAATTTCAGATCAAGATCTTCATAGAATATTTTTTATCGATTTTCTCGAAAAGTGAACAAATGACGTAACGTAGTTCTACTTATGCTATAAATCATATAAATAAGGTGTGTTACCATCTACACCAGCTCCAGCGTCGTCAATGACCTGTCTGCTGATGACATCAGTGACAGCTTCTCCGTCATCAGTCTTCAGGTACCGGCCGAACACCTCGGCCCCGAGCGCCACCCTCGTCTCATCCACTTCAACTTCATACCTGTCTGTCTGCGGACCAAACTGTATATCTTCAGATTAAGCTAGCACTTGTTCTGACGAGATACGATATAAACATGGAGTTACGATGTAGATTGACAGCACCGATGGCTCAGTTACAGCAGTGGTCTCTGAGACCGGGTGTTCTGGGTGTAATTTGTGTCCTTGAATAATGTATTTGTAGTCCCCCGCGACACAGGGATTTATTCCCTTAGAGCGAGAGTTGTCATAAAAAAATAACATTATTTCAGGAACCGCCAAACGGTACGCTTTTTTGCAGGCCTTTAGTTATGCTCAATAATAATGCTGATCTTGACTTGTTACATGTATAACAAGGTTACGTTATCCGGGCCGCTGTGTAGACGTATAGAATCACACTAAAGGTGACAATGTATCTAAACAAAGTAAATACTACTACATAGAGCAAGAGTGGCGAACCGGTCGATCCCGGCAGCTATTACTGTCAATCACATTATGTAATTAAAAGTGACTTGTTAGTCGTCTACAAATACATATGTGCCACAAACGCACGAAGTTTGTCTTATGATAATCTGAAAAAGTAACAATAACAAAAGAATATGCCGATCTTGGGTTTTATTTAGTTGTCTACCCCTAGTAAGTACGTTCAACCTTACAGAAAACCACAGCCAAATATAATTATTGATTTAAGGCGCGGTGAATAGACGACTTTTACGTATTAGTTTTGTCACTGTTGCTCCGCGTAGAAATGAAAGAGAAGCGAAGAGACGCCGCGATGGCGCAACGTTTCGTTCGACTCGTTCGAGTTATTAAATACATTAATCCTTGCAAATATCTTATTCCAACCGATAAATAAAAACAACAGTTCCCTTTATTATTATATATTACATCACTGTTAATAATATTATCAAGATTTGTTTATAAATAATACAGTTACAATTGCTACAATTTCAATTTAAATGGTTAATTTATGGGTTTTTTTATCGAGAAAATTTACCGAAAACGTGTTTTGAACACAATGGTCCCCCCATAAATATGATCAAGATTAACATATATTTTTTTAGCTGCTCTAAAATGTAAACATTTGGCTAAAAATCTGTTTTGTGAAGCCTATTTTGACTAAGTACAGCGCCTTAAGTTCTATTCCTCTGCGTGAGTAATGTCACCGATCAAGGGGGGGAAGAGGAAAGGACTGGCATGTTAATGGTGTTTATAGCCTAATGCCACATGAAGCGGCCATAGCCCAATGGCTAGCTAGGACTTCGGACTTGTGATCTTGTGGTCGCCGATTCGATCCCCACCTATTGCACTACCGACGTGAACCCACTCGTAACACAAGCATTTTAGCTTAGCACGCGCGGTTAAAAAAATAGTAGATTGAAAAAACTCAGTTGTTCATTTGCCTGGTAAGAAATGAATAAAATACTAACCGCATCTAGAAAGTTATTGTATCTGTGGTATTGTGGCCTGTTTCGTTCGCAGAACTGTCGGAAGAGGATCTTGCCGATGGGCTGCTGGTCTACCACGTAGTCGTAACCTACATCTGGAACAAAGAAAACATCACATTAGTTGACTGCTATAGCTAAATGCTATTTTTTTTTGAACAGACATCATGTGCACAAAGATTTGATGTTTCACAAAGGCGGTTTTACAAAGACGAAGAAACGAACGAAGGTTTAAGAAAGAGAAGTTTTGAGGTTTCACAAAGACGCGCAGGGCGCAAGCCCAATTAAATGGTATATAAATCTACAAACTAAGCAAACTGGGCAAGAGAATTTTATAATAATAATTCCTAGTCCGAGAGCTGGCACCAAGTTTTGGGTAGGTATTTGAGGCAAGCTGAAAACTTGCTCCTAACCCCTATACCCCAACACGGAACTGCAGACCTGGCTGGTGAGTAGCGTAGTAGTTCCGTGTTAGGGCCAACAATGTGGGGTATAATAGGAGAGCTATGTGACAAGTTTTCAGCTTGCCTCAAATACCTACCCAAATATTGATACCAGCTCACTATCTCTGTGGAAACCACACTGTCGGAATCTGGGTGCACTTTGTGTCCATACTCCATAAATAATGTCATTATTTTGTTTTGTTTAAAATACAACTCCCGTACTGGAGAAATAAATCCCAGTGTCGCAGGAACTTTACAAACAGCGGCCGTAGCCATTGGGCTAGGGCGTCGGACTTGTGATCTTGAGGTCGCCGGTTCGAACCCCACCCATTGCACTACCGACGTGAATCCACTCGTAGCACAAGCATTTTAGCTTAGCACGAGGGGTTAATAAGAATACGAGTAGATGCCACAACTCAGCTAGTAATTAAAAAAAAAAAAACAAAAAAAAAACACAATTCAGGGACACAAAGTACATTCAGATTCAATACAACTATTCGAGGTTTATACATATAAGACCTGGCTGGCAATCGAACCCATAACACCAGTCTCAATAACCATTGATCCACCGATGCAATTATTGTGCTTGAAAACTCTGTGACACTTGGATTAATTTTACTGATGTGGGCGATGCCTTTTATAATAAATAAATAAACAATATCATCATCATCATCATCAGTCCGTATAACGTCCACTGCTGAACATGGGCCTCTTCCCGTATGGAGGTTATTTGCCATAGTCACCACGCTTCGCAGGTGGGTTGGTGACTGCAGTAGTATGTTGTACCAGGAAACGCTGCTGCCCGTTCCTTCATATACGATTATTATAGGCCAACGGATTCACGTGCTTTCCGAGGCACGGAGGGTAGTCCCTCAACCAACCAGACCCGGAAAAGAATTTACACAAAGATTTCCTGTCCGGCGTGGGGATCGAATCCACGACCTGCGAGATTTAAAGTGAGCTAAATACCGCTACGCCACGAAGGTTATTGTGGAATAAACAATATTACGCAAAGATACCTACTATATTAACATACTACATTATCTAATTTGGGCTAATGGTTTCTAAAACTAGACTAAAAAGGTCGACAAACTCCGAGCGGAGGTCGTCTATTTATAAACTCTTATTTTTATCGTCACTAAAATTGTTTACATCGCAATTAAACTTGGATTACAACGGCCTAACAAAACGAAAACAAAACAACATAGTTATTATAATCGTATTTATATACGTTTTCTACTGAGATATTGACTGACAACCTCTGTGGCGTAGCGGTTCGTCGTAGCTTCGATCCTCAGGCCGGACAAGAGAGCTTTGTGTCAAATCAAATATTTATTTCTGGGGTTGGCCCGTATGTTAGTCCCGTGCATCATGTATATTGAATAATTAGTACGAAATTTCAGTTAAATAATTAAATTCAATTTTACATATAAAATATAAAATTATATAAAAATACATAACACAAGCACAAATTTTTTGTTTGTATTAAAAAATCACTACACATAACACTCTCTACTGTTACAGTGATGGTATATTTTGGAAGCACCCTAAATATTAGGGCAGCCAAGTCAAGAAGCACAAAAAAACTTCCTAGTTTAAGCCAAGGGTGGCTGTTGGCATATTGCCAAATCTGCTCAAACGTCTTCAACACCAACATAATGAAATTGAGTCAAAATAGCCTTACATAGTGTAGCTAAAGACATTTCCCGACCCTAATCAACCACTCCTCTAAACCAGGCTTATGTATCTCATAAAACAAAACATAAAAACTATAGAAACAAACAACATACAATCATACAACATTGTATCCTACAGCAGAAAGGATGTTTCATTACCCCCGTATACTTGGCTTGCAAAACTCTCCCAAAACTTATCCAAACGAATAAAGAAACATACATAATGCAAAATGTTGGCAAACTTGTCCAACAAAAGTAATATGAAAGGAATAAAAGTAACGTTTGATGCTTTATTTGCGAAAAATATGATAGGATACAACAAGAATTGGCCAAATATTTATAGGAAGCAAACAAAATTTTCTTACAATATCCTAAGGAAGTTGTATAAGTAGTATATTTTAAAGAGTTAGTTGCAGACTAAAAGCTGTAGACCGAATCGCGTTTAAAACTTTTATGTTTACGTAAATATCTACTTAAAAGTTATTGTTTGCGAAATTGTGTGCAGTCAATGTAAACGAATAATAAATAAGGTACATGAAAGCAAGTTGTTTTGCAGCAACTCTATATAATAGAAGTTATATTTCAAATTTCCACAGGATCTAACACGTAAATAAGTCATCATCTACTTTTTTTTACTGTGTGTTCTGTTTGATAATGAGGTATGTCGGACTCAGTTACTCCGCTTCTGTGTAGCGTAAACTGGCAATATGGCCTATTGTATAAAACAATGCGACAGATATAATTTTGTAAGCGTCAAAACTTTTCAACCGACTTCATCAGGAGGAGGTTCTCAATTCGACTGTATTTTTTTTTAAGTATTTATCGTAATACCGTAAGATGCGGCCGCGCGCGCCAGTAAAACAGAAACGATAAAGGCCATGTTTTTCTAAAATTTACTTAATTCTTGGCCTTAATCGTTCCTCTATTCAATGAGACTTGATGTTTAAACCATTAGTAATTATGCGTAGCTTTCACCCAGCGGCGCCAAAATGTCTTACACAAACTGAATGAAAAGGGAAGATGTATAGAAAGTAGATACAGATATCCGTAGGGTTGTTTGTTAGTGAAGTGTCATCAAATATTCCGACAAGAGCGAGTTGAGCTACTTCCTACAGAATTCGATAACAGAAGCATACATAGATAGCTCTTTCTTCTTTTCGCATAATATTATGTATTTTCTTTTATATGTTTAACATAAGTTTATAAGTATCACATTATTATTATTTTTCGGTGACATATATATTTTTTTGGTGTTGTTTCTTATACGTTAAGGTTAAGGTGCAGTGAGGGTGGTCCCTGGACAGCAAAGCAGGTAATGTTTATATGCTTAAAATTGCAGTAAGAATCGTCAGCTTACACATGTTTTTTTAAGTATGCGTAATTAAAGTATGTACATATACCAGTTAATATAATATTAAGTCTTTAAAATGTATGCAGATGGATGGAGACCCACAAACTTGGTGGTATATGTACAATGATATATTATACGATAGAAGATGGGACCAACGGTTTTCCGAGGCATGAAGGGAAGCCCATTTTTAATACAAGTACTATTTAAATTAAAAATAGCTTTTCAGTATTCACCCAAGTTAAAAACACATTCCCTTACTAATATTTTTTTATTAAATTCCTTAATCGAAACGAATTTTTCTTTCAGTACAAAAGATATAACAATATTAACAACTTGATAATTGGAAATGTTGTAGAGAAACATTTTTCATTATGATGTCTACAATTTTGTGTTAAGAGCAAAGGCATAGTTTCAAAGATAAAATACCCGGCCCCTGCCAACGGCGGATCGAAGGAGTGTTCGGGGGGTTTTAGTGGTGTAGGTTCCTCTCCTCATGGTATGAGTTTGGCATACCACGCTATGGAGAGGGCGAGTCCCACATATCCCATTGCCAGCGCGCGAATACGCTGCAGCGGCGGTGGGATGCGTAAAAGCATTTCCCCCCGGACAAAAAAAATCGATCACCAATCCGTCTACCAAGCGTGGTGATTATGGTAATATCCCTCTACGATCCTGGCTTGCCAAGGTCTGTTAAGAGGAAGCCCTTGTTCAGCAGTGGACGTAAACGGGCTGTTGATGATGATGATGTAGTTTCACTTCTGTAGTTACCATAGACTTACATGTGTAGGTCTGTAATGAGTAATCACTTATGTTTATTTTATGGCTATATCCCTCAATGACCTTGGCTTTCCGAGGTTTGTTAAGACATGGCCTATGTTCAGCAGGGGACGTAAGTGGGCTGATACTGTACTTCTGAAGATATTACCTCCATTCGTCTTTATACTTCTAAGGTCTAGAACTATTGTAGGTGTAAGTGTTAACCTCCGTAGCGTAACGGTATTTGGCTCGCTTTAAATCTCGGAGGTCGTGGGTTCGATCCCCACGCCGGACAGTAAATCTTTGTGTAAATTCTAAGATTTATTTCCGGGTCTGGTTGGTTGAGGTATTACCCTCCGTGCCTCGGAAAGCACGTTAAGCTGTTGGTCCCGATTGTTATAACATCATCTATAATAATCGTATATAAAGGAACGGGCAGCAGCGTTTCCTTGTGTGGTACAACATAATACTGCGGTCAATATGAGGTGGTGACTATGGCAAAACCCTCCTTCGGGAGGAGGCCCATGTTCAGCAGTGGACGTTATACGGGCTGATGATGAATATCTGTTGCCGTGGGAACTTCATTCGTATTTACCATCAGAATTATCTATACTCTGTACCTACTAATATATAAAGCTGAAGAGTTTTTTTGTTTGCTTAAACGCGCTAATTACAGGAAAAACTGATCCAATTTGAAAAATTCTTTCAGTGTTAGAAATATATCGAGGAAGGCTATATTTATAGACCTCAGACACATAATGGCGGATGTTCTATTATATTCAGAAGTATTTGGTTATAAATGCCAATTAATAATAAAGGCACATACGACGAATGGTTCTGACGTATAATGGCACATCTGACCTGATGCTTCTGAGCTCTAGATGTAATTATTAAGTCCTCACGGGAGCTAAACGGGAACCTTTATGTTATTAAAGTTAAAAAAGACGGCATTTTATCCATGAATACCCAAAATACACACTACACACACAGCTATAAATAATAAGGTTAGGTTACAGGTAATAAATGAGTTAGTAAACTAATACGAAGTCACAACTCGCCTCAGTGACGTGTTAGTCGTGTAGGACAATATGTACAGTCAGTTGCAAATAACTATATCGTACTAGTTTTGTTTACCACTAGATGCTGCCTGCGACATCGTCCGCGTATAATAAGGATTGAGGAAAGCCTAGGCCATTATTTAAAGATAGAACACTCACGACATTCTCTTCTTTATTTATATGCATAAAAGACAGTGTGACCTTTGTGTCTCGTTTCATTACAATCCCTGTACATCTATAATAATATTAAAAAGAGGAAAGATTTGTATTTTTGTGTGTATGTTTGTGTGTATAAACTCATAAACTACTGTGCCAATTTCACCATTGGAAAGCTACATTCACCCTGAGTGACATAGGCTATATTTAATTATTTCCACGGGTAGCGTCTCGGGAACGGGAGTTACGCGGGTGAAACCGCGTGCGGGAAGCTAGAATATAATAATAATCGATCTAAGTATTTAACTCTCTAAACTATGTTTTTGTTATTAGAACCCTATATATACTTACATATGCGTTTACTGTTATTTTTCCATTAAAAACTGATTAATTTGATTTAATAGTATAGATAAAGATTTACAAGCTTTTTTAAGTGACGAAAGTTTAGAAGTTCTGCCGCAGTAAAGCAATGACAAACTCACGCCTTCAGATTATAGGTACACATATTGACGCGGCTGATTGTACTAGACTTTAATTACTTATCCGTACATGTTATTACACTTCAATATAATTTACTAACACTGTTAACATGTTAACTCGATAAGTTTAGCTTAGCCAGTTATTATCTAACGAATAAAATATAAAAGGTATTTCTAGTATTTTTCTTTAACAGCCTGTTAACGTTCACTGCTGAACATCAGCCTACCTTCATCCGACCTTGGCAAGCCAGGGTTGTTGAGGGTATTTCTATAATCACCAAACACTTGGCACATCGCAGATATGTTACTAATCTTCCAGCTGAGAAATGCTGCTTACTAAAAGTTATAAATCTCAATCCCATCGCCAGCGACCGCCCTGACCCGAGGTCCAAGCCCCACAGGGGGCGCCCTCTTGAGCAGGTTGCTTAGTTTGTAGTTTTTAAACCATTTATTAAGGCTAGAGCTCTACTCGCCTTTATGTCCGGTGTAGAGCATAAACCTCGTGGCAAACTTAGAAACATGTTCGAAAAAAATTTAAAAAAAAAGATTCTGCTGCTAATCCACCACTTGTCTCTTAGTCGGCGGTTGGGGGTCTATTCTTAGCTAGAAACCATATGTGTGGCTGTCTATTTATATTCATGATGCTGTGTCATTATAAATTGATCGAACATTATCCGTTAGATTTGCATAACTTCTCAATTATCAAGGACCAGGGACTTTAAAGGGACCAGGGTGAAGACCATGGGCACACACGGACATGTGACGTCGTTCTTGTCACGAGGACGTTGAACATTAACAAACACATAGTTTGCAGGCGCAGAATTAAAATCAACCATCGCGGGCTGGGATCGGGTCGTTCGCGAGGACCACCGGACCCTATCCTAGCTTCCTATTATTCTTACTCTGTCTACCTATTGTGACACCCGGAGAAAAAAGACTTTGTATAAGAAACTCCGGGATAATTTTTTTTGTCATCTTCTAAAGCATTTTTAAAGTCTTAAGTTATGTCTATATTAATGGCCACAGCAGTTATATGTCGTAATGATTTATAAATAGCTACTGAGTTAACAGATAACACACATAAACACCGAAATCTTTGACTCATGCGCTTGCACATTATCTTATCACTATTATGTCAATTAAGTAACGCTACTGGATTTAGTTTAATGAACTTTAAAATAAAACAACAACAATGTTTAACAGTGTGTCAGTCATTGCACTAATATTATTATTTATAACTAGAATTTTCGTGCGGTTTTTACCGCTCTCGTGGGAATCTCTGTATAAAATATCATCATTTCCTATGTTACTTTATAGTAGACTAGCTTCCCTCACGCGGTTTCATCCGCGTAACTCCCGTTTCCGTGAAAACTTCATAATTAAATATATCCTATATTAATTAGTGATAAAGTAGAATTCTAATGGTGAAAGAAATTTATAATCGGTCCTGTACTTTTTGAGCCAATACGTTACAAACATACTCAGATACAAATCTTTCCTCTTTATAATACCTATTAGTATAGATTTCTAATATTTAGCACCCAAGGAAACGGGCAACAGTCGTTCACTGGTATATAATTGTTATAGATTATGTTAGAACAATCGGGAACAACGCCTTAACGTGCTATTCGGGGCACAGAAGGTAGTCCCGCAACCAACCAAATCCGGTTATAAATCTAAGAATTTACACAATTGTATGGTATATTTTTGAAAATTCTTAAATTACTGGGATCTGACCCACGACATCCAAGCCTTAAAGCGAGACTTATGTATCGCTACGCAACGGGGCCCGATATCGAGTCAGTCCACATGTATATTATAATTCAATATTCGTACGAAGCCAAAGCAGGTCGATAGTTGATAGTTTCATATAATACGAACTCCCGTTCCCCTAGGAACTTCTTAATTAATATGCCTATAGCCTTCCTCCATAAAAGGGCTATCTAACGCTAAGAGAATTTTACAAATCGGACCAGTAGTTCCTAAGATTGGCGCGACCAAACAAACTCTTCAGCTTTATATATCGGTATAGATAGTATAAATGAAACTTCCATATTCAACACCCCACTAACAAAGGGAAACTCGGGACGGAATTAATTAATTACATCTAATTGATATCAATAGTACGTCTGTACGTCACGCTGTCACAATTACTACTACATTATTTACAATTCAAATGCAATAACTACTGTAACGACCCGGTTTTTTTAGGGTTCTGTAGGTAAAGGATAAAAACGGGACCCTATTAGTAAGACTGCGCTGTCCGTCTGCCGGTCACCAGGTTGTATAAATGAACCGTGATAACTAGACAGTTGAAATTTTCACAGATGATGTATATATTATTTATTTTTTATTTTTTAAAAGATTACTAGCAAAGTTTTGCAGTCTACTAGTATTCTTGTAAACTCCTCGTGCTAAGCTAAAATGCTTGTGTTACGAGTGGGTTCACGTCGGTAGTGCAATGGGTGGGGTTCGAACTGGCGACCTTAACAGCACAAGTCTGACGCCCTAGCCATTGGGCTACGGTCGCTTAAAGCTTATATTGCCATTATACTAACAAATATTATTAACGGAGGAAAATAAATATTTTTTCCTATACAACAAACGTAATTTTTGCCGTTTTGTGCTCAACAAGTATACTCTTGAAATATTTGCCGAATATTAAGTTGTTTAAGTATTCACATTTTAATGTTGTACTGAACCCTGCATGCACAAGTCCAACTCGCACTTGGCCGGTATTTTTTATATAATATATGTATGAGTTGTGGTCTCGGGGATTGCAATTCAATTGGTTTTATGATATTTAATGGTAGCTTACTTTATGATATATGCATTAGCTGCACCCTTTACCAACGTTGTTTTTCCACTGTGTTATAATGGCTAAAGTTAAATTTTTAATATTAAGTATCATAATATAGTCCTTCTAACCAATTTCGGCTACGTAAGTCATCAGCATCATTATCAGCCCGTTAAACGTCCACTGCTGAACATGGGCCTCCTCCCGGGGGAGAGTTTCACCATAGTCACCTGGCTTGGCAGGCGGGTTGGTGACCACAGTATTATCACAGGTATCAAGCAGCGTTTCCTTGTGTGCTATACACAATAAAATGCTGCTTGATACATCCCGTTCCCTGGTACATGATTGTTATAAATTATGTTACAGCAGTCGGGACCAAAGGCTTAGCGTGCCTTCCGAGAAACGGATGGTTGTCCCTCAACCAATCAGACCCGACTTAAAATTACACTAAAATTTACTTTAAATATACACAAATATTTCTTGTCCGTCTTGGAAATCGAACCCACGACCTCCGACATTTAAAGCTAGCCTACCACTACGCCGCGGAGTTTGTCGGTGATATATATGCACGACATATTATGCACACGAGTGTACACAAACACTTGTGTTTCCTTTACTCTCACGACCCGATGGGACGATGTTACAGACACAATAGATAGTGTGTCTGTAACATCCAAACCGTCAACTAAATGACGAGAAAATTTCTTGTAACAACCGGCAAACCTCGCTAGTTGTAGTCGATCATTTTACCGATGTACCAATGAGGTAGTCACCTAAGTATCCATCTAAGCCAAGGCCAGCCATACCCAGGCCTTTTGGCCAGCGGGTTGGTCAACCACTCCTCTTTTTTCGAAAAAGAATGTCTTTTTTAAGTTTAATTTTAGTAGTTATGTCTAAAAGTGGTCCAGATCCACTTAGCGCGGACTTAAAAAAATACCTCTGGAAAATTTGTTGGCCTTGTTGGCCCAATTTCAATCCTTATTAAATAGGCTTTGCAGAAAAGGGTAATGTAAGTAGACACATCGATGTATACATGTGCTAGTATATCCTCAACTTTCGCGTCTATAACATTATAAAGATATAAATATCTCCGTATTGTATCGATCTGGAAGAATATTGAGGAAACACAGTTGTATCAAGTTAGAAGAAACTTTAGGAAGTGCTGAAACGATTCCGAAAATATACGATGTAATAGATAGCGGAGGAAGTTACTGAAATGGTTTTGAAATATTGTTATTGTTAAGTCCATGTTCGGGCGCCATTATTTTAATGATGTAATAATTTCAACGTAGAATGTTATGAGTTTATTGTTAAATAAAACATTATGCTGCTCAATAGAATAGTGCTACAAATAAACTTGATGCCACCGCGTCGCTTAGCTTTTAAGTATGTCCCATGTTAGTGGCGCCCAACATGGGATATATTTATTTAGGCATTTTAGAATTTGCACACACTTATTATAATTTAAACGGTCAAGGAAAAATATACAAAATGATTTCAAGTAAAACATTGACCACCAAATAAAGTACTATATATATATTTTACTTAACATCAAGTTCCCATTCCCAACGCTATGGCTATTTTTATTCTCAATAGGAAAAACTTTTAAAACTAAACGTTAGTTTTAAAAGTTTTTCCTATTGACAATCAGCCCAAACGTCAACCATCACAACTCATACAAGCTCTCTTTCATCTAAACTTTGTAACTTGCCTCGTATACGAACGACCGCTGTTTTATTTATAGCGTAGGGTGACCAAGAGGGACAACGTTCCAGAGAAAAAAATGTATAATTTTAGGAATAGTAATAAATCTTAAGTAATGTATTGGTAGGGAGACGATGCGGGTTTTATTTTTAACGGCCACTTATTTGGACTGAATCATTTTACTGTCTTATAACTTTTTGTGAAATTTGAAGAAGGTTTATAAAGAGCTATGGTGATATGATAAAAAAAACGGAATAAAATATTATATTAGTATTCCTAACTTTATACTTCAGTTACGCCCGAAAAATCCGAAACGCCATAAACATCCGAAATACCTATGTAAGTCTAGCATGACACACATTGTATAAAAGTCCTCTACGCCATACTTAGCCACAGAGGCAACTAAAGTAGCTCATAGAAAGTCATTCCCACTAAAACTTTAATAAGTATTCTTTGAGACTGTAGTTAAACGTTATTATTATATTTCACACACGCTCCGAAATGTCTCTGTTCATATAATATTTTAAGAAAACCAAAGCTGAGCCCTCTTCTGAAAGCTAGGATAAATTCTGACATACAAGAGCGTTCCATGTTGTTTCGGTAAATACGTTGGTTCCGGGACACTTACCTAAATCAATACAGCGTAAATAAAGAGACTATTAATTTGATAACCTAATTCACTTACCAATAGCATATTACAACAGTTACCTTATTGGGGAATGTTCCAAACTTTGTGTCACACCATTATCAATTTATCCGTCAAGGGAATACAAGCCGGGTATAACCTCGCGCTACGACTATGAGGATTGGATAAATCAGATGTTTTATTCAAGAGACCGTGAAAAGTACGAATCAGGAATGTTTATGCTTCAGCAAACCAGTATATATCTTACGAATACCAATGAATAAATGGAATCGTTTGGAAAAAGTTAGGAGGTTCTATTTTAATTGTAACGTTGAAAAGGCAAGTTAACGGATTGTTTTGAAACATAAAACTTCGGTTGTTCTGAGCTAATATTATTGCTCGCATAACTCGTAAGACTATTTTTGATAAAAATATTTTCTGACTTACAAAACTCAAGAATATGTAAGAAAAATATATAGTAAAAGAAAATATGATGGTATGATATTGAAGGAACGGAAAGGAAAGAATAAAAAATAACAAGTGCGAGTCGGACTCGCGCATAAAGGAGTCCATACCATTAATTAATTTACAACATATATACCATTAATAATAACATAATACACTATACTCAATATTCTCGAATATTTTATAGGTCCACCTGTTGTAGTTATCAATATCGGGCAAAACACTGCAAAAAAAAATCACGTTAGTTGCTCTAATTCTTTTATTGTTTTTAGTATTTGTTGCTTAAAAATCACAAAAAAATGTATTTATCAACTACTCATAAATTAATTTGACTGATTTTCTTTAACTATAACGATATTTTTTGTTCCGGATGTCATAACATTACTGATGGATACCATTGAGCTGATAGTTGCTGCTGCCCATCCATCAGGTGAACCGGCAACCATGGATAGATATGGTCTCGTATAAGCCAAGTTTCAAGTTTTAAGTTTCTTTATTGCACTCATATTGTGTAACATAGATGGTCTTATCATAATTCAGTAACAAATATGAACCCTGTTAGTGCGTAGCAATATTTTATCTTAACATAATTTTCTAAAATTTAAATATTACAAAATATTAATAATAATTTTAGAATAATATCTACTCATTATATTTTTAAATTAATAATATTAAATGTTAAGTTATATAATAATCATAATATATGTATTTACAATAAATGTCTACAGTTACAGTAATGGAATGTTACAATAATTATTAAAATTAGTCAAGAATTCAAAGTTTGTCATAGAGTTGTTATTATTTATCCTCGAAAAACTCTTTCAGTGTGTAGTATGATTTATTTATTAGGAATTTATTAAGTCTAGATTTAAATATATTATAATTTTTTATGTCTTTTATAGTTTTTGGAATTTTATTATAAATTTTCATTGCCATAATGTAAGGCCCTGAGTGGACTATAGATAAATTAGAAAAAGGGAGCGCTAGTTTGTCCTTGTTTCTTAAGTTGCGGGATTGTGTGTAATTATCTTTATTAGTGGGGAAGAGATGGGTGTGCTGCCTAACAAAACAACAGATTTCTAATATATATAGAAAAGAAAGTGTTTGGATGCTAAGTTCAGTAAAATATGGCCGACAACTGTCTGTTTCCGCTATGTTGGCAAGTGTGCGTATGCATTTTTTTTGCAGTTTAAATAGTTTTTCTACACTTGTACTGTTTCCCCATAGGACTATTCCATATCGCAACCAAGAATGAGCGTATGCATAATATGCATTAGTGGCTGTTTTTAGGTCTGTCGATACTTTAAGGTGGTATAAGGCATATGTAAACCTAGATAATTTACCACATATAGTTTGTATATGCGATTTCCAGTTTATATGGGTATCGATAGTTAGACCGAGCAATTTAAAGGTGTAAAGCCTGAAACTAAACGGCATATTTTATCGGTATACGTACATCGTTGGAACCCAAATACAAGCTAGCACGATTCGCACTTACTCATGTTCACCCACACTAAGCAAATAAGCATATTGAGAGCCCGTTGCCAAGTATGGCTGAAGTTCTGCTCGCCTTTATGCCCGGTGAAGTAGCAAAAGCCTCATGGCTAACTAAATATAAGTCCATACCAGAAAAAAAAAGAAAAATGTTGCCAAGTAAGGTTATTCAGTAATACTGTAGGTAGATATCCGTCACAGCTTTTATTGAAATTCTTTGTAAGCAATAGGTGAAATACAATCAGAAATCTGAGAGCGAATGTCGACACATTCTCATGTAATGGAATTTATTATACGATGTATTCCGTGTTTATGTTTTGTATAACTTAGTATAATAATAAATCTAGACCTAAGAAGCAAAAGGATGGATGTTGTACTATTATACTTCAGAAGCATTTGGCCGAATATGCCCTTTACGATAAAGGCACATACGACGAAAGATTCCGACGTATCATGTCACATCCAACCTTATAGCCCATCCGATTCCCTCGTAGACCCGAAGTCCGAGAGGCCGCGAACTGTAAAGTAGAGCGACAGCTCAAAACTCCCCTAAAATACTTAAAGACATAATCTCATCGCCAGCGACCGCCCTGAGCCGAGGTCCAAGCCCCACAGGGGGCGCCCTTTTGCGCAGGTCGCTTAGTTTGTAGTTTGTAAACCATTTATTAAGGCTGGAGCTCTGCTCGCCTTTATGCCCGGTGAAGTAGCAATAGCCTCGTGGCTAAGTATGTAAATCCGAAAAAAAATAAAGTACAACTTTATAGTATGAGAGCTCTTGTACTACAAAATAATATATTCTTTTATTGTGTGTTATCTGGATTCGGGCACGCTTTACACAGTTAACATGAAAATGTGTGATACAATTTCCATTTTGATTTTATTATAACATCTATACTTATATTAAAACGTGAAGAAAAAACTGGGTATCCATTTTTACTGAAATTGCGGGATGCCGTTTGAAAATTCGCACACTAATTTATATAGAGAAGGAGTGCAGAATGCTCATACATTTTTTAATTATAGTCGAATTTTGACCACTTGTATAAATAAATACACAACTGGGTCTATCGGAAAAAAACATCATGGCATCAAAGGACACTTAAAACACTGAATAACTGGCGAAAGTGGGGATCAAACCCACTGTACTAGGTTTCAGAAACAACAGTCGAATTCACTGAGACATTAATACAGTGTAAAAAGACGTTCACTATATTAATTTCATTATGATCTGCCTGTATAACGTATAACTATAATTGACTAATTTTATGGTTAAGTGTATCACGCTTGGCTCATGGGTTGTTAACCACTGTTTTATGTACAGGGAAACGTTGCTAGTCATTTTCTGGAATATGATCGTGGTTGTCCCTCAACTCGAATATTCGATGCTGGATCCTAGATATTTAGGTATCCCGAGACCAACCTGAGCCTAACGGTTTAGAGCCTCATCCGTGCGAGTTACAGTGACGGGAGTATGGGAGGGATTCGTCCCAAATCAAAACCAACTGCACTCGGAAAACCAATATAGGTACAAAGATTTCTTCTTATTCTAGATGGAATCCACGACCTCCGAAGACTGAAGGGACACTTATACCGACTGTAGTGGTAGCCCAGTGGTTACTGTAGATGCTTTTGAGACCTAGTGTTCTGGGTTCGATTCCGGTCCGGGAACTTTACTGCTATATGGCCAAGAATTTCAGTTTGTTTATGAAGTTCTCGCGAAATAGGGATTCGAACGGTATTTGTCCTTTAAAAAAATACCGCTGGGCCACGGAAATTGTCTGTATTATATAAACATGAATCATGGACAACCTACAAAGAAACTGCTTCCAATCTCCCCTATCAATTGGTCTAACATGCATGACGGAGCACACATCTTCTAGTATTGTGCTATTTGCATAGAAATAATGAGGAAAACTAATCGCATGTTGATGCGCTGACCCGATTACATATTGTTTTCGTTCAGAAAAAGAAAATCTGATGATATAGCGGCATATTCTATAAGTTAGTATTTAAACTTCGTGGAGTAGCGGTTGAATTCGCATTTTAAGTCTCGGAGGTTCGATCCCCACGCCGTAATAGAAATCTTTGGGTAAAAATGGAAAATTTATTTCAGATTCTGATCGGTTGTGGCACTAACTTCCGTACCTCAGAAAGCACGTTAAGCCGTTGGTCCCGAACACCATTAATACCAGGGACCGGGCAGCAGCGCATCCCTCTATGTGTATAATAATACTGCTGTCTCCAAACCGTCTGCTAAGCGTGTGACTAGCAAAAACGAACACTGCTGTTTAGCCGCTATGACCTTATTACTTCAGCTAACTAATCACAGTATTCGTGTCACTTTTCCCAAAGGGATTGGCAAAAAGTCAACAAACTCCCTGATATGTACCAGAAAATACATTGGGTACCACTGTATTTTCTGGTACATACCAACCCGGAAGATCGAAAACCGATGTCAAATCAAGGCAAGCGGAACTAAAACAAATTCATTTTCACCAAACATTTTATAGCAAAAACCTTGACACTAGGGTACGTAATAAAAATAAAGCCATTGAAGGAAAACGGATTTACCCCCGGCTTAGGAGGCGTTGGCGGAATGTTTATCGGTGTGTAAGAAAAACACGAGACAATTGGTGTCAGCGCCATCTATCTCGGGTCTACGATAAACAAGACCAAAATTACACGCGATAATAAATATGTCGCTGGTAGATTGAATACTGTCGTGCTTAGTTTGATATCAAATTTGTATGTCGCATGTATTAACGTAGTCATTTATCGAGAAATATTATAGACTGTATTTTATTAAGAACTTCCAACGGGACCGAAGGCAGTTACCAATATAACACATTTAAAACTCCAAGGTACAGCTCCAATACTAAACACTGCCGTATTTCAAAACAATAAATCGTCTTCTAAATGTAAGTTACAGAAGATATACTTAGATACTAGTAATATTGAATTCCCAAAATAACTGGCAGTTTCCCAGCACTCAATACTACCAGTTTCCATTCAATTCTGGCAAGCCCACGCGGCCGCCATTATCGGAAAATCTATTGTCAAAGTTAGACGCTTTTCAAAAACTTTCCCAGGAGACTTTAAAGCTTCAGACAAATTTCTTAACGGATTTGATACGCGGTAAAATTATTATCATAATTCTATATCGTTGCTAAGTTCCATAAATATCTCGATCAAATTGGCGACATTCTTAAATAATGTTTTTATAGCATCCACGATTTTTTTGAATATTGTCATTTTTATTGTGTGACAAAGTGTGCGTTAGTTATATCACTCATTCTTTGTCATACAATAAAAATTAGAACAAAAAAACAACAAATCATTATTCCATATTTATTCTATCCAACACTGAAATATTTTTTCAAATCGGACCAGTAGTTCCCGAGATTTGCGTGTTCAAGCAAAGAGCTTTATATATTAGTATAGATAAATATATGCAAGAACTGTTTATCCCCTAGGGAGAAATACTTTACACATCGTCTCCAACGCAGCAGCGGGGTATGTAAAGCTCTCCTGTTCTTCTCCTGTTTCTTTTAAAGGTTCCTCTCCTCGTAGTAAGAGAAACATAACATTGCGATAATGGTATGCTTCTCTTGCTATGAGGAGAGGATCCTTTAAAACACAGGGAACTCCAAAACCTTCACCGAGAAAAATATTGGCAAGATCTATGCTATCATATCTTTTATCAATATTCTAGTCCAGGGCTTCCCAATCTTTTTCAGCCCGCGGCGCATTTACAAATAAAGTATTTGTTACGGCGTCCTACCCTTGAAAAAGATACCTAATAATAATAATAGTTAGGTTAATTTGATAGAAACAAAATTAAAACATCTACTAGTTATATGAATTAGAGAATTTTATTATAAATTTATTATAAGATAAAGTAGTTGTTTGTGACTGAGGACGCTTGTTTAGCTGGAGCTTGTGCATGTAAAGAATCTTGGATCGTAAAATTTTCGACGAAACCTACCTTTTTACCGCTTTTTACCAATGTGAGTGCAAGCAAAAGCAAATATTTGTGATTTCGGATAATGATAGAAGATCAACTCACGGCGCCCGTCTTTACTTTCTACGCCGCACTAGGGCGTTACGGCGCACACTTTGGGAACCCCGGCTCTAGTCAATTTAAATATCATAAAAGTATTAATAAACCGTACTCGCGTGCAGTCGTAAAACCAGACCTTGACAATAAAAAGAAAAATAAAACTCATTATGAGGAAAACAAGATTTAATGTTCCTTTCAAAAGACAAAAGGACAACTTCACAAGACACTAAAGAAACTTCATTTGTTCATATTTGTGATATTTTCCTCTAGCTAGCTTAGCTCTAGCTATGAGGTATTTATTACCTACTTCGGATTTCTGCAAGATAAACCAAACCACAGTTTGGAGCGTATATTAGATAGATAATCTAATATCAAATTGTTTGTTTGTTTGTATTGAATAGGCTCCGAAATCACGAGACCGCTTTCAAAAATTCTTTCACCGTTGTGGAGCTTCACTATCCCCGGATGACATTATATGTCATTATATATCATATTAAATTATGAAGTTCCCTCGGGAATGCGAGTAAGAAAACTAAGAAAGCGCGCGGGAAGTTAAAAAAATTAACCGCCAAAATGTATAACGAGAACGTCACGATCAATTTGGATTATTCTCGTTTTATTGTTTCTAATTATCAAGAAAAGATTTGTATAAACGAAAATATGGATTAAATCCACGGAAAGTGTCAGTATTTTTTTGACAAGCGAAGCCCGTCTCAATCTTCTTGTGACTATTATTTGCTGTAAACACAAAAAGTACATAGATTATTATGCAGAAATACAATATTGTCTACATTGTATTTCTACAACAAGGCAACATAACTTAATTCTATAGCATGGCATGGGGCATCAATGGCATGGGGCTTCGTGATAAAAGTGGACGAAAGTGTATGGTAGAGGACCACTTGAATATGTTTTGAATGAGACGTGGCTTAGTGAGCCTCAGACGTCTAGGGTTCGCTATGCCATAGTTTAGATCCCTTTGGCAGTATATAGGTATCATGCTTCTAATTTACCGTTTAATATGGCCGGGATCTTCTCGATTTCTTGTCAAGTGATGTAGCAAAAGATTCGTACTCATACCATACCCTAGGCTTCATTTTAAGTTAGTTTCCACGGGAACGGGATCTACGCGGGTGAAACCGCGCGGGACCCCGACCTAGTTATTATATATAAAATAATATATCATAATTAAGTAATTCTCTTTATATTAGGTATTAAAAAAATAGATTGTTTAGTTTATATCATTTTGGCTAGGTCAAAAAAAACTAATCGGCAGCCAAATCGCTGGCGATAATAAGCGTATAAATATAAGCGATTGTTTCACAGAAGTTATTAACTGTTGTCTAACCTAGTAGCCCGCTGGTCCGCTCGAAAAAAAGCTACAATTCGTAAACCAAATACAATCTCTACATCGGTACCAAGATTTTAGCAGAATTGGAATTAGAATAAAACAAGACACGTTCAGTTCCTCGTAATATATTGCCTTCCGAATGAGGTACGTCTGTTAAAAAGCCATAAACCTAGAACAGTGACATCATTCAATAAGGGGCAACGGCAGTTAACGGCTAAACCAATTAACAAAGAAGGTTAATAGTTAATATTGTTATTGTTAGACACAGTCTAAAATAAGATGATTGTGCCACGAACATTCTGTAGCCAATAAGGCGTCAAAACAATAATTGAAGGGTTATTATTTTTGCAGATGGATATTTTTAGACACTGTTTTTTGCTCCTTCAAGCAAAATTAAGACGAACAGGGCTTCAGCCTCAAAATTTTTTCCTCCTGGAGGGGAATAGGCATTTAACAAATGGTTTAAAAAGAACAAACCAAGGAACCTGCGAAAGAGGGCACCTCCTGTGGGACTTGGAGCGCAAGTCAAGGCGGTCTATGAATATAACTTTTAGATGTTTAAAACAGTTTGTTTTTTCCACCGACTAGTTATCATACTTAGTACTAGAATGCTTCCATTAACAATCTATTACATCCTTTAGTGATATAAACATATAGAGTATACACTATATCGCAATGTACGACCCACGTGAGCTCATCAATTCCCTCTCTCTGCTCTTGAATTTGCTCTTAAATTCAATTAAAGTTTGCACAAGTTCCCGAGATTGACGCCTCAGCGCCTACGTCCAAATAACTTGATAAACTTTATTTAATCATCGAGTTTGTTAGGAACCGGTGGCATTTGAAGCAATCATACATCTATTATTCCATTAATAATATGTATGACTATTACCGCGACCTAGCGATATAAATGTCAGAGACTATTCGAGCAATCCGACACCCGACCAGAACTTAGTCAAGGATTACGCCTAAGTACTTGGCTTGCCGTTCCCAAGGGATTGGTTCGCCAAACATCTTGACCGGTGGAATGTCCGGTGGACTGTTAAATCTCAAGAAGAGTACCGCGGCACTCTTTGTCGGATTTACTTCGATTCTCCACTTTCTGAACCATTTGCCTAAAGAATTTGATGCGGATTGTATCATGTCAAACAGTCGTGTACCAAGGTACCGGCATTAACGACATTGCAGTCACCAACATGCCTGCTTTTTTTGCAGGGAAAATGCACCTCGCGTCTCCTCCAGCGCAGGCAAGACCCTCTCTTGTAGCGATGACAAGCTGAGGAGAATGCCTACCTACAAGAAAACCCTGAGTGCTCCACCGAGTCCGCAGCTTTCATGAGGACCTGAGATACCTATACTGATAACCTTCCAGATGCGCCCGCGGTTTATAGAAATGCCTCCTAGCTCCCTTAGATTCTCAACAGAGTCCAACTTGCCTACCGAGAGCAAACCCTTTTTGGGGATTCTTAAGACTTGAATTTGAATTTTGAATTTTGAATTTGAATTGAATTGATGTTGCACAAGCTAATAATGGTGATTATAAATGTAAATGTTTGGTAATCATTCACACAAATCCAGCTGAATGGCTTTGGATGATTGCCACGCTGTTTAGTGTTTATAGCCACCCAAAATAGATTAACAGATTAGTATAAAACATTACGATATCACCCTTTGAAACGCATCTTGATGGATACCGGAGAACACGCCAAGGAACCAACATTCCGTACAAAATAGGAGACTTACACTGTACTAGCCGACACAAGCAGGTTTTATCCCCACTCGATTTCTTGTCAGTCTATCTTACGTTCCCGTGGTAGTTCTTCATGAAATATAGCTGATGATACTTCTGGATAAAGCACCGAACATATTACAGATACACTTTTTTATATTATAGATACAATACAAGATAATTATTAGGCTGTACCATCGGGCGAACGCTTCATTCACACGTGCACGCCTGACTTGGAATCAGCATTACTATGCTTTCTACTTATCTTTGTAGCTATGTTTAATATCATAAAGTTAAGTATGAAACGGATTTCAAAAACCGACCCTTTATACTCCTAAGTTCAAACCCTTAGGAAGTCCTAAGGGTTTGAATTTCGCAAAATATTTGTGCTCCTAGCACTTGGAGTTTCTGAGATGTGACCTTTCACTTACATACTAGAGTACTAAACATAGATTGTACCTATAAAGAAAAATAGGAATATGTCGTGTGCCCCGCGAGGTTTTTGCTACTTAGCCGGGCAAAAAGGCGAGCAGGACAACAGCCTTATTAGAAAATGGTGGACCTGTCGAATGTAATATGATCATATATTAGGAAAATTGGGAATATATGAAATGAATTGGCTTGTATGAACGTATACTATCTACTAATTTATGAAGTTGAAGAATTATTTTTTGATTGCTTGAACACGCTCATCTCAGGAACTACTGGTCCGGGCTTAGTAGCTCATAGGCTATATTGAATTATGAAGTTCCCACGGGGACGGGAGCTACGCGGGTGGAAACGCGCGCGGGATATTTGTTGTTCATCAATTGAATTTTATAAAAAAAAAAATATCACAGCACAGAAATCCTCAGTAATTGTGTAAGCAATAACAATATTTTTCACATGTCACATAACAACAACACACGCATACAAAGCAAGGATTGTGAACTATTACAATATAGGGCGATGAAGGGTGACGATAGTATTTGATGTGACTATGAATTAGGGAAATTGGGGATAGATATCACGATGAAAATCTTGAGATATGAAGAAAGTGACAGTTAAGTTCAAATTATAAACTAACTGCACCCCGCGGTTTAACCCGCGTTACTCTGCTCCAGTGGGTCGGAGCGTGATGTTTAGTAGCCTATACGTTAATCCAGCGTATCACCTATTCCGGTGCAAAATTGCAGCCAATTCCGATCAGTAGTTTTGGCGTGAAAGAGTAACAAACATTCATCCATTCATACTTACAAACTTTCGCGTTTATAATATTAGTAGGATTCTTTCCCCAACAACACCACACCGATCGACC
Source organism: Nycteola revayana (assembly GCA_947037095.2). Taxonomy (NCBI): domain Eukaryota; kingdom Metazoa; phylum Arthropoda; class Insecta; order Lepidoptera; family Nolidae; genus Nycteola; species Nycteola revayana. The sequence goes on along the minus strand of OX344851.2, from coordinate 12,578,607 downwards.
TGCCATTAACTTCGCCTGTGATAAGTTGAGAAAGATTGGGGATAAGAACAACGATGCCCGGGCGACTTGCAAGTATGCTATATGCTAGGCTGCAAGCCTAGCATCATAAATCTTGTAGATTGAACAATATGCTTAGAGGTTTGACTGTTATTTTTTTATTCCTAATAGAATAGGTTCATCATATCTATTAAATTTCATATTTTTGTATGCCCGGTGAAGTAGCAAAAGCTTTCTGGCTAACGATATATGTTCGTGCGAAAAAAAAACATATTATTCTTATATTCAGATTTTTACAATAACAATAAGTATGTTGTTTTTCGGACGAACATGATTAAGTTAGCAAAAAGGCTTTTGCTAATTCACCGGGCATAAAGGCAAGCGATTAGCCTTAATTTAAAAAAAAGTAGCAATTCAACAAGTACGTATAAGAAGCAAGGAAACAGCTACAGTTTTCTCAACCACATCTTAAAAACCATACAATTCACAACCTTCACGCCAAATAACTTCGAATCCATCGAAACCGCCTACTCATATCCACCCTAATCGAATAGGAACAAACATTGACCAGAATAAAGAAAGTCATATCGACCGTGTATCGGTTAAGTAAGACATGGGAAAAACTCAAGGGGCCATCCATACGACCCGACGTGCCTCTTTCTATAGAGCTAAGTTATATTAAGATCTTAGTTATAGAATTATTTATTGTTATTAATAGTATGTAGGTATGTATTAATAGTATATGTATAGACATATGACGTGATACTAGACTGACAGACAGACCATAAGCTAATCCGCAATAGATTTTAGTTGCAATATTTTGTATTTAATTATATTAATCGTATTTCATTTACAATAACTGACAAGTGCAAGTGTATGTAAATACCTAAGGGCTGAATAAATATCGTTTAATTCGTTGAATTACGTCACACGTTAAGGAGAAGGGAGGGGGTCAACGAAGTGTAACATTGTGTGACAAGGGGGTAAAAGAGGTCCTACATTTCGTGATGTCACATTTTAAAATCTTCGTTTTAACACGAAGATTTTGAAATTATGAAATTTGTACTATTAATTTTAAACTGAATTTTAATTCAATAATTTCTAGGTGTGTGATTGCTAAATATGTGACGTCACACTAGGGAGGAAGGGGAGTCTCTTAAATGTGACCAGCTGTGACAAGAACGGGGTAAAAAATAATGAAATTCGTGTGACATAATTTATGGATGGCCTCCAAATTATTTAAGCCTATTCGGTTGTACAAATTCTTAGAGATACGACCTTCTTTCATTAGGAGTATCTGATTCAGTGAACCGTTTTTCTCCGATCAAACACGAGCCTGAAATGATATAAGTATATTGGACGCGGTCTATTAATAAGACTCTTATTTTATAATCAAAGCAGATTACTTTGAGGAAAATAACTAGTTTTCCTGCATGGTTTTATCTCATACAGCTTCATATCAAATACCTTTACAAATCTAGATCTCCAAAGCATAAGGAAGTATAATTCTTTGGACTTAAGTGCCAGTTTACGATAAAGGCAAATAGGACAATGTTTCTGACGTAGGTATAATGGCACATCCGACCTTATGCTTCTGAGCTCTAGAAATATAGCCAATATTCCTGGATAATGGAGATGCATCAGTTGGTACTGGACCTGATTATCCGCGTTCCATTTTGACCCCGGGCACACTGTGTAATTTTGCCTCATCTGCGGTCACCTATGTTTTATCCCTTTATCCTGTAGATCCAGCAAAGAACTAAAACTTCTGGGAAGAAACCATGTTTTTTTTTTGTTTAGTTTTAATGTTATTAAAAAAATCGAGAAAACTCCATAGAAACCATAAAAACGCATTATTCATTTCAAGTATATGTTTTTTCAATTATTATAAAATGGGTTCTTAAAAAGGACTGTTATACCTATCGATTTAAAGAAAAATATAATTCAAAATGATCGTTTATAGGAGGAAAAATAATTATTTTTAATCAAAATTAAAAATATTTATTATTGGTTAGTCCCATTGTATCCGCATTTTTTTTCAACATAGATAGATTTGTATTATAATCAGCTATAATTCATGAAAAAATCAGGTGTGCATGATGCGGGACTTCCGAGTTATTGAATTTGTATTTTTGTGTTTAGGGCCGTCACTTACTTTACCATAACAATTTTCGGATAACTTAGACTGCCAATTTTCTATTACCATTCTACAGAGAATGAAAATAGTGGCGTAGAAATGCGTGTCATTTTTGATAAATTTGATAACCCTATTTCCATAGAAATTCTATGGAAACTTTAGAAATGCAATATTTCCGAAGTCCCACTGTTTACCTATATGCTTTTTATTTTGTGTTATACCTAACTAAATTATGCAAGCTCAGAATTAAAATAAAATACGGAATCGACAGGAATACGGAGTAAACGGCAATTTTGTAAAAAATGAAAAAAATACGATTTATCGTTGTATATAGAAGCTACAATACCTAAACTTTGTATGTAGTTAGATATTAATGGTTACCATTATAAAAACTCTTATTTATGTAAATTATATTATAATTTTGAAATAAACAAATAAAAACAGTTATTTGCTGACGTCAGCATAACTTTGAATAACTTCAAAACTACACAAAAAAGAAACATGGTTTCTTCGCAGAAGTTTTAGTTCTTTGCTGGATCTACAGGATAAAGGGATAAAACATAGGTGACCGCAGATGAGGCAAAATTACACAGTGTGCCGGGTAACTATTTATGTGAACCAAATATGGTCAGCTCATGGTATTGAGAGTCGAGTCCGCCTATTATGACCCTGACTCCGGGACAGGAGGATTTTTTAAAATTAAATGTCTTTAAAAAGGCTATTCATTAAAAAAAGGCTATTCATTAAGATAAAAACATTAACTTTCTGCAATTGAGTACAGTTATTATAGTTTCCATTTAAGCAACAAAAAACTTGTGAGTGGAGATAAATATCAAAATACAATTGAATCACTAATTTCGAAAAAAAAACACATCTCCAATAGACAAGCCCATAATATGTGCCCTCTTAGAAGCATAACGTCGGATGTGCCATTTTACGTCACAAACATACGTCGTATGTGCCTTTATCGTAAACTGGCACTTACGACCAATTTCTTCTGAAGAGTGACACATCTGTCCTTATGCTTCTGAGGTCTAGAATTATTTCCTTTCGATTCGATTAGCAGAACACGGAATAAGTTCCTTGAATTAAACACATAGACAATAAAACATCAAAAGTTTGGCTATTCAACACACACATAACCGCGCTACAACTAGCAAGTAATAAACCCGATGTTCCAACATTAGAAGCTAATAACAAGTTGTGATTAGTCTGTCCACTATAAACAAACTCTCAAGCATGCAGTAGGATGACCATCATTACGGGTATTTCCGGATAGGTCCATAAATAAATATGAGAATGGAACTAGCCAAGCTGCTAGTATAACATTCCAAAATGCTACATCCAATTTATTTTTTCTTATCCCGGTCTTATTTTAGAGATGGCCATACTACACAAAGGACATAAAAAGTAAATACATTAAACTTAAAAGGCTAGTAAACGCTGAAGCGATTGAATTATAATATACAACTGCGATAGTTAACTGTCGAAAGTAAATACCTACTTATAAATTTGAAAAATTGAGATTATTAAATTAATACCAACGGCAGGATTCGAACCTTAGGTATAGCCTCTGCCGTTCGTCAAAATTTATTTAATATTATATGCGGCAATGTTTTCTATAGCTTTCTAAAATGTATAAAAAATACAATAACATTTGATTTATAAAAAGTACAAGAGATTGATTGCCTGTTTGTGAAAGATAACCCCAAAACCATAAAACAACTAAATCTTTTCCCCCTTTTACTGATTGAAACTAGATTTAGACATGATTTTATGGAGAGAAGGAAGAAGGAGCACAATATTGCTCTTTTATTTTTAACTAGCGGCCCGCCCCGGCTTCGCACGGGTGGACTTTTATACCATAATATATATATACCCTGCCCCAACCCTATCCTACCCCTACCCTACCCCTACCCCTACCCTACCCTACCCCTACCCTACCCCTACCCTACCCCTACCCTACCCTACCCCTACCCTACCCCTACCATACCCCTACCCTATCCTACCCCTACCCAAAAGTATCCTATGTCCTTCTCCCAGTTCTTAGCTACCTACCTACCAACTTTCAGCCAAATCGGTTCAGCCGTTCTTGAGTTATAAATAGTGTAACTAACACGACTTTCTTTTGTTTTTAAAATGTATTCTGCTATTCAGGGCGTAGACAAATCCAACGAAACAAAAACCATAAAAATTTATCCAGCCGATCTCGAGTTATAAGTGTTGTAACAAACCCGTCTTTGTTTTATATATATAGATTAAATATATATAGATTAAATTTTTAACAACACGCAAAAATGCAAATTAGACTTTTTATTATCTTTCTGTTACCGACAAATAATTTTTTAAAGCAATAATTAAACAAAACCTTACTATATCTTGTAGTTCAGTAATTTTAATTCTCTACTTGTTGTCATACTTTACCAAATTAAGAAAATCTCTACAAAACGTTTTACAAAAACATAACAAGACAACGAACCAACCGAACCCAATTACAAAACAGCTTAATTAAATTAGACGAACGAAACTGAATCTTTATCTTTTGGCAAATTGCTCTTCAGCTAATATTACTTCCAAAGTCCCTCAGTATTGTAACAGAACATGGAAAGAATCCCGTATACTATGAACCATCCCATTACCCCTATCTGCGTATAACTTTTAACTACATTAGGGTTCGTTCAGTTACACGCGGAAGCGAGAGCGGTGGCTGTAGCGAGTTTTTTTATTTCTTGAACATCGGAAACGATTAAGGAGTTGATTATATTTGCAGGAAATTTGAATATTCTTATCATATAAACCTTCTTTTAAGACGTACATAATTTATGTAGTTAGTCAGGCATTTTCGACAAATTACATGATGAAGTAATAATATAATTCAGCACTTGAATATTAACATTCATTATTGCTTCATTTTATTTCCCGACTCTTATTAAGTGAAGAACCTTCCGATACTTTCGTGGATCTGAAGTCGAAGATACAAGATAGGACACAAACTATAAAATAGAGCGACAGTTGCACAAAACTCCTTTAAAAGTCACCAATACTGCCGCTAGCGACCGCCTTGTGCCGAAGTGCAAACCGCACAAGATACACATTCTGACTAAATACTATAACATATGACCGTCCGAAAAAAAGTGCTGCATTTCTAATCTAATATCACGCGGGTACGGTGGCGAAAGCGAACAGACAATTTGAAACATATTGAACCACTAAAATCCCGCGCGCGGTTTCGCTCGCTTAGCTCCTGTTTCCTTGAGAACTTCATAATGAAATATAGCATATAGCCTTCCTCGATAAATGGGCTATCTAACACTGAAATAATTGAACTCAAATCAGTACAGTAGTTTCTGAGATTAGCGCGTTCAAGCAAACAAACAAACTCTTCAGTTTAACATATTAGTAGATATAAGATTTAGAAATACATCATCATCATCATCATCAGCCCGTATAACGTCCACTGCTGAACATGGGCCTCCTCCCGAGAGGGAGGGTTTTGCCATAGTCACCACGCTTGGCAGGCGGGTTGGTGACCGCAGTATCATGTTGTTGATCACACAAGGAAACGCTGCTGCCCGTTCCTTGACATACGATTATTATAGATGATGTTATAACAATCGGGACCAACGGCTTTAAGTGCTTTCCGAGGCACGGAGGGTAGTCCCTCAACCAACCAGACCCGGAAAGAAATCTAAGAATTTACACAATGATTTTCTGTCCGGTGTGGGGATCGAACCCACGACGTCCGAGATTCAAGGCGAGCCAAATACCGCTACGCTACGGAGGTTGTTAGAAATAGAAACTTATTAGAAAATTTAAAATTTTTGTCATAACGTTATCGCCACCGCGCTCGCTTGTCACCATGAACTAACACTTACATTCACACACAGTAGGGTTGACATCGTCACTTTTCGTATTTAGCCTTATTCGAAAAGCTGTCGTGCAAGCTCCTTTTTACATTATTATCAATGTCTTTCACAAAATCTATCAATACTGCTTTAACATTTCGTTTAAGTAGGTCGTGGGAGTGTCGGTTGACAGTATCTGCCAGTTTTTATGTAGTTTAAGTCACGATTAGTTCATGAACAGTTTTTTTTTCGGACGGATATATGAAGTTAGCCACGAGGCTTTAGCTACTTCACCGGGCATAAAGGCGAGCAGAGCTCCAGCCTAGATAAATGGTTTAAAAACTACAAACTAAGCAACCTGCGCAAGAGAACGTCCCCTGTGGGACTTGGACCTCAGCTCAGGGCGGGCGCTGACGGAGAGATTGAGGCATTATGGCTTTTAGTTTTTTTTTAGGGGAGTTTTGTGCAACTGTTGCTCTACTTTACAGTTCGCGGGCCTCTCGGACTGCGGGTCTACGAGAACATCGTAAGGTTCTTAGCAAACTAAGGGTCGGGTGGGCGAGGAGGGACGCGTCGCGTTCGCGGGCGCACTCTTCTCCGGCGGGTCGGATAGAGTGGTCTCTGTGTAGTGGTGCTAGTTTCTTGCAGTCACTGTACTGCTAGTTGGTAAGTTGTTATCTCGTCGTCCGGGTCGTCTAGGAGGCCCCGAGGTCGACGGTGTTTAGTGATGACGACGACGCTTAGTGGGCAAAGGCCTATAGTCGGATGAATTCATGAACAGTGACATTAAATATCTACCAATAGAAAAGCTGTTGGCTTTGAGGTTTATTGTGTATCTATTTATACTGTCGTTCAGCTCGATTTTGGCCGCGGTTCACATGCTCTAAGATCGGCCATCTGTGCTGGACATCATTATTTCATTAGTATCAACATCGAATGGAACGGTTTTGCGACACGACTGGTAGGAGATCAGACGCAGAACTTCAGAATTTCTGACAATGACATTGGTCCAAGTGAATGACAACCCTAACTATCTCATACATTGGGCAGCCCTTCCTATTATCCTCTTGGAAGCGTTAGATCCAAATTTATAGTCCACTTATGCTAAGATATTTATGTAGACGGACGTTTTTGTTGGATATATGTAATACATGCAATATATAGTTCTCGCCTGATATTATATTAATGAACGAGCTTCCCGCACGCGGTTTCACCTGCGTAACTCCCGATCCCGTGGGAACTTCATAATTAAATATGTATGGTGAATGAAGCTTTCCAATGGCGAAAGAATTTTTGAAATCGACACAGTACCTAGTATTTGTATTTATTCATTACAAACATACACACGAAAATGTTAAAAAATAAATTTTTTTTCTCTTTGTAACATTAGTATACATGTGAATAATGAGAATATGTATGAATCTATAGTACCTCGCTATATTTAAGAAACAATTATCATTAGTTTTTAGGAATAATAAATTTGAACTACCAAACAGGATTCGCCGTGCTTATAAAAGGCGAGAAGGATCAGTCGTCTTCAGGACCTTGGATTCATCAATCACTGTTTCCAGACAAAAATCGTAAGAGTCAATAAATACAAATATATGGGCAATGGCTGACTGAAGACTGGGAGAGTAGCCCGGAAATAAAAACTTGCATAGAAGTCGACAGAAGTGCTTTTTAACACGCTTTTATTAGCTTGGGTTGTATGTATGTAACGGAATCTTTGAACTTTTTTTTTTTATCATTTCCTTACTAGTGAGAACCAACAATGCGCGTATCCGTCTATTATACTGTTACATCTGGCCTATACTTTTATAAAGACCATGATGACAATGATAATTGATGGAAACAAATCTTTAGCTGATAGATACTACCCCATCCATCAGGTGTTTTCCTTAGTCGCCTCTAGCGACACTCATGCACAGGAGGGGTCTATTCTAAGTCGGGGTTTATTTTTTTACATGATTACTAGCAGATTTGTGCAGTCTACTAGTATTCTTGTTAACTCCTCGTGCTAAGCTAAATGCTTGTATTACGAGTGGGTTTCAAGATCACAATTCCGACGCCCTAGCCAAAGGGCTACAGCAGCTATGACGAGGGAAAATTAAGAGAAGGTATATATTAACATGTACACCTTTTCAAAGTTTCGCTTTATGATGTCAGAGTCGATGAATATATATTTTTTCCCGAGTAATAAGCGTTAGTACGTAGAAACAGCTTTATACACAGCCTTGATTACATGAGGGAGGACAATTTATTTTCAATTCGATTATACATCGTCGGCGGCATATTAAATTATATTCTTGTAATAAAATGGCGAGCCTGATGAAAGAGGGTTACATTTACGTTGAAATTTAATAGAAGAAGATATTTTTAGAGCACAGAAGCATAAGGTCGTATTTACTATTATTTTCAGAAGCATTTGGTCGTAAGTGCCAGTTTACGATGAAGGCACATACGACGAATGATTCTGAGCTGTGGATTTATAGCTTTTTTTTAGCGAAAATCAAGAATACGACCTGCCTGACGGTATTTGCGTGATGTATGAACTACCCAATCACTCACGAATTTCCTAAGCCCTAAAACAATTTCACTATGTCAAGTACTGCGCTACTGGGACAGTAGTAAAAATTTGGAACCCGTAAATTGAAGAATCAAGACAAGCCCGTATATCCTCCTCTCCTGAACAATGAACGTCTCCCTCGTAAAAGGTTTCGCTGTAGCCACCATATTTGGCAAATCATCATCATCTCAGCCCGTACAACGTCCACTGCTGAACATGCGCGTCTTCCTGAGGGAGAGTTTTTGCCATAATCACCACGCTTGGCAGGCGGGTTGATGACCGCAGTATTATGTAGTAATACACAGGGAAACGCTGCTGCCGGTTCCCGCTTGCCGCTTAACGTGCTTGTGCCGTGGCACGGAGGTTAACATTCGACCAACCAGATTTGATTATACACAATGGTTTCTTATCTGATGGTGGATAGAACCCACGATCTCCAAGACTGAAAGCAAGACTTATACCGCTATGCCACGTAGGATATCGCTGTTGATAGCATAGCTTCTTTAAATTCGATTTTGCCAGTAATAGGCCTAAGTAATTGGCTGTATAGAGCTCGGCGCAAGAAATACCTACGGGTGTACATTATATTGAATTACTGGCTGCGCCCCGCGGTTTTACCCGCGTTACTCTGCTGCAGTGGGTTGGAGCGTGATTGTTTGTAGCCTAAATTTTAATCGAGCTGATTAACTATCCCCGTGCAAAGGTACATTCAGTAGTTTTTACGTGAAAGAGTAACAAACATCCATCCATCAATACATACTTACAAACTTTCGCGTTTATAATATAAGTAGGATGATAATTTTCACTCCATCATTTGAATTATATTGTTTTCAGCGACAGAAAATGATATTTGTAACTTTTCCAGCGCAAGAGAAAAAAATGGCTATAATCTTGGATTTCTTTTTTTTTGCTTTATTTTAAAAAGACAACAACCACACAAGTTACTTTAATCAATGCGTCGCGGACGATTTTGGGTGGTTACTTGATGCCGTTATTAATATCGAGCAAAAAACGGCAATAAAATCACGTTTGCTTTATGGGAGCTTCCCTCAAATATTTGTTTTATTTTGATTTAATAGTTTAGTTTTAAAGTGCAATACATATAGCTAGAAAGTGGAATTGTGAAAATTTCAACTGTCTAGCTATCACGGCACATAAAATACAGCCTGGTAACAGACAGACGGAGCGGCGGACAGACAGGCGGCCACCGGAGTCATAGTAACAGGGTCCCGTTTAACACTTTGCATACGGAACCCAAAAAGAAAAGAAGAGTATTAATTATTATTAAATTTATCTCCAAATTATAAACAGTTCATACAGACTGAATTATTGCAACGATACATCGCATGGTACGAAGGAAGTGGCTGTCATATTTCAATTATAGTGTAATTAATTAATTAATACACAAGTAGGGTTGTCACTTTCTTATGTTTAAATAAAATATTAAGTACAAATTACGCACAAAAAAATAAAATATAAAAGGAATTAGTTATTATAGGATAGAATAGGAGTTTTTATAGAATAAATATGTAACTCTAATTGTTTTGACTCGGAGTATAAAACGTTATGTAGGTACTAATCTATTGGATGCTAAGCTTAACGTGCTTGGCGTCGTCCATCATTGTTGGACCTCCTCCTGAGGGAGGGTTGTGCCTTAGCCACCACGCTTGGCAGGCGGGTTGGTGACTGCAGTATTATATTGCAACATGCATGGAATTGCTGCTGCCCGTTCCCTGGTACACGCCTGTATAGATGATGTTATAACAATCGGGACCTACGGCTTAACCCCAAAGATTATTTCTCCGGCTGGCTGTCTGTCTGTCTGTAGGGACCGAACTTGCGATCTACGAGACTTATAACGAAACTTAAACCTCTACGCCACGGAAGTTGTTAACCTCATCATACAACAAGGATAATCTTTATTCAGATTCAGATATTATTTAAAACTAATAGTAGCAGCCCTAAACAAAATGTCAGAACAGAAACCTGATTCGGCTGCCGCCGTTAAATATTAAAGGCATGAATCACATCACCCGTGTCATGACACGACCGACATTTTGTGACCACCGCGTTTGACCCCCGAGCCTCAGAGGGTTCAATTGTGATCCAGTGACCGGGATATTAACGAGGTCATTGTTACTTACTATGTTTAAAGGTATACGATTACATTCTTGGTGGTGACGATAGAAATTGATAGAAAATATAAAGATGCTGTTTTTTATTTTGGGTGTACATTTTTAGTTATTTAGTGCTCTAGAACTGAAATCTTGAACCAGAGGCTAAGTTCAGATGAACGCGCGACGACGCTCTTCAGGATAAATATACACAAGAAGGAGTAATAAACAACTTTTATTAACAACCTTCACTATTCCACTGCTGGGCGAAGATCTCCCCCAATTTCTTACAAGCTTCCCTTTCAATGGTGTAGCGACATCCACAGTTGCCGTCCAAACAGCGCCATCTAGCACCTAGCATCCCAAGTGATCTGTATCGCGCAATACAAGTTCGCAAGCCAATTCGAATATATACAAGTTCTGAATATCAATAAATGGCCGTCGGTCGCCGGGCATACCACCTCGCCCGGCAAAGAAGATCTTCATTATGTGTGGAGGAACACCACCAACCGTTCCTCTACAATAGCGTGTGGCCTACAGCATTACTATGTTATAGAATCCTACCGCATAATAAGTTACAAACATTGAGATAGAATTGAAACATCTGCATCTTAGACATAGCCCCCAATGACGAGATGATAAGAGACGTGTCCTGCAAAGCATGGTGACTATGGCATAATCCTCCTTCAGAAATTGCTTCCTAGCATCCTGTTCTGTAGCATTTAAAGCTTCCGTAAACAGCCTCGGCGACAAGTACCGTCACCCGGAGCCACTGTGTGACGATTCTAGTTCACCTTTCCGGGTGCATTTTGCATATATGACCGGCCCAGTCCCACTTCAGTCTATAGGCCTTCAGTCCAACATCAGAGATGACAGTTTGGGAACGTATAGCAGAGTTGCGTATTCGGTCTATAAACATAAATTTCAGTACTCTTCGTACTATCGCTTTTTGGCAAACCTGTACTTTGGACATCTAGCCATCCATAAAACCATATTAATTTATGGAACATCATATTATTATGTATAATAAGTTAAAACAAAGACAAAGCATGGACACGTCCTGTCGGGTACTTCATAAATATAAAATTAGTTGAGTACTTCTATAACAGTCGTGTAACACTACCTACTTCCTGTCTTCGGGTCGACACACATATTTTCTTGTTACAAATCCTAATAACATGTTTGGGTCGACCCGGGATGTCGTTATTTGCAGTTAGGCACGTTACTCCAATGAGGCAGTACGGTGTCAACTTTACAAAGTTATTTATTGTTAGCATTACATATTATTATGAAAGTGTGCCACTGTTGATCAAAGCTCACTGGAATTGCAGTGGAGGGAGTATGGGTGAAATTAGTGCCATAAAAAAAGAAAAAATATATAGTTTTGATATCCAGGAGTCTAACACACTAACAACAAGCTACATAAGAAGCCGTATGTGAAGTAGTAACCTATATGTGTACTAAATTTTATCTACACACAATTTCTGCGCGATAAGAAAAACGTCTCTATGGATGGACAAATACAGAAATGTAAATCCTACAATTATATATATTTTTTGACAAGGATATTCATAACTAACTTTCCGGGCCGCGATCTCACCCGCTTAACACTTGCTACATAATATGTATATATCCTATAGCCTTCCTCGATAAATGGGCTATCTAACATTGAAGTAATTTTAAAATTTCAGCTTTATGATATTTATAATATAAAGTAACATGTCCTGTCTGACTGACTCATCAACGCCGAGGCAAAACTACTGAAAGTAGACACGAGATATTTGGACGGTGACTTTCTTTTGTGACGTATTTATCTAATTAAAGCTCTTACGTGAACGGGAATTATGCAGGTGAAACCGCACGGTGTAGGGTCCTCTCCTCGTGGTATGAGTAAGCTAACCACGCTATGGAGAGGGCGAGTCCCACACACCACAACGCCAGCGCGCGTTTTTTTTTTTCGTTCGGACCTATGTATTTTGCCCTGAGGCTTTTGCTACTTCACCGGGCATAAAGGCGAGCAGAGCTCCAGCCTAGATAAATGGTTTAAACGCTACAAACTAAGCAACCTGCGCAAGAGGGACTTGGACCTCGGCTCAGGGCGGTCGCTGACGGGGAGATTGAGGGATTATGGCTTTAAGTTTCTTTAGGGGAGATTTATGCAACTGTCGCTCTACTTTACAGTTCGCGGGCCTTTCGGACTTCGGGTCAGCAAACCAAGGATCGGGAGGGCGCCAGCGCGCGAATACGCTGCAGCGGCGATGGGAATGCGTAAAAGCATTTCCCTCGGGCAAGAAGAAAGGTGAAACCGCGCGCGGATAGCTTGTTAGTACATATAGATAAAATTCAGTATTTCAAAGGTTGTATAAACTATAGTTTCGATTAACAAACTTCAGCAGTAAAAGCGTCAAATCAAATCAAGATAAATTAAGACCTGAGATACAAACGCCGTAATCGTACAACTTCCCCCGATAGATTTATTAAACAAATTTTTGTCAACTTAAATTACTTAACTAGATAAGTTTTTTAGCATTATTTTAACCGACGACATTTTCAATTTGGCTGTATTTTCTGCACCTATCCACCACTAAACTTAATTTTTCGTATGACTGACAAAAAAAATTAAATACAAATCATTCAACTCATCTGTGCTTTCATCAACGAGGCTTTAAGGGGGAACTTTACCGGTTTATCCCCTATTAGAAGCTAGTTTCTTCACTACAGTAGTGAACAATCGCACCCCACTGAACCATAATTATTGAATTCATACATGAAGATATATTTTATCGTTTATCAAACATTGCTGTGCATGTAGTATTTTTGACATCTACTAACAGCTGATGAGTTTGTTTGTTTGAAATTGTTTGCATGAACGCGCTAATCTCTGGAACTACTGCTCCGATCTGGTGGAATTTTTTTCAGTGATATGACCAGTAGTTCCAAAGATTAGCGCGTTCAAGCAAACAAACAAACTCTTATATAGCTTAATATATTAATATAGAAGTATAGATGCTGAATGCTGTATTCTTTTACTAATAGAATGCTATATTATTTGTGAGTTTCAAAGGCTATATTTTAAATCAAGATTTCCACGGGAACCCATAAAGATATGGTAGAAGAACGTAATAACGGCTAAAGATGCCAGATATATAATATAGAGGTAAAGTATTCTCAGTACAAAAGGGCAGTTAGAACTAGGGTGACCATTCTTTTCACTACAATCTTAAGTCCTATTTTCGACATTTTCCCGAAACTGTGGAGAGATGAACGGCATATCGTTACATCAAATGAACGCGTACCCTTCAAAAAAGGCACTGTCCTTTTATCGACGTATATCTTCGCATAGAACAATCGCGTGACCCTCAAAAAACTGTACTGTACTGTGTATTGACGGTACTGTCCTATCGGGCTAAATGGTTTAAAAACTACAAACTAAGCAACCTGCGCAAGAGGGCGCCCCCTGTGTGGCTTGTACCTCGGCTCAGGGCGGTCGCTGGCGATGAGATTGAGGGATAATGACTTAGTATTTTAGGGGGTTTTGTGCAACTGTCGTTAGTAACTACAATTAGGAACTATAATGGCGGTTGATGTTTTTCTTAATCTTAAGAATTTATTTAAGGACCTTACAATAACGGAGTCTCTTGGTACAGACATTCTACATTTACCTTCTTCTTCTATTGAGCGAATACGCTTCAATTACAGGGTCCCGTTATCATTTCTCCATCTTACGATATACGACGAAATCTTGGGGTGGAAAGCGAGACATCTTATAAAATACGGAAGAGTTGGACAGCCTACTAAGAGCTGAACACTGCAATTAGTCAGAATATGAAATAAGCCTCCATTCACTGGGCCCTTTGTCTTTACGACTCTACATGTTACGTGAGGCAGACGTTTTAGTGTCTGCGACTTCTTTAAATATAAAGGCTAACTCTACTGAACAGACTAAAGCTTATCCCACATTAGACGTCCGTCTGTCTCGAGCATGTTAACTTAGTCTGCCATGTATTTTTCTTGTTTACTAAATTTTCTGAAGAAATCCCTACCTCCCTGCTTATTATATAAATTCGAAAGTAACTCTGTCTATTACGCTTTCAAGCATAAACCTCTAAACCGATTTTGAATGACACATGGTACATATATAGAGAAGATCTTAGGAAAGGACATGGCTGAAATAAGGGATGGAAGTGAATGGAAGTTCGTCACTGACAAATAAGAGATGAAATAAGAATGCCCGAAGTATATATTTTTTTTGTACGCAAAAGTTAATAGTGCCACATATGAAATTGATAGCTTTAACTCACTGATATAATATAATATGTACACTAAATAAGGCTACAACGTAATTCAGACACATTTAGACGGAATTGGTGTGGGTGTTACACCAATTATAATTATCTCATCTGGAAATCACGTGACGTTGATGTTGGACATTGATATTGTCTATATTTAGTGTCATTAATGTGTTTATAGTCTAATGTATACCTATTTATTATAGTTACATTATACAGGGTGTCCAAGAACCTGGCGTCCAACTGGATTCCCACGATGCCCCAAGTTCTAACAGTACTCAGAAAAATATTTTAAAAAATCCACCCCATGTACTTACAGAATTATACTGATTTAAAAAAAAAAGGGGAAATGAGCACCCTGTGACATACTTTTGAATGCTGTGACTGCTAATGCTGATAATTTCGATATTTCTTGGAGGTTTTGTAATCTAGGGTATTGCTGTGTCTAAATAGAATGTAAAAATAAAGTACTTATTGTACCATTTTAAAATAAAATATTATTTTAACTAAAGGTGATATGGAAAACTATTGAATTTCGCAACTTTGACCGACTGTAGTGTAAAAAAAATGTACCAAAATAGTATGGCAAGTGACGTCAAATTTTGACGCGTTTATTCCTCTTTTTAAAAAGGTATAATACTTACACATTAATTTGAAAAAAAAATTTTTGATAATATTTTTACTCAACAACCCAATTTTTACGAAGTGCCTACCTACTAACGGTAACTGTCGGACCCTTTCTTATCTTAGAAACTGTTATGTTACTACTATTATTTACTTCGGTTCCAAGAGTGAGCAAGAAGGAAATACACACAGGTAGATGGGTTCCCAGTAGAATAAAAGCAAAGAATGTTAGTTTAAAGATATTTTATTACAATAAATGTTCAAAATGTTGACCACCCGCGGCAATACAAGCTCTCACTCTCCTTAAAAAGGACCGCTTTATGTTTCGCGAGTAACTTTTTTGACGTATCACCTGCACTGCTTGTGTTATCTTCTCACGAAGGTCAGCGATGTCATTAATGGGCTTCGCATAAACGAGCTCCTTCATAGTTCCCCAGAAAAAAAAATCCAGCGGATTTAAGTCAGGTGAGCGGGCTGGCCACGGGATTGTTCCTGATCGCCCAATCCACCTGTTCGGGTATTGCTCGTCCAAAAACTCTCTAACGGATACGCGAAAATGTGCTGGACAGCCGTCGTGTTGGAACCACATATCTGGTGGGGTCTCTTCTAGTAAGTTTGGCAAATCATTTTGAAGAAAATTTAAATATGATTCGCCAGTCAAATTCTCGGGCATCTCAAATGGACCAATAATATTCCCACAGAGAATACCGGTCCACATGTTCACTTTGAACCGGTACTGGGATCTATCTTCTCGCATCAAGTGCGGATTTTCCACATGCCACTCGTGCAAGTTGTGTAGGTTCATGTAGCCATCCTTCTTAAATGTTGATTCATCTGACCACAAAATTTTGTCGATAAAGTTTTCGTCTTCTCGATGTTTTTGCAGGATTGTTTCACAAAACGCGACTCGGCTCGGATAGTCTCGAGGTAAAAGACTTTGCACTCGCTGTACGTGGTACGGATGATATTCTTCTTTTTGGAGAATACTGTGTGCTGTGCTCTTCGGTATCCCCGTATCAGCTTCTATTCCTCGCACAGAGATGCTTGGATTTGCCGACACCGCCTCTAAAACTTCATCGCGTATGAAGTCATTTACGGGTCGTCCTTCACCAGCTACTTGATTGGGGAACCGCCCGTCACATAGTGATCTGTGCACATTAATGAAAACTCGATGGTCGGGATATCGCGTAGCCCTCGGATACCTTTCTCTGTAAAGTCTCGCTGCAGCTCGTCCATTACCTCTACATTCTCCATAAATGTAGTGCATATTTGCGTATTCTTGCGGAGTGTAGGTCGCCATGGTAGCACACACAAAACACAAACTGTCCAAACACAGGCAAAGGTCGTCGTAAAGAGTTCGTTTCAAAGTCCAGAGCACAAAGAGTAATCGAGTCCAATAAACAAAGCTTTAAATCGTAGTACGTGATCAATGGTAACAATAAGAGAGAGGTGCGTAGTAACGGCAGGAGGCAGTGACGCGTACTGACCGTACTGTTATCCTAAATAGCACGATCCCAGATAGCGTCACTATCTATCTCACTCGCACCTCTAACCTTTTTCTCCCTCACTCTTACCTGAATAATGGGGTACCATAAAGAAGAACCAGCAAATCGCAAAGATAGTTTCTGTCTTGCTCCCTCCTGTTGTAATAACGAATCACTATGGTGAGATGCATGCACATACCGTCCCTTACGGTCTAACCTGTTTTTTGAGAGGCCTGTTGTTATTTTTATGAGCATACAATAGTAATTCTTTAGAGGTTAGATTCAATTCGTCGTAAATTTTTCTTTCTAAGAATTCTGTAAGACATCGTAAAAATTGGGTTGTTGAGTAAAAATATTATCAAAATTTTTTTTTTCAAATTAATGTGTAAGTATTATACCTTTTTAAAAAGAAGAATAAACGCGTCAAAATTTGACGTCACTTGCCATACTATTTTGGTACATTTTTTTTACACTACAGTCGGTCAAAGTTGCGAAATTCAATAGTTTTCCATATCACCTTTAGTTAAAATAATATTTTATTTTAAAATGGTACAATAAGTACTTTATTTTTACATTCTATTTAGACACAGCAATACCCTAGATTACAAAACCTCCAAGAAATATCGAAATTATCAGCATTAGCAGTCACAGCATTCAAAAGTATGTCACAGGGTGCTCATTTCCCCTTTTTTTTTAAATCAGTATAATTCTGTAAGTACATGGGGTGGATTTTTTAAAATATTTTTCTGAGTACTGTTAGAACTTGGGGCATCGTGGGAATCCAGTTGGACGCCAGGTTCTTGGACACCCTGTATATAGGTATATTATTACCAGGGTGCCCGTCAGGGTCCATACTTTGTACTGGTTTTATTATTATTACAACTTAATATCATATGGTGAGCAAAAAAATTAAAAGAATACAAATCTAGTATTATGAATACTCGGTCAAGTAGCAAAAGTTAGTAGTAGTAGTAAGTGCCTACTATTTTTTTTATTTAATAATTTATGTACACACAAACAATATGAGACAAGATAAATAAGGATACACTTGCACAAAGGTACAGCTTTCAATAGAAATTTCTTCCAGCTGACCTGCGATAGAAAACAGTTAAATGAATAAGGATATATCGTGTGTAGTTTACAGGGACGGTTACCGTTACCAAAAAAATACCGGTAAAAGTACCAAAACATTTCGTTCCGTTACGTTAAATATTTAACGTTAAAAATAACGTTGTATCGCAGGATTAACCGGTATTTTAATAGCGATACTAATAGCGTTATTTCGCTAAAATCTAGCAACGTCTGGTGCGACGTTGCCAAACCGAATCGAGTGCCGCGCGCGCGCCGTGCATTGGGCGGGGCGGCAACAAAAATATGAGTACGAGACGGCTCGCGCTCACGCGTGTCATTTTATTTTAGTCATCATAATAAAATCGAGTTTTTTTTTTTTTTTCGGATTGACATAGCTACTTAGCCACGAGGCTTTTGCTACTTCACCGGGCATAAAGGCGAGTCAAGATCCAGCCTTAATTTATTACTTATTATTTGCTTAGTTTGTAGTTTTTAAACCATTTATGGTTTAAAAACTACAAACTAAGCAACCTGTGCAAGAGGGCGCCCCCTGTGGGGCTTGGGCCTCGGCGACGGCGACCTCAGAGCGACGTTTAGTATTTTAGGGGAGTTTTGTGCAACTGTCACTCTACTTTACAGTTCGCGGGCCTCTCGGAATTCGGGTCTACGAGGGCATCGGATGGTTCTTTGCAAACTAAGGGTCAGGAGGACGAGGGTAGACGCGTCGCGTCCGCGGGCGTACTCTTCTCCAGCGGGTCGGATAGAGTGGTCTCTGCGAAGTGGTGCTAGTTTCTTGCAGTCTTTTTACTGCTAGTTGGTAGATTGTTATCTCGTCGTCCGGGTCATCTAGGACGCCCCGAGGCCGACGGTGTTTACGACGCTTTGTGGGCAAAGGCCTATCTATAGTCAGTGGCTGCGACAACCAACGGGTTTGGGTGTTGCGCTGCGGATTTGAAGAAGCTATCCGACGCCTCTTTCATCCACTGCTTGATGGAAGGCAGTTGGAGATCAAAATGTAAATTGCGATTACGAATGAACCACGGTGCCCCGGTGACACGTCGAGTGAATCTACTTTGAACACTCTGTAAGCGGTACAAACTGCTAGACGCGGTATGAGCAAATACGGTGCTCGCGTATGTCATAATCGGTCGTATGCACGTGCGTAAGTCCTAACCTTATCATCTAGTGATAATTTGCTGCGTGAATTTAGAAAACAGTGGAGCCGACTAAGCATAAGTAAAGCACGTGCACGAACGGTTTCTACTTGGATTTCGTACTGCCTTCGCAAAGTACCTATACTACCTATGAAGCACCTTCTTCTTAAGATGGAAGCACAAGGTAGAGCGCGAAATTCAAATTTTCTTTCACGCACAATGCTAAGTTCTGTAGTTGGGACGAATTTACCCCATACAATATCACCCACTAATTGCAACTTAGTGCGAGTCGGAATCGCGCACGAAGGGTTCCGTACTATTATCGCAACAAACGGCAAAAAACACGTTTGTTGTATGGGAGCCCCACTTAAAAAATATTATATAATAAACAATAATAATAAATATATAATAAAATATATTTTATTCTGTTTTTAGTATTTGTTGTTATAGCGGCAATAGAAATACATCATCAATGAAAATTTCAACTGTCTAGCTATCACGGTTCATGAGATACAGCCTGGTGACATACAGACAGACGGACCGCGGAGTCTTAGTAATAGGGTCCCGTTTTTAGCTAGTCGTAACTCGTACTAACACCAAAATATGCTAGTCTCCCCAACTTCATTGTAAGAAAGAGATAGGCGTATAAATTACCGGTATAACAATTGCAATTTTAACCGGTAATAATACTGGTAATTAGATAACGTTAACTGACCTATGGGTATCGTTATTAATATCGTTAATTTTACCGGTAATAATACTGGTAATTAGATAACGTTAACTGACGTATGGGTATCGTTATTAATATCGTTAACGTAACGGTAAATGGTATCGTTATAAAAAAAATAACGGTAATTCGGTCCCTGGTAGTTTATACACATATATAAGGTACACATATACAATATTATAATTATATTATATATTTAGAATATATACACATATATATATACATACATAAATATATAACTATATAAAGATCCTTTCGAAAAAAAAAAGGGTGTCGGAAGATCGTAAGTTTCAGATGCAATGTTTTTTTTAAAATATACGATGCCACAAAATAGCAATTTGAAAAGGTACAGCTGATTACAAATTTTCTGTGTACACACACATATTATAAAATGTTTAAAACGTAACATTATGCAAATTACATAAGGGATAGGCAACAAAATATAACTATTCAGCAACACTTTCAACGTTGCGTTTAACCAACATAACCAACCTTTTTTTTTCCGGATTGACATACGTAGGTAGCCACGAGGCTTTTGCTACTTCATCGGGCATAAAGGCGAGCAGAGCTCCAGCCTTAATAAATGGTTTAATAACTACAATTTGGTTTAATAACTACAGGGTTTGGACCTAGGCTCAGGGCGGTCGCTGGCGATGAGCTTGAGGGATTATGACTTTTAGTATTTTAGGGGAGTTTTGTGCAACTGGCGCTCTACTTTACAGTTCACGGGCCTCTCGGACTTCGGGTCTACGAGGGCATCGGATGGTTCTTTGCAAGCTAAGGGTCAGGAGGACGAGGGGGGACGCGTCGCGTTCGCGGGCGCACTCTTCTCCGGCGGGTTGGATAGAGTGGTTTCTGTGTAGTGGTGCTAGTTTCTTGCAGTCTTTTTACTGATAGTTGGTAGTTGTTATCTCGACGTCTGGGTCATCTAGGACGCCCCGAGGCCGACGGTGTTTACTACGCTTTGTGGACAAAGGCCTATAGTCAGATGCTGCAACAACCAACGGGTTTGGGTGTTGCGCCGCGGATTCGAAGAAGCGTTCCGACGCCTCTTTCATCCACTGCTTGATGGAAGGCAGTTGGAGATCAGAATGTAACATAACCAACCCGAAACGATGCTACAATATAACATATCAAAACCTTGGAATAACAAGAGCGAAATTCAACCCAAACGGCATAGCGTAACAATTCATAATGATCAATTTTACTCAGATAACAGAAGACAAGAAATAAATTTGCAAACTTTATTCAACAATGGAATCATTACGAATTTTAATTAAATATCTACGTTTACATTTTGTTCTGAGAAAAGCGTAATAAGCTTTCTCGAAGCTCTGTCTTATGTTTTAACATTCCTTAGGAAGGGCTTTAGTCTACATTGTAATCGAATACCAACTGCTTGTATAATTGATTGTATTTTACCCTAGCTTTCCGCGCGCTATTTCACCCACCTAGCTCTAATCCCCGTAGGAACTTAAAAATTAAATACATTTTATGTTATACCTAGCTAACGTAACTTTCTTATGGTGAAAAAATCTTAGAAATCGGTGCAGTGGTTTCGAAGCCTATTCAATGCAAAGAAACAAGCAAAGCTTTAATCAATATAATATTAGTATCACTATTAAAGAGTATTAGACATTTATTGAGATAACAACTACATTTACTCATTTAAATTAATATTATTTTGGCATGCAGATTGAGCGTTTGCTTGTGTGGTACAACATTATACTGCGGTCACCAACCCGCCTGCCAAGCGTGGTGACTATGGCAAATACCTTCCCTCGGGAGGAGGCCCATGTTCAGCAGTGGACGTGGACGTGGACGTGGACGTTGTACGGGCTAATAATGATGATGATGCAGATAATGCACCCTATTCTTACCGTAATTAACGATTCTTGAAAACACCTAGGAATATATAGCCGGGAGCATAACTTACTATACACTTTACATTTAACCGCAACAAATATACGTCGCAATCAATCTGAAGTCAAACTGTGAAACTGTTCAACTAATTTCAATAATCATTCATTCGTATTTATTTATTGCACACCATATATCAGAAGTTGTAACAAAGAGAAAAACCAGTACAAAATATGGAACCTGTCGGGCGCGGCAATTTAGAAGAGACTAGAAAGCGATAGATTAATAAGATTTAGATGGGACTTTCATTGTTAGGGCAGTTCAGGGATTCCCAAAGTGTGCCCTGCGGCGCCCTGGTGCGCCATAGTAAGTAAAGAGTGGCGCCTGAGTCCATCATCTATCATTATCTGATACCACCGATATCGGCGGGTACCCTTTTTGAGGGTTCCGTACCCGAAGGGTAAAACGGGACCCTATTACTAAGAATTCGCTACCTGTCTGTACATGTCTGTCTCAAGAATCGCGATAGCTAATCAGTCGAAATTTCACAGATGATGTATTTCTGTTGCCGCTATAACAACAAATACTAAAAATAAAATAAAATAAATATTTGAGATTAAAGATCACCAAGCTCCCTCTCGTTACACATTTCTCTGAGCAACTATCTTTTTTATAAAAAAAATATTCAAGTTCCTATTAAAGATGTTTTAAATTTTGTTCCTCTAACTGACCTAACTACTACTATTGTATACCTGACTGTATATTGTTTACGGGAAGGGTGCCATTACAAAAAAACTAAATTTGTAACTGCGCCGCGGGTTGAAATAGATTGGGAACCATTGGTCTAGTTATAACATATACATTTTTACTTTTTTATCACTGACAGGGTATCAATGGTATGATGGAGATATCGGTGAACTCAAAGATTATGATAAACATTCATTCATGGAGATATGGACATTTTGTGACGTGTACTGTTGAAGATCATGTGATACTGAAAGAGATTTTAACCGTTTTATGTGATACGCAGAAAATACGGTTACGGTGAAAAAAAGAGAATGGCTGAGTTAATTTCGAAGGTTTTCTATTGTTGGGAACCAATTTCAATTAGCATATTTGAAGACTCAACAGAAAAACAATGAATTTCATAGTTTTGACATTCATTGTTTTTCTTGTTAACTAAATAACTATGATAATGCGACACACAGATAACTGGAGTAGACTCCCTTTCTCTATATTTACAAGCTTCACGCTTAGTTTAGAGAAAGGAGTTCAAAAAGCTATGCTGAGGGTCTTATCTTATTATATTATTGTAACTAATAAAAAAGTGGTATACTAGTATATAATTAATATTTAAGCTTATATTGAATGCTACATTGTAACTGTTACTTTAAGACCTTTTTGTAAAAATATTAAATAAATAAAATAAATATATTTAAATAAATATATTTTATGTGGAAACCGCCTTTTGTGCTATCGGGTTGGTTTTTGGTTTATTATTTATGATGATGACGTCGGTTACGACGTCATCATCAGCCCGTATAACGTCAACTGCTAAAAATGGGCCTCCTCCCGAGGGAGAGTATTTGCCATAGTCACCACGCTTGGCAGACGGGTTGTTGACCGCAGTATAATGTTGTACCACACAAGGAAACGCTGCTGCCCGTTCCTTGATATACGATTATTATAGATGATGTTATAACAATCGGAATCAACGGCTTAACGTGTTTTCCGAGGCACGGAGGGTAGTCCCTCAACCAACCAGACCCGGAAAGATATCTTAGAATTTACACAAAGATTTTTCTGTCCGGCGTGGGGATCGAACCCAAGACCTCCGAGATTTAAAGCGAGCCAAATACCGCTACGCTACGGAGGTTGTCAATCAAATTAAATCAGGAGGAATAAATTGTAGAAATGTATAATGCAAGTAATAAAATAAGTTATTTAATTAAATACAATAATTCTTTATCTGTAAACATCGTAAATTATATTTACTACCTCCTAATTTGGCACCACATTCAAAATAAAAGAACACGGTAGCAGCAAAACCGTTATTTCCGTTCAGTTGAAACATCTCGTTACTAAAAGTTAGTAAGATTATTTTTAAAGATATTTCAAACATAATAATCTATTCACTTTTCCACGGTCTCGTCCCAAGAAATAAGTGTTCCTAGTATAGAAAACAATTTAGATGGAAGGGTGGTCCCATTCGTCTTGTTCCGTCTATTTATAGCAAATTTGGGTACCGAACTAAACAACTGTTTACATTGAGCCCAATGTTCTCTTGAGGGTCACACGCGTTTGCCATAGACAAAAATGGATAGGGCTGGCTGATAAATAATAAAAGTATTTGACAAAAATAAAAAGTTCTACTTTTTCGGGTCTTAATAAAATCAATACTTTTAAATTTAATCTATAATCATAAATAATCTATGTTTATACGGAATACGTAAAGTAAAAACTTTATAACCCATTTTACGAAAATTGAGCGGACAGAGGATTATGAGATTTCGCACACTTAATACTATACTAATATTATAAAGAGGAAAGATTTGTATTTTTGTGTGTATGTATGTAAAGAATAAAGCACCATTGGTAAGCTACATTCACCCTGAGTGCTATGTCACTCAGGGTGAATGTAGCTTACCTATATTTAACTTAGCTATATTTAATTATGAAGTTCCCACGGGAACGGGAGTTACGCGGGTGAAACCGCGCGTGGGAAGCTAGAAGTTTATATAGAGAAGGAGTGCGGAATGATAATATTTTATCAAATTATGGTCGAATTTCGAAAACAAGTACAAATAAATAAAATAAAGTAGTATTTTGTAATGGGAAAAAATAACGTATTTTTTTATTAATGTATATTCAATTAAAAATAACTGTCTGTCTGTTTGTTCCTGCTGATCTGAGAAACGGTTGGACCGATTTTAACAGGACTTTCACTGGTAGCTAGCTAATTTTATAATGTAGGTACATATGTGTCCAGTTTTTTTTTTTTTTACACACAACTCCCGCTCTAGGGAAATAAATCCCTGTGTCGCGGAGGACTTTACAAACATACATTTCACGGACACAAAGTACACCCAGACTCAGAACAATTATTTGTGGTTCACACAAATAATTGTCCCGGGTGGGAACCGAACCCAGAACACCAGGTCCCAGAAGCAACTACCGTAACCACTGAGCCACCGGTGCTGTTTGTCCGTGTATTCCGCCTAATATAAACTGTACTGCCGATTGAGACTTGACTTTAATTCTTAAAAAGCTTATAAAATCCGTCATTTACGCAGACGTTACCGCGGACCGTAAATAGTACGTTAATATATTTAATCAAAAACTCAGTATTCTAATAACTAAGTTACACATCATACACGTCCCACGTTTGTCTCCATTACAAGACCCCGTCCAACTAATAAGAAAGAAGAATGGGCCGTAATGGCTTAACTTTGTTTTCCTATTACTTCTCGCCTAAATACTTTTGTTTATGCTTCTTTGCTAAGAATATTAGCAACTTATACAAGGTGCTTATACTATATATGCCTTCTCTTTATCAATAGATATTATTGTCGTTTTTAGTATAGTTAGCCCCGAGGAGCACGAGGCGAGCAGTGCTCCAGTCTTTATAAATGGTTTAAAAACTACATACTAAGCAACCTGCGCAAGAGTGGCTCAGGGTGATCGCTGGCGATGAGATTGAGGGATTATGACTTTTAGTATTTTTAGGGGAGTTTTGTGCAACTGTCGCTCTACTTTACAGATCGCGGGCCTCTCGGACTTCGGGTCTACGAGGGCAACGGAGGGAACATTGTAGTAACAATCTATTTTCAACCCATTGTGTATAAGGCCGCGTCAGCGGTGCGGTCGGCAGGTTTTCCTTAGGCACCGCTCGCACCGCCCGCTCCGCCCGCTCCGCCCGCTGGCGTCCAGGACGCGGCCTTAAACCTCTTTGTAAATAATAATATTATATACTCAATACTTAATAAAAAAAAGCTTAAGAGTTAGTTTGTTTGTTTCAACGTTATAATCTCTTAAGATCCGATTAGAAAATACTTCATACTTGTATATAAATATCATGTTATATATTGTATGGAAAAATAAAAATGTAAAAATAGAATTTTTTCACTGACTTGATCACTATTATGAGCTTGTTAAAGGCGCGGCATATACTTTTGAAGCACCTTATATACTTCGGTCTATTTATTTAACGAAGTGGCTAATGCTTTATGAGATATAAAGCTTGGTGATTTGCAAGTAAAATTAAGTCGGTATCCTTTGTTTATGATCAATCAAATGTTAATATTGTTGGTATCAATATTGAGAAGAAATTGTATGATGTGATGAATCTTTAAGTAACAATAAGCTAGTTGACTCATATTATGAAATTTTGTTACAATTATGTCTATTTCTGAAAGTATTTGTCACAAGGAACCAAAATATATTATTATTTCTGTTCATAAACCTTGATAAATGGTTTTTCTTTTTGACTATGTGTTCTATTTCCGAAAATGCAATCAGCCATTTTGAGACATCATAGGTCTAGTTTAAAAACAAGAACGCGATACTTTACTATTACATTCTCTGTGTCGTTACACTCATGACATTATCGACACAGATACTGTATAGACCAAAATTCATCATCTCTATTATGTCACGGCAATCTTAAATTATAAAATTTAGGCTTAGCATTGGCAACAAGCAACCCTATCGCCCTTCGTATGCCTGACTCGATATGTTGCGCTTACAATAAGCTCAATGGATGGTGTGTAGATGTCAAATAGCGATCGGATTGCTGCAGTTCAGTATTCGTTTATCGGCAATCCAGCAATAACGACAAAGGTCTCAGACATTTTAAAACTGTAATTAACGGTAAGAAGTTACCTGTAATTAATATCACAACTCATATGGATGTATCATGCAAGAAATCACTTCCTTACCTGTAACAAAAAACAAATACAATTAGAAATAATAATTATCATACACGTGAAAAATCAAGTCTGTACCTACGATCCTCACGCACTGGACAAGAAATCTTTGTGTAGAACCTAAGTTTTCTTTCCGGGTCTGGTTGGTTGAGGGATTACCGTTAAAGCACGTTAAGCCGTTTGTCCCAATTGTTATAACATTGTCTATAAAGATCGTATACCAGGGAACGGGCAGCAGCGTTTCCTTGTGTGTTATAACATAATACTGCGTTCACAAACCAGCCTGTCTAGCGTGATGGCTA
The DNA here is from genome assembly GCA_947037095.2 of Nycteola revayana. Classification (NCBI taxonomy): domain Eukaryota; kingdom Metazoa; phylum Arthropoda; class Insecta; order Lepidoptera; family Nolidae; genus Nycteola; species Nycteola revayana. Next base: position 12,551,512 of record OX344851.2, on the reverse strand, counting down.
TGGCATAAAAACCCTCTCTATATTCCCAAATTCATTCTTTTTGAATTGTGTCATTCTTCTTCAGAGCGAGTGATATATTCCCAATATCTCACTAGCAGACAAGGCGAAGAAAATAAACGTCCTACGCATAAATATAATTACATACAAAAATAACGTTAAACTTATATTACATATCTAGAGCTCAGAAGTAAAAAGTCGCATGTGCCATTAAACGTCCGAAACATTCGTCGTATGTGCCTTTATCGTAAACTATCACTTACGACCAAATGCTTCCGAAGTACGACATATATCCGTCCTCATGCTTCTTAGGTCTAGTTTTAAAAATGATCGTCGGCGTCACAACACGAGTATTACGCACGCATGTCACCCGCTGACATGTTGACAAATACTGTAATCTCGGGTGTCGGCCCGTCAGCCCCTTGTAAACCGCGCCGATTCGCACACGACACTACGTACAGTGAGGATTTGTATACAGATATAGAGCTTGGTTGGGTTCTACGTAAGATATCAGTAAACAAAAGAAAGCGTTAAGAACTCTTCAAACTACTAAATAAACTTTTTTAAATGCATTACGGAAAAGTTAACCATATACTATGTTACAAAATTGGTTCCACCGTAGACTAATTGGTTAAGGCATTAGGGGCTAAACCTAAGATGCAAGTTCCAATCCTGCCGGTGGCCAAATTTTATTAATTTCAATTTTGAAACAAAAACCTTTTTTGTTAAAAGACTTATTTAGTATTGACTACTTCACCGGTCAAGGTAATAATTCGTCGTATGTGCATACGACGAATGATTCTGACGTCTGACGCACATCAGACCTTTCGCTTCTGAGCTTTAGAATTGTAATACTAACATTGGACAGCCCTATATCGCCCTACAGCTCCCACTACTGAGATGTAATAACTGAGGACATCCTCTTACAAATGTTACTAGAACTAATAGTATTTAAATTTAATGATAAGTACGTTTGGAAATAACAGATCAATAAATATTAATAGAAGAATGGCGAAAAAGATTTACATATTAATTATTAGTAATAAGGCAATAAAAGAACCTAACCTAACCCAATGTTTAAATCTTGTTTCCTTGAGAATAAGTGTCCATCTATCTATAATATAAAAATGAATCGCTGAATGTGTTGCTAAGCGCAAATCTCGAGAACAGCTGAACCGATTTCGCTAATTCTTTTTTTTTATGTTCGTGGAAGTTCAAGGATGGTTTTTACGGCGAGAAAAATTCGAATAATTGTCAGGTATTCGAATAAGTGTAGGGAAGGGGTAGTGTAGGGTAGGGGTAGTGTAGGGTAGGGGTAGTGTAGGATAGGGGTAGTGTAGGGTAGGGGTAGTGTAGGGGTAGGAGTACCGCATAAACGAAGTCTCTACGGCCCAGTTTATTTTATACAAATGTTTAGGTCTTTTATGTATCGATTGAGGCAGTACGAAGTCTGCCGGGTCAGCTAGTAGTTTATAAATTCATAAGAAAATACCCACAATTTTTTTTAATTTATTCCTTATAAGGCATATGGCCTCTCCTATCCACCTAATGCTAAATGGCATAGGAGTCCAAATACAAGGACAGTAGTGCCAGTATAGGCACCCGTATCCTTTGGGAGGCGGATGGAGACCACAGTAACATGGAAAGTAACCTTTAACTGATAGATGCTGCAGCCCGTCCATCTGCTATATGTACCTTTGATGACGCCCACGGGTAGAAATGAGGTGGTATATTCTTAGACGGAAACCACACGACAATTCGAAAACAAATGCTTATAAATTTCAAAATTGAGAATTATAAATTTAGACCACCGGCAGGACTCGAACCTGCATTTTAGGTATAAGTTGCATTTGGAATTAAATAATTAAAGATGACACCGCCCGTATTTATATTGGGCATAAATAACCTAGAATGCCGGTTCGAATCCTGCCGGTAGACTAATTTTTTTTTCCGTAAACTGTTCATAAAAATAAAAATAATAATGCTTATGCGTTGAATCAGCATTAAAAAACCAATCTATACCAAAAGACAAATCCAGATGCATTTATCATCTGTATTTTTGTATAGAACTCCCAGTTAAAATGTTTCAATATTGTAAGACACTGTATTTTAAAAATAAAAGCTGTTTCTATTTCGTTTGATGTAATTCAAAGAATTTAATTAAACTGTTTGAGCTTTTAGCTTATAAGCTTTCAGCTGGACTAGAATTCGATATTGAAGAATAAAAACAGACAATTCAAAGTAAAATAAAATTGAGTGGAATTAAATGGATTACGGATACAGATTTTTGAATAGTTAAAAAAAAATATCAATAAAAATATGCGTGAAAAGGGGTAACAAAGTATGTACATACTTTGTTACCCCTTTTCACACATATTTTAAGAAATCGAAATCTACGCGGATAAAGTCGCGGGCAACAGCTAGTCTATTATAATTTTGAGTAAAGTTACAAATATTGTTTTATCCTGAATTTAAAAAACATACAATAATAGTAATACGATTTATTGCAAATATGATACAAGAACTTTTGAACCAAATAATCCAGGAGTATATTTTACTTTACCAATAGGAATATTTAAAAAAAAATTATATTGTATTTTTGTTTCGAATAAACTCGCAAACTACTGAACGGATTTCGATAATGCTTTCACCAATAGAATGCTACATTATGGCCTACATGTCTGGGCGGGCCGCTAGTATTTTATAAAGAGGTTTTATCAAGGCAACACTTCTATAAAAAAGTAATTGGTCATAGATCAATGCAATCAATGCAATATAATTCAAATATTACACTAATAACTATGACATTAATAGTCATAGTGCCTCCCTAAAGCAATTATACCACCATTCCCCTACATCCTCACCATCATAAATAACGTACGTATGAACGTTCCTTAATATGTGCTGTGTCGGAATAAGTCGGAAATTTATTATATACTAGCTTCCTACGCGCGGTTTCACCCGTATAATCCCCCTTCCCATAGGATCTTCATTATTAAACATAGCATTTCTCGATAAATGGGCTATCTAACACTAACATATTTTTTAAATTGGTGTTGTAGTTCTGGAGATTTACGCGTAAAAGAAAACAAACTAACTCTTCAGCTTTATAAATTATAATAATAACTAGCGACCCGCCCCGGCTTCGCACGGGTGCAATGCTGATGTATCATACATATAAACCTTCCTCTAGAATCACTCTATCTATTAAAAAAAACCGCATCGAAATCTGTTGCGTAGTTTTAAAGGTCTAAACATACATAGGGACGGACAGACAGCGGCAAGCGACTTTGTTTTATAATATGTAGTGATTATAATAATACTGATTACTGTAATATGGCAAGACTATATTGCGCCAGTGGTTTACTGATGAAGGCGCTAATTGAGCCTTTAAAAGGTTATGGTCACGTCACAACCACCGAAAATCAGCCGAGTGTGAGTCGCAGTTCTAACATGCTCGTAAACAATCATACTCAAGAATGACTTTTGAATTTGATTACTCCCGTTTTTCTGCGCATCAGGATGTTTTTATCAGAAGTACAATTATGAAGCCAGCCATAAGGCTTTTGCTACTTCACCTGGCATAAAGGCGAACAAGGTTCCAATCTTTACGCAACAGAGCAATACACCTTCTTTTTTTTTTTTGAAAGGACTTACGTTGTTAGCCATGAAGCTTTTGCTACTTTACCGGACATAAAGGCGAGCAGAGCTCCAGCCTCAATAAATGGTTTAAAAATTACAAACTAAGCAACCTGCGCAAGAGGGCGCCCCCTGCGGGGCTTGGACCTAGGCTCAGGACGGTCGCTGGCGATGAGATTGAGGGACTATGACTTTTAGTATTTTAGGGGAGTTTTGTACAACTGTTAGGTCAGGAGGACGAGGGAGGACCCGTAACGTTCGCGGGCGCATTCTTCTCCGGCGGGTCGGATAGAGTGGTCTCTGTGTAGTGGTTCTAGTTTCTTGCAGTCTTTTTACTGCTAGTTGGTAGATTGTTATCTCGTCGTCCGGGTCATCTAGGACGCCCCGAGGCCGACGGTATTTACCGTGTCCACAACGGTGTATCCAACCTTGCAGTAATGACGGAAGTTACTGCCGAAACCTGATGTTCTTGTCCGGCGGGTCGGATAGAGTGGTCTCTGTGTAGTGGTTCCAGTTTCTTGCAGTCTTTTTACTGCTAGTTAGTAGATTGTTATCTCGTCGTCCGGGTCATCTAGGACGCCCCGAGGCCGACGGTATTTACCGTGTCCACAACGGTGTATCCAACCTTGCAGTAATGACGGAAGTTACTTTCAAGACCTGATGTTCTTCTCCGGCGGGTCGGATAGAGTGGTCTCTCTGTAGTGGAGCTAGTTTCTTGCAGTCTTTGTACTGCTAGTTGGTAGATTGTTATATCGTCGTCCGGGTCATCTAGGACGCCCCGAGGCCGACGGTATTTACCGTGTCCACAACGGTGTATTCAACCTTGCAGTAATGACGGAAGTTACTGCCGAAACCTGATGTTCTTCTCCGGCGGGTCGGATAGAGTGGTCTCTGTGTAGTGGTTCCAGTTTCTTGCAGTCTTTTTACTGCTAGTTGTTAGATTGTTATCTCGTCGTCCGGGTCATCTAGGACGCCCCGAGGCCGACGGTATTTACCGTGTCCACAACGGTGTATCCAACCTTGCAGTAATGACGGAAGTTACTGCCGAGACCTGATGTTCTTCTCCGGCGGGTCGGATAGAGTGGTCTCTCTGTAGTGGAGCTAGTTTCTTGCAGTCTTTTTACTGCTAGTTGGTAGGTTGTTATATCGTCGTCCGGGTCATCTAGGACGCCCCGAGGCCGACGGTACTTACCGTATCCACAACGGTGTATCCAACCTTGCAGTAATGACGGAAGTTACTTCCGAGACCTGATGTTCAACTGTATAGCAGTTTGAACCACGGATAGTTAATAAGTATCGGTGCAAATTGTGTCCGTGAATTAAATGTTGTTAAGTATACAGTAAAACACGAAAGAAAGGGAGCCGTCTTAAAAAAAATGAACTCCCCAAATCATACCACCATTCCCCTACATCCTCGCCATAATAAATAACGTACGTATGAGCGTTCCTTAATAATGTGCTGTGTCCAAAATTTATTGCAGACTACCAGCGAGAACGGGAAGAAAATTAGTAGCAGACATTAGTCACCATTTGTTCTGCTGGATTATATAGGGTTATGAGATAAAACTGCTTTGTACGCCAGAAGTGTATTCTGTATGGCTTGGGACCATACAGAAGGGGTTTATAAAAAACTACCTACTAATACAGAAAACTGTAAACTACAGAATACAGAAAAACATAGCGTATTCAAGGGTGTATTAAAATAAATTTAAGTAAAAAAAGCGTATTATACCCTAGGTGAATATTTTAATGACCATTTTTAGTTAATATGTATATGTCAAGGAAAATAATTGTCAAATAATGTATAATTAATAAATCTGTATATATAACTGTAAAAATTTGCACGCCAAAAGGCTTATATGAAACTAGCTTCCCGCACGCGGTTTCACCCGCGTAACTCCCGTTCCCGTGGGAAATTCATAATAAAATATAGCCTATGTTCTTTCTCAGGCTCTAGACTATATCTGTACCAAATTTCATTTAAATCGCTTCAGTAGTTAAGGCGTGATTGCGTAACAGACAGAGTTACTTTCGCATTTATAATATTAGTAAGGAAGTAAGGATGGACTGTATTATTTGTAAGAACACTATACACTCATATTTATGCGAATAAATTATTTGATTTGATAAAAGCTAACTAATACGTACACGTAATTTTTTAGTCGTTGCTAGTACTCTATGAAATGTTTTTTTTTTTGGTAGTACAATCGATCCATGTATATATTTTTTCAATTACATTAAAAATACAGATTAAAACAACTTTGAACTTAGAGGCACCCGTTCCGACCGGCTGTAACACAATTTCGCAATTACAACCTAGATTATTTATTTATTTAATTTATTTAATACGACACTATATCATGGTACAGGATTACCTAATACAATTGAGTGCTTTAAATTACAGTTTTATTAAATACATTGTGCTTATTCTACAGATATTATATTATATTATCTCGTATTGCAAAGTAACTAGAGCACATTTTCTCATGTACAGTTATAATTTGTGTCTCCTTTAGGTGTGTTTTTGTATGGGCCGGATTGCTCATGCCCGCCAACGCTATGGAGAGGGCGAGTCCCACATATCCCACCGCCAGCGCGCAAATACGCTGCAGCGGCGGTGGGAATGCGTATTCTCCATATTTTGAAAAGAAAACAAAAACATATTCATTTTAAAATTTTAATGTTACGTTTCGCTAGTATTCTATCTAACTAGCCTGTGTTGTCCCACTGCAGGGCAAAGGCCTCCTTCTCCCTTTTCCACACAACTCTGTCTTCGCTAGTAATACTGATGAAAAATCGTCCTGTTAATTTTATAATTAGCACGACGATTTGTCATCAGTATTCATCATCATCATCAGCCCGTATAATGTCCACTGCTAAACATGGGCCTCCTCCCGAGGGAGGGTATTTGCCATAGTCACCACGCTTGGCAGGCGGGTTAGTGTATTATGTTGTACAACACTAGAAAACGCTGCTGCCCGTTCCTTGATATATACGATTATTATAGACTAGCTTAAGCCCGCGGCTTCACTCGCGTTAAATAATTTCCAACCCCTATTATAGGGGCTAGAGGAAGGATCTCAAAAAAAATAAGGCAGGAATATTTAGTTGGTAACAAAGAGTATGTCCCATATAAAATTTCACCCCGTCTTTCAAGGGGTTTGAGGCAGATTTCCCAAAAAAAATATGACGCATGATTTTTTTGTTACTCACTATTAGTGATGTTGACTATTAAGTCTATTAAGTCCGTATACCAATTTTTAGCTTTCTACCTTGACATCAGGTCGTCTACCTTTTATTTAATTTAAAAAAATATATCTCATCTTTATATATATAATTCTTCTGTGAGTGTGTATGTCACTGAACTTCTCTCAAACGACTGGACCGATTTTGATGAAATTTTTTGTGTGTGTTCAAGGGGATCTGGGAATGGTTTAGATTCACAATTTTGTCCGCTGGACAATGTTTTTTTAATCAATTTTTAATTTATTAGTAGTTGCCTGAAAACCCCTTAAAACAGCCTTTTTCTTTTTCCCATACAAACGTTTTCTAACTAAAATGTAGAGTCAATTTGAGCTTTATTTTTTTGCTAAGATTTTTTAGGGTAGGTGTAGGGTAGGGTAGGGGTAGATTAGGGGTAGGTGTAGGGTAGGAGTAGGGTAGAGGTAGGGTAGGGGTAGTGTAGGGTAGGGGTAGTGTAGGGTAGGGGTAGTGTAGGGTAGGGGTAGTGTAGGGTAGGAGTAGTGTAGGGTAGGAGTAGTGTAGGGTAGGGGTAGTGTAGGGTAGGGGTAGTGTAGGGTAGGGGTAGTGTAGGGTGGGGGTAGTGTAGGGTAGGGGTAGTGTAGGGGTAGGAGTACCGCATAAACGAAGTCTCTACGGCCCAGTTTATTTTATACAAATGTTTAGGTCTTTTATGTATCGATTTAAGCAGTACGAAGTCTGCCGGGTCAGCTAGTACTAATATAAATATTAAACTGAAGAGTTTGTAAGTTTGCTTCACGATGACGATAATGTTGCTACTGATCCGATTTTCCAAAAATCCGTTTAAAATATCCCATTTATCGAGGAAGGCTATAGGCTATATTTAATTATGAAGTTCCTACGGGAACGGGAGTTACACGGGTGATACCGCATGCGGGAAGCTACTAGTAAAGAATAAACCATACCAAGAAAAACATTTGCAGTTAAAATACTTTTCGGGTGTGGTAACCCTATTCTAAGTGGAATCACAGGATGGATTCAGCCGTTTCAAAAGGTCATTATGATCGTTTTAGTTGATGAGAAAATATACGTGTTTATGAAGTAAAGTGGATGAACAGGTATGCATAGGGTAACTATGAGTAACACGGATACATGGGATATTTACAATGTGTGTTTGGGCTGGTCTCAACCTTTTTATTTCATTTGGGCTTGGGACGAAGCAAAATATATTAAGAAGGTTCGAAGGGTCAAGATCCAGGAGGCAAACGGTGCCGAGAACCATTTTTCGTCGGCACTTGCTCAACCGAAATGAAACTATGGTATAGTTTCATTTCACGATTGCTATAAATACAACAATAAGTAATAACTCAAAACCAGCCCTCCAGTTACTTAATCGAAACGTAGGCGTAATAATAAAGGTAAATATAATACCATATTTACCAGAAAGTCTATCTTATTGTAAACTAGCTGATGCACTCGTGGTGTTTGTTATTTCTTCGGTTTTTTAACAATCTTATGGGAACTCAATAATTTTCTATGATTAAAAGTGTTTGAAATGTTGACCGGGGATGTAAGGTACCACTATGCAAAATTTCATTTAAATCGGTCCTACAGTTTCGGAGATTAGCCAGTACAAACAGACAGAGATACAAAAAAACAAAAAAAAAACTGGATGTGTTCTATTCTAACATCCTAGTTTTTAGTGGTTTTTTTTTCTATGAACAGATAATCGACCTCTACAGTATTATTATACGTAAGAGATATAGATATAGAAGATATTATAAGCAAAAGTCTAAAAGTATATAAGACGTAGTACGAAAGACAAACACTCATGGCTACTCCGAAGAAACGAATGTCCTAAAGAATGCTTAAACCAATATCAGGAGCTAAGAAGCTAAGTCGGATGTGCCATTATACGTCAGAAACATTCGATGTTTGTGTCTTTACCGCAAACTAGCACTTACAACCAAATGCTTCTTAAGATAATATTACATGCGCCCTTATGCTTTTGAGGTCTACAATTTTCCTTACATTGTATATTTTTCCTCAACCGTTACCAAATGGTAACGTAAGTAAGTAACAATGACTTGTTATGATTCACTGAAAGGGGACAATTCAGTCTATTACCAAATTGGGATGAATGTCTTTTTAGGACAGACATTATTATATAATGTGTACTGCGGGGCTTTTGCTACTTCACCGAACATAAAGGTAAGCAGCGGTTGAGAATTATCCGATGCCTTCGTAGACCTGAAGTCCGAGAGATCCGAGATGTTCGCTTGCAACTGTCGCTCTATAAATTAGAGCGACAGTTGTAGCCCAATGGCGAGGGCGTCGGACTTACAATTATGTCTTTTTCTTTTAATATTACAAGCAGAGTTTTTGCAGTCTACTAGTATTCCTGTTAATCCCTCGTGCTAAGCTAAAATGCTTGTGTTTCGAGTGGGTTCACGTCGGTAGTGCAATGGGTGAGGTTCGAACCGGCAACCTCAAGATCGCAAGTCCGACGCCCTAGCCATTGGGCTCCGGCCGCTTCACTTACACTAGGCTATGCACTTTTAACTAAATGTTTGCTGGAAGAAAAATCTTTTTAGAATTAAGCTCGCCTTTGTACATGTTGTTCCCGTTGCATAAACTTTGTTATGTTTTTACTGTGTGCAATAAATAAAAAATAAAAAAAACCCCCCCTACAAATGTAAAAGTCATGATTCCGCAATCCCCACCAGTAATCGCCGTAAGCAGGTCGAGCTATTGCTATGTTAAATAATAGCGATACCAATGATGAATGAATGCGAAATGAATGAATTGCGACGTGATGATAACAATAAGAAGACATACGGTGGTCTATTCTAAGCCACACGGTCTATAAATAAACAAATCGTTAGAACATTTTCCGCGATACCATTTTAAAACTATTCATTTAATAAATCTACACCCGTTTAAAGTCAATCAAAACATCAATGAGCTAACATAAAGATTAACTTAAATTCGCTGTCAAATTAAATTCAGTTTCTAAAATATGGAGCTTTTCCAGTAGGTACGTACTATAAGACGTTTTTTTTAATGTATTCTGAACTTAAACGAGGAATGCGTGAGCCCAATGTATCGTCAGCCTTTGTTAGACTAATAATCGATATTCCTCTCTGAGCTCAATTGTATATTCCAATACGTGAATGGTACCATTTGAATGCGGTTGCAATAGCTGCCAATATTACCGAGCGGACCTTAGGTTACTAAGGAATGAAATAAAAGAGATTGTAGCAAATACTTTGGGTATCAGTGGTCAACAAAATTATAGTACCTACATGTAAGATTGTAATGATAACTTATGTGAAATTCATTTGTATGTATATTTTGAGACAATAAACTATTTCTATTTTCTATTTCTAAATAAAGAATATAACTGTGTTTTTATTTGTTACAATTTCTCTCTCGAAATCCACACAGGGAATTTCGTATGCTTCAACATCAGCCCGTAAAACATGGGCCTCCATTTAAAGGAGCTTCTCATCAAGGTCGTAGTACGTTGAAGCATACAGGTAAACGCTACTGCCTATTACCTGTAATGCGATTGTTATAATTATCGATATCGAACCCACAACCTTGACTAAAACGATACTTACATCATATTAACAAAAGCTACCAATATCTCAATATACGTGGAGTAGGGAGCCACTATTGGACATACACCTGACGGATGGTCAAGATGGCAAAGATACTCCTATCTTACTGCGATCACCAATCCGCGTGCGACAATATCCCTCAAGGACCCTGGCTTGTCCAGATTCTATTAAAGAGGAGGCCCATGTTCAGCAGTGGATGTCAACAGACCGTAAGTAGTAGAGTAAGTAAATCATTACAATCCCGACTCAAAGCAGTCTAATATAATTCCCATCAAACCTGTCCATCCGTTTTCCTTGCCCTCTGTCAAAAGTGGCGACATATACTCGCCTCGGAAGAGGCTAATGCGGATGGGATTACGAGCTGCATTAAATCCTATTTCAACTAAAATCCATTCGCCATTCAGATTTCATTACTCAGTTGACAACCCTATAAGGACGAACGGTCCTATCAAATTTACTCGAATGCAACGACACAATTGGTCGCCGATACAAAAATATAGGTTTATATTGTGTTCAACAATGTTCGATACATTGTGCAAATGACATGTTGATTAATGGTTTTCGTTGTAAATATGAACGCATATATCCCATCGGTGTTTCGAATAAAATTGAATAGGATTATATTGAACTGGACACATGAAGAGTTTTCATTTATTTTTTTAACTTTATTACGTAAAAGTTTCACAAAGTCGGGTTTAATGCCTTATGGCTGTAAATTCTACCAGAGACGTTTGATCATGAATCCTGCATCGCGCAAGAGAGATTTTTTCCGTTTTTATAGCGAAAACAAAATCTATCCAAAATTATTTTACACGCCGTACACCAAACAAGCAACCCAATGGACATAATTTTAGTATCACTGCATATACCTACACAGTAAATAAATACTTTTAGAATATAATGTAAATAAGTAATCATGTATCTATACTATAGAGTGCAGTGATACTAAAATTATGAAAATGAAAGATTCTATACTAATATTATAAAGCGAATAGATTTGTATTTTTGTGTGTATGTTTGTAATTAATAAACTAAAAACTTCTGTGCCGATTTCAAAAATTCTTTCAAATTTGGAAAGCTACATTCACCCTGAGTGACATAGGCTATATTTAATGATGCAGACGGGAACGGGAGTTACGCGGGTGCAACCGCGCGCGGGAGTCTAGTCACTACATAGTATAAAACAAAGTCATTTGCCGCTGTCTGTCCGTCCCTATGTATGCTTAGATCTTTAAAACTACGCAACTGATTTTGATGCGGTTTTTTTAATGCATAGAGTGATTCTAGTGGAAGGTTTATATGTGTGATACATCAGCATTGCACCCGTGCGAAGCCAGGGCGGGTCGCTATTATATTATAAAAGTAGAAACTGACTGACTGATCGATCAACGCACAGCTGAAACTGCTGGGTCAAGAACCATGAAATTTTGCACAAATATTCAAGTTTTCAAAAAGCCTATCTTAGTGCAAACATACGCCGTTCGCACTAAGATAGGCTTTTTTAAAATTTGCATGAAGAAATCGAAATCGCGGTCAACAGTAATACTAATAAAACAGTTATAACAAGTAACTCTTATAAATACCATTTAAAACATGTCACCGATACGCATGTGTAGGACGTGGAATGACGTACATACATATCTAAGGACAATTTTAATTGTTATTTTTTCTCCTTTTCACGGCGCACATCTCATATGACAGAAGCAGGTACGAAGAATATTTTTTACAATGTAGAATACTGTAAGTACCTCTATTTGTTGACGTATTCTGTTATGTTTAAATAGTAATTTCACTAAGATTTATAAAGTTATTTTTTATTTCATCACCATCATATCAGCCTGTTATCGCCCTCTGCTGAACATAGGTCTCCCCCATCGATTTCCGGAGGAAACACCTACTTCTCCCTGCAAACGGACCTTTATGACGGACTGATGTAATTATTCACTAGGCTTTTGCTATTTTACCGGGCATAAAGCCGAGCAGAGCTCCAGCTAGATAAATGGTTTAAACACTTCAAACTAAGCAACCTGCGCAAGAGGGTGTCCCCTGTGGAGTTGGACCTCGGTTCAGGGCAGTCGCTGGCGGGAGTCTTGCAGTGTCTGTACTGCTAGTTGATAAGTCGGATATGATTGACCACCGTGTCTTAGAAAGTATTTAAGCTATTGCTCAAGGTCTGTTACATGATCATCATTAGCCCTTTCATACCTAGCAGACCCCTCAGAAAGCCAAAACAGCTAGCTCAGAAAGAAAAACAAATTCGTAGTACAGAATAAATACATACAGAAACGCAATCAACGAAATTGAAGACCTTCTGCTTCAAGGTCAGAAATTAAATCCAGAACCCTCTCGAAATAAATTTAGGATCTTATTTGTTCAATCATTTTCGGTAACAGTACAGAAATAAAGAAATTCGTTTTATTTGATCCAAAAAGACGGAAACGCCCGAAGCTGTAATAAATAAGAGTAAGGTAAAACATTTGTATGTAGTAAGAGCAATGAAAGGTTATCAATTCGGCCAACGAGAAAAATCGTTGCCCGGATCCAGGAGCTGAATTGTCTTTTTCCTACTAATATTATAATTTAGTTTCCCGCGGATTACCCCGCTCGTGTTCGGGTAGGAACTTCATAAGAATATTGAAAGTTTTAAGAAAAACCGCGACACTCATAATGTTAATAGCATTATCTTGTTTTACATGCTACACGTCTCCACGAAATAAGCAATTCTTTTATGGGGCAATGTATACGCTTCTAAAACAAACTTCCTAATACTGTTAGAGATCTTTCTACAAACAAGTTTAAACGATATGTCTAAGCTAAATTATGTTAAAAAGCTTATTATAAAATTTCTGATTATGTCAATGAGGAAACTTGAGCTTGGGAGTGAGTTGCTCTGAAACAATACTGCTTTATTAATCTATATATATAAAAGAAAGTCGTGTTTGTTACAACACTTATAACTCGAGAACGGCTGGACCGATTGCCATGGTTTTTGATTTGTTGGATTTGTTTCCGTCCCGAATAGCAGAATACATTTTAAAAACAAAAGAAAGTCGTGTTAGTTACAATATTTATAACTCAAGAACGGCCGAACCGATTTGGCTGAAAATTGGTAGGGAGGTAGCTAAGAACTGGGAGAAGGACATAGGACACTTTTGGGTAGGGGTAGGGTAGGGTAGGGTAGGGGTAGGGTAGGGTAGGGGTAGGGTAGGGGTAGGGTAGGGGTATGGTAGGGGTAGGGTAGGGGTAGGGTAGGGTAGGGGTAGGGTAGGGTAGGTGTAGGGTAGGGGTAGGGTAGGAGTAGGGGTAGGGTAGGGGTAGGTTAGGGGTAGGGTAGGGTAGGGGTAGGGGTAGGGTAGGAGTAGGGTAGGGTTAGGGTAGGGGTAGGGTAGGGCAGGGGTAGGGTAGGGCAGGGGTAGGGTAGGGCAGGGGTAGGGTATAAAAGTCTACCCGTGCGAAGCCGGGGCGGGCCGCTAGTAATAGCATAAAATTTATTTAAAAAAGGATTTCTCTGAATTTCTTGCCAGTTCTTCTCAGAGTTGCCACGTCCAGGTTTAAGGTGTAAGGTGGTAGTAAAAGAAAGGGACGCATCATAAGAACATGATTTAAAATATTTTAAATGTGTCTATATGAATAAAGAATTTATGACTTTGACTATAATTAAATCTAGAGCTCAGAAGCATAACGTCGGATGTGCCATTATACGTCAGAAACATTCGTCGTATGTGCCGTAATCGTATACTGGCACTTACGACCTGACCAAATGCTTCTGAAGATAAATAGTACCTACATCCGTCCTTACGCTACTGAGGTCTAGAAATATAGCCTATAGTCTTCCTCGATAAATGGTCTATTTAACACTGAATAATGTTTTAAAATATTATGGGAAATATGTGCATCTAACGTAGGTAGCCATGAGGCTTTTGCTACTTCACCGGGCATAAAGGCAAACAGAGCTCCAGCCTTAATAAATGGTTTAAAAACTACAAACTAAGCAACCCGCGCAAGAGGGCGCCCCCTGTGGAGCTTGGACCTCGGCTCAGGGCGGTCGCTGGAGATGAGATTTAGGGATTATGACTTTTAGTAATTTAGGGGAGTATTGTGCAATTGTCGCTCTCCTTTACAGTTAAACTAAGGGTTAGGAGGATGAGGGGGGACAATCCCTGCCCTCATACAAATACACTCTTTCCAGAATTGAACCCACGACATATTCATGTAACACAGAGGTTATGCTACTACAAACATAAATAGTTCTCACACGACAATGGTACTTTATTCCGTCCATATTACACAAGTTATCGACTGGTACTTACACAGTTCAGTGGCCCGCACAAAATTGCGACCCCCATTCAGTTAAAGTTAGCCAATTTCACCGAGATACTCAATCTTACAGTTACATTCAGACGGATTCACTTAAATTAGAATATAATAACGAAGAAGATGAAATAGAGATGATACCTATTATTATTCGACATTCACTTTTCACAGTTGACCTATAGTTTGAATTCTGAGTCAATACTTATCAATACTAACATATAAAGGTGAAGAGTTTGTTTGTTTGCTTGAACGCGCTTATCTCAGGATCTACTAGTCCGATTTGAAAAATTCTTTCAATATTACATAGCCCATTTATCGAGAAAGGCTATAAGCTATTTTATTATGAATTATTATCTATCAATAATAAAAAATATTATCTCCGGGTCTGGTTAGTTTATGGGCTACCCTCCGTGCCTCAAAAAGCACGTTTTTGATGTTATTATTTACGTATTTGTGGTGAATAGGTGAGGCCTCAAGATTAACGTTGACAATTATTTTGTTCTACTAAAACACTTACTAGTTTCATTAATATTATCATTATTAGCATCAGCTGAATGAACAAGCACATCACAAGAGATGTAATTCAAAGATTCCAATCCATAATTTGCCGCCATCACAACGTAGTAAGAGTATGTAATACATCAATTAAATACATGAAAAATGTCTAATAAACTTGATATGATTGTTTTTTTGCATTGAATATGCTAAAGAACTTTTATTTTATTTTATTTCATTAGGGATAACAAACAGTAGCGTATAATGGTGTAAATCAAAATACTTAGTTAGCAGGAGTAGCATATTATTATACACTACTAACGACGATATCCACAGATTATTCGACATGAAGACAATACCAACTTAACTTAACCTAGTGTAAATTATAATTACATGATTTTTATAACATTGAAATAGAAAGAATAGACAAAAATTCAAGAACTCCGTGGCAGGTAATATTAATCTATATATATAAAAGAAAGTCGTGTTTGTTACAACACTTATAACTCGAGAACGGCTGGACCGATTGCCACCCGAATAGCAGAATACATTTTAAAAACAAAAGAAAGTCGTGTTAGTTACACTATTTATAACTCAAGAACGGCTGAACCGATTTGGCTGAAAATTGGTAGGGAGGTAGCTAAGACCTGGGAGAAGGACATAGGATACTTTTGGGTAGGGGTAGGGTAGGGTAGGGTAGGGTAGGGTAGGGTAGGGTAGGGTAGGTTAGGTTAGGGTAGGGTAGGGTAGGGTAGGGTAGGGTAGGGTAGGGGTAGGGTAGGGGTAGGGTAGGGTAGGGGTAGGGTAGGGGTATGGTAGGGGTAGGGTAGGGGTAGGGTAGGGGTAGGGTAGGGTAGGTGTAGGGTAGGGGTAGGGTAGGGCAGGGGTAGGGTATTAAAGTCCACCCGTGCGAAGCCGGGGCGGGCCGCTAGTAAATAAATAAAATGTACTGTTAGTGCCATAGGTCGCCCAACTATATTTGTTTATGTAAATATACATATATTTTAATAAAATGATTATTAGTGAGATTAAAGGGAGAGATTGAGTTTTTATTTAATTAAGTTCAGTAGAACTACTGAACCAATTTCAAAAATTCTTTCACCATTACAAAGCTTCGTTTTCCAGGAGTAACAAAGATAATATTAAATTATGAAGTTCCCACGGGAACGGGAACCAGTCGGGCAAAACCGTACGCGGGAAATTATTATATACTAAGATTGTAAAAGTCCCTTAAAAGTAACCATGGCAACCGATTCTCGAACCACTTAAAATCTTAAGCAACCCTCCCGGCGATGATCGATATCTACCGAATCTAGAAAGTTCCATTTCGCTTCACTAACTACATTATTCCCCACTCCCGACTCGAACCGAAATCAGGTCATCACTGAATTATAATTGAGAACAAAAATTTCACAAACAACATCATCTGTCTCACTTGATTTATATTTTACTGAGTTCGACTTTTGTTTAATTCATTACTGGTTTTGTTCCGCGGCTTTGCTGGTTTAACTTAAATATATTTTTCAGGTAGTATTTAATCAAATGAATAGCATTCACAAACACGCGTCGCGTTTCATCAGGTCGCGTCGCGTTTTAACAATATGTTTCCGCCTTAACACACGATAAATACACATGCCGTCTAGGCTAATATATAAAGTTGAAGAGTTGGTTTGTCCGCTAATCTCAAGAACTACCAGATCGATTTGAAACAATATTTCAGTGTTAGATAGTCCATTTATCGAGAAAGGCTATAGGCTAAATGAATTATGTAGTAACTTTGGGAACGGGAGTTCAGTGGGTGAAACCGCACGCAGGTAGGTTGTAAAAATAAAGCACTTAATCATTCTATTGTTACTTAGTTATTTACAAATCGCACAATATATAATATAACATCCATGTTGGTGGCCCGGTAACAGTATATATATAAATCAATCCGCTACTGATATCAACTTGGTATCGGAAATCAATCAATGTCCAGGGAGTTTCACCCGAATGATTGCCACGTCAGATCTGTATTGATTATTTAATCTATTAGGGGAACAAATATAGTAGTAAATTTGCGAGTTATTTTTTTAAGATTACTAGTGTATGCATACCACTAGTAATCTTGTTAAACTCTCGTCGCTAAGCTGAAATGCTTGTGTGACGACTGACGAGTGGGTTCACGTCGGAATCGCAATGGGTGGGGCGCCCTAGCCACAGGCTATGGCCGCTTAAATATAAAATTATTTAATAAATAACTCCATTCGGTAGACAGAGACAAAGGAACGCCATATTTCTCGATCCTGGAACATCTTTGTCGCTTCTTACGAATTCATCAGTCAGTTCATGCATGCTTGCCAGTTTTAGATACTATTTTTATGGACCTTTCTTTATACGTCGTCGCCAAAATTGTCGACTAGATTGGCTACGTACGAAATGGATGCCAAAATTTACGCCTTTAATTTAACAACTAGATATTAAGTTAGTGTAGAGTTGTCAACTCGCACCGCACAGTCCTGGATAGTTTTTACGCTGGGTTTTTAAAGCTCCCTGATAAGGTCAGGTATTTAGAAAATGTGCGCCCAGTATTATTATTTCTGGAACTTAATTTACTTAATCTACTTTTTAGGGTTCCGTACCTAAAGGGCAAAAACGGGACCCTATTACTATTACTATGACTTCGCTGTCTGTCTATCTGTAACTAGGCTGTATCTCAAGAACCGCGATAGCTATAGTATATAGTTGAAATTCTCACAGATTATGTATTTCTATTGCCGTTATAACAACAATTACAAAAAATCAAATAAAATAAATATTTAAGGGGGGCTCCCATACAAAAAGCTTTATTTTATACCCTTTTTTGCTCGATATCAATAACCTCAACAGGTAGACGCTTAAAAATGGTACGGAACCCTTCGTGCGCGAGTCCGACTAGCACTCAACCAGTTTTTAGGGTTCCGTAGCCAAATGGCAAAAAACGGAACCCTTATAGATTCGTCATGTCTGTCTGTCTGTCTGTCTGTCCGTCCGTGTCACAGCCACTTTTTTCCGAAACTATAAGAACTATAAGGTTGTAACTTGGTAAATAGATGTATATTGTGAACCGCATTAAGATTTTCACACAAAAATAGAAAAAAAACAAAAAATGTTGGGGTTCCCCATACTTAGAACTGAAACTCAAAAAATTTTTTTTCATCGGACCCGTACATGTGGGTTATCTATGGATAGTTCTTCAAAAATGATATTGAGGTTTCTAATGTCATTTTTAGGGTTCCGTAGCCAAATGGCAAAAAACGGAACCCTTATAGATTCGTCATGTCTGTCTGTCTGTCTGTCTGTCCGTCCGTATGTCACAGCCACTTTTTTCCGAAACTATAAGAACTATAATGTTGAAACTTGGCACATAGATGTATGTTGTGAACCGCATTAAGATTATTACACAAAAATAGAAAAAAAAACAAAAAAAAATGGGGTTCCCCATATTTAGAACTGAAACTCAAAATTTTTTTTTTCATCAAACCCATACTTGTGGGGTATCTATGGATAGGTCTTTAAAAATGATATTGAGGTTTCTAATGTCATTTTTTTCTAAACCGAATAGTTTGCGCGAGAGACCCTTCCAAAGTGGTAAAATGTGTCCCCCCCCCCCCCTGTAACTTCTAAAATAAGAGAATGATAAAACTAAAAAAAATATATGATGTACATAACTATGCAAACTTCCACTGAAAATTGGTTTGAACGAGATCAAGTAAATAGTTTTTTTTTAATACGTCATAAACCGTAAACCGCAATTTACCTTTTATTCAATAGTTAGGCACTTGCAACTAGTTCGGAACCCTTCGTGTGAGAGTCTGACTCGCACTTGGCCGGTTTTTTTCTAAACTGAATAGTTTTCGCGAGAGACACATCCAAAGTGGTAAAATGTGTGTCCCCCCCCTGTAACTTCTAAAATAAGAGAATGATAAAACTAAAAAAAAATATATGATGTACATAACCATGCAAACTTCCACCGAAAATTGGTTTGAACGAGATCAAGTAAGTAGTTTTTTTTTAATACGTCATAAACCGTTAACCGCAATTTACCTTTCATTCAATCAACTATTATTAACATCGATTAAAGTTACAACGAACTAAAAGAACTTTTATACTATGTTACTTGTTGTATTCTTGATATCAAAAATAGGTAGACACTTACAACTAGTACGGAACCCTTCGTGCGCGAGTCTGACTCGCACTTGGCCGGTTTTTTTCATTTTACATACTAATTAAAATTGTGCTACTCTATCATTGCTCCTGTTTTTAATATGAATTGTCCAGAGTATTCCAACTTCAAGTCCTAATTATTTTTTTATTGTGGTTGACAACCCTAAGTTCATCATTAGCCCGTTCACGTCCACTGCTGAACATCCTCTCCGGCCAGTCCAGCCTCCTCTTAACAGACCTTGGCAAGCCAGGATCGTTGAGGGATATTGCCATAATCACCACGCTTGGCCGACGGATTGGTGATCGCAGTAAGATGAAAACCTTGAGCTAATAGATGCTGCTGCCCATCCATCAGCCATATGTCCCTTAGTCGCCTTTTACGACACCCATGGGAGGACATGGGGTGGTCTATTCTAAGCCGGAAACCACACGGTAAAGAAATAACCCTAATGAGTTACTCATCAGTTTTATTTAGTTAACCGATTCAATGCACAAATTTATCGTGGCTTCTCTTGGTCGTCTGCGCCAGCTCCAGGGACTTAGATGGGGTGCAATCCGCCATAATTTGTAATATCGAATTTTTTGAACCAGAGCTGGGCAGCTAATTTAATTTCAAAATATTGTATACTTACACAATATGTAACCGTAGTCATTGCCGAACCTTATATCCTAATATTATAAATGCAGAAGTTTGTATGTGTGGTATGTATGCTTCTTACTCTTTCACGCAAAAACTACTGGATGGATTTGGCTGAAACTTTGCACGGGGATAGTTAATAAGCTCGATAAACATATAGACTACAAAAACTCACGCTCAGACCAACTGGATCAGAGTAACGCGGGTAAACCCGTAGGGTGCGGCTAGAGTTTTAATAAAATATTTTTTTTACTTTTTACAAAACCAACTTATTGTCATAAAGCCATTCGTTAGATATCATTAATATCCTCGAGCTACCAACCGCTAAGGACCTATGCACACCACGTTTTTAAACGCGCGTCGACGACGGCGCGCTTTTATCCTACAGAGCAGTTTGTTATTCGTGCGTATCGCGTCTGTATCGCCTCAAACGCGCTTCAACGGCGCGCTTAAAAAACGTGGTGTGCATACGTCCTTAGGTTCTTAACTTTATCAAGCTATTACATAATATGTAACAACCCAACTTTCACCCCTGTATCGATATAAACTACTGTATTTTATATTTTATACGTCATTTTATTTTGTTTTCGTGCCTACCAGATAGATCATAAACCCAAAGTATCGGTCCAACTGCCATAAAATTCTATGACTTACCTATTTTTGTTTTTATATCTAAACATTGTGATATGTGAGGAAACTGAAGGATTTTACGCCACTTCTTGCTTTTCCCTTTGTTGCTATCGGAACCTCCTGGAACAAAACAAAATCATTATATTATTTACAAGGAACGACGAATAAAATAAACATTTATACTGTCACAAAAAAACATAAAAGTTATCTCATATTATAAAGAGGAAAAGTTTGTATTTTTGTTTCAAATAAACTCAAAAACTACTGAACGGATTTTGATAATTCTTTCGCCATTATAACGCTACATTATCCCTGAGTAACATAGGCAATACACGTCTTACCGAGCGAAGCAGGGACGGGCCGCTAATATATTATATTTTGCAAATATGGGTACAAATGGAGTTATACATGAAAATTATTCAGCAATATTTTACCAATCATGCAAACATATGAATGAAATAAATTAAACAAGTTATAATTAAATGGACAAAAGAATTATCACTTTAAATTATATAAAATACAATAAATAAAAACAAATATACCTACAGAGAAGATAGTTAAATTATTATAACAAATATTGAATTACATTATTCGGAAGAGAAAATCCCTTTAATTTAAGAAGTCTATAATACTGTAGTATACTCTATTGGCTAAAAACTAGCAGCTTATTTTTAAAAAGCGACAAGGGCAATTCTCTCTAGCCTTTAGGCAATTTATTAAATAAATATGATAGGAGCCAAACAGAAATTACTATTGCGCATAATCATTATGTTTTTAACCATATATTTCAGCCAACAGTGGCCAATAGATAAATTCTGAAAACTATTTTAGTACGAACATGCCGCCTCTATAAATTGAACGTCTAAATTGTTAATGAGATCCTGGTCTAATGCCGTAGCACTAAAATAAAGTGTTAAGATGAAAAATTTGTGAATAATTCAGTTTTCTAATTACTATTTAATAATTACAAAATGACACTTTTAAAAAAAATTGACAACATATTATTTTATTTTAAAAGGGGTCACAGTATTTTCATTGCTTTTTTTCTGTGCCAAAATGCAAAAGTAGGACCTCTCCTCTCCATAGCGATGGTAAGTTCACCATACCACGTGGTTAGAAACCCATTAAAGCCCCCCGGGCGCTCCAGTAAAAGGTGCACCTATAATTGACGGCGCTTGACATCCAACGCATAATTATAATAATATACTAATATATAATCTGAAAAGTTTGTTTGTTGGCATGAACGCGCTAATCTAAACAACTACCGAACCGAAAAATTATTTCAGTGTTAGATAGCTCATTTATTGAAGAAGGCTATATAGGCTATATTTAATTATGAATAACGAGGTTTAAACCGTGCGCGGGTTGCTATTTATGTTGATAGCTGATAAAACTTGCGTTGTATAAACAGCAAGTAGAGTTCTACTCCTTAGAAGCATAAGGACGGATATCTATAATACTTCAGCACCATTTGGTCGTAAGTGACAGTTTACGATAAAGGCACATACGACGAATGTTTCTAGCGTATAATGGCACATCTGACCTTATGCTTCTGAGCTCTTCAGTTGAGTACATAAACCAATAAGCCACATAACTTTATCGTGGTGGGTATAGCTTAATGCACTGTAATTAAATAACCGTATCAATGTAATTACATTAGCGGCATCACCACTAGTTTCGAATACAATGTTTCTCAAACTGTAACGTGTAAAGACCCAAGAGGGGGTTTTGGTATTTACTAATATTTAAAAAAATTATATCTATTTATTTATTTATTGAAAATTCTTGCACAATATTGGACGGAGGCGCACTTAGTGCCTTGCGACATTTTCGACCAGTCAACCGTAGGGTGATGCAGAGAAATGTGGTAGATGCACCATGTGAAGTGAGCGAAGTTTAAAAAAATAACAAATTCAATTTGACAGTGTCACGAAAGGAAATTTTATCAATTCGCGTTGAATCATCAACCTTATTTTGTAGCGCTACCAAACTAAAGCAGCATCTTAAGCGGTATCTTTGTATTAATTCGCTGTGATGGAAAAATAATTAGAATGATGATGATTTTAACGAATCTTTTACTATCAGAAAGTAACGTTACAATAATAAATGCTTTATCCAGAAGTTAGATAGACGACATTAAGTGATGACGCCATGACTCAGAAAGTGTAATAGTAAAGGATCGCGTTCATGTTTTTTAACATCACACCCTGATGGCGGAGCTCATGCTAGAACAGCACTAATAATACGATCCTACCTCAAACGCACAGTGCTAGCCCCCTATGCCACAAGCCATCTACAGGCCACCTCAGTTAGGCTAGATGACCGTGTTGGACCAATAATAGCCTCAGCAGTATGCTGCCCACCTCGGTACAAGATAACAGAAAATATGCTCACGGATTTCTTTCAGACCCTGTCACATTATGTCACCATTAGAAAGATCTTTTTTTTTCGGACGGACATGATTTGTTAGCCCTGAGGCTGTGGCTACTTCACCGGGCATAAAGGCGAGCAGAGCTCCAGCCTAGATAAATGGTTTAAGCACTACAAACTAAGCAACCTGCGCAAGAGGGCGTCCCCTGTGGGTCTTGAACCTCGGCTCAGGGCGGTCGCTGACGGGGAAAATGAGGGATTATGGCTTTTAGTTTAGGGAAGTTTTGTGCAACTGTCGCTCTACTTTACAGTTCGCGGGCCTCTCGAACTTCGGGTCTACGAGGGCATCGGAAGGTTCTTAGGAAACTAAGGGTCGGGAAGGTAGAAAGATCAGATGTCCAATAGTAACATACAACACAACACAAATATAAGGTTTCCACGGAATATGGTGCTACACGTTTGAAACAGATGGTGAAAATCTAGTCCCCAAAAGGTCCAAAGCTGTTGAATTAAATATTATTTTGACAATATTTTATTGAATATTAAAACTACAAATTTATGCAATCTGTGGAAAAGGACGTCCCCTTTGGGTCATGAACCTCGGCTCAAGGCGATCGCTGCCAGTGCAGGAGGATTGCGGAATGCTTTTCATATTCTTAGCAAAGTTAACTTAGAAAACAATATCTCCGCATTAAGATATAAATATAAAATTTTAAACTTTCGCGTATTATAATTATAATTTATAGCACACATTTATTAACGCGATAAAATTACCTTTATATATGGAACTCAGTCTGCCCGCGACCACGATCAATGTAACTTGATCGAAACGTCGGGTAATAAAACTATTTTTTATCGCGTTAATACCTGTGTGCTATAAATTATAAGATGTAAATAGTTATGTTAACAGGTATTTCAACTAGCGTGGGAGCCAGGGACGTCCTTATATTGTACCTATTTTTATGCCAATAAAGATTATTATTATTATTATAACTGTCGCTCTACCAGTCCGTAGACGTCTCGGACTACGATTCTACGAGATCGAAAGATTCATTTGTGTGACACATGATAATAATGTTTGAGAACCAATGACTTATTGAAAGTGGAACATTGAGTGGTCCCTATTATTAATTGCTAACCACGTCGTATTTCAAATTATGTCATTAACATTCTTAATTAACAGTTCCCTCGACATTGGCTGGGTGGTCAAAGGGAGAGGGTTTTTCAAATGTTATTTTTTTACACAATTTTCATATATATATAGATATTAGTATATAAATAAAACCCTGGGCCTCAGTTATAACTAAAGCAACGCAACTTCATCCGGGTAAAATAAAGCAAATTGTGTTTTCGGAAAAATAAAAAAAGAGATGAAAGAAAAACCTTGAGTTAGCCCTTTATAATATCAGTTTTCAACCAGTTCAGTTCCGATTAAATCGATACTACACTTTTGGATATAATGCTGGATACTCGGACAAACAAATAGGAAGACCAAATAAAACGTTTGCTATACAGTACATTTAAAAATAAGCTTACTCTATCTGACAAGCTCCGTAGCGTAGCGGTATTTGGCTCGCTTTCAATTTCGGACACACATCTTTGTGTAAATTTTAAGATTTATTTCCGGGTCTGGTTGGTTGAGGCTACCCTACCCTCCGT
The DNA here is from genome assembly GCA_947037095.2 of Nycteola revayana. NCBI lineage: Eukaryota > Metazoa > Arthropoda > Insecta > Lepidoptera > Nolidae > Nycteola > Nycteola revayana. The sequence continues at coordinate 12,526,762 of OX344851.2, read as the reverse complement.
CCCTCGGAAAGCACGTTAAGCAGTTGGTCCCGATTGTTATCATCATCTATAATAATCGAATATCAAGGAACGAGCAGCAGCGTTCCCTTGTGTGGTACAACATAATACTGCGGTCACCAACCCGCCTGCCAAGCGTAGTGACTATGGCAACTACCCTCTCTCGGAAAGCGGCCCATGTTCAGCAGTGGACGTTTTACGGGCTGATGATGATACTCTATCTAGTCATTTAATATAGAAATAACGTTATACAGTAGAAACAAATTTTAAGAAATATTCCTCACGTATATTTCCGCTACGCACATAAAACGATTCAGGAGGAATATATTTCAGCGAGCTTTCTACGAGAGTAGAAACCACACGTGTAAAACGGCGCGGTAAAGCTAGCCAAAATACAAAAGTAAAATAACGCCAATTTCTAAAACGCCCGAGAGCAATTACATCTGATATAAAAAGACATGAATACTATCTTAATTAATCTTAAGCAATTATTGCAAAACTTCGAAGACCGAATTGTGCGAAGTTTCACAACTATCTCGAATGGCCGTGATACGGTTGGCCAATCAAAATTATACTTATTAATAAATGTCAGTGTTGGAGAACAGAGATTCATCGATTAGAATGTAACGAACAGACAGACAACCTCCGTGGCGTAGCGGTATTCGGCTCGCTTTAAATCTCGGTGGTCATGGATTCGATCCCCACGCAGGACAAGAAAATCTTTGTGTAGATTCTAAGATTTCTTTCTGGATCTGGTTGGCTGAGGGACTACCCTCCGTGCCTCGAAAAGCACGTTAATCACAAATAATCTATTATAAACGTTTCCATGTGTGTTACAACATAATACTGCGGTCACTATCCCGCCTGCCAAGCATGGTGTCTATGGCAAAAACCCTCCCTCGGAAGGAGGCCCATGTTCAGCAGTGGACGTTATACGGGTTAAAGATGAGTTGAAGACGAACAGACAGATAGACAATCTGGACGCTAATCACGTAACGATATTACTACGACTTTGATAAGAATGTCTTTGTTGCTCAGCTTTTACTATGCATGCAAAAATATTTGGAATGTGTCAATTTATTAAGTAATGTTTTAATAATACAGTAAAGGCGGAAACATATTATTAAAACGCCACGCCATGTGTCAACACCTGTGCATCAGTACGTGCGTGGTGTCGTGTCGGGTGTTCATAGTGTAATTCTGGTCTATAGAAAACAATACATTTGATTTGACTCAACACGCGTCGCGTTTCGGCAGGTCGCGTGGCGTTTTAACAATATGTTTCCGCCTTTACAATAACGTAGGAAATGTGTTACTATAACCCTACAATAATGAAGACAATTTTCATCGAACTCATATATCGTTACGTGATTAGCCTCCAATACTTTAGAATAGACAACCTCCGTAGCGTAGCGGTATTTGGCTCGCCTTGAATATCGGAGGTCGTGGGTTCGATCCCTACACCGGACAGAAAATCTTTGTGTAAATTCTAAGATTTCTTTCCGGGTCTGGTTGGTTGAGGGACTACCCTCCGTGCCTCGGAAAGCATGTTAAGCCGTTGGTCCCGATTTTTATAACATCATCTATAATAATCGTATGTCAAGGAACGGGTAGCAGCGTTTCCTTGTGGGGTACAACATAATACTGCGGTCACCAATCCGCCTGCCAAGCGTGGTGACTATGGCAAATACCCTCCCTCTCGGGAGGAGGCCCATGTTCAGCAGTGGACGTTATACGGGCTGATGATGATGACTTTAGAATAGAACAAAAGAGGACATATAAACTTTGGATCACCAATTAAAACCCTTACGTACGTAAAGTATTATTCTCCCCCATTTTACGTCAACTCATAATAAATAGACATTTATTTTTGCTTGTACAAATTTCAGCGCAACCCGTTTAGTGGTAAAAGCACTATGTAGATAGATCTAGATCGAGTAAAGAATACAACAAAAACTTTAATGACAAAAAAAAACCGACTTCACAACCCATCTAGGTGCAAAGTTCTTATCAATATTAACAATTTAAAAAAAAACTTGTCACCCCTACGATTTTTGAAAGTTCCCCTCGATTTCTCTGGTCTGCCATCATCAAACCCTGATTTTTATCATGGGATCACCTTTAAAATATCTTCTTTCCAACAGAAAAGGAATAATCAAAATCGGTTCATAAACAACGAAGATATCCGCGAACAAACATAAAAAAATATAGAAATCGGTATGGTCGAATTGAGATTTTTTTTTGATGTCGGTTAAAGAAGCTTCTGTCTGCTTTATTAAACTTCCATTAATATTTTCACTAACAGTTTATTTGCGTTGCAAACAAAACTACATCTTAGTATAGAAAATATTAATATTATGATTCACCAACATATTTATACCGTTATCGGTAATTTTATTAGCCCACACAGCCATAAGATAACTGCCGAATCGAAATGATGTACATTTATTTATTCGTGGGAACGAACATTAAATCTAATATAATTATATAATTATATTAATACATTTATTCTTTATCTTTACCTACATCCTTAATAAATATAATATTGTATGTATACTAACACTATTCTAGACCTCAAAAGCAAAAGGACAGATGTACTTTAATACTTCAGAAGCATTTGGTCGTAAGTGCCAGTTTACGATAAAGGCACATACGACGAATGTTTCTGAGCTATAGATATATAAAGAAATGTACCTTAAACACATACAACAAGTTTCTTGGCGTAGCGGTATGAGTCTGGCTTTAAGTCTCAGAGGTCGTGGATACGATCCCCACTCCCACTGCAATTTTATGGCCATAATATTTTTTTCAGTATGGTACAAGGGCCAAAATTGATCACAACAACAAGAAAACATTGGCTTTCACGGGCTAGATTGATGACGCTAGTCTTAAGATGTCGCGGGCCAGATTGATCCAGCCCGCCGCGCCAGTGCCGTAGGCCGTATAATGACCCCGGCTATAGGTCCTCCGGAAACAGAGTAGTAATTATTATCAACACTAAGACACCATTTCAGTCTCAGCCATTGCGAAAAAAGCGTCCAATTTCGTCGCTTTAAAATTGTTATTTCCTCAACAAATGTAATTCAAATCCCAATGCACAGTTCCCATCAAATCACCTTGACGAAGTCCATGCTCTTGTTATAAGCCAGTTACTGCAACTTCGATGCAGCTATTTCCGTCTTCAGTCCAACAAATTTTCAAGAATTTGGAAATAAGCTCTTAATTTGGCAGGCGATCAGAAGACACGTCCAAGATAGCACGCCGAAAAATATATCAATTAGACGCTGATTTATCGTATTCACACCAGAATATATTTTAAAACATCAAAAGATAAAGGTGATAACTGCCATCACTGCCATTCAATATTGTGACTTAAGTGATGATTTTATTGTTTAAAATGGCAATATACATAGAAAGCACTTACTTAATTTCATCAACTCGTGTCTTCATTTATTTGGTTTTGTGATGTTATAATTTTGGCGGTAAATCAGCTTGTTTGAAGAGTCGGGACGTAAATTTGTGGTCGTTAAACTGCGCTCATTAAATCCAAATGAATTTAGGGGTATCGTGGGTCACAATTAGTAAATGATGATTCAAATAAGAGGCCGATTTTCACATTTATGAAAGCAGAGCGAAAAAGTGTAAACATTGTCTTAATAACCTATCAGCCATGGCCTACTCAAAAACGTGATAGCCATAAACGTGATAAGTCATTTGCGCAAGAAATATTGTAGTGGATAAGTGTATGCGCAAACACAGGTGTATTCTCAATACCTCTATTAAAAATTCTTGTGCATATGACGTAGTTACTGACACGACCGGTGAGAGGTCAGGTTAGATCGATAGCTTCACGTACGAGGGATAAGTGAGAGAGACCCTAACAACGAACATTGAGGCTTGAACCCTCCTAGGGCATATCGAATTCAGTGAACATGTACAAGTGAGGGTCGGCGTCCCAGGATAGCTGGCGACAGCTGGGTCGCATGCACTGCCAGGGGTCCGGATGTCATGCATTAACAATTCTTGGTGCCCGCATTATTGGCGTTAGGAGAAGCATCCGGGTGGTTTTATTGGGTATACCCTCTCCTCGTGGTATGATTATCAAATCATCGCTATGGAGAGGGGAATCCTATAACCCTGCTGCTGCGGCGGCGGTGGGGATGCTAGTATGAGATGCCTGATGTAGAGTATATCAAAGTCATGGGTAGTCGGCAGACTCACGTGACAGCTCAGAGGAAAAGTGGACATCTACTAGGAATACTGGAGTGCTGGGAAGCCAATGAACAAATCCATACTCGGAATTCTACATTCATCCATTACTCCATAAAATCGTATATAAAGAAACTTTTTTGAAAACAACTTTACAATAGACGTGAAGACTAAAAAATTATAATAAGTCCGTCAGTTCATCTTCATTATTTCAGCCGTAGGATAGGCTTCCCTCATAGATCTCCAGTTGTTGCGGTTAGAAGCGGCCTGCATCCACCGTGATCCCGCGGCCTTAACCAGATAATCCGTCAGCTAGTTATCTAACTGACAGACTAAATAGATTTTTTTAGTCCTCATGCCCATTGAATGACAAAACATTAGATCGAAGGGAATGATGTGGTCGTAGTCGGGTTATAAATAAAAATTTATTGATCGTAAAATTGTAATTAGTTCAGCTCGCGTCTACCGGTGGCTGATGGTTTATTAATGAAATTATTTGTAAGCGAAACATCTGATACAGAATGTACAGTAATTTGATAAAATAATTATATTATAATAACTTTACCTAGCATTGAATAGAGTCCCGTTATTAACTGTTCAAATAAGCTTAAAATATAAATGTAATCAACAAAACAATTATGGATCAATATCCATAATGATTTAATTAATTAAATTATCATTGCGATAGAAGGCTTTAACACCAGAATCCAAAATTTCTACTGGCTGTCCGTATCCGGCGTCGCCCGTCCTTCGTACTGATTTTCAAAATATTTTTTCATACAAACGTCCAGTCGTGGTATGATATGGTGTGATTACCATATCATACCACGTGGTTTATTCAACCCAAAACGACTTCTCCTATAATATTAGACTCTTCAGAACATCATAGACAAACATAAGTTTCATCACTAACATTGCCCGTCTATAGTGTTCTTTATAACGGGCCTCCATCACTTCACATGCATTTGAAGTCATTATGAAAGCCGCACATTGAAAACATATTAACAATAACAAAAACTATTAGAGACCTCACATGAATGACCGACAGTTAATTCAAAGAAATGATTTACTGTCTACATAATAGCGCTCAATCAAATGGATGGTAGTGTTAGTTGAGTATTGCAACACTAAGTACAAAGTACCTATCATCATCATCATCAGCTCGTATAACGTCCACTGCTGAACAAGGGCCTGCTCCCGAGGGAGGGTATTTGCCATAGTCACCACGCTTGGTAGACGGGTTGGTGACCGCAGTTTTATGTTGTGCCACACGCTGCTGCCCGTTCCTTGATAACGGTACGATTATTATAGATGATGTTATAATAATTAACCAACGGCTTAACTTGGTTTCCAAAGTACCTATCACACATTCAAATTCAAGTCAAAATATAGGTACGTTATTGACCCAACTTTGCAAGTGGCTAAAAGTAAAATGTTTTTATACAGATGACGAATGAATGGATGAATATTTTAATTGTAAACCATAGCAATAATTTCAGAATAATAATAATATATGTTTTAAGATTAATTACATTCTACAAACTTCATTTTATTATTAAGCCCACCAATGTACAAACCACATTTTTAGAAATAAATAAATTTAAATTTGAATTGTTGTTTTATTTAATTATTTTTTGTAAAGTTCAGTATATCTATTCTAATATTTTAAAGATTTGATTGTTTGTTTACATTGAACAGGCTCCGGAAATAGTGGACCGATATCCAGAAGCAATATTTAATTATTAAGTTCCCACGGAAACGGGAGTTACGCAGTTGAAACCTAGGCTAGTTATGATATATTCGTTGGTATGTTTTTATTTCAGCTAATGACTATGCCTATTTGAATTTTATTGTTATCTTTTTGTGAATTATTACTTTGGTTTTATTTGTATCTTTATTTTGTTTTTAATAACTTGTTAGTAGTATTGATTTTTATTATTATTTAAATAGACGGTTGGCATGCGTGCCATAACTGGGGTTGGCACTTATGGCACATTTACTTATCTAATTGTTATGTATTTATTTGTCATTGTATCTATAACTAGCGGCCCGCCCCGGCTTCGCACGGGTGGACTTTTATACCCTACCCCTGCCCTACCCTACCCCTACCCTAACCCTACTCTACTCCTACCCTACCCTACCCTACCCCTACCCTACCCCTACCCCTACCCTACCCCTACCCTACCCCTACCCTACCCTACCCTACCCCTACCCAAAAGTATCCTATGTCCTTCTCCCAGTTCTTAGCTACCTCCCTACCAATTTTCAGCCAAATCGGTTCAGCCGTTCTTGAGTTATAAATATTGTAACACGACTTTCTTTTGTTTTTAAAATGTATTCTGCTATTCGGGACGGAAACAAATCCAACAAATCAAAAACCATGGCAATCGGTCCAGCCGTTCTCGAGTTATAAGTGTTGTAACAAACACAACTTTCTTTTATATATATAGATGTGCCGTTAATAAATGATTTTCCTTTCTTTCTTTCATAACATTAAATTATATATTTGAATTCAAAATTGTTGTCAGAATAAAAATTCATGTCACCCTTATTTTTATCTGAATTTTTTTTTAACTTTTAGTCTATTGATTATGTTACCATTTTAAAAGAATAAATATTTAGTTTCATCCTTGTTAGATTCCTGCACTTTCAAGGGTTCCGTAAAAACGGGACCCTATTACTAAGACTCCGCTATCTTTCTGCCTGAAAATTTTCCACTAAGAATGTCTTTTTGTTGCCGCTATAACATTAAATACTTAAAACAAAATAAAATAAATATTTAAGGGGGGCTCCCGTTCAAGGGATAACACTAGTTGGTTGGTGAAGATCCTCTCACGTGGTATGAGTACCATATCATCACTATTAAGAAGAGTTTCCCACATATGGTACAACGGATTCATTTTCCACCAGAATAAAATGTATAGTTAAGTACAAAAGTGGCCATAAATAACTTATATTTTTATGTAAGTTAAATATTTTATCCTATATACAAATAAGTAAAGTTTAAGTGACTAACTAAATACATATTAATGTATATGGGGTACTAACTAACAACAAAAAATAATGCGTCTGTGTGTGCTCCGTCTCAGCAACAGCTGGTCAGATTTTGACGGGCCTTTCACTGTTAGACAGCTAATGTTATAACGTATAATATAGGCTACATTTTATTTTGTCCGTTTATTCCGCCTAAATAAAAAAGGTAATACCGATTAAAACGGGCTTTTCATTTTTATAGCTTACTAGCTTAGTTCCCGTTGGAACTTATTAATAAAATCTAGCCTATAGCCTTCCTCGATAAATGGGCTATCAGACACTGAAAGAAACTTTCAAATCGGATCAGTAGTTCCTGAGACTAGCGCGTTCAAGCAAACAAACTCTTTTCTTATATAGTAATAAGACAAGATAAAATGAAATATTTTAAAAGGACAAAGTCACGGGACAGCAACTAGTTTATCACCAATAAGACATTAGTATGTAATAGCATCATTATATTAAACATATCTACTTAATAGCGCAGTAAAATAAATGTATTAGTGTCATATTACGAATGTATAAACTTCTGATTTATTTCAGCAGTCTCATATCGGAATTAATTGAGGTCTCTTAGTGACCAAATCGCTTTTTAAAATACTTTTAACCTTCTTAGGTTTGTTGAATATACTTTGATTGGCAGCATAAACCCTTTAATGATATTTAAAATTAATTAGTATAAGATTTATTACGAATTAGTTTACTATACTGTATCAGCCAGTTTACGTCCACTGCTAAACATGGGCCTCCTCTAAAGAGACCTTGGCAAGTATCGTTGAGAGTTATTGCCATAATCACCACGCTTGCCAGGCGGTTTGGTGATAGCAGTAAGATGGTAAGTATCTTTGTGCTGATAGATGCTGCTGCCCATCCATCAGCTGTATGTCCCTTAGTCGCCTTTTACGACGCCCATGGGAAGGCATGGGGTGGACCTAACCTATGCAAAGCCGGCCACTACAACCACTGTTAAAGGAACGGATAAATAATAATAACTATGACAGTATTAACCCGAGCCTACATTCTACGATCGTGTGGTGATAGGTCAATTTAATTTTAGTTTTTCTGGAAAAACTGCTTTATGTATCGGGGTAAATTTACACACACCTACCGGGCACTTACCTCGCGTGTATCAAATTTTTATGGTGTAATTATTTTTCAGTACGATAAAATTTACTATTTCTAAGAAATTTCTTTACAAACAATGATTACACATTACCTTCTACTATTAAAATCATAGCATATATTTTAGAAACACCTACAACACTAGATTCCGCGCGCGGTTTCATCCACGTAACTCCGTAACTAAATGATTAAATATGGCCTTTACTCGATAAATGGGCTATAAATAGCCCATTCCGAATTAATAGGTCCGAATTGAAGAATTGTTTCTGTGTTAAAACACTGAAACAATTCTTCAAATCGGACCAGCAGTTTCAAGAAACAAACATTGCATCTTTAATATTAGTATAGATTATTTAAATCAAACGTACTCGTTTTTTTAATTTTTAAATTTAAGTCTATCAATAATAGTTATTTATTAATAGCATAACAGTACATATAGTACAGTTATCATGAATCATTATCCGAGTTGACTGAACGTTACCGATGATATGTAGCGTTGCGTAACACGCTTCGTTACCGCACGATCTTGTGGTCAAACGCTTTTTATCACGAGTGTACGTACTTCGGTTCCGTATGGAGCTTTTTTTTAAAAGTAATTAATTTTAATGGTATCATTTTATGGTATTTATGATTTATTACCGCCTCTCTTTTTATTTATTAAACTTTAATGATGAGTAGTTATTTCGTGACAATATATTTCAGATTAAGAATTATAAACAATAATAAGAATAATAAGCGGCTGTAGGCTAGTGCGTCAGACTTGTGATCTTGAGGTCGCCGGTTCGAACCTCACCCATTGCACTAAGTGAACCCACTCGTAACACAATCATTTTAGCTTAGCACGAGGCGTTAACAAGAATACTAGTTGACTGAAAAACTCTGCTAGTAATCTTTAAATAAAAAAAAGTTTAATTATAAGCAAGTCATCTCATACTAATAACTAGACCTCAGAAGCATAAGGACGGATGTAGTATTAACTTCAGAACCAATTAGTCGTAAGTGCCAGTTCACGGTACAGGCACATACGACGAATGTTTCTCACGTAGGTACAATGTCACATTCGACCTTATGCTTGTGAGCTCTAGATATATAAAAAAGAAGAGTTTGTTTTTTTTCTTGAACGGGTTAATCTCAGGAACTTTTGGTCAGATTAATTTATCGAGGAAGGCTATATTTATTTTATTATGAAGTTCCCACGGGAACCGGAGCTACGCGGATGAAACCGCGTACGATATTTTTTTCTTTACATTTATTATTTTTATTTTTTGACAGATTTTCTATACGAATACTGTCAAATTTCAAATTGATTCCTCCCCTATCTGGCCTCCAAAATGGGCCAAAGAAATTGGTCTCAAAACGGTTAATTAAAAAACGATTACAAAGCTTTGCTACAAACAAACAATACAACAGACCGTTGTCTCTAACTGTTAAAACATTTTCTGTTTATAGCTATCAGTTGCATAATGTAAGTTTAACGTGTTTCCTGCTTCAATTTGCAATGCAATCAGACTCTCAGGGCGCGTTCGCACTGAAGCGGAGCGTTGGTCTGGAGCGAAGTTATTGACTCTGTATTTATACTAACTGTCCCTAATGGTGTTATATTACAGTTGCTTGCCATCGCCCCCTTTTTCCTCCATAGTTGCGCCCTAGTCTACGCTCATGCCTGTCCTTACCATTCCTTCACCTATCCCTGTCCTCCTTCTCCTTCCCTATCGTACGTCTATGCCTAGATACTTCTCCACTATACTTGCCTAATTAATTCCAGTAAAGATCACGTTAAATGAGCTTGGAGTGGATGATAGCTTAGACGTTGAGTATCCTTAAGTTGATAGATACTGCTTTCCATCCATCAGGTGTCCCTTAGTTGCCTTTTACGTCACCCATGGGATGTGGGGTGATCTATTCTAAGATCCGGATACCACACAGCAGAAAGCAAAAGAGATCTAGTATAGCAAAGATTGAGGAAACTCACACATCTCACACAAATCTAGCAAAACGCCGCTCCGCTCCAATGAAACCACACCACAAGCCGTCAGAAATATTTTATCGCTACTCCTATTTTGGTAAAAGCACCCAAGTAAGGCTTCAACACGGCGGGTATCAATCAACAAATGGCCACGACTAAGTACCACAGCTAAGTGGTTTCACCCGCGTGGCATGCGAGTAATTCATCATTTAGCAACGGAATGTCCAACAGTGTAATCAATTAAGCGGGAAAATGACTTCATTGGGCGCTAGTTGAGTGAGGGAAATATAGTCCTGAGCTTTATCGATATTGAGTGTAATGGAATGCTAGTTTTGGCTGTTTTAAGAAATACTGTGACTTTATCACTACTAGGTTTTGACAATATCTCTGGCTTATTAGTCTCGGAGGTCGTGGGTACAATCCCCACACCGGACAAAATCATCGCGTAAAATTCTAAGGTTTCCTTCCCGGTGGCCGGAATGCTTCGTGCGTACCCGGCCGCCGCCGCCCACGATGGATGGAAGGAGTGTCCGGGGGGTATTAGTGGTTTAGGGTCCTCTCCTCGTGGTATGAGTAAGCATACCACCGCTACGGAGAGGGCGAGTCCCACATATCCCGCCGCCAGCGCGCGAATACGCTGCAGCGGCGGTGCGAAGGCGTAAATGCATGTCCAACTGGACAAAAAAAAAGATTCCGAGTCTAGTTGATTGTTGAACTACCCTCCGTGCTTTCTGCACGTTTAGCCGTAAGTCCCGTTTGTGATAACATCAAGTATAATCATCACGCTTGGCAGGCGGATTGTTGATCGCAGTAATTTGGGATTATTTTAAGCTAATAGATGCTGCTGCCCATCAGGTATATGTCCATTAGCCGCCTTACACGCGCCCATGGAAAGACACGGGGGGGTCGCCACACACCGAAGAATTTTATTGGCGTTGAAGTCCTAAAAATCTTAATGTGTCCGTTTTGTTTGTTTAAAACTTAAGAATACTTTAAAGTATGTCTTTGATCTACATATCTATATTTGTGTGTGAATCAGCTATTATTACCAAATAAACTCAAGCACCAAACCATATGAAAACTAACAACTGTTTTACGTTTGACGTAATATATAATACATTTACACAATACTGACGTCTTTTTTTAATTTGACGAATAATTAATACAACTGAACTTTGATTTTGACGGCCGCGAATGCGTAAAAAGCGTTCATATGACGTTTTTAATTGCTGCAACCTTGATTTAATATTAAATGAAATTAGTTTGCAAAAATGTATCTAGTGGACATATAACAGAAAGACGTTTAACCACTGAGTATTTAAATTAAATGATCTGTTATTTAATAGACAACCTCTTTTGTATAGCTGTTGTCTATACGTTTAACTAGCGTGTTCCTGGGTAGATAAGACTCTCGGATCGGACAAAAATATATAATAATAAAATTAATTTCATAAAGGTTTGAGTTACACCTACAATAATGTTCTTTAGAATAGTCTAGAAAGACACAAGATTTGCAACGTTGGCGTCTGCGCTTGCGAATTCACTGTATCAAAGGTGCATCACCTAATGGTAGACTGCGAGAAAATGCCTCAGGCATTAAGTCCACCATATACTATTATAGTGCTAAAGTTAAATAAATATAATAAATAAAGGTGTCAGCGTCTTTCATTAATAAAAAAATGTTTTCTCTCGAGAAAAATGTAAATTGAAACCATGTTTGTTGAAACCGTAGATGCTGAATAATGAATACAAATTAATGTTTGTTTTAATCCGCATAAGAGCAATAATTTAATATACTTATTAATACAGTGTGAGGGTTAGTTTAAAAAAACAGTTCTGAAATTAGTGCTAAAATACTTCGCAGTTATGTACGAGACATAATCCAATAAATGGCATTATATACTTAATCTACGACATGCACCTAATTACGTAGACAACGAACTTTTAATTACTATTTTGATGAACACGTATTTTATGAAATATTAAAGTCCATAGTTCAACGAAAGGTCACAACCCAAGAACAGCTCTGCAATTGGATTCTAAAGGTTAAATAGAGATGGCAATATAATTCTAGAATTCAGAAACATAAGAACGGATGTACTATTATATACTTCTGAAGCATTTGGTCTTAAGTGCAAGTTTACGACAACGGCACAAACGACGAATGCTTCTGATTATGTAGTTATCTAGATTTAAAATTACATAAACTACAGCCTATTCGTGCCATTTCATTTCCGTAGTCCCCATTCCCGTGGCCACCTCATCTTAAAGTATGTAGCAATATGTTACTCTAAAGAGACATAGCTTAAAGATGTTTTTAAATCGGTTACCTATGTAGAATTTTTAGTCTGATTCCTGGCAATCAAATGTCCACTGTATGGAAATTATTATAAAATTAATGTTGACATTCCATACAAAGTTTTATTTATTCCTCGGATCAGTTTAATTTGAGAAATAGATACACGCGCGCGGTTTTCCCCGCGTAACTCCCGTTCTCGTAGAAACTTCATAATAAAATATAGCCTCAATAAATGGGCCATTTAACACTGAAAGATGTTTTTAAATCAGACAGGTTTTGAAGCTAGATTGAAAAAAAATCCCCTTAGTTATAACAGTAGTAAAGACTAATCGCCAGTTAATATCTAACTTTCTATGCGATAAACGCTCTCAAATGAATCAATATTTTCCTCCATCTATATGCAAGTTTTTCTTTTGTTTTTTAATGTTGCTACTAGAATTTTGCAGTCTACTAGTATTCTTGTTAACCCCTTGTGCTAGGGCTAAAATGCTTGTGTAACGAGTGGGTTGACGTCGGTAGTGCAGATCACACGATCATAAGTCCAACATAGCCATTGAGCTACGGCCGCTTCGAAAATATTTGGGATATCCTAAATAAACATTATCACCAAGATGACCTTATTCAAAAAACCCATTACGTCAAAACGAGCAGCACTAATTAACAAATTATGCTACAGAAATATAATAAACAATAAGAAATGTAAACAAACTTCGGGCAAGTACGTCAAATATACGGTCAATTTACTTATTTCTGGCGCACTTGGCTAAGTAGGACTGTTTTAGTATTGCTTTTAGTTCACTTTGGTTTTGCCTAGCTCTCAATCTGCTCTTTCATTATAGAAGTACAAGTAAGAAAGCAAGGGATACAGTTAAATCATTTAGGGGTAAGCACATGATACAGAACTGCAAATGCAAATGCAATCATGCATTCCGCCGCTTCGAAGGGGTATGTGAAACTCGTCCTCTCCACAGCGCACACTGTGGAATTTTGCCTCATCTGCGGTCACCTATGTTTTATCCCTTTATCCTGTAGATCCAGCAAAGAACTAAAACTTCCGAGAAGAAACCATGTTTCTTTTTTGTTTAGTTTTGAAGTTATTTAAAGTTATGCTGACGTCAGCAAATTTCTGTTTTTAATTGTTTATTTAAAAATAATAGTATAATTTACTTAAATAAGAGTTTTTATTATGGTAACCATTAATATCTAACTACATACAAAGTTTAAGGATTGTATCTACTATATATACAAAGAGAAATCGTTTTTTTTTCTATTTTTACAAAATTGCTATTTACTCCGTATTCCTGTCGATTCCGTATTTTATTTTAATTCGGAGCATGCATAATGTAGTTAGGTATAACATAAAATAAAAAGCGAAAATGTAAACAGTGGGACTTCTAAAATATTGCATTTCTAAAGTTTCCATAGAATTTCTATAGAAATAGGGTAGTCACATTTCAAACATTTTATTTTATTCAATTCAAATCTAATCATGTATTCAAGAAAATTGTTTTTGTTCGAGCCGTTTAATTTTTTTTACTCTTCGACATCCGAAGATACTAAAATTTCTTCAGATGGTAAAATAGCACTTTCATCATTATGGTTTTCTTCTAGTAAGTCCCCGTGATTTAGAAAATTTTCCGTTGATGATTTTAAAAGGCAAAGCACTTTTACAGGAATAACCAAACGCAGGTTTTTTTTTTGGCGACTACGAAGTGACATCATGGATAAGAATTGGTCTGACGATTCTAAAGCGCGGTTAAATAGGTCAAGCACGGTTGTCTTCCGGTTTAATTGTTTTTAATAATTTTAGTCTTAACTTTATTTATAACGGGAGTATATCTAAAATACTTAGTTTTTCTTTGGTGTAAAACTAAGTATTTAAGATAGGGATAAAATATAATGACCACCAAAATTATATACTTGACACCAGAAAAATAAAGTCTAAAATTATAATAGTACTAGCTATTTTACTCACGACTGCACTTCAAATTGTATTCGAACACCAAATTTAGTTAATGATCACCAAATCTTAGCGAGCAAATGATTGCGCTATTTCTACCTTAATAAAATCAATGAAAAATGACAATCGGTTAGGTTAGGTTAGAGCTGCGGCCATACAACGCCATACAACGCCAGAACCGAATAGTAAATTAGTAAAACATTTAGGTACTTTTGGTGATCATTTACTACTTTTGGTGATCATTTACTACTTTTGGGTTAACAATGATTTATTTGGAGTCATTTTGCTTAAATACGATAGCGAAATGTTAAAACTTTGGTTACCATTTTACATTAAAATGCGGGTTTAATTTTGGTGATCATTTCCAATTTTTTTCTGTTATATGTTACTATATCTGATGGTAAGTTAAACATAAGCCTGTAAGATATACTCCCGTTGGAGCAATTTACTTAAACTCAAATAGGTATATGTCTGTGAAAAGTTTCTGTTATAAAAAAAAGTATAATGTGATCTATGACATATGAATGTTTAAAAAAAGTAATAAAGAAATAGATAAAACAATAATATTTTATTTTACATCAAGAAATATAGAAAATTGGCAGTCTAAGTTATCCGAAAATTGTTATAGTAAAGTAGGTGACAGCCCTAAACACAAAAATAAAAGTTCAATAACTCGGAAGTCCCGCATCATGCACACCTGATTTTTTCATGAATTATAGCTGATTATAATACAAAACTATCTATGTTGAAAAAAAATGCGGATTCAATGGGACTAACCAATAATAAATATTTTTAATTTTGATAAAAAAATATTATTTTTCCTCCTATAAACGATCATTTTTAATTATATTTTTCTTTAAATCGGTAGGTATAATAGTCCTTTTTAAGAACCCATTTTATAATAATTGAAAAAACATAAACTTGAAATTAATAATGCATTTTAATGGTTTCTATGGAGTTTTCTCGATTTTTGAAATAACATCAAAACTAAACAAATAACAAACATGGTTTCTTCCCAGAAGTTTTAGTTCTTTGCTGGATCTACAGGATAAAGGGATAAAACATAGGTGACTGCAGATGAGGCAAAATTCCACAGTGTGCAGCGGTGGTATGCTAGTCACACCACGAGAAGAAGACCCTATCCACTAAAACCCCTCGGATACTCCTCCGTTCGCGAAGGTGAGGGACCCAGGAACCCATGGCTTTCAGGGTCAGTAACGTATTCATAACATAACATACATTTTGGCAAACAACATGACGACGGTTCTACAAAACTAGCAGGTTGTTTACTTTCCACTGATTTCCTTTTATATATAAATTTGTGAAAACCAATCATGAGAATATTATTAAGTGCCTAATATACATCAAAGACATTTTCGAGTAGATAAATCGAAATGAGAAATACGAAACCGTGTTCATATAGAATTTGAGATTAAAGGACGCATCATAAGAACATTATTTAAAAATATTTTAATGTCTATTTGAATATACAGGGTGTCCCAAAAGGTTACGTAGCTAGGAAGAGGGGTGATAGGGGTGGTCACAAGGGTCACCAGAAAAATAAATAAAAAAAATCCCCTCTGGGAATTAAAAGAATAAAAGGCATTTTTTTTTAAAACTAAAAATTTTACACCTTTTGGGGCGACTTTGCTCCCGATGATCTACAAATATTGGTATAATTAAAAAAAAATGCTGTTATGTTATCGTCAATAACCCTTTTTCAAATTGAAACAAAAAAAACAATACATATCTAAGCAATATTTTAAAGAAAATTAAGTTCTTGTCCAGTCAAGGACTTAGTAATTACGATTTTACTCAACTTCCTCCAAGTGTACTGAAAAAAAAAAGTACTATGCAACTCCAGCGAGTAACTTAAAAACATAGGTAATTTTATTACGATTCCAAAATGGTATAACACTTACTTGAAAAATTCTTACTAGGATATGTAAAAATAATTTTCGGGAACAATACCCCTGCAGAACAAAACATACCAATAACAATGAAACCAAACAAAACAAGTTTAAACAAGTTTGGTGAGTGAGAGAGACAGGAGATACATTAAGAAAGAGAAAAAGTAGGTAGGCCATCTCTGGTTAGTCAAATATGTAGTCGGTCAGTACATTACGATCTCTCGTTTACTGCGCATCCTTTGTATTCGTTTGTGTTCATTTTGTACTAACAACTTTGCTTCGCTTTCTGGACTTAATTATTTCTTTGTGATTTGGACATTGTCTGTCGACGAGTCTTCTTTTAAAAAGGACGGATACATGAATCTACACAATTTACACGAGTGGCACGTAGAAAATCCCCACCTACTTAGAGAAGATCGGTCCCAATATCGTTTTAAAGTGAACATGTGGACCGGAATACTAAATGGTAAAGTAATAGGACCCTTTGAGCTACCTGAGGCACTGACTGGCGCGGCGTACTTAAACTTCTTACAAAACGATTTACCAAATCTATTGGAAGATGTGCCGCTAGAAACAATGAGGAATATGTGGTTCCAGCATGATGGGTGCCCAGCACATTATGCACGTCCTGTAAGGGATTTCCTAGACAAAGAATACCCTGGTAGGTGGATGGGAAGGGCCGGTGCTATAGCGTGGCCAGCTCGTTCACCGGATTTAAACCCGTTAGACTTCTTTTACTGGAGTGCTATAAAAGAAAAAGTTTATGGAAAACCCATCACGGACTTGGCTGACTTGAGGGCGAGGATCACAGAGGCCGCGGAATCAATCAACAATAGAAGATTTGCTCGCCATATCTCCCGCTCATTTTTAAGACGATGTAGGGCGTGTATTTATGTTGGTGGTAGACATTTCGAGCATTTTATTTAAATAAATAATTACAATTTTTTTTTATTTTTGAGTTTCATTTAAAACTATTGCAATAAAATTACCTATCTTTTTAAGTTTTAAGAAACAGAATAAACATTTAAAAATGTATTCGCGTACGAATTTGAGACTATTGTTTTATTGGTATGTTTTGTTCTGCAGGGGTATAGTTCCCGAAAATTATTTTTACATATCCTAGTAAGAATTTTTCAAGTAAGTGTTATACCATTTTGGAATTGTAATAAAATTACCTATGTTTTTAAGTTACTCGCCGGAGTTGCATAATACTTTTTTTTTTCAGTACACTTGGAGGAAGTTGAGTGAAATCGTAATTACTAAGTCCTTGACTGGACATGAACTTAATTTTCTTTAAAATATTGCTTAGATATGTATTGTTTTTTTTGTTTCAATTTGAAAAAGGGTTATTGACGATAACATAACAGCATTTTTTTTTAATTATACCAATATTTGTAGATCATCGGGAGCAAAGTCGCCCCAAAAGGTGTAAAATTTTTAGTTTTAAAAAAAATGCCTTTTATTCTTTTAATTCCCAGAGGGGATTTTTTTTTTTTCTCGTGACCCTTGTGACCACCCCTGTCACCCCTCTTCCTAGCTACGTAACCTTTTGGGACACCCTGTAGATATATTGACTTTGACATTAACATCGACCTTATAAAGTATATTTTAAAAAACTTATATGAATATTAGACGAAAATAAATTCTAAGATTTCTTTCCGGGTCTGGTTAGTTGAGGGACTACCCTCCGTGCCTCGGAAATCACGTTAGGCCGTTGGTCCTGATGGTTATATATATATATACAGGGTGTCCAAGAACCTGGCGTCCAACTGGATTCCCACGATGCCCCAAGTTCTTGCAGTACTCAGAAAAATATTTTAAAAAATCCACCCCATGTACTTACAGAATTATACTGATTTAAAAAAAAAGGGGAAATGAGCACCCTGTGACATACTTTTGAATGCTGTGACTGCTAATGCTGATAATTTCGATATTTCTTGGAGGTTTTGTAATCTAGGGTATTGCTGTGTCTAAATAGAATGTAAAAATAAAGTACTTATTGTACCATTTTAAAATAAAATATTATTTTAACTAAAGGTGATATGGAAAACTATTGAATTTCGCAACTTTGACCGACTGTAGTGTAAAAAAAATGTACTAAAATAGTATGGCAAGTGACGTCAAATTTTGACGCGTTTATTCCTCTTTTTAAAAAGGTATAATACTTACACATTAATTTGAAAAAAAAAAATTTGATAATATTTTTACTCAACAACCCAATTTTTACGATGTCTTACAGAATTCTTAGAAAGAAAAATTTACGACGAATTGAATCTAACCTCTAAAGAATTACTATTGTATGCTCATAAAAATAACAACAGGCCTCTCAAAAAACAGGTTAGACCGTAAGGGACGGTATGTGCATGCATCTCACCATAGTGATTCGTTATTACAACAGGAGGGAGCAAGACAGAAACTATCTTTGCGATTTGCTGGTTCTTCTTTATGGTACCCCATTATTCAGGTAAGAGTGAGGGAGAAAAAGGTTAGAGGTGCGAGTGAGATAGATAGTGACGCTATCTGGGATCGTGCTATTTAGGATAACAGTACGGTCAGTACGCGTCACTGCCTCCTGCCGTTACTACGCACCTCTCTCTTATTGTTACCATTGATCACGTACTACGATTTAAAGCTTTGTTTATTGGACTCGATTACTCTTTGTGCTCTGGACTTTGAAACGAACTCTTTACGACGACCTTTGCCTGTGTTTGGACAGTTTGTGTTTTGTGTGTGCTACCATGGCGACCTACACTCCGCAAGAATACGCAAATATGCACTACATTTATGGAGAATGTAGAGGTAATGGACGAGCTGCAGCGAGACTTTACAGAGAAAGGTATCCGAGGGCTACGCGATATCCCGACCATCGAGTTTTCATTAATGTGCACAGATCACTATGTGACGGGCGGTTCCCCAATCAAGTAGCTGGTGAAGGACGACTCGTAAATGACTTCATACGCGATGAAGTTTTAGAGGCGGTGTCGGCAAATCCAAGCATCTCTGTGCGAGGAATAGAAGCTGATACGGGGATACCGAAGAGCACAGCACACAGTATTCTCCAAAAAGAAGAATATCATCCGTACCACGTACAGCGAGTGCAAAGTCTTTTACCTCGAGACTATCCGAGCCGAGTCGCGTTTTGTGAAACAATCCTGCAAAAACATCGAGAAGACGAAAACTTTATCGACAAAATTTTGTGGTCAGATGAATCAACATTTAAGAAGGATGGCTACATGAACCTACACAACTTGCACGAGTGGCATGTGGAAAATCCGCACTTGATGCGAGAAGATAGATCCCAGTACCGGTTCAAAGTGAACATGTGGACCGGTATTCTCTGTGGGAATATTATTGGTCCATTTGAGATGCCCGAGAATTTGACTGGCGAATCATATTTAAATTTTCTTCAAAATGATTTGCCAAACTTACTAGAAGAGACCCCACCAGATATGTGGTTCCAACACGATGGCTGTCCAGCACATTTTCGCGTATCCGTTAGAGAGTTTTTGGACGAGCAATACCCGAACAGGTGGATTGGGCGATCAGGAACAATCCCGTGGCCAGCCCGCTCACCTGACTTAAATCCGCTGTATTTTTTTTTCTGGGGAACTATGAAGGAGCTCGTTTATGCGAAGCCCATTAATGACATCGCTGACCTTCGTGAGAAGATAACACAAGCAGTGCAGGTGATACGTCAAAAAAGTTACTCGCGAAACATAAAGCGGTCCTTTTTAAGGAGAGTGAGAGCTTGTATTGCCGCGGGTGGTCAACATTTTGAACATTTATTGTAATAAAATATCTTTAAACTAACATTCTTTGCTTTTATTCTACTGGGAACCCATCTACCTGTGTGTATTTCCTTCTTGCTCACTCTTGGAACCGAAGTAAATAATAGTAGTAACATAACAGTTTCTAAGATAAGAAAGGGTCCGACAGTTACCGTTAGTAGGTAGGCACTTCGTAAAAATTGGGTTGTTGAGTAAAAATATTATCAAAATTTTTTTTTTCAAATTAATGTGTAAGTATTATACCTTTTTAAAAAGAGGAATAAACGCGTCAAAATTTGACGTCACTTGCCATACTATTTTGGTACATTTTTTTTACACTACAGTCGGTCAAAGTTGCGAAATTCAATAGTTTTCCATATCACCTTTAGTTAAAATAATATTTTATTTTAAAATGGTACAATAAGTACTTTATTTTTACATTCTATTTAGACACAGCAATACCCTAGATTACAAAACCTCCAAGAAATATCGAAATTATCAGCATTAGCAGTCACAGCATTCAAAAGTATGTCACAGGGTGCTCATTTCCCCTTTTTTTTTTAAATCAGTATAATTCTGTAAGTACATGGGGTGGATTTTTTAAAATATTTTTCTGAGTACTGTTAGAACTTGGGGCATCGTGGGAATCCAGTTGGACGCCAGGTTCTTGGACACCCTGTATATATATATATATATATATATATAATAACCGTATATCAAGGAACGGGCAGCAGCGTTTGATTGTGTGGTACAACATAATACTGCGGTCACCAATCCGCCTGCCAAGCGTGGTGACTATGGCCCTCCCCCGGGAGGAGACCCAAGTTCAGCACTGGACGTTACACCCGTATGTGTGTACACACTAAATCAGTCAATTGTGACCAGAAAATATAATTCATAAGTTTATTGAGAGCAGAAGTGTTTCATTGGGTCAGAGCCCATTCGTCTCCTAAAATTCGTCACCCAGCATAAAAGTTGTAGATTCGGCCCCTATATAGGTGCCCATTGGTCTCCTGGTAGGGGACCAATTAATATTTTAATAAAAAATATTATTTTTAAGGTACCCATTCGTCTCCTCTAATATATATACAATATAAGTTAAAGATTCGGCACCTATTCAGGTGCCTATTGGTCCCCTGAGATAAAATTAGCTATATTTTACATAAGAAACGGTTAACATAGTACACTTGTGAACAGTTTATTAACGGAATTAATTTAATAAATCATAACAGATAATTGAAATAAGAGATCCGTCATGATAATAATATAACCTGTCGATAGGCTTACGATGTAAAATTGTCTCACTACGAATGGCTTGTTAAAAAAACGGGTTACAAATAATAGATAAGGTGTTTAAAATTGGTAAGTACTCTCCAGATGTGCGCGGGGTGTGGAATGCCGAAGCGGGAGGGGTAATCTTAGCCAGAGTATCTGCGCGCGAGCAAATAACAAAGGCGTAGCCCAAAACAATAGACGCACGATGAAAGGACTTGCACCTGATTGGCTAACACCAGTACTAGACTACTTCGGCGTATTTATTCCAGGAATGTGTTACTACATTTAGTTTACTTATAGTTTCCAATCCAAGCGTACTGATTTTTATACTGTCTCGAGTGAAAGTTTACTCATTAGCGTATCCTGTAGGATTACTTATAAAATTTAATTAGTGAGTGAAGTGATCAGTGCATGTACGTGAAGCAAATATACGTAAGTTCTACTATTTACCTATACATCCCTATTTCAAAAGACTTACATGTATATAATTGGAACAATGACACAGAAAAAAAAAATTCAACTGCTGCTACTTTTTAAAAGTTACTATTAAATACTTGATTTTATTTTAAGGTAAAACATAGATTTTTAGTATGCTACTGTGTATGCACTCACATAATTTTCTATTTTGTATGATAAAATATTACTTTTTCTACTTTTTCAGTGAAAAATACTGTGATTTTAGCCAATTTTTATGTAGGTACTTCTAGTTACAATTTATTAGATTTAAGTTATTACGATTTTGCATGTAATTGGTTAATATACAAAAAAAAAATATGTTGATTTATCTAGTCTTCAATAATTACTGTGATTTTAGTATTTTTTTTGTACTGTTATAATTTTTTAGATTTAAGTTATTATGATTTTGCATGTATGTAGATATGTGTTCTATTTATTTTTGCAAATTTTATATTTAATGTTGATTTATATGATAGCCAATCAAGGCTGATTTTTATAAAAGAGTTGTATTTTGTTAGTTTCTAGGACATTGTGTTTTTTTATGTGTTAATCTTATTTGAAATAAACATGATATCTACCGAATTACTATATTTTTTATTTTAGCCTTTTCTGCGCGACTGTACCCGGACTACCAAGCTGCAGTATACACATATACATGTACTTATATAAGAAGAATGAATAAAAATAAATATTCTTCAGGGGACGAATGGGCCCCTCAAAAGTTCCAGGGGACGAGTGGGCACAGGGTGCGAATCTTAGGGGACGAATGGGCTCGGACCCGTTTCATTTCTGATTATGTCAATGAAAAAACTGCTTGGGAGTGAGTTGCTCTGAAACAATACTGCTTTATTAATAAATGTAAAATAAAAATAGGACCTCTGAGAGTGAGTCTGCCAGTTCTTCTTAGAGTTGTCACGTCCAGAACTGGTGGTAGAAAAAGAAAGGGACGCATCATAAGAACATGATTTAAAATATTTTAAAAGTATCTAGAAGAATTTTTGACTTTGACTTTGATTTCATGAGGAATTTTTCATTTGGGAAGTAATTTGTTCATGTATTACTAGAAATTGTATTTCTAGAATAATGTCTATTTATGGTCAAATATATAACCTAGAGCAACTAGGCAAGCGCCATTACATAATTATACAAACATGTCATCCAAACATCTATCTGGCCACACAAATATTTGCATTGTGACGACCGAATCTTAACGGAAAGACAAACATCTAATCTATTAATATGTCATCGTGGACTCAGTTTATTTTACTAATCGAAATAATATTATATTATACTATTTTTATTATATTAACTTTCCACGCGGTTATAATTGTATATCACTACATAGTATAAAACAAAGTGGCTTGCCGCTGTCTGTCCGTCCCTATGTATGCTTAGATCTTTAAAACTTCGCTACAGATTTTGATGCGGTTTTTTTAATAGATAGAGTGATTCAAGAGGTAGGTTCATATGTATGATACGTGCGAAGCCGGGGCGGGTCGCTAGTAATATATAAAGCTGAAGAGTTTATTTGTTTGCTTACTCTAACGCGCTAACCTCAGGAACTAATGGTCCGATTTGAAAAATTATTTCAGTGTTAGATAGCCCATTTATCGAGGAAGGCTTTAAGCTCTTTAATTATGAAGTTTTCGCGGGAACGGTAGTTACGCGGGTGAAACCGCACTCGGGAAGCAAGTACTTACATATACGGATGCCAGATCGCCGAATCTAAGCCGGACAGACACACAGGAAGTTTGGCCGGACATTTGGGTGAAAAAGCCGGCCGCCCTAAAACTGTCTAACTGACATATCAACCCACATCACGTGATGGGTGTTGATATGTCAGTCAGACAGTTTTTCTTACACTAAATAAATCAGACTACAATTAACTATTCAGCGTTATAAGTTGATATATATTATATCTCAAAAATAGCAAAATTTAAGTCAATAACGCCAACACAATTTTCTTATTCGACACGTTCATGTAATACAAATACCGTCCACAGCTTACGACCAAGTCGTAAAGCCAGATGTTGATGAACTACAAGACGCCCTGGGGAAATTAACTTGAGATAAGACGAAGTACACCAACTCTCATAAGTAGCGCATCTTACTAGATATACATATAACATACGAAGGTTACTTATGTTGCTGAGTGTACCTTGACCTTGATAACAATATAAGTTCAAGGTCATATACATGTTTCAACATTAGAACTGTTATCAGTCCCTATTAATTCGAGTACTTTTAATATTGTATTAAAAAGCAGTAAGTTATTCAATGCGGTATTCTTTTTGTTTTGTTTTTTTTATTAAATGGTAAACTTTACTGTAGAGTATTCAAACATTTTAAAAGTTTGTAGGTGACAAACTGTGAAGTAAAGCGATGATACAGAACAACCCTACATCTTAACTTATCGTCTTCAATCCTCCATTCATCGACTACTCTGATACAAACTTAAAGGTGGGGGCTTTTACGTCGTCTTCAAATTCCTCCATTAGCAATTTCTAGTTTTTTAAACCATTTTGGAGCCTGAACCGCAGTTTAGTTTCCGGCTTAGAATAGACTACCCTATACCTTCCTATGGGTGTCGTAACAGGCGACTTAATGATGTACACCTGATGGATAGACAGCATCAACTGTCAGCTGAAAGACACTCCCATCTTACTGCAATCACCAATCCGCCTGCCAACCGTGGTCATTACGGTAACATCCTTCAACCATCCTGGTTTGCCAAGGTCTGTCAAAGAGGAGCCTATAATCAGCAGTAAACGTAACGGTCAGTCCATGGTCCTCCTAAAGGAGAGGCTAAAGCCCTGCTCGTAATTTTGTCTGTGGATTTAGCAGTCTCTAGGCTACTTAAATAAGCCCTTCTAAACAAAATGTTAGAAACTTAATAGAAAAAAAAAACAAAAGTATAATACATATTTTGTTTCCTGCCATATCCTCTGCTCATTATAGATAATGATATCCTGTCCTCATATCAACAATGTCATGTACTAATTCCCTGCGAATTATTATCGGTTTGTAATACATATCGCTATGACCTTCATATGTCGAGTTTCTGTCAATCTAATGTGTTGACTGTACATAACCTTTATGACAAGCGGAAGGGCAAAGGCAATAATTACTCAACCCTTAAAGGTATGAAACGGGGACAAATTACAATTCTTTGCAATATAAAAATGTTAAAATTTTGTTACAACGAAATCTATATACTAATTATTATAATACATTACATTTATATATTAATATAAAGCTGTAGAGTTTGTTTGTTTGCTTGAACGCGGTAACCTCTAGAACCGAGTGATCAGATTTGAAAAATTATTTCAGTGTTAGATAATACCCCATTTATTGAAGAATTTAATTGTGAAATTCCTACCGGAACGACAGTTACGCGTGAAACCACGCAAGGGAAACAAGTAAAAAATAATAATTAAAATACGAAATGGTAACCAGAATTAACGAAAGCTAGAAATATAATATTGATATTATTTTATCATTGCGACTCCAATTTAGAGGCGACTCCATACTTATACCTAATTCCTTTGATCCCTCAGCAAAGATGTAGGGCCTGTACAATATTTTTCCATCTGAGACAGTCTTGAGCGATGGATGACAATTTAGAAAAACTAAATATAATTAAAACCTAGATAGTTCACAACGTAATTCAATACATATCTTCTACAAATCATCAGTTAGTTAGTTACACATGGAGTGGATTCGCAATCTAACTCAGCATTTAAAACCGCAGGCAGCTCTAGCATACCTAGTTACTAATAAAACGGATTTCACAGAAGATTTATCGTCCACTGTCTAGAAATGAAAACGCTTCAAAATTAATTAAATTTATTCCAGTTTTATGATAATTGCAAATGTGAAAACATATGTCGGCCATTTCCGTAACAAGACCAGTGCCAACAACTTTTTGATTGTGGGAAAGGATATTCATAAGTTTTATACCCCAATTTAGCCTACATAAACTGTCTTGAAAAGTCACGCCTTGTCTACGCGGACGCAGGGCGTCTGGCGTGGCGTTGGGCGGCCCATTCTAAATTCAAACATATGGCGTTGTATGAGAGAAGCTTTTGATGCATTCCCCAGTGTGACCACTGGGGTCTATACGAGCAACACCGTATTCCTGGTATTACCAGAAATACCTAAAATTAGGCATTTCTCGTGGCCACAAGCAATGCATCTGTAATTAAGAATTCGAATTCGTAAATGAAGCTTTAGGCGAAATTTTTCAGTAGTACTTTCATTTGCATTTGGTTGGTTGGGAGACAACCCTCCGTGCCACCTATGTTTCTCTTTTATACTCTAGTTACCAACCGCTTGGCAAGGCGTTTTTATTATTTTATTATATATATTTTGGTAGTATTTTTCTGTGAATTGATAACTATCAAGAAAAGACGACGTTAACGCACGGGGCACGCTTTCGATTGTTGCCTATGACATTGTCGTTAAAAATATTAAATACAACTTTTTAATTTACCGTTACTTTGCAAAGATTATTTTAACTCTATTTTGCAAAGAATATCCAGAAGCAACTTTAATCATCACAGTATTGATCATTTGGTAGTCTATTTCCGCCGGTTTTATAACTATCTTACCTTACCTCCATATATTTAGTACCTAACGGAGTATTCCACTTCCAGCACCAACATTTTTGAGCACGAATGGTTTTAGTGCCAAAACTGTTTCAAATAGCTTTACTACACTCTACGTCTGTCCTTTTGTATGCTTACATCTTTAAAACTACGCAACGGATTTTGATAAATTTAATTAATCGTGATTTAAGAGGAAGGTTTATATGTATGAGCATCGGTATTGCAGCCAAGGCGGTCGCTAGTTGATGATTAAACCATTGGTGCTCAAAAAAATTATTGCTGAATGAGGAACTCTCCAACCTTACTACTCTACAGATATAAAACCCTACAAACCCTCTTTATCATGAAAATCTGTACTCTTAACCTCTTTGCCCTAATCATGAATTCATCTTAATCACGATATCAAGCTTCGCGACCTTTACTACGACGTATGAGCGTCCGGTCCATCCAGTCGGAAATAATCTCACGAGTGGGCAGTTTTGCAGCCCGCCTCATTAGCATTTCAATATCGCAGTTGCGATAGTCTATCTTTGAAGTTATAGCTAGGCATAAATGTCTATGAGAATTCTGTGACACTGTAATCGGAATATTGAAGAATTATTGCCTGCATTACATTTGAGGATTATTAGATGATTATTTTAAGAAATCTTGTGACAATTATTATTAATTTGAGCATTTCAAGCAGCTTAATTTTTACAGAGTTTATTTTCGAACACGACGATCGTATTTCCCGCCGAAACCGGAAAAGAGCATAGACGTGCCGATGATGCGGTGACAATACATGCAAGGAGGTTCTTTATGATTGTATGATTAAAACAATGATCATCATTCTGCAGTTTTAACGTCAACGCGCACGATAGGAGATGGACCACGCCGAAGGGGGTTTTTGTCTGATATTTACGTAATTTATCAATGTTGAGTAGAAAAATAAGTATGGACTATAATTTCAACGATGTACCGAGTTAGGTATATCGTGGAAATTATAGTGGTAACGTTATTTACTGCTTTACTATCCAGTTAGTAAGATGCCTCCGCTAATAAGTTGAAATCGTAGAAGAGCGAGAAAAAACAAATGGTTGGAAAAAATTACACTTACTTAGATGTCTTGAACATCTTGAAAGTTTAATTTTTCATCTGATTGTAATTATTTTTAATTGAATTGATATACATTTTGGTCCTAATTAACAAAGTTTTTGTTATTAATTCCCATATATTTTCGCTGTTCCTTTTGATATTTATACTCTTAATGAAATCTCATAAAAACGATTCAATTAGGTACCTATAAAGTTTAAAGTATACCTATTGTTTTATCAATTTTTCTTAGAGTTGTCTTAAAAAAAAAGTGTAATTGAAGTCCGATTACGATGACACTAAATAACTTTTGTAAAAAGGGCATACATGGCTTAAAAGTTGAGAATCACTGTTCTAGATAGACAACCTAGAAGCAGGTACTGATCACGCGAATATTGGTTACGTGATAGGAAAGCATTCTAAAAGGTGCCGTTTTCAATTTATGGAGTGACATTTTGAAAATGGAGTAGGTATATATGTGACTTTATGATGAACAACTAATGGTTTGATCCCACTAACTAAACCATAGTAGCTTTCTTTGACCCGGTGAAGAGGCAAAAGCCTTGTGGTTAACTACATAATGTACGGTAAAAAAAAGTAGTGATCTCAGTGGCTACGGTAATAGCCTCTGAAACCTCTGAAACGAATGCAACAAAACGCTTCTCTCATACAACACCATAATAATATGTTTTAATTTAGAGTGGGCCGCCCAACGCCACGCTTGACGCCCCGCGTACGCGTAGACGGGGCCTAACGTTTGAAGTTTATGTAGGCTAGATTGGGGTATAAGCCGGAGTTTTAGATGCGATTCCTACGCTGAGGGCCTAGACATGTAACTTTTTACTGTTGAGTATAAATTCTGTTTGTCACGGTTTTGGTAATAATCATTATTAAGTTTATATCGTAATTTTCATATATTAGTCGAATGTATAGTGTAAATCATTTTGTCTTGCTTTCTTTTAGTAAGATAAAATTTATTATTTAACAAAAAATGCCTTCATTAACATAATCTCTGTAAATGATACTATCTACTGTTTAAGGGATGGCACATATTTAAGAAGCATCTTATATAATTTATTCGCCAAATATAAAGCAACAATCTATACAAATATATAAAGCTGAATAGCTTGTTGGTCAGCTCCAACTTAAAAAAATCTTTGGACTGACAATTATTTAGGAGACTTTGCTACTTCACCGGACATACCATTCTTGTACCCTTAACTGGGCTGTAGGTATGTTTAGAATTTATTGGTTTTGATCTTTATTACAAGTACATAAAGTTCAAAATATGGTGGGTTCTATATTGCCTCTAGCAAGCTTTGTTATCCAGGAGTAAAATGCTACATATATTATTAACGCGAAAATTTGTAAGTATATGGATGGATAGATGTTTGTTACCCTTTCACGCCAAAACTACTGAAAGGACTTGGCTGAAATTTTGCACCGGGATAGGTTATAAGTTGGATTAACATTTAGGCTACAAAACATCAAGCTCCGACTCACTGGAGCAGAGTAACGAGGGTAAAACCGCGGGGCTCAGCTAGTTGGCTATATTTATTTATGAACAACAAGAGTAATGCGGGTAAACCTGTGCATTGGCAGCTAGTAATTTAATAAAGTATCTTCCTCTACTATATACATATTGTTAATCACTTTCTTTATAATGACATACAGCATACTTAATGGTTCAAACAATTTGGATGATTGTTTGATCTTTGTTGTTTGGACATGGCTTACTACTATCACTACATAATACTACAAAACAAAGCTATATAATAATATAATAATGTATGTTCTAAAAGTAATCATATTTTCTTTGTATAATATTACTGCTTTACTATGATTAACAAAACAGCATTATGCAGCCATAGCCCAATGGGTACGGGCGTTGGACTTGTGATCTTATGGTCACCAGTTAGATCCCCACCCATTGAACCCACTTGTAACACAAGAATTTTAGCTTAGAATGAGAGGTTAACAAGAATACTAGTAAAATCCAAAACTCTACTAGTATTCTTTAAAAAAAAGAACATTTTATATAAGGTTTATTAATATATCATATACAATTTGTATGTACCCCTTCCTAGTAACTTTTTTTTTATTACTTTCTTTTGTAGGCTTACTTATCTTTGGGACAGATAGAATAGATAACATTATATATTAGTCTATTGGAGAACCATCTAAATTGAAGCAAAATTCGATTCATATTTAGTTATTTCTGTTTTTATTTGCATGACTTGGTTTTTTTTTGGCAGTTTAGGGACAGTACCAATTTTTTTAGGGTCATCATGCCTGCCCCCCACCAGTCTCAGAGCTGGCTTGTATGTAATATACAATGATGTTCTATTCAAAGGAGCTACCTCATTTTGAATAGAACTTCTATATATGGTACCTGAGCTTTAGAGACACCATGAAACTAAGCTAATTGGCACACTCCAACATGTCGCAGCTTTAATGTAATAGTGACACAAAATAAGGTTATGATTCAACACAAATTGATCCGTAATATCATGCGACTAAAATTCATTATCATTAAGTTACACATTTGGTTTTGTGTCACTATTACATTTAAACAGCGATGTGTCTGTCTCATTTTTGCACATGTTAATTTTCTTGCTGTCCTGTTTACTTTCTAGGCACAAATTTTGTCTTAACTAAATATTAACATGACATATCTACCTATCACTCCAATGGACAACCTTCCTTTGATGATGACGAGAAGGCTGAATACCTAGCTGATAGTCTGGAAACCCAATGTTCACCTAGTATTCTAACTGAAGATCCAGTCCACCTCACAGAGGTCAACATTAACATTGAACATAGAGCCACAATTCTCCTACTCGCAACTCTATACAACATTATTGGTAATATGTATATAAAATGAATATATAACATAAAATAAAAGGAAGTATGGTTCCCGGGAATACCAATTCATGGATAAACCCATTCATTGAGTAGGTATTACTTATTACATGCATTAAATAACTAAAACAAACTATTATATTATTATATTTGACCTAGCAACATAATAATAATGATTGAGTAATGCTTAGTAAATATTTATGATGCACTGGGCAGCATTTTTGTGTCATTAGTAAAATAATATTTTTACAAGATGTCAGGGACGATTCAATGAGTTTTGTATATCATTTCAACCTATGCAGAAGTGAAAATTTACATACAAATTTATATACTAGCTGTATATAAATAGCTTCCGGGTGTGGTTTCACCTGCATAACTCCCATTCCCGTAGGAACTTCATAGTTAAATATAGGCTATAGTCTGGATAAATGGGCTATGTAAAACTGTTTTTTTTTTAATCAGACCAGTAATTCTCCTCCAGTGGGCATAATCACAGGTCATTGTCCACTAAACAAACATCTTTTTAACATTGGTTACATGGACAGTCCCATGTGCATTGGCTGTTTGAGTGCTGAAGAAACATCGGCTCACATTTTTCTACACTGTGAGAGTGTAAGCGACCAGCGCACAGAGCATCTAAACAATCCAGAGACCATGGGAGAGGTCCTGAAATACATAAGATAACTCCTTAACTTCTTGATGGAGTTGGGATGGTATGGATGATCATATCATTCTCACATACAATGGCCCACTCATGAGGCTAAGTGTGGAAATGATAAGCTCAACTAAACTAAACTAGTTCACCTCCAAGCAACCAAACAATCTCTACTCTCAATTCTATTTCTTACTATTCTATTGTTAAATTGATCTACAATTTGGAAGAAATAAAAACAAGTCATTGAATCATCCAAATAAAATGTTCTTTAAGCCAAAGAACTTTGTCTATAGTATGCAACAAATACATTGAATAAATTACAGTGCCAAGTAGTTTGGGGTAATCTCCAGTGCTCAATTTATAAAAAAATAATTGTCATTAGATAGTTACATTATCCTGGACTAATATAGGCTATAATATAAGATACAGTTTCTAAAGAAATAGAATTTATGTGTGTAATGTGTTCTTACAGGAACAGAAACCATGAAAGATTGCTAATGTGTAATTAAAAAAAAACATTGACTAAAATTTAGTCTTAAATAACAGTTTCTTCAATTCTTAATTAAATTAATACAGAAGATCTGGTTGAGACAAACATACAGATTTATCGATTCATCATGATTGTAGAGCAATGATTGGCTGTAATAAATATTATTATTCTATAGTCATTATTCTATTATCACAACAAAGTCTTTCATTTGAGTTCTAGCATCTCCTAGTACTATATCATTTATTAATACGAATCTAAAGACAACTGTTATAAATAAAACTATAATCCATATTAATGTAATAATTATTCATTAACCAAACCTGTTTAAATACTTATTTAAATATTTACCTGTAGTTCTACAATGTAGAAACAATTTCCTCAATGGAACATCAAGCATATTATTATAACAACTACTTTTATAAATAGAATGACTTTGAATGTTTTGAATTTGGAATCTTGTTGCTAAGGATGTTTGTACAACATAGCATTATTACATTGGCTAATGTTAATGATTGAGGTAAATAAAAAGTAAGAAAGTTGTTTTTCAGATTCTAATGAACTAAGTTTCATAACTTTTTAAGATTATATCTATTAAAAATGAATAATTAAGTGGGATCATATAATAATAATAATAATAAATGTGTTATAAACGAAATCATATGAAACCTTCGATCAAACTTTTTATGTACAAGAATTGAGGGGCATTTGCCTTAGATAAAACTAAACTAATATAATAATAAGGATTAAGTTTGCAACATATTTCTGATGCCAATCATTACATTATATTCAAAATCTATAAAAAATAATCTAAATCTATGTATTACAAACTCGGTTAACGGATCATACCTAGAGATCATACATAATTCAAAATTAAACTTTTAAAATATTCATGCTAGGAAAACATACCCTCTCTGGCTTTCAAATAGACAGTGTTCGCGACGATATTCTCTAATTCCATCAGTTCCAGTGTGGCTGATTTTATGGTAGACCCTCCACGAAGCAAGGACCTGCCGGTGCGGCCGCTCTGCCGCCTTCCTACCGCGCACGGCTCTGCCCATCAATGTGTCCCGATCAAAACAACTGTTTAACCGGCAAACTTTTACACATAACACTATACACTGATACTACAGAACTTGACAACAACCTCAATGGACACAAACACGTCCACGACACTGCACGGGTCTCGACGAAACACAAATGCTAAGGGTGTGGTGGAAAGCTATATATCATATCAGTTTGTTAGCGGCAGACGGCGGCGAGGGCTTCGTACGTGCTGGCGGTCTCTGTAAACGGTTACTTTCTTTCAGTATACACGTAAATGGAGCACACGCCCGAATTACGCGAGTTATTGATGACGGACAGCAATACGCTACGAAATGACCACTTCTAAGTGCGGAGTTTTTGGTTGCCATATAACAATTAATAAAAACTACCTATTGGAGTAATTTTAGTAGTAGAGCGTGTCAAGTTCAGACTCTTTAGCAGTACGTATGTGTATGAAATTGTTGTGATTTTAAATGACATTGTGTTTATGAGATAGACATATAAAAAAAATGGTCAGTGGGTAGTCTTAGGGGCGGATTTACTAATACTATAACTAAATTATGTATGTAAAGAAAGATGCAATTTTATATAAAGTTGTGCTAAAAAACACGCATATTATGTTTTACAATGAATTCAAAAGAATTTTTAAGTAGTGAATCATTTGTTATTCTAAATACAATTTATCTAAGACAATTGCTATATTTTAATTATTCTTGTCTTAATAATCATTTGAAATATCCAAACAATAGTAGTTTTTTCTACTTTCATCTACAACTGAATGATACACAGTATTCGCTGTGAATACTATGAATAATTAATTTTCTATTTATAATTTAAATTGAAAACTACCAGTGCCTACGACTGTTGCCTACCAGTAAATTTCTTGGAGATTGTAAATTTTATTCTCAGTAATAGTGCTGTACCGAAGATAATTTTAGTGCGACTTGTAAGACGTTTTTCTGCTACGTGGCTGTTGGTTAGATAGACCTAACATTTTCATAATTAGAGTATTGTATTATTTTTATTATTACTCATATTTTTACTTCCATTTCAGGAGCGATTTTGTGTGGTGGCAATATTTTATACCAGTCTAACGTTTTATTTTGAGTTTCATTCCTATTTCAATATAGTATTTGGGTCAATTTTGATTTTCTGATTTTAGTGGAACATAAACAATATTAAATATTCAAATAATTCAAAATTAAATAAAAAAAATTAAACGGAAATATCGGTTTAAGCATGGAAACTTCAAAGTATTTACAATTGGAAAACATATTTTTAGATGGCATCCCCAACTAGGGATGTGAAATTAATGAAAAAGAATCGATTTAAAAAAATCTATTTTACGTTATTAAATTTAAATTGATTTATGAAAAAAGATTTTAATAAAAATATATAATTAAGTATTATGCGAATATTTTTTTACATTTTTTTATAAATTTTAATGCTTTTCATATTCCAGTAATAAACCTAAGAAATTAATATTAACAATTTATTATATTAAAAATCGAGTAAAATGAAATGAGTAAAAAAAAGCCAATAGGGAATATGCACATGACTCCAACATGGCCAAAATAATTTTATTTGTAATCTTATAAAATTACTTTAAAATTCATGCGTGACTATGGTAAAAGATCCGACGGAATGACTTTGATTCCCTAGAAGATGGGGCGGCCTCTAGTTTGGGATGCTACTTGCGTATACACCCATTCTTCGTCCCATCTTCCAGCAACTAAAAATAGGGCTGGGGTGGCGGCGGAATCAGCTGAAAGCCTCAAAAGGCGAAAGTATAGTACCCTCGATAGTGGGTACCTACTTATTTGAACCTTTTGTGGCTGAGACGCTAGGGCCGTGGGGACCAGGCGCCCATCGAATTTATAAAGATTTTGCTGAGCGTCTGGTCGAAGCCACATGTAACCAAAATGCTGGCCTATATTGTGGCCAAAGATTAAGAATTGCCATACAATGTAGCAATGCTGCCAGCATTTTGGTAACGTTGCCAACTGGTAGTGGTTTATTAGATTAGGGTAGGGTTTTTTCATTTTAGGCTTATCATACCTACTTATTGTTGTTATTTATTTAAATTAACCTAATTCTTGTACTTTCAAAATAAAGTTCTTTAAAATTTATTATAGCTACTTTAATAGTCACATTTAATCATCAAAATGTGGCTTTTTTAAATTCCCTCACAATTTGTAAAAATGTCGCAACGCTATTGGTGGAACAAAACGTGACGTCAGTCACGTCAATTTACTCCCAACGTCTTCTGTCAACAGGTTGTTCATATACCTAGTTGTTGTCATTATTTGCGCTGTTTCGCGGTTGTTTCATATTAAGGTATTCGATTTCTGTGTTATAGTATTAACATCGATTGGGTGTAATCTGACGTCAAAACGATCGCGTTTAAATCGCCCGAAAATTATCGTATTTTTTTTGGTTATGTTTATTTATTTTTCGTAGTGTAATAATCTTATATTTGGTTATGTCTAGTAGAACCGTATAAAAATATATGCATATTCCCTATTCAAAAATAAAACTCAAAGCGAATATTCCTTTAAACTGTATACACACTTACTCACTACACTGAAACAAAATTCATACTTACATGCCTACAGATGGCGCCGTCTTTTATATAATTAATAAGTAAGTAATGCACTTAAAGTTTTTTAATATGTTTATGATATTTGATTTATTCTGAAGGAAGTTTTCCTTCAAGCTCTTTCATTCATCGCATAAATAGCGTGCTGTTTATGAAAAACGATTTAAACGCATAATTTATAATTAAACAATAATTTATAATATCGATTTATAAAAAAACGATTAATAATACTATAAAAACAATTATAAGAAAATAATTATCGATTTAAATAAAAATCGATTATCTTTTGACATCTATCCCCAACCCATGTTTTTGGTGGTCGTATGTTTTGAGTTTTTGACATAAGCCGCGAAACATGCGGCATGCGGGAATCATCGCAAAAATCTGAAATCTATCTGTAATAATCTAGAAAGCTTTAAAATTGTGAATAATATGTCCTCAACAGAAAGGTTTAAAGTCAATCATTTAAGAAGTCATTAAGTTAAATATTAAAAGTCGTGCACCTTACTTTTAAAGATCTTATTTAACAGTTTAATTTGTAAGTTTTTGTAGTAGTTTTTTAAGTAAAAAAACTTTCAAAGTCTTCAACATGGAGACAGAACCATGTAATGTATGTAGCGGTACTGATTTAAAGTTGATAGATGGTTTTTACTATTGCGTTGAGTGTGGGACACAAAATACAAACGTTCGAGAAACTATCGTGGAGCAGAAAACGTTAGGAGATGGCACCTTTGGTGTTGGAACTAAGAGGAAAATACTTCAGCTGGAAGATAGCACTATACAGAGTAAGTCAGAATATCATACCTATGTTTGTAACAAAGAAAAGTGGATTTGGACAATGATATGTCAGGTGCCAGGAAAAACATGCTATAGGGTACACACTGCCGTGATATATCTATAATGACGTTCTCCACCAAACCCGTAGTGGTAGATAACGGCATTATAGATATATCACGGCAGCACAGTACGAATAATTGGATGAGACTATTAGGGCAATCAGATTAGCAGAAGAAGAGCTATACACAAAAGCAGGCCAAGTGCAAGTTAAATTTGTGTGGAGAGGGTAGGGTTCTATGCAATTTTCAAAAGTTTTTGTAAGGCAATATCAAAGATGATGATTATTAGATTGAGATTTAATCACTTACATTATATTTAATTCTTTAACATTGATAAAGTATGGTAAAATTAAATAAAAAAAAAAACTCAATAAAACAGATTTAAATAAAACAGGTTAACAAGAATACTAGTAGACAGCAATAGCTCTTCTAATAATATTTAATAAAAAAAGACTAGTCATCCAGCCAGTTGCCCACAAACATCTTCTGTTAATAAAACCTTTTTGTTATTACAGTGAGTGGAGAATGGTACAAATGGCATGCTTTTAACTTCATATTATCTAGTTTGGCCGATGACCTTATAACTCTTGGGGCTAAGCCTACGTTCAAAATGAAGCTGCTATGGATTTGGACTAGATATGTCAAGAAATATCAGAATAAAGAAGAATTGAGGTAAGTAAACTTATTGAAGTTTATTAATTACTATCTTCGCATGCTGTTTCAACTTCGTTGCTGTGGTTCCTGTGGGAATTTCATAATTAAGTATAGCCTATCTTGAGTGGGGGATTTACCCTAGAGGCAGTTGGGGCAAGTGTCCTGGGCGGCAAATATACTAGGGTGGCAAAATTTTCAAACATGAAAAAAAATTAAGTAAAGTTCCAGGGATAGGGCGGCATTTTCTTCAGTGCCCAGGGTGGCACTAACTTTAAATCCCGCCCTGTCTATGTTACTCCTTTGTGTATTCCAGTGATTTCCATGGGAATGCATCTATTTATTATACTGTTTATATTAACTGAATCTCTATTATACTGTAATGTAAACAATTGACCTTTAATTAATTATACCAATAAAGATATAACCTTAGTCATCTGACATGCAACCAGCTCCCGGTCATTAGTTCAACCCTGTATCTGTCACGCACTGGAGCCAGTTGCTATGAAATACATAGGAACCTATTCTCAATTTTGTGTTATTACTGTAACAACATGTTAAACCAAATTTTAACCAAAATTCAAAGTAGAAACGGAGAAATTCCAATTATAGTGATTCATGAGTTAGCATTCCCCTGTCTGTCAAGCAACCCCGGCCTTATAGCTCAGTTTGCCATTTTAGAATACATAATTGAAATTAACAAGTGAAAGGTAATAGACATATTCATTCCTGAAACCTAAACTTATTCCAATATTGAACGGATACAATTTCTGTAAGATCAAAAGCCCTCAGTCCTCAAATAAATATAGTTTTCTATATTTTTTTTAAATTTACAGGTCAACAGAAAAACCGGATGGTGATAACACTGATGCACACCTGACAACATTTTTTGTTGAAGAAGGAGACAGCAACACTGTGTCAGAAAATGATGATGAAAATATGTCTAAAACAAACAAAAACATGATCACTAAAGATATTAGTGTCATAACAAGAGGAGTAGTTGTAGCCATGTTGTATTTAGCCCTTAATTTGGACCAAAGTGATATACAGCTTTCGCATTTAGATAGGTTTATTAAAGAAAAACGTTTAAATGTAGATTTAGTAAAAAAACTTGTACCCAAAGAAATCCCCCTACTAAAAATACCAAGATGGAAGAGTTTTTTAAACAGCAGATTACCTACAACTCATGAATTAAGAACAATTACTATTTCTTTGCTTAATCAATTAGATTTAGGTTCTCCTATTGTACCTAATTTAAAGACAATTGTAGACAATTTTCTGTTAGAACTTTGTTTGCCAAAGGAATTGAAACCTTTGATTTGTTCGCTAATGTATTTGAGACCTTGTTACTTTCTTGATATGGACAACAAAGCTAAACAGATTGCCAGAAGACTTCCTGACTATGAAGTTACTGTTATGTCCTATATCCTAGTTACCTTAAAACTGTGTTTTGGTTTAGATGGCAATTACGAAGTTAAGTTGTCAGAAGTAATAGATAAAATCAATGAAGAAAGAGATCTTTCTAAATCACATAAAATAGGTAAATATTCTGAACCAAGTAACAGATTGTTTTCATTCAGAGAATGGTGTAATTATTTACAGTATAGGAAAATTATGTTGAGCAAACATAGTCCTCTTATGATGAATCAACATTACATGGATATTAATGATTACTCATATTTTGAGCACTATGAACACACTGATACAGATAAAAAAGATAAACGTAAAACCAACACAGATCTGATGGACAAAATATCTATAGACATTATTAGTAAAATTCCTTATGAAAATGATGCTAACGTTATTGCTAAATCATTATTTAACCCTTCTCTAACACCTTTATCTGAGTATACTGATTTAATCATAGAACAATCGCAAGATTTAGACAAAAGATTATTATTAAGTGAAGATTTCACCCAGTATTCACTCAAATATGCCTGTGAATATTTAGACTTAAAAGATTTTACTACTGGAGAAAATTTGATAGTAGGCGTTAGCGAAGAAGGTAAAACTATTAGCAATGTTATATCAGGTTCGATTGTAACTAAGAAGAGTAAACCTAAAATGGTGTATGTTAAAAATTGTGAGAATATTAATTGGAGAAAGACTAATCCACCAACTATGGAACATATTGTGTGTGATGCAACTACAACCGATGCTGATAATTTGTCTCAAAGTGTGACCAATGACAGAGAGAGTGACCACGGTTATGACTCGGACCCTATTCCAAATGAAAGTAAAGATATAACTGATATAAATGGATCTCTAAATGACCCAAGTCTCATTGATACAGATGTTACTGATAGAACAAATTTAGATGAACAAGTATCTACCATACAAAATGATGAATGTTCACCAGAACGGTCAGACCATCAAAACCCACAAGAGGAAACAACTAAAGAAGTTTTGATTGAAGAAGAAGATTTCAATAACAATATATTTGATGATTTATTTGAAGATTTTGATTTGAAAGATGAACCACAAGAAGAACCTTTAGAAGACATAGGCTTCCACAACGAAGAGCCGATTTTACCAAATAACGATATTCCCAATGAACACGTTGACAATCTAAGTGATTGGTCAAATGAAGATTTTGTTCAATTTAATCCTGCTACATTTGACAGGCAGAGGACAATCAAAGAATGTATTTTAGCTGCATGTAAGAAGCATAAAATTCCTATTCCTTCTGAATATAGAATTAGAGAGCCTAGAAGACGCAGAACTGAAGGTATTATCACCGATGACGGTGAACCTAAGCCTAAAAGAACTAGGCTCAAACCAGGAGAGGCAAAGAAAAAAGTTGAAGAACTAATAAGTACTTATTACAATAATTTACAATTCGATTTTATGCACAGAATGCAAACTGAAGTTAATTTGGCTATACAAAATCCACGTGTTCAGGAAATATTGAATGAAAGCGCTCCGATAAATATAGAAGAAAATTTACCACTGTCTGATGCTAACTCTATAGTAAGTGGTAGAGAAGATTTAGAATTAGGGCAAGGAGAGGAACCGTATCAATCAATATCAAATAATCATGACATCACTAATGTTCAAACATTGGAAACCACTAACAGAACGGATCTAATGTATGAAGACGACAACGAAAATTTGGAAGACACTCTTTTTGACGAAGACGATGAAATGAAACTAGATGACTTATTACCAAAAAATGATCCTAAATTCGATACAGAAAAGTATAACACTGACCAGTTGTACATTAAAATTAAAAAAGACCCGGATGATCAAGAGAATCTGGATCTTTTGGCGATAGAAGACCCAAATTTAGAAGCAATTCTAGTCAAAAAAATAGAAGAATGTGAACACAATAAGAAATATAATAAATTCAAAGCACAAACGAAAGTTTATGAAAAGGAAATGGACGACGTGTTTGACTCCGAGGATGAAGATACATTATTTGCAATAAAAGAAGAGAAAAGACTTATTGAGGAAATGGAAAATTATGAAGAAAGTTTCGGAAGTTTAATAACTAAAGAACAACTTCAAGAATACAAATACTGGTTTAGACATTACGACTCATGCTGGTTAGCTAAGGCGACAGACTTACACAAAACATTTGACGAAGAATTGAGACAAAATACTCCTACTAGTTTCTATTTCATAATTCAAGAATGCGCAGGAATATTGAATTGTTCTACTTTTTATTTGTACAAAAATATGCAGAGACTGGAACAGTATTTGATGGCAAAAGTTAAAAATTGTCCTGTTGGAGAGCAGTCTCTATTTAATGATAAGAATGAAGAATGTTCTTCCAATGAGAAGGTGACTTAAAAGTGATGATAATAACCTTTTTAAAATGCTTTGAGGTTACCCAGAAGCATGTAAAATGAATGTTACATGCTTCTGCTGATTAAATACTACATTCTGCACTTGGGGCCTTGGACCCTGATTGTAAATAAGGGCCGGTCGCCGGCCGCTCGGATCAGGCGGGGATGATATAGATATCGAGGGACTTAAGAAGTCGGAGGGTCTATTTCTTAGAAGATATAAAAATAGGACCTTTGTTGTATAATTTCTTTCTTTTTATTTTCTAAATCTCACTTCTGTCCGATATTCGTATTAGGTTTGTCCATTGAATAACGCGTTGTCATTGATGCGTGATGAATTGCATTCAGTGCTTTTTGACTACCTAACACCAAAAAAGTGTGGTTTGAATTAGTCAACCTTTTTAATTGACAACTTAATCGAAGAAAACATGTAAGCTATGATAAGTATCTATATACTAGCTGCGCCCCGCGGTTTTACCCGCGTCACTCTGCTCCAGTAGGTTGCAGCGTGATATTTTGTAGCCTATATGTTAATCCAGCTTATAAACTATCCGCGTGCAAACTTTCTGCCAGATCCATTCAGAAGTATTCGCATGAAAGAGTAACAAACATACATACATCTACACATACAAACTTTCGAATTTATAATATTAGTAGGAATGTATCACATACTCGGCTAAGGCTTTTGAAAATGACTGGCCCTTTTAGTTGGAGACTTGGACATCTGTTTATTTTGTTGTTTTATTATCATTGTTTTAAAACATTTTATAATGCATTGTTGTTTATAGTAATTTAGACCTCAGAATCATAGTGGCCGATGTACTATTATCTTCATTTGGTCGTAAGTGCCAGTTTACGATTAAAGCACATACAACAAACGTTTCTCACGTATTAAGGTATGGCACATGCGACCTTATGCTTCTGAGCTCTAGATATGGTTGCTCTAGTTATTCTTTTATTTGTATATGTTACGGCTAATATCCGAAGTGCGGCTACACCTAGTTTTAGCCGGCTATTACTAGGTGCAGCCGACCCCATGCGGCTAAAATTAGATCAACCTCAATAAGTCCTTGTTCAACTCCATTGGTTTAGATTTAGGTTTTTTTTTTATAACCACCCTAACACTTTTTTATGTAATGCATAGGTATTGTTTAATTTAATTAAAACCTAGTTCTAACCTTTTTTTTTTTTTTTGTTGACCGGTGGGAAATGCAGTTACGCATTCGACCACCGCCGTTGTGAAAACAACGGCGGTGGGATATGTGGGGACTCGCCCTCTCCAGTGCGTGGTATGCTGCTCATACCACGAGGAGAGGACCCTACCGCCACTAAAACCCCCCGGGTACTCCTTCTTCCGCCATGAGTGTGAGGGCCACCGGGTATCGCTGAGAAGCGCTTGCATTTCCGGTGAACCCCCACGGCGGCCGTCCGCAGTTTGGATGGTGCCGCGGACTCTCCGGGGCCACTTTGTATGTGGCCCGTATAACCATTAACGGGACGCCCGGAGTACTCAGGCGTCCCTCCTCCGCACGGGTCAGCCTCTATAGGGAGCAGGGCCCATGTTCCCTACTCCCCGAGGCCGAGCCTAAGGCGGCATGCGACGGGTCTCAGCCCGCCGCCTGCGGCCAACACGCCGCCTGCGAAGCGGGTGTGCACCGGGATCTTCCTCCCTTGCCCGCTCCGCAACCTCCTTCTGCGACATGACACGTCCACAGAAGGAGGCAACCGCCGCCCACGACCCCTCACTT
The DNA here is from genome assembly GCA_947037095.2 of Nycteola revayana. Classification (NCBI taxonomy): domain Eukaryota; kingdom Metazoa; phylum Arthropoda; class Insecta; order Lepidoptera; family Nolidae; genus Nycteola; species Nycteola revayana. Next base: position 12,484,420 of record OX344851.2, on the reverse strand, counting down.
TCGACCATCTTAGAGATGATGGTCGGCAGCGAGAGGTCGGAACCCACAACTCCGATGAGCTCAGTACGCTCATCGGACCACCCCGGACACACCTCGACGGTGTGTTGCGCCGTATCGTCCGGCTCCCTCTGTGCCACATTGCACAGGTAGTGACCAAAACAGCCATGGCCTGATACCACCTGTGCAATGTGGTAGGTCACATCACCCCATTTGCGACCAGCCCACTTTAAAAGGTGGGGCCGGATCGCCTCAATGACGCGTGATTCGCTCCCAGACGCGGCTTCCAGCCGCTCTTGCCAACTCCGGAGGGTCTGGCGACGGACTTCACTCCGCCACCGTGCAATGCCCTCCGGGAAGGGGTCGCGGCCAGAACGCGCCCCCTCACACCTCCGCCAGTACGCGGCGGCCACCTAGTTCTAACCTAGTTGATCTAAGTTTAACCGCATGTGACCACATGCGGCTGCACCTAGTTGTAGCCGGCTAAAACTAGGATTTTTTTAATTTTTTTTATTAAATATAGGCTTACGTATGACCATAATCTCGCTTGTGGAAGGCGAAGATAAGGCCTATGATGATTCACGCGTGCCTAGAAAGTGTCTGTTCACTTTAGCTTTAAATATGTCCAGATTATAGCGTTCCGGAAAAACTGACCCCGGCAGAGAATTCCACTCCTTAGCCGTCCGCATTATGAAAGAAGAAGCAAATCGCTTCATGCGTATTGAAGGAATGTCTACAACATAAGGGTGAAACCGCTTGCCGCGCCTGGTCGTCCGGTGATGGAAGGGTGAAGGAGGTATCAGGTTATGTAGAACCTCCGCACACTCCCCGAAATGTAACCGATAAAAAGGTGTAGCCGCACTTCGGCTATTAGCCGTAACATATATATATAATGCAACCGTTTATGTCTGGGGTATCAACATATACTTTAAACCAATAAAAGGATTGTGCGAATTATTGGTACACAGTTATTACTATATAGGCATCCGCTAAGATAGGATTTTCCAAAATAAATTTGCTACAGTTAAAGAACGTATGTTGATACATTGTATTGTTCTTTAATATATTACTTATCGTAGAAAGATCCGCCATATTGCTTAATTGTGTTTAACTTATAAGAATGAGATGTTTTATTTATGACTGTGATAATAATAAGGAACTGAAATTATTTTAATATTTTTAAGTGTTAAGTAAGTGGTACTTGGGTACCCAAGTACTGTTATGAGAATTTCCTAATAAATGGGTTTTAAAAAACAACTGATTTTCTTTAACGTTTCCAATAATAGAGAAATTTTGAAAGCAGTTTTGTATGGAACCGAGCTCGGTTCCATACAAAACTTTCAAGTCTGAGAAATAAAGCGTCAGGAAGGCAGTTTTAAGTGCTATGCAAAGCACATGTAAATATCCATTAATTTTGGTATTATTCTTAAGGATAAATTCGTAGTAACATATTATTTTTTTCTCAAATTTAATTGCAGTCTTACTAAGACTCAAAAGATCAAAAGCCACAGGTACTATGAAAAAAAAAGAAACAATTCAGGGTTACCAACTTATGAGAGTTCTCCCTGTTGATGGAATTAATTTACGGCTTTAGATATTTTAAAGTATATTCTTGAGATGCAGGCAATTTTGTAGATGGAAAAAATAGAAATTATTATTTAATTTGTTCAGACTTATCTATATAAATCAGATTTATTACAAACTAACAAACGAGGGATTCCAGTTCATATCACGTTTTATGGGGCTTTCAGGGATTTCTATTTTTAGTACTTAGCATCACAGATTAGACAATAATTGCCAATTTTCAAGTTAGTTGAAAAATAAAGTAAAAAATCGTGTGATTGTTTCAAAATATTGAATTTATAACAAGAAAAATAATAACGCAAAGATATTTTCAAGATATTATAACAATTGCTCGATTATTATTGCCTATTTATCTAGTAATAACAACATAATTTCTATGTTATTGTTGTCAGCGATATATTTGGCTGCATTGCATTTAAATAAACTACAATTGATGTTTTGTTTATACAACAATATAAGTATTTTAAACTAAAATTAATACAATAACTATATTACTATCTTTGAATATCGTTTTCAAAGATTCCTTGATCGGCCGGCTTGATCTAGATTAAGGGCGTGCACAGCAAATCAAACGAATGCTTAGTTAACATTTACTGATTGGTTTACAATAAAGTGATAAACTATTAAAAATTTTATGGTGTTATGTCTGTGACCGTGAAAATTGAACTAGTTTTAGAACCAGACGATCAGATGTTGGGTAAGAATTTAAAAATTGGGTTTTAATTTGAATGTTATAAGTATATAATGTGAACCTCCGTAGCGTAGCGGTATTTGGGACAACCTCCGTAGCGTAGCGGTATTTGGCTCGCTTTAAATCCCGGAGGTCGTGGGTTCGATCCCCACACCGGACAAAAATTCTTTGTGTAAATTCTAAGATTTCTTTCCAGGTCTGGTTGCTTGAGGGACTACCCTTCCGTGCCTCGGAAAGCACGTTAATCCGTTGGTATCAAGGAAGGGGCAGCAGCGTTTCCTTGTGTGTTACAACATAATACTGCGGTCACCAACCCGCCTGCCAAGCGTGGTGACTAAGGCAACTACCCTCTCTTGGGAGGATGCCCATGTTCAGTATTGGACATTATACATGCTGATGATGAAGTATAATGTTAAGTGTTGTTGTTCGTTGCTTTGTTTGTTTGATTTCCGGCTTAGAATAGACCATCCCATGTCTTCCCATGGGTGTTGTAAGAGGCGACTAAGGGACATACAACTAATGGATGGGTAGCATCTATCACCTTAAGGATACTCACCATCTTACTGGGATCTAACTTTGGCAAGATCCGGCAACAACCCTAATTAGCCAAGGTCTGTTAAGAGGAGGCTCATGCTCAGCAGTGGATGTAAACAGGTCAATTGTTCAGTGGGTAGCACAATTATTATGAAATTTATTTATCAAACTTGAGAAAAGAAAGCAAGTTAACGAAAAGGGTTCTTTCTGGGTGTAGTTGAGTAAGATAACTGAGTCAATTACCTTCCTTACTCTGGAAAGCATATTTAGCCATTGCTCCCAACTATAATAACAATTGAATACTGCAAAACAGGCAACAGCATTTCCCTGTGTGTTAGAAAATAAGACTGCAGTCTCCAGGCATGCCCGTCAACCATGGTGACTTTGTCATTACCTTCCTTCTAAAAGTGGTCCATGTTCATCGGTGGACAACATGATAATATATAATCTTATGTACCTATATCATCATTTCAGCTGTAGGACGTCCACTGTTGGACTTAGGCTTCCCTCATAGATCTCCAGTTGTTGCAGCTAGAAGCATTACCAAATTATTGTTATTAAATTAATAGACATTAATTTTTGTATTATAATACACTATCTACCTACATCATTTACCTAATGAATTCCATTATCCATCCAAAAGTTGTCTGGAAGAAATTGCTTTATGCAATAAGACCGCCCATTTTACTGTTTCATATTATATGTTCTTTGTCCTGTTTACTTACTAATAATAATAATAAAGCCCTTTATTCTGAAATAAGCAGTTACAAAACAATATACGTAATCTATTTCGACATATCTTTAAAAACTAAGTTTATTATAAAATATCACTAATTTCAGTGTGCCTTTTGGCATAGGCCTCCTCCAAAAACTTCCAGTGGCTTCTGTCATTTGCAACCCTTATCCATTTTGCACCCACAGTCAGTTTCAAGTCATCTTCCCATTTAATTTATTGTCTTCCTCGATTTCTTTTTCCGTCCCACGGGTACCATTCTGTTATGGCCTTGCTCCATTTACCTTTATTGTCACGCATCATGTGGCCAGCCCATCGCCACTTTTGCTGGTCTATTTTGATTAGAATATCCATCAGTTTCGTTTTCGATCTTAGGATGGTATTTTTAACCCAATCTTGTCTACGTGTGCCTGTAAAACTTCGCTCCATTGCTCTTTGGCATACGGCTAGCTTTTTCCTGAGCAATTTTGTTAATGACCAAGTCTCGCAGCCATAAGTTAGACACGGTAGTATGCATGTATTTAAGGTTTTTCTTTTTATTGCCATTCCATGGTCTTTGGACTTCATGATTTCCTTTAGGGCCCAGTATTTTTTCCATCCCATAGCTATTCTCAGATGAATTTCTTATGCATTTTGTTCTTCATTTGAGATAACCTGTCCTAGGTATATGTTTTCTTCAACATATTCAAGGTTTTCGTGTCCAATTTTGATGTTCTTGTGTATATTGTTAGTCATAATTTTGGTTTTCTTGAGGTTCATTTTTAGTCTAACTTTCAGGCTTTCTTTATTTAGACTTTGGATCATGATTTCTAAAGTATTGGCTTTCTCCTCGAAGAGAACTAAGTCATCTGCAGTCCTGTTTACTTATGTGTGCACAATAAAGAGTATTCTGTTCTATTCTTTTTATTTATAGAACCAGAGACTTTTGAAGGTGAGGCTAGTGATGCCAGGGACCAGTCACAATGGTCAGACAACCAACAGCTACATGCAGAACTTCAAGATATTTGTCAAGTCAACATGAAACAGGGGATGTTTGCTGTTTCTGACTTGGTTGAAGTGAAACTTGAAGTTAAAGAAAATGAAGGTAATATTTATTTTGATTTCAGACGTTTAAAAAAAGGTTCTTATTTTTTTTTGTAAAAAAAAGCTTCCTAGCAATCTTTTGCAGTCTACTAGTATTCTTGTTAACCCCTTGGGCTAACTTAAAATATGCTTGTGTTATGAGTGGGTTCACGTTGGTAGTGCTATGGGTGGGGATCGAACAGGCAACCATAACATCTCAAGTCCGATGCCCCTAGCTATTGGGCTACGACAATGGCTATAATATGGGCTTATAATTAATAGAATTGTTCTTATTTCTTCTTATTCAGGAGTGATTTTACTTCATAGAGGTTTATTGTTAGTTCTTAGTGCCCAGTTGTTTCCTGCTATCTCTTTTGTTCTTATCAAGCCATCTTTCATACATAGATATATACATTCACCCCTCTTTCCCATAGGGGTAAGCAGAGACCACTTGCTTTCGCTTCCTACAATGTTTACATACCACTTTGGACTCCTACACATTAATTAATCTCCTCATGCATGTCCTTCGGTTAAGGGTACTTCTAACCGGGCCTTTCTTAAGAACATCCCTAATTTGGATGTGGATGTCCACCTTAGTTTTCACCTACCAACATGTCCATTCACATTCACCTTATAATTTTACTTGGTAGTCTTCTTTCATTCATTCTCCAATTTAACATACCTTTCTCAATCATTGTCACTAACACAACCTCCGTAGCATAGTAGTATTTGGCTCGCTTTAAATCCCGGAGGTCGTTTTGTGTAAATTCTAAGATTTCTTTCCAGGTCTGGTTAGTTGAGGGACCTCGGAAAGCATGTTAAGCTGTTGGTCCCGATTGTTATAACATCATCTATAATAATCGTATGTCAAGGAACAGGCAGCAGTGTTTGCTTGTGTGGTACAACATAATACTGCAGTCACCAATCCGCCTGCCAAGCGTGGTGACTATGGCAAATAGGCCCACGTTCAGTGGACGTTATATGGGCTGATGATGATGATGTTGACCTCTACTTTCATATCAACAACAACAAGCCATTTATCAGCATCTCTGATCTCCACATTATTATCTATATCCATAGAGCTCAGAAGCATAAGGTTGGATATACTATTATACTTCAGAAGCATTTGGTCGTAAGTGCCAGTTACGATAAAGGCACATACGACGAATATTTCTGACGTATAAAAGCGCATCCGACGTTATGCTTCTAAGCTCTAGATATATATAATATTATTAATACGTGAAGCAAAAAGTTTGTACAACCCGGTCACATTATCTCGAGACCTGGCGTCGATGACGTCACGTCGCGTCGGCAACGAAAGTGCTAACCGTACTGACGCGCCGTGGCGAGCGCGGGGAGGTGAAAGGACAACGGGGCGGGAGGTTCGCATTCCAGCGAGGTCTCGAGATAATGTGACCGGGTTGTATATCTTTTTACGAAAGGTGCACGGACAGAGGAGTATGAAATTTCGTTCAATTATAGTTTATATAGAGAAGAGTGCAAAATACTAATATTTTTTAATTATCACAGGTCACAGTATCATGTGTAAAAAAAATATGAAATATTTTTCTTTTTAACCATTTTTTTTTTGTCCTAAAATTATCCAATTATTACATAATTCAAGCACGAAGGAAGGCCTTTTCTCCATGATACACCGGGATATGCAACCAACATATTTTAGAACAACTTTATGTAAAAAAACATTAACTTCGGTTTTATGTTTTGTATAGAAAAATACAATTTATTATTTCACATAAAAATATTCATTTATGAATCACTGTAATTATGTGACACTATGTTTGTACGGTTATGGGAAAGGCATATCTTTGGGAAACGCCTTAAATATATTTCTTTTGTCCACAGAAGTATTTTCTAAATCATCTCAGATCTCAGAGAAAGTGCAACCAATGCAAACAGGTGAGATGATTTGAAGTTTTTTTTTTTGCCACACATAAGAAATTCCTTATGTGTATATGCTAATCAAACCATGAGAAGAGGGTTATTATTATTATTATACTAGGTGCGCCCCGTTTTACCCGCGTTACTCTGCTCCAGTGGGTCGGAGCGTGATGTTTTGTAGCCTATATGTTAATCCAGCGTATAACATATCCGGGTGCAAAGTTTCGGTCAATTCCATTCAGTAGTTTAGGAGTGAAAGAGTAACAAACATCCATACATCCATACTTACAAACTTTCGCGTTTATAATATTAGTAGGATTAGCTTTGTTTTCACTTAACATATTCTACAAGCAAACAATTTATGACTGCCAATGCCTCAGTGGTTGCAACGACTTATGAGACATTTTTTTTTTTTTTCTGCTGGGAAATGCTTTGACGCATTCCCACCACCGCTGCAGCGTATTCGCGCGCTGGCGGTGGGATGATGTGCTCAGCGATGGAGGCCTCCATTCTGGACTGCATCTTGGTCATCTCAGTTTTCAATGATGTGATGTCCTTGAGCAGTCTCGTCACATCGACGTGGTCGAACGTGACGGGGGGCAATTTACTCAGCTCCCTCGCCACGAAATCGGGCACTTCGTCTGGGTCGGTCTTCTTCAAGACATCAATCATGTCTTGGAGACTCTTCTCAGTGCCATCTCTACGGCGGGACGGCATCTGGTCCAGTTTTTCAAGGGACTGGAACAGTAGCAGCTTGGCACTGCTTACATCTTCCTCCTTGAAATTTGTTCGGCATATCTGTAGTATGCTCACTTCGTCCATGTAATCAATAGCATGGACAAGAAACACCAACAACTCGTTAACTATAAGTTTTTTCGAACTCATAGTAGGTATCCGTGCAGCGGCTAAAGCCGCGCAAAACGCGAATAATAATTCAATCCGTGTACAGTGCAGGCACGTCCGTACTCGAGCGCGCGTACACTGACTGACTATGTGGCCCCTCTATGAATAAAAGCCTCCTCCATTTATTTTCATCTCTTCCTATCTTTGGCTTTTTGTATCCATCTATCGCCATTCGCCTGCGATGTTTATAATATCATCAGCCCATCTTTTCTTTGGTCTTCCCATGCGTGTTTTGCCTATTGGGTCCTGTCATTTAGTTGTTCGGTATGTCCATCTCATATTTTGGTATCTTGACAGGTGGCCTGCCTAACTATGAAGATACCAAAATATTGCTTATGTTCTTTAATATTGTATACATTTTTTTTTCTATTACCTATTTATAGTTTCCGCAGCTCATGCGATGAAAGACAATTTATGGCATATTATTTCATACCTTGGTTAACATTATTGAAGTTTAAGTAGGGGTTCCTAGTTTTTGAGTTACCTATTCGAAACAAAAATACAACTTTTCCTCTTTATATAGTATATACATGGATAAGTGTGCAAAATTTGCATGTCCAATGCTTCGAATATAGGTCTCGCGAGCTACTATACTAAGACAGGACCGTATATTGAAGATATACTAAAAGAATTGTGTTATTAACATACCTATTTCACCAATCCGCCTGCCAAGCGTGGTGACTATGGCAAAACCCTCCTTCGGTAGTAGGAGGGTCTTGTTCTAGTATAAATAAATAAGTGTGCGAAATTTAATACTTCTCCGTCCGCACAATTTTCGTAAAAGGGGTATAAAGTTTTTCCCTTAAAGATATATGCCACAAACGTTGTACTACCTACTCCAATCAATGATAATTTAACAAAATGTACTTGTTTTTGCAGTTCGGACCTTAAGAAACTCGAAGAATGAGCAACGAACAGAAATCGGTTTTACCGACACAGATGACAAGCCTTTTCAATGCAAACTGTGCCCAAAAACTTTCGCCAAGAAAAATGATATGAAATTTCATCGACTCAGACACAGTTCGAAGAAGAAATTTCACCAATGTGAAGTTTGTTACACTATCTTTAACTTTAAGAAAGATTTAAAAAGTCATTTAACACTCCATGCCGATGAGAAACCTTATCAATGTGACCTTTGCCTCAGTAACTTTAGTCAAAAGAGTTATTTAAAAAAACATATCCTTCGACACACGGGCGCCAAGCCGTATAAATGCCAATATTGTGACAGTTATTTTAGTGAACCCAACATTTTAAATAAGCATATGCGTAAACATAGTGGACTTAGGCCATTTGTATGTGGAATCTGTCAGAGCAGTTTCTACGATAAAGGCCGTTTGGTTCAACATGTAAGAGCTCACACCGGCGAGAAACCATACAAATGTAATATTTGTGATAAAAGATTCCATCGGAAAGATATTTTGAAAATACATGCTCTATCGCATTCAGATCAAAAACCATTCCAGTGTACTATATGTCACAATAGTTTTCGCCATAAGTATCATTTGAAGTCGCATTACCGTATTCATACTGGTGAGAAACCGTTTTCTTGTACTGTATGCCAAAAAAGTTTTAGTGAAAAAAGTTATTTGAATAAACACTATCGTATTCACACTGGCGATGAGCCTTATAAGTGTACAGTGTGTCTCAGTAGTTTTAAGAGAAAAGGTGCGCTGAACAGACATATACGTACTCATGATTAATTTTATTAATTTCGATGGTTACATTTTCGGAAAGTGGCCAGAGGCGTTAGACATGTCCCTTTTTAAATATTTTTAATCTAATAAAATCGATTACCCTTAAGTTTAATTTAGTTTGTCACGTTTTTGGAAATAACCATAATTAAGTTTGCGATGGTGAAGTGTGCCAAAATGTATGCGATCGCTTCACAGTATCGTCGTTTTGTCCAGACGTTTAGACTAGTTGATCAGTGGTTCATTGATGGGATCAATCGATAGCAGATAGTTTCTATCACGTCTATCGATCGATGGTAGTATAAAGGAACGGATCGTGGTGTTCCTCCACAGGAAATGAGGATCTTTGTGGGGTGAGGTGGTATGCCCGGCGACCGACGGGCCCAGAAGCGTAGCTACGTCATCAAGGGCCCTGTGGCAAAAAAAACTATGTAGGTTTTATAAATATATAAACACTAGCGGCCCGCCCCGGCTTCGCACGGGTGGACTTTTATACCCTACCCCTGCCCTACCCTACCCTACCCCTACCCAAACCCTACCCTACCCCTACCCCTACCCCTACCCTACCCTACCCCTACCCCTACCCTACACCTACCCTACCCCTACCATACCCCTACCCTACCCCTACCCTACCCTACCCTACCCTACCCCTACCCTACCCCTACCCTACCCTACCCTACCCTACCCTACCGCTACCCTACCCCTACCCTACCCTACCCTACCCTACCCTACCCCTACCCAAAAGAAAAATCCTATGTCCTTCTCCCAGTTCTTAGCTACCTCCCTACCAATTTTCAGCCAAATCGGTTCAGCCGTTCTTGAGTTATAAATAGTGTAACTAACACGACTTTCTTTTGTTTTTAAAATGTATTCTGCTATTCGGGACGGAAACAAATCCAACAAATCAAAAACCATGGCAATCGGTCCAGCCGTTCTCGAGTTATAAGTGTTGTAACAAACACGACTTTCTTTTATATATATAGATATTTCTAAAAGGCAATAAGAGGATTCTTTGGGCCCTACGGGCTTGGGGGCGGGGGCAATGCCCCGTCCAGCCCTTCAGTAGCTATGCCAGTGCCGACGGCCATTTGTTGATTTTGATACTTGTATATGTTCGAATTGGCTTGCGAATTTGTATTGCGTGATACAGGTTAGTTAGGATGCTAGGTGCTAGATGGCGTTGCTAGTTATTCTGTAGTGTCTGCGGCTACTGTATACTGTATATGTACTACATTGGAATAACCTATTCGACGATAAAGGCTATCTATAATAATTATAGTATAGTAAAGCGATCAATTGGTGGGTTAGTAGACGCTTTTTGGCACGGTAACTATTCCTTGACCAATCAAATATACCACCCTAATGTATGTTTAAAATAAACCTGCTAATTCATACGGACGTCTGTTCTCATGTCCAATGCTTTGAATATAGGTCTCGCGAGCTACTATGCAAAGAGAGGACCGTATATTAAAGAAATACTAAAAGATTTGTGACACTAACATACCTATTTCACCAAACCGCCAGCGTGGTGATATGGCAAACCCTCCCTCGGGAGGAGGCTCTTGTTCTGCAGCGGACGTCATACGGGCTGGTGATGATGATGAAAATACCTATTTATCCTTTATTTATTTTTAAACATAAAATACGAAGCAATTTTTTTGTAGTATGTGTATTAATTGAAATGGAATATTGCTGAATTGGATTAAAAATGTAATGATACTATAAGTTTCGTGTCTCAGAAAGTATGTTAAACTTTACAGAGGCCAATAATTGGTCTCTGTACTCTGATATCAATAATTTCAGTAAAATTCTATTTCGTTAGTATAAATAGTACATATTTTGAAAAATAGAAAATATTATTATTATATTTAATTAAGTTTGAGTATAGATAGTAATTATAAATATAAAAAGTTATATAGTAGGTTCTATTGTTCATTAAATCAAATTATAGATACTTTTTACAGCTGAAGAAATCTTATTGTTAGAAATATGATTTCAAAATGTTTTTATACATTTAAGATATGAGATGATATTTATAAATTATGTAGAACCTAAACCTGTGCCACCCTTAGGCCTGTTTTAAGGAGACGAGAGGAGGCGCGCGTTACGTTGGGCCTGCATTACTTCATATATGATCTTGGGTAACATTATGTATGTATGTATAACCTTTCTTTTTGTTGTCCGGGGGGAAATCTATTTACGCATTCCCACTGCCGTCGCTGCAGCGTTTTCGCGCGCTGGCGGCGGGATATGTGGGACTCGCCCTCTCCATTGCGTGGTATGCTACTCATACCACGAGGAGAGGACCCTACATCACTAAAACCCCCCGGACACTCCTTCGATCCTGGGCAACACACCAGACGCTCCTTATGACCTGCGGGAGAAGGATAATCTGAAACGCGACTCGTCCGCCATCGCCCTCCCGATCCATAGTTTACTAAGAATTTTCCGATGCCCTCGTAGACCCAAAGTGTGAGAGGACCGCGTATTGTAAAGTGGAGCGACAGTTGCACAAAAAATCCCTAAAATCTATAGTCATTAATCCTAAATCCTCTGCCAGCGATCGCCCTGACCCGAGGCCCAAGTCCCACGGGCGACGCCTTATTGAGCAGGCTGCTTAGTTTGTAGTTTTTAAATAATTTATTGATGCTGGAGCCCTGCTCGCCTTTATGCCCGATGGAGTAGTAAAAGCTTTTATCAAACTACATAATGTCTGTCCGAAATAAAAAAATTTAAGGCATGGTACAGCTGTTTAGGTGAAACCATAAATCAATTGTTTCTTTGTCTAAATGCTGTTTTTAACACTTAAACTTATTATACACTAAAAATTAGAGCATAATAGTATTCTATACTATTGTTTTTTTTTCTAAACTTAATTTAGAACTTCTCAATCTTGATTCTTTTTTTAATTTAAACTAAGTAGGTAGTATAAGTTTGTAATATTAAGAAACTTACAGATAATTCAACTAAACTGTGCACGTAGCTCTGTGGGTAAACCTTGGGTTTAAACTAGGTAAGGTTTAGCACACCGCGCGGCTTTAATTATTGCACTTTATATGCCGGGTGAAATCGACTCAGAACAGCAACCTACGCAAAAACGCGCCCCTTGTGAACAGTGGACCTTAGCTCAGGCCGGTCGCACAGATTAGTTGAACTATTTGCACAAGGTCTTGTAGGTTTATTTGAAGCGGCCATAGCCTAATGGCTAGGGTGCCGGACTTGTGTTCGCCGGTTCGATCCCCACCCGTTGCACTACCGACGTGAATCCATTCGTAACACAAGCATTTTACCTTTGCACGAGGGGTTAACAAGAATTCTAGTAGACTGCAAAACTCTGCTAGTAATGTTCCAAAGTAAAATTGGTCCGGAGATCTCAGCAGTAATATGTATTACGAATTATGATTATTAATATTTAGATTTCATAAGTTTTGCTACTTTACTGGGCATATTTAGCTTAAGGTAATCTAGAATATTATGGTACATAATTTTAATAGGTATTATTTTAGTTCAAATTATTCGTTTATTTGGTTTTAATTTGAACACACCAAAGAATTGTATAAATAGGCTATAAGCATCGACCTGTATGTATAGACTGACCTTCTTAACATAATGTATGAACATTATGATTTTGTGTGTGTGAGTGTGAAATTACGTTGCATGTAATTAATGTAAAACTTCTGTTAATTATAATAAGCAAACATCTTAATAATTATGCAATTTTTGGCAAAAATTGAAGGAAAGGAATTGACCTGACCTAGCTATTTAAGCTATTTTTTTTCTTCCGAAGGGCGAGTCCTTAAAGTATTCCTATATCATTAGGCGAGTTTATTTTTTTAAGGCATTGACTATTTAAATAAAAATTGTATATAAGTATAGTAACTAGAGTTATTACAACCTTCTGCGAAGGCGAAAGCTATCTTTATACAAAAATAGATTATAATAAATTTGTATTATATTATGTATTATAGCTTTTGGTAGCTCAAATAATTAATGTTTTAAATGCTAATTTTATGCTAAATAAACATCTCAAGTCAGAAATTATTTGATTTCAATTTATCCTGTTTATAATATTTGCTTACTATGCTGTTATTCAGAGGCTTAATTGGCACAATTTTTGTCATGAGGGAATTTCACGGATTATTATTTTTGCAGTAACTGCCATACTGATAAGATGCCATCTTGTCATTGTAGCACAAAAATCAAATTCATAACCTTAAGGTGATATCATAATAAACAAACGCTTACTGTATGGTTTTTCATATTAATAAAAAAATATAATGTATTTTAATAGATTTTTGGAGAAGACTGACTCAAAAGGCTAGGAGCCTCGGATCTGCCTCTAAAAAAACAACGTGTCACCTGTCTGTCATTGCAGTTGTGTATGTTTTGGAACTTTGCCGCTTCCTGTTATTTAGCAATTAAAGTAAATTAAAGCATAGTAAATATGAAAGAACCGAAACAGACTCAAACTCCAATAGAGGATCTAGCTGAATTACGCAGTTATTTCTCTTCACACAATCTGGTTCGCGAATATATCGCTCACAGCTCTAAAGTTCATTCCGTAGGCTGGTCTTGCGATGGCAGACGCCTAGCTTCAGGATCTTTTGATAAAAGTGTAGCTATATTTACATTGGAGAGGAATAGACTGGTAAGATTTCATATATAATTCAGTATAAGTAAAAAATATACATGATAGACTTTATAGGTTATGTTTTGTAATTACAAATGTTGTTTTTACTATCGATCTCTACGTGATGATATTGTGTAGGTAATGATGTATTATTAAAACCAATATCACATATCGTTTGTTCGGCTTAATTTATGCTAATTTGTTCACACAATTAGCATTCAATTGATATTATCTTAAAAGTAAACTATAAATTCACATGGAAATAAACCCATAGTTTTTTTGAAACATGTTAGAGAAACATTTTAATCATTTTAACATTTCAGGTTTAAAAGGTCTTAGCATGACTTGCATGCAATTTAAAATAATATATTACTGTTATAGGTTTTTTGTAAAGATTTAACACTTGTTGATTGTTGGATTGATTTAATGTTGTTATGACAAGAATTAATGACATGAGGTTGTGGGTTTGATCCCCACGTCGGACAGGAAATCTTTGTTTAACTTCTAAGATTTCTTTCCGGGTCTGGTTGGTTGAGGGACTACCCTCCGTGCCTCAGAAAGCACATTAAAACATTAGTTCCGATTGTATCTACCAACCCGCCTGCCAAGGGTGGTTACTATGGCAAATACCCCTGGGAGTAGGTCCATGTTCAACAGTGGATGTTATACGGGCTGATGATGAATGATGTTATTCTGGATGGAGATTAAATTGTAAAATAAATTCAAAACCTTTTTGCTCTCTGTACTTTAAACTTTGACTGCCCTGGTTGCTCAGTGGTTACCCTCCCTACCCTTAGTTTCCTCAGAAACTTCACATGCCCTCTTACACCCCAAGTCCGAGAGGCCCACGAACTGTAAAGTAGAGCAACAGTTGCACAAAACTCCCCAAAAAAACTAAAAGCCATAAGCTCTCAATCTCACCGTCAGCAACTGCCCTGAGCCATGGTCCAAGTCCCACAGGGGACGCCCTCTGGAGCAGGTTGCTTAGTTTATAGTGTTAAAACCATTGATCTAGGCTGGAGCTCTCCTTGCCTTTATGCACGGTAAAGTAGCAAAAGCCTTGTGGCTAACTACTAAATTCCTTAGTTTGGAAGTTGTTTTATAACTATTAACCCTTAAGAGAATGTTTAGAATTCATTGGTATTGCATCTTTATTACAAGTACAAAAAGTTCAAAATATGGTGGGTAATAATTTCCCATTATTTGATTAAGGGTTAACGATTAAACAAATGTCATTTGAGTCCTGTGTTATGATAATTTGCATGGCTATCGTACATATACCTGCATACAGTATTCTTACCATTAACTTGCATTTCTTTGTAAAAAATAGTGTTACAAATAGCTATTATATTTATTGCAGTCAAAACTCTTAACCAGTCAAAAGTACTTTTAACTAGCAAAATAAGTCAGAAGTAGTTTTAGGTTAGGTTAGGTTTGGTAAGTTTTGACTGATTTTGCTAGTTAAAAGTACTTTTGACTGGCTAAGAGTTTTGACTGCAACATCATCATCATCAGCCCGTATAACGTCCACTGCTGAACATGGGCCTCCTCACGAGGGAGGGTATTTGCCATAGTCACCACGCTTGGCAGGCGGGTTCGTGACCGCAGCATTATGAAACACAAGTCAGCATTATGAAACACAACACAAGGAAACAGATTTTATAACAACCTGGACCAACAGCTTAACCTGCTTTCCGAGGCATGGAGGGTAGTCCCTCAACCAACCAACCAGACCCAGAATGAAATCTATACTCCGTAAAAGATAGCTTGATCTCTGCGACATCTGTCAGTAAAATCACGCCTACGAAGTTTTGAATTTAGTAGTACAGACAGACAGTAACTGCCAATGTCATATTTTATGGGCATGCCGACCTAATTAGTGATGGGCGATGAATCATCGTGGCTATCGACTATAAACTATCGATATTTTTCTATAAAACTTCATTAAAAATTAATTGATCATGTAATTTTATAATATATTTTAGTATAATAACATTATTTACATATTATTATGTAAAAATTCATAATAAATTTACAAGACTGCTCTAGCGATTCAGAAACTGATTCTGATATGGATTTGAGGTGTACTCCTTTAAGATAATAAATGTATTTTATTTTAAAATATTTGTTTAATTGAGTAACGTTTGAAATTAAATTAAACTCAAATATATGTTACATTATTATCAATAATAGTAAGAAAAGTCGATAAGTACTATCGACATTTGTTTAAATCTTAACAACCCTAGGAATGTCACTATGACATATGTCGCAGAGATCAAGCTATCTTTTACGGAGTATAAAGTATAAATTTATACACCAAAATTTCGTGTCCGGCGTGGGGATCAAATCCACTACCTCCGAGATTTAAAGTAACCCGAATACCGCTACGCTACGGACGGAGGTTGACTGCAACATATTATTATATAAATAAATATTTGATAATTTTTACTTCATAGTTTCACTTCGACATACAGTCGCATCTTACAATACCTACCTTTATTGATTTGAATAACTATACTATTTCATATAAAATAAAATATTATTTATTATAAACTACTTAATTAAGTGTTGTTATACAACGAACACGTCAAAAAATTTATGCACATAATTGCACAGCATAAAACCTCTATTGTAGAGATGTGTCCCTCACTCATGAGGTGCCTCATTTGAGGTACTCGTGATCGCAAATTGAAAGAGTTACTCGAATGTCAACATTGAACCACCTCACTACTCATTCACGCGTCAAAAATTCATGAGTGAAAGAAAATTATGTGAGTGAGGGAGACATAAAAATCAGAATCGTGAGTACTTATGAGTCGACGCAACCGTCGTCCGCCTCGCTGCCTCGGACTATCGGCTGAATTCGGCTGAGTTCGGCTCAGGCTCGGCTCGGCTCGTAAGATACGCTGACATACGACTCCTCGCCTCAAATGAGGGGTACCTCGTGAGGACCTCGCGAGGCAAAATGAGGTACTCCCTCAACTAGAGATGTGTAGTTCGCGAATGAATCCTTCAATTGAAGTACTTCAGTTGGAATCACTCTGTATCTCTTTCGTTCAGTGAAGATTCATATACTTCAATAGTTCAGTTTAGTCCATTTAGTTCACAGTGTTAAAATTCTTATATTCAATATAATACGTACACAATATAACTTAATGCTTTTAAATGAAAGCTATAGGTATTCATAATTAAAAAAAAAAAAAAAAAAAAAACAAAGAACTAATACAAAACAATATAATCATTCTCGTTATTAGTTCATTGCACGATCGATGATCGTTTGAAAGACCTGCGAAAATTGATTCAAATGAATCTAGTTCATAAACTGAACTAGTGAAGTAAATGAATTCGATGATCGTTTGAAGGACATGCGAAAACTGATTCAAATGAATCTTGTTCATAAGCAGAACAAGTGAAGTAAATGAGTGATATAGTTCACTTAGTTCAAATGAAGTATACTTCAATGACACATTTTGCGCATGTCTATTAGAGATGTGTACCTCACTCATGAGGTGCCTCATTTGAGGTACTCGTGATCGCAAATTGAAAGAGTTACTCGAATTTCAACATTGAACCACCTCACTCCTCATTCACGCGTCAAAAACTCATGAGTGAAAGAAAATTATGTGAGTGAGGGAGACGTAAAAATCAGAATCGTGAGTACTTATGAATCGACGCAACCGTCCGCCCCGCTGCCTCGGACTATCGGCTGAATTCGGCTGAGTTCGGCTCGGGCTCGGCTCGGCTCGTAAGATACGCTGACATACGACTCCTCGCCTCAAATGAGGGGTACCTCGTGAGGACCTCGCAATGCAAAATGAGGTACTCCCTCATCCTCATATAAAAATGATGAGTTACCCATCACTAATGTCTATACCTCATTGATTCGTTGTGATTTGCTGAACTAAATGAAGTACTGAACTAAATCAGTGGACTACTTCATTGAGCCAAAAGATATACTTCATTCATTTCTTTTTACTGACACATTTTGCGCATGTCTACCCTCAACCTCATCTAAAAACTTTACAAATTTGAATGAAGTATACCCATTTGAGGTGAACCAAACCATTGTGAGATGTAGGAATACTGATCAGCGCCATCTATGATTCGGCGTAAGAACTAAACATTTTTACATAGTTTTTTACATTTTTATAGAGTTTTGTGGTTTTGTTGGTATTATTGGTGAAAATCGTAATAATAATAAATTTATTTATTTGCTTTATACATGGAATGTTCACATATTAAGCTAGATAAGTCTTAGTATGCAAATTATGTCTAACAGAGGCCGCGCCGTACAACAATTACCTAATACCTTCATTTATAGGACAAAAACAATATTATTTGAACTGAATGTGTTTGTCATAATTATATGAATAAACTAGCTGATGACCGCAACTTCGCGTGGTTTTTGTTATTCCTTCGATAAACATTTTTAAAATATAGGTACAAACATAAAGTTTGTGATTAAAAGTATTTAAAATGGAATGGGGATTTATGGTACCACCATTAAAATTTAATTTAAATCGGTCCAACAGTTTCGGAGATTTGCCCGAACAAACACACAGAGAAACAACAAAAAATAAAAAAAAATGTGAATGTGTTCTGTTTTACTTTTAACATCCCCCTGACTCGGTTTATTGCGTTTTTTTCTATATACAGACATTCGACCTCTACAGTTTTATTATATGTAGATTGGCATTGACAACAGTAACTATTTTATTATTTTTATTTAGCTTTATTCCCATATTGATTTTCAGAACATGATTGTTATTGTATACCTAGTCAGGTCATAAGTATTGTCACACAGTAAAAACTTTTCTTTTAGAATGCTGGCCACAAAAAAGTTTATAGAATTCGAATTTCGAATTGTTCATGAAAATAAAAATGTATACTTTTTAGAATTTTACTCATTTTTAAATACCTATGGAGTGGACGCTTAAAGAAGACCGTGTTGCAGTTATTGCGTTGCATCGTTGCGGTTACGCGCCAATTAAAATTTTTGACATACTGAAAAATTTGAATATAACCAAAAGATTCGTTTATCGCACCATCAAACGATACAATGAAGACTTTAGTGTAGATGACAGGTCAAGAAGTGGTCGCCCTCGGTCTGTTAGGACTCCAGCAGTGATAAAAGCTGTGAAGACGCGAATTCAAAGAAGTCCCAAACGTAAGCAGAAACTGTTGGCCCTTCAGATGGGGTTAAGCAGAACCACGGTGAAAAGGGTGTTAAATGAAGACTTAGGGCTTCGGGCATATCGAAGAAAAACAGGACATCGTTTGAATGCTCGTCTAATGGACCTGAGACTGAAGAGATGCCGCGCTTTGTTGAAGCGGTACGCGGGAAAAAAATATCGGGAAATTCTTTTTTCGGATGAAGAAATTTTTACCGTAGAAGGGAGCTACAACAAACAAAATGATAAGGTGTACGCACACAGTAGTGAAGAAGCGAGCAACCGTATTCCGCGTGTCCAAGGAGGTAATTTTCCATCCTCGCTCATGGTATGGTTGGGAGTTTCTTATTGGGGCTTAACAGAGGTACATTTTTGTGAGAAAGGTGTAAAAACGAATGCACTTGTGTATCAAAATACAGTCCTGACGAACCTTGTGGAACCTGTTTCTCATACCATTTTCAATAATAGGCACTGGGTATTCCAACAAGATTCGGCGCCAGCTCATAGAGCGAAGAGCACACAAGACTGGCTCGCGGCGCGTGAAATCGACTTCATCCGGCACGAAGACTGGCCCTCCTCCAGTCCAGATTTGAATCCGTTAGATTACAAGATATGGCAACACTTGGAGGAAAAGGCGTGCTCAAAGCCTCATCCCAATTTGGAGTCACTTAAGACATCCTTGATTAAGGCAGCCGCCGATTATGACATGGACCTCGTACGTGCTGCGATAGACGACTGGCCGCGCAGATTGAAGGCCTGTGTTCAAAATCACGAAGGTCATTTTGAATAAACTTTAGTGTCATAAGAATCTATGTTTTGTTAAGTTCATTTTGGTATATTAATGGTTACATAATGAATAAACTTGTTTCAATTATTTTATATTAAACATGATTGTGACAGAATTTATGACCTGACTAGGTATAAATTATATAAAAGCTATAATCCCTGAGAAACGCCACTTAAACTTTGGTCTGGTGAACTGTTGTCTTACTAAGCCATTGACATTCTGAAGTGTGGTTTTTTTTTCGGACTCACGTTAGTTTTTATCTACGAGGCTTTTGCTACTTTACCGGGCATAGGCGAGCAGAGCTCCAGCCTTGATAAATGGTTTAAAAACTACAAACTAAGCAACCTGCGCAAGAGGGCGTCTCTGTGGGGCCTGGACCTCGGCTCAGGGCGGTCGCTGGCGATGAGATTGAGGGATTATGACTTTTAGTATTTTAGGGGGGTTTTGTGCAACTGTCGCTCTACTGTACAATTCGCGGGCCTCTCGGACGTCTGAAGTGTTGAGATTTTGAATCGTTGGTCTTACAGTGTTGATGTTTTAACTGCTGATATAATGGCTGTTGATCTTAAGTATCAAACCCCTTCCACAATATCATCCATACATCTTTTTCTTTTTCTCTTCTCTTTATCTTTTCCTTTTGACAACCTCCGCCACGTAGCGGTATTTGGCTTGCTTTAAATCTTGGAGGTCGTGGGTTCGATCCCCACGCCGGATAGGCAATCTTTGGGTACATTTTAAGATTTCTTTCCGGTTCTGGTTGGTTGAGGGACTGCCCTCCGTGCCTCGGAAAACACGTTAAGCCGTTCGTCCCGATTGTTATAACATATATAAAAGTCGTATATCAAGGAATGGGCAACAGTGTTTCCTTGTGTGGTACAACATAATACTGCGGTCACCAACCCGCCTGCCAAGCGTGGTGACTATGGCAAATACCCTCCCTCGGCAGGACGCCCATGTTCAGCAGTGGAAGTTATACGGGCTGATGATGATTATGATGATCTTTTCCTTTGTCATCCCTCACTCCTTCCCGGTTCAGGATCGGTAACTATAACAACCACTAATAAAACTGTTGTTTAAACATTTAGGTTCAAGATTTTATATTCAGAGGTCACACAGGGTCAGTAGACCAGCTCTGTTGGCATGCATCACACCCTGACCTGTTGAGTACCGCCAGTGGAGATAAGTCAGTCCGGATATGGGATACAAGGTAACTACTTTAATAAATTTACATTAAAGCGCATAACTCCAGTTCCCGTAGGAGCTTTATAATTAAGTATAGCCTATGTAGCCTTCATCTTTAAATGGACTATCAACCATTGAAAGTATTTTTCAAATCGGTTCCTGAGATTAGCGCGTGCAAGCATATTAACAAACTCGTCAGCTTTCTTTTTTATTTTCGGCCTTTTGAGGAACACTGATATATATATACAGGGTTATTTTCAAAACACCAATAACCTTTTAGAGGGCGAAAGTACTGATGATTGTAAACAACTTTTACTATGGGACCATCCCTGAAATCGCGAAAATAAAATCAGCTGTTCCATACATTTTGACGAGGAAAGTAAACATAAATGTATGGAACAGCTGATTTTTTTTTCGCGATTTCAATGTTGGTCCCATAGTAAAAGTTGTTCATAATCATGAGTACTTCTATTCCCCAAAAGGTTGTTGGTGTTTTAAAAATAACCCTGTATATAGCAATTCCATTTTTTTTTAAATGTTTAGTGTTAAGGTATTTTTTTTAAATATATATTTTGTTTCTAGATCACACAAATGTGCTGCCACAATATCTACAAAAGGGGAGAATATAAATATAGCGTGGTCACCCAACGGTAGCACTATAGCAGTCGGCAACAAAGAGGATCTAGTTTCCTTCATTGACACTAGGACTTATAAAGTGGTGAGATTATTTTAGAATTAAAACTTTCGGTGAGTGGTACACATATTTATATTAACTAACCGGTTGTACTCACGATTTGTCATCATCGGATATGTCCGACTAGTTCCAAGAACTTTCGAGACCAGCAAGTAACTAACTAAGTTACTTGCCCGGCACCGCGCTTTCCAGTCGACTACTTCGAGAATGGACTGCGGGATGGTCTCGAAACTGAACTGTATCCGATGATGACAAATCGTGAGTACAACCGGTTAGTCAATATAAATATGGGGAGTTTTTTTTATTTATGGGGCCTGTCTCACACTTCCAGTACTGCAAATCCTGCAAAAGTGCAAACTAGGAACAGTGGCACACCCTGGACTCATTGCCATTGCAATAAGCACCGAGGCCCAACAATTCCTTGGAAAAAGGTTAAACTGCCATCGGTAACTAATTGAATCAAAAAGGGATCAGATTGAATGAAGACTAATGAAGTGTTATGGTTACACGTTAGCGGTGACATTTTTTTAAAATGTAATGGCAAACTGGAAAATCCTTTTTTTTCTTTTTTTTTGGGACTAGTTCCACCCACACTCCCACCACTGCAACTCCTGTAAGCCAGGATCAACAGTGGCACAAACTGGAAATGGCAATGAGCACCGAGGCTCACCAAGTCACGGGAAAAAGTTAAACTGCCTTGGGACCCGCAAAGAATTTAATCAAAAATACAATAGGAGGAGTAAAAAGACAGTTTTCAGTTCCCTCCATTACAAAGCCAGAGACAGTACCAAAAAAAGAACTATAAAATAAGACATTTCTTGAGGGTAATTTACAACTAGAGAAGCCAGTTGTAAAGCATCGCGGACTGGAAAAAATTACGGGGCCTACACGTGAGCTGTTATTTTTGATTCCAGTAGTAGGTATGGCAAAAGCACGGAAATTCTGTTTAGATGCCACAAGATCCATTAAGTAAACAACTCCCGAGGAAAATGCTTATAAATTTCTTAAATTTTTTACATGACCGACCATATGATCATGACATGAAAACCAACCATATTTAACGACGTTTTCCCCGAATTCAATTCCCGGGTTGAATTTTATTCGGGACGGCACAAATCTTCAAAGTTTTAATATAAGTAGCATTAAGTGAATAAACAAAATATATTATTATATTATGCTTTTTAGGTAGTGGAAGAACAATTTAACTTCGAAGTGAATGAGATCTCATGGAACAACACATCAGATTTGTTCTACCTGACCAATGGACTTGGCTGCGTTCATATATTGTCGTAAGTTACTCTGTCTTTATCGATTTTTGGCCAAAAAATCATTTTCATATACAGTGAAACCAGCCCGGCTAGCATAGACAGCGCGACTCGAGTCTACTTTACGGAGGCCGACCAATCACATTGCAGAAAGTGTCACGTGACAGTGCGTTTTTGCAATGTGATTGGTCGGCCTCTGTTAGAGTAGACTTGAGTCGCGCTGCATATGCTAGCTGGGCTGGTTAATTGTGATTTCAAGGGACCAAGGATTTTGTACCATTTGAAGAGATTTTCATTTATCCAGTTTTCCAATTAGGCAGGTTTAAAATTTAGTTGTCTCATTTACAGAGGTCAACATTTGAGGTAGTACTAACAAAACAAAGCATGTGCGAAAGAAATTTAAATGTTTGTAAACAATCGTGTCCAAACCTGTCCCAACCTGATAAATTGTCTCACTTATAAAGGGAATTGAACTCCAGAGTCCCAATTATAGAGGCAAACATTGAAAAAATCCTAGAAATCAAATCACATTTAACCAACTTCGAAAAGTCCTATTAACAGAGGTAATTCGATGAAAAAGTGCCGGGACCTCATTGTAGTTCTCAACAATAGAGGTTTCTCACTTATCCAGGTTTCACTGTATTATATTTATTTAAAATACTTATCCTTAGCAAAATATACCAAGTGAAAGCTTGTGTCTGCGACTTAGTTCGTACAACTCTTTCCATAGCTAAATTGATGATACTTATGTAATTTTAACCAATTCTTTTAATATTCCCATAGCTATCCTTCCCTGGAGCTGCAGACGGTGCTGAAGGCCCACCCGGGCACGTGCATCTGCATCGAGCACGACCCGTCGGGCCGGTACTTCGCCACGGGCTCCGCCGACGCGCTCGTGTCGCTGTGGGACGTCAACGAACTCGCTTGTTTGAGGGTGTTTTCTAGGTAAGCTCTTTTTAATTTATTTGTAAGTAAAAATGTAAAAAAGAACAAAAAACCAAAAGTATCCAGTACTATCCAGTCTTTTTTTACGAACAATACTAGCATTGTATTAAAAGAAAATCTATCTTGTATGAACGTAAAAATCATTTTTAATCACTACATAGTTTATAACCATGCCATGTATGGATTAGGTAGTCGCGACTCCCTACGTAACCTTTTTAAAAATATTAATATACTTACCGTGCCCTCTGAGTATATATACCAAAATATTCTTTTTATTAGAAAAAATATTGATAAATATAGTAAAAAAAGTGACATTCATAATATTAATACTAGAAATAAACATAAACTTGCTGTTCCAGGATTTAGAGTTAGCAAAACGAATAAATCATTTATGGGAAATTGTATTAGGTTCTATAATAAACTCCCTAATTATATTACAGACTTGCCTGATACAAGATTTAAATCACATGTTAAAACTGTTGTCGTGTCAAAAGGTTACTATAGTATTCAGGACTATATTGAAGATAAAGACGTTTGGGTTTCGGTACCATCTTTGCACCTACCTCACTGAAGACCATAATAATATAGCCAAGTACAATAGTTGTGACTAGAACTGTGTCTTATCCTGTGAACTGTCTGTAATTGACTTCTTTACATACCTTAACTATTAATACCGCTAGTTCTGTCTCAATATCATTCAATCTTATTGAGCAAAAATAAACAAATAATAACAAGACAACCGTTAGGGCAATAAATGTGTGTGCCTACTAAAATATAAATTAAAATAACTGGACCTAAACCCCGCGTAATTGCCCATTTGAGTATGTTTCGCCGGACCGCCTCATGTGGGCCGTGTTGAAACCGGTGGTAGAGTATAACCCTCTGAGTTTGTTTCGCCGGATCTTCTCAGTTGGGGCGCATTGGATCCGGTGGTAGCATTAAAGCGCGTCCGTCGTTATATGCTCATGGTCCACCCAAATAATGACAATTGTTTTGACATAACATAGACAGAACAAGCATTTTGCCTCCTAGCGACAATATACATTAATTATAATAATTTATTTAATTATAAATAAGTAATTTGAAAGGTTTATATATAAACAGCAAATGTAATTTAAGATAAATAATAATTAATTTTCAAATAATGTTTGACTATTTACAAGTGCCTGTAATTGGTTTACGTAAATAAAAGTGTTTTTTTTAACAAAGTTGCTTCCCGCTTTTTGTCCGTCCCTATGTATGCTTAGATCTTTAAAACTACGCTACTAACGGATTTTGATGCGGTTTTTTTAATAGATAGTGATTCAAGAGGAAGGTTTGTATGTATATGTATACATATAAATATATATATATATAAACAGCAAATATGGATATATCTATATATACATCAGCTTTGCACCCGTGCGGAGCCGGGGCGGGTCGCTATTGCTATATACAAATCATTTCGCCGAGTCTTAGCAATAATAAACTGGACTCTGAAAATCGGATATTATCGGAGAATAGTTCTGAGTCTGCAAGTGTTTTATGTATCCCTCCTCGATAAATTTATTAGTTACCTTAGATAATCTTTTTCTTTTCTAAATATTATATCTAATACAAATATTTCAGTGTGATATTTTCCGTTCTCCGTTATTGATGATTGATATAACTTGGTTTTTTGCCCTTTTTGCTCGTTATCAATAACGACAACAGGTACTTGAAAATGGTACGAAACCCTTCGTGCGCGAGTCCAACTCGCAATTGGCCGGTTGCTTATATTGTGATTATCGTTTCGGTCATAAACAAAAACGACTTTTTTCCGCCATCTGTTAACTTTTTTTTTAAATTACCATAGATAAAGAAAATATGTATCCAATAAAAAATTGAAAAAATAATAATTGTGACATTCCCTATCCTCTTCATATTGTAATACCAATAAACTGTACTATATTATTTCACAGACTGGAGTGGCCGGTTCGGACGCTCTCATTCAGTTTCGACGGCCGCCTGCTCGCGTCGGCCAGCGAGGATCATATCATCGACATTGGAGATACTGAAACTGGTTAGTACCTAATTTAATATTTTTTAGTAATTACATACATACATTCACGCCCTTTCTCATAAGGGTAGGTAGAGACCACTTCCTTCTACTTGCTTCGATTTTGACATACCACTTTCACCTCTTCTACCTTTATTAATCTCATCATGCATGTCCTTCGGTTTAGGGTACTGCTAACATTGTTTTTTTTTTTTTTTGTCCGGGTGGAAATTCATTTCCGCAATCCGGCAGGGTACTTTTAACCTGGCCTTTCATAAGAACGTCAACGACATTCGCCCTATAAATTCTACTTGTTAGTCTCCATTCATTTATTCTATCTTTAATTTGTTTTTGGTAATGGGCATAAGCGTGAAAATTGTCGTGGGCGTGGGTGTAGACATGGGCATAAGCATGACCATGGGTGTGGGCTATGGGACTCTGAATAGGAAACCATTCGGCGGATTAAACTACGCGGGACAACCATATATTAATTAGTTTCAATAAAATCATTGAGCCATGACTGCAATGTTGGGCATTGCAGTCCTATCTGTTTCGGTTACCTGCGCACGGTTTTACCCGCCTAGCTCCCGTTCTCATGGGGACTCCATTATTAAACATAGCCTATTTTACTCCTGGATATAGTATTCTAACGGTGAAAGATTTTTTGAAATGTAGTCTGTATTCAATGCCAACAAACAATTCAATCTTTCCTGTTTATAATATTAGTATAGATAATCTATACTTATACGTCTCGCTTAAAGTTTCCCGTATCGTGGGTTCAAGCTGTACAAGAACTCTTTGTTTAAAAATCTAATATCTTTATCCGGGTCTAGTTGGTACCGATTGTTATATGTAACATAATTTTTAGTAATTGTACACCAGGGAACGGGCAGCAGCGTTTCCCTGTGTGTGGTTACATAATACTTCAGTCACCAACACACCTCTTTATTTTGTCATTGTTTTTTTCGGACGATTTGTAGTAAGCCCTGAGGCTTTTGCTACTTTACCGGGCATAGCACCAACTCACCAACCAATAGTGGTGACTATGGCAAAAATCCACCCTCGGTAGGACGCCAATGAAAATAACAAAACGATTATTGTATTTTGTACTGATACTACAATTAGCAGTTTAATGAGGTTACTGGTCTTTCTTCTCCGGGTGGCACACCGTAGGTAGGTAACTCGCGACGCGTTCCATGCTTCAGACCCGATCCCAGCCCGCGCTGGTTGATTTTAATTATATTTATAATACGCGACTATCACATGCCATAACAACATTGGTAAATTCTATTTAAAAACATTATTGTTGAAATGTAAACTAATTTATTAGTCAAGTTTTTTTTTGTCATTATCATTGTATTTGACTTATAAGTACGCTCGATTCGTCTACATTATCAATAATCGTTTTCATTTCATTTCTCAGGTGAGAAAGTAGCAGAGATCCCAGTACAAGCATCCACGTTCACAGTAGCGTGGCACCCATCGCGCTACCTTGTGGCATTCGCGTGCGAGGACAAGGAACCGCCAGAGAGGAAGCGTGACGCCGGCAATCTAAAGCTTTGGGGACTTCCTAATAATAGTTAAATGTATTTTTTAATAAAGATATCTGCTGATTTATAATTAATTCTGTGTTTTATTGTAGTCCTAAGATTGTAAATTTTAAAATTTTATTTCTAGAAAACAAGTTCAGATATAAAGTAGCTATTACTTCTGTGCTGTGATTTTGATAATGGTTGACAATACTTAACGAAATTATTAATTTTGGTAGTAAAATGTATCTTACTATGTGGCACCGGAAAATAATACGAATCGTAAGTTGATCAACTTTTGTGCCACTCATATTGTTAAAGCAACTTTAATGTCGTATTGAAGTTAAAAAAACAACTAAAATTGCAAGCTTTAGTGTCGTATAAAAGATAAAAAATAAACACTTCTTATCACCATGTCTCAACTTGCAATCTGCCTGCACTCTCCATATCTTTGAGCATTCTTCTAGCATCTTCTAAAGGATATCCACCCGTTCTCCCAATCACATCCTCTATGAAAGCATCGCGTACATTATCGGGCATATTCTTGGCGTTACCCGATATATAAATATGAGCGTTTTTGTTGAGTAACTCCCAAAGTATTTGTCCGTGTTCTGTTATCTTGTGTTGGACATAACTGGAATAAAATAAAAAAAACAATATTAAACACCTTGTGGTAGATGCACCTTGGTACATAACTAATGAAAGACTTCATCGTGAACTGGGTATCAAAACTGTAACGGAGGAAATCTCAGAAAGAGCCAAAGCATATCAAAAATGCATTCTAAAACATCCAAATGAGCTGGCAAATAATTTAATGAATCCGGTGAGAGGACCCAGAAGACTTAAAAAAAAGATGACACAAGACTTGATTATCTAGGCATCAATATTGATTAACGTTCCTATCAGTGGATGGGCAACGTTGCAAGGCAAGGACTACTTTTGCTAATATTGCTGAATATCTCATAATGATAGATTGCAATAATATATATTTAAAAAAGGCTTATGTTTAACTTACCATCAGATATAGTAAAAATGATCACCAAAATTAAACCCGCATTTTAATGTAAAATTGTAACCAAAGTTTTAACATTTCGCTATCGTATTTAAGCAAAATGACTCCAAATAAATCATTGTTAACCCAAAAGTAGTAAATGATCACCAAAAGTACCTAAATGTTTTACTAATTTACTATTCGGTTCTGGCACTCGCCGGCCGCTACCGCGGCACCGCTCGCTTCGCTCGCTCCGCTCGTGCGTTGTATGGCCGCAGCTCTAACCTAACCTAACCGATTGTCATTTTTCATTGATTTTATTAAGGTAGAAATAGCGCAATAATTTGCTCTTGCTTTGCTTTGCTAAGATTTGGTGATCATTAACTACATTTGGTGTTCGAATACAATTTGAAGTGCAGTCGTGACTAAAATAGCTAGTACTATTATAATTTTAGACTTTATTTTTCTGGTGTCAAGTATATATTTTTGGTGGTCATTATATTTTATCCCTTAAAAAAATACCTATACAGTGGAATCCGTTTATAATGACATCGAAAGGAATTGACAAACACCTCATAATAAGCGGACGTCATACAAAGCGTTTTGTGAAAAAAAACCCTTTTTTATGTAAATATGTACTTAAGCACTTTAATAGAGAAATATAGTATGTATAAATACATATTAAATCAAAATAAACATTGCCGAATGACCCACGCCAAATTCCTTAGCGAGAGATGAGTTTGCAGATTATTGCTCCTTTCTACTCAATCGTAAATGCTTTACGGCGTTGAGATGTCATTTTTTTCACAGTACAATGAAAAACACAAACGACAAACGAAAAACAATACGTGACCTTCAAGTGTCAATTCTGAGATTCAAAACAAAAACGAGCCACGTGCCGAAAATCGTCGGGAATCAACAAACCATGATTTTACACAAAGGTGTAAAATCATGTCGGTAATTATAACCGGACATAATTTATAAAAAATGGGTCATAATAAGCGACATGTCACTGTAAGGGAAGTCTTTATAAAATAGTCGGATATAATCCGACTATTTTATAAAGAATTTTATATGAAAACCAAACTTCGTATTGTTATTACGTCATAATAACCGGTTGGTCAATATAGGCGGAGTCATAATAAACGGATTCTACTGTATATATATTAAACACATACAATCGCTGGCCAAAACAACCATCAGATTGGGTGCCAAAAGGGAGAACTCGACTTAGCAGGCCCAAGCGAAGATGGCGAGATAACTCGAACTGCTTCTTGAAAGACTGGACCTTTTTTTTTCAAATGGACACATGTAGTTAACCCCGAGGCTTTTGCTACTTCTCCGGGCATAAAGGCGAGAAGAGCTCCAGCCTTAATAAATGGTTTAAAAACTACAAAGTAAGCAACCTGCGCAAGAGGGCATCCCCTGTGGGACTTGGACCTTGGCTCAGGGCAGTCGCTGAAGGGGAGATTGAGGCATTATGGCTTTTAGTTTAGGGGAGTTTTGTGCAACTGTCGCTCTACTTTACGAAAGACTGGACCACGGTCGCAGAAAGCCGTGAGAAGTGGAAAGAGTGGAGGGAGGCTTTTGCCCAGCAGTGGGACACTATAGGCTGATATACCTTATAATAATAATTAAACACATCTATACTAATATATAAAGCTAAATAGTTTGTTCGCTTGAACTCGATAATCTCAAGAAGTACTGATTCCATTTAAATATTGTTTCAGTGTTAGATAGCCCATTTATCGCTATAGATATATTTAATAATAAAGTTCCTACGGGGACGGGAGTTACGCGGGTGAAACCGAGCGCAGAAGCTAGTACTACTATAAAAATCTGAAGAGTTTGTTTTTTTTGAACGCGCTGATGCCAGAAACTACTGGTCCGATTTGAAAAATTATTTCAGTGTTATATAGCCCATTTATCGAGAATATATTTCGTCATGAATTTCCTACGGGAACGAGAGTAACGCGGGTGAAACCGCGCGCGGAAGCTACTTAACTAATATAAACAAAGAAGATTATTTTTGTTTAAATAGTTACTTTGGATAGATTGTGAAAAATTCTTTATGAAACACACGCAGGGAACCGCTGCTGGTATTCAATTGCTATATACGATCTTATATTATCGGGACCAACGGCTTAACGTTCTTTCCAAGGCACGGAGGGTAGTCCCTCAACCAACTAGACCCGGAAAGAAATCTTAGATTTAACACAATGAATAGAAATCCGGCGTGGGAATCGAATCCACGACCTACCAGACTCTCGCTTTAGAGGATATACCGCTGCATCACGGATAAAAAAAAAAGTTACACGAACAAAAAACTAACCTACATTTTTAAAAATTGAGATTAATTACTTTAGACCACCGCCAGGACTCGAACCTGCATCTTAGTTTTAACTCAAAATGCCTTAACCATTCGTCCACGGCGGAACCCCAACGTATCGTCGTCTAACACGTCTTTAAGGCCCGGACTCCGCCAAAGCGGAGATGAGACGAGCGGAGAGGAGATGTTTTGTTAGCATCCAATAGAATTTCGTTATGCACACATCTCGTCTCCGCTTAGTCAATTCTATTGGTTGTTAAACATCATTTCCTCTCCGCTCGTCTCTTCTCCGCTTTTGTGAAGTCCGGGCCTTAGGGGTACGTTAGTGCCATCTATCGGTAATGATACACAAAACTTTGACAAAAAGAAAAATTAAAAAATCTTACACTTTATCATCCTGGTCCCTCGAAAAAGCGCAGTACAGGCTCAATTTCCCTTCTTTCTCCATTCTCCTCAACTCGTCTCCACAATGAAAATCTCTGTCTTTATATCTACAGCCAAAGAACAGATGTAATGTTTGTTTGTCAGCTGTGTTGGTTGCCTCCCGCTGTTGGATGTAACTCCTGAAGGGCGCCAGCCCTGTGCCCGGACCTATCAGAATGTGTGGTATGCTCTGGAAAGACAAAAAGACCCAAGTTTAAGTTAAAAAACCCTCAACTGTCAGAAAGTTGGCCATCAACATCATCATCATCAGCCTGTTGTTGTCCACTGCTGAATATAGGCCTCCCCCATCGATTTCCAGCGGAAACGATTGCTAGCGGCCTGCATCCACCGACTCCCTGCGACCTTTATGAGGTCGTCGGTCCATCGTGCAGGCGGTCGTCCGACAGTTCGTGGTCTCCACTCGAGAACCTTTCTGTTCCATCGGCCGTCAGTTCTTCGAGCTATGCGTCCTGCCCATTGCCACTTCAGCTTGCTAATCCGTTGAGCTATGTCAGTGACCTTCGTTCTCCTGCGGATCTCTTCATTTCTGATTCGATCACGCATGGAAACGCCGAGCAAAGCTATTTCCCTAGCTCTCTGACTTTGAGCTTTCTTATGAGGCACACAGTAAGAGACCACGTAGCATGTAGCAGTATAAATTAACTTACCAAATCATTAGGAAAGACCAAAGATCCCGCCTTAATCCATCCATAAACCCTAACATTTTCCCTCAAACCCTTCAGCCAATTGGAAGCCAAACCTAGCCTCGGTTTCTTCAGTATACTCTTATATTCTACAACAGCTAACAAAAGATCTATTCGTTCTTCTGATCGTAGACTACTGCTGGCTATGGAGAACGACCGTGGTTTTATGGTGGAGAACAATTCGAAAATTATGGGTAAAGTTAGTTTTGAGGCCGACTTGTGGAAATCGTGGAGGACCTGAAAAAGATATAACATTGAACTTTAGAACACAGAAATTTATTTGCATAAGATAAAAAAGTTTTTATTCACGTAAAACAACGTTAAGAGGGCCGTAGGCAAGCATCTCATTGCCGCCCCTATTGAATAAATAACTACTATTTACTAAAAATTTCACTGTTACTGGCGTTACTTCATGTGTGGTAGAGGTTACTCCAATTTGGAACTGGCATTTCTATATTCCGACTTTTAGCAGTCTCAACTAGTACCACTGTCTATCCCGCCCGCGCCACTTCTAGGATATATAGAGCACTATATAGAGGATTTGTTGTCCCCCACCGCAAATGGTGGAAGCGGGAATTATGTAAAAAAGCTTATAATAAGCTTTTTACATAATTTATCTTTGTCATATCGTTTAAATTTGTTTGTAGAAAGATCTCCTACATTATTAGGAAGTTTGTTGAAGAAGCGTTATACATTGTCCCATAAAAGAAATGCTAATTTGTGGAGACGTGTAGCATGTAAAACAAGATTATGCTTAGTTCTAGTATTAACATTATGAGTGTCGCTCTTTTTCTTAAAACTATCAATATGTATTCTTATGAACATATAAACGGTTTTCATAGACATATAATAATAATATTAATTTCTTTCAATTTCCCCTCACCTTACAACGTTTCTGTATGCATTTTCAAATAATAATATAGTTATTACAGTAATAATGTGTATGTATTAACACAACTAGTTACCAATACTTCTATATTTATTTTGTCACTTTGCCTTTGCCTTTTAAAAAATAACTAAAATAACATGGAGCATTATTTTTGTTCTAGTTCTGAATCAATAAAGGTGGAAAACTTATTTTTATTTATTTTTTAATTATACAACTAGTTGTAAAGATTTCCAAAACGTGTGAGTAATAAAAAATTGTATACAGTATACAGGGTGTTTGGAGGGTGAGTAGCCATAGGAAAATGGTTGATAGGTGATGCAGTTGGCTACTTGTTGCGCCTAATTAAATAAATTTTTGCCCAATGTCCAAAGTGTAATAATTTTTTTGCTATTTTTCTAGAAAATACCCATTTTTTTTGTTAAAACCTTTTTTTTTAATTAATTAATGCTCGAGGTGCCAATAAAATGATTTATTTTTTTAGTCTAGTGTTGTCTTATTCAGATTTAATCATAATTTCATACAAACATCTTGAAATAAACCTAACAGCGTCCAATCAGACATCCATAAATCAAAAAGAAAAAATGTTATGTCCATTTTACAATGTAAAATAAAAAAAAATCACAAAGTGTGGGATTTTAAAGTGTTATTAAAAACTTCTCCAGTTTATACTCTTTGCAACGGTATGCAACATGCACCATGAATAATCAGATAACTCAACAAAAAACCGGTTTGTCTTCAAGGATGCCTTAAAAGGGTGACGACAAAACTATTACATTGAGCAGGTAAAATCTTTTGGCTCATTCTAACACAGCTAAAAATAGCGTGCTATCTCTTTCATCGGTTGACAATACTCCTATCGGCCCTCGCCTGCCGTGTCGTGCATTTATTTAGTCGAGATTTGTTATTCTCTGCTACTTCACGTGTTTTTACCTCCGCTCCGCGCATTGTTTTTGTTATCGTTCTGTTTTGTTAAGTTTCGTTATTTTGTTGTTACTGCTATTTTAATGGCTGCTTTTACTAACGAAGAATACGCCGATATGTTGATGGCATACGGCAAAGCTGATGGAAATGGACGAGAAGCAAAAAGAATTTACGAAGAGCGTTTTCCCAATAGACGTCAACCTAATCGTCATACTTTTGAGACGACCTTTAGACGCTTAAGGGAAACTGGTAATTTAACTCGCCGTGAACCTGGAGTTGCCAGACAACGTAATTTTGCTGATGACGAACGTATTCTCGAAGCTTTTGATGAAGATCCCACAACAAGTATCCGCAATGTAGCTGCAACGCTAAATCTAAGCGTATGGAAAGTGTGGTCTGTTCTTCGTGCCAATGGAAAGCATCCGTTTCATTACACTCCCGTGCAAGGTCTTGAAGAAAACGATTACCAAAGACGCGTTCAGTTTTGCCGCCTCTTGCTAAATATGGATATTGATAATCGCGACTTCTTAAAAAGTATCCTGTGGACGGATGAATCAAAATTTTCAAGGGAAGGCATTGTGAATTTTCATAATCTGCATCATTGGGCCCCAAAGGATCGAAACCCAAAAAAGAAAAGAGCGATGACATTTCAACGGAAGTTTTCAGTAAACGTTTGGGCAGGGCTAATTGGCAACACGCTTATTGGTCCACATTATCTACCAGACAATTTGAATGGAGATAATTATCTAGATTTTTTAATAAATGATTTGCCCCAACTCATGGATGGAGTTCCAAATGTTGAAAATGAAGAAACCATTGTTTTCCAACAAGATGGTTGCCCGGCGCATTGGACATTAGCAGTCCGGGAACACTTAGATAATTCATTTCCCAACACTTGGATTGGCAGAAATGGCCCTATCCCATGGCCTGCAAGATCGCCGGACTTGACTGTCAAGTCCCCAGCACGGCCCCAGACATAAATGTCTGGGGCCGTGCTAAAGATCTAGTGTATACGGAAACGATTGACACAAGAGAGCAATTAATAGAAAAAATAGACAATGCATTTGCGATAATGAAGCAAGAAATTAGACTAAACCATACCACAACGGAAATAAAAAAGAGATGTCACGCATGTATTAGAAATAATGGACACCAATTTGAACAAGATTTAAAATAAATGATTTAATTCTTTTTTAATCAGCCCGTAGTAGTACAAAAAGTGCAATGTGTTGAGTGTGTTAATTAATTTAACATAGACACGGCTAAACCTATTGCATTTTTTCATTACAGTATCGGAGACAAAAGATTTTACCTGCTCAATGTAATAGTTTTGTCGTCACCCTTTTAAGGCATCCTTGAAGACAAACCGGTTTTTTGTTGAGTTATCTGATTATTAATGGTGCATGTTGCATACCGTTGCAAAGAGTATAAACTGGAGAAGTTTTTAATAACACTTTAAAATCCCACACTTTGTGATTTTTTTTTATTTTACATTGTAAAATGGACATAACATTTTTTCTTTTTGATTTATGGATGTTTGATTGGACGCTGTTAGGTTTATTTCAAGATGTTTGTATGAAATTATGATTAAATCTGAATAAGACAACACTAGACTAAAAAAATAAATCATTTTATTGGCACCTCGAGCATTAATTAATTAAAAAAAAAAGGTTTTAACAGAAAAAATGGGTATTTTCTAGAAAAATAGCAAAAAAATTATTACACTTTGGACTTTGGGCAAAAATTTATTTAATTAGGCGCAACAAGTAGCCAACAGCATCACCTATCAACCATTTTCCTATGGCTACTCACCCTCCAAACACCCTGTATATATTTTTTATCGAATGTCTGTTGTATTTTCTGCATTAAAAGGAATTCATTATTTTTTTTTAAACTAGTTGGCATCCCTTGCCTTGAGTTCAGTGATTATATTACACATATCACTCTCATGATGAAAGTGACCGACGACGTGACAAAGTCACGATGATTTTTAACGGTTACTTTCGAGTCACTGGAACGACGGTCACGGTGACAGTGTGGTGGAAGAGTAACAACTTTTAGAAGAGAGAAAACGTATTGCGTCGGATAGCAGCGTAGGTCCCAATATTGTTCTGCTATTGAATGTAAAGTTGGTTTGTGTGTCAGAAAATTTGGTACTGGCATATCTGAAATGGCACCATAATATGTAAGTATTATAAATTAAATAGATATGACGTCATTTCCGTGACAAAATCATAAAGTGGACGTTATGATTTAGCTTTCGCTTTATATCTTACTATTATCTACTTTACCTACCTATATTTAGTATTCATATCGATTGGGCTGAGAATAAAATGGGATTTCTCCTTTAAGCTTATGGGCGGGAGATCGGTCGATACGTCTGAGTAGAAGAGAGATAACGGCAGCACCCAACCAACAATCTGTCTACACGTAAACTGTTAACTGTTTTCAAGGTGAAGTGAAAAGTTGATGTTGTTTTCATCAATGTTTTCTTATGACGTTATCATGTAAAATTATCGTCCGTAAACCAACTTTACAGACAACCGATTTTTTTAAATATTCTTAGACTTAATATGTCTTCTAGTAAATGAGTATATTAGAGGGAGTTTGAAAGTGGCGCCAGTGACTGAAAAGCTCAAAGGGAATCGTTTATCTTGGTATGGTCATGTGAAGAGGAGGAATGAAACGCTTGTTACTAAAAGAGTTTTAAGTATACACGTAGATAGATGGAGAGGGAGAGGAAGGCCAAAGAAAAGATGGATGGATTGTGAGATAAGTGATATGAATGAAAACGGAGTTTGTGATAGTGTGACGGGTGACAGGACAGAATGGAAGAAACAAACGTGTTGCGCAAACCCCAAGTTATATGGGATAAGGGCAAGTAGAAGAAGAAAAAAAAGAGACTTATCTCTTCTAGTTATTGATCTTAGGTTAAGTCCATGTTAGATGTACTTACTTCTAGTATAGTCCGTTTAGGACGTCTACTGTAATTCAACCAATCCTCTTGGCCCTCAGGGGAACTGAGTTCTATACATTTGTCTCGCTCCAACTTATCCTCTGACACTTGTGCTAGAAGAGAGAAAACGTATTGCGTCGGATAGCAGCGTAGGTCCCAATATTGTTCTGCTATTGAATGTAAAGTTGGTTTGTGTGTCAGAAAATTTGGTACTGGCATATCTGAAATGGCACCATAATATGTAAGTATTATAAATTAAATAGATATGACGTCATTTCCGTGACAAAATCATAAAGTGGACATGTCCACGTTATGATTTAGCTTTCGCTTTATATCTTACTATTATCTACTTTACCTACCTATATTTAGTATTCATATCGATTGGGCTGAGAATAAAATGGGATTTCTCCTTTAAGCTTATGGGCGTAGTCATAATATGGAAATGCCGCATTTTTTTTAATAAGAAAGAAAATAATTTTAATTAGTTGGGATTTTATTAACTCACATACTATGGGTATATAACACAAAAAGCCTCGTGGCTAACTAAGTATGACCGTCCGAAAAAAAGGGCATTATTGCTCAAAAACCCTCGTTTGGCAGTGTTCATGTAGGAAGGTAACGCCAAAACGGTGTCAGCCGCGTACTAAATATCTAGTTTTAATTATATTCATTCCAGTTTTCAATTTGATAGCAGCGCCATCTATTGAATCCAAATGTGACTCTGAACCATGACACGATAGATGGGCCTCGGAAACAGCCGCGAGCATTTAGAAACAAGGGCAATATAGTTTGACTGGTTAGAGGAGTAGAGGTATCTTTGGGCAGTATTATAATAATTGGTAAAAGGTATTATTAGTTAATATTATAGTTAGTTAGTATTATAACAATAGAGAAATTATAGTTAAAAATAATAGAGAAACTTCTGTGCGTTTAAACGGTTATGTCACACTTACTACTCGACTCAAACATAACATAACATAGCTCACATAGTAAAAAAGGACCTTTTATAAAAATAAAAACAATGTCCGTGGTGCTTTGCAATTGGCTTATCCAATTGTAAGTGTCTCTTCCCGAAGTTAATTATCTCATTCGTTCATTTACGTTTCCCGATTGCGCTGGAGGGAAGTGGAATTTTACTTTTCAACTCCTCTTACAAACTTTCTGATTAAATTCGATGCGGGATCCAAGACATTTAGGTGTCCCGGGACCAGCCTAAGCCTAACAGCTTAGAGCCTCTTTCGTGTGTGTCGCTGTTGATCCTGGCTTACAGGAGTTACAGTGGCAGGAGTGTGGGAGGATTAGTCCCAAAAAAAATAAGTAAAGGTAACTAAAATAACACACGTTTTTTATACAAAAACATAATTTATTCGTCATTCATCTTGCACCCATCCGTCGTCATCGCTCAAGAACCGTCGCTTGGCCGCAGTGTTCATGTAGGGCCGCAGCGCCCACTCGGTGTCGGCTGCGTCGATACTGTCTAATGTACCTAGTTTTATTTCATACAACTTCATTTGGAAACGGGGACCGATTTCTGTTAGCTCAATCTCTTTGCCGGCCTGGAATTAGAATACAAAAACAGATTCGTATATGAGTATAATTAAAAAAAACATGCATTTGGAAAATGTATTTTAAGACATGAGTTGACATTTCAAAATTGAGATTAATAAAATTCGACCACCGGCAGGATTCGAACCTGCATCTTAGGTAAAGCTCCCAATGCCTTAACTAAAAAGGCTACGGTAGAACCACACCGATCGTCGAAATGTATCAATCCCTTAATAACACGTATTTAAGGGGGACGTTAGTGCCATCTATCGCTATCGCTTTGTCAAAGTCAAAGTCAAAGTCAAATATCATTTATTCCGTAAAAATGGTTACATTTATTTGGAATCGTCATATTTTTTCCCCTACCGTGCAGTGCGTGACGTGGAGACTACTGAGAAACACTGCCAAAAAAACTCAGTAGAACCCTCTTTTTTTATAATAATATTTTATTAAATTTATACATAATTTTCTATTTTACATTGTAATTGGAGCGACTCAATCCCAAGCATTTTTGTCACTAATATAATCAGATATTTTATAATAAGCCCTGCTACACAATTTGGCTTTTATAGTTGTTTTAAATTTATTTATTGACAATACTCTTATATTATGAGGAAGTTTGTTGTAGAACCGTATACACAGCCCCATAAAAGAGTTACTTATTTTGCGGAGACGACTAGCATGTAGCACAAGATTATTCTTATATCTAGTATTAATGTTGTGTGTATCACTTTTTTTACTAAATAAATCAATATTTTTATGTACATATAATAAATTTTCGAAAATATATTGCGATGCAACGGTTAGAATATTTATTTCTTTAAATTTTTCTTTCAAGCTCTCACGGGGACCAAGCTTATAAATAGCCCTCACGGCTCTCTTTTGCAAAATAAAAATGCTGTTAATATCCGCGGAGCTACCCCAAAGAAGAATCCCGTACGACATTATGCTGTGAAAGTAACTGAAATAAACTATTCTAGCCGTATCAACATCAGTGAGTCGTCTAATTGTTTTTACAGCATATGCTGCAGAACTTAACCTTCCTGACAATTTCTCAATGTGTGGTCCCCATTGCAGTTTGGAGTCAATGGTGATACCTAAGAACACAGTGGTTTCCACAGGGTCCAAGCCATTTCCATTAATATTTACATTGGTGGAAACCTGTTTAACATTAGGTGTAGAAAACTTGATCACTTTAGTCTTTTTATCGTTTAAACACAGGTTATTGACACTAAACCAATGAACTACTTTTGAGAGTGCATCATTAACTTCGTCATAATCACGCAATTGTCTATGTCATCCGCGAACAATACAATCTCATGTTTATCCCTTACGTAGTAAGATAAGTCATTAACGTATATTATAAACAGAAATGGACCCAGGATTGATCCCTGTGGAACTCCCATAACAACTGGTGATCCCGAAGACAATTTACCATTAATATCGACCTTCTGAATTCTATTGCCCAGATAAGAGGTCAGAAGTTCGAGAGCCTTATTCCTAACGCCATAGTGATGTAGTTTCCTGACAAGAGTCTCATGGTTCACGCAATCGAATGCTTTGGACAAATCGCAGAAAATTCCTAAGGCATCCTGCGATTCCTCCCAAGCCGCGAATATACTTTTCAATAAATCTATTCCCGCATCTATAGTTGAGCATCCCTTCGTAAATCCAAATTGCTTCTTGTGAAGCAAATTATGTCTATTAAAATGACTGAGCAACTGGCTAAGCATAATTTTTTCGAATATCTTGCTAATAGTGGGAAGTACAGAAACAGGGCGAAAATTGGAAGGATTTGAACTATCACCTGATTTAAATAATGGAATAATTTTACTGTGTTTCATCAAGTCAGGAAACTCACCAGTTGCAACACAACAATTAAATAAGCTAGCTAGGTGTGGAGCTATCAACGCAATTATTGATGCGATTGTCTTTACAGATATACCCCATAAATCCTTAGTATTTTTCATGTTTATTGATTTAAAGGTATTTAAAATATCTTTAGGGCTTACTTCTATAAATTCGAAGAAAGTATCACATTCAAGTACACTTTGCTTGAGGAGCAGCTCAGCAAATACAGAAGAAGACGAAAGAGTTCTTGTTGCAATAATAGGAATGTTAGAAAAATATAATTCGAACTCCGTTGCTACATCTATATCTTTTTTAACATCAACATCATTTATTTTCAAATGAAAGTCACGACTACGTACTTTTGCTCTACCAGTCTCACTATTAATCATATTCCAAGTGGACTTAATAATGTAAGTTGAATTTTTAATTTTATTTCTTATATACATGGACCTAGCATTAGAACAGGCTTCTCTGAATAACTTTGAGTAATTTTTAACATGAGCCTGAAAAGTCGGACTATGGTTATAAGTCTTTTCTTCATAAAGTTCATACAATTTGTTCCGACTTTTGTAAATATCAGGTGTTGCCCAATCACTGAACGTCATACGGTCACTTATAGTTAATTGTTTGGGCGTAAAAATTGATCTAAACT
Organism: Nycteola revayana; assembly: GCA_947037095.2. Lineage (NCBI taxonomy): Eukaryota > Metazoa > Arthropoda > Insecta > Lepidoptera > Nolidae > Nycteola > Nycteola revayana. The sequence goes on along the minus strand of OX344851.2, from coordinate 12,443,845 downwards.
CACTACTTATTAAGTTGAATAGAGAGTTGTACATGTGATCCGGAGTACCGTGATAGGGCAACATAACAATTTTTTCTAACATATTCGCTTTAAATCTTTCCATACGGCTTTCACTAAATGGTACATAATTTATTATTTTTTTCTGTGTAGCTGCAAAATTTTCAAAAGAAACCAGTTGACCTGAATGATCTGACTGAATTTTGTTAATAATAGATTTATGTAAAGGTTTTACGGTGCTGAATATATTATCAATACAGGTAGCAGTCGTTGCAGTTACTCTAGTGGGTTCCTTAAAAATATTATGAAAATTGTATGATTTAAATAAATTTAAAAAGTTGAAGCTCATTGAGTTATTTTCTAAGATATTTACATTAAAGTCTCCACAAATTACAACTGTTTTATGGTTATTGGATAATTTAATCAAGGCATCCTCCACTATATCTGAAAAAGCCTCAAATGGCGCGCAAGGAGGTTTGTATAGGCACACAACAACGAATCGCTCCAACTCAATGCATGAAATCTCTATAACTCGCTCAACGGAGAGGCTCGTAATGTCATTTCTCTCTTTGAATTTTAAAGATTTATTTATTAGTATTAAAGAGCCACCATGTCTATGCTTTTCTCTGATGAACGAGCTTGCAACCTGGTGATTATTGAAGCTGAAAATGAATTGATGGCGCTTTAGCCAGTGCTCAGTTAAACATAAAATATCAATATTACAACAATTCAAGAACAACTCCAATTCTAACTCTTTTCCCATCAAGCCTTGAATATTCTGATGCACCAGGTTGATACATTTTTTTGTTGATTTATTTTTACGATTTATACTTGATGGGTTAACATTTTTATTCACGCTTTTGTGTACATATGCTAAATCACAATTATTTACTTGTTGATTTGAAGCACTCATCGTAATCATAATGCAAGAGAAGTCCTCTTTTGTCCTATTATTTAATTTAAATAATTATTCTGAGAAATGTCAGTATTTAAATAATTATCTTCAATATTATTAATGTCATGATCAGTAGCAATATTACTGATATTGTATGTGTCAACAGTACATTGCTCAATAGAAGCAACATTTGTAGGCAAATTTTTGGCTAAAAATATTAAATAAATAGGATAGCGAACATGCTATCTGTCTTTTTACATATTTAGAAAGATAATAATAATTATCTTTGGTCAAATAAAAAGTTTTACTAACAAGATTGTTAGTGTCAATAATATGGAACTTCTCCTTATTATGAGCACAAATAGTGTGCAAGTTCAAATTTAAATTATATCTAATATTGTTTTCCTCCTGTGACAAACTATTACTATAGGGGAATGTGAACATTACAATTTTTTTTACATTTAAACAATTAAGACCATTAAAATATTCCAATAATAGTTTTTTGTTCATATTGCCCCTATTTCCCATAAAAATTATTAAAGAACTGTTCTCATTATTATATCTGTATTCAATAGCTTTTCTAATTATGTGGCAGTGAGAAGCACCAGGCATACAAAAGTTGACATTTGAATGTCCCATTGTAGTTAATAACGACCCTAAGTTTTTACCAATTTCATCACCGAATATCACAATTTGGGATTTAATATCTATTTTTACAGATTCTTGGCATTCACTAATAGTGTTGTGAGTTTGGTTTATTGTTACACTTTTATTAACCATACTTTTTTCATTAATTTTACATTCATTTAAAGAATTACAAATTTCAAGCGAGGAACGGTCACGAGAACGATTACATGATAAACAAGTATTATTGTTTGTAAATGAATTAAACCATTCATTATTATAATTTCCAATGTCAATTAGCTTGTCCATAGCTAGTATGTACTCCAGAATTTGTTTTTCAGACAATCTATATTTATTTGTTAGGGAACGGAGAGAATTTTGCAGTCGGTCTATTTCATTTTGTTGAGATTCTATTTCAGTTACATGTTTTAAGTATGCATTTTTACTTTTTATAGAATAAAATTTCATTTTTTGTATTAAATCTAACCTTTCCCTATTTTGATTTTCATATTTAAAGAAGAATTTGTGTTTTTTAATCATTTTTTGGGACTTTTTAATAAATTTGCATGTTTTTTTATACTTCTTCATTTTACATTTACAGCCATTAACTATCAAAGATTTATTTTGAATATCAGTAGAAGGCTTGGTAGTGACAGTGTGTTTGTTATTAGGGGCAACCGCCATCAACTCATCATAAAGGGTTTGGTTCTGCGAGGTCAGCAAAGTATGATTGGATGTTTCCAACTGTGACTTTAAGGATGTTATTTGAATATGTGCGTTACAAAGTTCTTGTTCTAACAAATTATTCTTTTTTAGCAGAGAGTCATATTCTAGGTGGCAATCATCAAACCTATTTATAATGTTTTGTAGCTTATCCCTAGACTCAATGGCATCAGTGTATTGGACATATAATTCTGCCATCTGACTTTTTAATAGTTTTACATGATCTATAGACTCTGACAACACTTTTTCGTTCTCTTCCCGTTCATTGTCATACTGATCACACAATTGTTTGGCGGCTTGGAGTTCTTTCAAGACCTTTTGAAGTTTGTCCTCCGCTTGGCGAGCCAAAGCTCCACGGGTAGTAACGCCAGACATAATTATTATTTATAAATATAGTCAGATTGATACAGAAATAATTGTGTGAACAGTCAACTTGAGGTTATGTTTACGTATTAATTCGTGCAACGATATGCAATAAAAACTAGTAAAACACAAATAATACTACAGGCAAAGCAGTATTATTTCAATATTATGATGTTTTGATGTGAAATTATAAGTAAATACAGTGAAATTACCTTTAAAATCCGTTCACGAGTACCGGTTACTAACTGTCAAACACACATGTTATTGAACCTTGAATTTACGAAAATTTCACACTTCAAACACAAATTTAATACGATAAACATACTACATTTACTATTAATCGGTGATTTATTGATATTCGGGGTAATTAAATGTAAAATTTAAATTAATTTCGATAAAAAAATTGGGACAATTCAAAATCAGCTGTGTTCAATAGTGTTGCCACAGGGAGAAAAAAAAAAACCTCGCTTTGTGGGCAAAGGCCTATAGTCAGATGAGTATTTACCATAGTCGTGCTTTCCGAGGCACGGAGAGTAGACCGTCAGCCAACCAGACCCGGATAGAAATCTTAGAATTTACACAAAGATTTCCGGTCCGGTGTGGGGATCGAACCTCCGACTTCCGAGATGTCAAGCGAATTAAATACTGCTATGCTACAGAGTGATCGACATATCGAAGGGTGAAAGGCTATTTGTTTGAAGCGACATTTTACGAACTTTACAGGAGAGCCATTAAAGATTCAAAATTTGGAAAAAAAATCGTTATGAAAGAACTAGTGCTCTTTCTATAATGAGGATCGCAAATTTTTATTGAAAAAAAATCCCTGAATGTTTTGGTATAATTTTCAATTAAAAAACAGTTATGAGTATAAGATAAATTGTCGCTTAATACAAAATGATCTGTATCGCCTTATTTTTAGAGTAAAGAAAAATGATTCAACTTCCAACATTGTCACTAATCAGCAGCAGGCAAAATGGTTTAAGTGACTTTACAGTACTTATGCAGGAGAAAGCAAAATGATTGAATCGACGTTACTCAATAATAATAGGAATAGGCTATTTTGTTTTACTACCAATTTGGGTTTGGGTTTTGGGTTTTGTTAACGATTCAGGAAAGTTGGCTTAAGCAACGATGAACATTCTTAAAGAGTTGTTTGATGTCTCAGATTTTGAAAGGAGTTATATAACTTGGTTGTTCTAAACAGAGTGAAAAACAGTTGTAGCGAAAGGGTTGAACCGACGACATGCTTAATGAATTTGGCTGACGGCAAATTGGTTGAAGCGACATTGCACAGAGTAAGTAGTCGTAAGCAAAATGTTTGAAGGGACTTTTCATCTAAAGATAGCTACATCGAAAAACGATTTATCTGCCATCGAACTAACATTTTAGGAAGGGAATAACGGCTTATGATCCGATTCTCTGTTTTTGTATACAGCTTAAATGATATACTAAAAAAATATGGCAAATTTGAAGTCTGATCATACATCATGTTTGAGAATTATGCACTAAAATGGCATTGTTTTAAGCGCCATAAAAGTGCTCAGAATTGTACGAAACCCGGCTCAGACGACGCAGAAAAATTCGCTGAATCCGAATATGTATATAACTCCATATCGTCCAAAATGTCGCTTCAAACAAATAGCCTTTCACCCCTCGATATATTTTTATACTAAAGAGAATATAATACGAACCTTTCTATAAGTATGTTGACGGAAGCACACATAGTCATCATGATTCGCAAAAGTGATCACCCTCTTAGAATCAGCCTTGGGTACCGGGAACAGATACTTGAGAATACTCATTGTTCTTAAACCTGGGAAAATAAAAATTGTTATTATTATTTATACTTCATTGCACACAAAAAGTTACATGACATAAATTGCTGAACCAAAACTACTGAACGGAATTGGCTGAAATTTTGCACTGGGATAGGTTATACGCTGGATTAACATATAGGCTAAAACATCACGCTCCGAACCACTGGAGCAGAGTTCCGCGGATTAAACTGCGGAGCGCAGCTAGGATGTCCATAAATTAATAATTTTTTTGCATAAAAAAAATTGCTAGACGCTATTAGGAAGCTAGCTTTGTATGGGCAGAATATTATTTGCGTTTATCTTAAAAAAATAGTGGTACAGGCAAAAAACAGGGAATGTCCATTTTGTATTGAATCAAATCTTTATAGAAGCTAAGCTTAATCACTATCATTAAAAAAAAAACAGATGGCGCCAAAAATGCCGAAATTCAAGCAAACCAACAATTTAAGCAAACAAACTTCAGCTTTATTATATTAATATGTCATCGGAAACTAATAAGAATCGTAAGTTGATCATCATACTAGTTAGTTGATCAAAGTTTTAGTAAGTTGATCAGCTTAATAGTTAGTTGTTTAACTTTCTAGTTGATAACCTAACAAGGTTTTAGGTGGTTAAAAAGAAATAACCTAAACCAATGGGGTTCAAGAGGACTTATTGAAGTTGATTTTTTTTTTGTTTTGTTACAACAGTAGCATAGGTTCCTTTGGTTAAGTAAATAATATAGTAATTATGCGCGTACACTGAAACTGGCAACTAAATTCAACAATATGAGTGGCACGGAAGTTGTTCAACTTACGATTCGTATTATTTTCCGGTGATATATAGGTTTTTTTAGTATAGATATATAAATAATCTTAGGCAAATTACTTACCAAGTTGGGTCTTAAAGTTATGGAACACGAGATGGGGGTACTGCTCGCTCATAGGCCCCATGTCGGGTATGTCGTGTCGCATCACCACACCGGATAGAGTGAAGGATGCTGTGGGACCGTATGGGAGATGGCATATTACCTGGCAAAATAGTTCAATACAATAAATGAATTTTATCCAGCACTTCAGTATTTTTACCTAAGTAAATGTGGTCAGAACCACAACATAGAAAAAAAAAATTGGTTGGTTTTTGTTGTTATATAATACTAGCGGCCCGCCCCGGCTTCGCACGGGTGGACTTTTATACCCTACCCCTGCCCTACCCTACCCCTACCCTACCCTACCCCTACCCTATCCTACCCCTACCCTACCCTACCCCTACCATACCCCTACCCTACCCCTACCCTACCCTACCCTACCCTACCCTACCCCTACCCAAAAGTATCCTATGTCCTTCTCCCAGTTCTTAGCTACCTCCCTACCAATTTTCAGCCAAATCGGTTCAGCCGTTCTTGAGTTATAAATAGTGTAACTAACACGACTTTCTTTTGTTTTTAAAATGTATTCTGCTATTCAGGGCGTAGACAAATCCAACGAAACAAAAACCATGAAAATTGATCCAGCCGATCTCGAGTTATAAGTGTTGTAACAAACCCGTCTTTGTTTTATATATATAGATATAGTTATATATATAGTTATATATATAGTTATACTAGTGTCGAAGTTTGACCACAATTAAAATATATGTTAAGATTTTGCACTCCTTCTCTAAATTAACTATAAGTGATGGAAACGACTAACATTCCGCGCAATTTTCGTAAAAAGAGTACAAAGTTTTTGTTTCATTAAATAAGTAATAAATATTACATTACAGTAATACCCCGCTTAACTCGACCCCGTACAACGCGGATTCGCTATGACGCGGTTTTAACATTTTCGCGCTAAACCTACCTAATACTTTAAGCGAGTGCACTATTGCTCGGAAAACTAGAAAATAAGAATGTTTTTTTAATAAAAAATAGCACTTCATTATGTTTTTTTTTTAGTAAAATGTTAAAGTTTCTATTAACAAGCAGTTTGTTTGTCATTTCTTGTGTTAAATGTAAGCAATGTTCTAATAAAAGCAGTTTGATTCAAAATTTAGTACTTTATTACAAGATTTTCGCGATTTTCCCTGGAACGCATCTCCCATGTAAAGCGAGGTATTACTTTATAAGTATTAATTAATTAAATCAATTAAACTGGGGTAGGAATTTATATACAAAACATTAAGTTTTTGACTTTTAATGTGCGCTTTTTGCATTGGTGGCTTTGTATCTAAAAATTTTGTAATCACTGATTCTTTTTTCAGTCATTAGCTTTGTGAAGAATCTCTTCAGTAGATTTTAATTCTGTTTTATATATTTTTGTTCTTTTGTTTTGTCATAAATGAAAATGTTTATTGATCATGTAGATAAATCGATCATACTTATTATAAGTCAAAAAGTTGCTTATTATATTATAAATACAGTTAATATCAACAAGCGCGGTCTGGCATCAAGACTGAAGCGAAAGTGAAAGCTAAGTGAAATTTCTGATTATGTAATTGACAAAACTGCTTGGGAGTGAGTTGCTCTGAAACAATACTGCTTTATTAATAATTGTAAAATAAAATTTATTTTAAAAAAAAGATTCCACTGAGTTTCTTGCCAGTACTTCTCAGAGTTGCCATGTCCAGAACTGGTGGTAGTAAAAGAATGGGATGCATCATAAGAACATGATTTAAAATATTTTTAATGTGTCTATATGAATAAAGAATTTTTGACTTTGACTTTGAAGCATAGAACACGTCGCGCGCCTCGCCTTGCGAGGATGACCGGTCCCTATCCTAGCTTCCTACGAGTCTCGCTCTATCAACCTATGGTGTGATACTCAGAGTATCTTCTCTGAGTATCACATATAAAATATGTATAGCTTACCAAACTATCGGGAACACCTCTATGTTCATGCACCACAATAAAGTCTGTGACCTCATTGGCTCGGCATGCATGAATCAGTTGAGACATTTCATAACCACCACGGTTCATACGCTGACTGTTAGGGAATATTAATCTGAAAAAATTATAAATATAAAATAAACATTAAAATCTTCTAACTTTTGATTATAAATGGATATTTTCGCACTAGGGATAATCATTAAATCCAAATAACAATAAAAAGCTGAGAAATAAAAAGTATGGCAAACTATTACATTTTTAAATGTTTTTGAATACTTTATGGAAATGTTTACCATATACTATGTTTCAAAATTGAGAATAATAAAATTTTACCACCGGCAGGACTTGAACCTGCCAGTGCAAACTAACATCCCCCTTAGAGACGTGTTATAAAGGAAATTGATAAATTTCGATGACCGGTAGGGTTTCACAGTAGCCTAATTGGTTGAGGTGATTCATCGCCTGTAGGCTGATCACTTCCTCTTATGTTCATAAAACTGACTTATATATCAGTGGTACCACTGGGTCATGGTCCTAACCCCTTAAGGGTGCCCCCAGGTGTGTGTCACTTTATTGTATTTTTATACCAACTTCTATATTAATCCACTAAAACCTATAATAATTAATGTGAACTCAAACTTATTATGAGTAAAGGAATTAATGACAAGCTGACGGAACTACTACTTTGTATGTAATATCCTACAATTTGCTTATGGTTAATTAAGTATCTAGTTTAATTCATAGAATAAGAATAATTGTGTAACGTTGTGATTCTGACAAGTACAAGTGTATGTAAATACCTAAGTGCTGAAAAATTTCATTATTTCATTATTAAGGTATTAGGCATTAGGCTAAGATGCAGGTTAAAGTCCTGCCGGTGGTCGTATTTTAAAATCTCAAATCTCAAATTCTCAGGAAATATTGGTCACATTTGACCAATATTTCCTGAGAATAAACTCTTCAAATATATATATTAGTATAGATTACCTAAGTTCCTTCACAAACATCTTGAGCCTCGCACTAGGTTCTCTTGATGTTGTGATCATGATCTTCGGATCTTCAACCCCTGCATACCTGTACTCATCATCTTGTGAGCTAAGGGTATTAGTACCCCCACTGAAGCCTCCAATCACTGCAGCTCTCTCAGGACCTAAAAGTTTAAATTTTGTTCAAATAAAAAGTAAAGACAGACTGCTATAGATTGATTGACAAGTTAAGGCATAGTGTGTAAGCTTTTCTGTAAACGCCAAGGCGGAGTTTTACCGGCTTCAGTGTGTCTTTACTTTTTATTTGATCAGAGGTCTCACATATCACATAATAGTATATATTACGAATAAACAAAGCTAAAATTATAACCTAAAATTGACTTACCCTTAGTAACTTTTATCAACAAAAATATAGTAATAATTATCAAAATATAGTACTTAACACATACCTTTGTCTTCATAGTCTATTCTTTTCTGCAGAGTTAAAGCTTCTTTCCTCAAATCTCCATGAATAGGAATGTTTTCTTCCAAACACTTTTTTAATTGATCTTTTTTAGCTTGAATACTTTTTTGTTTGTCTTCAGCCGACTTCCTGTATAAGTACTCACGGCGCAAACGCGCCTGCCTTCGCAACATAATTGGAATTTTTCGTAATATTTATTTTATTTATGAATTTTAGTCAGTTTCATAAGAACAACATTGCGAGCGCGATCGTCAATTGACATTAACACACGTGTTTATTTTGACAGTTTGCGTTTAGTTAGCGTACAGTTGTACATTTATAAAAGACAAATGCAATATTTAAAAAATAATACTTGCGTTTGTTTAGACTGTGTATATTTTATAACAATTATTACAATCTTTTTATTGATATATTTTTTCAACACAAGTTTTAATTGAAAAATATGTCATATCATATCGTCATAAACTTTGATGTAAGAACAAAACGCAATTTACAGTTGCGTTAAAAAATACTTCCACATTTATTTGCTTCATTAAAAATAATATTTTTATGTTTAACATTGAAAAAATATTATCTTTACTAATATTATAAAGAGGAAAAGTTTGTATTTTTGTTTCGAATAAACTACTGAACGGATTTCGATAATTCTTTCAATAGAATGATAATTTTCCAATAGGCTACATATTTAACTAGAATAGAAAAGTGCACCCGTGCGAAACCGGGACTGGCAGCTAGTTTTTGATGTGTATGTACAATTACACAAAAAAATCACATACCTGCATGTAGTTCTTCTACAATTAATCTATAATGAGGTTTTATATCAATATTGTGTTCTTGAAATATACTAAACAAGTCTTCAATATCTTCTTTGGAATTTCTTGGACGAATATTAAAAATATCACCTGGATTATAATTCAAACTACTATTGTCATCCGTTTTCAGAGTTATAAGTCTAACATCCTGAAAAAATTCATGACATTATTGTTTAGATTAAAACAAAAGTGTAGATAGTTCAAAATATTATAAATGCGAAATTTTGTCCTTGTGTGTTTGTCTCTTTCACCCAAAAACAACTGAATGGATTTGGATGCAAGTTTGCATGGAGTTCATTTATAGGCTACATTATCTCATACTTTAACCCACTGGAGCAGAGTAATGCGGGTGCAATGCAACCACAGGACACAGCTAGAGTTTTACATATAAAAAAAAACGAGATGTTGTTTTTATTACTTTTCTTGTAAAGAAAGCTACGTAATCCACACCAAATAAATCGATACTTACTTGAAAATGGGATTCATCAGTTGTCCTTACATTTTTCTCAACCGCAAACAATTTTGCATCAATATATCCGTCTTTCGTGCTATTTACAAAATAAATATCATCCGTTAATCCATTCTGTATGATATTTCCATCATATTTGTCTAGAGACACCTTCCAACGGGGTACAAAAGTGTTTGCAATGTTGTCCATTTTTATATTTGGGTAGTATTCCTTCAGCTTTGATAGATAGGATTTGAGCCACGGAATCATAACTGCATCATGGCCTAGTTCATGCTGGTAGTCACATAGTCCTTAAATGCAGAAACCAGTTTATGTTAGTAGTTTAAAGTATTCTTTAGTTCTAGTTGTAATGTAACATTATTATGATATTTCAATGTTTTTTTATAATGCGAATTCATCTTATATTTAGATTTGAATTGTATGTCAGGTTTTTTTTTAAATAATTGAAGACGTGAGTGGATGAAGGTGATAAGGCACATAATTTAAATTTGGAGTAAATCGAAGTTAAAGTTTCACTTTTATTTTTTGAGATAAGTCACTACACAACTAATGTTTTTATTAAACTATGATGCCAAGTTCTGTAAATAACCTGAAATATTAATGGTATGAAAGCAACCAAACAAATTTATATTTTTTATTATTTAATTTGAAAAAAATTGTGACAATACTCCTTTTTTCATAAACAAAAGTAAACTTTTCTGCAAGTTTAGATATTGTAAATGAGGTGCTAAGATGAGTGTAGTTGTCTCATAAAGCCTTAAATGGACGGTTTAAGATCTGTAGTCGTATTGTATCGACATATCACCTTTATCTATGCAGAAAAACACAAAAACTCGAAAATGCAACATATCACCTTCATCCACTCACATCTTTAATTGTATATTATGTTATAAATATTACTAGCTAACACCCGCATACATCATATTTAAATGGGCTATCTAATACTGTAAGAATTTTTCAAATCGGACCAGTAGTTTCTGAGATAAATGCAGTCAAGCAAATAAAGCTTTATATACTTATAAGTATAGATTACAAAATGCAGTTTATATAATTTTCCTCACTCGCTTTCTCGCTAGCTGAAGTATGGTCTGTGCTTAAATGCAAAACCTGCAATGTACTTACTTCTTGTTATAGAGTTTAAATTATAGTATTTCTATTACAAAAATATAATACTTCTGTTAAACATACCAGCATCCTGAAGCGGCGTTGCACCGAGCTGAATCAATCGTTTATGGAGCTTCTTCCCCACAAAATTAAACTTAGTATAAGACGAATCACCTAACCCCAATACGCCAAACTTCAATTTAACTAAAGAGTTCGATGGCAGGTTTTTTCTCAGCAGAAACTTCCAGAACTTCTTCATATTATCCGGCTCATCCCCCTGCCCAGTAGTAGCACATACAAATATAGCAATTTCCTCATTAATCAACTTAGAAATTGGATAGTCATCCATAGCCTGAACGGGCCCTCGGAAACCTAAAACTTTGGTTGTACGCCATATTCTTTCGGCTATTTCTTGAGCTGTGAATGTTTGGCTGCCGTATAAAACTAGAACTCGGGCTGTATCAATCATTTTTATTGATTAATTATCTGAATAAAACTGTACAAATTGTTTATCAGCTGTTTGATGACATTTGGCATTGACACTTGACAGTTCGCTTTTTTTATCTCTATTGCATAAAAACGTAACCACTTTTATATAACAATAAAATTATTTAATTACGATTGAATAAAAATATAGATACCTATACACTTTTAATTACAAATATAGGTTACATTTTTTAATTACGTTTCCGTTTCGTGTAAATTACTAATACTGGTTACGATACCTTTTTTTTAACAGGCAGCCCATAAGAGTTTTAAGTATTTACGCGGCAAAGATTAAATTAGTAAAATGATTATGGTATCTACTAATAATTGAATTGTTTAATTTCAAAGGTGGTTGGCATAAAAGAGAAATGGTTGCATAGTAATTAGACATTATAATTTAGGAATGTTATTTGGATCATAGGACTCTTCTACTATTTCACAACGTTACTTTTTCAGCTTATTGTTTTATAAGCAAAGAGGTAAGAAGAACTATCTTTATAACTGAGGATTAAAAAGTTATCTAGAATGGGTATCTAGAATGGAAAATCAAAAGAGAGTTCCGAAAGTTACGGTAGTAACACTGGCAATAGTTATTTAGACACAGTCTTCTGAGGTTTATACTTAGATATACATAACAGAATAACACTTAGTAGACAGACGACTTTCATTATGATATAATACAAACGATAAAAAATATTATATATGAAACGATCGCTTGCCAATGCCAATAACTATTCTATTGCTTAAATTGCCACCCTCCAAAAGTATATAAAAAAATATCAAAATAACTACAATTAATTTAGGTAATATCCATTACCTACCTTTTATAGGTTTTATCTAACTGCAACAGATTTAAATACAACCTGAGATGAGAGGAATGCTATTTTTGAAAGTTCAACCCCAATGCTTTTCATCCCCCGTTCAATACTATATTATTTTTCTCTATTGCACCCGTCGAATGCGATCTTCTATCACGCTCTTATTCGGCGCACGGCAGTCTCGCGGCCCGTGTTGGCGGGCTTAGTCGTTCTAAGAGAAAAAACGCGGGAAAACGGTTCAGTGAAGTGACTTTAAACGAATTAATTTTAGTGAATTAAATTGCATTTAAAAATTGTCAAAAATGTAAGTATTGCTTTTACAAAGTGTTTAGTTTTACAAATGTGTATTAAAGCCACTGATGTGATGTTTTATATTTATTTGCAACCTTTGACATTTCCGGCATGAAATCTGAAATACTTATTTTTTGCAAACTAATTGAAGTTTGGTTGGGTAAATAAAACAATTTTAATAAATTGAGTTTATTAGTATTCTTTTAAAATATTTTTTTATTTATTGGAATGCGTTATATCAAAGTCCGCTTTATGCGAATTTATTAGTTTTTATTAATTTAAGTAAAATGTTTATTTGTTACCTAAGTACCTATATGTGTTATAATTTTTGCTTTATTTTATTGAAATTGGACATTAAGATATTCATCAATCATCGCACGTAATTTTTACGTAATTTTGGTTATAAAGTAAACGATTTCGTGACACGTTGTTAAATAAAAAAGGAATATTAAAACAACACAGAAGATAATTTTAAGAAATATTAAGATTAATAGTTACAAAAACGTATTAAGATCTAATTTACCTGCAAAAATGTTGGCATATCTGTGATGGGTATTTTATGTATTAATATTAAATTATTAAAGTTTATATTAATAAAGTTGAATTTAATTATTCATCTCAGATCTCCGTGTAATATTGAATTATTAATGTGCAAGGTTATTAAAATACGGCGACTACCATAAAATAATAAAAATAAGATTAAATTGATTTCTAGTGAACCTACATACCTACCTACATAAGATAAGTTGATTGAAAAGTCAAACCATTAAGTAATATTCAAACGAAATCAGTTAACTGGGATTGTAAGGTTGATTTTGATTCTTGATGTAATTTTAAATAAAAAACAAAAAAAAAAAAAGAAATCCTTGATTTTTGTAATTTTGAATTTAGAACAAGGTTGAATGAACATATGGTACTTACGTGCTAATTTTTTTGTAATATTAAAAGTTGGATTATATCTCACGAAAAATAAAACCGAAAACCAAAGAAATTGAAAATCTTGTCTGATTCAAAATAAAATAATATATTTAAAGTAAATCCCGCGTTAAAATGTCGGATGTTGCGTCAGTAGCCACGTGGCACCATCGATTTAGCCCCTCCACCCTCTCCCACGTGTGCCTCCCCCTAACGCCTTGTGCCTTTGACCCCAAAGTTTCGGACGACGGGAGATGACTATCGAAATTGGATTATTTTTTGCTATTAGAATATGAATGACTAGCTTAATAAAATAAATTTAAATCTACTCTACACCAGAAGATCGTAGCGTATTTTTTTTAAGATTACTAGTAGAGGTTTTGCAGTCTATTTTAGAGGAGACAATAATAAAACTAAAACTATTAGGAATTATATTGATGAACTCAAAATACATACGATGACGATGCTTGACAATTATTATTAGTGATAGATTTTTTGCTACGTTCCGTAGACCGTCGTAGCAGACCGTAGTAAATCCGTAGCAACCTGTATGGCGGGACGCGCTCCCAAAATGGCGGGATGTAATTGATGTAAATTATTGTAGTAAACTATTTTTATTTAAACACTAATTTTATATTTTGTTACTATCATCATTCTCCCAAACTGAATTTGAACGAAACAGTTTGGGGGAACTAAACTGTTACGTTCAAATTCAGTTTCTGACATACATGAAATAAGGATAATCATAATAAATTACGTTCGTCTTTCATTTAAAATAATGTGTTTCCAAAAGAACGTTGTTTTTTTTCGGATGTAGTCCAAAAATCCGTGTATCCATGGTACTTTATTTTTGTTTAACAGTAAAAAGTATAATATTGCTTTTAACCGTAGGTATAGTTGGCAATTATCCATAACACCTAATAATATAGTTTTTTTAAGAACAGGAGACTTGGCGCGTAACGCTATTACTATGTTTTTTTTTAATGTTTTGAACACTTTATGGAAAAGTTTACCTTATACTATATTTCAAAATTGAGATTAATAAATTTCGATGACCGGCTGTGGTCCCACCGTAGCTTAATTGGTAGACATTAGGGGCTTTACCTAAGATGCAGGTTCGGATCCTGCCGGTGGTCGAATTTTATTAATCTCCATTTTGAAATATGCTATTACTATGACTCTGATAAAAGTGTCTTCGCTACTCGGCGTTTACAAAGGTAAGTATAGATTATACACAAAAATTTCATGTCGGGCAAGGGGATCGAACCCACAACCTCGGAGACTTTAAGGTGAAACTGATCAATATCAAAACAAAATCTTATATTGCTTAATAGCTTCCCACAAGCGGTTACAACCGCATAGTTTCCGTTCCCGTGGGACCTTGATAATAAAATGTAGCCTATAGCCATCCTCGATAAAGGGGCTATATAAAAAAAAAGTTCCTGAGATTAGCGCGTTCAAGCAAACAGATAATGTATAAAAGTATGTGCAAACACTTGCATCCTTATTTCGTTAGCATACGATACTAATCTTTTAATTAGGTACTTTACTAAGTACTAAATAGACCTAAACTGTAAATAAATAATACTACAAGTATGCATTACAAAACAGATATACAAAACAGTTTAGCGTCCGTAGTAATTTTTAAAATGAACGACAAGTAACGATATTACTAAGATTTCGATAAAAATGTCTTCATTCATAATCATCATCAGCCCGTATAACGTCCACTTCTGAACATGGGCTTCCTCCAGGGGGAGGGTATTTGCCATAGTCACAGGCAGGCGGGTTGGTGACCGGAGTATAATGTTGTACCACACAAGGAAACGGTTCTGCCCGTTCCTTTATATACGGTTATTATAGATGATATTATAACAATCGGGACCAACGGCTTAACGTGCTTTCCGAGGCACGGAGGATAGTCCCTCAATCAACCAGACCCGGAAATAAATCTTAGAAATTACGCTAAGATACGCTAAGAACCCACGACCTCCAAGATTGAAAGCGAGCCAAATACCGCTACGCTACGGAGGCTGTCTTCATTACTGTAGGATTAAGGCGGAAACATATTGTTAAAACGCGACGCGACCTGACGAAACGCGACGCGTGTTGAGTCACACTATGAACACCCGACGCGACGTCGCGTGTGTTCATAGTGTGATTCTGGTCTATAGAAAACAATACATTTGATTCGACTCAACACGCGTCGCGTGTCGTCAGGTTGCGTGGCGTTTTAACAATATGTTTCCGCCTTTATTGTAATACATTTGATATGTTATTGTTTCTGTATTAGTGAAACTACATTTACTTAACATATTAGCTTATCCTACTTCCTAATAATATCTCTACTTAATATTATATAGACTAATATTATAAAAAGGAAAGATTAGTATCTTTGTGTGTGTGTGTGTGTATTTTTGTAATGAATAAACTCAAAAACTACTGTGCCGATTTCAAAAATTATTTCACCATTGGAAAGCTACTTTCACCCTGAGTGACATAGGCACGACATTATGAAATACCCACGGGAACTGGAGTAATGCGGATGAAACCGCGCGCGGGAAACTAGTAATTATATATTAACTAGCGACCCGCCCCGGCTCCGCACGGGCGCAATGCTGATGTATTATACATATAAACCTTCCTCTTGAATCACTCTATCTATTAAAAAAAGACGCATCAAAATCCGTTGCGTAGTTTTAAAGATTTAAGCATACATAGGGATATAGGGACAGAGAAAGCGACTTTGTTTTATACTATGTAGTGATATTATAATAGTTAATATTGTCCGTTTGTTTGTTACGCTTTCACGCGAAAATTACTCACCCGATCATCATGAAACATTGTACCGATATTCTTGGAGGTATCGGAAGTAACATAGGATATTTTTTATTAAAATAAAGCAAGCGAAGCCGTGGGTAAAAATTAGTTAGGTATAAACATGGAAGTTTGTAAGAATGTATGAATGTATGTTTGTTACACTTTCACGCAAAAACTACTGAATATATTTGGCTGAAATATTACATGGGGATAGATAATAAGCTCTATTAACATAAAGGCTACAAATATCACGCTCCAGCCCACTGGAGCAGTGTAACGCGGGTATAACCGCGGGGCGCTACGCCCCTAGTTTGAAATATTTTTTGCATGTACAGTCAGCATCATATAGATAGTGACAGTCAATATCTCCAAATATAAAGTAACATTTAAAATGTTCATTAATACCGACGCACCTACAGTGCTCAAATTGTTTTAGAGCATCCACTGTGTATAAATATACCGGAGCATCCACAACGCATAATACTTCGTTACGCCCAAGCCGCCGCCGCCGCGGCCGCGCCGGTAGTAGGTATCGTAACTTCTATCAAAGCATTCAGTCTACAGAATTATGGTTCTAATACTGGGTGACTTTATTTACCGTCTTGAAAATAATAAAGCGTGATATGTATATTTAGACGTCTATATGAAATAGACGTCTAAGGCATAGTTATTCTACCTTTTTTTTATTAACATAGAGTGAAAATCATAACAATAAAATACGTACCTAATATGGTAGTTACGTTTCGTAATTTAAAATAGGTGCCTATAATAATATACTAGGCCGCAATCAAATATGAATGAAAAGAGTTAGCGAAATAGCGTAACTACATACTTAGTTACGCATTTTTACGTTACGATTTTCACTGATTGCCAGTAAAAAAAAGATAAAATAACTATGCCTTACATATTTATTTTATATACATATCATGCCCTATTATTTACAAGACGGTAAAAAAGTCACCCAGTATATTGTCTGTTTCTATCTATACGATGCTGACTGTACAAAAAATTTTTAATCATCATCATCATCAGCCTGTTGTAGTCCACTGCTGAACATAGGCGTCCCCCATCGATTTCCACCGGGAACGATCGTTAGCGGCCTGCACCCACCGTGCAAGCGGTCGTCCGACAGTTCGTGGTCTCCACTCGAGAACCTTTTTGCTCCATCGGCCGTCAGTTACTCGAGCTATGTATCCTGCCCATTGCCACTTCAGTTTGCTAATCCATTGAGCTATGTTGACCTTCGTTCTCCTGCGGATCTCTTCATTTCTGATTCGATCACGCAGGGAAATGCCGAGCATAGCTCTTTCCATAGCTCGCAAAAAACATTTTTATCAGGATAACACAATATCGTCTATGGTTGCGTCAGCTGCTAAATTAAAAAGATACCTACTAAACTGAGCTATTATGGTTGTTACTAAGAACTGCATTGTAATTTTAATTTGTTTATCTGATTGAGTTCCGCATGGTGATTTAACGAATAAATAAGCGATAAAATAGCAATATTGTGAGGAAGAAATCTTAAACATATCGTTTTTTTTTTGTTCGGAAATGCATTTACGCTTTCCCACCGCCGCTGCAGCGTATATTTATATTAAAAAGATTTAATTTAAGTTTCACTAAGTGGACACACATATAAATATTGGCGTGTCCAGATGACAAAATAATAAGTGGTCCTAATTCTAAGTTTCACCAACTGGACACACTCATGTTCAGTCTCGTTCTCATTGTGACTAACCCCTTCGCTTAAGTGAGATTTTGTCAGAAAAGTGTATTATTTTCTGTTCCATTAATATATTATTTATTTTGCGTATGCAAAATGCAAGAACGGGTCTATGTTTGTTAGTTCTTTCATCAATTGCAGTAGGTACCAACCAAGGAGTTTCAATACAATAAGCATAAAGACTAAAAAAATATACGCGTTGAGTCTCAGAGGTAGTGGGTTCGATGCCCACACGTGTAAATTCTAAGATTTCTTTCCGGTTCTAGTTGCTTGAGGGACTACCCTCCATGCCTCGGAAAGCACGTTAAGCCGTTGGTCCCGATTTGTTTAACATCATCTATAATAAGCGTATACCAGGGAACGGGCAGCAGCGTTTCCCTGTGTATTAAAACATAACTCTGCGGTCACCAATCCGCCTGCCAAGCGTGGTGACTATGGCAAACCCCTCCCTCGGGAGGAGGCCCATGTTCAGCAGTCGACGTTGTACGTACTGATGATGATGATGCGTGGCGTCAAAACTGGGGCTAGTTAGAATAACAGCGCTGCCGCAATGATCTTTTAGATTTTCGATGTAGCTTAACGCTGAAGCCAGTGCCCATTTATGGTGCATATACCTAGATATAGTAGAAATTTTCAATTTTTATTTTTCATTTCCTTGGATGTGCCGTAAATAAATGCTTTCTTTTTTTCTAAATAAAAACTTAAGAGACTAATTTCATCATCATCATCATCAGCCCGTATAACGTTCACTACTGAACATGGGCCTTCTCCCGAGGGAAGGTATTTGCCATAGTCACCACGCTTAGCAGGCGGGTTGGTGACCGCAGTTATATGTTGTACCACACAAGGAAACGCTGCTGCCCGTTCCTTGATACTAATTTAAGTAAGTATTAAAAAAATCATATTCTGTAAAATTGTTGGTAAATACCTAAAGAAAACATTACCTTACGTTGAGTTATAATTAAGATGCGATAACATTCAGAAGGCTAATGACCGCGAAACCTCATTAACTGTATGAACATGGCCACTGCCAATTACTGAAATAATTAGTTACAAGCATATTGCGGGTATCAATTACCACTTTATCTAGAAAAAATACGATATCTTTTCGTTAGTTGAAAGGATAATCTGTACTAATCTATTCTTCTTTATGTCTGGTTTTGCCGCTGCTGGCGGCGGGGTACCCTAGGATATGTGGGACTCTTCCTCTCCATAGCGGTGGTATGCCAGTCGAACCACGAGGAGAGGACCCTACCCAATAAAACCCTCTGGTTAGTCCTCCGTCCGCCGTTGGTGAGGGGCTTTTTGGGAAGTCCCTTCGGCGGCGCCCGCGGCAAGTTTGGCGCCGCGCGCTCTCCTGGGCCACACTAGTGGCCCATTAAGCTAGTTACTGGGATGCCCGGGGTATCAGGGCGTCCTTATTCCTCATGGATCGGCTATGAAGGGAGTGGGGCCCATGTTCCCCCCTCCCCGAGGCCGAGCCTAGGGCGACACACTGTCTGCGGAGCGGGTGGGTAGAGGGATCATCTTCCCTTTCCCGCTCCGTGGCGCACTAATCTATCCTAATAATATTATATGTCTTACATGCAAAAAGTACCGAACGGATTTGGCTGAAAGTTTGCAAGCGGATAGTTTATAAGCTGGATTAACATATAGGCTAGGCAATATATCACGCTTATCTCACTGGAGCAGTGTGACGCGGGGAAAACCGCGGGGCGCAGCTAGTAATAATATGTATATCAAGCTGAAGAGCTTGTTTGTTTGTTTGCTTTGACGCGCTAATCTCAGAAACTGCTGGTCCGATTTGAGAAATTCTTTCATTGTTAGATAGCTCATTTATCGAGGAAGGTTTTAGGTTATATTTAATTTTAAAAGTCCCACGGAAACGGGACTTCGTAGACGGAGACTTGTACCGCTACGCCACAGGGGTAGTTACAATATTTGTGTAGATAAATCTTTAATTAAAATAATGGAAAATTATAATTGACGGATAATGGAAGGTGTTTAGGTAGAAATATCATTAGTTATACAATTATTTGTTTTTATTTGATAACAAGACAATGGGGCACATTTTCTTTTGTAATTAAACTTTAATGCATTTGTTTAATCATCTTAATGACAAGTCGATGGAACCAATCGGAACCAACGGCTTAACGTGCTTTTCGAGGCACGGAGGGTAATCCCTCAACCAATAAGACC
Source organism: Nycteola revayana (assembly GCA_947037095.2). Classification (NCBI taxonomy): domain Eukaryota; kingdom Metazoa; phylum Arthropoda; class Insecta; order Lepidoptera; family Nolidae; genus Nycteola; species Nycteola revayana. Next base: position 12,423,495 of record OX344851.2, on the reverse strand, counting down.
CGGAAAGAAATCTCAGAATTTACACAAAGATTTCCTGTCCGGCTTGGAGATCGAACCAACGGTCTCCGAGATTTAAAGCAAGCTAAATACCGCTACGCTTAGGAGGTTAGGTAATATTTGATGTTAATATCAGTATAAATTCACTAAAATTAGTCTCTTCCTTTAATTCATTCAGTTGCTAATACAAGGGCACTTGTGAAAGCGAGCGAAAAAAAATGACACAAATAAGGTCAGTTACCAACCGAGTCTGTCGCAAGGTCTTGGTATTGTGTCGTAACCTTAACTCAGCCGATCTATCGCAGGATAGAAAATGTAGAGCTATGTTGACAGCTGTTAACTAATCGATAGTTTAGATAACGCATGAATAAGCTAGGCTAGGGTCCTCGCCGGACACACCGAGGACTGCGTTGGCCCCCTGTCCCAATCCGATGATCCAGTGCCTGTAGTCCGTGCCAGTGAACACCTCTTTTTTTTGCCTCTTTTTTATTGTTACAGTAATATTTCTCATAGCATTAGCTATGCCCTGCCGTGGTCTTAGCCTATTAAGGGTGCCCTCAGTCGTGTGTCGCTTATACGTGAAAATATTATTTAAAGACGTGCCTCTGTTAGAAGTAAAATATAACACATCCTGATTTTTTTGTTTCTATGTCCGTTTGTACGGGCTAATCTCCGAAAATGTTGCACCGATTTAAATGTCATTTTCCATGGTGGTACCTTACATCCCCGGTGAACATTTTAAATACTTTTAATCACAGAAGCTTAATGAGTTCCCGTGGGATAGTTAAAAAACCGAAAGAATAACAAACATCACGCGAACAAAGTCGTGGGCATCAGTAGTTTACAATTTTCCATATTCATATATTATTTTATACTTAATCATTTATTTATTTATGTAACTTGCAATTTTTCTTATTTTGTATTGTTCTAGATGGTCGTGGTTTTAGATTTAGACCGTACAATCTCCTTGGTTTGACGTTTTATGTAGGTAAAACTCTGATTGGCAAAATTGTGAAAGTCTCACAAAGCCCATAACAAAAGATCAGTTCTTTTGTTATGGGCTTTGTGAGACTGAACTAGATGAAGAACTTAAAACATCGCAGTTATTGATCCAAATAAAGAATAACCAATCGATGAATTGCCAATCAAAGGGATTGATCGCCAAACGGTCTTCTCAGTTGGGGCGTATTGGATCCGGTGGTAGCACTAAAGCGCGTTCTTCTAGATACTTATGGTCCGTCTAAATAATAACATACGCAAAGGGCAGAACTTAGATTTAATCATAGATCTAAAATAATAAAATAACATTGTATTTTTATACCTGACAGCTTTTAGGCTAAAGCTAAATAAACTATTATAATAAGTAGCAATAATCAAATAAAACTAATTAATTTAACACAGTTAACCCAAAAAATGTTTTGACTATTTGCAAATACCTGCAATAAGTTTACGTAACTAAAAACATTTTTTATTTTATAAACTATAAGAATTTTATGCTAAAATTTGCTATTTGCTTTCCTTCGTTTTCAACTAAGGCTGCTAAAATAAACACAAACATAATAGGTATAGAATCTAGGGGGACTATTACGCATCGATTGTGCCAATTTTTTTCGACGTAAACAAGGCTAACCACTCACTGTGTTGCAAAATCACCCCTTGTAAACACCCTCGGGTTTGTACCCTATTACAAGCACTTTGTTTGTTCGGGGCTAAAGTTAGGTCGCATTGATTTTATTAAGGTCAAGGTTATATTAAGCAGCTGCGTAAATACCTAACAATAAATACCTACTTAGTACAATAAAATTAAAATGAATCGCCAAAATGTATGTGCGCACATAACTTGACAACGACTCGACCAATTTGCCTGATTCTTAGTTTATTGTGTTAGGATTTATGGCAAGGTTTGTGTAAAACCTAAATTTGACACCACAGGAAATGTCAGACGTTTATGACAAGCGATGCCTGGCATTATCAGCTAGTAAGTTAATCTATACTAATATTATAAAGACGAAAGTTTTGTATTTTTGTGTGAATATTTGTCATGAATAAACTCAAAAACTACTGTGCCGATTTTAAAAATTCTTTCACCATTGGAAAGCTACAGTAACCCTGAGTAACATAGGCTATATTTAATTACGAAGTTACGCGAGAACGGGAGTTACGCGGGTCCAACTGCGCGCGGAAAGCTAGTCTATAATATAAAAATTAAACGCTGAATGTGTTGCTAAGCGCAAATCTCGAGAGCAAATTTTTTGTGTTAAACACATGTTTAACACAAAAAAATATTACATAATATACATACATTTTATTACATAATAATAATAATAATAAATGATTTATTTCAGACAACATAAGATCCACTGTGTTAGTAAATTTCTTATAACTAATGTTAGTAAAGTAATAATAATAATACTTGAGATCGCTTCATGTGGGCGACACACAAGCGAAAGTAAACGACTTCACTCGTTCATCACCCCCACAAAACGTCTCAGAATAGGAGAGTAGATGTTCTCCGCCACTGTCCTCAAAATACTGTTGTCACTGTCCCGCAGTCTTGTTATTAAAGACGAGATTTTTCTTCGAATGACCGCATAAAAGTCGTTAGTTCAATTCAGCGCAAACATCTCAGATGCGATACAAAAACGGGGCAGTCCCAACAGCATTCTGAAAACATTATTATATTGGATGCGCAGGACCTCCAGCGATCTTTTGGTAAAGCTGACCCACAGACTCCCCGTGTACATACCCTGACAATACGCTTTGAAAAGGGTTATTTTAACCTGATTAGAACAACGGTAGAACATGCGCGCCAACATATTCCCTCTGACCGCCAGTGCCCTGCGCTCTCTCTCTATGTCCACATTGTCCTTAAGGTCATCGGTAAGTATGTGCCCCAGGTACTTAAAATTATTTACTCGCCTTATACTCAAGCCATTCAGAGTAAAACTTGATACATAGTCGAGGGCCTTAACAGCGGCCTTAAAAACCATGTATTCACTATTTTTTACATTATAAACGAGCATGTGTAGCTGCAAGTTCTCGCATACTCACAACATCTCTTTAATCGATCCCGCAGTCGGACCCGGCAGCACCATGTCGTCCGCGTAGCTTATATTATTAACTAGCTTCCCGCGCGCGGTTTCACCCGCGCCCTATTTTCGCATTAAAAAGTAGCCTATGTCCTTTCTCAGGCTCTAGACTATATCTGTACCAAATTTCATTTTAATCGGTTTAATAGTTTAGGCGTGATTGCGTAACAGACAGACAGAGTTAGTTTCGCATTTATAATATTAGTAGGGATGGTAACACCACCCACTCGGCAACCGACTCGCATGCTACTGAGCCCGACCAGAAGATCATTCACATATAGGTTGAAGAGTCTAGGAGACTAATAAAAAACAAAAAAAAATAAGCGTTATTCTTTTCCGACACAAAACTTAATAAAACAAACCCTAGACTATATGAATATATCGCATAAGATTTATGAAATATTATTTTAATGTGAAAATCTTAATTTCTCCCTTAACTGCTTTGGGACAGGGACATGCACCCTATCGTTATGGAGTTCCACAACCGCGAAAGAAGGAAAATAGTTCAAAGTACATCTCATATTATTATTTACTTAATTTATACATTTATGATACAGAATATCATGTTATATATTCATGAATATATAACAAACCGGTATTCAGTATTTGGCCTTGACATCTATTGAGATTTCGTCGCAAAAATTAACTACTTAGGGCGTTCGCTGCGTGCAGCGTGCGCACGCGGCGCCTTAGCCAGTCGCACGCGTCGGACTTCAAGTAAAAGATGACAATAAAATCCCGGAGTTTCTTATAGTCTTTCATCTCGAGTGACACATCGTAGGTAGATATAGTAAGACGTAGGAAGCTAGAATTGACCCTATTCTAGCTTCCTACGAGTCTTAATCTATCTACCTACGTTGTTTCGTCGAACGGTCGCCCTCGCGAGGAATTTATGATATTATGAAAATATTGTTAAATTTGTAAACTATAATTATATTAGCTAAGAATTAATATTATTATTACTGTATTTGTACTTTTCGGGTAAAGTAAGGTGGGAATTTTCCGACCCGGTTTTTATTTTGATGGTTCAGTATCTGTTCGCGAATCAGCAAATCGGAAACGGTGATCTATATTAATATATTAAACTGAAGAGTTTTGTTTGCTAAAGCGCGCTAATCTCAGGAACTTCTGGTACGATTTGATTCTGAAATTCTTTCAGTGTTATAGGTCTATATAGTCCATTTATCGAGGAATGCTTTAGGCCAGGGGTGGCTAACCGGTCGACCGCGATCGACTAGTCGATCCCAGCAGCTATTATAGTCGATCAATTTATATATCCCCTAAACTAAACTAAACTAATAACTAACTAATAATCCCTCAATAACCCCGTCAGCGACCGCCCTGAGCCGAGGTCCAAGTCCCACAGAGGACGCCCTCTTGCGCAGGTTGCTTAGTTTGTAGTGTTTAAACCATTTATCTAGGCTGGAGCTCTGCTCGCCTTTATGCCCGGTGAAGTAGCAAATGCATAAGGGCTAAGTAAACATGTCCGTCAGAAAAAAAAATGTTATCAACCGCCGCGTGCGCACGTTGAATGTAGCGAATAATTAAATTAGATTTATTCTTGTTTATGTAACATTCCTTGAACATTATTCTGTTTCTTTGTGTCTGTTGTAACACTACGTCAGTTTTTTTAAATATGGCGGTGTGACAGATTTGTCTTTAAACTGTACAAAAAAACGCAAATATTATAAAGCTAAAAAAAGGAAAAGAAAGCGGCCGTAGCCCAATGGCTCCGTCTGACTTGTGATCTTGTGGTCGCCGGTTCGAACCCCACCCATTGCACTACCGACGTGAACCCACTCGTAACACAAGCATTTAGCTTATTGTGAGGGGTTAACAAGAATACTAGTATACTGAAGGGATGCTAGTAATAATTAATAAAAAAAAAAGTTTGTTTGCTTGAACGCACTAATCTCAGGAACTACTGGTCCGATTTGAAAAATTCTTTCACCATTAGAAAGCTACTTTATCCAGGAGCAATACAAGCTATATTGCTCCTGCAATATAGCCTGTATATTGCCAGGAACTGTATATTACGGGAACGGGGGTTTGGCAGGTGAAACTGGGAAGCTAGTTAAGTTATAATGACGAATTAATGACAAACGGACGCACGGAGTATATTATCTGTATGATCCTACAATTAGCAGCACTCACAGGTTGCAGCTGTTAGTTACCTAGTTTAATTCATATAGATAGAGTTCTGAGTATACATGTAGATAGATGGATAGGGAGAGGAAGGCCAAAGAAACGATGGATGGTTTGTGATATGAAAGAAAACGGAGTTAGTGATAGTGTGACGGGTGACACGACAGAATAGAAGAAACAAACGTATTGCGCCGACCCCAAGTAACATGGGGTAAGGGCAGGAAGAAAAATAATTATAGTTTTTTTTATATTGTGATTTTGACAAGTACCAAAAAGTGTATGTAAATACCTGAGTGCTGAATATATTCATGTTCAGTAGTGGACGCCATACGGGCTGATGATTATAGGAATAAATAAAACTGGATCTAGAAACTGCCAAAATCATTCATTGCGTGCCGAGGCCCCGGGCTTTACAAATACCTTAATACCCGTATATCGTATTATGTAATTAACGTTGTACTATTATCTAAAAAACGACAATTATCATACAAGTAACCTACATCAATCATATATTAATAAACTAGCTGCCTCCCCCCGTTTTACCCGCGTTACTCTGCTCCAGTGGGTCGGAGCGTGATGTTTTATAGCCTATATGTTGATTCATCTTATAAACTATCGGCGTGCAAACTTTCAGCTAAATCCGTTTTGTACTTTTTGGTTACAAACATCCATCCATATAATTATATACGCGTAATATATATAACTAGCAACCCGCCCCGGCTCCGCACGGGTGCAATGTTGATGTATCATACATATAAACCTTACTCTAGAATCACTCTATCTATTAAAAAAAAACGCATCAAAATCTGTAGCGTAGTTTTAAAGATCTAAGCATACATTGGGACGGACAGAAAGCGGGATGCGACTTTGTTTTATACTATGTAGTGAAGTATGGACAATAAAATAATGTTGGAGGTCGTGGGTTCAGTTCCCCATACCAGACAAGAAATCTTGTTGCAATTTCTGTGACTATGGCAAAACCCCTTCCTCCGGAGGAGGTTTAACTTATGCCGTTACACCAATTTCTAGATTCTACTAGATGTTTGTTACTCTTTTACGCCAAAACTACTGACGGAATTGGCGGAAATTTTGCACCGGGATAGGTTATACACCGAATTAACATATATGTTACAAAACATCATGCTCCGACCCACTGGAGCAGAGTAAGGCGGGTTAAACCGCTGGGCACAAATAGCTTCTTATATTTTCGATAATCGAAAACCAGCAGAATCTTCTTAAACAATGGCCAATTAAAATGATTCAATATCGCTGTCTCTTACAATCTGTGTGTCATACACAGCCTGCGATACATATGTATCTGACCTAATGACTTGTGATAACGCTGATAACATATTCATGTGTAATAATAACTATTGGTATATTGACGCTGTCCACACATCTGATTTGTGTTGTTGGCAATCTAGTTTCGTTGTTGTGGAAATTGAGATAATGTACAGTTGCAGCGCGGTTATGTGGACCTCTGAGAAATAGATTTGCGATTTGCTGGGATCAATTGTTCGCAGCTCCTAAGTTATCACTTAGGAAAAGTGTGTAATTTTTTTCCTTGCGCAGAAAATAATATAGATAGAAAGATAATTCCCATTTACCGTTACTGTAATAAAGGGCTGCAGTTTTATATAAAAATCTTTAAAAGACCAAATATTTCAATTGTTAAAATGTCGTTATTAAGATTTATTCATCGTTAAATAAAATAATCAAAGATAAAATGACATGCTCGCTACACATTTTTCTATGATTAAAATTATTTTTTATACTTTTTTTATTAAATATAGGCTTACGTTTGACCATAATCTCGCTTGATGGAAGGCGAAGATAAGGACTAAGATGATACACGCTTGCCTAGAAAGTGTCTGTTCACTTTAGCCTTAAAGATGTCCAGATTATAGCGTTCCGGAAAAACTGACCCCGGCAGAGAATTCCACTCCTTAGCTTAAATTAATTTTAATCAAGTACTTTTTATTCTGGTTTTATGGTACCGTAGCGTAGGTACCCGAAGGGTAAAAACGCGGCCCTATTACTGACTTCGCTGTCTGTCACCAGGCTGTATATCAAGAACCGCGATAGCTAGACAGTTGAATTTTTTTGGTAATTTGTATTACTTTAAATGACACTAAGTCGGGTTTAACGTGTCTCTACTATACCAAATAGCTGTCACGAGAACGTTGTCTTCATTATGTACATTAATGATGATAAACAATCGATAGGGTAAGCACTAGCTTCCCGCGCGCGGTTATACCCGCGTAACTCTCGTTCCCGTGGGAACTTCATAATTAAATATAGCCTATGTCGTCCGGGGATAGTGTAGCATTCCAATGGTAAAAGAATTTTCCTGTCGGTCCTGTAGTTTCGGAGCCTATTCAATACAAACAAACAAACAATCAAATCTTACCTCTTTATAATATACAAGCTTCCCGCGCGCGGTTTTACCCGCGAAGCTCCCGTGCCCGTGGGAACTTCGTAATAAAATATAGCCTATAACCTGCCTCGATAAATGGATTATCCAACGCTGAAAGATTTTTTGAAATCGGACCAGGAGTTCCTGAGATTAGTGCATTCAAAAAAAACAAACAAACTCTGCAGATTTATAATATTAGTATAGATTATTATTATAATTCATATTTTAACGGGAGTTGATGAAACGCGGTTACCTCTTAAGTTAGTAAAAGTACTACTAAGTGGGGAACAACAATCGGAAGTTACGTCATTACTTTGCCTCCATTCATAATGGCGGCTTCCGGCACATTGTTGAAAGTTTCAGAGCCGTAATACCTCCGTCGACAGCCGATTGACCTAGTTTGATATTGACAGCCTAATGATTCACACGTCCAGAAAAAAGTACTATGAATGTGACTGTATTTTATTTCTTACATTTATTTACTAAATACAACAACCTCCGGAGCGTAGCGGTATTTGGCTTGCCTTGAATCATGGAGGTCGCGAGTTCGATCCCCACAACGGACATGAAATCTTTTTTGTAAATTCTTAGATTTCTTTCCTGGTCTGGTTGATTGAGGGACTACCCTCCGTGCCTCGAAAAGCACGTTAAGCCGTTGGTCCCGATTGTTATAACACTTATAACATCATCTATAATAATCGTATATCAAGGAACGGGCAGCAGCGTTTCCTTGTGTGGTACAACATAATACTGCGGACACCAACCCGCCTGCCAAGCGTGGTGACTATGGCAAATACCCTCCCTCGGGAGGAGGCCCATGTTCAGCAGTGGACGTTATACGGGCTGATGATGATAATGATGATGATTTACTAAATGCATTTATTTTAAAAAAGATGAAAAAATTAAGATTATTTTCATAGGATATACGCCGGAACTATTTGACCAATTTCAAAAATTCTTTCGCCATTAAAAAGTTTTTTTTAAATGCAGCAGTACCTTACAATACAGCCTATATATATATACCACGTATTATATATATATATATATATATAGCTTACATATGTATACCACGTATTATATATATATATATATATATATATATAGCTTACATGGGAACTTTACTCGGACGGACATTAAATGCTCGAGCACACCACACGCAGTTACACAAGCGGTGTGTCCTGTCTCATACGGTTCCATACATTACAGCTCAGTGGTACGTGCATAAACGTGCACGCCCCTCTTTCCCACTGGGCACATTGGGCACACCAAGATACCTGCGCAAGGATTCAATGAATAATCCAATGGATCCAGTTAGTGGATGTCTAAAAAAAAGAAAAGCTCGTTAAGCGAGAGTCATCCGTAAATATGTAAAAATAAAGCTTAATATTCTAATTTACTATGCCCCATTAACCTAATGTGCCCAGGGCCCTGCGTCTACGCATACGGATCCGGTATACCGACTCGAGCCTTTTGTTGTTAGCCAGGAGTCTTTTGCTACTTTACAGGACATGGAGACGAGCAGAGTTTAAAAAGTACAAACTAAGCAACCCGCGCAAGAGGACGTCACAGGGCGGTCGCTGGTGGATGGATTGAGAGATTATAACTTTTAGTTTTTTTGGGGAGTTTTGTGCAACTGTCGCTCTACTTTACAGTTCGCGGCCCTCTCGGACTTCGGGTCTACGAGTAGGGTTACCAGATGAAAAAATCAAAAGTCCGGAGAAAAGGCCTGTTTTCCATTGACAAATCCTGAGATATTTTACAATTTGAAAATTTTCCCTCAAACGTACTTAACAATTTAAAAAAGTCGTAATATTATAGTTTTTATACACTGCGGATCTCGCTCATGCGTGCAATTGTTACCAAAAGAAGATTATATTTAGTTTGTTTAACTTTTTATTAACCACTCAAACGTCCGGGCGACTATAGTCGCCTACCCCTTGAACGTCCGAGCGCGAACCGCAAACCGAACCGCGTCGAGCGCTCGTGCCGTTACTGATTCAAAGTGTATTTACTAGCAAACTATTGCAGCTATAGCGAGGTAAAACCTACCAGTATCAAGCTGAATTATTAAGGAATCAAAATATGTACTAATTAAAGTTCAACAATTAATCTGCTATTCATAAAAAAAATAATTAACTTAACAATACGGGTTAAATTTACGTAAAATATTTCTTTTAACAAGTTTTAACGAATCATTTTTTAATTATTCGCAATGTTTTTTAATAATAATTAAACTAGATTAAATAAGCTTTTTTTTGACACCAATATCTTATTACTTAAAATGAACAGTGTAGCCCATTAAACCAAAATAAAAACGCGTTCCAGCAGTAATCTAGATCGACCTAGATATCGTCTCCGATACCGAAATTACGGCAAGATGGCCGCCCGCCTAAGGATTTTACACACGACTTTAGGATTTGTTTTAAAATAAATTAGGTATTTTTATTCTAAATTTAGGTGATAGTCAATTATTGTAGGTATGTTTTATAATTCTTAAATATATTAATTTAAACTATCAATATCATCAAGGAAAAAGGCAATAATAATGTGCATGATGCATTAAAAATATCGGGGTCAGCAGCCAGTAACTTATAAAAAAACATTCACATTTTAATAGCAGCGTATCTTCAAGCAATACTAAGTATGCACATGGTATAATTATTACAATAATGACATCAATATTAAAAAAATAATATGCACGACACAAATAGGCGTAAAACCGTAAACCAAAATATAAGTGATTTTGATTAAATATGAGAATTAAATTGTTAAAACACCTCAAGGGAAATAAAGTGAGGTGAAACCATCAAGCAAATTTAAAAATGATAGCAAAAGTCGATAATCATTAACAAACATAACATTATTATATCAAACAAACAAAGAATCACCACCACACAAAGCGAAAAAAAAAATTGCAATCATATTTTGCCGTTTGTACACATCCTTATTTTGAACCATTTTAGTTCCGTCCGTGGATAGCAATCTATCCATGCCTAAACACCTGAGGAACACAATGACATTTTTAAGGAATCTTCCGTGAATATTGTATATTTCAGTTTTTAAAGTGTATTATTATGTTTATGACGAACTATTACTCTTTGTTTAAACAATATTTTACTGAAAAACTAAGTAAAAATAACTAAAATTGGATCAACAACAAGAATGGCCGCTCCTACGCCATTTTTTTCGAAACAGCTACACTTTGAATTCCAAATATGACTCGATTTTACTCTTAAAACTGTGATATGTATACTTAATTATAAAGCACAAATCATCTAGTTTATTTTTATGTATAATAATCTATGAACTAATAAATAAAACTAAAGTACTGACGACATAATCGCTGGAACTTAAAAAACACTTGTTCACTAAACACAAAGCGTAGAGTGGACTGCAGATAAACGTTTGTTTTTATTCGTTGAGGCTTCTTACACTGCCATCTCGTGATTTTTATTGTAAAGTAGTTCGTCAGCAATCGACTACACAACTTAAACACGCAAAAAGTAACGCATATTGCCGATAGATGACGGTTTTATAAAATATGTCGCTATGGATACTAAAGTATCCTTGGACGTACAACGCCCTTTTTTTTTTGGATACCAAAGTATCCCTGGACGTGTGAGTGGTTAAAGAGATCTTTAAAATGTAAGCTGTGTATTTTATTAAAAAATCTTAAAATCCTGAGATTTCATGAGATTTGCATAATCCGGCCGCAATCCTGAGAAGAGTCCACGGTATTTAAATAGATAGAGTGATTCACGAGTAAGGTTTAGATTTATGTATAATACATCAGCATTGCACCCGTGCGAAGCCGGGGCGGATCGCTAGTTATATGTTATATTATCGCTATGTAATTAATTTCACAGCTGTGTTACTGTGTTGTTGTTATCGCATTGGTACAAAGTATTAAATATAATACATTTATGCGAAAGTTTATAAGCATTTATGTTTGTTAGTCTTAAATGGAAAAAACTGCAGACGCAAGACAACTCTGATCTGTATGAGTTTAAAAGCTCGCCACTAAAGTTGTTAAGAGATGTTGAAAGTCAGTAATCGGTACGTTTTTATTGAAGTCATAGCCATATCGTTACATAATTATCCTCCAGTCTACCCCGAGTAAAACCAGGCATAGCAATTATAGCTACGTTACAATATATGTTTGCAAAACTGGCTATCCTATTCTAAATACATATAGGTAGGAACGTATTATATATATATATATATATATATATATATTATGCCACGTTTATATATTATGTTTATTATTTCTTGATAAGTTCATGTTTATGTAACTATTTAAATTATAAATTAATAATTTATCTTAAGACACATGTATTAACTAGCTAGGAAATTGAAGTCACATTTTTTTAAGTACTCCTCCGTCACTAATATACTAAATCCTCGTGTCGCGGGGTACTTTCATCATCATTATCATCAGCCCGTATAACGTCCACTGCTGAACATGGGCCTCCTCCCGAGAGAGGGTAGTTGCCATAGTCACCACGCTTGACAGGCGGGTTGGTGACCGCATTATGTTATATTATATTTGACCACACAAGTAAACGCTACTCCGTTCCTTGATATACGATTATTATAGCTGATGATGATAGTATAATCGGGACCAACGGCTTAACGTGCTTTTCGAGGCACGGAGGGTAATCCTTTAACCAACCAGACCCGGAAATAAGTCTTAGAATTTACACAAAGATTTTGTGTCCGGCGTGGGGATTGAACCCATGACCTCCGAGATTTATAGCGAGCCAAATACCGCTACGAAGGTTGTGTTCACGGACACAAAGTAGGTACACTTAGACTCAGAACAATTGTTCGTGGTTCACACAAATAATTGTCCCGGGTGGGAATCGAACTCAGAACACCAGGTGTCAGAGGCCACTGCTGTAACCACTGAGACACACGTGCAGTTAAATATATAGTTATGTAGGTATGTACAATGTGTTTTTTTAATGGTCGGTGTAAGCTATAGAATCAATGTTAGCAAAAGCCAGATACATTTAATTATAGGTATGTCATCATCATCATCAGCCCGTATAACGTCCACTACTGAACATGGGCATCCTCCCGAAGGAGGTTTTTTTGCCATAGTCACCACGCTAGGCAGGCGGATTGGTGACCGCAGTGTTATGTTGTAATACTCAGGGGAAACGCTGCTGCTCGTTCCATGGTTCGTTTGTTACAGATGATGTTATAACACTCGGGACCAACGCGGAACGGCTAAACGTGCTTTCCGAGGCACGGAGGGTAGTCCCTCAACCAACCAGACCCGGAAAGATATCTTAGATTTTACACAAAGATTTCTTGTCCGGGGAGATTTAAAGCGGGCCAATTACTACTCCGCTACGGAGGTTGTCTCGTTTGTCTGTTGTGCCTAACATTATTATTAAAACACGATTTAATAATAATGTTAGGTACAATTGGCCAGTTGACACTTTTTTGAAATTATTTTGATATGATTAAGAATGGTTTTACTAGATCAAGAAAAAATATGGCATTTAAACTTGCGAGTAGTAAGTTTTTGGTTAGTGGCGCCATCTATTGACGGCCGACATAAACATTGCATTAGAATAGTCTGTACCTACTCTGTAATTCTCTTAACAAAAACCGGCCAAGTGCGAGTCGGACTCGCGCACGAATGGTTCTGTACCATTTTCAAGTCCTACCTGTTGTCGTTAATGACAACGAGCAAAAAAAGGGCGAAAAAAAAGAGCCCCCCTTAAATATTTATTTTATTTTATTTTTGAACTAAATATTTAGTAGTACGGCATCGATAAGTTATAAAGTAAATTATGTTAGCTACATAATTACATGACATAATCATTAGAATCCTTACTAGTATTATAAATGCGAGAGTAACTCTGTCTGTCTGTCACCCTTTCACCTCAAAACTATCATAATTATCAGCCTGTTTTAGTCTACTGCTGAACATCCCCCAGCGATTTCCAGCGGGAACGATCGCTAGCGGCCTGCATCCACCGACTCCCCGCGACCTTTATGAGGTCGTCGGTCCATTGTGCAGGCGGTCGTCCTACGCTGCGCTTGCCAGTTCGTGGTCTCCACTCGAGAACCTTTTTGCTCCTTCGGCCAAACTATAGAACCAATTTAAATCTAATTAGGTACACAGATAGTTATGAACCTGAGAAAGGACATAAGCTATGTTTATAGAGATAAAAGGATTGTAGGGGATTGAAAGGGGGGGGGGGGGGGTTGTGAAGATTGTCAAATTTACTTTTCCACGCGGACAAAGTCACGGCACAGCTAGTGCTAGCTAGTAACAATATTACAATGCTCTGCTTCCTCAACCAGTATTGTGATTAGAATTTATAATTTTATCTTCATGTTGTTCTAAGTATCTCGAGTGTGACGCTTGTTTTTGCAACATTACGCTTATTCATCGAGTTCATTAAAAATGTAAGAGCATTCGAAGGTCAGATTCTAGAGGAAATCCTTACTAATATTATAAAGTTTATGAGTATCTGCTGATTTACTATAGAGTAGATACAATAGAAACTTCTTCTTCAAAACTATTTCTATGGTAACTAACGCACTAGATCCGAGATCCGTCATCAGATTTCTTTCCAAATTTCTAGACAAATATTTTTACGGGTTCGGATCGGATGTAGTGCGAAACCACTCTAAGGTTTACTGGGTTTTTACGTAAACTACTGAAGAGAAACGGCAATTGATGAAATCGATCTAACTAAGGTTAATTTTCAGTATATGACAGCTGATCGCAGCCGCACGCGAACAATCGTGTGCGGCTGACGCGTCAATGCGCATATGTCTTAAAACCCGATTATATATTTATACAACAGCTTAACCTTAAGCTTTTTCCCTTAATCCAAGACCTAAAAAAGCACTTGATTAAAAGTACACTAAATATGGGGAACACCAATTTAAAAAAAAACTATTTTTTTAATTGGCAACTCTGTCAGGGTTCTCATTTTATAGGTTCCCTGATTTTATGGAATTGGGTAAAATAAAATAAAAACGTTTTTATTCACGTAAACACCTATTACGATATGTTAAGCCAGCTTATAAACTATCCGCGTGCTAACGTTCAGCCAAATCCATTCAATCAATGGAGGAGTGTGATAATTTTTTGGTTTTATCTCACCAGAACATTAACCGCTTCTCTGGCAAAATACTAGATATAGAACTTTTTACAGAAAAGTTCAATAATGATGTTTTATGTTTTACAGAAACCTGGTTGAAGGCACACAAAATGGGTTTTAATGTGAATGGCTATACAGTTGCTAGCTTCTATAATAGGGTATCGGCTGAGGGAGGGGGTGCACTTATTCTAATACGGAACAATGTAAAATTTAAGGAACGGAAAGACATCAGTAATTTATCCGTGGAACGAATATGTGAGATAGCTTGTACTGAAATACAGTTTTATTATATTATATGTGTATATAGACCTCCATCATCAGACTTTCAGCTATTTATTAAAACTATGGAAGATATTTTAAAAAAGTTAGTTAAAAGCAATAAAAAAGTTATCATTTGCGGTGATTTTAATATAAATATTCTATCGGATTCACTAGAGAAAAATAATCTTCTCTGTCTGTTTAGGTCTTTTAATCTTAGTGTTTTATATTCTGAGCCCACTAGGGTCACATCGACAACAGCTACCTGCATTGATAACATAGTCACAAACTTTGAAGTAGTTGATAAATGCCTGGTATCTGGTGTTCGTTCTGACCATAAATGTCAAATAGTTAAATTAAATAATAAACTTACTTTTGACAAGTCAATTATTCGTTTCAGATCAGTTTCAAAGAAAAATCTAGACCAATTTAGCAATAATTTAAAATTAAGATTAAATAAAGTTACCTTAGATTCAAGTTGCTGTAATATTATGTATAATACATTATTCCAATGTATACATGAGGAATTTGAAAGGGTTTGCAAAATTAAGCATATAGAGATTGACCCAAATAAGTTGAAATTTAGTACTTGGGCAACTAAAGGCATAAAGCGGAGTAGAGATGTTTTGTTTGAACTGTATGACATAAGGTCCTTTACACCTGATGAAAATTTTCCAAATTATGTTAGGAAATATTCAAGTATTTTTAAAGAAGTATGTATACATGCTAAGTCAATATATATAAGAGACAAAATACAAAAATCAGATAATAAAATAAAGTCTACTTGGCAAATGATAAATACTGAAACTGGTAAGAATAAAATTAAAGATAGATCAATAACGTTAGATATAAACGACAATCTGGTATCAGACAAGGATACGGTTGTCAATTTCTTTGCCAAATTTTTTACTGATATTCCGATTGAAACTACCAAGTATCTTTCATCATCCCCGAAAGATGCTGAAGAACTCCTTAAAGCAAATATTAATTTAAATGTTCCCAAATTCAGTTACCAACTAGTCAATGATATAGATATCGTAAAGGCGTTTCGGACTATTAAAATAAAAGGTACTGAAGACTTGTGGGGACTCTCAGTAAAAGTTATTGATACCGTTATACAAAATATTGCTCCAATTCTAGCGGCTATCTTCAATAAGTCTATAACTGATGGTGTTTTTCCTGACCTAATGAAATTAAGCAAAATTGTTCCTATATTTAAGTCAGGTTGCTCTAATAATGCGACTAATTATAGGCCTATTTCAATACTACCAACATTAAGCAAAATCTTTGAAAAAATAATGCTTGGCCAAATGTTGACTCATTTTAATGTGAATGGGATATTGCACGACAAGCAGTTTGGATTCACGAAGGGTCGTTCAACTCAAGACGCGGGAAGTACTTTGATTAAATCAATATTGGAGGCTTGGGAGGGTTCGCAGGATGCTCTGGGAGTCTTTTGTGACCTCTCCAAGGCATTCGATTGTGTAAATCACGAAACGCTCGTGCTAAAGTTGAAATATTATGGTGTTTGTGATAAATCACTTGATCTTGTAATATCCTATTTATCAGATAGGAAACAAATAGTATCTATAGACGGCGTGAATTCTGAAGGGCATTTTGTTAAAATGGGGGTGCCCCAGGGATCAATCTTAGGTCCTTTTCTTTTTCTAGTTTATATAAATGATCTCCCATACCTAATTAATGAATTATCAGACATTGTTCTGTTTGCCGATGACACATCATTGATTTTTAAAGTTAAAAGAAAAAATACTGATCTAATTGAACATAATCGAACACTCGGTTTAATTGCAAACTGGTTTTCCGCAAATAATCTTTTGCTTAATGCAGGAAAAACCAAATGTGTCAAATTCGTTCTACCAAATGTAATCAATTCCATCCCAGTAGTTTCATTGAATGGAGAAACATTAGATTTGGTCACTTCAACCATATTTTTAGGAATTACCTTAGATTCTAAACTACAATGGGGCCCTCATATTGAGAAACTCGCTGGTAGATTAAGTTCAGCTTCGTATGCTGTGTGGAAAATCAGACAGTTGTCCGATTTAGCCACGGCTAGGCTAGTGTATTTCGCGTATTTTCATAGCATTATGTCTTATGGAATTCTGCTGTGGGGGTCAGCCGCCGATGTAAATACTATATTCGTATTACAAAAACGAGCGGTCAGGGCCATGTATGGATTAGGTAGTCGCGACTCCCTACGTAACCTTTTTAAAAATATTAATATACTTGCCGTGCCCTCTGAGTATATATACCAAAATATTCTTTTTATTAGAAAAAATATTGATAAATATAGTAAAAAAAGTGACATTCATAATATTAATACTAGAAATAAACATAAACTTGCTGTTCCAGGATTTAGAGTTAGCAAAACGAATAAATCATTTATGGGAAATTGTATTAGGTTCTATAATAAACTCCCTAATTATATTACAGACTTGCCTGATACAAGATTTAAATCACATGTCAAAACTGTTCTCATGTCAAAAGGTTACTATAGTATTCAGAACTATATTGAAGATAAAGACGTTTGGGTTTCGGTACCATCTTTGCACCTACCTCACTGAAGACCATAATAATATAGCCAAGTACAATAGTTGTGACTAGAACTGTGTATTATCCTGTGAACTGTCTGTAATTGACTTCTTTACATACCTTAACTATTAATTAACGCTAGTTCTGTCTCAATATCATTCAATCTTATTGAGCAAAAATAAACAAATAATAACAAGACAACCGTTAGGGCAATAAATGTGTGTGCCTACTAAAATATAAATTAAATAACTGGACCTAAACCCCGCGTAATTGCCCATTTGAGTATGTTTCGCCGGACCGCCTCATGTGGGCCGTGTTGAAACCGGTGGTAGAGTAACCCACTGAGTTTGTTTCGCCGGATCTTCTCAGTTGGGGCGCATTGGATCCGGTGGTAGCATTAAAGCGCGTCCGTCGTTATATGCTCATGGTCCACCCAAATAATGACAATTGTTTTGGCATAATATAGACAGAACAAGCATTTTGCCTCCTAGCGACAATATACATTAATTATAATAATTAATTTAATTATAAATAAGTAATTTGAATAGGTTTATAAATAAACAGCAAATGTAATTTAAGATAAATAATAATTAATTTTCAAATAATGTTTGACGATTTACAAGTGCCTGTAATTGGTTTACGTAAATAAAAATGATTTTTATTTTATTTTATTTTATTTTAATCGTTTTTGGGTTTTTGGGTCCACACGTATACAAACTTTGGCATTTATAATGTTATTAGGCTAAAAGCCATTGTTATGGGCATTTCCGGCTTTAGAAAAGACGCATAGAATAAGGATTTTTGTACACAAAAAATAGTTATTCAAAATGTTGTAAAACTCAACTTTACAACATTTTGAATGACAACATAAAACCAAAAATCGATGCCTTGCCTTCATATTATACAGCATGTAACAAAACCCCTGTCCGATCCTTAAGGGTATTATTCAGCATCGCAGGTACTGCGTACCCATATACGTAACCATTTAATGGATTTGAGATAATTATTTTTCCCCAGTGAATATAATTAAATTAAAATAAAAAATAAAAACTGATCAACACTGATCAGTTTTTATGCAACACTGATCGCTGACAAAGTTCACGTGTTTACTACAGTCCCACCAACTTATCTGTGAACTGAGTGGCGGCGACACCATCGACATAGTGTTGCAAGTTAATATAGATTTCCCAGAATTGGGCATATTTGCCTAGTATTTAGCGTAGTAATAAATTAGATACGTTATTAAGGTAATCTATATAATTAGTACTTTATTATCTATGTCTATACATTAATACATTCATTAAGTGTGTAAAAAATATTCGAAAAAATGGCAAAGATGAATTGATTAGGGGTAGATAACCTGTAACTGTAACCTAAAATTCATGTTAGCTGCTGTTGGACAGTCCATTTTTAGAGGAAGGCTTTAGGCTATATAACATCACGCTGCGACCAATAGGAGCGACGGGATAGGGCAGACAAAGTTGTCAGTGGACGAGGTCGCTGGCGGACGGCTAGTTTTATATCTACAGGATAGATACAGGAGCTGACCTAGCAATTGGATATAATAAAACATGAGTTTTAGAATAATTCAATTATTGAAACCAGGTTTACAATAATTATGGTCTTTTGAACAACCTGCACGCCCAACTTCATCATCATCATCATCACTATCACTTTCTGTTTCTGTGTCACTTCTTACTTCTATTATAAAAGGCTTATCCAAATACGAATCTTGTTTCAAATATTCTTCTTCTAACTTGTGAACATGTTTGCAATGCTGTGCCCACTCATTAACTGTAATGGTTACAAAGGCTTCTTGAACCAGGCGGGGAATCTCAGCATTTTTATGGTCAATATTTACTTCAGCTACTTTTCTTTTCATTGTGCTCCAAATGAATTCAATGGGGTTAAGATCACAGTGATAGGGAGGTAAGTACAAGCATTTGTGTCCATTTTGTTCTAATATTTTTTCAATTTCTAACAGCTGAGGTTTTGTGAACTCTTCTCCAAAGTCAAAATTATTTTGTGTCAACCATAGTTGCATATCTCTTTTTAAAGAATTCGTATTTGGAGCCTTATTTATGCAAACACGGTGATGCATTATCCATTACAATTATTGATGGCTGCTATAAGTTAGGCACCAGTTTTTCAATAACCCACTTTTTAAAATGAGTACTGTTCATTTCATCGTGATAATCACCACTTTTAGTATTAGACTTGAAAACGAGAAGTGCATTATTAACAAATCCAGTGTCCCCTCCTGCGTGTACAATAATATACCTTTGTCCTTTTGATACAGGCTCTAATACTCCGTCTACACCCTCTCCTTGCCAACATTTGCCTGATGTATGCGATGAGTGAATATATGTCTCGTCTAAATAAATTAGCGGCTGAGGTTGTGGACCTTTATTATTTTTTTCCACTGCGTGCAAGTACTTTGCTCTCCAAGCTGATACTTCATTACGCTCCATTAGTAACTTACGGTTACTCTGAGACTTTTTAAAACGAAAACCCATCTTGTGAAGCAGTTTTCGAAGACTTTCTCTTTGTCCTGTGTAATTAATTTCTGTCTTTAAGACCTCTAGAAGCTTCTTGATAGTTGGTAGCTCCTTTTTATTGGAATAAAACTCATGAACTTTTCTTCGAATAACTCCCATGTCAAAATCATCAACATATATAAATCCCGTTTTACGCTGCCTCTCCTTGCCTGGGGTCCGAATTTTTGTACCAGTCTCTTCTGCTACATGCCCTTCTTTTACTATTTTAGATATGAGCCCTTGACTCACACCTGAAATAAATAACACATTATCATCATCAACCCCTTAACGTCACACACACAATGTTTGCTATATGTAAGTACGAATGAATAGTGGCAATATTAAAAGTAAATATTAGTAGATATGTACCTATTCTTGTTGCGGATTAGTTGACTCTTACATCAATCAAATTCATAAATATCGGGAAATTTACAAAAAGAAAGTTGGGAACACTAACCTGTAGCTGCCGAAATTCGTTTGTATATTTGATTAAATGGTATAATCGGAGCCTCCGCCCGAGCTTCTTCTTCAAAAAAGGATTTAACCTTTAGAATATGCTTCGAGCATCACTTTTAATCGCTTTCGGTATAATTAACGTTGTAAATATAGCAATTTAGCAACAGAAATCACAGAGAACCCGAATGTAGTAGATACTGACAATCGAATGACATTTCAACATGGCGGCCGTAGTTCCCTCGGAATAAGTATAAGCATAGAAACCAGGCTAATTTTGGTTTGTAGCAACAGCAAAAATCTTCTTTTGGTCTCGCTCTAATTAATACATGTTTTACTTAAGAGCGAAAGAGTCAGTGATTATTTTAATAGCTTACATTGTTGCAAGGTTGTCCACGCCAAATTTAAAAGTGACCTCTTTTTTGACATTTGTGACTTCTTATTATACGGCTGTGCATGAAAGTAGTAACTTGACATATAAACGTCATACAAGGTGACTTAAACTGATTTTAGTCGCATTATTTATGTACATTGTTTACATTTGTGTATTCGCTGCAGCAGTGAATAATTTTAACGATTTTGCGACGAAAATAAATTAAATTACAATTATTGTAGGTATATGTTGTAGATTATAACTAACAAAATATCGTGTAATATTGAAGGATGCGTTTCACATTCCGGAAAGAAGCAAAATGATCCTGTTTGTGTAACATTTCATCGGTAAGTTTATATCTTTATTATTTGGTAAATGTATGATATAAAGTCGAAAAATCTTATATCTTATAATAATATAACATGGATATTTCAAGTTTCAACATGTAAAACATAGCTTAGATGGGATTTTAAGCACAATACGTATATTTGATTCGAAATGTTTTTAGGTTACTACTGTTACTAGTGATGTAGGTATCGAAAGTATCGATATGGTAAAAATTGAAAACTTAGATTAAATCAAAATAGCTGTAACCGCTATTTTTATTAATCTAAAGGTAATAGTAGAAAATTTTATTTGTTAAGATTTTGCCACTGTATTATTTAACAGGCAGTAAGTAGGAAAGTTGTATAAATATATAGAGAAGTTATAATGGTAGTTTATGTTTTAATACAGATTTCCCCAGAACTAAAATTATAGAAATAAGTGGATACGACGTGTTGCTACTGTTGCTAGATAGGATTGGAAATGAAAAAAACACAGTCGAATTATTTCAACTATTTTATGTAAATTAATTTATCTCTAACACAAATGTTAAATGGAGGATTAAAAAATAATGCTATGTCTATATTACAGTTGCCCATTTTAAATTCAAGGGTAAAAGAATAGATCACTTGATAAAATTATTTATTATTTATTTAGATGGGGCCGAATCGCCTCCACCTCCGCGGCGCGGCCTCTAGCCGCTCCTACCATTTCCGGAGGGTTTAGACCCTTCGGGAAGGGATCGCGGCCAGAACGCGCCCCCTCACACCTCCAGCGGCCAAATGCTGCGGCCAAAACCTCCGCCTCAAGGTCCCACGGATGAGACCCCGCAAGGAGGCAGGCCGCGTCAGACGCGACCGTGCGGTAGGCGCGGGATACCCTGATGACCAATGTGTTTAATGCCCTAATATTGAAGTTACCTAGTTGCTTAATTTATAAATTAAGCAAGAATAATATAAGCTATAGTTTTAACATTGTGATTCTGACAAGTATAAATAACTAAGCGCCGAATAAAATCATTTATGTTGTTTATTTAAATAGTTTTTCTTATTTATATCTATGTCACATTCCCGTGCGAATTCGCTCGCGTAGCTACCGTTCCCTCAGGGACTTTTTAATTCAATATACCTCATCTAAATATAATGTACCTATTATTGTTACGGTGAGATATTTCTGTAAATCGTAAAAATAGTTTCGAAATAAATAGCAGGTTACTGATTAAAATTTGAAATAAAACGAAACTTTTCATTAATAATGTTTACGCATCGATCGTACCGATGATGGGTCAATTACAGTGAAATTAAAAATGAAAAATTAACATTTAATTCAAATAAGTGATCGATTGATACTTTGATCGATTAATTTTTGAAATCGAGTTCTAGTTCTATCGATATATAAATTATCGACTATCGCATCCTTGACAATATCGCAAACTTGTGACAACCTACAAATTTACGAAAGGGGCGCCATATATGCATCCTTTTCTGGTATTCTATGAAGGTCATATGTAAGAATAGCGTGATATAACCGTTTTTGGTTGCTGTTTAACCCTCCATCTATGTTAGTACTATATCAGTGGTAGTTCCTACTTTTGGCATTTCACAGATAAGTTGGTGGGACTGTACCTACAGTTTTTTGTCAAAGAAGAGTGTTGTCAACGTATGAAAATTTCCCATATTCAGTGGTAAATTTCGCATGGATTATAAAAATAAAAATTCAATAACTTTTGGAGTTACATTTTTATAACCATTTTTTCTAGTACGTATTACTACGTATTATGAACCAGGAATACGCCTTTATTGGATCGGACAGGGTTTTTGTTACACATTGTATACTAATAAATCGAATTGGAGTGTCTGTTTGTAATATTAAAATAATAGCTTTTTTACTACATGCATACTGGGTGACTTTCTTACCGTCTTGAAAAAATTATAGGGCGGGATATGTCTAAGGCTTTTTTTTTTTTACTGACATGGAATGATTGTCGTAACTGTAAAAATGCGTACCTAATTGGGTATTTACGCTATTTCGCTCACTCGTTTCATTCATGTGTGATGCGGCCTAGATATTATAGGCACCTATTTTATTATTATGCAAGCGCTATGTAGGGTGTATTCCTTTAAGGTAATTCATGATAGACATGCGCAAAATGTGTCAGTAAAAAGAAATGAATGAAGTATATCTTTTGGCTCAATGAAGTAGTCCACTGATTTAGTTCAGTACTTCATTTAGTTCAGCAAATCACAACGAATCAATGAGATAGACATGCAAAATGTGTCATTGAATTGAAAAGAGTGATATACTTCATTTGAACTAAGTGAACTATATCACTGATTTACTTCACTAGTTCAGCTTATGAACAAGATTCATTTGAATCAGTTTTCGCATGTCCTTCAAACGATCATCGAATTCATTTACTTCACTAGTTCAGTTTATGAACTAGATTCATTTGAATCAATTTTCGCAGGTCTTTCAAACGATCATCGATCGTGCAATGAACTAATAACAAGAATGATTATATTGTTTTGTATTAGTTCTTTGTTTTTTTAATTATTAGTACCTATAGCTTTCATTTAAAAGCATTAAGTAATATTGTGTACGTATTATATTGAATATAGGAATGTTAACACTGTGAACTAAATGGACTAAACTGAACTATTGAAGTATATGAATCTGCACTGAACGAAAGAGATACAGAGTGATTCCAACTGAAGTACTTCAATTGAAGGATTCATTCGCGAACTACACATCTCTAATTCATGAGATTTTCGAAACTCTTATTACCGAAATACTAGTACAAATATACTGTCTATAGATTCTATGAACACACCATATTTTTATCAAGACAGTAAAAAAACTGCCGTGTGGTTTCCGGCTTAGAATAGACCACTCCATGTCCTCATATTTTATAACATTCCCCCTTGTCCTCTTGACTTTTTGTTTGCAAAGAACTATCCGATGTCCTCGTAGACCCGAAGTCCGAGGGCCAGCGAACTGTAAAGTAGAGTGACAGTTACACAAAACTCCCCTAAAATACTAAAAGATACAATCCCTCAAACTCATCGCCATCGACCGCCCTGAGCCGAGGTCCAAGCCCCACAGGTGGCGCCATCTTGCGCAGGTTGGATAGTTTGTAGTTTTTAATCAATTTATTAAGGCTGAAGCTCCGCTCGCCTTTATGTCAGGTGAAGTAACAAAAGCCTCGTGGCTACCTACGTATGTCCATTCGGAAAAAAAAATATTATAACAAAATATTTTTTTACAATTTTTATTTGTTTTGTTTGTTCCGACTAATCTATGAAACGGCTGGACGGATTTTGATGGGACTTTCACTGGCAGATAGCTGATGTAATAATGAGTAACTTCAATTACCATTTTGTTCAATTATTACACGCGGACGAAATTGCGGGCACAGCAAGTGTACAATATAAATCTTACGTTTTACTAGCCTATAAAATATCATCATCATCATCAGCCCGTACAACGTTCACTGCTGAACATGGGCCTCCTCCCGAGGGAAGGTTTTGCCATAGTCACCACGCTTGGCAGGCGGATTGGTGACAGTATTTTGTTGTGTGTTACACAGGGAAACGCTGCTGACGGTTCCCTGGTATACGCTGGTAGATGATGTTATAACAATCGGGACCAACGGCTTAACGTGCTTTCCGAGGCACGGAGGGTAGTCCCTCCACCAACCAGACCCGGAAAGAAACCTTAGAATTTACACAAAGATTTCTTGTTCGGTGTGGGGATCGAACCCACGACCTCCGAGACTTATAGCGAGCCAAATACCGCTACGCTACGGAGGTTGTTATAATATATAAGCTGCATCTAAAAGAATTAAAAATATATATTTAGCAATTTTTAGCTATATGGGCCACCCTGCCTTTGACTATATCGCCTTTCTTATACAAAATATATAATACTGAGAGTAAAGATATACCTACATGTAAATTGGTCCAAGCAAACGTCCTTGTGGGCTCCCGACTTATTCATTTCAAAGCAATTTGATCGCCTTTGACTGAACACAAAGGAGTCTGGTTCAGACTTGGTGTTCCCATGGGTTTTTTTTTTCATTATTTAATTCCCTTGTATGCATAGAAACGAGTAAGTTAGTACTGGTTTTCTTTGTAAAGGTTAAATAAGTCCAGTTGCTATGGTCTATCGTGTCAAAGGCTTACAAAAGAACCTTTAACTATATGTAAGAAGTAAATTATCAGTAAGTATTTATTATTTACTTAGTACTAGGTCTAAAGGGTTTTTTTTTGTTCACCGGGCATATAGGCGAGCAGAGCTCCGGCCTAGATAAATGGTTTAAACACTACAAACTAAGCAACCTGCGCAAGAGGGCGTCCCCTGTGGGACTTGGACCCCGGTTCAAGGCGGTCGCTGACGGGGACATTGAGGGATTATGGTTTTTAGTTTATGAGTTTTGTGCAACTGTCACTCTTCTTTGCAGTTCGCGGGCCTCTCGGACTTCTGGTCTACGAGGGCATCGGAAGGTTCTTAGCAAACTAAGGGTCGGGAGGGCGGTTTTAAGAGAATTATCTTACATATGTATAGTAAGAAGAAGAGTTTGTTTTGCTCCCTAATCTCAGGAACTACTGGCCCGATTTGATTTTTTATTCTGTTTTAGTACCCCATTTTTCTAGGAGGGCTAGAGGCTATATTTTTATAATGAAGTTTCTCCAAAAACAGGAGTTGTGTGGGTGAAACAGCGCGCGGAACCTAGTCTTATATATGACCTGACATAGTGCGGAAATCTTATTCTATTTTTAATATGAAAGTCATCATCATCATATGAGCCTGTTGTCGTCCACTGTTGGACATATGCCCCTAGCGGAAACGATAGCTAGCGACCTGTATCCACTGACTCCCTGTGACATTTATGAGGTCGTCGGTCCATCGTGCAGGCGGTCGTCCCACGCTGCGCTTTGCCAGTTTGTGGTCAATATGAGAGTAGTTGTGTCTAGTACTTTCTTTTTTTTTTATTTATACTTATTGTTGTTATTATTTGTACTTGTTATTATATATGTAATTGTATCCTATTATTAAATGCCTGCTAATAATGGTTGCTTACAACGATCTGTTAGTTAAGAAATATAGCAGACTTTATAAGTTTATATTAAGAAAGTAAAAAACTTAGACACACCGCGCGTTTAACCCAGTAACTCCCGTTACCGAGGAATCTTCGTCATAAACTAAAGCCTATGTTTATTTGATATCGTTACTTTTTTAATGGTAAAAGAGTTTTTGTAATTAGTCCCGTATTTTGAATAATAAATATATACATATTTATACACACACAACCTTTTTTTTTTTTTTTTTTTTTTGTTGTCCGGGGGGAAATGCATTGACGCATTCCCACCGCCTCTGCAGCGTATTCGCGCGCTGGCGGCGGGATATGTGGGACTCGCCCTCTCCATAGCGTGGTATGCTTAACTCATACCACGAGGAGAGGACCCTACGCCACTAAAACCTCCCGGACACTCCTTCGATCCGCCGTTGGCGGGGGCCGGGTACGATACACACACAACCTACGTAGCGTAGCGGTATTTGGCTCGCTTTAAATCTTGGAGGTCGTGGGTTCGATCCCCATACCGGACAAGAAATCTTTGTGTAAATTCTAAGATTTCTTTCCGGGTCTGGTTGGTTGAGGTACTACCCTCCGTGACACGGAACGCAAGTTACGCCGTTGGTCCCGATTGTTATAACATCATCTATAACAAACGAACCAGGGAACGGGCAGCAGAGTTTCCTCTGTGTAACAACATAACACTGCGGTCACCAATCCACCTGCCAAGCGTGGTGACTATGGTAAAAACCCTAACTCGGGAGGAGGCCTATGTTCAGCAGTGGACGTTATTCGGGCTGATGATGATGATGATGATATTTATACACACTAATATATAAAGTTCATGAGTTTCGCGCTAATTTCAGAAACGACTGATCCGATTTAAAACATCTTTCACCATTAGAAAGCCAAGTTATGCAAGATTAACATATGTATGTAATTATGAAGTTACTACAGGAACTGGAGTTACGAGTATGAAATAGAGCTGCCCAACTATCGATAGTTTATCTATCGATAGATGACCTCGAAAACTAGTAACAATATCGATATTGCTATCGATAGTATCGATATCACAAATTAACGATTTCTATTGATTGGAAGCAATAGTATCGATAGGATCGATACTATTTCATTATAATACTATCAATAGTATCGATAGTATTGATTTTTTTAAAGTAATAATATCGATACTATCGATAGTTAATTTGAATTAAATAATTAGAACGATCAGTACCTACTATTGATAGTTCAATAACCGCCGATAGTATCGTTTCCCAATTATAGCTTATGTTGTGTCACCGTTGCTATCGATACCATCAATACTATCGATAGTATTGCTCCTAAACATAAACTGGTTTTCGACAGTATCGATACTATCAATAATATCGATACTATCGATAGACTACCGATACTATTCATATGACGTCAACTATCGATAGACTATCGATAGACCACAATAGGGTGAAACATTGCGCGGGACATTTTTGTATGTTTTTGTCTGTACCTATGTATTTAGTATTCAATATTTCTCAAAGACACGATTCGTAAAGAAGGGTTTTTAAAGGGATTATTTTCATTTGAAACTATCTACAATAGGCTAGTTGACACTTTTTTGAAAATATTTTTATATGGTTAAGAATGGTTTTCCCAGATCAAGAAAAAAATATGGCATTTATTTGAGATATAGAAAGCACTAAAATAAATATTTTAGAATTGGCTTGACATTTAGAGATGAAAACGATGTCAGTCATGTTGATCTAAAATAATCTAAATGCATTATCAGTGTACAAGATCGATGACGTCATGACTCAGAAAATGTAATAGTAAAGAATCGCGTTCATGTTTTTTAACAAGATGTATGACGTCACAAAATGGCTGATAGCGTTTTCGGAAGTTAAAGACATAGACAAAAGATATAATTTTCATATTGAGTTTATATAAACATATTCAAGTTTTATGAACAGAAATTATTATATTTAGGTTCCATATGACAAATACTTTTAGAAATAAATATCATTGTAACATAATTTCATATGTGTCAAGTAGCCTGCAAGAAGAATGTAAAATTCGTCCTGTCTTAATTCAATTACGGCTCTCATTCAGCCACTAGTCCGGAAGACGCAGATTAACGTAGACTCTCAGTGAATGAGACCACTTCCTTCAGACAGTCTATTTGTGGAAGGTCACATTGACTTTTGAGTAATAATAGTGTTTAAATTGACAGCCTCAGTGGTATAATACTTGCTTTAAGTCTAGCCGTAGCCCAATGGCTAGGGCGTCGGAGTTGATCTTGTGGTCGCCGGTTCGACCCCCACCTATTGCACAACCGACATGAAATCAATCGTAACAGCATTTTAGCTTAGCACGAGGGGTAGACTGCACTAATACTACTACGAGAATACTAGTAGAATGCAAAAAAATTGCTAGTAATGTTTTTTTTAATACTAGGTACAAGAATACTAGTCGAATGAAAAAAATCTGCTAGTATTCTTTTTTTTAAAGAAGTCAGAGGCCCTGCGCCGAGGTCACAAGTGTCACGGGGGTTCCCCCTTTTGCGTAGGTTGCTTAGTTAACCATGTATTAAGACTGAAACTCTGCTCGCCTGTATGGCCGGTGAAGTAGCAAAAGTCGTGGCTAATAGCGAATAACCGTCCGAAAAAAAGCCTTTCAGGTGATGGCCCATTCCCACAGATGGCACTCTCTTGCACAGGTTGCTTGGTTTGTACTTTTACACGTTTTGTGGCCTTCAATCCAAAGTTATATAAATAACTAATGACAAAGCCAAGATTCTTGTCTAAACATATTATCATTATAAAGCCATCAATTCACGTCTAGGTACCTAATGTTAATTACAACATCTTTTATATTCTATTCGAATGAATAAAATTGAAGGGACTGTTTGTAAAGGAAAAATAACAGGTTTTTACTAAATGCATATTTAAACTTGTCTGTTGCTTTGTTTGTTTCGGTTAATCTCCTTAACCACTTAACCGATTTTTACGAGATTTTCACTGGCATATATCTAATTTTATAAAGTATAATGTAGGCTACTTTTATTTTAGCTGTTTTTTTGTTTTTCCACGTATTTCGCCTAATCTTCAAAACGGTAGTACGATTAGAGAGGACTTTAATTGTTAGATAGGTCATTAGAGCTAGTAAACAATATATTATATACTTAACTGGATAGTCGGGTGTAATTACACGTGACAAAAAGTAACCTTAGCCTTCCTCAAGAAAAAACTTTAAAAGTATCCAAAATGTATATACCTATATGAGTATTAGGGTAGTTCTCAAGATTTGTGCAAATCACAGGTTTGGTTGAATATTGACGAAAGTTACTACTTTATAGCAGGTAATTATTTTTTTAATTATAAATAAACTTCTTAAGAGTATGTAACTTTTAAAAATATGACGATTTAATGGTAAATAAAACCTAGAGAAAAAAGGCCTCAGGGTTAATGAAATAAGTCCGTCCGAAAAAAAAACAAAAGAGCTCCGTCTGAAGCATCTGTTGTAAAAGATATTCATATTTTTACATCCTTGTTTATAATTCTGTCAATGTTATGTCAAATGCCATAAGGTGTAAGTAATTAAAAAAGTTTGTATTATATAAACATTTAGAAAATTAAATATGGTGGTTAATATATTAACCACCCATACATTTACATTACACTACATACATTTATAATATGTAACTAAACAGTGTCGAGTATTTTTTTATTTTATTTTGAGTCAAACCGCATTTGTCGTTCGTATTATTAAAGTATTAAATCCTATTACGGTAATCCAATCAGATGATTTCGTACGGGCTGGGTCAATGACCGGACTCGGTTATTTAATTTCCATACTATAATATTATTAAGAGGAAAGATTTCGTTTTTGTATTTTTGTGTGTATGTTCGTTATGAATAAACTATAAAAACTAGTGTCCATCCATACTCCATCTTATAAACTAACTGTGTGCAAACTTTCAAAGAAGTCCGTTCAATAGTTTGGCGTAAAAGAGTAATAAACATCCATCCGTCCATAATCTTAATCTTCGACGTTTATAATATTGGTAAGGATAGAGAAGCAAAGGTAGTAGAGCGACAGTTGCACAAATCTCCACTAAAATACTTAAAGTCATAATCCCTCAATCTTATCGCCAGCGACCGCCTTGAGCCGAGGTCCAAGTCCCACAGGGGGCGCCCTCTTGCGCAGGTTGCTTAGTTTGTAGTTTTTAAACCATTTATTAAGGCTGGAGCTCTGCTCGCCTTTATGCCCGGTGAAGTAGCAAAAGCCTCGTGGCAACCTAAGAAAGTCCATCCGAAAAAAAAAAAACAATTAACTAAACTTATATTTTTTGTCCTCAGGTCTCCAAAAATCAAACAGGAAGAATGCGAAAGCGAAGCTCTCAAGTCAGACCCCGAGGCGAGTCCAACCAAGGATGGGGGGGCTTTGGAAGCCAAGATGTCTTTGATGAATGGCATCACCGTTATAGTGGGGTCTATTATTGGCAGCGGGATCTTTGTGTCTCCTACTGGGGTCTTGAAGTATACGGGGTCAGTTAATGCAAGTTTATTAGTGTGGGTGGCATCAGGAGTGTTTAGTATGGTGAGTGTTTTTAAGCTATTCGTAGGAATATTTTTGGGTGACCATACCCAATAAAGTTTTTATAAAATGGCGGTCACGAGGTGGCAGCATAGAGGCGTCAGGTCCAGGCACCTGTCAAAGCGCTTTCAAGGGATGGTGACCACAGTATTATGTTATACCACACAAGTAAACGCTGCTGCCCGTTCCTTGATATACGAATATTATAGATGATGTTATAACAATCGGGACCAACGTGCTTTCCGAGGCACGGAGGGTAGTCCCTCAACCAACCAGACCCGGAAAGAAATCTTAGAATTTACACAAAGATTATCTGTCCGGCATGGGGATCGAACCCACGACCTCCGAGATTTAAAGCGAGCCAAATACCGCTACGCTTCGGAGGTAGTCAGTAGTAAAATTACGAAATTAACACTGAAAAGTAAGCTTACGATAACTGGGAAAACATGGGGTGGTCTAACCATACGGCAACATTGAAATGCCTTGCGTTAATAAATAAAATAAAATAAAAATGACAGCAATACTAATTGTGTTCTCTGATACAACCATATCTTCTTTCCTCCAGAGACTTATTAAAGCGCGCTTAATGCCGTCACAATGAAATTGAATGTAGCTTGTTTCTCAAGGGATCTTGTTGCAAATTGCGGCTTTTAAATCTTGGTAAATTGCTTTTTACTTAAAATCCGTTGAGACCTATCTATTGTTACTTATAATAAATCCACAGGCAGTTTAAATAATATTACTTTGTAAGATATTAGAAAATAAATGACTGTTTTGGACTAGGAAAATAAATCTCTGTGCCGTGGGTTACATATTTTACGGACACGAAGCACATAGATTCAAAACATTTACGCGTGGTTCACACAAATAATTTTATTGGATTGGAACCGAACCCATTACACCAGATCCTAGAAGCAACTACCTGAGCCACTGGCTCAGTCACAATTTGATTACTTTCATTTTGGAAGGTTTTTAACCAAGTCAAAGCGTACTAGATGTTGTATGTAGATATTAGTAGCATTTCTTCTAGAATACTCTTTTAATTGAAACTGTCAGATTGCCCGCAAACAATTGCACCAATCTCCCCTTAAAAGTAATTATTCCGTAATCTCCTCGTCAGCGACTGCCCTAAGAAGAGGTGCACGCGCCACACTGTGTTAGTTAGTTTGTAGTCTTTAAACCATTTAATTTGGATGGAGCACTGGTATTCTTTATGCAAAAGACTGTTAACTAGACATCACTACGCACCGCCCGAAAAAAAATCTGTTTCCAGTTTCTATATTTTCTGAAATTTGTTTAACTTTGTGATTACAAACACATTATTTATGATCGCAATTAGCTCTCAGACTCAAAAAAAAAGCTACCCGAATTCCGAGCAATAATTAAGAAAAATCGAACTCAGAACACAAGGATTTAAACTACCGTTACCACTAGCCAGGATATAATATTATATTATTTTCACAGATAGGAGCCTACTGCTATGCTGAACTGGGCACCATGATACGAAAAAGTGGCGCCGACTACGCATACATCATGGAAACCTTCGGACCCTTCGCGGCTTTCATCAGGCTGTGGATAGAGTGCATGATCGTCAGGCCTTGTTCACAGGTAAGACATTCTTTCATCATCATCATCCGTCAGTATAACGTCTACTGCTGAACGTAAGCCTTCCTTGAAGGTTATGCCATAATCTGTCGTAGCGAGCGGTAGACCCGTATTTTATGCCCGGTGAAGTAGCAAAAGACCCGGATCTAAATCTGTTGGAAAGGCCTTCTACCAAACACTTTCGTAGCCCGGAACCTCGAATCATTGATACAGCTAAGGTCTCATTTGGGGAGAAGCGGCGCGTCGAGTGTAAAGCTCGCGCTTATTTCAAACATATGACGTTGTATAAGTATGTTTACGAAGAAGCTTTTATTTTCATTAAGAATCAAGAAGCACCTAGAAGCTATAGTAAGCACGTTTAGCAGTTGTTATTGACAAATTAAATGATTGATACCTAACTCATCATACATAGAACCAAGGTGATACAGCTACAGATAAATAAAGCTTTCAGCATATCACGACATACATGACAGGAATGACGTTAGATCGGTATTCTTATTGCGTAAGAGACGGCAATGGAATACAAATTACGGCTTTCAGCCGCTCGGTCACTGAGCTCGTAATCCGATTAGGGCTGCGTATCCACTTTCTTTTAGTTGTTTTAGCTTTACGATAAATTATTTAAGTACTTGTTGCGTTGGGAATAGTTTTCTTTAGTCTCTTTGAATGCATAGGTCAAAGCCGTGTAAAATGTCATTTGAAAATAATTTTTTTGGTGAATAAACGCAGAAAGAAAAACATGCATTTCGGTTGAACGTCATTTTAAAATTAAACATAGAATTCAATAGAAGATTAAATAAAATTAAATCCATAAATAAAGCCGAACAGGTAATATTTAGTAAATATAGTGTTTTAGGTGTTTTTTTACTTTGCGGAGGTGCTGGCCATTACTTTTAGACGTAGCTACTAAAATTAAACATGAATAAGAAGAATGGCCGATCAACGCGTTTACAGGCAACTTCAAATGCCTTCTTGGGCCACTTTCTGGGCCCGCAGACCAAGACCATAATTGTTATTGTATATCGCCGTTATTAATACAATATATTTTATATTACAGTAAATTGCAACCTTAACACATATACACCAACTATAACCAAATACTAAACACTCCCGTGTCATTGTGAAACGTCCCTCGTCGGGCGCCAATAACGATAACCTCTGATCACAAATATATAATAATATGATACAAAATATATTACTATTAACTTTATTTAGAGCAAACAATGGTAAATCCTGCGACACAATGTAGTGAATGCTAAGCAATCAGCCCAAAACTCGAAGCTACATTTTTTTCTTTTTCTTTTTTACTAAGTGGCCCTATCCCTGTACCATGGCTATGGAAGACAGCTCCTCTTATAGCGATGGTATGCTAGCCATAATACAGGGACAGGGTTAAGGGTTAGGGTTAGGTTAGGGTCTAAAATCCCCCAAGTGCACCTCTGAGCACTGGTAATGGAGGCACTGGTAATGGAGGCGCCGGGAACTGCGATTGCATGACATCAGATGCCCCCGGCATGGCGACCTCGGTTATACCTAGATTATAATTATAATACTTACACTTGGCAAGTAAGAGACAAGCTAGTAATAAAACCGTATAGAATCAATATAAATGAAATATAAAACTAGATTTGTTACGAAACACTGAAACAGCCCTAATATCGATTGGACGTCAGCCTTCGACTTTCGCCCTACTGTTGAAATAGCTAAATTGGTGGTGCGTCATCACATATAATTTTTATATATGTCATTTGTTATAGTACTATATACTATAAGCTGTAACACGCGACTCCATTCGCGAGGATTTCCATGTCCCCATACAAACTTTGTATCCACTGTTCACACTTTGAGGGGAAGATTTTTTTTAGATTTATTTTTTATAGTTTGGCTACGTCTTATACAAAATACGCCCTCAAAGTTTAAGGTCTCTAAGATCAGCAGTTTGGGGCTACACATTGATACGTCAGTTATTCAGGACAAAGCGTTTTATTACGAAAGTTCTTTTTTAAACATACTAGCTGAATCTGTCAGTCTACTAGTATAATATTGAACCTCTCGTGCTAAGCTAAAATTGTGGCTCACTAGTGGGTTCATGTCGGTAGTGCAATGGGTAGGGATCGCACGACCTGCGACCATATGATCGCTAGTCACAAGTCTGACGCCTCTAGCCATTGGGTTACGGCCGCTTTCAAACTAATCACTGTAATGGAAAGTAAGTTTATTGATCAAATCAAAATTACCATCCATTAGTTTACTTTTTTTATTTATTTGAATTATGTTCGCGTTTGACTACATCCTACCTGATGTTAAGCATCGACATAGCCTAGGATAGAGCACGCTTACCTAGAAGGAACCGGTTGACTCTTGATTTGAAGAGACCCATATTGTACTTATCAGGCAATATAGACCCCGGAAGGGGGTTCCACATCTTCGCAGTACATACAAAAAAAGTGGACTCGAAGCGCTTCGTACGTATTTTGGGAATATCGACCATGTACTGATGGCGCCTCTCCGATTGTCGCGTTGTCCTATAGAAGAAAGGGGAAGGCAGAACTAAGTTGTGCAGTTCCTCAGCACACTCTCTGAAATATATCCGATAAAAAACCAACAAACTGGCAACCATTCGTTGGTTTTGCAGCTGAGACTCGGCCAGAGCTACGTTGCCTATTAACTTTTTTGCGCGCCTCTCAATCGACTCCAGTGCCTCTAGTTGATACTTGGCGGAACAATCCCAAAGATGAGAACAGTACTCCACACATGCTCTAACTTGGGCTTTGTATAAAGTGACTACTTTCTCACCTTCGAGAGGATGCCAAGGTTTTTGGAGGCTATTTGGGCCTTCGACTCAATATATGAGCCAAAATTTAAAGTCGATGAAAGAGCGACGCCTAACAGCTCAAGCTTGTCAGTTAACTGCACGGATACATCTCGGAAAGATGGAGACAGTTGAAACGGTCTCTTCTTTGCGGAGAACAAACACGCCTGGGTTTTACTAGCGTTAAACTGAACCAGGTTGCCCCCCCCCCCAATTGGAGACTGCCTTAAGGGACAAGTTTAAGCGTTCAACCATGGCCTCTCGGAGCAACTGTATATCCGACCCACTGGAAGTGTAGCTCTCCACGACTGTGTTGCGTCGCCATACCCAAAGATCCGGTATCTTTGGTATCAGCAGATCGTTGATATGCAGCAGGAAAAGCGTCGCAGAGAGTACAGACCCCTGGGGAACACCGGCGTTGACAGCCATTTGCTCAGACGAGCAGCCGTCAACGACCACTCGTAATGACTACTTAATGTCCAAAATAAACCTAATCAAAACATATCAGTGAAATAAAACATACAATAATGTCTGCGCTCTGTCTATGCTTTTAAACGTGTTGCTTTGCTTATACAGGGTTACTTGTAAAACACCAACAACCTTTTAAGAGGTCATTGTACTAATCATTATAAACAGCTTTAAATATGGGAGCAAACCTGAAATCACGAAAAAAAAATCGACTGTTCCCTGTTTCTTTTTTTTGACGGACATATGAAGTTAGCCCTTAGGCTTTTGCTACTTCACCGGGCATAAAGGCTGTTCCCTGCATTTTGACGAGTTAAACAAACATGTCGTTGGTATAGCTGTTGTAAGGGTTTATTTTAATCACAAGTTGATAATGAAATACATTAGGAATTATAAACGAATCAACACGCTAAATTTTAAGTAAAACAATTTTATCAACATAAAAAACAGACAGTACACTTATATTAATATTTATTTAGAATTATTGTGTTAAATAGTGATTCGTATTCGTATATACCCTTATCTATACTAATATATAAAGCTGAAGAATTTGTTTGTTTGCTAGAACGAGCTGATCTCAGAAACTGCTTTTCCAATTTGAAAATGCTAAAGTAAGGTTTTTATTTATGAAGTTCGTACGGGAACGGGAGTTACGTGGGTGAAACTGTACGCAGAAGCTAGTATGTTATAAGTATGATGAAGTCCCTAAAATGATGCAAGTCCTGTTTGCTGATGTCCTTTAAGACAATGCTAACTGTGTCGTATTTCGTCTGAATTGAATTCAAACATTAAGTCAATAAAATGGTTCTTTTGAATAGATTCCGTTCTAATAACGATACATTTATGTAAATTTAAAAGTAATATTGACACTACAATCTCATTTGACTAAGAGAAAGTAGCGGAGATTTGTATCGAATTGGCGCCCACCATGGGGCCTACGCTATTTACTCTGGTATACTGTACAGGCATATCCTATATTGGAATTTAAACTTAAATCACTAGTCTTTAAAGTCTATTTTTATTATGGGCTGTAGGTATAGATAAATGTCTGAACCGGCTATTTTAGTACGAGAGAATCGATGCTGAAGCACAGTTTTGTTTGATTTTATTGTTTTCATTCATCGTGAGTGGGAAGTCGTTTACAGCGATAGCAAATTAAACTTTATTCTGTTGAATGTAGTGGTTGTGAGTATGTTATATAAAAATAATATTTGCTGTCTAATTCTGCATCGTCAGTTATTCGGAATAGATCTAGATTATTTAACATGCATGAACTACCAATACTGGCATTCACCGGAGGTTTAGTGGGTAGACTCTCACCTTATAGTAGCGATACTATGCTCTTAGCATGGAAGAATAAAGGATAGTCCATTTACCCCGCTGCGGTAGGGATTCCTAATGTATTTCTCAAAGGAAAAAACAAGGATTTATTATCATATAATATTGTCAAGTAAGAAATTACATAAATATAATAATATAATTATAAACACTTATAGGAATATAAATTATAAAAAGATATTATGGTTCAGGGCAAATAAACCAAGTCATATCTTTTCTAAAAATGCTATAAAAGCAATTGTTTTACTCAGTTATATTAATGATGAATATAATTTACATAAACGTCCCAACATTTCGATAGCCATAAAACAGATAGTCCTTTATATTGGCGCCCAACTGGGACATATTGAGTCGTTATTTGTTTAGTATTCTCTGTATTGTATTGCAGGATTCATGTATATTTATTTGCCCTGAATTGAGTCAGCAGTAAAACATTTGGTTGATCTCGTTTATTGGAAGTTATTTGCGCCTGGGAATAAATATCAGTATAGTGCAAGAGTGTAATTGCATGCTCTGCACCGATTTGTTATTGCGTGACGTTTTATATTCTGCAAGTTACAAATAATTCATCACTTAAATGTTCCAGTATATCCATAAAACAGTCGTCCTTTACATTGGCGCCCAACTGGGACATATTGAGTTGTTATTGTTTAGTATTATCTGTATTGTGTTGCAGGATTCATGTATATTTTTTATAGCCTTGAATTGAGTGAACAATGACACTTTTCTTTATTGCCTTTATGAACTGAACGTTTTGGTTATTGGTGTCCAATTAGGTACTTTATAGTCAAATGATACAAAAACAATGTAAGGGACATTTTTAATGGGAGTTCCATGTATTCCATCTTGTTCCGATTTGTCTAAAGTAAAACGTTAGAGTAAGACGAAATCGGCGTACACTAGCCTTTGCGAGAAATATGTGTTCAAAGTTTTATTAAATTTAGGTTATAATCAAATACCTAATACTTAGTAAAACTGTATAAAAATAACACTACAAGAAATAAGAACATCATCAACATCGGGATCACTTACCATTCGGTACATTGTCTGAAACACACTACAATATTGAGTTGCCGCATTTACGGAGTTATAGTTTCAAGCGAGCGCGAGCGCGCAATAACAACCTAACCTAAGACTTTTTTTTTCGGCTACCAAACTTTTTTTTCTTAGCCTCCTTTTGGAAAACTTCACTGACTTCGTTGAACGCCCTGTTGCTCCATTTTTATTATCTTTATATATATAATTCGACCTCCTCCTAAACGGCTGGACCGATTTGAATGAATTTTTTGTTTGTTTTTTGGATGGCTTAGATTCACAAATTCTCTGGGTCTGTCGGGCGAGTACTTATTACTTTATAACTTGAGAACTTAATTTCTTTTTTCGTCTTATTATAGAGACCTCCGTCGCCTCTCCCGTGGACCCATTGGGGTCATATTCGGGAATCATTGATCTAAGGTTTAATGTGTGTTTGTTTCTTTGCAGGCGATAGTAGCGCTCACGTTCAGTGTGTACGTGCTAAAGCCAATATTCCCCGAATGTGATCCACCTGAGGACGCGACTAGACTTCTAGCAGCGTGCTGTATATGTAAGTAATCTTTAAGTATTTTACAGGATTTCAAATATACCTCAAAATTAGTACAATTATAGTATTTTGTATTTTACTGGCTCCTCGCGCACCGTTTCACCTTCGAAACTCCCGTTCTCTTAGGAATGTTATAATCAAATTATGACGACGTGGGGTTCCTCCCCACGCTTCCACCAAACTTGTTTTTTTTTCTTTCGTGGGGAAATGCTTTTACTCATATTCCGCCGCTGCAGCGTATTCGCGTGCGTATATCGTGGTATGATAAACTCATACAACGAGGAGAGGACCCTACGACACTAAAACCCCTCGGGCACTCCTTCGATCCGTCGTTGGCGGGGGTCGGGTAAGCACGAGACACCCGCGGTCAATATGGTGCCACGGGATCTCCTAGGCCACACTGACTGTGCCCATTTATGCTACCACCAATCAAGAAGCGAATCGAGCGAATCACGGAAGATCGTGATTTTCCGTGACACGCTACTTGCTCTTGGCTCTTTCCGGGTCTGGTAGGTTGAGGGACTACCTTCCGTGCCTTGGAATGTACGTTAAGCCGGCTGGTCCCGACTGTTATCGTATATGGATCTATATCTATAACAATCACATCTATAACAATCGTATACCAGGGTACCAGCAGTAGCGTATCTTTGTGTGTTATAATACTGCGGCCACCAACCCGCCTGCCAAGCGTGGTGAGTATAGTTAAACCCTCACGTGAAAGGAGGGCAATGTTCAGCAGTAGCGTTTACGGACCGATGATGATGCTTTGGAAACGAGCTATTATAGTCAAGTCGAGCCATATTTTTGCTTACCGACCTTGTGTCATAAAAATAATAAACTAAAAATAAGTTTTACAAATAAAATAATGTACACGAACAAAACGTTGTAATTAATCGCAATAAATATCTAGGAACAGGCAATGACCTCCGCCATCAGCTGTTGATTGCTCACAACTGGGTCAATATCGCACAAAATGCTACTATCACAAATACATAACTTATTATTACTGCAGTAGGTTACTTACTAATATTATAAAGGGAAAAGTTTGTATGTATGGATGGATGGATGTTTGTTACTATTACACGCAAAATCTACTAAACGGATTTAGCTGAAAGTTTGCACGGAGATAGTTCGTAAGCTGGACTTATACTTACTTAACATATAGGCTATAAAAATTTCAAGCTCTGACCCACTGGAGCAGTGTGACGCGGGTAAAGCCGCGGGGCATAGATAGTATACAATAACTCAAAGAATAATACAATTTACAAGAAGGTTTCAGGGTTCAGGGTTCCGTACCCGAAGGCTAAAAACGGGACCCTATTACTATGACTTCGCTGTCTGTTTGTGTATCTGTCACCAGGCTGTAATCTCAGGAACCGCGATAGATAGACAGTTGAAAATATTATTTATACTTAGGTATAATTTTAACTACCAGTCATAACTTGACAAATAAGTATTATTAGAAGCATATTATGACTATTGATGATGCACTCGCGCATTAAATTCACGACCATATAAAGTATTCTTTTCAAAATATTTTTTTTAAATGCATTCAAAAAATAGAATATGTATTCATTTTTAAAATAGCTGATCCCTGCGACCTCATCTGATTAAAATAATGATTATTTTAGCTATTTAAAAATGAAAGTATCGTCTAAATCGGTACAACAGTTTTAGAGATAAGGCGGAATACATGGACATGCAAACAGATAGACTACAACAATTTTAAGTGTGTTTCGTTATGGGTTACTCTACATTACTGCTTTTTATTTTGTCTGTCTGCTTGTCTATGTAATCTCTTAAAAGATAGTGCCGATTTAGACGGGACTTAGATTGTCTGATAACTATAAAACCCTTTATTTTACGCGGATGACGTCGCGGGTAACAAGCCTGAGCCTTAATCCTAGCCCTATAAAGGTGCCCTAACCTTATGGGCGACCTATTCTTCTTCGTCGTGTCGATGATTCTTTTACATTATATATGCTTCGACCAAAACTCTGCCACATTTACGGCGCTGCTGGTGGCCTCGGACAGGTCCCTTAGAGTGCAGGTGGAGTTACACAGAGTACAGGTGAGGAGGTGGGCCATCGTTTGTTATGGGGCTCCTCAGTCGCACCTTTCTTCATCAGAGTACCCCCGGACAATATTTAATGGGTTTCGTACTTGTTCCCAGTGCTGCTAACCTTCGTGAATTGCTGGTCAGTGCGTGCCGCCACCAGGGTCCAGGACTGGTTCACGTACGCCAAACTCTTGGCGCTGTTCATCATCATAGCTGCAGGAATCTACCAGCTGTGCAAAGGTTAGTACTCTTACAGCTTTCTAATTATAAGAAATAATTGATTAGGTACCACCAGCAGGATTTGAACCCGAAAACCGCTAATATGCCGGACGTCATGCAACTAAAGCTCACGGTTCTTGTCCCTAAAGTACAGTTCACTCGACCGATTTCAGCCACGGTGGCCAATCTTCACGGAAATTAGTCAACAATAATCAGTCACCCTATCTTTGTCCTCAGCTAGACATAAGCTTCCCCTAATTTGCGCCATTACATCCGATTATTTGACCTCCGCATCCAGTGTACTCCAACTAAACTTTTTAGGTCATTGGTCCATCTTGCCGGAGAACATTCACGTCACGTTTATCGAGACGCGATCTCCACGGGCCGCGTCTACTCCAACCACCGTCTTTCTAGAGACATGGCTAGCCCATAGCCACTTCAACTTACTTATTTTGCAGGCTATCCGTAACTTTAGTCATCTGACCTCATTGTGAAGTTTATTCAAAAGCCTTTCGGCCACAACCGCCCTGAGCCGAAGTCCAACACCTTCAGGGGGATCGTATCAGGATCACCGGTATACCAAGGAATATTTTCGTCTACAAGCCCTGTTGCATGGAATGTTTTTCATCATCATAGGCCTACCTCATCGATGTCCAGTGGGAAAGAATGCTAGCAGCCTGCAAACACTGGCTTCCTGCGACCTTTATTAGGTCGCCATTCCATTGTGCAAGTGTTCGTATTATGCTGCGCTTACCAGTTCGTGGCCTTCTCTCGAGAACCTTTCTGCCACATAGGACTTTAATTCTTCAAACTATATATGTGTACCACTTCAGCTGGCTACTATGTCGGCGATCTTCATTCTCCTGCGGATTTCTTCATATCTGATACGATTTTTATGAGCTACACCTATGACATTGTATTTAAAGAGGTAGATACGTCAAGCTCGTGTTTTGTTATGACCAAATTTTCTACCTCTCTAGAGAGTAAACAGGACATCATGAAAATTTCAGTGTGCATAAACGAGATGATATAAGTTCAAGTGTGCCAATTAGCTTAGTTTTGTGGTGACTCGTTTTACTATAACATATTTGAGTTACATAGTGAGGGCAGAAATTTCTTAACGCCAAACCAAAAAAAAAAATGCCACTTCATAATATAAGTAAATACGTTTTGTTACCTTGAAAGTTGCATTCCCTTGATAATGACAGTTACAAGGATATTGATACAGATAATGTAAGCAGAAAATAAAATGTCGATATCAATTACAAAGTAATTTATGTTTTGCGCTTCGGTCGATCGAGGTCTATAACAAGGCTAATATTTTTTCCAGGGGGAAATGTATTATGGGGTATCTTGGACCAACAATCTCTTTAAGCGATTTGATGCCTTTAATATCACGAGGAGATTGCTTATAAAGTTTTATTCAAAATGTTATGGTTATTAGCCATCTGGGTCAGTACATAATATTCATTATCATCAGCCTGTACAACGTCAACTGCTGAATATGGGCCTGCTCCCGAGGGAGGGATTTTGCCATAGTGATCACGCTTGGCAGGCGGGTTGGTGACCGCAGCATTATGTTGTAGTATACAATGAAACGGTTGCATATTAGAAAATCAAAACTTTCCTGAGAAAATTTCAAAAGAACAACGTACAAATCAACAAAGTTTAAAATAACGATGGTCATTTGATCAAAAGTTCAGCTGACCTAAGTCTGGAATATCAATGTTAAAATTTTTTATTTATCAAGTTCTAAATAATGTCAGAATCAGAAGATAGAAAAATACAAGTGTTTAAATCACAAAGGGGTGGAGCTTAAAGTTTAATTTTTAAATAAACTACAATGAATTAACCTAAGGTTGATTGAAGTAACGGACGACTCGCCTACAGATTATTAATACCGTAAAGTTTCCTAAATAGCGCAGTCGGAGCCATGCTTTGCGGGGCTTAGGGCCTTAGGGAAGTAGCGCTCGCCGGCCGTTGCCGCGGCCGATTTTCTAATATGCAACCAATGAAACGCCCGTTCCCTGGTATACCTACCTACTTACAATTTTTGTTATAGATGGTACCTATACACTTGTAGTAACAATCGGGACCAACCGCTTAACGTGCTTTCCGAGGCACTTTGAGGATTTGATAAATAAAAAAATAGGTGTCCATTATTTTGTAGTAATCTAACTGACGGACTAAATATAAATATATATATTTTTAGTCTTCATACCTATTAAAAACTGATGAACAAACATTACGAAAAACCTTGTCACATTGTCAACCCGTCTTTTATCTTTTGTTGAAACAACTGTCATCCCATTACGTTTGTAATTAAAACGTTGTGGTACAGTCAGACAAGAATTTATTAACTGACTAGATTCCCGGATGGTCATGTTTAGTTAGCCCTGAGGCTTTTGCTACTTCACCGGGCATAAAGGCGAGCAGAGCTCCAGCCTAGATAAATGGTT
Organism: Nycteola revayana; assembly: GCA_947037095.2. Lineage (NCBI taxonomy): Eukaryota > Metazoa > Arthropoda > Insecta > Lepidoptera > Nolidae > Nycteola > Nycteola revayana. The sequence continues at coordinate 12,380,017 of OX344851.2, read as the reverse complement.
TAAACACTACAAACTAAGCAACCAGGCGCAGGAGGGCGTCCCCTGTGGGACTTGGTCCTCGGCTCAGGGCGGTCGCTGCTGGCTTTTAGTTTCTTTAGGCGAGTTTTGTGCAACTGTCGCTCTGTTTTGCAGTTCGCGGGCCTCTCGGACTTCGGGTCTACGAGGGCATCGGAAGGTTCTTAGCAAACTAAGGGTCAGGAGGAGGTATCATGCACTTATTTCCCGTTCCTATGTAGGAACTCAAAATTAAATGCCAAGCGTGGTGACTATGGCAAAAACCCTCCCTCAGGAGGAGGCCCATGTTCAGCAGTGGACGTTGTACGGGCTGATGATGATCATTCTGTTTGCTCCCGCTAATTCAATAAATGTGAAAACTTTATAAATCGCTATTAACATATCGACGCCGTTGACTGTACATATCTGTTACAACTTACAACAATAATAACGACAGTGGCTCAGTGACCTCCTTACACCTAAACACAAGGTCAGCTCTGGTATTGTCAATTATTTGATGGGAGTCACTTTCAAATCGATTACGATTATTATAAAACTAGTTATTCGCGCATTGTTACACCCGCGTAACTCCCGTTCCCGTGGGAACATCATGATTAAATCATAATATATTCTGCATTTAGATAGACATTATGTAACAACAGCCAGGAGGCTTTTGCTACTTCACTGGGAAGCAGAGCTCCAGCCTCAATAAATGGTTTTAAAACTACAAACTAAGCAACCTGCGCAAGAGGGAGTCCCTGTGGGACTTTACTAAGTTGAAGATTTTGTTGGCTTCAACGCTCTAATCTCAGGAACTACTGGTCTGATTTGAAAAATTATTTCAGTGTTAGATAGCCCATTTATCGAGGAAGGCTTATAGGCTATATATATATATATTTAATTATGAAGTTCTTACGAGAACGGGAGTTACGCGGGTGAAACTAAATATCAGATATCAGCCTTCTTTATGGACGGACTTTTACTACTTCACCGGGCATAAATATGCTGAAAATGCCCCGTTTTTCCAGCCACCACGCATCGTATGCGGGTTGTAGACCGCAGTTGTGATTATGTTGTAACACACACATGGAAATGCTGCAACTCGTTCTCTATAGATGTTTTATCAATCACGCTTAAGGTGCAACGTTCGCACTTTAAGTATTTATTGATGAACATGTCGGAATACGGCATTTTCAACTGTTATACTAAAATAATTGTTTATTGTGCGAATACAAAAAGAAACAACGGGTCTATTGTTAATAATCCTTAAAAGTTAATAGCATCAGTAGAACAAGGTATTTCAATACAATAATCAGAGCATAAAATTTAGATTACTGATATTCACAATGATTTTTCCATGTTTTTGACCCAATGATGACTTAACATAGTTGTCTGTTGTTGCCACTTACTTTCGCAAAATAAATAATCTTTAAATATAACAAACGAGAAATGCCACTTTCCGACAATTTCTCCATTAAATATCTGAAGTGCGAACGTTGCGCCTTAACGTGCTTTCCGAGGCACGGAGTGTAGTCCTTTAACCAATCACAACTCGGAAAGAACTTTTAGTTGTTTTATTTCTAGTCCGGTGCGTTAATCGAACCCACGACCTCGAGTCTATCTAAGTCTTAAATCGAGACTATTACCGCTGCGCTATTTCTGCAATCGTAAGATATCCTATTGAATATTCATTTCTTGTTGTTAGTATTGACGGTCGCTGTAACATTGACATGTATACACAATGATAGTAAAATGTAATACCGTCGGTAAAATAACCCACTGAGATTGTTTCGCCGGGTCTTCTCAGTTGGGGCATATTGGGTCCGGTGGTAGCTTTAAAGCGAGGCCATCGTTATATACCTACTCATGGTCCACCCAAATTATGACAATGGGCAACATTTCTGTTTTTAAACATGTAGGTATTTTCTATAAAATTAAAACTTCTTTTTTCGAAACTCAAAGTTTTTTATTTAAAAAAATATATATATATAACTACGGTCGCTTTATGTTAGGTGAAACTACATAAAAAAAACTGTTTTTATTTTTCGGATGATTTTTATGTCCATACTTAGTTAGCAACGAGGCTTTTGCTACTTCACCGGGCATAAAGGCGAGCACAGCTCCAGCCTTAATAAATGGTTTAAAAACTGCAAACTAAGCAACCTGCGCAAAAGGGCGCCCCCTGTGGGGCTTGGACCTAGGCTCAGGGCGGTCGCTGGCGATAAGATTGAGGGATTATGACTTTTAGTATTTTAGGGGAGTTTTGTGCAACTGTCGCTCTACTTTACAGTTCGCGGGCCTCTCGGACTTCGGGCCTAAGAGGGCATTGGAAGGCTCTTTGCAAACTAAGGGTCAGGAGGACGAGGGAGGATACATATATAGATTATGCACATTTTTTAGCGACAAGTCAAAATAAAATTCAAGATAGCGTCGTATCGCTAATATAATTTCTTTTGAACGTACTTTTTAAGATTCACGAACCGTTCAAAGAGTACAAACGTCTGGTAGCTCTTCTGATAATTGATTTTTTTCAGAAATTGGATATCGAGGGTTCTGGGAATGATAGATGTAATTGCTTCTCGATAACTGTCAATAAAAATATATTTATGTAGGTACCTACTCAAGGGGTGGCTTTTATTAAAAGAGTATTTACATACTCTATCAACTAGACATATTCTCTATGCTCGGTAGTTTGAATAAACTATAATAATGAGTGAATGGATTGAATCTTTTTTTTTTAATGAGCACCAAGTCCCGGAAAAATGTGAAACTGCCTTAGGATCTGCAACTAATTTAATAAGAAACTTTTTCACTTCTTTTCATAGCAAAGCGGAAGACAGCAAAAACAAATAAAAATTAGGCATAGCCCTCTATGCCTAATTAATAAATTTCATTCCGATGCCCGCGTAGACCCAAAGTCTGAAAGGCCCACGAACTTTAGAACTACAGAAGACACGAAACTCCCATAAAAATCTAAAAGTCAAAAAATCCTCAATACCTCCCCCGGTGACCGCCCTAAGCCGAGTTCCAAGTCCCACAGGGGATGCCCTCTTGCGCAGGTAGCTTAGTTTGTAGTTATTAAAATTTATGAAGGCTGGAGCTCTGCTCGCTTTTATGCCCGGTGAAGTAGCAAAAGCCCGTGCCCCTACATATATCCGAAGAAAATAAAACATTGACCTTCGTTGCGGGTTGTCTGCCCATCATTAATTATTAGTATAGATTGAAAATTTGGTAAAAGCATACAATTAAGTGACACACACCTGGGAGCACTCTTAAAGGTTAGGGACCACAACCCAGAGGTGCCACTGATATGAACCAGATTACCAAGCGTACCCGGCCCTCACTAACGGCGGACAGAGGAGTGTCCGTGGGGTTCCCACATACCCTTTCGCCGGCGCGGGATCGCCGCAGCGGTAGAGGGGACGCGTAAAAGCATTTCCCCTGGATTAAAAAAAAAGGTGCCACTGATATCAAAGTCAGATTTATGAATAAGATCTTTCACACGCGTCTGGTTGAGTCAGGAGGTCCGGCGTGGGCAATCATTTAATATGATTCCTTTGTGTGGGCACAAAGGATGTCTGAATTGATGCACGTCTGGCTAATAAACGGATAAATATAGAACAATTTTAATGTTCCCATGGGGATTTAGTTATGGAATATTTTTGGGACAGAACAAAGCATTGATTCTTATTTACGGACATATGTAGTTTGCTACTTAGCTTTTGTGTTTACCGAACATAAAGAACCCATTGCACTACCGACGACGTGAACCCACTCGTAACACAAGCGTTTTAGCATGTTAGCTAAGCGCGAGAGTAGGTATAACAAAAATATAGTGGGTAGTTAGTGTGCAAAACTTTGCAAGTAAACTTTTTTTTTAAAGGCGAGCAATTTTCTTTCCCTCATAAGTGGTCTAAAAACAACAAACCCAGCTAACTGCGAAAGATTTCTTTCCGGGTCTGGTTGGCTGAGTCACTCTCCGTGCCTCAGAGAGCGTGTTAAGCTATTGGGTTCTATTGTCATTCTATCACGTATGATAATCATATACCAGGTAACTACCTATATGGTATACAGCAGGGGTGGCCAACTTAATAATATAAAAGATCGACTGTTTATAGTGTGCGAACATATGTATACATAATGTTGAAACACGTTTTGTATAAGTCATTCATATAAATAGGTATTTTTCAGATTATTATACCTATGGGACCAACCCTGAAATCGCGAAAAAAAAATCAGCTGTTCCATACATTTATGTTTACTTACCTCGACAAAATGTATGGAACAGCTGATTTTATTTTCGCGATTTCAGGGTTGGTCCCATAGTAAAAGTTAATTATAATCATCAGTACTTGCACCCTCTAAAAGGTTATTGGTGTTTTAAAAATAACCCTGTATAGTATCGTACTATATTTCAGTCAAATTTACTATATGTTATAATATAGTACAAGTACTATTTTCTATTGCTAATACACATTTCACCCCTTTTTAATATTTTGATCGCACCCTCAGCGCGGACTATGAAAAAAATAATTGTTGATTTATTTTAATATGGATCTAATATGCTCATTTTCTAGAAACAATAAACTTTATTCAACACACATTAAATAACAAACATATAACAGATAATAGAATAATTCTAAAACTAAACTTAACAAATAAAAATAACCTATAATTAGGTAGAATTAAAAACTACCAAAAGTTAAAAAACTAACGTAAAACTAAATACTACTCTAAAATGTCACTGGGAAGCGTTCCCAGAATGCTGGCAGCATTGCCACGCTGAATAGCAATGCTTATTTGTTGGGCAAAGTATATACCAGCATTCTGGGAACACGTCACATTGTTAAGTGCCGCTGCGAGTTCTTTTTATATTAATTTTGCACCAGGTCCCCACGGCCCCAACGTTTCGACTATCAAGGTTTTCCGCCGATTCAGCCGCCACGCCAGCCCTACTTTGGGTTCCAGAAAGATGAGACGGCGCGAGGGTGTCGATGCACGTAGCGTCCCACACCAAAGGCCGTTCCATCTTCCAGGGAAGATGGGACGGTAAATTAAATTTATTCTCATTTTCTTAAATTATTTTAAAGGTAAAAATATCTTGATGGCCAAAGCAAAGAGTAATCACAAATACTCATGGAAAAATAAATGTGTAAGTACTATTTTTTTTCCTGAATTTCCCAAAAGTACCTACTACTTATATATTTTGCAACTTTTAGTAAAAAGTACTATTTAAAACAAAGAAGAAGGTGGCGACCCTACCTATGACAAACACATAATTTCGTACTTCTGTCTGTGGCACGTAGGTATTTGTTAACTAACATGGTCTAAAATATAACTTTTTATTATATAAGTGGATCGACTGTAATAACTGCCGAGATCAACTAGTCGATAACAAACGATCGACCGGTTGGCTACCCCTGCTAAACAATATACCGCTGATTATGGTGATCATGGCAAATTCAACAGTGCATGGACGTTATACTGGCCGATGATTTAGCAACCTGCAAGAAATCACCCCCTGTGGGCTAGGACCTCGACTCAGGGCGGTCGGTCCGGTTGCTTAATTTGTAGTTTTTAAACCATTTATTAAGGCTGGACCTCTGCTCGCCTTTATGCCCGGTGAAGTAGCATAAGCCTCGCGAAAAAAAGGGCTCTTCAGCTTTATATATCTGCCATAAGATGAATAAAGTGATTATGCATGAAACATTATTAATTTAAATGACGAATTGATCGTCAATCGAAGAAATTACAATGAATTTTCCGTCATCGTAGTTAATTAAAATTATCATGATCGCATGATTTGCCAACGAATACTTCAACGATAGAACTGGGTCAAAAACAAGACAAAATGTTAATCTATGGATTCTTAGTGTTCTTCTAACAAATTGTGTTTTTATACTTTTAGTTGGAATCAATTATTTAAAACATCAAGATGCTTTAAAAGTGGTGTTTTCCTGTATATAATACACTGATTGCCAAAGTTGTCCATGGAAGTCTCAGGGGGTCAACTAAGCGTAAAAAATAAGTTGTAAGTGTGTCATCTATAGCTAATAAATAAAGCTAAAGAGTTTGTTTGTTTGCTTGAACGTGCTAAGCACAGGAACAAATAGTCCGATTTAAAAAAAAATCAGTATTAGACAGCCCATTTAATGAGGAAGACTATATTTAATATATTTAAATATAAAGTTGCATCGGGAACAGGAATGTCGCGCGGGAAGTTAGTAAGATAGGAATGGAGCAACACGGGGTCAAGCGATACCAGTAAATTTGTTAACGGGGTCTAAGAGGATAAAATTTTGAAAGCCTCAGTTCTAGGTGAAGACAATCTAAGAAGGTACAGGAAAACCTTACTTGTTTTTTATAAGTTTATTACTATCTTTATAAGCCGCTAAGTAGGTATATTATGTAACAAGAACATAGGCGAGAAGATAATAATCTGTTCTAATAATTTACCTCTATATACTGGATCCATATGGTCAGTACCGTAAATAGGGCGCGCGGTGCCACCGGTGCCCAGGCGTAGACTCTGGGGGGCGCTAGAATGGCTAGACCAGGCTGGACTATTATTTTTTCGTTTTGCTCCTAATAGGGTGGACAACGCATTTGCACTAGTGAACTTGCGTTTGAGTTTGAGTTTTAGTGAGCGAGACATAGTGGGTGGTATAAAAGGCGAAAGGTCCAATATACCTATCTATACGCAAAAGGGCGCAGAAAAGGGTATTTACGGCACTGCATAAGGTTGCCTGGAAGAGATCGCTATTAGCGATAAGGCTGCCGATTGGAAAATATAATTAATTAGGATAATTCTCGCAATATGTATATTGATGATAAATTTACTGCATTGTTTTATATTTTCCAATAAAGTGTTATTTCTTCTTCTTCTTCATTTTCAGTAATACTTGGCTATATGATTTATTCTTGGTAGTAAAATCGATCTATGTAGGTACGGCATATATACCTACTTATGTAATTGTCTTAGAAATACAGATTAAAAGACTTTGAATCTGTGTTAATGACGCCTATTTGTAGAACCTAGATAATCTTGTATTACAAGGCACTAAAGCTCATTTTGCTTTGTAATATTATTTGTCTCCTCGAGCTAAACTTTTTTGTTAAAAAAAACATACGTCTATTTTAATATTTATAAGTTGCAGTAGCCCAATGGCTAGTGCGTTGGTCTTGCGATCATGTGGTACCCGGCTCGATTCCCACTCATTGCACTACCGACGTGAACCCACTCGTAACACAAGCATTTTAGGCCAGCATGAGGGGTTAACAAGAATACTGGTAGTGTGCAAAAACACTGCTAGTAATCTTAAAAAACAAATGTTAACTTTCGATAGCTATGTACCGATGATTGTAAGTAAATCGTTACTTATCGATGCCAATTATTAGAAAAATAATTATCTTATTAGTTTCGTTTCGTATTTATAAAATAAACGTTTAATTAGCTAGCTTGCCCGCCAACTAAGCAATTTTAAATAATATGTTGCAGTATTATGTTGTACCACACAAGGAAACGCTGCTGCCTCTTGTATACGATTGATATAGATGATGTTATAACAATCGGCACCAACGGCTTAACGAAGGGTAGTCCTAACCAACCAGACCCGGAAAGAAATCTTAGAATTTACACAAAGATTTCTTGTCTGGTGTGGCGATCGAACCCACGACCTCCAAGATGTAAAGCGAACCAATAGTGTTTAGAAAACTTAATTTAGATACCTACTTATAAATGATTAAGTACTTATCATCATTTCAGCCGCAGAACGTCCACTGCTGGACATAAGCCTGCCTCATAGATTTCCAGTTACTACGGTTGGAAGCGGCCTGCTTCCACGGCCTTTTGTAGGTCATCCGTCAATCTAGTTGGTGGAACTACGCTACGCTACGCTACGGCGTCCTACGCTATGCTTGCCGATCCGTAGTCTCCATTCGAGAAAATGTTGGCCCCAACGGTCATCTGTTTTCTGCGCCATATGGCCTGCCCATTGCCACTTCAACGAACTAATTCGTTGGGCTATATGGGCAACCCATGTGTTCCATTTATCCAAGATCCTCTTTAATGCAGCACGTTCCCTGAGTGCAGGTATTAACTTAGCTCAGCAGATAAGCATTGTCATTCAACGGGGCAATGTTGCCACCATTCTGGGAACGTTTCCCAGCAGCATTGATTTTGAAACTTTTAAAAGAGAATAATTTAAAGTAGAGATGTACTTCTAAATATTCACTAATGTTTTTTTTTTCATTTCTGTTATAGGAAAAGTGGAGCACTTTACTTTTGAAAATACTACGAGTGACGTCACATCTATAGCTCTTTCATTCTACTCCGGGTTATTCGCTTACAATGGATGGTAAGTTTTTTTATTTAATATTTGGACTTCATCTATACAAATAAATGAAATTGAAGTGTCTGATTGTAATGGAAAAATCTTGTTAACCCCTCGTGCTAAGCTGAAATGCTTGTGTTACGAGTGGGTTCACGTCTGTAGTACAATCTAAAACTAAAACTAACTTTCAAGTAAGAAAATGTACCTATTCTAAATGGCGCAACTTTGCGAGAAAAACAACACAATTAAAAAAATGTAACTTACGGAAAACGGCACTTAAAACTTGAGATATTAAAAGATTTTTTCCCACATTTATTATTTTTTAATTGTGTCGTTATTCTTGCTAAGCAGCGATGTATGCTATTCTAGAATTGCTTCCTAGACTGCTGGCAGCATTACCCCGTTTTATCTGCTGTGAATACTAGCAAACGAAATATTTTTTTTAACGAAATCATTTTATTTCATTATTTTGCTGTTTCCAGGAATTACCTGAACTTCATAATCGAGGAGTTAAAGGATCCTGTACGCAACCTGCCCCGCGCCATAGCGATATCCTGCACCCTGGTCACCGTGGTGTACACACTCACTAACGTGGCGTTTTACACAACCCTCTCCCCTGCTGAGGTGGGTACAACCCTTTGATTTCTAAAAGTTTAAACTTTTACGTACCATGCATATACCTAATCAGGTCATAAGTATTGTCACACAGTAAAACCTTTTCTTTTAGAATGCTGGCCACAAAAAAGTTCATAGAATTCGAATTTCGAATAGTTTATGAAAATAAAAATGTATACGTTTTAGAATTTTACTCATTTTTTAATATGGAGTGGACGCTTAAAGAAGACCGTGTCGCAGTTATTGCGTTGCATCGTTGCGTTGAAAAATTTGAATATAACCAAAAGATTCGTTTATCGCACCATCAAACGATACAATGAAGACTCTTGTGTAGATGACAGGTCAAGAAGTGGTCGCCCTCGGTCTGTTAGGACTCCAGCAGTGATAAAAGCTGTGAAGGCGCGAATTGTTGGCCCTTCAGATGGGGTGAAGCAGAACCACGGTGAAAAGGGTGTTAAATGAAGACTTAGGGCTTCGGGCATATCGAAGAAAAACAGGACATCGTTTGAATGCTCGTCTAATGGACCTGAGACTGAAGAGATGCCACGCTTTGTTGAAGCGGTACGCGGGAAAAAAATATCGGGAAATTATTTTTTGGATGAAAAAAATTTTACCGTAGAAGAGAGCTACAACAAACATAATGATAAGGTGTACGCACACAGTAGTGAAGAAGCGAGCAACCGTATTCCGCGTGTCCAACGAGGTCATTTTCCATCCTCGCTCATGGTATGGTTGGGAGTTTCTTATTGGGGCTTAACCGAGGTACATTTTTGTGAGAAAGGTGTTAAAACGAATGCAGTTGTGTATCAAAATACAGTCCTGACGAACCTTGTGGAACCTGTTTCTCATACCATGTTCAATAACAGGCACTGGGTATTCCAACAAGATTCGGCGCCAGCTCATAGAGCGAAGAGCACACAAGACTGGCTGGCGGCGCGTGAAATTTGATCGACTTCATCCGGCACGAAGACTGGCCCTCCTCCAGTCCAGATTTGAATCCGTTAGATTACAAGATATGGCAACACTTGGAGGAAAAGGCGTGCTCAAAGCCTCATCCCAATTTGGAGTCACTCAAGACATCCTTGATTAAGGCAGCCGCCGATATTGACATGGACCTCGTTCGTGCTGCGATAGACGACTGGCCGCGCAGATTGAAGGCCTGTATTCAAAATCACGGAGGTCATTTTGAATAAACTTTAGTGTCATAAGAATCTATGTTTTGTTAAGTTCATTTTGGTATATTAATGGTTACATAATGAATAAACTTGTTTCAATTATTTTATATTAAACATGTGACAGAATTTATGACCTGACTAGGTAATATCATGCTATATTACCTATATTGTGTCATATCACGTTACGATAAGTTACGGTACCCAGGTATTTTACAATATGTCATATTGTACAATACAATATCATCACATGTCATGGTACTTAACACCACATCATGTTAAATCACGTTATGTAATGCCATGCCATGCCATGTTACTGTGTCACGTCATGCCACGATAAGCAATTCAATATGTCATTTATATCATGTTAAAATTTCCAAGACATAGTAAAGTTATTTTTATGTTCTGTAATGCCAAGTCACGCCATGTTATATCAACAATTATCTTGTTATGTTCTGTTACACATGCATTGTATATATTTCTGACGTTTTCAGGTATTAGGATCAGCAGCAGTGGCTGTAACGTTCGCGGAACGTTTGTTCGGCTGGTTCGCGCTCTCTATTCCTCTATTTGTCGCCGCGTCTACCTTCGGAGCTGTGAATGGTGTGCTTCTTACTTCATCAAGGTACGATTATCTATATATTGATACGTGAAGCAAAAACTCTGCCCCTCTTTTTACGAAAATTGCGTTTACGGAGGAGTATGAAATTTCGCATACTTACAGTTTATATAGAGAAGGAGAATGTTTATATATTTCTATGTTGGTTCTTATACCCTCTCCTCCATTTTATCAGAATGGATGAAAATAGTGCATCTCGACCGTCGTTTGCAAAGAATTTTCCGATGCTCGTAGACTCTTTGGGTAGATGGAGAGGCCAGTGAACTGTTGCACAAGTTATAATCCTAAAAGTTATAATCAACTGTCAGCGACTGCCCTGAGCCGAGGTCCAAGTCCCACAGGTTGCTTAGTTTGTAAGTTATAAACCATTTAATAAGCCTGGAGCTTTGCTCGCCATTATGCCCGGTGCCACACACCCTGTTACCGTTGCGGAGACGCTATACTCTCCTCCAGTAAGCCATCAGGGGCTTAGCTACCGATAGTATCAATGATACATGGCCATACAAGGGCCTCAAAAGTGTGTGGTAGAGGAATTCCCCAATGGGTTTTGATATGGATCCCGTCTAGGACTCGCTACGCCACTGTAAGGCATGCATTTCTCTCCGAAAAAATCAGGTTTGAAATAACACATTTTCAAGCCAGCATTCTGAGAACGCTGCCCAATAGCGACGCATTTTAGAATAGTTTTAATTGTAGACAAATTTTGTGTATGTTTAGTTTAATGAATTATTTATTTTTCAAGCTAATCGATACTGCGCCGATTTTATATAGATAGATAGGAAGTTAATTACAAATTATATCAATAAATAATTGCACTTACCCAACCATTTAGAACAATGCTTAATTATAACACCTCAATAAATATCTATGAATTGGCTAATAACAGAAAGTTAGTAATAAAACGTGAAGGCTATTCCAAAGCGAATGTTGTGTGAATTAGGACATATTCTATTTTAATAATAATCGTTTATATTAATTCCGAGATTGATTTAATAGCAGAAGTAACCTTTTTGTTTGCTTAATACTAAACTAGCGACCCGCCTCGGCTTTATTAACACAAAACCTTGACAAATTATAAAGCTAAAAGTTCTTCAAGGATTAATTTATCTATTGGTGAAAATCCAGTGCCACTGCGCTGGATTTATACCAAACAGACAGATATACAAATCGGCGGAGGACTTTATTATGACATAGTGATTTTAGAATTCCAAACGCCTTCCACACCGCTTTCTGTCTTTCTCACTGCATCGTCATCATTTACCACTCCGCCTAAAGAATACAGGCCGCAGACGACAGATTCCCGCCGTCTGACACCCTAGGCTCGGTCTCAGCGTGAGGAATTTGCCCCAGCACCCCTGAAGGCATATCTAAAGAGAAGGGATGCACACAACATACATTATAGGAAATGTCACTCTCTTCTAAAATGGATTCAGCTTACGCGACCTTAACCCTTTGACCGCCACGCTCAATCTTAAAAACCTGACCACCAGCGCCACGCCTATTTTTGCTATAATTTCTCGCATAATACTGTAGTGATGTGCCCCCTTCTTACAATATAATTATTGCAAAACGTTATATATTGAGTTTATTTATGATTACTACGTAAAATAGTGTTTATTACTGTGTATTTTAATGTCAAACATAAGGCTAAAAATTGACGCTTTAAAGAGTCGTCGGCGTCTGGAGTGAAATCGTAATGGTCAGATCAAAAAGATTGTCACCACCATAAGACTGATTAGTTTTCTTCATCCCCAGGTTGTTCTACGCGGGCGCGGCTCAAGGCCAGATGCCCGCCATGCTGACGATGGTATCCTCGCGGTCCACCCCCGCCCCCGCAGTGCTGGCGGTGGCGATGCTCAGCCTGATGTACCTGGGGGTCTCCGACATCTATGCGCTGATCAACTACGTCGGCTTTGCTACCTGGGTTGGTGTCTATCTCTTGTATTGTTTTTCTGTGTAAGTACTTTTTTCCCCAGCAAAAAAAAAAGTGGCCAAGGCATTCATGGATCGATGCTCATCACAGAATATCTCTAGCGGCAGTTTGTGGAATTTGCCCTTCGTGACGTTACCATCCACTAACACATATACATTTTTGATACACTGTTGTACAAGCTTTTGTAAAGATCCTTTCGTAAGTCCTAATACTTGAATTATAGAATGTGTTATTATTCAAGTCTTAGGAATAAGACGCATGAAAAAATCTCTATAGCAGCGACTTTAAGCATAATTAGCTAGCGCCATCTAGTTTGAGTTTAGTGAATTAACTACAAAACATTGATATAATTTATTTCAATAAATATTATTATAACTGCAGATTTAAACATACGAACTTAGACTTATTTACGACTTGTTGTAAGTGCCCGGCGTTGCCCGTCAAATATTTTGACACTAGCCATGATTTCTGCCGTAATTTTCTTTTATAAGTACAAACTTTGTCTTAAGAATTCTCAACATGATAAAAATCTGCCGAAATTAAGCGCGTACATACATTTTGGCGATCCAGTTTTATTTATATAGATGATATAATTTATGTTCCAGCTAAGTATTGGCGCGGCTGTGGTCTGTCTGCCAGTGCTCCGGTACACTCAGCCTAACCTGGAGAGGCCCATCAAAGTCAACTTGTTCTTCCCAAGTAAGTATCTGTACAGCTTAATTAGCATCTAAATATACACAGTGATTTTTCTTGTCGTTGATTTTATATAGGTAATATACATAATCTATATATACTTATATAAAATTGAATAGCTATTCCCTGGGTGACGGCATCACGTGTGAACGACTGGACCGATTCCGCAAATTCTTTTTTTATTGTGTTTGTCAGTGTCAGGAGAAGGGTCTAATGATAGAAAAAAAAATGCACATAAAATAGAAAATGTAAGAAAACCATCATATAAAATTTTCGCTTTGGCCAATATAAACTCTTTTAATGTAATCTTATGGCGTTTGACATAACACTGTCAGAATGCGTGGTGCCCTTAGTGCATATTACGGTTAGTTCAGAGCTATCACGCCTAATAATAAAAGTTCAATTTAATATACTTAGAGTTTCAGTTAAGACAGGACAAAGTCTGTCGGGTCAGCTAGTATTATATAAAATCAATGACAAAATGAAATCGGAATTAGAATTAGAATATTATCAATTTTCTAATAATCTAATTATTAGAAAATTGATAATATTCTAATGTATTTTATGAAAGAAACCACGCCGGACAAAAAATCTTTGTGTAAATCTAAGATATTTTTCTGCGTCTGGTTATTTGCTTCGGAAAGACCGTTAAGTTATTGATCCAGATTATTATAACATCATCTGTAACAATCGTATACCAAGAACGGGCATGATCGTTTCCCTGTGTGTATTAACATAATACTGCGGTCACCGATCCGCTTACCAAGCGTGTTGACTATGACCAAAAGTTCGAGGCCTGCGTGGCCGTTGCACTGATGATAAGTATTTGTTTACAGTAATCTACATAATCTGCACGATCCTGGTGGTAGCGTTCCCCGCGATAGCATCCCCTAAAGAGACTGGTATCGGATGCATCATGATCTTCACAGCTGTTCCCGTCTACTTGTTGCTCCTACACCCTACCACCAGACTCGGCTGCTTGAGCCCTCTCACCAGTAAGTAAATAGAAAAAAAATATAAGACTAGCTTAATGGTGACACCTGCTTGACTCCCGTTTCCGTTGGAACTTAATATAGCCTTCCTCAATAAATGGGCTATCTAACACTGAAATAATTAGCACGATCAAATAAACAAAACTTTCACCTTTATATATTAGTACTAGTTCCCGTAGGAACTGCATAATTAAATAAAGCCTTTTAGTCCTCAATTCCTAGAGAACACTGAAATATTTTTTCGAATCGGACCAGTAGTTCCTGAGATAAACAAAAAAACAAACTCTTCAGCTTTATATATTAATATAAATGTACCTTACAAAAAAATAAAATGTACCGCTGACCTTGAGTCATCACTCCCAAGGTCAGAGTTATAAAATACTAGCTTCCCGCGCGCGGTTTTACCCGCGTAGCTCCCGTGCCCGTGGGAACTTCGTAATAAAATAAAGCCTTTAACCTTCCTCGATAAATAGACTATCCAACACTGAAAGATTTTTTGAAATCGGACCAGCAGTTCCTGAGATTAGCGCGTTTAAACAAACAAACAAACTCTACAGCTTTATAATATTATATTATTATAGATAACTTATTTACAATATTATATATACATTTTCAATTACAGATGGAGCAACCATTTTGATGCAAAAGTTGACACTGTCCGTGCGACCCAAAATGAAGGTAAATACTTATAAATGTTGATCGCTCAAATCGCCAGATTAAAAATGTTTAAAAACATACACTTATTTGCATGTAATTAACCTACATAGGTACATACATTCACGCCTCTTTCCCATAGGGGTAGGCAGACACCACTTCCTTCCACTGTCTTAGATAAACATACCACTTTTGCCTCTTCTACATTCATTAATCTCCTCATGCATGTCCTTCGGTTGAGGGTACTTTTAACCTAACCTTCAAGAACGTTCTCGATTTGAACGTGAAACGTCCGCCTTGGTCTTCCCCTTCCAACACTTTCGTTCACATTCGCCATATAAATTTACTAGTTAGTCTCCTTTCATTCATTCTCTCTATATGTCCGAATCAATTTAGCATACCTTTCTCAATCCTTCTCACTACATTTTCTTTTATAATCAATAAACCTACCTCGCCTTAATCTGACGTGCTCGAGTAAATCCACCAGACACAAACAAATATGCAAATTATATTGTAGCGTCATCTACAATAACCGCACTAACTATAACAACAGCGCCATCTAGTATGTAGCACCTCAACTAACTTATATCCAGGGCCGGGTTTAAAAGTCCGGAGACCCCTGGGGCAACAAAGAAGAAGAAGCCCCTGGCCACAAATTAGTTTCCCTCTAAATGTGTAGAAAATTTGAATTACCTACTTTTCAGGCCGAATTTAATTCTGATATTTTACTGATTATCTAATTTAAATGAACAATATAGATGAATAACCGTTATTACAATATTTAAGAACTGTTAAATTAATCACGATTCTACAAAGTACTAAGCTGTATGTAAAGGCTCAACATCAAAAAATAAAAATAAAAGAAATGTTATTGAGTTTACTCGTCAGAGTTTGAAAGATTTTAAATCTCTTTTGTGGGGGCCCCTTTATTGTGGCACTGGGGCAGTTGCCCTGGATGCCCTCCCTTAAATCCGGCCTTGCTTGTATCGCGCAATACAAGTTCACAAGCCAATTCGAACATATACAAGGAGGTTAATCACGTAACGATAGGATTATAAATTCGATAAAATGTCGTCATTATTAGGGTTATAGTAACGCAATTCCTATGTTACCTATTGTATTATAGAAGCTACATTCTTTTAATATCCCTACTAATATTATAAACGCAAAGTTTGTGAGTATGGATGGATGGATGTTTATTAATCTTTCACGCAAAAACCACTGAATGGATTTGGCTGAAACTTTGCACGGGAATAGTTAATCGAGCTTATCTCGATTAACATATAGGCTACAAAAAATCACGCTCCGACCCACGGGAGCAGGGTAACGCGGGTAAAACCGCGGGGTGCAGCTAGTATAAAATTGTCATTAATATCACAATCTGAACAATGTTAAATGGCCATCGGCTGCCTGACATTGCATTTTGTTAATGTTCTGAACTTGTGGTCGAATGATCTTGCGAACTTGTATTGCGCGGTACAGGTTAGTTGGGATGCTAGGTGCTAGATGGTGCTGCTAGTTATCTTATGGTTTGTGCGTAATAAAACTGAATCAATAAGTCGCTACAATGTATATTATATGTAATGTATATTAATTTACCTTTTTTTACAGTGAGCGGCTTCCTGATCTACTTCTGACGACATATCCGACCACATCGGTTAAGATTTAAATTTTGTCGATACTATCAAAGCACATAACATTGAATTACAATAATTTATATTACAATTTTTAAATATTCTTCATTGGCAACACCAGTCCTGTTATTGATATTGAATCATATTTAAACTGAACGTAAGTTACGCTTACGCTTAGTTTAAATATATGTAAGTAATTCAAATACAGATACTTATTGCCGTATGCAAAAACAACACGTGAGACCACTGAGTTTTGATGCCCTAGTAGACCCGAAGTCCGAGAGGCCCGCGAACTGTAAAATAGAGCGACCGTTCAACAAAACTTCTCTATAATACAAAAAGTCAAAATTCCTCAATCTCATCGCCATCGACCGCCCTGAACCGAGGTCCAAGTTCCACAGGGGACGCCCTCTTGCGCAGGTTGCTAAGTTTGTAGTGTTTAAACCATTTATCTAGGCTGGAGCTCTGCTTGCCTTTATGCCCGGTAAAGTAGCAAAGACCTCGTGGCTAACTACATATGGCAAAAATAAGATACCATTGAGACTATGAGTTTACATGGGAATGTCAAGTGTTACTTTGATGATTTCTATTACTATAGCAATGCAAACCACGACAGTGAGAAACTACTTACGGAAAACCAAGCATTGTAACTTGTTAAATAAAAAAACATAATCATGGGCGTAGCCAAAACTTCATTTAAAGGGGGGCATTCAGCGGAACTCCTTCATATATGATAATATCGACAAATTTAAATCAAGCTAATATAATACCTGTTACACTGTTTATTGTATATTATTAGGTAATAACCTCTCACACATCTACATTGGGGGTTCAATAGAAAAGATAATTGAATTAAGAGACCTAAATATTCTTAAACGTTTAACCATATAAATCGGAAACGTTTCATCAGCTTTTATCGAAAAATAATGGCATCAAAAGTTTTCAAATTACTAAAATAGTTATATTAAGCTGCAGTTACCTGCCAAGTGTGGTGACTATGGGAAAATCCTCCCTCAGAAAGAGGCCCAAGTTCAGGGTAGGACGTAAATAGGGGCTGATGATGATATTAAGCTATAACAACATTTGATGGAAAACTGTAAAAGCTAAAAGTGCAATGTGAAACGATTATATCATTCTATGCGTGGATCTAAATGTTAATATAATCTTTTTTTTTTTCACACTTTAGTAGATGTGTGCGAGGTTATATTGTTGTATGTGAAATACAATTGTATGTACTCAATTACCAAATTATGTAGATAGGTATACATATGTAAAAGTTCATATAACATATAAATGTTAAAGGCTTTTAGAAGCGACATGTTTGATACTCGACTTATAAAAATATATCTGTGTATATTGAATGTGTTAAATACAAAAGCATGTTTAGTTTTTGCTAGAAATAATTAGGGTATGGACTCTGTTAACACCAGGTTAAAGCTATCTATATAAGAATACAGTTATTTTCAAAGCAAGTGTAGAACAACAAAATTTAGGTTAATTTTTTTTAGATTTTCGGCCACTTATTGGGGATTTAAAATTTTAAATGACATTTGATTTTTATGTTCCATACATCATTCTATCTAAAAATGGGACCCGAAAATAGTCATAATGCGGGAGAATACTAATAAAGTTAAAAAGAAATAAATCATCTTTCTAACCGCAGTTTACAGGGATCACCATCAAAATCAATGTTATGTACACAATTTTTATGAATACCATGACATTATATGTAATTTTGCTTGAAATGGACAATATTTAGATATCTATTTTTGTCTACTAACGTAGCTTTTGTATATGTAAGGCTTTAGGAAAACAAAATCTATGTACAATCATAATAATGTAAAGGCGCGCAAGAGCTTTCTTCTTTCTTTTAAGTAAATTTAAGTATTCACTTTGTTTCTACGGTAGGTAGAATCGTTTAGTAACTATACTGAAACAATTTGATATAGCTGAATTACATAATATTGTTAGCACACCCATTTACTTTAGAAGAAACCGAGGACAATGGATTTTCTTTTGAGACATCTAATACTGGGAGATAAGTAACGTACCACCTCGATAAAAAGATTTTTACTACTCAAGGTTTACGGTGCATACAAAAGAAAGTAAGCCAAATTATTAAATTAATGTAGCTTTCATAAGGTGAAAGCAACATACAATATGTTTGACGATAACCCTACAGAAATGAAAACATTTTTGTTGAAGTAGTCATATCGTTTTGAAAGTGTTTTGTCACTATTGCAACAATCTGTTTTTTCATTCTACTGGCATCTATAGGTTTATAAAATCGCAGTGAAAATATTTTTCTTTCACAATACTATTATTAGACTAGTCAAAGTAGTACATTTTATGTTAGTTAGTTTTTAAAATAACGTTTGTGTTGTCAGTATGGCTGTGCTAAAACCTAAATGCTGCCATTCCCAAAGAAAAAAATTAAGTTATAAATTTAAAGATTCCTTTAGTAGTAATTCAGCAGTAAACGTAGGATATTCCTTGATGATAGTTCAACTATTTGATGTTCTATAAATTTGTTTAATTTTGAATTAATTATGATTTTACATATTAAATTAGTATAAATTGACACTTTAGTTGAATGAGAATTGATGATTGACTGTGAAAAATGATCATTAAGAAATAATCAATGTTAGCCATATAATAATAACTTTAACTATTGAATTCTTTTCGGTCACACACGGTGCATAAGTCAAATCATAAAAATAAATCACATAAATTAAGAATTAAGATATTGTATTATTCATTACTTTCACTCAATTACTTCTATAGCAAAATTACTCAACATTTACTTCGTTTTTGTACTTGATGCTTTGTTTTTTAAATTGCATCGTGTCTGACCATTTTATTTCGTAATTATTTGTAAATATAAAATATTGAATCATACTCGAACATTCCATAAATTTACTACTGCCATAAAAGGTAGAAATTTAGATTGTATTTAAATGTAAAACTATAGAAGTGTTATTATAACATTATGTAACAAGAAAATATAAAACAATGCCTTTTATGATCAATTACCTGAAAAAGGAAACCATTGAAAATAATAGACAAATAAAATAAATTAAAAGTTTACTACGAACATCATGCATTATTACCTAAGTAGGTACACTCATAACTATAAAAGCATAATAAGTTATCGTTAAGTAATCGATGAGTTTTTTTTATTGCCACAAAATACCAATTAAAAACATGGAAAAAAATAAAATTATGAAAAGATCGCTGTCAAATAATATTTTTATTGTATGTTTATTGTAGCAACTTAATTTCATACTACGTTCAAGTTGCAACACAAATATGTGTGGACGGCGCCCCATCTAGTTACGCCACTGAATGAAATATTGCATAAGTACCTAACAAGTTTTTGATTGATATGACATACGAAAAAAAACTGTTTATTAAAAACTTAAAATTATCAAATCAAATATTGTAAGAAATCATTAAAAAAAGTAATGATTTACTGAAACGACAGTAATTTATATTGGAAGGACATTTCCGGTACTGCAAGTTATTTGGTACCATACCGTATTTTTATGTAATTTTATAAATTATACATTGTGTAAGTTAGTTAAAACCCAAAAAAAATTGATGCAGTTTCTAATGCATTTATTTTGCTCATTTTTGTAATAAACATTAGATTGTAAATGTTTTTTTCTAGATTTGCATGTATCGTCGGATTTAAGAAATTTGTATCCTCAATAATAACTATAATTATTATGTATAAATAAAGATTTTCCCTCGCAATCTTTCGTTACCATTGAACTTTCCGATGGCCTCGTAAAACCGAAGTCTGAGAGGCCCGCAAAATGTAAAGTTTAGCAGCAGGTGCAAATACCTTATCTAAACTCATAAAAGTCATCACATCGCAATCCCCTCTGCCAGCTACCGTCATGAACCAAGATCCAAGTTCCGCTGAGGTCGCCCTCTGGTCGCTTAGTTTCATCGTTTTAGCTGATTCTTTGTGTGTTGGTTGATATGAAAGACGAGCATTTAATATTAAGGAAAAATATATTTGGTCTTTAAATAAAATGTAAATTTATTATGAATGTTTTAATTTCTTAAATCCAACGAATATAAGATAATGTAATTTGTATGTATATCAGTGTTACATGTGTCGATGTTTCTGTTAAGCGCAATGTCTTGAAGACGATGTGACAATAATAAATTATTGAACATATTTTGTGTCTCATTTATTTTTTAAATGTGAATGTTTGGTTACCTACGTCAATCTCTTTAGAACGGTTGTACAGATCTGCTTGAGGCTCTAAGACAGATTATTCTCTGGAGTAGGTACAAACTCTCTATGCCGAGAAATAGTTTTAGATAAGATAGATCCTAACTCAGGTAAAAACAATGAAAATTTTCTGTATGAATTTAATTTTAATACGAAAGCAACCACAATTTAGGATTTAATATTTTTTTGGAATGTCAGTTTTATTTTGCTTCGATGATCCCCCTTGCTTCCCCCCTTGCCCTCGACCCTAAGTTTGCTAAGAACCTTCCGATGCCCTCGTAGACCCGAAGTCCGAGAACTGTAAAGTAGAGCGATAGTTGCACAAAACTCCCCCAAAAAAAACTAAAAGCCATAATCTCTCAATTTCATCAGCGACCGCCCTGAGCCAAGGTCCAAGTCCCACAGGGGACGCCCACTTGCGCAAGTTCCTTAGTTTGTAGTGTTTAAACCATATATCTAGGCTGGAGATCTTTTCGCCTATATGCCCGGTGAAGTAGCAAAAGCCTCGGGGCTAAATACATATGTTCGTTCGGAATAAAAAGTCAAGCAATGCACCGAAGCCATTTTATTTGTGCAGTAGTGTAAGTAAAATTGTTGCTATGATTTTTCACAGTACCTACCCCAATGTAGTATGTATAAAAATAACGTTGAACTTTGTTTTGTAGACCATTTCATAACACTGTAGCGACATCTACAATAGCTGCACAAAACTACAAGAAGACTTGCAGCGCCATCTATCACGCTAGCATCCCAACTAACCTGTATCGCGCAATACAAGTTCGCAAGCCACTTCGAGTATGTACAAGTTCCGAACACTAAGTAATAGATGACCGTCTCGGCCACCGGGCACAACACCTCACCCGGCAAAGAAAATCTTCATTATCTGTGGAGGAAAGGAACACCACCAACCGTTCCACAATATCGATAATATGATATCAAGCACCTAACGCTGCAATAGAATGTCATATCGACTGACAAGGTAAGGCATAGATTTGGTACGCGTGTTGTGTGTACACGCCATGTCGGAGTTTTTACCGACTTCAGTGTGTTACTCGCAGCGCCCCGTGTTTACGTTTATTTTTATGAGGTCACCGTTAAAATATAATGTCAAACTTTTAATAATTTGGCATTTAACTTTTATTGAATTGGGAATTTGTGTGGTGAACATCATAAACTCACTTTCTAACCAAACTTTGGAGACTAAACCAGCAAACTGCTATTATAGTACTTTAAAAGCAGATAACCAGCAAAGTAATTGTATCGTAATGCAATTGGAATATTTAAGTTTACTTTCATCAGTATCATTCGATTCGATAAGTAGGTACTTTTGTTTCGATACCGAAAAAGTATCGAACAAAAAGTATAGACCTGGTAACTGTCTGTCACGAAACATCTCTTAATAATTAACTTGACTTAAAGGTCCAAGTAACCAGGTCATTTAAATCCAAAAAAAAAAAAACTTAATAATTAATGTCAATTTCTTCTGTCAAATACACGCTGCAGGCTTGAGGCTTTGTTGTGATAAAAGTGCAATAAAAACACATTAAATATGGTAAAATTTGGCAAAAACAAGTTTAAAGCGTTGAACAAGTTAGCGAAAAATCAGAAGGCAACAACCTCTTCACCCGGAGTTTCAAATAAAATATTAAAAAAGAAAATTAACGCCGAGAAAAAGGTTACATTTCAAAAGGAGGTTTTATTGAAAGAAGCCGTGGTCAATGATAGCAAGTTAGTTAAAAACGTTACGGCGAAGGACATTGTTTTAAATGAACTATTTAAAAAAGTTGACAAGAAGCCGAAATCACAAAATAAAGCACCTAAACCTAAACAAAAGGCGGTCGAAAAGCAAAAGAAAAGACAGAAAACTCAAATAAATGACACTAAGTTATTGTTAAATTTAATGAAGAAGATCAGATAAGTTTGTTTAGTATTGGTAATTATGTTCTATTAATAAAGAAGTAAGTTTAAGGAAAATATGTGATGTTATTTCGTTGGACCCAGCTTATTATATCATGTAGAATCATACCATGTTTTTGTATCTGGAAATAATTTTATGGCCTGTCTGTGAATTGTGATACCTATCTAAAACTCTGAAATTGGCAAAATTATGGAAGTCTCCCAATGATAGTAAAAAAGAGGAAGATACATAGATACACAGGCTAGTAAAATGGTACTATTAAACTGAGCTGATTGGCACACTTGAATATATGTCTGTCATGTTTTTGCACCCATCAATTTTCATGCTGTCCTTTATACTCTCTAGGGACAAATTTATCTTAACAAAACATGAGCATGACTTGTGATTTTTTTTTGTCTCAGATTTGGCCTTATTTATTACAACCCTGCTTGCCATTGTGGCTATTTGTTTGGAGTATAACCTTACAAGTATAACACATTCATTGATACAACTACCCATTCATTATTGTTAGTTGCAAATTCACACTAATCTGTTCCATTTTAGACCTAAATAGAATTCTTAGAGCCTATATGGTGACAGTAAGTCCGTTTTTGTCTCTCAAGCCTTTGTTTGTAGGCATCTCTGTATGTTTACACAACCTCTTTAATCAGAGGCAGCTGTATAAATTCATGGGTTTCACTGTTCCTTATAAGCCAATCTGTGCTGCAGTCTTTAATGCTTTATTTTGAAAACATTGTAATATCCGTTTTGTTGCTTAAAAACTAAACAGCCACAAATAAAAAACAAATGAAAAGTTAAAATCGTACAAATTCTACCAGCATTGATAATATTTTTGCATTTCATTTCCTTTCCATTGGTGGCTCTTGTTTTTAAGGAGTGGTATATTAGACTGGCTTGGTTATGGTCAATAAAATAATAAAAGGTTTTGTGGAAAAATACATTATGGCCATACCAAAAAAGAAGTTTCATGGTATATGGTGGATCTTAGGGTACAAAATAAAACACAAATTACTGTTGCTTACATTTATTGGAGTCAATCAAATTGCATCAAGTCAAAAAGTTACCAATAACTAAAACAAAATCCCTAGCTTTGCCACTAATCCAATACATTGATATTACTGCTACTAGTTTTAATTTCCATAACTTTTCTGAATTAAATTATTCTATATAGTCACTAAGTTCTAAAATCTATAAATTAACTTATAAAATAAGAATTGGATAATAAGAAGTACTTAGAAAACGAATTTTGGAATGAAGCATAATGATTGGTTGTTACTTTGATGCAGTCTTATATTTGACCAATCATAGGGCTCCATTTTAATTATGATTCTTTTACACAGTTGCTTTATAATAGCTTCTTACTGAGACCAAATAAAATTATAGACGGAGCATAGTCAAACAATGCACTAAGCCATGTTTTTTTTGTACAGTGGAGTGGATAAAATTGCTACTATGACTTTTCACAGTACCCCAATGTTATAAAAATAATGTTGAACTTAGATTTTTTCACCATTTCATGACACAATTGGGAATGTTTGTTAACAAATAATGAAGTTTGTTATGATAACAAGCACCTAATGCTGCATTAGAATACCATATCGACTGACAAGGTAAGGCATCATTTTGGTACGCGCGTGTGCGTAATCTGTGTATGTACACGCCAAGGCCGAGTTTTTACCGACTTCAGTGTGTTACTCGCAGTGCTCCGTCTTTCCTTTTTATCTGGTCTTAGGCTTCAAATGAATCACATATTTCAATTTCAAGTACCTATAAGTATTTTCTAAAACATACAAAAGGAAAACCTTGATTCTAGTAAATCATGTATTTATGACTAATATAAATTATAGTTTAATAGTTTAGTCGTTAAACTGTGACCTTTGGAGTCTAGTGCGGTCTGCATGCTAGTAGTGCGCGTGGTAACTGGCGACAGAAAGTAATATGGATCCTAAAGGATATTAGATTTAACTGATTTTTGATATCAACATAGAACTTTCTGTAACAGATTTTGGGTCAAAAAGCCGCATCTGGCACACCATGCTAACGTAACCAAAAGACAACCATTTGTCCACATACTATAATTATACTTCTTTATCTTAATCATGTAGATATGAAACTTTTTATTACATAAAAACCTTTCAATGAATTTCGTAAATGTATTACAATTATTTTAAATACAAGTGTTTTATTTTATTATTATAAATGTTAGTATGAAAACTATTACCATGAAAGTAATAAACATTAATATCTAGAGCTCAGAAGCATAAGGTCGTATGTGCCATTGTATGTCAGAAACATTCGTCGCATGTGCCTTTATCGTTAACTGGCACTTATGACCAAATGCTTCTGAAGTATATAGTACATCCGTCATTATGATTTATAATGCAATACCGAGTAAGTAACAATCGCTAATAAGGTTGAACATCAAATGTAGCAAAATGATTTTTTTCCTTCACAACATATAAAGAAAATATTTCTTGACGGATGAAATTACACTTTATTAGCAACTGTCACTTATGCGGTATTACAGTATCACTGACGTCATCTATATTACGATATTCCGATTCAGTATCTCCCATTTTTACTTGAAATCTTACTTCAAATGAAAGACACGTCAACTATAATAAACTATAAGAAAAACCTCTGACACAAAAATAAATCCTTAACTTCATAAAGGGATCTTGCCTTGGCTATATAAATAGGGTTCTAATTCTAATAAAAAATGACAATTTATAGTCCATCAAACAACCCCGTTGGCATATTAATCCAATATTAAAATCCGGCAAATAACCCTTGACAAATACGGATCATTTTGAATGATTGAATGGCATTTCACCTCAATCAAACCCAAGACGGCGAAGGAAATCTCGCGATTGCTTATTTAATCAAGAGCAAAAAATATTATAATATGACATCATTGAATCCGTAAATTTTGATTGCAATTGTAATAATATTTGGACTACATATACCAATTAAGATTATCGACGGAAGTCAAGTCGGACGAAGCCGGGAGAACATGGTATAGCTCAGAGGTTGCGTGTCAGTGCGGCAGTGTGTCAGTGGCCGAGTACTGGTCTTCTCAAGTTTGAACAATGAACAATTCATAATAATGA
The DNA here is from genome assembly GCA_947037095.2 of Nycteola revayana. Lineage (NCBI taxonomy): Eukaryota > Metazoa > Arthropoda > Insecta > Lepidoptera > Nolidae > Nycteola > Nycteola revayana. The sequence continues at coordinate 12,354,104 of OX344851.2, read as the reverse complement.
AGCAATCACTATTATGAAATATTCGGTTATTTTCCTTCATGCGTGTCAGAGGCAGAACTAACCTACAACTTGATCGCAGTACAATAAACAAAAAAATAATTTTAAGCACTAAAACGCTGCAAAGCGTGAGTTATTTAATTATTTATCTGCTATAGCAATATTAGTTTGGTTATAATATTAGTGGCCTATTTATAAATAACTAGCTTCCCGCGCGCGGTGAAACCGCGCTACTACCCGCACTACTTTATGTATAGTATTTTATTTTATATTGTATAGTATTATGTATGTAATATGGGTCTTTGTTACCTGAAATAAATGAATAATAATAATAATAAAAATAATAATTAAATATAGCCTATGTCACTCAGGGTGAATGTAGCTTTCCAATGGTGAAAAATTCTTTTACCGTTGGAAAATGGAAAGCTACCCTATCCCCGGATGACATAGGCTATATTTAATTATGATATGATGATGCGCGCGGGAAGCTATTTTAATGTAAATATGGGTGGATTATAAACACAAACGCGTTATTATCAGTGAAATACGCAAACGGGCGCGGTCGCGGTCGGGCTAATGTGGACTATTGAATATACTACAATAAAATTATAATTGATATAGCAACTTCGACCTCTGATCATTCCTACGTTAACTATTTACTAATTTTATTTAGTTTTAACTTCAATACAAATTAATATTAAATAATCATTAATTATTAGTAACCAATTGTCAAGAAAAGTCGAGGCGCTGTGCTATTGTCGTTTAGGCGTTCAAGCTATGGGATTTCATCGTGCGATGAAACCGAATATTGTCGCATCGCATGATCGTGCGACCTTCAGTAAATACCAGCATTATTTATATTCGATACTGAGAATAGTAGACACAATTTTAAGGCAAATCATTACATTTATTATTATTATTTCAACATTTCGACATGTGACATCAGTCGTATTCACGGATAGACTCAATTGAGACTCATGTCTCTACTGCCGTCATAAATAAAAAGGACACACTAGCATATTTTAGAAAATAAGTTTTTACATATTTGGAATTAGAAAAAATACCTCTCAATCTATAACTTTTATACCGGCAACTAATTATAACGGCAGGCTTTCAATTATGCCGCTGCTTCAATTTTATAGTGGCCCAAAATCAAATGTGTTACTTTACCATAATGAGGTTTCGTTACTTGATATTACAGATCAATTCTCGATGAATTTTTGATTCATTTATTTTGTGCCACTATCAAATGAATGCTGCGATGTGTACATATCGTGAAAATTTAAAAACAAAACTTGTCATAACATGTGAATACGAGTATTATAATTTAATATGACGCATTACACTATCGTCAACAATACAACAACGCCTGACAAAATCCAAAATTTATTTGACATGAATTGTAATTTCAAAGTTAATTATGACAGCATAATTATCTTACATACAGATACTAAGGCCGGGGCCGCATGACGCGACAGCGATTTCAGTGAAAACAAATTCATATAAACATATGTTGGCGGCCACACTACAACGACAAGCTACATTAGTCGCAATCAGTGCGGCTATGGCCTAAAACGCTAACATATTTTTGCTTAGTAATAGTTGTTATAATACGCCGATTCAGTAGTTACATAGTATTTTAGTGTTAGTTATCCGGAAATAGCATAACTAACCACTGTTGCTTGTTGCGATGTAAACTTCAACACTTTAAGTAATTTAACGGAAGATATGACTGAAAGAAATATTCCTTAACTTTAATCATAAAATTTGATAATGCCTTGAGTAGATCTAAATTAAAATCGTTACAGAAATGGGCTAGCAAATATTTTTATATAGTATAATCCCTACTATCCTTATGTTTCCCTTTTATTTTTTAATGACTGTAATTACTATTTTGTATTCGTCTTGTGTGTTCATTAAATGTTTTTCTTTCTTTTTTAAACTAGCTGTGTATCTTCATCCCCCCTTTAACCCCTATAAAAAGTAGCCTATATCCTTTCTCAGGTTCTATCTGTATACCAAATGTCATTTAAATCGGTTCAGTAGTTTTGGCGTGAAAGGCCGAGACGGACAGGTTATTTTCGCATTTATAATATTAGTAAGGATTTCGTAATATTGTTTCCTTTGTAAGTTACATAGTGTTTATATTACTTAGAATTATTCCATGGCTTCTAAATGAGGCATACAAATCCTGCTTTTTTAAATTAATAAAGCATACTTGAAAGTAAAATACTTAGCTTTAATAGCTTTTTCAGTTAAGTTTTCCGTTAATTACCTAAAATTTGACATCAAATATCGGGCATCCTAGTACCGTCCTCTCCCGCGGCCGCGCCCGCGTGCTCTCCCTCTCGGCGAGCCGCGCGGTTTGTCGTCGAGCCTGGGCGCCGCCGACACTGGCTTCTCGGGCTCCGGCTGTTTCTCGGGCACTGGCTGTTTCTCGGGCACTGGCTGTTTCTCGGGTACTGGCTGTTTCTCGGGCACTGGCTGTTTTTCGGGCACTGGCTGTTTCTCGGGCACTTGTGGTTTAGGTGATGCAACAGGAGAGGGAACCGGCTTCGGAGCATCAGCTTCCGCTTCTAAAGAACAGAAGGGATTATTGACAGATAACATGCTTTTTTAAATTTTTGAACTTGGAATAGATTATGATACTCTTTATTGTACACACATAAGCAAACAGGACAAAGAAAACATAATAGACACAGTACAATGGACAGTCTTATCGCATAAAGCAATTTCTTCCAGGCAACCTTTGGTTGGGTAATGGAATTGACAATATTTAAAAATTCGTAACACTCTTAAATGAAAATACGGTTTCTTCATTTTTGAATGCTCATCCTGCTAATGCTAATAAGAAATCCTGGACAGATTTTTTTATGATTATAAATCATTCTTAATTAAATGTTTGCAATATTTAATTAAAAATCATAAAAAAATATAAAATAATAAGTAAATTTTATCCGACTCAAAGTAATAAAACATATAGAACGTTTAGCTGTTGGGTTGGACCTGGACGAACTACTGGGTTGCCAGGTACAAAAAGGTGTGTAGATGACAGTTATTACAAGCCGGGGAAAGTCGCTACACAACAAGTAACTGTTTACTTTTTTAGAATTGGACTTCGGGATGGTCTCGAAACTAGTCGGACGTATCCGACATATAATCGTGAGTACAACCGGTTAGTTATTTACAACTGTTTACTTGTATCTAGGGCTGCCATCCGTCTTCCAGGATTTGTCTTGGTTTTTAGATGGTGTCCGGGGAGCATCCGGGCCGGACTTCATTAGTAGTCCGGGTTTAATAATTTAAAGTCTTAGGCCACCCACGACACACGTACTATGCCCCTATGTTTAAAAAAACCTTTTGACATGTCCGGGTTCTAACTCTAAAATCCGGGGTTTTCACGCGTCTTGTCCTGCTTGCCAAATTTTGGCAATGGCAAAACTACTTATTTTTTGTCGGACCGACTAATGTAATTAGTCCCGAGGCTTTTGCTACTTCAATGGGCATAAAGGCGAGCGGAGCTCCATCCTATATAAATGGTTTAAACACTACAAACTAAGAAACCTACGCAAGAGGGCTTTACCTGTGAGACTTGGACCTCTGCTCAGGGCGGTCGCTGACGAGGAGATGAAGGGATTATGGCTTTTAGTTTTTTTTAGGGGAGTTTTGTGCAACTGTCGCTCTACTTTACAGTTCGCGGGCCTCTCGGAAATTCGGGTCTACGAGGGCATCGGAAGGTTCTTAGAAAAATAAGGGTCGGAAGGGCCTACTTATAGCTGATACTCTCAAAAAGTGCATAAATACAATGTAAAACGTGTGCAAACCTTCGGCTTTGTCGCTCTCCTGCTCATCTGCAAGTATTTCATCCACGGTTGCCTCCCAGTTATCAGCCTCCTCGGTGGCTTCCATCTCAATGTCATCATCCTTCTCCAGTACTGACTCGTCAACCTCATTGTCTGCTTCAACTGGGAATAAAAATAAATGGTACATTTCTTACAAACTCTTTTAAGTAATATAATCTTTTGAACGCCATTGACCACTTTAGTTGCTGAGCGATTCCATGACCAGGACGCAATTGACTACTAAAGTTGTCTAAATTTTGCTATATTTTAAATGAAAATAAAACTACTTTCGGAATTGCTTTTTATGTTGAAACAATTCTACTAATATTAAAAACGCGAAAGTTTGTAAGGATGGATAAATGGATGGATGTTGGTTACTCTTTCACGTAAAAACTACTGAATGGATTTGGCTAAAACTTTGCACGGGGATTTATAAGCTCGATTAACATATAGGCTACAAAAAATGACGCTCCGACCCACTAGAGCAGAGTTACGCGGGTAAAACCGCGGGGGATAGATATAAATTTAAAATATGTTACATTACACTAAGAGCGGTTTCGCACTACGTCCGATCCGAACCCATCAAAATATGGTCCATAGTAGCCGTAGAACTATTTCTATGGTAATTTACGCACTAGATCCGAGATCCGTCATCCGATTTCTTTCCAAATTTCTAGACCAATATTCTCACGGGATAGATATGAATGTAAACCAGCCGTGACAAGAACGGGAGGAGTTAAAAAAAACACGAAATGTTCATTTTTTGGGTTCCGTACCCGAAGTGTAAAAACGGGACCCTATTACTAAGACTTCGCTGTCTGTCTGTCACCAGGCTGTATCTCAAAAACCGCGATAGCTAGACAGGTAAAATTTTCAAAAATTATGTATTCCTGTTGCCGCTATAAACTAAAAATAAAATACAACCTTTACCTTTTTATTTTTGCCCATTTTCCTCGATGTCAATAACGGCAACAGTTAGGCACTTGAAAATGGTACGGAACCCTTTGTGCGCGAGCCCGAATCGCACTTGGCCGGTTTTTTTGTGGCTTCCTTCGTGATGACATTCTATGATAACTTGTGATAAAGTTTTTTTAAGTTAATGTTAACTAACGAAGCTAATTCTTTATCCATTACCTTTAGTTTCAGGTTCATCATCGTGTCCATTCTGCTCGCCCTCCTCCACTTTGCGTCGCTTGGAATCACCGTCATCTTCAGAGTTCAGAGGACGCTTGTTGCTATTCTCTTGGTTCTGTTTATAAAAATAAAAACACCGATTTTGAGAAGAAGCAATTAAATGTCAGCAAGTGAAGAGAAACGGTTGGTTGTGTTCCTCTACAGAAAATGAAGGTCTTGTTTGCCGACCAATTGTTGCTATTGTTGAACTTGTAGATGTTCGAATTGACTTGCGAACTTGTGTTGCGCGATACAGGTTAGTTATAATGCTGGTTTAGCACCCAGCATCATAACTAACCAACAAAATAAAAATCGTGACATTTAGAAAGAAAGAAAGAAGAAGAAAGAAAATACATTTCAGCACAACACACAAGATATTCCATAGAACATTTAGCTAAATGTACAAAACAATAAGACGCCTTGCATGTTCTGTCGAAAAAGTCGCCACCTCAGCATAGGCTAGGCGATACCTAGCGCTGGTTTTCAGTTGGCAACTCGAGTAGTGAACCACGGACAAGGGATGCTATACTTAAGCAGTACTCCTCTTTATTAACCCTTCGATTTGTTGAAGGTTAAACCTTATTAACTATTGTCACTCACGGCAGTGCTATCAGCGACGTTATGGTATTTTATTTTTACTTATTATCACATAGGTATATTGTATTAAGGGCACATTTTGAAATTTGTCATATTTTGGATGAAAATTCGGTTCTTATAAGGGGAGATTTTGCAAACTTCTGTTTCGCGATAGGAAACAGAAGTTTGCAGAATGTAGGATGGATGAAGGCGGTACCGACCTGGTTGCCGCTCTTCTCTGCCAGCAGGCGCAGGAACAGCTGGTGGTGGCGCCACGTGCGCAGGTGAACGGCCGCCGTGCGCTCCCCGTCCAGCAGCTTGCGGCACAGCGAGCACTGCACGCAGCGGAACTCCGACAGGAACGACGCGCCCACGCCGCGCTCCGTGCTGCACACACGACCGTACTGTACTAGCTGTACTAGCTGACCCGACTAGACCCCGTTCCCTACGTATCTACTTCGAAGCTTGCGGCACAGCGCGCACTGCACGCAGCGGAACTCCGACAGGAACGACGCGCCCACGCCGCGCTCCGTGCTGCACACACGACCGTACTGTACTAGCTGACCCGACTAGACCCCGTTCCCTACGTATCTACTTCGAAGCTTGCGGCACAGCGCGCACTGCACGCAGCGGAACTCCGACAGGAACGACGCGCCCACGCCGCGCTCCGTGCTGCACACACGACCGTACTGTACTAGCTGTACTAGCTGACCCGACTAGACCCCGTTCCCTACGTATCTACTTCGAAGCTTGCGGCACAGCGCGCACTGCACGCAGCGGAACTCCGACAGGAACGACGCTCCCACGCCGCGCTCCGTGCTGCACACACGACCGTACTGTACTAGCTGACCCGACTAGACCCCGTTCCCTACGTATCTACTTCGAAGCTTGCGGCACAGCGCGCACTGCACGCAGCGGAACTCCGACAGGAACGACGCGCCCACGCCGCGCTCCGTGCTGCACACACGACCGTACTGTACTAGCTGTACTAGCTGACCCGACTAGACCCCGTTCCCTACGTATCTACTTCGAAGCTTGCGGCACAGCGCGCACTGCACGCAGCGGAACTCCGACAGGAACGACGCGCCCACGCCGCGCTCCGTGCTGCACACACGACCGTACTGTACTAGCTGTACAAGCTGACCCGACTAGACCCCGTTCCCTACGTATCTACTTCGAAGCTTGCGGCACAGCGCGCACTGCACGCAGCGGAACTCCGACAGCAACGACGCGCCCACGCCGCGCTCCGTGCTGCACACACGACCGTACTGTACTAGCTGTACTAGCTGACCCGACTAGACCCCGTTCCCTACGTATCTACTTCGAAGCTTGCGGCACAGCGCGCACTGCACGCAGCGGAACTCCGACAGGAACGACGCGCCCACGCCGCGCTCCGTGCTGCACACACGACCGTACTGTACTAGCTGACCCGACTAGACCCCGTTCCCTACGTATCTACTTCGAAGCTTGCGGCACAGCGCGCACTGCACGCAGCGGAACTCCGACAGGAACGACGCGCCCACGCCGCGCTCCGTGCTGCACACACGACCGTACTGTACTAGCTGTACTAGCTGACCCGACTAGACCCCGTTCCCTACGTATCTACTTCGAAGCTTGCGGCACAGCGCGCACTGCACGCAGCGGAACTCCGACAGGAACGACGCGCCCACGCCGCGCTCCGTGCTGCACACACGACCGTACTGTACTAGCTGACCCGACTAGACCCCGTTCCCTACGTATCTACTTCGAAGCTTGCGGCACAGCGCGCACTGCACGCAGCGGAACTCCGACAGGAACGACGCGCCCACGCCGCGCTCCGTGCTGCACACACGACCGTACTGTACTAGCTGTACTAGCTGACCCGACTAGACCCCGTTCCCTACGTATCTACTTCGAAGCTTGCGGCACAGCGCGCACTGCACGCAGCGGAACTCCGACAGGAACGACGCGCCCACGCCGCGCTCCGTGCTGCACACACGACCGTACTGTACTAGCTGTACAAGCTGACCCGACTAGACCCCGTTCCCTACGTATCTACTTCGAAGCTTGCGGCACAGCGCGCACTGCACGCAGCGGAACTCCGACAGCAACGACGCGCCCACGCCGCGCTCCGTGCTGCACACACGACCGTACTGTACTAGCTGTACTAGCTGACCCGACTAGACCCCGTTCCCTACGTATCTACTTCGAGGCTTGCGGCACAGCGCGCACTGCACGCAGCGGAACTCCGACAGGAACGACGCGCCCACGCCGCGCTCCGTGCTGCACACACGACCGTACTGTACTAGCTGACCCGACTAGACCCCGTTCCCTACGTATCTACTTCGAAGCTTGCGGGGCACAGCGCGCACTGCACGCAGCGGAACTCCGACAGGAACGACGCGCCCACGCCGCGCTCCCTGCTGCACACACGACCGTACTGTACTAGCTGACCCGACTAGAACCCGTTCCCTACGTATCTACTTCGAAGCTTGCGGCACAGCGCGCACTGCACGCAGCGGAACTCCGACAGGAACGACGCGCCCACGCCGCGCTCCGTGCTGCACACACGACCGTACTGTACTAGCTGACCCGACTAGAACCCGTTCCCTACGTATCTACTTCGAAGCTTGCGGCACAGCGCGCACTGCACGCAGCGGAACTCCGACAGGAACGAATATACGAAGAATAACTAAACAGCCCTCGAAACTAGTTTGACACTTAGGCTCGCGAAAAATTTGAATAGATGCCAAAAAATGTGAATCTTTTGTAGCAAATCTTTTGTAAAACTTCTTTTTAAAAGTGTTGGGGATCAATTTGTTTGCAGAGTTTAGTAAGCTCAGCAACAACTTAAAAAAATATGGTGTATATTGTTTACATATCTGCATACTTCTATTATACTTCAGAAGCATTTGGTCGTAAGTGCCAGTTTACGATAAAGGTACATACGACCATGTGCCATTATACGTCAGAAACGGGTGCGCTTTTTCTGCGGAGGTCCGAAAATTTTTCTCATACCATTTCAAGCTATAATGATCGTTATTCATAAAAAATATTACAACTAAAGATTACAAAACATAATCATATAAATTTATAATATCATAAATCATACACTTTGTTTTTACTACTATTTGTTTTCATATTTTTGTTTATACTAATAATCGAAATTCATAATAATTCGAATCCATAACAATGTTAATCGTAAACGTGCGACTCCAGTGAAAATCTAATTGGTACCAGAAACGCGATGCTACCAGACCAGTTGGTTAGGTTAGGTTAGAACTGTGACCGCAACAACGCGCGAGCCGACCGAGCGAAGCGAGCGTGCCGCGGCAGCGGCCGGCGAAGCGCCAGAAACTAATCTTTGTTAGAAAGCAATATGATAATAGATGTTATAAAGCAAAAGCTATGAATAAAAAATATATGATTTCAAACTTTTCTTGGTAGTAACAGTATTAATAAAAAAAATGCGATCACTAACTGTTATGAGTTCCGATGATATTAATAAAAATGTATGAATAAAAAAAGTGTGAAAAATAAAATTATGAAGAGTGATGATTATGAACACAAAGCGGTAGTAAGAAAAAAAATATGATTAAAAATTTTATGTGAGCCAATATGGACCCGCCAGAAATATTTGTGACGTATGCTACATTTGACCTTATGCTTCTGAGCTCAAGATATATTAAGACTCACCTGTAAGCAGGATACATATCTGGAGTAACACCGGTCAGATCATCCCCCTCCTTATAATCCAGCACAGTGTTCTCAGCGTCTATCTCCGGTTTCTTTTCTTCGGCTGCCTCTTGTTTGGTCTCATCGGCATTCGCTTCAGATTCTTCTTTCTTTTCGCCATCTTCTTGCTAAAATTGAAATCAGAAATAGAATATTGTTTCAGAATCATTTCAATATTATTTTTCAATCCTTTCCAAATCGATAATTCACAAACAAAATTGAGATTAATAAATTTGCACCACTGGCATTATTTGAACCTGCACCTCACATTTTTTGAGTTTATTCATTACAAACATACACACACACACACACACAAAAATACAAATCTTTCCTCTTTATAATATTAGTATAGATAGATGGTTAATATTACTCGATAAACATGTTGATAGTGTTTTTTATTATTGCAATCTATCAGCAATAATAAATAGTAATTTATGGATACGTCACACGTAATTCGTGTGACGTATCCATAAATTACGTCACACGAATTTCATATGTAAATAAATTATTCTTGTTAACTAACCTGGTTGTCTCCTTCCACATCCTTGTGCTCGTCATCCTGGTTACCGTCTTGCTTGTCGCCACGGCGTTTCCTCTGACGGTCTTCGCGGAGGTACAGTTGTTCCATGCTTAGTGTTGAGATCACCATTACTGTGTACAAAGGGCGGTATATAGGAAATGCTTGGTGTTTATATATGTCACCCGAAAATAATACGAAAGTAAGTTGATCAAGTTCCGTGCCACTCAGGTTGTTAAATTTTATTTGCCAGTATCAGTGAACGCGCATAATTATTATATTGTCATTTACTTAATTGTTATGACACTTGACCTAACCTAACTAAACGAGACTATGCTAATAGTATCAAAAAAAAAAAAACTTCAATAATCCTGTTGATGCACGGTAAAAATCGAATGAGTTTATGTGGCATTATATAGTTTCAACTGCTATGTGATTGTATCTATATAAGTAAATAAATAAATAAAATAATGGTCCAGCCGACCACAGCCACCGGTGGCCAGCGACAGCCACTTAACATACTTTTTCATAAAGTAGCGAGTGGCCGCCACCGGCTACACGTGTGCGGCGCGTCTATACAAAATATATGAAAAAGTATGTTAAGTGGCTGTCGCTGGCCATCGGTGGCTGTGGTCGGTGGCCCATTTAAATGATTAAACAGGTCAACAAAATTTGACTTTTTTCAAGTTGCAGAACTTCTATTTAATTTTTTGTATTGTTCAGTGTTCATTTAAATCTGAACAATAATTACAATTTATATATCACATCACATTTTTGACATAGGTATTTGCTTGTAAATATATAAAAAATAAGCTGATTTAGCTATGTTTGCAACTTTATTTAGAATAGCATAATATTGTTGTTCCTTAACTTAATATATTAGATTGATAGTCAAACAACTGAACATTTTAAAATAGTTTACAAAAAGTTTCTATGATTTTCTAAGGCAAAGATATTAAAGATTTAGTTGGTCTTTATTTTTCTCATACATTTCAATAGTCATTTTGTTTGGGTTTTTTACTGATGGCACTCATACGTTAATATTTTCATAAAAGAACATTACGCAACAAAATCATAAATGTTAATTGGAATTCAGAATAGCTACTTACAAAAACAGTCATTATACAATTTTACTAGAATATATTAAATATATACCTTCAGGCTTTGGCTTGCTAATAATCTCTTGCTTATCCTGCATATTCCTCAGATGTTCAGCCGTCAGCCTATGTTCGTCCAGCTCAATTCTTGTAGGCATCTCCTTATGGCAGGAAGTGCAGGTAGGATGGAGGTACTTCTTGAGCTTCCTGTGTCCAACAGTGGTGCGGTGGATAGCGCCGTCGCCAGCGTACATGTCGCACATGGCGCAGTAGAAGTCGCGGGCGGGCTGTTGACCGGCCTTGCGGGTGCGTTTGATCTCGCGAATCTGTTGATTAATAATGTTTTGGACGTTCATTACTTGCGTACAAATATTAAAGCACCCGGTCCTCTTACTCAGGTTGCTTAGTTTGTACTTTTTAAATCATTTATTGAGGCTGTAGCTCTGCTCTGCTTAAAAACAGGACCCGGTCTTTTAGAAAGTTCATAATTCGTAATAGCCTATATAGTAGTTGTAAACAACCTTTTATTTTATAAGGGCCATATTCACAGGAAACCAGGGTGTAGATGTACGCAAACAAAAAAAAATTAAGTGTTAACAAGAACATAATGCCAAATTAATAATATATTTTACGTAGTTACGAGAAAGGAAAACTTAAAAGTTCTAAAAATTCAACAAATAAAAATAATCTTGTGTATTTATTAGAACCCAATGTATTTCCGACAGACACTATGTTGTTAACCACGAGGCTTTTGCTACTTCACCAAGCATAAAGAAGAGCAGATCTCCAACCTTCATAAATGGTTTAAAAAATATAAACTAAGCAATCTGCGCAAGGGGGCACCCCCTGTGGGACTTGGACTTTGGCTCAGGGTAGTTGCTGGCAATGAAATTGAAGGATTAAGAATTTTAGTTGTTTAATAAAGTTTTGTGCAACTGTCGGTCTACGTTACAATTCGCGGGCCTCATGGACTTCGGGAGGGCAAAGTTTTGCAAACTAAGGGTCGGGCGGGCGAAGGGGGACGCGTTCGCAGGCGCACTCTTCTCCGGCGGATTGAGTGTTCTCTGTGTAGGTCTCGTAGGAACATAATTGTTAAATATAACCTATAAGCCTGCCTAGATCATTGGGCTACCTAAAACTGAAAGAATTTTTCTTAATAATATTATTATAGATTTAATATTCCAAACTAACCTTAAACTCCTGCCTCATAGTATCTGCAGTCAGGGCATAGCTCTCTGCGGTCTTCTGCATCATAATCGCATGGGCCCTCCCACTCAGATGGTTCTCAAAAGACCTTCCATCCCACATGCTCTTGTTACAAATATGACACTTGAGCAGTTGAGGGTTGATATCATCATATCTGGTCTTAGGAGCATCCTTCTTCTGGTCATCTCCGGTCTTCTCTTTGTCCTTCTGGTCATTTTCCGGTTCATCTTGAGACTCACTGTGACAGACTTGGATAGTTAGATGGGAAATAGTAATGGTGTATTCAAAAGGGATTGGCTAGAGCTGCAATATTCAAAGATGGTGTGAATTGTGATCCTTAAACTTATTTGAAACATCGAGAAATAAAAATGGTAATTATTGTAGTGTTAATACCTGAAATTTCATATTATAAATATTAAAATTGTGCATGGTGGCCTAACTATCTATAAAACCTTTGAGGTATGGAGTCTTAAATGTTAATTGCTGGTATTTATGAACTAATTAGATACAAATAGTCTGTTTGTCATAGAAAAACAAAACCAATAGAATAAATAAAAAAAAACATGAAATTACATCCAATAAAAACCTCCTTTACTACTTTCTACTAAACCAAGCATGAGTTCAAATTATTTTTACTACCAATCAATGCTGTAACAATTTTTGAAAGATTTTATTGCATACTAAATTTCAATACCGAGATTAATACATTAATAAAATAAAACAAATAAAAATCATTTTTATTTACGTAAACCTATTACAGGCACTTGCAAATAGTCAAAACAATAATTTATTATTAATCTATGTATAATTTTAACATTTTTAAATGAGCATATTAAGCAGGTATTTTAGTTATTGTTTTTAATCATTTTAGTCTTAACTTTATTATTTTACTATATTGTGTCCGATAGCTTGTTCTGTCTATATTAAATTATATTAAGAACAATTGTCATTATTTGGGCGGACCATGAGTATATAACGACGGACGCGCTTTAATGCTACCACCGGATCCAATACGCCCCAACTGAGAAGATCCGGCGAAACAAACTCAGTGGGTTATTCTACTGCCGGTTTTAACACGACCCACATGAGACGGTCCGGCGAAACATCCTCAAATGGGCAGAGCGCATTAAGATAAATGGCAGGATTCGAACCTGCTTATTTTGTACAGTCTCTAATACCTTTATTGATAATAAGTAACTACCCGCCTCGGCTTTGCACGGGTGCAATGCTGATGTATTAAACATATAAACCTTCCTCTTGCATCCCTCTATCTCAACAAAATTCGTTACGTAGTTTTATATATCTAAACATACATATGGACAGACACACAGCAATAAGCGACTTTGTTTTATACTATATAGTGATTATAAATATTATATTGATCAAGAATTGTTAAAATAAAGAAAAAAATTATTCACACACAGTTATAATATACACATCGATAACTATAAAGAAATTTCTTACGTATTGATTTGAAATTAATAATGATTTTAGCATAATACAGTTTGATTTCGGAAACCAAAAGCTTTGGTAAACTGATGTTGGTGATTGATCCAAAACTTTTCTAAACCATCAAAAAAATATACATAAAATTACATTTGATAACCTATATTTTTCTTAATTTCGTAATAATAGTGTCATTTCGAGGTAATAAACATTTGGCTGCAACTAGCATTTTCTAATCTAAATTTTTGTGCATACTATTCAAATTTGAGATGAATGGATGGTCAGGGTTATCTATTACCTTTTAGAGGAACTTGGAACCTATAAGGATAAGGTCCTTGATCCATATGTGTACAGATATAATGAGTGACTAGTAGATAAAAATGGGCCTATTTATACTGGGAATCCCTCTGAACTCTTTACAGTAGTTGGTATGAAGTGTTGTGGTTTTAATATAGGTGAAACCAATATAATACTTTTTTGAGAGTGGGATATTTAGCTAAAACTTTTGAGTAAATTAGTAGCAATTCATAAATATTTTATGCAGCATCATTGTTTTTTTACTAATAAAGAGTTTACAAGAAAATCATTTTATGCTATGTAAAGGTAGTGTAAGAAGACAGTAGAATATTTTATTATGCAGCATCTATTTCATCCTATTCACTTACCATGATCTTGATGTTCATTACTTCACAATCCAAGTAGAACAAGCAAGCATTAAAAGTTATTTGGGCAATTATTCCAGCATGGGTTACACCCATAGCCTACGGAGTCAAATTAGTGCAGTATAGACAGAAAACTGTCTACAGTGAAGACAATTTTTATAGAACATAAAACAAATTAGAGATTTGTTGTCGAAACATAAAATTCGTACCTCAAAGAGGCAGAGCTACATGCCAATTCGGCTAAAGTAGAGGCCGGTGAACGTAATACGTAAATGGAAACTTATTCACAGACGGCCTTACTGGAGGCCTCAGAAGTGCGGTGTCACCACCGGAAGGAAACATTCAGGGTTCCTTACCTCTCCTTAACAGGTTTAGCCTTGGAATCGGCCTCCTTTTTCGGGGAACTCTTGTTTTGTTGCCTTTGCCCATCATTGGGCCTGAATGGTTTACGATTGGTGTTGATACGCTCACCGGAACGATTGTAATTTCCCGTACGCCGGAAATTACCTTGATTGCCCATCTAAAGGGAATTGATCAGAACATATTTGTTAGTATGAAAACGGTCTGACTCATTGAGCCATGAAGAAGTGCTGAAATTTGAAATACTTGAGGTTTTCATTAAAATGTGATTATGGAATCTATTTCAACTAAATAATTTAATTGGTTATTGTAGATACCAAAGGATCTTAGACTACGTACAGTTTATCATGCATGAGTATTATTTTTTATTCAAAGGAATCAGTTTAAAATTCTGGAAAATATATGAGAACATTATCTATAGAGGTTTTATTATTGTTCTTTTTTAAATAATCATTGATACAGTATTCAAAATACGAAAATAGATAAAATTAATACAATGGATGTACAGACTATAGAACTGTAAAACCTACTAGTTATTTTTGGCATTATGGGATCCTGTTATTATATAGTAAAACATAATAAACAATAACTTACCCTATTAGGCCCATAACCACGGTCATACTGACCCATACTAGGACCAAAGTCCCGTCTTATAGGCATATCTAGTAGGGATGGCACAGGGTTCTGCCGCGGTTGCAGCAAGTTGATGATGTTACTAGCCAGTGCCAGGGTGGCTTCAGTGGACCCACCAGCTAGTGGAAGCAGGTTCGGCAGGCTTCCAGGGCCGCCCCCTTGCCACGGCGATACCCCAGGACGCCCAAAGTTCTTCGGTCCACGGTCATTACGACCGAAATCCATGCGACGTCCGCCCCCGTTCTGCTGTGGTCGACGATTCGCCATCTTTGTCAAATAACATGCCCTTTAATCTATTTTAAACGCTAAGAATATGCGTTTAATCAATCAACACCTAAAGCTCGTGGTATTTAAATCGAAATATATGTTAGGAACATGTTGGCGCATCAAGCCCACAAACCGGCCGGCCGCTATTTAGGCCACGCATAACTTTATTGATTTTTTATTCTCTTACGTATTAACTGATGATTCATCACTTAAAGGGTATTTGGTAGGATTTATGTTAGCTATATTTAGTAATATACAACAACAGCGACAATTTCAGACACAAAATTAAGTAAGTTTGTACCTATAGATTCAACAAAGCTTGCTTACGTAGTGCGTATCGATTTTTCTATAATACTTTTAATACAATGAATGTATTCGTGAATTACCTTTAAGATGTACAAAGGCTGTTTGCACTTAGCTTCGGCGACTAAAAACTGTTACAGAATTGGAAATAACTAGAGAAAAATATTTTAATGCTCAATCAATGCACTTTGACGGACGATTCAGCGAACGTCAACTAAAACAATATGGCTGCCAATCAGGGTTGGAATCAGACTCTCAAAAAATTATTGTCTATGGACGTCCAAAAGATAGTATTTTGCCAAAAATTATAGTATTTTGCCAAAAAATACAGAATCGTTTTTTAATTGTAGATTTATATAAAAAACAAATGATGTGTTGTTTTTTTTTATTAATTAAATGGATAACAAACATGGACAAACATTAAAGTTACTGTGTTTGAAAAATTGCACAGATTTCTGTCTGGAAAATACTGAGGCGAATTGTTCTGCGGGCTTCGTTAGCCGTTCAAACTTCAAACTTTATATCTATCTTTGTCCCACTTATACACAATACGCATATTCATCTCTTTCTGTCAGAGTGACCGAACCAATTAATGCATTGCAAGCTCATAGATGATGTTGCCATACGTAATAAAATTTCTTATATTAAGGGTAATAAAATAAAATGTAGGAATACTATACATTTTTTTGTGGTGTACCTGACCAACACAAAATTATAGTATTTTTGCGTCCAATCCTGCCCTCGCGATAGTATATAGTACACGTCGTGAAATTGTAGTACAAATACTATAATTATAGTACGAAATCCAACCCTGCTGCCAATGCGTCTATCAGGGTTGCCAATAATATAGTTTTCAAACTACTCATGACAATATCGACATTTTAAAAATAACTGCTGCAGTTTCATCAGTGTAGATTAAGATTTCGGTGTAATCGTAATATAAAGATGGATAAATCTTCTAATTGTAACATTGACAGGAACATTTTAGTCTCTTTTTTGAATTTCTGATAAAGTTAAAATCCTATATAGGCTATATATATCCTATAAAGTAAAGATTGAAGAATACACGATTTTATATTAAAATATAGTTGCTATTATTGTGCGTAAGTGTTATTTTTCCAACTGAACTTAATTTGTACCGAAACCTACCAATGCACAAAAAAGTGAACCATTTTTTTTATCGCTCACTACACAGTACACATTCACTACCATGAGAAATGTGTAAACTAACGTCAGTGTCACGTTTTTGACGTCTCTCTCTCATATCGTTGACTCACTAATGTATGGGAAAATACACCTTAATAAACCACATTTAAGTGTTATTTTAAATTTACATATGACTGACAGCCAGCCATTAAAATAAACACGAAAAATAAAGTTTTATTCTGGTGAATAAATTCCAAACCCACGTGAAAATAGTATATTCTTGATGAAAGCAGATTCTACTGTTATTTCGGTTATTTCATAGTTTTATGTGCACGCGTTGATATATATTAATCATGGAAGACATTGAAAATGATTTGGAACAAAAGCGCAAGGTGGGAATGTTTCTAGAAATTTTGGTCTAAGCTTAAACGTAAACAATATTTTTACTTCTTTTTTGTTAATGGAATATGTTTGAATTAAGCCATGATCTACTTATTTGAATGTTTTTTTTTCAGAGTCGAAGTCCATCTCCAGGCATTAAATCGACTGCAGTAGTAAAATACACTGCATTTCAAAGCCCTGTAGGATATGCCCGGCTACAATGTAACACCGACTTAAACATGCCCCCTTCCAACTGGGGGGCTGCTATAGATTCTTATGGGTTAAAGCAAATACTGACCAGAGGCACTGGGTTGTCTAGGTAAGGCTATAACATATATAAATAATATGGAACAGATGAGACTCTTCCGAACAATATTATTTATTTATTTTACAACTTGCAAAACATAAACATATACTTACTAACAACTGCACCAGTGCTCAGTGATTATGGTAGTTGATTTTGAGACCTGGTGTTCTAGGTTTCATTCCTAAATTGAGGTTAAAGTTTTACTTTTATTTTTTGAGATAAGTTGCTACAAAACTAATGTTTGTAATAAACTATGATACTAAGTTGACATACAACCTAAAATATTAATGGTATGAAATCAATTCAACAATTTTTTTTTTTTTTTTTTCGTAAATTAATATATAAATAAAACATAATTGGTCCTTTGAGCCCGATTTGAACCTGCAACCTATGGATTTATGGATAATTTGAAAAA
The DNA here is from genome assembly GCA_947037095.2 of Nycteola revayana. Taxonomy (NCBI): domain Eukaryota; kingdom Metazoa; phylum Arthropoda; class Insecta; order Lepidoptera; family Nolidae; genus Nycteola; species Nycteola revayana. Next base: position 12,336,062 of record OX344851.2, on the reverse strand, counting down.
AAATCTTGACACTTCTACTTTTTTTATAAACAAAAGTAAACTTTCTGCAAGTTTAGCTATTAAAAATTAGGTGTTAAGAGGAATTTTGTTGTCTCGTAAAGCCTTAACTGAACGGTTTTACATCTGTAGTTGTATTGTATCGACATATCACCTTCATCTATGAAAAAAAACACCAAAACTCGAATATGCAATATATCACCTTTATTCACCCATGTCTTTAATTATTTGTGTGTTTGATAGTTGTTCTGTGTTTGGGTGTGCTTTGAGTTGTGTCAGTGTATTATGTCCCCTACGACACAATGATTTATTTTCATTTAGCGGGATATGTCTTATAAAATAGAAATAACTTTAGAACTAGAATTTTGTTGATTACAAACATGTTTTACAATTATGTACTGAATTTGGATTTGTACCTTGGAGTAAATCTGTGCCAGTAGTTTGCTGTTTATCCACTGTTGTTTAAAATTATTAAGAAACTAACACATTAATTTTGAAATCTAAAAATTTACAGTAACATGTCAGAAACTACCCTTCATTTTTCTGGATGAATCCTTGACGGGCTACTCCATTTGTACAGTCTGTTTCAGTATCTTGTATTTACTTTCTTCGCAAGCCTGTTTATGTCTGCTGCTGAATATGGGCATCCTCTTAAAAGACCTTGAAGGATATTGCCATAATAACCATGCTTGGAAGGCGGATTGGTGATCACAGCATGAGGGTAACTATCCTTGAGGATGCTACTGCCCAACTATCAGCTTTAAATCTCTTAGTTGCCTCTTCTGACACCTATGGGAAGACATGGCTGATCTATAAAAACTAGCTGTATGTGCTTAGCTGCACCCGTCAAATATTTGGACACTTCCCATGATTTTGGTGGGTTCCGTAACTGAAGGGTCTATCACCAGGCTGTATCTCAAGAACCGCGATAGCGTGACAGTTTAAATTTTCACAATTTATTGTATTTCTGTTGCCGCTATAACAACAAATACTAAACATAAAATAAAATAAATATTTACGGGGGGCTCCCATACAAGAAACGTCTATTTGCCCTTTTTGCGCGATATCAATAACTTACTTATAGGAGGCACTTGAAAATGGTACAGAACCCTCCGGAAGTCTTATTCTCACTACGCTGGTTTTACCTATATATTTTATGTTCTTTTTGTTACAGTTTCAGGATGGCGCACATGTTCCCGGATACAGTGGGCGAGGTGGATGTGATATCTGGTGCAGAGTGCATCAAGAAATTGTTAAAGTTGCCATACCAACCTAATGGGACAGTGAGTTGTCTAGCCTTATGATGCCCTCGTAGATCCGAAATCTGAGTAGCTGAGTACTAGTCCCTGTAGCTGATTCAATGCAAACAAACTATCAAATATTTCCTCTTTATAGTATTACTATTAACCATCATCATCATCAGCCCGTATAACCTCCACAACAGAACATGGGCCTCCTCCCGAGGGAGGGTTTTTGCCATAGTTACTACGCTTGGCAGGCGGATTGGTGACCGCAGTGTTATGTGGTAATACACAGAGGAAACGCTGCTGCCCGTTTCCTGGTTCGTTTGTTGATGATGTTAAAACAATTGGGACCAATGGCTTAACATGTTTTCCGAGGCGCGGAGGGTAGTACCTCAAACAACCTAGAGATCTAGAGATTTCATGTCCGTTTGTGGGGATCGAACTCGCGACTTCCGCGATTTAAAAGCGAGCCAGATACCGCTACGCTACGGAGGTTGTCCCTCAACCAACCAATCCTTAAAAATCTTAGAATTTACACGAAGATTTCTTGTCCGTGTGTGGGGATCGAAACCACGGCCTCCAAGTCTTAAAGCGAGCTTTATACTTTAAATATGTTTTTGGTTACATTCAGGTAAGCATGATGGTCCACCGCGTGGAGAACACCCTCCTACTTGATGATTTCGATGTGTATGATTATCTCATGAAGTCGGAATGGTCCTGGCTCAAGGATTTTTTCTATGAAAACATCCTGAAGACTATGACAGAGCAGGTAAGCTTAATTTAAAGCAATATAGCCTTTTTTATTCTGAGACTTTTATTTTCTTAGCTTGATGATTGTTAAGGGTAAAAATGGGACCCTATCACTAAGACTTCGCTGTCTATCTGTCACCAGGCTGTATCTTAAGAACCGCGATAGCTAGGCAGTTGAAATTTTCACAAATTATGTATTTCTGTTGCCGCTATGACAACAAGTACTAAAAATAAAATTAAAATAGGGGGGCTCCCATGCAACAAAACTGTTTTTTTTTTTTGCCCTTTTTTTCGATATCATTAACGGCAACGGTGGGGCAACAGTGGGTAGTAATGAGTGGGGATCGAACCGCATAATCGCAAGTCCAACTCCATTTGTTCCAAGGGCTCCGTATTATATGACCCGTCCATCTCCATTTTAACTGGTCTGTCTTGGTGAGGATGTTTGTTACTCCTGTCTTAGCTTTTATGATAAACTAGCGGCCCGCCCCGGCTTCGCACGGGTGGACTTTTATACCCTACCCCTGCCCTACCCTACCCCTACCCTAACCCTACCCTACTCCTACCCTACCCCTACCCTACCCCTACCCTACCCCTACCCCTACCCTACCCTACCCTACCCCTACCCTACACCTACCCTACCCTACCCTACCCCTACCCTACCCCTACCATACCCCTACCCTACCCCTGCCCTACCCTACCCCTACCCTAACCCTACCCTACTCCTACCCTACCCCTACCCTACCCCTACCCTACCCCTACCCCTACCCTACCCCTACCCTACCCTACACCTACCCTACCCTACCCCTACCCTACCCCTACCATACCCCTACCCTACCCCTACCCTTCCCTACCCCTACCCTACCCTACCCTACCCTACCCCTACCCAAAAGTATCCTATGTCCTTCTCCCAGTTCTTAGCTACCTCCCTACCAATTTTCAGCCAAATCGGTTCAGCCGACTTTCTTTTGTTTTTGAAATGTATTCTGCTATTCGGGACGGAAACAAATCCAACAAATCAAAAACCATGGCAATCGGTCCAGCCGTTCTCGAGTTATAAGTGTTGTAACAAACACGACTTTCTTTTATATATATAGATTTAATTTAATATAATTTATAGTAGACACGGCTCTCAATCGTGATTAAATTTTAATGCATGTTTTGACATGTTACACCAGTCGTGGTCACGGATAGACTGATAAGTGTCAGCAATGGCGTCTTCGAACGGCGCGAGTTTCTGCAACTACCCTCACTTGATCGTGATTTATTTTTATTTTTGCTACATACGAAACTGTCGGTCGTTCGACACACACTCACAACGTCAGCACCCGTGGGAACTATATTGGTGTTGCGACGATATACATTATGTGTACAAATACCATAAATTATGTGTACAAATCGCGAAACCGAAAATGTTGTAAACTCTGTAAATCTTCAGAAGCATTTGGTCGTAAGAGTCAGATTACGGTAAAGGCGCATAAGATGAATGTTTCTGACGTTTAATTGCACATCCGACCTTCTGCTTCTGATCTCTAGATTTAAATAAAGTGGCTCAGTGGTTAGGGGCCATCCAGAAATTACGTCACACGAATTTCATGATCTTTTTACCCCTCCCCCGTTTTTGTCACAGCTGGTCACATTTGTTGTAAGACGACGACTTTAAAATGTGACGTCACGAAATTTAGGACCCCTTCCGACAATGGGGTGCCCTTCTCACACAATGTCACACTTCGTCGACCCCTTCCCTCCACCTTAACGTGTGACGTAATTTATGGATGGCCCCTTATGGTAGATGCTTCTGAGACCTGGTGTTCAGGGTTCGATTCACACTTGAGACAGTTATTTGTGTGACCATAGATAGTTGTTCTGAATCTCTTTTTTTCTATATATTTCAGGAGCGTATGACCCTAATGCTAGCCCCTCCCCCCAGCTCGGCTCTACAAATGACGAACAAGTTCTTGTCTCACAGCGTCGCAGAACGAGTGCCCCCCCCGCAGCCGCTTCCCGATATAGCTACGCCCATGTGTCTTGCTGGTATTTAACATTGAATAGTATCTATTAGTATGTAATATCTTAAAGTCTAGTGAAAGGTTAGCTATGGTAGGATTGTCGCCGGCCGAGGACCGCGTTGCGCCCCTACCCCTGCCCTGTGATTGAGCGCCTGCAGTTGGTGCCAGTGATCACATCCTCTTTATATATCTGCCTTTTTAGATTTTGCTCCTGAAGTGTCAGGAGCAAAATCTAAGTGACACGCGAAGAATCGTGTTCTGGGTTCGATTCCCACTCGGGACAACTATTTGTGTGAACCTTAGATAGTTGTGTGCTTTGTGTCCATAAATTGTGTCTTTGTAAAGCCCTCACAATACCGGGATTAATTTACATAGCGCAGGTGTTGTCTTAAAAATATATTTAATTCCCAAGGTCCTTTCCTACCTGAACCGGAGACGAAAGCTACTGAAGAGACCTCCCCCCCAAACGAGCATCTATACAACCGCAACGTCCTCTGGACCTTCGAGGATATTCACATGCTGATAGGATCTGATCTACCAATCTTTGGGGATAAAGACAGACCCTGCGTGTCCTTGAGGCTGAGGGATGCGAGGGAACCTATTAACGTACTTACAGGTAAATATTTATTGACATTTTGTTAATATCACGGCAATTTTTGAAACAAAAAATTTGCTTAGCAACCATAGTACCTACTCCCTTTTTATTTTTTTGTCCGGTGGGACATTCATTTTTGCATTCCCACCGCCGCTGCAGCGTATTCGCGCGCTGGCGGTGGGATATGAGGGACTCGCCCTCTCCATAGCGATGGTATGCTTCACTCATACCACGCTCCTCGCCCTCCCGACCCTTAGTTCGCTAAGAACCTTCCGATGCCCTCGTAGACCCGAAGTCTGAGAGGCCCGCGAACTGTTAAGTAGAGCGGCAGTTGCACAAAACTCCCCTAAAGGAACTAAATGCCATAATCCCTAAATCTACCCGTCAGCGACCGCCCTGAGCCGAGCTCCAAGTACCACAGAGCCCTCTTGCGAAGGTTGCTTAGTTTGTAGTGTTTAAACCATTTATCTAGGCTGGAGCTCTGCTCGCCTTTATGCCCGGTGAAGTAGCAAAAACCTCAGAGCAAAATACAAATTATGTGCGTCCGAAAAAAAAAAACTCATACATCGAGGAGAGGACCCTACACCACTAAAACCTCCCGGACACTCCTTCGATCCATCGTTGGCGGAAGCAGGGTACGCACGAAGCAATCCGGCCCTAATATAATACTACCTACCTATGTAACTACAGCCATGTTGATGTACAGAGAAGAGAAGGGTCTTTCTAATGGGGTCGGATTGCTTATGCGTACCCGGACCCGCCAAAGGCCGATCGAAGGAGTGTCCAGGGGATTTTAGTGGTGTCGGGTCCTCTCCTCGTGGTATAAGTTAGCATACCGCGCTATGGAGAGGGCGAGTCCCACATATCCCCCCGCCAGCGCGCGAATACGCTGCAGCGGGGATGGGAATGCGTAAATGCAATTAACCCGGACAAAAACAAAAAAGGGTCTTTTCTTATACAGATTTTCTAAATTTAAAAGATGTAGTAAATAAAGTATTTATGATTTTTGATTTTGATATTAGGGTTGCCACGCACATTTTCTTTTTAATATTAGGTACTTCTCGTTTTCCACACTACTAGTACTCTTGTTAACCCCTCGTGCTAAGCTAAAATGCTTGTGTTACAAGTGGGTTCACGTTGGTAGTGCAATGGGTGGGGATCGAACCAACCATCACATGATCGCAATTTTGAAAAAAGACAACCGTTCGGGCAAATAATGTCTATGCCTAATAAATAATAAAAGTAACTGGACCAAAACGTACGTCCTGCCCATTTCAGTATGTCGTGTTAAAACCGGAAAAGTTCTTAAGTACTGTTCAGTCGAATTCATTATTACCTTTTTGGCTTGCAAATGTTTACAGTGTAATATTAAAAGTTTCGTACATAGTTCTAATGTATTAACAAATTAATATTTTATTAATGATTACATTATTTTATACTTATTAAATATAAATAAATCCTAATAATATTATAAACGCGAAATTTTGTAAGTATGGATGTATATTTCTTACTCTTTCACGCCAATGCTACTGAACGGAATTGGCTGAAATTTTGCACCGAGATAGGTTATACGCTGGATTAACATATAGGCTACAACACATTACGCTTCAACCCACTCGAGCTGCAGCGTAACACGGATAAAACCGCGGGGCGCTGCTAGTAAAATAATTATTTAAAAAAATATTTAAAATTTACAAATAAATAAAGGTAACTATTTATTTTTTCCATTTCCAGGTATAGACTACTGGTTAGACAACTTAATGTGCAACGTACCTGAAGTTCTAATGTGTTACCATTTAGACGGGATAGTACAAAAATACGAACCAATGAAAACCGAAGAATTACCCAATATGGAAAACTCACGATTCTCCCCAAAAGTTATAAAAAATGTAGCACAAAATATACTGTCTTTCCTCAAATCGAACGCTACAAAGGCTGGTCACACTTATTGGCTGTTCAAAGGACCTGATGATGATGTGGTGAAGTTGTATGACCTGACGTCTTTGTGTCCTGATAGTTTGGACAACCCGTTCACCACCCCTGTGGCCATGTTACTGTATAGGGTGGCAAGGAATATGCGGATGACGAATAGGTGAGAATGTGAATTTATTTTTGGTGTTTAAGTTGAAAGGAGAGTTTTGACGGCATAAATCTTATGAGCAAGATTTATGCCGACAATAATCCTTTTCGAAGGTTCTGGTGACAGATTCTTGACTTCAAATCGTCTATCTGTACATAATATATAAAGTTGAAGAATTTGTTTGTTTGTTTAGTTGCTTGAACGTACTAATCAGGAACTACTGGCCAGGATTTAAAAAATCAGGTTTTAGATTAGATAGATCTTTAATCGAGGAAGGCTACAGACTATATTTAATTATAAAGTTCCTACGGGAAACGGAGATACGCGAGTGAAACCGGGAAGCTAGTTAAAGTATATACGCGCCGTGATTTTTTAATAATTGATAGGACGATTTGTCATTGTGTCACGCAATTATCAGTGTAATATAAGCGACCGTAGCCCAATGGATAGAGCGGTGGATTTGCGATCTCGTGGTCGCTGGTTTGATCCTCACCCACTGTACTACCGACGTGAACCCACTCGTAACACAAGAATTTTAACTGCTGATCGCGGACAGCTGAGCGCTTATTTAATTTATTTTTTATTATTGTCTTGTCAACAGGTCGAAACACGTAAAACAGTTGTTAGAACATGTGATAGAGTTGTTAAAAGTGGAGAGATATCCTCAAATAATAGCTTCGTCTCACTACATGTTAGCTGACCTGTGTGTACCCGCCACCACCAATCCTGCTAATCCAGACTTCAAAGGTATGTTCTATCTTCTCTCACCGCATCATAATCACAGTCGTTTTTTCTTTATTTTAAACCCATTAATTCAACATCATCATCAGCCCTGAACATGGGCACCTCCCGAGGGAGGGTATTTGCTATAATCACCACGCTTGGCAGGCGGGTTGGTGACCGCAGTATTATGTTATACCACACAAGGAAACGCTGCTATTAACTATGGCAAAACCCTCCCTCGGGAGGAGGCCCGCATTCAGCAGTGGTCGTTGAACGGGCTGATGATGATGATGATGAAACAAATTTTGAAGGAAATTGTTTTGACATTTCCAGAAGACAGTTCTGACTCGGAAGGAGAAGATGCGGACTTCACCGGCTACTGTGACACAGAGAGTGCAGTCGACGTCACAGAAGAAGAGGGAACAGATAGTGCTCTCGCTTTACAGATACGTGGACTGGCGCTAAGGGACATTGGAGATAGAGTGAGAGCCGAGAGCAGAAAGGTTAGTGCGGGTTCGAATCGATGTTTTAAGAGATGTTAAGTGTTAGTACGCCCAATGAGCTGCTCGACTGAAGGAAATCTCTTAAATTAACAGAATGCCACTTATTTTATTTTAATCTTTCTTTAGTTTTATGTAACAAAATAACCTGTATTTTTAGTTAAGTCTGGATTCACTTTTTATCTCCAAAATAGTACTAACTGCTATAGCCTTTTTTTTTTTGACCGGGGGGAAATGCACTGACGCATTCGACCACCGCCGTTATGAAACCGGCGGTGGGATACCTCTGAAACTGAAACCTCTCCAGTGCGTGATATGCTACTCATACCACGAGGAGAGGACCCTACCGCCCCCCGGGTACTCCTTCTTCCACCTTGAGTGTGAGGGCCACCGGGTATCGCTGAGAAGCGCTTACATTTTCGGTGAACCCCCACGGCGGCCGTCCGCAGCTTGGATGGTTCTGCGGACTCTCCGGGGCCACGTTGAGTGTGGCCCGTTTAACCATTGACGGGACGCCCGGAGTACTCAGGCGTCCCTCCTCCGCACGGGTCGGCCTCTATAGGGAGCAGGGCCCATGTTCCCTACTCCCCGAGGCCGAGCCTAAGGCGGCATGCGACGGGTCTCAGCCCGCCGCCTGCGGCCAACACGCCGCCTGCGGAGCGGGAGTGCACCGCGATCCTTCTCCCTTGCCCGCTCCGCAACCTCCTTCTGCGACACGTCCACAGAAGGAGGCAACCGCCGCCCACGACCCCTCACTCTCGACCATCTTAGAGATGATGGCCGGTAGCGAGAGGTCGGAACCCACGACTCCGATGAGCTCAGCGCGCTCATCGGACCACGCCGGACACACCTCGACAGTGTGTTGCGCCGTATCATCGGTGCCCCCGCAGTGGTGGCACCGAGTGCTCGGCTCCCTCTGTGCCACATTGCACAGGTAGTGACCAAAACAGCCATGGCCTGATACCACCTGTGCAATGTGGTAGGACACATCGCCCCATTTGCGACCGGCCCACTTTAAAAGGTGGGGCCGGATCGCTTCAACGACGCGTGATCCGTTGCCAAACTGCTATAGCCTAAATAAACGTAAAGATACTACGTAAGGGACTCCAGGAGACAGGCCCGACCTCGTGTGAAGGCGACCGGTATAAAAGTTTTTTTATTTTATTTTTCGGAAGGACTTACATATTTGTCCACTAGGTTTTTGCTACTTCACCGGGCATAAAAGCGAGCAGAGCTTCAGCCTTAATAAATGGTTTAAAAACTATGGGGGCGCCCCATGTGGGGCTTGGACCTCGGCTCAGGGCGGTCGCTGGCGATGAGATTGAGGGATTATAACTTTTAGTATTTAAGGGGAGCTTTGTGAAAGAAAAAAAGAAAATATATTTATTAGACACATAAACAACAAAAAGCAAAATTATATACGGTTTCCGCCGAAACCGGTCCACTGGGGATCTTCTAGCGTACGCTACCTACATCTGGAGTGAGGCCATCGAGAGACACGGGGAAGCGCTTGCCGTTTCTCTGGACATCTCGAAGGCCTTTGACAGGGTTTGGCACGATAGCCTTATTGGCAAGCTTCCTGCATACGGTCTACCTGCTGCATTCTGCGCTTGGATTTCGGATTTCCTGAGGGATCGGTCATTACGAGTGGTCGTTGACGGCTGCTCGTCTGAGCAAATGGCTATCAATGCCGGTGTTCCCCAGGGGTCTGTACTCTCTGCGACGCTTTTTCTGCTGCATATCAACGATCTGCTGAAGCCCGGTACCTTTGGGTATGCAGATGACAGCACGGTCGTGGAGAGCTACACTTCCAATGCGCGGGCCAGTGGGCCGGATATAGAGTTGCTCAGAGAGGCCATGGTTGAACGCTTAAACTTGTCCCTTAAGGCAGTCTCCGATTGGGGCGATGCCAACCTGGTTCAGTTTAACGCTAGTAAAACCCAGGCGTGTTTGTTCTCCGCAAAAAAGAGGCCGTTTCGACTGTCTCCTTCTTTCCGAGATGTATCCGTGCAGTTAACTGACAAGCTTGAGCTGTTAGGCGTTGCTCTTTCATCGACTCTAAATTTTGGCTCATATATTGAGTCGAAGGCCCAAATAGCCTCCAAAAAGCTTGGCATCCTCTCGAAGGTGAGAAAGTACTTCACACCAAATCAGCTGCTCACATTATACAAAGCCCAAGTTAGAGCATGTATGGAGTACTGTTCTCATCTTTGGGATGGTTCCGCCAAGTATCAACTAGAGGCACTGGAGTCGATTGAGAGGCGCGCCAAAAAGTTAATAGGCAGCGTAGCCGAGTCTCAGCTGCAAAGCCTTGCGCACCGACGAAGGGTTGCCAGTTTGTCGGTTTTTTATCGGATACATTTCGGAGAGTGTGCTGAGGAACTGCACAACTTAGTTCTGCCTTCCCCTTTCTTCTATCGGACAACAAGACACTCGGAGAGGCGCCATCAGTACATGGTCGATATTCCCAAAATACGTACGAAGCGCTTCGAGTCCACGTTTTTTGTACGTACTGCGAAGATGTGGAACTCCTTGCCGGGGTCTATATTTCCCGATAAGTACGATATGGGTCTCTTCAAATCAAGAGTAAACCGGTTCCTTCTAGGTATGCGTGCTCCATCCTAGGCTATTCCGATGCTTAACATCAGGCAGGGTGTAGTCAAACGCTAACCTATTTCTAATAAAAAAAAAAAAAAAAAAAAAAAAAAAAAAGCAAAACAATGATAATTGGGTACAGAATTAATACAATTTACAATATAATATAATAATATTATATTGTAAATTGTGCAACTGTCGCTCTACAGTTCGCGGGCCTCTCGGACTTCAGGTTTAAGATCGGATGGTATATAAAGAGGGAAGGTTATACTTATATTATTAAGAGGAAAGATTTGATGGATTTTTTGTATTAAATAGAATCGGGAATACTGCATCGATTAAAATAATTATTTGTTATACAAGAGTGCAAAGTTGCTTTTTAACCGCGTGTTCAATTTTGATGACCGAGCAAGCGAAGGATTCTAAAATTGAATCACGAGCGCAACGAGTGATTCAAAATTAGAATCCTGAGCGTTAGCGAGGGAATCAAAAGAGCACGAGGTGAAAAATCTTTGCACTCGAGTGCAACACGTAACTTTTCATTCCACCTCAGCGAGGAAATGCGCATTATTAACAGTTTCAGTCAATTCTGTTGGCGTCAAACAAACTTCCTCGTCGCTAGAATCACTCATTTTAGTTTTTTCACTTGTTTTCAAGTTTCTTGTTTTTAATATAAGGTTTAACAATGACGTGAAAAAATGCCGCGTAAAGAACCGCGTACAAAGCAAATTGAAAAAAGAACACCAAGAAGGTTCCGAGTCTGAGTTTTTAACAAATTAAAAAAAAAGTTGTATGATATATTCGGCACCATAGAGGTAGCAGTAAATAGGTTTAATGTTTTTTTTAATTCACAAACATAGTGCACACGATGTTCTAAATTCAATTTACTTTATCCTCTAGAGAATAAAAACGGCTTTTCCACTCAGATATTGCAGATTAAAAATACTCTTTCCGAGATGGTGGGATGAAAAAAATCTTTCATCATTAAAAAGCTAACTGATCCAGGAGTTACATAGGCTATATTTAATAATAAAGTTTCCACGGGAAGTCTATACTAATATTATAACGGGGAAAAGTTTGTATTTTTGTATTTGTCTATGTTTGTTCAACCTCCGTTGCGTAGCGGTATTTGGCTCGCTTTAAATCTCGGAGGTCGTGGGTTCGATCCCCACGCTGGACAGAAAATCTTAGTGTAAATTCTAAGATTTCTTTCCGGGTATGGTTAGTTGAGGGACTACCCTCCGTGCGTCGGAAAGCACGTTAAGCCGTTTGTCCCGATTGTTATAACATAATCTATAATAATCGTATATCAAGGAACGGGCAGCAGCGTTTCCTTGTGTGGTACAACATAATACTGCAATCGCCAATCTGCCTGCCAAGCGTGGTGTCTATGGCAAATACCCTCCCTCGGGAGGAGGCCCATGTTCACCAGTGGACGTTGTACGGGCTGGTGATGATGCTGATAATGTTTGTTGCGAATAAATTTAAAAACTACTGAAAGGATTTCGATAATTCTTTCACCATTAGAATGCTACATTATCCCTGAGTAACATGGCCTATAAAAGTCTACCCGGGCGATGCCGGGGCGGGCCGCTAGTAGATAATAAAATATGGTCGCGGGCATTAAGTAGTATGTCCCTTAAACGGATAGGGGGAATATAGAACTCACCATATTTCAAAATATGGTGAGTTCTATATTCCCCCTATCCGTATGTACTTGTAATAAAGATCAAAACCAATCAATTCTAAACATACCTCTCCTTTTTTTTTTTGGGCGGACATAATATATATAGTTTGTCCTGCGGCTTTTGCTACTTCACCGGGGATAAAGGCGAGCAGAGCTCCAACCTAGATAAATGGTTTAAACACTACAAACTAAGCAACCTGCGCAAGAGGTCGTACTCTGTGGGACTTGGACCTCGGCTCAGGGCGGTCGCTGACGGGGAGATTGAGGGATTAAGGCTTTTCGTTTCTTTAGGGGAGTTTTGTGCAACTGTCGCTCTACTTTACAGTTCGAGGGCCTCTCGGACTTCGGGTCTGCGAGGGCATCGGAAGGTTCTTAGCAAACTAAGGGTCGGGAGGGCGAGGGGGGGCGTCCGAGCCTCAAATGTTGTCCTTATTTATGTACTTCCTTTTTTATGATTGTAATTACTATTTTGTATTCGTTTTGTGTGTTCATTTAATGCTTTTCTTTCTTTTCTATTCCTATATATGTTGTTTCAGGGCGACAAGCGGAAGAGCGATGCGTCGAGCGGCCCGCGCTCGTCCCCCGCCGAGCGCTGCGGGCGAGCGCTCGCGCACGCGCTCAAGGGGCTGCTCGCCTTACACAACGTTACTATCAACAAATGCAAGGTTTGTGATTACCTAGCTTATTCTATGTTTATTTTAAGGTAGACAAGCAATCATGTTATATAAAAGAAACGACCAAGTGCGTGTGGGACTTATGCACGAAGGGTTCCGTACCATTGACTATAAAGGTGATACCATTGACTTATAGGTAAACAACATTACACTACGTATTTATTTCAGAAGTAAGTATCCCTAAAACAAAGTAGCTTAGTTTAAAACAAGTGAATATTCTGTAACATATTTAATTGTTAAATAAAACTAAATATTTTTTGAATAAATCAGGCGTCCACCAGGTGCCCTTTTAATATCGGACCAAAGTCCCTTAAATGTTCATATTATTTTGATCAGTAGTTCCAGAGATTAGCGCATTCAAGTAAATAAACTATTCAGCTTCAACTTCATTCAGCTTTCAACTATAAAATATTAATACAGACAAACGACTCTTTAACTAATATCAATAATTTGACCATCGCCGACAGGAAGAAGAACGTGAACGTCTGAAACAACAAATAATCATTGAAGAACAACACCCCAAAATGGCCAACCCTTATGAACCCATCAAAATGGCGTACGAGCCCATTTCCAAAAAGACCGATTCCAAAAACAACAGAAGCAGAAGACGAAAACGAGACCGAAAGAACGAGAAGAACAACTGTTTAATAGAAGCGTCAAGCATAGACAAAAATGCCATTCAAATTCTCAAAGACAAAAAAGTTTACCCGACATGGCACGAACCGAGTCGGGATGACAATTTTGCGTGGAAACTTCATCTTAAAACACTTTTATACGAGAAAATATGCCTAGCTTACTCAACTCTAGCAGAATACAGCTATTCAAACGAGCAATATGGATTTTCCCTCAAATATATTGATTTAGCCTGCAAATGCCAAAAATTATTATGCAATATGATAATTAAAAGTCGAGTTGTGGATGTAGGGTGTTTAGTGGGGAGGGTAGGTGACAATTTGTTTCAGATGAGCAAGAATTGGCACAGAATGGAGCAGTTTAGGAAACAGTTTGAGACAGATCATGATATTGATAGCAAAATTAGATTGGAGATTGAGTATGATATGACGGAGGAAGTTGATGTTGTTACTGCACATGAATTTGATTTGGGTAAGTGCTTTTCACCTACGCTGTATAAGTTTCGCTACCCAGTTTTACCCGCGTCACTCTGCTCCAGTGGGTCGGAACGTGATGTTTTATAGCCTATATGTTAATCCAGCGTATATGCTATCCCGGTGCAATATTTCAGCGAATTCCATTCAGTAGTTTTGGCGTGAAAGAGCAACAAACATCCATCCATCCATACTTACAATACATATAATACTGCGGTATCCAACCCGCCTGCCAAGCGTGAGTATGGCAAAATATTCCTAGGAAGGAGCATTATGTTTGGCAGTGGATGTTATACGGGCATATGATTAAGCTTTTAGTAGATTTATACATTGTGATTCCGTTTAGTCGTACGAAAAAAGTAGTAGTAGCCGAAAAAAGAGATGGCAATGATAGTTGTATAATCAATGTGTACTACCGAAAATAAATCATTTCACTAAGGTATTCACATCAACGACTTAAAAAATTACGATAAATAACGTGTGGAATTGATATAAATGCATCATCATCAGCGCGTATAACATCCACTGCTAAACATGGGCCTCCCCCGAGGGATGGTTTGCCATAGTGACCACGCTTGGCAGGCGGGCCGTTCCCTTGTAGACGATTAATATAGATGATGTTATAACAACGGGACCAACGCCTCAACGTGCTTTTCGAGGCACGAAGGGTAGACCCTCAGTCAACCAGACCCTGAAAGAAATTTTAGAATTTACACAAACATTTCTTGTCGTTCTTGTAATACGTACACATAACTATATTTTTTTTATTGTGTTTCAGGTAGATTACCATAAAATAGTGGACATGTTTTTTTTGTTTCATTCCGTAAACAAAATATAATGAAACTTTATTGAACTTGCTGCAATTTCATGTGACGTCACTTTTAGGTACAATTTCTCCTAGGAGTGACGTCACAAGCCTCCCTCTACAGAATTTTATTGCGATCTTTGTAAATTTTCAGTGATTTGTGAAATAATAAAATACGTGTCCAATATTATTTTATAATATAACTGACTAAATAGATTTTTGTTTTGTCGTCATCCATATTATTTATGTTCAATGCACTTACGTTTATAATGACGATCATTTTTTTTTATTAAACAAATAAGACCTACAAGGCATGAGTCGTATCATACAATATTAAACTTTAACACATTCAATAAAATATCTGCAGACATATCTCTGCCTACGGGCGAGGTGTCCGCCATGCTGGAGTCGTGCGCCACGTACCGGCTGGCGGCCGGGCCCTCCCGTCCTGAACTGTGGCGGAGGCTGGCGTCCGTCGCCAACGAGCTGGCCGTCCGACACATGCATGATGCACAACGTGAGTGTAGCCCATCATCATCATTGTTTCCATCACCTTCTATGTCATCATTAATTATTTGGTCACCATATTCATCTTCATTATTATCATCATCATCATGTCATCAGCGACATCATATTTTCATCAAAATCATAATTTTTATCATCACCGATTTCAATATAATTACTATTAATTAATTATTCATAATGGCAATGTTGTAATTAAGATCATCATTAATTACAACATTGCCATTTTCATCATCATAATCACCATAATTTTCATAATCATCATCAAAAATTTCATCATCATTGTAATTTTCATCATCATAATAAAATTGTCTTCACCTTCACCATTTTCATCTTCATCAACACCATTTTCATCATCACCATCTTAATAGTAATCACTTTAGGTTTACTTAAGTTTCTTATTATATAAAACTAATACCTACGTCTTTTTATATAGAACTCTACATGAAATACGCCGAAGAACCAGACCCGAAGGACCCTAAAGCAAAGCTACTCTACAAACAATTTACTTTGACCTCTAAAAAGTCGTTGGAATGTCTTGACGAGGCCACTGAGATCTTCAAACATGTTCAAGACGTTCCGAACCTAGCGCTGCTGTATTGTAACAAAGGAAGATATTTGAGGTTCAAAGCGCATTGTGATCAGCAAGGTTTTAAGTGAGTATCTTTAAACAGTAATTAGTTTTGAGTGATAAAATCTATTTTTGTTTATATGTATCAACTGTTAAAGCGGCCGTAGCCCAATGGCTAGGGCGTCGGACTTGTGGTCGCCGGTTCGAACCCCACCCATTGTACTACCGACGCAAACCCACTCGTAACACAAGAATACAAGTAGAAAAAAAAATACGTCTATCTTCAGTTTTGCCTCGGTTGATGAGTCAGTCAGTCGGGACATGTTACTTTTTTATACAGATAAGTCGTGCCTGCAATCTTCACGCCAGACAAGAAGTCTTTCTGTAAAATTTAAGATTTCTTTCCGTTTCTGGTTGGTTGAGGGACTACACTCCGTGCCCTGGGAAGCACGTTTAGCCATTGGTCCGGATTGTTATAATATATATAACAGGGCTTCCCAAACTCATTTTAACTGACACGCCCTTGAGTTTTTTTTTTGCGACGCTCTCTCTTTTCAAACATCTTTAGAGACTACGGTAACCGCTTCACAGCAGGCGGGCGGGTATTTTATTTGTCGACTTTACCAAAAAAAAATAATATACACATTTAAGTGAGTTTAATTTCCACAGCAACGAAAAACGGAGGCTCTACAGCGAAGCGGAAGAGCTCTATCTATCTGCTCTCAAACTGCTGGGTCCCAGAGAGAGTTGCAACGCCATCTCCGTGTGGGAACTGGTCGCGTGGGAGTTGTCCTGCCATCTCTACACACGGGCCGTGCTCATGCAGGACTCTCCCGATATTTTGACTAACGTGAGTAGAAAAAATATTTCAAGGTCATCATGACCTTGTGTTATGATCATCATCAATAAAGATATATATATATATATATATATATATATATATATATATATATATAGATATATATATATATATATATATCTATACTAATATTATAAAGAGGAAAGATTTGTACCTATTTTTGTATGTTTGTATGTTTGTAATGAATAGGCTCAAAAAGTACTGGGCCGATTTAAAAAATTCTTTCATCATTCGAAAGCTACATTATCCACGAGTCACATAGGCTAAATTTTATTTTGGAAAAAAATAGGGTTCCGTAAGATATTTGGGTTTTTCTGACACAAGGTGTAAAAATCAACCAGAAAAATTACTTATTTTGCGTACGCTGCCTAAACTATAAAAGATAGAACCATAAAATGTTTTAATTAATTATAGATCTTATAAATATCTACAAAAAAGTCCGCGACACACTATACCTATCTATGTCGAGTGAGGCACAACGACCATTTTTTTATTTAGAAATCTTGAATTTTTTTTGGACTACATTTAAACGCGTTTATTTTACTCATGCTATTAATCCTTATCAAAATAAATTATTTCATCACTAAGTACAGTTTATGTAGATAATATTTGGTCTTTGAATGATTAAAATTGGACGTTTGGTTTTGAAGTTATGGCGAAATTAAAATATTACAATTTCTGCTGCACGGCCCGTTGCGAAGTCTAATAATTTTTGTGCGATTTTTTTTAGATTTCGTTCTTAAAACTACACCTACGCAAAAGTTCTTCTCAGAGCTAATCAACAGTTCTTCTCAGAGCTAAACAACAGTTCTTTTCAGAGCTTTGAAAATGCTTAAAATGCCTAATCCCTAAAATGCCTATTAATTACATCATTAATTATATTTTCATCATTAACAACTTTAACATCCACAAAAAGACAATCTGTGCAGCCTGCGGATAATGACTGCGTTGTCGATGTTTATGTCGGTGTCTGTGAATTGACCTGGGAATCATTTTGCTGACCGTGTCTTTCCTGGGTAGGCTTTTTGCAGCGGTAACCGACATCCGCACGGAGCCGCGGGCGACCGCTATCACTACATCACTACATATTATAAACAAAGTCCCCTGCCGCGTCTGTCTGTCTGTTCGCGATAAACTCAAAAACTACTACATCAATTTTCATGCGGATGTTACCAATCGATAGAACGATTCTTCCGGAAGGTTTACGTATATGATTTGCTTAGTTTATGTGTACATTTGACTAATATATATTGATATTTGTCAGAGGTGTCGGAAAAAATTAAGCCATTTGGGAGCTTTCAACGAAAACGCTGCCTAAACCCTATGAGATATAACAAAACAATGTATGGTGGCAAATATTCTTCTCTTTTAGATCTACAAAAAAGTCTGCGATAGCATATGTCTATCTTTCAAGGTTAACTTGCTATATCCATTATATCTTAGAAAAATGATAATTTCTAATGCGGTAATTGTAAAGCTAATCAGACGGATTCAGTATTTATCCTTATCATTTTAAATGAGTTAATATTCTTAAGCATTTCATGCAGATTATTTTACCCCTACACTATATACTTTTAATGAATAACTTAGAAGTTATCGCAAAATAACAGCGCGTGTTTTAGGTAGGCCGAATGCGATTATGCGCGCTCAATCCTTAAGAATTATAGGGCAAAATTTTTGTTTTGTGTTCGTTGTAACTATGATGGATAGATACTTGAATACCTATTTATTTAGTGTTTGTTGTATTGTTAGTCCTGAAGAGTATAGGTATTTCATACGATAAAAGTATACCCACCTACTTATTTCACTGAGTTTTAGTAGGTCATCATCATCATCAGCACGTATGTCGTCCACTGCTGAACATGGGCCTCCTCCCGAGGGTGGGTATTGCCATAGTCACCACGTTTGGCAGGCGGGTTGGTGACCGCAGAATTATGTTGTAACACACAAGGAAACGCTGCTGCCCCTTCCTTGATATACGATTATTATAGATGATGTTATAACAATCGGGACCAACGGCTTAACGTGCTTTCCGAGGCACGGAGGGTAGTCCCTCAACCAACCAGACCCGGAAAGAAATCTTAGAATTTACACAAAGATTTCATGTCCGGTGTGGGGATCAAACCCACGACCTCCGAGATTTAAAGCGAGCCAATTACCGCTACGCTACGGAGGTAGGCCGAATGCGATTATGCGCGCTCGATCCTTAAGAATTATAGGGCAATTTTTTTGTTTTGTGTTCGTTGTAACTATGATGGATAGATACTTGAATACCTATTTATTTAGTGTTTGTTGTATTGTTAGTCCTGAAGAGTATAGGTATTTCATACGATAAAAGTATACCCACCTACTTATTTCACTGAGTTTTAGTAGGTACCTATATTAATTTGTTTCTGTTTGTTTTGACCAAATTTCGCCCGTTTGTTAGAGGTTTAAAGACATTATGTAGTATAATTATCAGTATTGTACCCGTGCGAAGCCGGGGCGGGTCGCTAGTATATAATAAAGATGTCAAGTTAACAGTCTACCCTACTACGACGTACCTGATATTGTGGCTAAAGTAAGTAGAAAAGTCAAGGTCATTGTGATCTTAACGAACGATGCCGAAGACCCGAATTCCGTGACAGTTGCACAAAACTCCCCTGAAAAAAAAAAAAAAAGCCATAATCCCTCGATCTCCCCGTCAGCGTCCGCCCTGAGCCGAGGTCCAAGTCCCACAGGGGACGCCCTCTTGCCTCTTGCGCAGGTTGCCTAGTTTGTAGTGTTTAAACCATTTATCTAGGCTAGAGCTCTGCTAGCCTTTATGCCCGGTGAAGTAGCAAAAGCCTCGGGGCTAACTAGATACGTCTGTGCGAAAGAAAAAAATAAAAAAAATGTTGTGGTATTTACACGTCATCGTGACACTTTAATATTATTTATTTAATCTTGTCATTTTTGTCTTTAATTGACTTTATAAAATACTTGCTTCTTGCGCGCGGCTTTACCCGCCTAACTCCTGTTCCCGTGGGTGCTTCATTATTAACCCTTTAATGAGTAGTGGCAATATAGTTACCACCATATTTTGAACTTTATGTACTTGTTATAAAGATCAAAACCAATGAATAGAATACCCTATAGAAAGGCCGTATAGCCTTTGTCGTTAAATGGGCTATCTAAAACTGAAATTATTTTTCAAATCGGTCCAGTATTTCCTGAGATTAGCTCGTTGAAGCAAACAAACTCTTCAGCTTTATATATCTATAACTAGCGGCCCGCCCCGGCTTCGCACGGGTAGACTTTTATACCCTACCCCTGCCCTACCCTACCCCTGCCCTACCCTACCCCTGCCCTACCCTACCCCTACCCTAACCCTACCCTACTCCTACCCTACCCCTACCCTACCCCTACCCCTACCCTACCCCTACCCTACACCTACCCTACCCTACCCCTACCCTACCCCTACCCTACCCCTACCCTACCCCTACCCTACCCCTACCCTACCCCTACCCTACCCCTACCCTACCCTACCCCTACCATACCCCTACCCTACCCCTACCCTACCCCTACCCTACCCTACCCTACCCTACCCCTACCCAAAAGTATCCTATGTCCTTCTCCCAGGTCTTAGCTACCTCCCTACCAATTTTCAGCCAAATCGGTTCAGCCGTTCTTGAGTTATAAATAGTGTAACTAACACAACTTTCTTTTGTTTTTAAAATGTATTCTGCTATTCGGGACGGAAACAAATCCAACAAATCAAAAACCATGGCAATCGGTCCAGCCGTTCTCGAGTTATAAGTGTTGTAACAAACACGACTTTCTTTTATATATATAGATAGATAATCTATATATATAAAAATGAATCCCTATTTCCTTTGGTCACGGCATCACGCGTGAAGAGGTGGACCGATTTCTCTAATACTTTTTTGTTGAGTTTGTTTTTGTTAGGAGAAGGTTCTTATGCAAAAAAAAAGGAAATTGCGTGGAAAAGTAAAGAACATTTAAGATAGCTTAACCACCATAGTTCGTTTTCTAATTCTAATAACCTTAGCGTTTTTCAGAATATAAACTTTTTTTTGTTGTTTTGACATTGACAGAATGCGTGCTGCTCTTAGTGCACATCACGGTTAATTCAGAGCTATCACTTCGTATATTAAAAGTTTAATTTAATATACAGTTTTAGTTAAGACAGGACAACGTATGTCGGGTCAGCTAGATAGTATATGTATCTTCACGCTATATTCTTCTTCACAGGAGGTGTCAGAAGTGGCGGAAGCGTTGAAACACGCTCTGAAGTACTGCTTGCTGAGTCCCGGCCCCAGACAGTACCTGTACCAGTTCCGAGCAGCCATGATATACCACCGGCTCGGCTCGCTGTACCACTCGCAATATAGGTTAGTATATATACCCGTACGACCGACAACTTCCGTAGCGTAGCGGTAATTGGCTCGCTTTAAATCTCGGCGGTCGCCGGACAGGAAATCTTTGTGTAAATTCTTAGAATTCTTTCCGGGTCTGGTTGGTTGGCTGAGGGACTACCCTCCGTGCCTCGGAAAGCACGTTAAGACTTTGGTCCCGATTGTTATGACATCATCTTATATCAAGGAACGGGCAGCAGCGTTTTTCTTGTGTGGTACAACATAATACTGCGGTCACCAACCCGCCTGCCAAGCGTGGTTAGGGCAATACCCTCCCTCGGGAGAAGGCCCATGTTCAGCAGTGGACGTTATACGGACTGATGATGATGATGCTTAGAGGTTAAACTTCGCAGGTTCAAATCCTGTGAGTAGTATAATTTTTGGTTAGGCGTAAACTTGATGGTAGTTTTCAAAATAAATTAAAATACATAACTTATAGTTAGCATTATGAAATATATACTTATTTGTACTTGTTTTCTTACAGGATAACTCAGGAAGATGGTCCCAAACGTCGTACCCTACTGAACGCGACGCGAACGAACTACGAACAAGCGGCGAATATGTTCGCGAGCTTGGAGGACGGTGCTATGTTTTTGACGGTGCAAATGGAGCACGTAGCCGTGTTAGAAACACAGGCCGCTGGTGAGTTGTTTATTTATTTAAATAAATAAGGTGTAGGTCGCAATAATCTTTATTCAAGGTCACATAGTAAACTAATTTTGAACAGTCGCGAGCTTCTTCTTATACTAGAGCCATTACAAACGTGCGAACTGAATCATAAATCATTTTTATCAGACCTTTCGCTCACACGTATAGGCATATCGGAACTCTCGCTCGCACTCCTAGTGTTGTGTGTAACAATAAAAAAAGGGATTTCTCAATAGTCAATAGCAGGTAATGAAGGAAAGGTTAAGGAAATAATGCAAAATATTAAATAATCAACGACTGCGGCGTTCGAGCGGCATCCTTTTATCGATAACGAGTGGCGCGGCATTGTCACATTTCTATGACGTAATGATTTATGACTCAGTTCGCACGTTTGTGATGGCTCTGCTTTAGTTATTTATTTATTATTATTACATAATAGTGCTTAACCTTAGTGTAATATATAGGTCCACAAAACTGTTCTAAACAGTTTGTCTGTGGACTCAGGTGAGTCTTTTATGTTTTAAGTTGGGAATTTAATATTAGTTTATAATTTAGTTCTTGACGGCACGTAGCCGAGTTGGAAACACAGGCCGCTCTGGTGAGTGGAATACTAACAAGCAGCCTGTGTTTCTAACACGGTTGCCAACAAGTGTGGGCAAGGAGATAGTTTCAAGGTCAAGAGCGTGATGACCTTTATTTAAGGTCACAAATAGAAATTTCCTAACCTCTTTCACAGCTTTGAAGGTGGTTTTAACTTACTGACATAACAATATATAATAAATATTCATATGCATATTGCAAAATACATGTTTCTTTTCATTTTTATTGATTTGTATAACTTATTGTGTCGAACCTTAAAAAAATAAAACAAGTTAAATAAAAGCCAGTAAATACAACCTATTTCAATTCTCAATGTTTTCTTACAGTTTCACCAAATCTCAAGTTGAAATCACTCCAATCAGCGATACAACTGCTCCGTCAAAGCCACTCCGTAATGAAACTCCTCAAGCTAAAGGACCCCGATGAAAAAGAACCCCCGAAACCTGAAGATAATGAAGAGAAAACCATAAAAAATGAACATAGTCTCCTCTCACTATACGAAAACAGACTGCATTTTATATTAAAATGTGTAATTCAGTATTGTAGATCAAAATCTAATAAAGACTATGAGAAAATGACGGATTTGTACAAGAAGTTGTATTGTGCTAGTCTTAAGATAAAGAAAGATGATGATGTTAGGTTGTATGCTGGAAGTATTTGTGATGTGTTAGATGCTATGGATGAGATATCTAAGGAATTTGAACAGTGAAATGTTGTTAAAAATAAATTTTAAGCTGTATAAAAAAACTAACTGAAGTCATTTAAAAATAAAAAAAGGGATTTATTACTAAATAATGTTACAATTTTGCAATAAAAAAACTTTATTTAAAATCTGCGTTTTTATTTGTTTTTAAACCCTTGATGACTCAATATAGTTGATTATTTACAATTTTTTTATACTAAGAGCGGTTTCGCACTATGTCCGACCCGAATCCGATCCGAAACCGTGAAAATATTGGTCTAGAAATTTGGAAAGAAATCAGATGACGGAGATCGGATCTAGTATGTGTATGTATATATTTCCTTAGTAATGGAAACATAATTATTGTAGTATTTATATATTATGTTATAGATGATTTTTGTACAAATTTTACATACTTTTTCAGATGTTTCGCACTACGTCCGATCCGAATCCGATCTGGACCCGTGAAAATATGGTCCGTAGTAGCCGTAGAACTATTTCTATGCTATTTTACGCACTAGATCCGAGATCCGTCATCCGATTTCTTTCCAAATTTCTAGACCAATATTTTCACGGGTTCGGATCGGAAATAGTGCGAAACCGCTCTTAGTCAGTAAGGCTGTGTTCAAACCAAATTGACTGTCAGCCGCCGAAAGTGAGCGAACGTTACGCAGTTTATTGTATTTCCATACCAGACGCTATGGATGAGATATCTAACAGTTACTTAATTACTATTTTAAAATAAAACTTACTTACAAAACATTCTCTATTTTAAATTTATGTAGTATACATTTGAGGTAAATTGGCAAGGTTTCCCAGAATGCTAGCAGCATTGCCCCGTAGAATGGCAAAGCTTGGCATGGCATGGCATTCATATACTTAGATGATTTTACATTATTATTTATCTTTTTATTTATTCTAACCTTATACTAATATCACTGATACTGTTACGCCTTTTCTGTTTTCTTTTTGGATCTGTGAACAATAAAAAAACAATGATAACAATTAAGATAGGATGATAGAGGATGTCTATGTGTCGGCCCCGATTCACTGGGACCTATCTCGATTCTGACTCACTGAAATCAGTTTAGACTCACTGGAACTTTTTTTTTAAAAGTAATATTACTGGCATAGTTTTTTTTAGTCTATTAGTATTCTTGTTAACCCTTCGTGCTAAGCTAAAATGCTTGTGTTACGAGTGGGTTCACGTCGGTAGTGCAATGGGTGGGGTTCGAACCGGCGACCTCAAGACCACAGGTCCGACGCCCTAGCCATTGGGCTTCGGCCGCTTAAAACTTCAATAATACGCTTGACTTTCAGTCTTTCTAGGATGAGAGTAGGTATTGTAGCCGCGCAAAAACCACAAGATAACCAGTAGCGCCATCTAGCACCAGGCACCAGCACCAGCACAGGTTAGGTGGGATGCTCCCACCTAACCTGTATCGCGCAATACAAGTTGGCAAGCCCATTCGAACATATACCTACAAGTTCTGAATATCAACAAACGCGTTAGCGTACCACCGTTACAACATCTGCAGCTTTTTCTTTTTCCTTTCAAAAAAGATAATAAAACTACTGACCTTCCAGCCAGAATATCCTGTATTTCTTGGTAGCTCTTGCCCCTGGTCTCGGGCACCAGGAACATGGTGAAGAAGAAGGAAACCACGCAAACGCTGCCGAAGATCAAGAACGTGGGGCCCATGCCCAAGGCGTCAGCCACGTTACCGAAGAACCTGAGTAATAACATTATATTATGTAGCTGCTGTGCAGTTATCGTTATCGCCTTAGCTATCCTCGCTTCGGGGAGTTGGGAGCATGGCCCTTGCTATGATGCTATTCTACTATAAAGTTATTAGGATAGGATCTGGTCGTCCTCGCTAGGCGAGTCTCACGACGCGTTCTATGCTTCAGACCCGATCCCAGCTCGGGGTGGTTGATTATTTTAATTATATTTATAACACGCGACTATCCCATGCCAAAACAACCGCAGTATTGTGTTGTAATACACAGGGAAACGCTGCTGCCCATTCCCTGATGTTACGCTTGTTATAGATAATGAAGACACGGAAAGAAATATTAGAATTTACACAAAGATTCTTGTCCGGTGGGGATTGAACTCACCACCTCCTAAACTCAAAGGGAGGCTTATACTGCTACGACACGGAGGTTGTAAACAAAACATACCTCGTAATAAGGAACGCTAAACTCCAGCAGAAAGCACTGACGATGGGGGTAGAAATAGTTTTAATTTCGATTGCCATGAGCTCCGCCATGACGGCCCAGGGCAGTGGTCCCAAACCTATGCAGTATGCGCAGATAAAGATCATCAGCGCCACGAGTGGGAGGAATCCAATGCTGTCGGCCGCGGAACTGCCGCTGTCAGACAGCATGAAGTAGGTGCCTAGAAGACCCTACAAGAAGTGGAATGAGAGCATAAGTATACACGCAAGGATTATATTGTTAAAGTCAAAGTCAATAATTTGTTTTCATATAGACACAATTTAAAATAAATTTAACAACATTGCAACTCAACAAGACAAGAACTGGCAAGAAACTGAGAGGAATCCTTTTTTAAATAATCAATTTATCTTTATCAATATTGCTAAGCAGCAGTGTCATTCCAGAGCAAGTTACTCCCAAGTCGTTATGTTATTTACATAGTCTGATGTTTTATAATATGCTTTTTTACAAAGTTGATCTTAACAATAGCTTTAAATTTATAAACAGATATTTCTCTAATATTATTTGGGAGCTTCTAATAAAAACAAATACATTGCCCCATTGCTTATTAAAAAAATATATGTCAAAATGACCATGTGCAATATCCAAAATGTCCATATGACTGATAACTGACAATAAATTTTGGCGATTGGATGTTTTGACCAATAATATAGGTTTTTACAATTGGCCGTGCCAGCATCGCGGCACCGGCGAGATACATCTTGTATTGTAAACATTCATAGACTTCAATAACCGCTTACCATTAATATATTTTTTTTTATTTAAAACTACTGCTCAATGTTGTTCAGTGGCGGACTTAATGCCAAAGGCATTTTCTACCAGTCAACCATTGGGTGATGCAGAGAAAAACATGGTAGGTGCACTTTCTATGGGGGCGCTAATATGCTTGTTTCCTAAACATATAATAAAATTTGAGTTATAATATAAGTTATAAGTAAACAATCAGATATGGACGTACATGACCGATAGCAGTTCCACACGAAGAGATGAGTAGAAGCATCTTACTTCCCAGCCTGTCCACCGCTAAAGGAGCGACGCATGACGCGATCAACTGCAATCATTAAAAGTGCATAAAAAACGTCTTATAGCTTCCTGCATGGTTTCACCCGCGTTACTCCTGCTATCGTAGGAGTAACTTCATCGTTAAATGTAGTTGTTACTCCTGTTACTCCTGGATAACCAGTATTTTCTGCGAATAGCCCGTTCAAGCAAACAAATAAACGGTTCAACTTTGTTATAAGTATAGATTATACACTACTACATATTATGTCGTCGTGAATTCGCAGTTGTAGAATTCAAAATAGACTGACGGAAAACTGACTAAATTTATTCTCTGACTGAAGGAAATGAAAATAACATGGCGACAAAAAATGTTGGCGGCTCGCATTTTGCTGTAATACCTTAAATTATCACATAGGCCTTTTAGCAGAAACGTTATAAATGGGCTCACTCTTCACGTCAGATCCAGGTCCAGGACCACTTATATTAGGTCCATGTTTTGCCATATTGGCCGCGGGTGCCGTCGGGGCGCCGGATTGCTTATGCATACCCGGTCCCCGCCAACGGCGGATCGAAGGAGTGTACGGGGAGTTTTAGTGGTGTAGGGTCCTCTCCTCGTGGTATGAGTTAGCATACCACGCTATGGAGAGGGCGAGTCACACATATCGTAGGGAAGGCGTAAATGAATTTCGCCCCGGAAAAAAAAAACAAAAAGGTCCATGATATATTATAAACTAGCTACCGTTCCCATAGAAACTTCACGCGTAAGATTATCACGTTAACGCAACATACAAATTCTTCAGTTAATTATTATATTAGTATACAACGATATGGTAAAAATATGAAGATTAAATTAAATTATACCTGAAAACCAACAACAATGATGGTGGAAATGGCCGGATCCAAACCAGCTCCAGCAGCGCTGAAGATGGTGGTCATGTAGAAGAAAACAGCGTTGACACCACTGAACTGCTGGAAGAACACCAGCGCGCAAGAGATGTAGAACGCCTTGAAGTTACTGCCGCGGAAGATGTCCAAGAGCTGGAGAAGGAATTTGGTGCTTTATTTAAATATTTTCAAGTTAGGTACATACTTATTATAGTTGGGCCGGATTGCTTCGTGCGTACCCGGCCCCCGCCAACGACGGATCGAAGGAGTGTTCGGGGGGTTTTAATGGCTACACCATTAAAACCCCCCGAACACTCCACGAACGGTCCTCTCCTCGTGGTATCAGTAGGTAAGCATACCACCGCTATGGAGAGGGCGAGTCCCACATATCACGCCGCCAGAACCCCTGCCTTAAAAAAATTTCGCGGACAGAGGAGTATGAAATTTCGCCTACTTATAATTTACTAGCTGCGTCCAGCGGTTTTACCTGCGTTACTCTGCTCCACTGGGTACGAATGTGATGAGTTGTAACCTATATGTTAATCTAGCGTATAACCTATCCCGGTGAAAATTTTCAGCCACTTCCGTCCAGTAGTTTTGGCTTGAAAGAGTAACAAACATCCATCCATCCATACTTACAAACTTTCGCGTTTATAATATAAGTAGGATATAGAGAAGGAGTGTAGATTTTTTTTTATTATTATTATGTTCGAAACACACCATTTGTAAGTATGAAGTGTAAATTGAAATAATTTTAGCACCAATTATGGTGGAAATCTTTGACTTACGGTGGCAGTTTTCGCGTTCTCCTTAGAGGATTTAACATCAGCGAGCAAAGCGTCCAGCTCCTCTTGTACTCCTGCGCGGGAACGTCCACGGATCGTTGACAGGCACTCACCAGCAGAGTCTACATCACCTGGAAAAGTATCGCTTTTTGAATATGGGCTTTTATGTGAACGTAAAATGCAAAGGTGGATTAGCTTATAAGACAAACTAGGCACGTGCCTACATGTAGTAACACCAACTACAGTGATCAAATTTTTACTATTTAGTACCAGTTATTTATTAAATAGGGGCGCCTATATTTTTTTTCGTACGGACCTATTTATATTTATTCAGGAGTCTTTTGCTACTTTACCAGACGTAAAGGCGAACAGAGCTCCAGCCTCAATAAAGCCAGAGGGTCTCGTGACGTCACTCGTAGGCAAAAATCACATCAATTTTTTTAATGATTTGATAAATAAAAAAGATGTAGCCAATATTTTTTTGTAATCTAACTGATGGACCAAATAATAGATTTTTTTAGTCTTCATCCCTATTTTCCCAGGCGGGAATTGAACAGAAACCCGAAGCGGCCGTAGCCCAATAGCTAGGGCGTCGGACTTGTGATCTTGTGGTTACCGGTTCGATCCCATCCCATTG
The DNA here is from genome assembly GCA_947037095.2 of Nycteola revayana. Lineage (NCBI taxonomy): Eukaryota > Metazoa > Arthropoda > Insecta > Lepidoptera > Nolidae > Nycteola > Nycteola revayana. The sequence continues at coordinate 12,307,468 of OX344851.2, read as the reverse complement.
CACTCCCGACGTGAACTTACTCGTAGCACAAGCATTTTAGCTAAGCACAAGGGGTTTACAAGAATACTTGTAGACTGCAAAACTCTGCTAGTAATCTTTATAAAAAAGAGAAAAAAGAGAATACCACTCACCTACTTATTTTTTTGACATACCTTTACTCAAGTGATAGATTGGGGTTTCAGGCATGAAGTAGGAGGCCATAGCGAACACAGCGGTCACCACCGTACCCACAATGGAGACGACCTCGTACGATACCCAGGGTCCCACGCTGTACACCAACGCCAGACCACATGTGTTGAAGAACTGCGTTACTGACCCTAGGGAGCCTCGGGCATCGATCTGTCAAGTAATAAAAATATCAGTACATCATATCAGCTCGTATAACGTCCACTGCTGGAGAAAGGCCAGGAGGCCTTTCTTAAATGAGAAATACCCTCCCTCGGGAGGGGATATTTGCCATAGTCACCACGCTTGGCAAGCAGGTTGGTGACTGCAGTATTATTTTGTAACACACAAGGAAACGCTGCTGCCCATTCCCTGATATACGATTGTTACAGATGATGTTGTAACAATCGGAACCAACGGCGCAACGTGCTTTCCGAGGCACGGAGGGTCCTGAGGGACTAACCGCAAACTACCAGACCCGGAAAGAAATCTTAAGCGGGCAAGTGGCCCTTCGAACATATTGAAAACATCGTTATGGCAGGCTTCAAAGTTTGGAGACACCTGCCTTAACCAATTAGGCTACGGTGAAACCCCGACCGGTCGTCGAAATTTATCAATCTCTTTATAAACACGTCTCTAAGGGGACATTAGTGCCATCTATTAGTAATGTTCCGCATTACTTTGTCAATAGTATCGAATAGAATTTTATTAATCTCAATTTTGAAATAGTAAATGGAAAACGTTTCCGTAAAGTATTCAAAAATGTAAAGATCATTGTAACACCATTTCTTATGGGTCAACTAGCCTATTAGTTTAGATCAGCCCGGCTAGCATGGGCAGCGCGACTCGAGTCTACTCTACGGAGGCCAACCAATCACATTGCAGAAACGCACTGTCACGTGACACTTTCTGCAATGTAATTGGTCGGCCTCCGTAGAGTAGACACGAGTCGCGCTGCCTATGCTAGCCGGGCTGGGATCTCCAAACTTGGCCATAACGATTTTTTCAGAGGTCTAAAAAAATGGCGATGTAAAATCAGCGAAAAAAAAAAAAACACCTCAATTTGTTGCTTTTTTGTTGCTAATTAGTTGCCAGAAAATTAATTTTGTTGCTTCAACCGATCGAAAAAAATCGGCAATAACGCTAACTTTTCAATAAGATAGCGTGGAAATCACTGGATGTGGGCTGATCGATCAAGCGAATAGTGGACAATTTGTTGCTAATTTGTTGCTGAAAGATGGTAGGGAGAAATAAATTTAAAAAAATAAAAATAAGTTTTGTTTCAATTATGCCAAAATAAATAATGTCCACGCTAGCTTAACTAACGATTTTTCCGTAAAAAAACGATTGCAAAAATTTGTTGCTGCTCATACTGCAGCTTGTTTCAGCATAAAGAGTCAGCAACAAAATAAAAACCGGAAGTAAAGAGAAGTAGGAGATCGGTATACCAAAAAAATGGGCCACGCTAGCTTAACTAACGATTTTTCCGTAAAAAAACTATTGTAAAAATTTGTTACTGCTCATGCTGCAGCTTGTTTTAGCATAAAGAGTCAGCAACAAAATAAAAACCGGAAGTCAAGAGAAGTTGGAGATCGGTATACAAATAAACCGGCCACGCTAGCTTAACTAACGATTTTTCCGTAAAAAAACGATTGCAAAAATTTGTAGCTGCTCATACTGCAGCTTGTTTTAGCATAAATAGTCAGCAACAAAATAAAAACCGGAAGTCAAGAGAAGTTGGAGATCGGTATACAAAAAAAACCGGCCACGCTAGCTTAACTAACGATTTTTCCGTAAAAAAACTATTGTAAAAATTTGTTGCTGCTCATGCTGCAGCTTGTTTTAGCATAAAGAGTCAGCAACAAAATAAAAACCGGAAGTCAAGAGAAGTTGGAGATCGGTATACAAATAAACCGGCCACGCTAGCTTAACTAACGATTTTTCCGTAAAAAAACGATTGCAAAAATTTGTTGCTGCTCATACTGCAGCTTGTTTTAGCATAAATAGTCAGCAACAAAATAAAAACCGGAAGTCAAGAGAAGTTGGAGATCGGTATACAAAAAAAACCGGCCACGCTAGCTTAACTAACGATTTTTCCGTTAAACTCCAACTTCTCTTGACTACCGGTTTTTATTTTGTTGCTGACTCTTTATGCTAAAATAAGCTGCAGTATGAGCAGCAACAAATTTTTGCAATCGTTTTTTTACGGAAAAATCGTTAGTTAAGCTAGCGTGGCCGGTTTTTTTTGTATACCGATCTCCAACTTCTCTTGACTTCCGGTTTTTATTTTGTTGCTGACTCTTTATGCTGAAACAAGCTGCAGTATGAGCAGCAACAAATTTTTGTAATCGTTTTTTTACGGAAAAATCGTTAGTTAAGCTAGCGTGGTCGGTTTTTTTTGTATACCGATCTCCAACTAATCTTGACTTCCGGTTCTTATTTTGTTGCTGACTCTTTATGCTAAAACAAGCTGCAGTATGAGCAGCAACAAATTTTTTTCAATCGTTTTTTTACGGAAAAATCGTTAGTTAAGCTAGCGTGGACATTATTTATTTTGGCATAATTGAAAAAAAAACTATTTTTATTTTTTTTTATTTATTTCTCCCTACCATCTTTCAGCAACAAATTAGCAACAAATTGACCACTATTCGCTTGATCGATCAGCCCACATCCAGTGATTTCCACGCTATCTTATTGAAAAGTTAGCGTTATTGCCGATTTTTTTCGATCGGTTGAAGCAACAAAATTAATTTTCTGGCAACTAATTAGCAACAAAAAAGCAACAAATTGGGGTGTTTTTTTTTTTTCGCTGATTTTACATCGCCCTTTTTTTTAGACCATTTTTCAGTATGTTCGAAGGGCCAAAACAGTTTTAATTTTTTTATCCTTAGCTATGCTCTTATTTCTAGACTAGTCGCAAAGTGTGCGACCAAGTAATAATTATCATTTTGTGTTTTCTTTTTCAACTTATCACAACAATTAGACGTTGGGTGTCGCGGGCCAGATTGATGACACTTGTCGGCCCTGCACATTACACCATCAATCTGGAACGAGATCAATGATCTTAATCCAGATTGACTGTGTAATGTGTGTGATTGACGGATCGCGACATCGGATCACAAATTATCTAAATTTTGTGAAATCCATGATCTCGATCGTAATCGATATCGTAACGATCGATGATATTTATCGTAATCCAGATTGAGCGTCTAATGTGCAACATATAATTCGTATAATAATATACTATTAAAATTACTAGTGGTAATAAAAGAATAAAAAAATATGATTAAAATTAATTACTACACAGGCTTTTTTTGTTCAGATCCATTTTGCAATTCGTCATCATCAGCCCGTATAACGTCCACTGCTGAACATGGTCCTCCTGTAGCTGTCGCGGGCCGGATTGTTGGCACTGGCGGGCCTGATTTGGCCCGTGGGCCGTAGTTTGGAGACGTCTGGTTTTAGATTCTAAGTGCCAGTTTTCAAACCCGGGTAGGTAAATACGGTACATACCCGGGCTTCAAAACTGGCCACATGGCTTCGTCTGTTTTAATATAACATCATTAGATTATATGTAATAGTATGTTACCGTGGCGATTTCTGTACAGTAGATAGGGACCACGGTAAAAGCCATTGACACACTGACACCCCACAAGATTCTGCCAATGTACAGCATGGTGAGGTTTCCAGCTATGGCTATGAGGATCCAGCCCATGAACAGGGGCACCGCTATGAACAGGATACCCCATTTACGACCGAACTTTGATATGATGAAACCACCAATGAAAGGACCTGGTGGAGAAGAATACATTTAAATTAAAAAACGGAATGTTGCCTGTCACCAGGCTGTATCTCAAGAACCACGATAGTAAGACAGTTGAAATTTTTACGTTGAAGTATTTCTGTTGCCGCTTTAACAACAAATACTAAAAACAAAATACAATAAATATTTAGGAGAACTGCCTACATTTAAAAATGGTACGGACCCTTCGTGCGCGAGTCCGACTCACACTTGGCCGTTTTTTATTTCACCTAGCAACAAATATACGGGTTTCAGAATTTTTACTTACCTAGACGAGACCTAGCTTGAAAAGTTCATGATTCTATGTAAATGGGAAGTACCCTACCGGTTTTGCTTTTAAAAACAGACAGACGACGGGCTATGGTGTGATTCTAAAATGTTAAACGGAACGGAAGAAGGGAATGTTGAGATGGTTTGGTCACGTGGAAAGAATGACAAAACAGGTATACATGGCAAGTGTAAGTGGCACAGTCGGAAGGGGAAGACTCGACGAACGCTCTGTGACGTCAAATCGGAGACATCCTCGCAAAAGGTCAAATAAGATCCACCCTAAACCGACGTGCTTGTATGAAGAATGTTATGAGTGTGAAAGAAGCAAAAGATGTGTGTAGGGATCGTAGCAAGTGGAGGTCCATTGTCTCTGCCTACCCCGCTGGGAAACAGGCGTGAGCTTATGTATGTATGTATGTAAACGGAACGGATCGGAACGAACTCTTAAGGCTACGCACTACTACACACATGCCGGCGCACATACGTCGATTTGGCCGATTTAGGCGGCCATAATTGAATTTTCAAAGTATTCCCGATAAGAAAACCAGTTATTACCTAGCCTAGCAGACAGTTCCAGGAATAATACCCTACCCCTCCCACCCATTGTATTGCGACCGATAGCGTGTACAGGTAGTCGGAAGTGGAGCGTTGCTAGTGGTGTACGTTTCTAATCTCGGTGCTCGCAGTGTAAACAGTATTTTAGAAGCTAATATTTTAATGTTAGAATTAATTATTGAATAAAATAAAAATGGATTCTAGTACTTCAGGTAAGCACCTAACCATCTTTTATATACTTTTCCAAAATTAGTTCCAATTTAATATATATATAGATCTTTGAAAATAGTCTTGTTATCGTATATTTTTTTGAGTAATTTTATTTTTTAAAGGTAATTTTATTATGTATCCCTGTCCGTCCCGATCATAATTTTATTACCATTAAATAAAACTTGACTCTTCAACTAGTATCCTCCAAAAAATTGGCCTCCGATTAGCACAGACTGTCAAAATAATCCCACTTTTACAAATTTCGGGCAATGAAAAAAAATAATTTGTTATTTTAATATTTTTTTTACATTGACTTTTATTTAATTTAGGCTCATCAGACACATCGGGTGTTACAGTTGTGACACGTAGACATCTGTTTGAGCAGTTGTGTGAGCAAAATCTTCCGTCGGTAAATGAGAAACTTGAAGCTTTAGAAAATAATCTCCTTTCGAGTTATGGGGACACAGAAGAGAATGAAAAGCTTTTGAAGCATAGATTCTCATATTTCAAAACCAACGTAAAACAAAGATGGTCAAAAGCGCACAATAAAAAGGAGACGTTTTTGAAAAATAACGATTCATGGTTAGACGGTACTTTTGAAATACCAATAACGACGCAAAATCACCCAGGACGACCACCTAAATCATTTGGAGAAGCGAGCGAAAGAAGTGAGAGGAGGAAGACTGAAGAAGTTCGTTCTAACATAGAAGAAGATGTAATAATCCATGCCGCACAAGTGATTTTGCAAAAAGGTGGAAAAAGAAATGCGTCAAAAGTCCACTCACTACTCACACATTACTCTGCAGATAATTTGCAAATGGGGTTGTGATGGTTCGCAACAAGCACGGTTTAAGCAGAGATTTAGTAACGATGAAGAATCTGACGCAAATATATTTATAAGTTCTTTTGTGCCTTTAAAAATTGTTTGTGGAAAGGAAAAGAAAAAACTTATTTGGCAAAACCCCACGCCGTCTTCATCATAAAAAATGCCCTTCTGCCCATAGGACAACTTTCTGAAGAGGCAGCTGAAGCCCGAAATAAACATTTTCGGTCTTACCGCCAGAACCACGCCAGGAAATTTTCTAGGGAAGAATGCAATGCGGATATATATAATAGATTGCTATTAAGCTCAGATCCGCTAATGAGCAGTATAAAAAGGCTAAAAAAACCATCGGTGAAGTCGTTTTCTCCAGAGACAATAGCTCTTTTAATATCTGCTCAGCCAAATGACGATGACGAAGAATGATGTTTTTTTTTTACATAAATATATGTGTTATAATTTTATGTAATATGTATTTTTATTTTGTATCTACTACCAAACCTTATTAGACCATAAAATAATATTGGCCGCCTAAATCGGCCAAATCGACCTATGTGCGGCGGCAATGCTGCCGGGTATATGCAGAGCGGCTATGCCGCCGGCAATACAAGCCACGTATTTGTATGTGTATCCATGCCGGCGGCTCCTTTGTGTGGCAAAGCCGGCGGCTTGCCCGGCGGCCCTGACGCCGGCACTGTGTGTCTGCCTTTAGGCGACGTCTGTGGGTTATAGACGTACCAAAACCCCGAAATTGACGTATCCCGTATAATACAGGTTTTCATTATCTTTTCATGATAATTATGAACATCAGAAAAAACAAACAGACATCGCTTCATCCGTTCGGATGCTACGATGCCACAGACAGACACACACAGACACGTCAAACTTATAACAACCCATTGTTTTTGTGTCAGGGGTTAAAAAGAACCAACCAAAACCATAACGGTGATCCAAAAGTTATAATGTGCTTCCATACCAGTGCGGCCACGGCCAAAATGAAGAAATTCCAATGAAATATGTATATTTTGACGGGGACGTGTCTGCGTGTGTGTGTCTGTCTGTGGCATCGAAGCTCCCGAACAGATTATATTTAGGTCTTACTATAGATAGACATTTTAACTGGAAACCACATGTATCGGTAGTTTGTAACAAGCTTAGATCAGTGTTAGGGAAGTTCTATCAATTAAAAGGAATATTAAATAAACATACTTTGCTTGCTGTAGGTATATTATGCGTTAGTAGACTCTATAGTTAGTTATGGATTAATCATTTACGGAAAAACATTTATAACCTACTTAAACGAAATAAAAAACCTACAGAAAAGATTGATAAAGTTATGAACTTTATCAATGTTTTTATTTACGGAAAAACATTTATAACCTACTTAAACGAAATAAAAAACCTACAGAATAGATTGATAAAGTTATGAACTTTATCAATGTTTTTTTTACGGAAAAACATTTATAACCTACTTAAACGAAATAAAAAACCTACAGAAAAGATTGATAAAGTTCATAGTTAGTAATAAAGTAAAAAAAGATTGTAATAAAGACTATGACCAATTATTCTCAATTTGTAAAATTTTGCCTATAGATAAAAAAGTAAACTATTTGTTAGGACTAGAGCATTACTATAGTGAGAATTACAAAGTAATTGTAAACCATACTAACAATACTAGAAGTGTACCTAACAGATAAGAAATAAATTCAGCCAAAGATGTCTAATTATTACGGGAAAAGAACTTCTAAGTTCCTATTTAATACCAAATATATTTAATAAGATAAATATGCTACGAGAACTACCTAAAATCACTGTAAGTCGATTGAAGATAAAATTGAAACACATATTACTCAGTGAGAGGGGGGTAGCGTCGGGGAGCTGAAGGCGAGGTGTCGGTGACGGTGCGTGCCCAGTACCTCTTGTCTTAGCGGGAGTGGGCACGCACGGTCACCTTGAACCTCTATCGTCGTCCGCTCCCCGGTGTTAGCTCATAATATATACAAAAATATTATGTAACAAAAAAAAAACATACCTTCGTATAAAAAAATATATAAACCTTATATTAACATAAAATATTATAATATTTAAATTAGTAGTAAGTTGATGTACAAAGTAATGAGCGCGTATCCCGTCATTAAACGTAACAGTTTGGCGGGAAGATGATATTATGTATAATACCATTGTATTTTTTTGTAACTTGTGTTTCCAAATAAAAAAAAAAAAGATAAATTGATTTAGATTTTATTTTTTTAGTTTGAAAGGTGAATTAGTCGGCAGTGTTCTTAGCTATGTTTGATGAAAATCTGTCCAAGATGGCCGCCGCCACAAAATGGGGGAATCTATATGTTTTAACAACTCCTTGAATATGGATATAATAGTAGAATAATGAACTCTATATTGAAAGGTGAATATAACACTAAACCACCTATAACTATTATCATTATTATTGCAATAAAACACTGTTATTGCAAAGCAAACCTAATCAATAAGCCGCTTGTAATAACTCACCGAAAATTGTTCCAATATTTAGCAAGGAGCTGACCCAAGCAATCTGGTTGGCGTTTGGTATTTCAGGCAGAGGCGTCTCGCCAGCCTCCAGCTTCAGATTAATGGGGGCCGTCCATCCCTGGGAGTAACCGATGGCGGCGCAAGCGAGGTTCGCTGAAATTAGAAAAATTACTACATTATCACCGTCAATCATTATCGTCAACATTAAAATTAATGCATGTAAGAATCACGATCGACCGTATACCGTATAGTGTGGACAGGGCCGTCTTTTACCTATTAGAGGCCCTGGGCACATTAGGATATTGGGGCCCCTATGACCCTATGACCATAGTAAATTAGAATATTATTTTACAAAGAGCGTAGGTATGAAAAGTTTCACGGCAGTGCCGGATTAAGCCAGCGCGGAGCCTGTAGCAAGTGACTCACGAGTCGCTCAACGAACCTTTTTTTATTTTAAGGCTTGTACCCTATTATTGATTGTGAAGCACCTCGGGGGCCCCGACTGCTACTCTTGCATATGGCTAATCCGGCACTGCTTTACGGTGACATTAGATACATTATATAACATAACGTAATCTACACTAAGCATCTACGATTAGTCCTTAGAGTGGCTATCGGTTATCGTTTGGAGTAGGGACTAGGGGGCCCTAAACCATCGTGGGGCCCTGGGCACGTGCCCAATGGGAAAGAGGGGCCTGAGTGTGGATCCAGCCTTAAGAATGCGCATCGCTCTGCCTGCAAACGAATAAATGAGGATGAGATTTTCAATTTTTCTACGGGAAATGACCAATCATATACGTAGTAGGTATCAAGTAGAATCTAGGGTTATAAAATCAGAAGGGGCCGGATTGCTTATGCGTACTCGGCCAACGGCGGATTGAAGGAGTGTCCGGGGGGGTTTAGTAGTGAAGGGTCCTCTCCTCGTGCTATGAGTTTAGCATACCACGCTATGGAGAGGGCGAGCCCCACATATCCTTCCGCCAGCGCGCGGATATGCTGCGTCCACTGTTGAACATGGGCCTCCTTCCGAGCTGCATAGTTGCCATAGTCACCACGCTTGGCATGCGGGTTGACCGCAGTATTATGTTGTACCAGACAAGGAAATGCTGCTGCCCGTTCCTAGATATACGTTCCTAAATACCGCTACGCTACGGAGGTAGGTACCTCCGTAGCGTAGCGGTATTTGGCTCGACAGAAAATCTTTGTGTTAATTCTATGATTTCTTTCCGGGTCTGGTTGGTTGAGGGACTACCCTTCGTGCCTCGTAAAGCATGTTAAGCCGTTGGTCCCGATTGTTATAACATCATCTATAATAATCGTATATCAAGGAACGGGCAGCAGCGTTTCCTTGTGTGGTACAACATAATACTGCGGTCAACCCGCCGGCCAAGCGTGGTGACTATGGCAACTACCCTGTCGCGTGAGGAGGCCCATGTTCAGCACTGGACGTTATACGGGCTGATGATGATGTAGGGTAAGGACGGGTAATGCCGATCAGGTGACAATGCCGGTCACCATATTATCTTCCGAACAACAGTGTTTACGCACACGCACACACGCATAGATGGTGCCGCTAGTGTTCCCAAGGACAACGCACCACCCCCCGCGCAGTTCCGATAAAGCGTTTTTGAGGACCTCACATCAGTGTATTTCATGCCTATGTTTTGTAATTATTTAACCGCACAATTAAGGAGGTAAGTGTTATTATTTTTGTGTTTCTTCCTTTATCAGTAATTATTTTAGTTACTCAGTTATGTAGCTACACATATAATGAGAGATTTTAATAACTTTGCGACAAGTAAGTATTTAAAAAATAATTGCTAACGAAAAAATTGTAAAAGTGGCTAATGCCGGTCAAGCTGACCGGTATTATCCGCAGCTTAATTGTTGCCTTTTTTCTTTTTTATAATTTTATTTTTCTTTGTAGGATGTCGGGAACTCGGAGAAGAAACCAAGGATTGAAAGTAAAATGGAATCAAAATGATTTAACTATAGCAATCAAACTTGTTTAAGATGAAACTGCAATTAAAGAGGCGGCTCGAAGTTGTGAACAAACAAGAGTGCAATATCTTGATGCTAAGTGAATTAGGAATGAAGATTACCCAAAACAACATAGCTTCCCTTTTGCACTCAACATGAGCCCAACCCCAACACTGGACCAGAGCCCAACCTAGCATGGGTGTTGATTCTCCCGAAGGCTACAGTTGTGAGTTGTACTGCTAAATGTTAGACCGGTATTACCAACCTGTCGACCGGAATTAACCGCCATAGCCGGCAATACCGGTCAAAACCGTTTTTTTTAATAAGTTAATTGTGCTAAAGTTTTATTTATTATTGATCTCAAAGGTTGTGATTATGTTAGAATAATGCCTAAAGTTTATGATTCATGTCCGATTATTCAATAAAAGTTGATTTTTCACCGATTAAAAGTTGATTTTCCTTAGGTTCAGTGGTGAACTTACACATTCGCCGCCAGTAGGCTATTCAAATTTTGCCGCCTTATCTATTGAACTACTGAAAATTTCACTATTGAGCATTATAGAAGTTAAGATTTTTTTTGCTGTAAGAAAAAAATGTTTAGCCAAATTTGCCGCCCCCTAAATTCTGCCGCCCTAGGCTCTAGCCTACTTAGCCTGCTGGTGAATCCGCCACTGCTTAGGTGACCGGCATTACCCATCCTTACCCTACTGATCTTTTTATTACGTGACAGATCGATGCCCGAGGCTCCCTAGGGGCAGTGTCGCAGTTGTTCAACACATTTGGGAGGAGAGGAGGCCCATGTTCAGCAGTGGACGTTATACGGGCTGACGATGATGATGATGATCTCTACAGTGTTGAAGTTATTTTTATCAAATCATAGATACTAATATCGTTATGTGATATGTTGACCTCCGGGCACATTGTTTTATAGGAGAAGAGAATTTATTTTATTAAGTAATTTATTTTCATTGGATTTTATATTTGTTTATCATAAATATGATTAAATATTATCATGAATTCCATATTTTTTTATGGTATTATCATTGATATATTGATTTATACTAGCGGCCTGTCCCGGCTTCGCGCGTGTGGACATTTTATTTTTAACTTTTTGGGATAAACATATATTTATTGGCTCAAACTGACCATAGCCGTAGCTCAATGGCTAGGGCGTCGGACTTGTGATCTTGAGGTCGCCGGTTCGTACCCCATCCATTGCACTACCGACGTGAACCCACTCGTATCACAAGCATTTTAGCTTAACACGAGGGGTTAACAAGAATACTAGAAGACTGCAAAACTGCTACTAGTAATCCATAAAAAAAAAACTTGAGTATCTTGAAGCCACGTTCCAAACCGAAATCACAAATCTTCTTAATAATATTTTGTTTAAACTCATAATATCTTTTGAATTCAATGGCCGATTTTGATATTTCAAAAAGTCGTAATCTACAGGTACTGAAACAGTGTTAAATAACAATTAATTTATTTGGATAAAGGTTAATACGAATACATGAATAGCGTGGTCTTTTAGACATGGACTGGTTAAAGTTAATGGTTCTTTAAAAAAAAAAAAAAAAAACTAATGAAGTTAGACAAATGTTGGACGAAGATTTTTATAGGTATAAATAATATGTTCTTTAATATTGTAGGTATTTTTTTTGCCATTTAGGTATAGTTTCCGCAGTGCAAAACTTTATTGCCACTGTTTTGTTCCGTGGGGGTAATTTGTATTAACAACACAGACGATATAATATAATCCGATTAGTATTTAATTATATTAAAATGCTGATAATCTTTATCTGGCGATCTACACCTACGTTTACTAGTTACGTAACCCAATTTTCAAGGACATGATTAAACATTTTATAACAGTTCAATATTGTTTACATGCTTCCTGGCGCGGTTATATTATTATTATTTACAAACGTTGTTATCTCTTTTTCTTAGCGGTTTAATTTTTAAAAACCAATACCACAACAATCTCTAAGCTTCAGGTCTCTACAATCAAAATCCAAAATAGAAATTTAAACATTTCACGTTTTCCGAATTTAATTATAACTCTCCTCAGAAAGACTTGGATTTAGACTGGATCTCAGCCCGCGCTGGTTTAGGTTTCTAATTTCTCAAACCACGCGATTTATCAGATGCGTACGCGTCTGTTCAGCTGAACGCATGCGCACGCATCCCCTACAAAACTGGCGTTTTCTATGGACGTAAGCTGAATTGAGCTGAATAAGTGTATTTAGTCCCTTATTATTATTATTTTGTGTATACTTGAAAGTATATATTATGCAATTTTCATCAGTGGTGTTTTTGCATACACTGCATTGTATCCACTGCTCCCCTGGTCGCGAGATAGAACCACTTTTTAAGCTGGATACACCATATTGCGTGCACCCGAGTGTTAAGACTCACTATCTATAATAAGCGTATACCTGGGAAGGGCAGCAGCGTTTCCCTTTGTATTACTGCGGTCACCAACCCGCCTGGTGCGTGGTACCTGCGAGGTGACTATGGCAAAAACCCACCCTCGGGATGAGGCCCATATTCAACGGTGGACGTTGTACGGGTTAATGATGATAATGATAATGATAAAAGAAACATACCGGTCCACGCGAAGACATATTGTCGCCAGAGCTGTCCTTTCTCCATCGTAAACGTTAACCACGCACAGCTGATAACCCATAGACTACAAGACCAACCCGGCTCCAAAAAATGATAGGATATCTTTAAGATTATAAAGATTATCCAAATAATGTTTTATATTATTATTGTTGTTTTCAATTTTATAGTTATTTAATGACGTCAGTGTGATAATTGATATGATAATACATATATACATACAGCCATTCTCAAAGTGTGTTCCGTTGGGGCTCCAAGAACTCTCTGTTTGGGTCCTATTATGAAACCACTTCCAGTCGGTCGGAGGGTGATTTTTTGTTATCGTCAGAACCCCTGGACCAAGTGTGATATTTTATGTTTGGAAACTATCTAATTTCAGTACCTTTTTGATACTATTTGGTACCTTAATTAATTTATTTAGTACCTCTATGAATAGTGAAAAAACATGAAAAGAAAGTGGCCAGACATTCTGACGTCAGGTTGTCTGGACCACATTTTTTTTAAATAGTTAGGTACAGTATAACTTTATCATTTCTTTGTAAATATTTAGTACCTTTTTAGTACCTTTACATACTTTTTTCACAAAACTTTAATCGTTCCAGAAAAAAAATTACAGAGGTATGAAAATTTTATAGGAACAAAATTTATTTGCAGCATACATAATATACTACTGGTAGAACTGGATGAAGATAACTCAGGGTGGGGATCGTTGGTGAGTTTTGGGAGAGGCCTATGTCCAACTATGAACACTGTACAGGATGATGATCATATTTAAATTATGCAGTTTGGAATATACAGGGTGTTAGTGTAAACACCGTTATCCTTGAAACTAGTAGTTTGGTTTCACATATAGAATGCAAATTCAATGAAAAACATTTTTTTTATACATTCGCCTCCGCCGCCGCCCACATGCTCTGTAGTGTGTAGTGATTATGTCGTACACAAACGTACAGTGGACCGATATGGCTCGGGCATATGCCGCGGCTGGTGATAACCTGAACGAGGCTCGAAGAATGTACGCAGAGTTATTCCCTGGACAACCTGTGCCAAACCGAGAAACGATGGTGGCGGCTACTCCAACGTTACGTACCTACACGAGTTTAGGTTAGTTCACCGTGCCGGCAAAAATGTGATTAACTTTTAAATACGCCTAAAATACCTACCCAGTCGTTTGTTTTTTTTCTTTGTTGTTAAATCTAACTTACATTTGGACTCGTCACGCAACACAAGGTAGGTATTTTTGCCTGTCCAGCCAGGAAAAGTATGAAGGGAAAGTTACATCACAGGTTATGTGTAATATTGTGTTTTTATTGAAATGTAGGTAGTTAAAACTTATGTAGGTAGTTAAAACGGACGGCCAGTGCAGCAGGTCAGCGCCCTTTGCAGTGATTATGTAACTCGGGTGCATAGTATCCATGAATTTACGGACGGTGTCGGACAGATTTTTTTTTTAAATTTTGTATAAAAAGAACGTTTTTTTTTTCATTGAATTTGCGTTCTGTAATTGAAACCAAACCACTGTTTTCAACGATAACGGTGTTTACACTAACACCCTGTATATTCCAAACTGCATAATTTAAATATGATCATCATTCTGTACAGTGTTCATAGTTGGACATAGGCCTCTCCCAAAACTAACCAACGAACCCCACCCTGAGTTATCTTCATCCAGTTCTACCAGTTGTATATTATGTATGCTGCAAATAAATTTTGTTCCTATAAAATTTTCATACCTCTGTAATTTTTTTTCTGGAACGATTAAAGTTTTGTGAAAAAAGTATGTAAAGGTACTAAAAAGGTACTAAATATTTACAAAGAAATTATCAAGTTATACTGTATCTAACTATTTTAAAAAAATGTGGTCCAGACAACCTGACGTCAGAATGTCTGGCCACTTTCTTTTCATGTTTTTTCACTATTCATAGAGGTACTAAATAAATTAATTAAGGTACCAAATAGTATCAAAAAGGTACTGAAATTAGATAGTTTCCAAACATAAAATATCACACTTGGTCCAGGGGTTCTGACGATAACGATTTTTTGTAGCCTATATGTTAATCGAGCTTATCAACTATCCCCGTGCAAAGTTTCAGTAGTTTTTGCGTCAAAGAATAACAAACATACATACGTTCACACATACAAACTTTCGCTTTAATAATATTGGTAGCATTGTGACTATTGAATAATTTTGATTACAAATTAACTATTACTAAGAACCGCATTCTGCACTCCTTCTCCTTCTCTGTTTCTTTGTTTGCTTGCTTGCACGCGCTAATATCAGGAAATAAAAGGTACTACTGGTCCGATTTGAAAAATTCTTGCAGTGTAAGATAGTTCATTTATCAAAAATTACAAACAAATGTCACGTATCCAATATCCATACATTTGAGTAAGTGATTTTCTGCTAGCGATCAATCCGCTGCAATGGAATTTTGCCTAGGCCCTCGGGATCGTTGTGGGCTATTGCCATTATCAACATACTTGCCAGGCCGAATGTGGTTGCAGTAAGATGGTATAGTAATGGATACAAGATCAGAGTAGGTACCGAGTAACGAAATAAAACCAAACAAAACTTAAAATTACAAAAACAAAATTTATTCGTAACAAAATACAATAAAATTAATTATTTACAACAACAACAAACGATAAACGCTATATATCACATAATTATAGTAACTTTTTGGAATCCTTAGCGTCCTTTAATTTGTACTTAATTATAAAATATATAATTTGGTCTCCAGGGGCGTAACTGCACCCATACCCATGGTACAGAGGGCCTCGGGAGCACGACATTACTACGGCTTCGATAAAAATATCTCCATTACTGTAGGGTTATTGTAACGCATTTCCTATGTTTATAATTTCAGTCGTAGGACGTCCACTGCTGGACTTAGGCCTCCCTCATATATCTCCAGTTGTATCCATTTCTTATGATGGTTTGCCAATACTCGCCACGCTTGGCAGGCGGGTTGGCGAGGGGCCGGACTGCATATGCGTGCCCGGTCCCCGGAGGTTTTTAGGGTTATAGCGTCCTCGTGGTATGAGTTAGCATACCACGCTATAGAGAGGGCGAGTCCCACATATCCCGTCGCCAGTGCGTGGAGCCGCTGCAGCGGCGGTGGGAATGCGTAAGCGCAGTATTAGGTGTTATAATCCGAGGAGACGCTGCTTCCCATCTTAGAAGGTGTTTGTTTCCTATTTTATTGTTACTTTATTATTGAAACTAAATGAATAGCATGCATGGTAAGCGCTGAGTACGGAAGACATTTTTATCAAAGTTATAGTAATATCGTGATTAGCCTCCCAAATGTGTGGAAGAGGGGCTCTCGAACATGTTTTGATACGTCTGCAGCTTGCTACGCCTCTTTTAGGGTCAATCCACACGTACCACAACCACAAGGTAACCACAACATGTGGTCGGGTGCATAAACTTTTTTCTTTTAAAGATTACTATCAGAGTTTTGCAGTTTACTAGTATTCTTGTTAACCTCTCGTGCTAAACTAAAATGCTTGTGTGACGAGTGAGTTCATGTCGGTAGTGCAATGTGTGGAGATCGAACTGGTGACCACAAGTCACAATTCAAGCATGAATAGTACAATTTATACGTACTTTGTTATTGTTGACCACGTGAGTGTTATGGACTATATCGCTACCACAATACCACCACGAGGTTACGAAGTCACCACATTGACAGTTTATTTCTGCCTTAAAGCAACTGCAAAAAACTGTACTATTGGACACTATTCACTCGTAACTATTGCTTGACCACATTTTATCGTGTGGTTGGGGTACGTGTGGGTTGGCCCTTAGTCTCACGCCATATCACAACATCTCAAGTACTTAAAAACTCAAACAATCTTTACTTACCCTTAGGTGAATTAAGGTCAAAATCAATGTATAATAACCACGTCCCATCTGAATAATATTCAATTTTCTAGCACATATTTTGATCAACCATTGGGGTGGTAGAATCAAATTTGGGGTAAAATCGCTAAATGTATCACCAAATTTAATGAAAAAAAAAAAACATTTTAATACGAATGATTTCGATTGTTTTAGTTAGAATTACTACTTATTTTTGAAATAATATATACTCAACTAAATTCATCGTTGAAATTAATTAATTGATGTGTCATAATTTAAAGAAATAATACAATATACATAATATTTTTTGGTTATTCAAGTACTGAGATGACGTTACATAAATAACTATACTAACTATAATTTGTAACCATTAAATTGCCGTAAAACATTTTATGCTAAAATGTAGCTATGTTGGGGAATGTTCAGAATGTCCAGCAGTGGACTGAGATATGTTGATAAATTGGAATGGGTTGGTACCTATGTCATAACAATAATATTATTATGTTTGTATTATACGGCAATTTAGCCTACAGTATGGTCCCATATAAAGGGGTAAGTATGCTTTACACCAGGCACGGTGGGGTAAAACTCAATAATATTTAAAATTATTAAGTCAGAACTGCTTTTCATTAGCTATAGAAATCGGTAGAAAATTACACAAAGTAAAGAGAATATTAGATGGATTTTTTTTATTTCTCTGTTTGTTCCTTTTTTGATTGTCAAAATAAAAACCCCTTTTTTGTTCTAACAAAATGAAAGTTTGATTATTGAATAAGATAAAAACGTATTTTTTCTTTTAAATAATGAATATTACTAATTTATAATAGTATATATTTTATGGCCTCCCATATTTCTTATTCCTAGTATACATTAAGGCTAGATAAAAACTTAAACTAAATGGAATAATTTACATAAATATAAATAATTTGTTTGCCCGGTGACACCCCTGTACATTCTAAATTAATTAGTACTATATTCTAGCGATGGTTAAATTATTATAAAATAAAACACTTAATGGGGTAAGTTCGCTTAAGCCTTCTCTGGTTTCTTGCTTGTCCTGTGAAATTATAAAAGAAAATTAGAATCTAAAATATTGAGGGGTTGATTTAATTCAATTTCAATTGAGGGGTTGATTTTAATACAAAAATTATCGCAGAAATAATGTTGACAGAATTAATATGGTAATTCTTATCTGAGGATTGATAAATAAAAAAATAAAGTCAAATCTATTTATCGAAATTAAATCGAATGAGTAAATTATGTAGATATGGTTATTGTGCTAGTAATTCTATGTTTCACAGCTTCAGAAACTAACTTTAATTTAACAGCGAAATTAATTTAACATTTTATTATTTGGCGGTTACCTACTTTGATTATTATTGAGAAACTGAGTGTTAAAATGCTAACATGCAAATATTTTCATCATCATCAGCCCTGTACGGGCTGATGATGATGAAAATATTTGCATGTCTTCATTTGCATGTTACTGCCATAGTCACCACGCTTGGCAAGAGGGTTGGTGACCGCAGTATTATGTTCGGAAACGCTGCTGTCCGTTTCCTGGTATACGATTGTTATAGATGATGTAATAACAATCGGAACCAACGGCTTAAAGTCCTTTCCGAGGCACGCTAGTAGGTAGTCCCTCAACCAACCGGTCCCGGGAATAAATCTTAGAATTTACACAAAGATTTCCTGTCCAGCGTGGGGGTCGGACCCACGACCTCCGAGATTTGAGATTTAAAGCGAACCAAATACCGCTACGCTTTTACACCCAAGTAATAAAAACTATTTTTTGATTGTTTATTTTTAAGTGTCCTCTAACATTTAACTATTCATTATAAAGGAGAAGAAATGCTTTCCTTTCAAAATTAAAAATGATGTCCATTTTTTTTTCAATTATTCTTTCTCTGACGTGTTCTTATACATCGTCATACCCAAGCTGAATTATCAACATATTCACTACTTCTCCAACTTCAACAGCCTGTTTTCTTCCACTGCTGAACATGAGCTTCCTTTAGCAGACCTTGGCAAGCCAGGGTCGCTGAGGGACCCACCGCCTGCCGCCCTAGGCTCGGCCTCGGGGAGTGGGGCAAATGGCCCCACTCCCTTCGAGGCGAACGTCGCTATAACTGGGCAAATGGGCCACACGACGGGTGCCGTCGGGGGGCCGGATTGCTCCGTGCATACCCGGCCACCGCCAGCGACGGACCGAAGGAGTGTCCGTGGGGTTTTAATGTAGGGTCCTCTCCTCGTGGTATGAGTAAAGCATACCACCTGTATGGAAAGGCGAGTCCCACATATCCCACCGCCAGCGCGCGAATACGCTGCAGCGGCGGTGGGAAAGCTTAAATACATTTCCCAACGGACAACAAAAAAATGATTATTGATGGATATTGCCGTATTCACCAAGCTTGGCAGACGGAATGGTGATACTTGGATAATAAAAAATCTTCAGCTGATCGATTCTGCTGCCGTTCCATCAGGTATAACTCCCTTAATCACTTCTTACGACATTTTTGGGGAGATAACCCGCCAAATTTGGGGAAAGAGCCGGCAACCACAAGGCCAAAAATAACATCAATTTTAACTAAACTGTTCCGTATTTTCTTTTAGTACTGACCTTCCAGCAAGCATATCCTGTATCTCTTGGAAGCTCTTGCCCTTGGTCTCTGGCACTAGGAACATGGTGAAGAAGAAGGAAACCACGCAGCAAGCCCCAAACACCAGGAATGTGGGGCCCATACCCATGGCGGCAGCGATCGAGCTAAAGAACCTGGAGAATAAAGGGATTTTTTGTAGATTAATCCCCCGCGGCACTGGGATTAATTTCCCAAGTGGGAATCGGGATGGCGGGTAAAAAAACGATTTAGTCCGTCAGTATTGGACACATATTTTATAATTTATGAAATCAATATAAAAATGCAAAGTAACAACAAACTATAAAGTCCAGGAGGGAGGGGCTTGTGACGTCACTCCTAGTTAAAATTCTACCTAGAAGACAAAAATATAACTAAGATACAGCGCGTTGAAATTTCATGTGACGTCACTCACATGAAATTTCAACGCGCTGTATCTTAGTTATATTTTTATAAATATCCCATATTTTTTGGTACCTAATCTAATTGACGGATTAAATAGCTTTTTTTAGTCTTAAAAAATAAAACTTACCTGGTAATCAAAAACGACAATCCCCAACAGAAGGCGGTGGCCATGGGAGAAGCTATGGCTTTAACCTCCACGGGCAGTAATTCCGCCATAACAGCCCAAGGCAAGGGTCCCAGACCCCAGCAGTAAGTCACTATGAAGAGGACCAGCGCCAGGACCGGTAGGAACCCGATTCCTTCCACCAAAGCCTTGTCTTTGTCAGCCAGGATGAAGTACATGGCGAGAAGACCCTGGAGAATTAACGAATATTGCTGTTATTTACATTCAACATACATACATTCACGCCTCTTTACCATAGGGGTAGGCAGAGACCACTTCCTTCCACTTGCTACGATCTAGACATACCACTGTCGTCTCTTCTACATTCATTAATCTCCTCATGCATGTCCTACGGTACAGGGTATTTTTTACCTGGCCTTTTTTAGAACGTTATCGATTTGAACGTGAAACGACCGCCTTGGTCTTCTCCTTTCAACTATTCAGTTCTCATTCATAGCTTCATGCGCTCCGTTTAATCTCGAACTCACATTCCAGTAACAATTTCATAAATAAATAGTCTATAGACTCCACGATAAATTGGCTATCTAAAAATGAAAGAACTTTTAAAATCGGACGAGTAGTTCCTGACCTTAACACATTCACACATAGATAGAAAAAATTGCCCTTATTTAATAACATACTTACCAGACCAATAGCAGTTCCACACGAGGAAATGAGGAGTAGCAGTCTGCGACCGAGCCTGTCTGCCACAAGGGGTGTGATGCAGGACGCGATCACCTATAAATGTATGTATGTATTGTTATTATAAAAGCATTAGTCATTAGGGCCCTTTCCGTTGACAGTCCCTACTACAGGGATGACAACTTAAAAAAAAGAAAATTTGGTCCATCAGATAGAATAGCAAAAAATACTGGACTGTAAACCACGTATGACACGCATACAAACTTGTAGGAAAAATCTAGTAAAAATAACAAAAGAAAAGGCATTAGGGGCTAAACCTAAGATGCAGGTTCGAGTCCTGCCGGTGGTCGAATTATATTAATCTCAAATTAAAAATTTAGTCATAAGTAAACTTTTCTGTAAAGTATTCCACGAAAAAATGCTTGCCTGAACGACACCAATGATAATGGTAGCAAGAGAAGCTTCAAGTCCCGAGCCAGCAGCGTTGAAGATATCGGTCATGTAGAAGAGAACAGCGTTGATACCACTGAACTGCTGGAAGAACACCAGCGCGCACGAGATGTAGAACGCCTTGAAGTTACTGCCGCGGAACACGTCACCAATCTGAACGAAATAAGTTAATCATATAATTAATTTATTCAGCACTTTCGAAATAGAAAACAAATATTTGCGTAATTTCTTAGATTTCTTTCCGGGTCTGGTTGGCTTAGGGACTGCCGTTCGTGTCTTGGAAAGCAAGTTAAGCCGTTGATCCCGATTGTTATAACATCATCTATAACAATCGTATACCAAGGAACGGGCAGCAGCGTTACCTTGTGTGCTACAACACTGCGGTCAGCAACTCGCCTGCCAAACGTGGCAAAACCCTGCCTCGGGTCGAGGCCCATGTTCAGCAGTTCAGCTGATGATGATGGTGATGATTTATTCAAAAACTACTGCATAAAATAGTACGTTGGCGGACTTAAAATGCTAGTGGCATTCTCCACCAGTCAGCCATTGGATAGATGCTTAGGAGAGTTTTGTACAACTGTGACTATACTTTATAGTCCAAGGGCCTCTTAGAATTCGGGTTTATGAGGGCACCGACCACAGGTGGAAATGTCACGTACCGTAGCAGTTTTCTCCATGCCGGATCTGACGTCAGCATACATAGCTTCCAATTCCGCCTGAACACCCGTACGGGAGCGGCCTCGGATTTTGACCAGACACTCGCCAGCTGATGCCATGTCATCTGAAAACGTGAAATGAGTTGAATTTATTGTTTTATCTAAAAAAGTGGTGCAGGGCCACGGAGCAGGTATCAGGATTATTCCCCTCGCCGGACAAGAAATCCTTGTGTAAAATTTCTTTTCAGGTCTGGTTCTAAAACCACGTTAAACCATTGGTCTCCATAGTTATAACAATAACCAGGGAGCAGACAGCAGCATTTACTTATGTATATAGTTACTGTAAATACGGCACATATTCAGCAGTGGACGTTATAACTTTTAACTATTTTCGGACGAACAAATGAGTCCATGAGACTTTTGATACTTCACCTGGTATAAAGGCGAGCAGAGCTTGAGCCCAGAGGGCACTCCCCGTGGGACTTCGACCTCCGCTCGGGGATTGCGGAATGATGACTTTAGATTTTTGGTGGAAATTTTAGCAACTGTCGCTCTACAGTTCGCTGACTTCTCGGTTTACTAGGGCATGGGAAGGTTCTTTGCAAACTAAAGGTCGGGAAGGTAAGGGGAGAGGACGTTATACCGAACCAGGGAGAAAAACATGAAATATCATACCTTTAGCCAAATAGTAGATGGGAGATTCTGGCATAAAGAAGAATGCCACAACAAATACTGCTGTGAAGATGATACCGACGTAGGCGATGACTTCGTAGCTGACTGACGGCCCAATACCGTAGACCAGCAGGTAACCTAGCGTGATGAACACCTGTAAGAAGGACCCTAAGGCACCTCGAGCATCATCCTGAAAATTGCAAAGATGGTGTAAATTTGGGCAAAACTGGATATGAATCTTAATATTATATATCCCACTCTGACAATCTCCTTTAAGTCCCGGAGGTCATGGTCAATCTCCACAAATCTTTGTGTAAATTCTAAAATTTCTTTCCGGGTCTGGTTGGTTGAGGGACTAACCTCTGCCTGGGTAAACACTTTAAGTAATATTTATAACATAATCTATAACAAGCGTATACCAGGGAATGGGCAGCAGCATTTCCTTGTATGTTACAATATTATACTTCGGCCACAAACTGGCCTACCAAGTTGGGTGACTATAGCGATACCTACCTCAGGAGTATGCCCATATTCAGAATTGGACGTTATTGGGGCTGATGATGATATCAAATATTTAGTATTTTTAATTTAAATGGCTATGAGAGTCTTACAGCTTTTACAAGTGTAGGTACATCACAAGATACAAATGGTTCTTCTTACCGTGGATATTTCAGCGCAGTACATAGGGGAAATTGTAAAGAGCATTCCTACAGCCAACCCCCAAAACACCCGCCCAGCGTAAATCAGTCCGACACTGCTGCCAATCGCGATCAGGATCCAACCAATAAACAGGGGGATGGAAGTAGCAATTAAACCCCATTTGCGTCCAATTTTCTGTGCCAAGAATCCACCCATGAAGGGTCCTGATAAAGAAAAATATGGCAAGAATTATTGGGAATGCTTACATAATATAGGCTGTTAATTTATTTATTCAGATATAAATAGGTATATGGCATAGGAACCTATATGTAGGTATTCGTTTTTGACTTCATAACTACACATATTTTATGTCACCGGAAAATTGCCGGTGACATAAAATATGTGTAATTATTGCCTACGCCGAGCAAAACATGTATTTAAAGACTTTCTGGGTCAAAGTTGAGGGACTACCATTCGTGCTTCGGAAAGCACGTCATTGTCCCCTTCATATGTGATCGCCGGTTCGATGCTCACCCATTGCACTACCGACGTGAACCCACTCGTAATACAAGCATTTTAGTTTAGCACAAAATATAGTTTTGTACAAAATATATCGTTGCCCAAGCGTGAAGAACCGTCTCACACTGTTCAGGACTCCGAGTTTTCTAGATGCCATGGTGATGACGACCTCAATATATTTTTTGGGGTTCAGATCGCAGCGTAAATCCATACGAGTATGCTTAGGCTGTCCTGCATCGTTAAGGAGGTGTTCTGAAGAGAGGGAGGAGGGAGAAAAGGGGATACTTTTGCTGTGAACGCGCACATCTGGGTTTTATTGGTGTTAAACTTGACAAGGTTATCTGATCCCCATTGCGACATGCGATTTAGAACCCCGTCGAGCTCAATGACAAGTCCATGTCGTCTTACCTCGATCTTGGTCCGCTTTGCTGCGTGGTGTCCGAAATACCGCCCGTACACTGTGCTGTCGTCTGCATAGCAATGGATGTTACCTAAGGCTAACATGTCATTGATATGCAGAAGAAACAGAGTGGGCGATAGGACGGATCCCAGGGGCACTCTGGCATTCACTTGCAGAAAGCAAGAAACACGTCCTTCACAAAGGACGCGAATTCTGCGGTCCTGCATGAAGCCGGCAACCCAGTTGCAAAGGCGGGGAGGCAGACCGTATACCTCCCCGCCTATGGTTGATGATGATATTATGTGAAACTTACCAAAGATAGCTCCTACAGTCAGCAGGGAACCGACCCAGGCTAGCTGGTCGTCCGTCAACTTGTCAGGAACTGGGGTGGTGCCATTCGCAAGCATGAGGTTGACGGGGGACGTCCATCCCATGGAGTACCCCGTCGAGGCGATCGCGATGTTCGCTGGAATAAAAAAAATAAAATTATAAACTCGATTATTGACATAGGTGATCTACCCGTATAAGGGCCGGACTCCACCAAAGCGGGATGCTTACGATTGAATTTTTATGAACAATTAGGAGCAAACCGAAAAAATAATAGTCCTGCCTGGACTAGCCATTCTTCCGCCCCCCAGAGCCTACGCCCTGTGCCTGGGCACCGGTGGCATCGCCTTTTTTACGACACTGAGTATATATCATCACATTCAGATCAATTGGAGCAGAGCACCAATGAAAAATGTTTCATAATCGGGTTTTGCTTCCACGCGGACAAAGTAGCGGTCACAAGCTAATATAAATAAAACTCCGCAATAATATTATCTCGTGTGTTCTTATCAAACAGGCTATGTGTTCTGTTATAAATTATAAATATGTCAACAGTGTTGATATTACAGATGAATACGATAAGTTTGTGTTATACACTACTAGCGACCCGCCCCGGCTTCGCACGGGTGGACTTTTATACCCTACCCCTGCCCTACCCTACCCCTACCCTAACCCTACCCTACTCCTACCCTACCCCTACCCTACCCCTACACCTACCCTACCCTACCCCTACCCTACCCCTACCCCTACCCCTACCCCTACCCTACCCCTACCCTAC
Source organism: Nycteola revayana (assembly GCA_947037095.2). Taxonomy (NCBI): domain Eukaryota; kingdom Metazoa; phylum Arthropoda; class Insecta; order Lepidoptera; family Nolidae; genus Nycteola; species Nycteola revayana. Next base: position 12,282,378 of record OX344851.2, on the reverse strand, counting down.
ACCTACCCTACCCTACCCCTACCCTACCCTACCCCTACCCTACCCCTACACTACACTACCCTACCCTACCCTACCCTACCCTACCCTACCCTACCCCTACCCAAAAGTATCGTATGTCCTTCTCCCAGTTCTTAGCTACCTCCCTACCAATTTTCAGTCAAATCGGTTCAGCCGTTCTTGAGTTATAAATAGTGTAACTAACACGACTTTCTTTTGTTTTTAAAATGTATTCTGCTATTCGGGACGGAAACAAATCCAACAAATCAAAAACCATGGCAATCGGTCCAGCCGTTCTCGAGTTATAAGTGTTGTAACAAACACGACTTTCTTTTATATATATAGATAGCTTTCCGCGCGCGGTTTCACCCGCGTAACTCCCGTTCCCATAAAAACTTTATAATAAAATATAGCCTCGACAAATGGGCTATCTAACATTAAAAGAATTTTTCAAATCGGACCAGTAGTTGCTGAGATTAGCGCGTTCAAGCAAACAAACTCTTCAGCTTTATCTATTACGGCAAATAACTCTTTGTTAGGTACCAATTCATTGCGTTTTTATACTCGTGATAATTTCTCAACGAAATGTCCGATTGGAATAAAACAAAAAGGATTTTTACTTCTACATACATACCCTTAATAACATAATGCTTAATTTGGATAAGGATTAATATAACGATATACATTTAACGTAGTTTCTTTCTTCAGACGATTTAACATTTTTTTATGAACATAAAAGCGGTTATTGTGACTAAACTATGATAGTTAGATATATGCTCTCGCGGACTTTTTTGTAGATCTTAATAAGACCTACAAACCCGTAGTACATCATTTTGTTCTATTGTCAATAGTTTTTGCAGCGCACGCATAAATAGGTTTTCGCTTTTACACCTTGGGTTACAAAAACGCAATTTTCTTACGGATCCCCAACTTTTTTGAAAATAAAATATAGCCTATAACCTTCCTCGATAAATGGACTATCCAACACTGAAAGAATTTTTTAAATCGGACCAGTAGTCCCTGAGATTAGCGCGTTCAAACAAACAAACAAACAAACAAACAAACAAACAAACTCTGCAGCTTTATAATATTAGTATAGATTTGTGTGTTGGCTTGATGAGTTACAGAAACTGATTTTGATTTGACAGCGACGTTAAGTTAACATATCATATAACTAGCTTCCCGCGCGCGGTTTCACCCGCATTACTCCCGTTCCCGTGGAAACATCCTAATGAAATATAGCCTTTGTCGATCGGCAATCTAACACTGAAACCAGGTGTCCCTTCTTTTTTTTTTCCGGTGGGAACTGCGTTTACACATGCCCACCGCCGCTGCAGCGTATTCGCGCGCTGGCGGTGGGACTGGGATATGTGGGACTCGCCCTCTCCATAGCGTGGTATGCTAAACTCATGTACCAACATAATAATAATAATAAATTTATAATATCTATATGAGTATAGATTTAACATTTTACGCATAATTATTGTTAAATGCATAACATTTTAAGGTGTCGCAAAATACACACTTATGTAAAAGAAGACCGTTAGGTATATTATATAAATACTTCTTATTTACTATAAAATAATTGTGTTGACAAACGTCAGTTATAACAATGGCTTTACCCTAATATTTACATTCCATTGCTGTTATACTACATTCAATATGTGCATACTCCACAGTCAATAGCGTCGATATATGTCTAGTTATGGGTACAGAAATAGCATATTTGTTCTACACTAGTGTAAGGAATAAAACGATCATTTTTATGTTGCCAAGCCTTATATTCGAAGTACAGTCAGCAAACGTGAATTATGTACAGTTCTCTGATTAATTTATCTAAAGAAACAAAACTTAAGGCGTTACTTTAAGTATTTATCAATGAATATGTCGGAATATGGCATTTATAACTGTTATACTAAAATAATTGTTTATTTTGAGAATATAAAAATCAACAACGGGTCTATTGTTAATAAGCCTTAAAAGTTAAAAGCATCAGTAAGTAGACCAAGGAACTTCAATACGATGATAAAAGTATGAAATTTAGATAACAGATATTCACAAGGATTTTTCTATGATTTTAACCGATTACGATTAAGGCACATACGACGATTCTGACGTAGAATGTCTCATCCGATCTTATGCTTCTAATTTTAATTTTTTTGAAAACTTGACGGAAGAGTTTGCCGCTTACTAAATTTCAAAATCGAGATGAATATATTTAGACCACCGGCAGGAATCGAGTCTGCATCTTAGGTATAGCCCCTAATAGGGCCGGATTGCTTATGCGTGCCTACCCGGCTCACGCAAACGGCGGATCGAAGGAGTGCCCGGGGGGTTTTAGTGGTGTAGGGTCCTCTCCTCGTGGTATTAGTTTAGCATACCACGAGGCAAATCGCTGTGGCCAAATACTGGTAAAGTTTGATTTAGATTAATGAATAGCCTTTCGACTCGAGAAGAACAAGTAGCGATCGAAAAAGCTCGAGTCTTTTAGCCCTTTTTTAAGACTCGCCGCTTTATAGCGATGTCTAGAAGGCTAAATAACTCTTAAGCCCTTGAGGCTAATTGTATTAGGGCTTTTGCTAGCAATATTAAACACCACCGAAATAAATATTTTTCTTTGTCATCTCTAAGATAATATTGGCGAAATAGGAATCGATGTGTTATTTTGAAGATTGTAAAATAAAAATAAATTCACGTATAAAATTAATAAAATACAGTCATATATTTAAAATAAGTCTATATTTAATATTGTAGCCATCACTATATAGCGGCAAATCTTAAAAAAAGGCTAAAGGCTCGAGCCTTTTCGACCGCTATAATAAATGATAAAACTCTAATTACGACGCCAGTCTTCTAAAATGGCTTTAAAAAAAGCCTCAAGCCCTTTTTTAGTGAGCAATTTTAGAACTACTGTTTTGTGAGTCCGCCTTTAAAAAAGATTCGCAAGCTTTAAATTTAGGGCTACAAGGCTCGAGCCTTTTCGACCGCTAAGAAGAAGCATACCACGCTATGGAGAGGGCGAGTCGCACATATCCCACCGCCAGCGCGCGAATACGCTGCAGCGGCGGTGGGAATGCGAAAATGGATATCCCTCCGGCCAACAAGGACAACAAAAAAGTTATAGCCCCTAATGCCTTAACCAATTCGGCTATAATGGAACCCAACCGATCTTGGAAATTTATCAATCTCTTTTATAACACGTCTCCGATGGGAACGTTAGTGTTATCTATGGGCATTCTGAGGTCTAGATATATGCTGCTGACTGTACCATCATTATCTACTTGAGTACCCGACAGTACACAACCTGCTCTTCCTGTCACTTCTCCTTCAATTCTTGACTATATTTAGACTGATTGTAATCTCATTCACTTTGTATTGTCATTCTTTTGTATAGAATTATTAGGATCTTTTTTATATTTTTTATTTATTTAATAATTTATGAGCAGCTGATTTATTATTTCTCGATTTCAGTTTTGGTGCCATATTAAAAGTTGTTTGTTATCATGAGCACAATCATGTGTTTAGGTATCGGTCACTAATTACCAGTCACCCTATATAAGGACCACAAATTTAATATTATTTATTATATATGCATATATGTTACGGCTAATAGCCGAAGTGCGGCTACACCTAGGTTTAGCCGGCTACATGCGGTTAAACTTAGATCAACCTCAATAAGTCCCTGTTCAACTCCATTGGTTTAGGTTACGGTTATTTTTTTTTTTAACCACCCCAACATCTTTTTGTGTCGTGCATAGGTATTGTTTATTTAATTAAATCCTAGTTCTAACCGAAGATAAGTAGGATAGGTACATCTAAGTTTAACCGCATGTGGTCGGCTGCACCTAGTTGTAGCCGGCTAAACCTAGGTGTAGCCGCACTTCGGCTATTAGCCGTAACATATATACTACATACACTACTATGTTTTGAATACACACACATATACATACATAAATATATACCTACTTAAGGTAAGGATCGATAGTGTTCTTTTACACTTTTTCATACAGGATAGTACAGGATCATGCATTTTGATACAGGATTTTTTTCTGCTTAAAATACTTCTTTCTTTTTTTATTTGCATTATAATATGCCTGGAATCCTCGTGCGGGTAGCGGGGCGAAACGGAATGAAGGTTAATTTTCAAACCAGGTATCATAATAATATTAATTAGTGGGAGTTTCACATTTTTTTGTACTTCTACGGACTTACTGGGAAATTTCTCTTAAAAATAAAATGTATTAAAAACATTTTTTTTTTACCTTTTGTGTGACAGACATTGTCAAATCCGTCCAACGTTTTCACTGTCAGTTTGACATTGAACTTCACGCTTGCGAGTCACGTTGATGAGCAGTTAATCATAAAAAATTGTAGATTATGTCACTGTCATTTTAACTGACCATTGTTAATAAGGTGACCATAACAAGGTTTACATGCGGGACAGTCCTACCATAGTCGTCACCATCCACCTGTATTATCGGGCCTCTGTCTTCGGCCTGTATTAAGGGTTTTATAGTCTAACCACGCTTGGTTTACAAGGAAACGCTACTGCCCGTTTCCTGGTATACGATTGTTATAGAAGATCTTATAACAATCGGGACTGACGGCTTAACTTGCTTTCCGAGGTAAGGAAGGTAGACCCGGAAAGAAATTTTATAGCACAGTGTGACCTAAACCCGCATTTTACGCACGCTTTTCCGTGACCTAAGTTGCCTATTACTGCGCGGTGCATAAATTAATCGACTAACTTCACACATGCATGAAAAATGAAAGCAAACACTTTTAAATGTCATTTGAAGTTTGAAAATTCACAGCTGTTCGCTGTGATTTTTTTTTATGATAGTGAAAAAGTATGAATAAATAAATAATAAAATGATGACATCAAAAATTGCAATGATTTGAATGTGACTTTAAAATTAATAAATTCATCCAGCGAACGTTTGGAACTCTCACGATCTGCGTCTGCACACTAAAATTGCTGTGTATAAAGCAGTAATACTTCCGATACTGCTCTACGCTACCGAGACCTGGTGCCTCTACAAAGGTGATATAAAACGCCTAGACATATTTCATTTGAAATGTTTAAGGTCAATCCTTCATATAAAATGGCAAGATCGTATTCCGAACTCGGAAATTCTGCGCCGAACGAAGATGACTGGCATGGAATCCTTGCTTATGAAAGGTCAACTCAAGTGGTGTGTTCTGTGTGTGTTTAATCTAATTTCGTTGAGATAGTTAGTTTCTTTGAGTATATGTAATCTTTGCCGCACGGGGTTTTTTTAACGTATTTTAATAAGGTGAAGCAAAATCTTTGTACTCCTTTTAACGAAAATGGCGGATAGAAGAGTATGAAATTTTGATCTTTTATTTTTTTGGTCGGGCATATTTAGTTAGCCACGAGGCTTTTGCTACTTCTCCAAGCATAAAGGTGAGCAGAACTCTAGCCTAGATAAATGGTTCAAACACTACAAAACTAAGCAACCTGCGCAAGAGGGCGTCCCCTGTGGGACTTGGAGCTCGGCTCAGGGCGGTAGCTAGCGATGAGATTGAGGGATTTAGACTTTTTGTATTTTAGGGTAGTTGCAACTTTCGCTCTACTTTACAGTTCGCGGGCTTCTCGGACTTCGGGTCTACGAGGGCATCGGAAGGTTCTTTGCCAACTAAGGGTCGGGAGGGCGAGGTGGAAGCGTCGCGTTCGCGGGCGATCTCTTCTCCGGCGGGTCGGATAGAGTGGTCTCTGTGTAGTGAGAAAATTTGCTCACTACGTTTATATAGAGAAGAAGTGCAGAATGTGAATATTTTTTTAACTTATGGTCTACGCATTTCTACCTCTTGGCGATCAATTGTTAGCATAAATGTGGATCAAAATATATTGCATGTTCCTATTTTATACACTTCTCATCAGAATAATCGAAACACATTGCAAGTTTATGTTTTGTTAAGATTATCAGAAAAATGTGTATATTTAAGACTATATGTCAAATGTCGTTTAAAATAGTGAATAATATGAGTTTAATTAATGTCGCGATTTTATATTGAAAATTGTGAGATCTTATTTGTTAATTATTCATTATTATTATTTGTTATGATTGATAGGCTAATCATAAAAAATAAATAGTGATAAAAAAAAATAGTGATAAAGTAGTTCATAAAAAATGAATGACTATACTTTGACATTTGAATTATATAGATCAACATTTGCAAATAATATCAAATACAATGTAATAATTGTTAATTAATAAACAAATAAAAAATATTTCTCTAGTTTCAGTCATCATCAGCCCTTATAACGTCCACTGCTGAACATAGGCCTCCTGCCGAGGGAGGGTATTTGCCGTAGTCACCACGCTTGGCAGACGCATTCGTGACCGCAGTATTATGTTGTGCCACACAAGGAAACGCTGCTGCCCGTTCCTTGATATACGATTATTATAGATGATGTTATAATAACGGACTAACGGTTTAACGTGCTTTCCGAGCCAAATACCGCTACACTACGGAGGTTGTCTAGCTTCAGTAACGTTTATTATTTGAATTGTGAATTGCAAAAACTAAAGTTACTTACTACTTATGTTTAATTCATACATACGTCGTACTATAATCTTTTTAATGCAGACAATATGTAATTAATTGATAAGAATATTAATTTAGTTAAACTGTAGTTATTCCAAATTGTGGCGCGTAGCCTAAACGACAGACATAAATGTAAATAACAAATTATTTAATTAATATCATCATTCATCAGCCAGTATAACGTCAACTGCTAAAGATCGACCTCCTTGGAAGAGAGTGTTACTATAGTTTCACGAGTAGGAGGCGGATTGGTGATCGCAGATATGTAGAGTATATACTATACCAATACATGCAAACGAGGATTTTGCTACTTCACCTAAAGGCTAGCAGAGCTCCAGCCTAAATAAATTTAAACACTAGAAACTAAGCAACCTACGCAAGAGGGCGCCGCCTGTGAGGCTTTGACCTCGGCTCGGTCGGTCGGTCGGTCGCTGGCGATCAGATTGAGGGATTATGACTTTTTTTTCGCGAGCATCGAATGGTTCTTTGCATACTAAGGGTCGGGAGGTCGCGTTCGCGGACGTACTCTTCTCTGGTGGGTAGGATATATAGTATCTGAATAGAAAGTCGAAAAACAGTCAGAAATTATCCTTAATTTTTCAACTAAAAATGGTCACCACGGTCACCGGTCTCTACGTAACTAAATCGTGCATTGACAATAGAGCAATTATAAAAGTAATATCCGCATACAGATTCATGTTTAATAGATCTGCAGTGACAAGTACGTAAAGCCGGTAGCATCATTTTATGAGTAACTAATTACAAATTATATGAATTGACGCGTCTTCTTCCGCAAAGAGTTTAAATTCTCTATGCAAACCTTGGTACCCCTTTTTAACCTTGGTTCCACAGTCCACAAAGAACGTATGTCCGTCCGTAGTTTCGTCATGTCCGTCCGTCTGTCCGTCCGGGCTCGTACTCGGAGATATGTATATTGAAGATCCAAAACGTGGTTTTTAAAATCATGGATTTTTGTTCAGAACCCCATACAACGCAACGTTAATTTAAAAAAAACGACTATCCCCATCGTGTAGGGTTTCGTTGGAAAGGTCTTGTTATCGTATATAAGATGTTTTGTTTTTAATCCTTTCCCTTTGAATGCTTTCGTAGGGAATACACTCTTCAATTTTCACGTCTCTGGTATATAGAACGAAGAAGAAAGATGAATGAAAAACATTTAATTTCGCACAAAACACAATATATGAATATATATCTACATGACACTGCGCACGCCAACCCGCTGCTAAGCTTAGAGGCTGGCAAACCCCCCTTGGAGGGATGGAGGAGAATACCACAGTCAAATAACATTATTGATTGACTAGTTGTGGCCCGCAGTTTTACCCGCGTTGGACAGCTACTTTACCCCAGTGGGTCATAGGTCTTGAAGCCTATATAATAATCTAAATATCTATTTTTTTTTGGATGGACCTACGTAGGTCGCCCCAAGGCTTTTGTTACTTCACTTCTTAATAAATGGTTTAAAAACTACAAACTAATTAACCTGCGCAAGAGGGACCTCGGCTCATGGCGGTCGCTGGCGATGAGATTGAGGGATTATGACTTTTAGTATTTTAGGGGAGTTTTGTGCAACTGTTTTGTTTACAGTTCGCGGGCCTCTCAGAATTCGGGTCTACGAGGGCATCGGATGTTTATATGTTAATCCAGTTTATAAACTAAATATGTGCAAATTGCGTTCAGTAGTTTTTGTGTGAAAGAATAACAGAATTTCTTTCGTAGTTTTGCGTGAACATCCATCCATCCACAGGTGTCAATATAAAGCGAAATTTTATGAGTACCTAACTCATAAAATTGCGCGTTTATAATCTGTTGTATATAAGTAAGAATTATATAAAGATTATTAAAAGTCGTTGATAACGAAGTATTTGTTAAGAGTTTGTTTGTTTGTACGCGCTAACCGCAGAAACTACAGGCCTTATTTGAAAAATTCTTTCATTGTTTGATAGCCCATTTAACAAAGGCTATATTTAATTACGAAGTTTCCACGCGGAGCTACGCAGATGAAACCGCGCGCGGGAAGCTACCATTACATAGTATAAAACAAAGTCGTTTCCCGCTGTCTGTGTGTACTTATGTATGCTTAGATCTTTAAAAGTACACAACAGATTATGATGCGGTTTTTTTACGTAGATAGAGTGAGTTACGAGGAAGGTTTATATGTATAATACATCAGCATTACACCCGAGCGAAGCAGAGGCGGGTCGCTAGTTAGTATATATAATAAAGATTATATAAAGTATATTAAAAGATGTTGATATACTTTATCAACATAAGTTATATTAAATGCGATAAGTTATAGTATTTGCTATAACTTATCGCGAGGAAATACATAATAAATAAACACTATATGCAAAGAAAATCTTAGTTAACATAATGCATAAGTTTGTATTTAATTTATGCGAAAAACGTGACGCATTTATTATGTGGAAAATCAAAACATTAATAAATATATTAGTCGTAAAACTGCGTAGATATCGAATGACCCCTTGTTTTTATATTAATGCGAAGGTTTATCGTGTTTAAGTGGAGTAGGGTCCTCTTCTCGTGGTATGAGTAAGCTTACCACCGCTATGGAGAAGGCGAGTCCCACATATCCAGCGCGCTGATACGCTGCAGCGGCGGTGGGAATGCGTAAATGTTTTTGCTCCCGGACAAAAAAAAAGGTTTATTTGTCTTCTTGTCTACCCATTTGGAAATGGTTAAATCCTACATAATCACCGCCTTGCACTTGAAAAAAGATTTATTTTTACAGACGGACTTACTTAGTTAGTTACGAGGCTTTTCCTACTTCACCGGGCATAAAGGCGAGCGGAGCTCCAGCCTTACTTAATGTTTAAAAACTACAAACTAAGCAACCTGCGCAAGAGGGCGTCCCCTGTGGGGGCTCGGACCTCGGCTCACGGCGGTCGCTGGCGATGAGATTGACGGATTATGACTTTTAGGGGAGTTTGCGGGCCTCTGGGACTTCGGGTGTACGAGGGCATCAGTTAGTTTTGAAAAACTGACAAATATTAAAGCGTTAGTGTAGGTAGATAACTATCTGGTAATAAATGTAAAGCCATTGACAAAGCTAAATTATGTAAAATGCAATGCATAATATTATGAACATGCATGAGGAGATTAAGGAATGTGGAAGAGGCGATGGTGGTATGACTAGATCGTAGCAAGTGGAAGGAAGTGTCCTCTATCCCTATGGGAAAGATTATGTTATGTATGCGTATTATATACCTAATATCAGATATTGTGACAACCTCCGTAGCGTAGCGGTATTTGGCTCGCAAGTCTCGGAGGTCATGGGTTCGATCATCACACCGGACAAGAAATCTTTGGGTAAATCCTAAGATTTCTTTCCGGGTCTGGTTGGTTGAAGGACTACCCTCCGTGCCTCGGAAAGCACGTTAAGCCGTTGGTCCCGATTGTTTTAAAATAATCTATAACAAGCGTATATACCAGGGAACGGGCACCAGCGATTCCCTGTGTATTACAACATAAAACTGCGGTCACCAATCCGCCTGCCAAGCGTGGTGACTATGGCCAAATCCTCCCTCGGGAGGAGGCCCATGTTCAGCAGTGGACGTTATAAGGGCTGATGTTGATGATGATGATGATGATATATGAATAAACCAATGTAGTCTCTTTAACGTTATTGTTATGAGTCACAAATGAATTGATTTTTAAATTAGGTTAGTGAGGTAAAATCTAATAAAAATAAAATAACTAAAACTAAAAATACATGAAAATCTCGCCGCGGGTCTCGTTAGTGCGGCACGTTCCCCGAGTGCTGATATTTTCTTTGCACAGCAGATAAACATTAACATTCAATTCAAAGGGACAATGCGCAACATTCTGGTAACCTTGCCATCAAGTGAAAATTTAGAATAGTAAGCAAAATAAAGTTTATGTTTATCAAAATGGGATAATGACTCGTATTTTTCCTGAAAATTATATCTTTAACTACATGTTAATACCCGTGTCTCAACATAAACCATTGAGTAATTATCCGTAGATTTTTGTAAAATTTTCTTCACTTTATAAGCCGAAGGCGAAAGTTGTTCATTTATAAGTTGAATCTGTGTGTCAGTACATGATAAAATTGATATTAACTGATTTAGTTTAATACATAGACTGTTCGTTACCTGGTATTCGATTCTCATAAGTGATGTTATCGCAATCAAGACCAACGGTTTATCGTGCATTACGAGTCACGGACGGTAATCAACTAATCAGACACGGAAAAATCTTTAATTTTACAAAGTCTAACCGACGACCTTCGAGAGTTTTGCACTAGGTATTCTTGTTAACCTCTAGTGAGTAGAGTTTTACAGTCTACTTGTATTCATAAAATGCTTGTGTTACGATTGGGTTCACGTCGGTAGTGCAATGGGACCGGCGACCACAAGTTCACAAGTCCGACGCCCCATTTGTTTGTTTTTTTATTGTCCGGGGGGAAATGCATTTACGCATTCCCACCGCGCCGCGCCGCTGCAGAGAATTCGCGCGCTGGCGATGGGATTTGTGGGACTCGCCCTCTCCATAGCGTGGTATGCTAAACTCATACCACGAAGAGAGGATCCTACACCTCTAAAACGCCCCCGGACACTCCTTCGATCCGCCTTTGGCGGGGGCCGGGTACGCATGAACAATTCGGCCCAAGTCTGACGCCCCTACGTCCACTTTGGCTTATTCCGCTTCGATTCGGAGGAGATCTTGTTTTGGCAAAATATTTTAAATTGTTGCAGTTTACAGAGGGACTCAAGTTAAGATGAATGCAACAAACGGGTAACACAACATGGCCGATTATATTGCTTGTGGATGACCTTTTTTATTGCTAAGTGAGCCGATAATCTTTGCTCTCCTTTCTTATCACTGTTTTACTTAAGGTCTTTATTATATAATTATATGCATTTGTTTATGTTAAACGTTTTATTATTAGATTCCTACTTTCAAGATCAGCTAAGTGATTTACTTTTGATAGTAAAATCGATCTAGGTATATCATCATCATCACCAGCCCGTATAACTTCCACTGCTGAACAAGGGGCCTCTTCCCGAGGGTGGGTTTTGCCATAGTCACCACGCTTGGCAGGCGGGTTGGTGACCGCAGTATTATGTTGTAACATTCACGGAAACGCTGCTGCCCGTTCCCTTGTATACGATTGATATAGATGATGTTATAACAATCGGGACCAACGGCTTAAGTGCTTTCTGAGGCACGGAGGGTAGTCCCTCAGCCAACTAGACCCGGAAAGAAATTTTAAAATTTGCACAAATATTTCTTGTCCGGTGTGGGGATTGAACCCACGACCTCCGATATTTAAAGCGAGTCAAATACAGCTACGCCACGGAGGTGGAGGTTACATACACTTTTTCAATAACATTAAAACTTACAAATTAAAATGACTTTCAATCTGTTTTAATGTGCCAGATGATAGTTTACATGCAGTTTTGAATAAATAAACACGTTAGCTGACTCTATGTTGGAGGTCAGCTGATGTTTACCTTCAAGCGGCCGCGCGGTGTCGAAACGACCGCCCTCGAACGAAATAAACAAATGCCCTCTGCTACCACCGTTTTTTTTTCCGGGGTGAAATGCATTTAGGCATTCCCACCGCCGCTGCAGCGTATTCGCGCGCTGGCGATGGAATCGCCCTCTCCATAGCGGTGGTTTGCTAACTCATACCACGAGGAGAGGACCCTACACCACTAAAACCCAAACTTAAAACAACTACAAATTACAATGACCTTATAACAAAAAAATAATGATAGCAAAATAATATTTAAATATTTGACTAGTAAAATGACCATAACTACTTGCGTAGTTGTCGCAGATGTATAAACAAATTAAATAATTTATCTATCAAAACTAAAGTCACATGATTTGCTTAATAAAAAATTCAAATTAAATCAAATGTCAGAAGGCCTTGATCCCCTTGGGCCAGATTGCTTATGCGTACCCGGCCCCCGCCAACGGCGGATCGAAGGAGTGTCCGGGGGGTTTTAGTGGTGTAGGGTCCTCTCCTCGTCATATGAGTTAGCATACCACGCTATGGAGAGGGCGAGTCCCACATATCCAACCGCCAGCGCGCGAATACGCTGCAGCGGTGGTGGGAATGTGTAAATGCATTTCCCGCCGGACAAAAGAAAAGGGAGATACGCGGGTTAAACCACGCGCGGGAAGCTGGTATTACAAAAAAAAGTACAATATAATGTTGTACTTTTTTTTGTAATTTTTGCTGGAAGCAAAGGGAACATGACAAATATAACTTATAGTTATCTTAACTAGTTGTTATATCATATTCGTTCCCAATTTCGTTCTTTAAAGGGAAAATTCGTGAGGGATTTATTTTTGTTATCACAAATTAGGGACTCAAATTTAAATGTGTATTATTATTATTAAGGGTAGGAATAGATTAAGTCGATACGTAGACTTTAATGTGGATATGCCTTTTACAATACCGATTTTTCAGTATATTACATTACATAGGTACATGGGTGAAAATCATTTAAAATGACCATTGTGACAAAAATGAAATAAAAAAGAAAATGTAGCAAAAATGAAACGCGAACAAAAAAATAACAAAAATGAAATATTAGGGCTTGTTCACAATGCGAATTAATATATGACTATTAGGTATTTATTTAATTGATTTCGTATTTGAGTACCGCAATAAAACACGTTACATGTCTTTTATCATTTGTTTTATTAAATTAAAAGGAACATTATTGAAATTAAAAAACCTATTTTTTCTTTGGAGACAGCAAAAAGAGATCAACGTAATAACAGTGATCCTATAATAATTTATCAGTTTTGAGAAATCACGTTAAGAATATTATTCTCAAATTATAAAGTTATCTAAAACAAATCAACAATACAAAAATAATAATATAATTTGTCAAGAGCTTTCATTGATGTTATGAACTTGAAAAAAGGGCAAAATCAACAAACTTCTATAATAAAATTACAGCTCAAGCATTAGAGGCTTCTACGATTGTTTCGACATTAAAAGACACTGCCTACTAAAACCTCGCCTCAGAAAACGAACTCGGTTAGCATCCGATTCAGATGACTGCTTGTCTTCACCATTTATAAGACAAGCACATAATATCAATACTTTGACTGATATCTCGAATTCCGAAAATAATACAACACCGGTTTCTTCAAAACATCGCACGACTCTGCAAGAAGATACATTAGAGAGACTGACAACGGTGATTCAGACTCTTTAGACATTTTCGATGTCGTTGATAATACTGAAACTTCTAAAGATAAGGTAAAAAGCAATCTAAAGCATATTAAAACGCCTGTGGATGCAGACCATACGTACGTCACCGTGACAAATAAAGAAAATGTTGATCATCAGAATAAAATAAACATTAAAAAATATATAAAAATGTGGCACCTGTGACTATTCTGTCTGATGTTCGAGTAAATTATTCACTTAGTGATTTAAGAATAATGATTAGCAACATAAAGAGACAAAATGTGTCTTCTTGTAACCTTAAAGTAGATTTTCCTGAAATTCAATATTCAATCAATAATATCATTAAAGAAAAAACATATTTTTCTAATTCAAGTGAACGCACATGCATATCAGCTGCACTCCAAAACACTTGTAAAATATTAATTGTAGTCAACACATTCTTCAAATACACTCGGACATAAAACATTAAAATTACGCTCTAAAAATAATATTTCGTCAGCTATGTGAATGCGACTTTAGTTCATTTTAGTTATTTCATTTTTGTAACATACTTAAAAAGTGTACCTAACAAATCATAACAAAAATGAAAAACCGCCATATTTTGATTGTAACTTCAAATGTGTTAAGCCAAACAGAAATCTCAATGAGTCCCAACCACCTTGCTTTTCAATAAGTGTCAGCAATAACCTATCTAATCAATCAATTAAATAATAAGACGTTCTCACTTACCTGCGTTGTTCAAAACAAAACAAAACTGACAAATTAAAATTGGAATTTTGCTCGCCGACACAAAAACACACGTCATTCACTTTTTGCACTCGAGGACAAAATGGCCGACTCATAGTCGATTCTAGCATGTGATTGGATCGTTATGGCGTAAGTGTTGCCATTTTACAGTTACCAAATATTATCAAATTTTACTGTTAGAAAAATGAACAACAAAAATGAACAAAATAATGGACATTATTTTCTACCCATTTTTTTTATATTTCAAATAATTAACGTAAAATTAATTTTACCGAAACTAATGGCAATTAATAACGTCTTGATAGTAAGTTCAACAATAATTTAATACTTTAACTAATGTATTTATTCAGACCATTTTTGTGACGCACCTCGTGAAGAGGACAAATTATTTTGTATGGAGAATATTCGAGTTGGATGAGAAAAAAGGAATATAATTTGTTTATTCTTGGCAATGAATATATAAATCTGTATAATGCAGCTTGATAATATATATCTTAGTACTGATAAGTACTTTTTACGTAGTAAAAATAATTGTATCATAAAATATCACGTGTGGACAAATTTTTCTACCAAAATGGTCATTTTAAATGATTTTTACCCACATATGTATCCACACTAAGCATAACACCATTTACTCAGGCTGGAGCTCTGTTTGCAGTTTTAATAATGCGGAATGTCCATATTAATATTACGCCAATAAGTAAATCAATTGTTCAGTATAATAACTTTTAAATCAGTAAACTTTTATTTTTATGTTGTTTGTTTACCCCAAAACATTTAAAAATAGTATAGCTATGACTGATTTATTAATAAAAGATTTAAATTAGCAATAATGCGGAAAACAAACTCAGATTCATTTAAATTGCAATTTAAAAAATATATCTATATAAAATACCTGCTCTTAGGTCTATAATAAAAAAAAACCTACTCGAGAAGCATGATCGTTTTTTTAATAAAGGAATTTCCAGTGACACGGAAGCTCACCAAACTTGCCAATTAAAATAATAATTAAATATCAAACGGCGAATAACCCAAATTAACAATGGCTCTGAGGCTCTAAATTTTATAAGGACAAAGTATGTCTGTTGACAATTTTGTTGTTATAACAATACTAAGCGGCCGCAGCCCAATGGCTAAGGCGGGTTAATGGGTCGGATTTGTTATCATGTGGTCACGTGTTCGCACCCCCCCCCCCCTCTCACAAGCCGTCAGACTTTAGGTTCAATTTCAAGGCTGCGAGGGTTTCAGTCTTAAGTATCCTAAATAAATATTTTATTCTATAGAAAAGAATCAAGCAAAATAAGTAAATTTTTACATAAATCTAATCTAATTTAATAAAACCTCAATGAATTTGGAGTGGGATCACAAAAAGGGCACATGACCCCCCTGATTCAACTGGGTTGCTGGACACCAGTGATACCACACTCTTACTAACTACTTCTCTGTCCAGCCGGCTTAAGTGAGGAAACAATGTTTAGATACAAAATAGAAAAATAAATAAACTAATTAGGCTGACTTCACATTGAGCGTACGCGTTTAAAAACTAAGCAACCAGCGAAAAGGGCGCCCCTGTGGGGCTTGGACTTTGGGGCAGTCGCTGGCGATGAGAATGAGGGATTATGACTTTTAGTATTATAAGAGGTTTATGCAGCTGTCGCTCTACTTTACAGTTCGCGGGCCTCTCGGACTTCGGGTCTACGAGGGCATCGGATGGAGAACGTTTTATTGCACCAAACTTACAATAGATACATTACAAATCTATACTTCTATATCAATACTAATATATTATGTATAAAGTTGAAGAATTTGTATATTTATTTGTTAGTTTGGACGTGCTAATCTCAGGAACTACTGGTTCTATTCTATTCTTTATTGCACACAGTAAATATATAACATCAAAAATTTTATACAACGGAAACAACATGTACAAAGGCGAGCTTAATTCAATAGGTACTGAATTTTCTTCCAGCAAACTGGAAGATCTGGTTCGATTTGAAAAATTATATCAATGCTATATAGCCCATTTATCGAGTATATATTTTATCATCGAAGTTTCTACGGGAACGGGAGTGATAAAGGGTAAACCGCTCACGGGAAGCCAGTACCAAATATGTGGTATAATCAGCGGTCTTATCCTACTGATATTAAATCGCGAAAGTTTGTAAGTATGGATGGATGGATGGATGGGTGTTTGTGACTCTTTCACGCCAAAACTACTGAATGAAATTGGCTGAAATTTTGCACCGAGATAGTTTATACGCTGGATTAATATATAGGCTACAAAACATCACGCTTTGAGTTTCCGACCCACTCGAGCAGAGTAACGCGGGTAAAACCGCGGGGCGCAGCTAGTTAAAATATAACAGTAGTATCTGACGTACCCAAAGTATTTTCTTTCTATTGACAACCCAACAAATAAACGCTAAATATGTGGGATCAGCCTTAATGTTGTATTAACTATTTAATGTGACATCACCGGTCACACGCTGACACCCATTGTTCTACCGTGACCTAAGACTATTTAAGTATTTATTTCATTTCTACTAGTTGTTGTTGATATATTTACTCTGCAATACCGTGAGTAAAAATATGTACTATATATGCAAGGTCGGATTTAAGGGATTTTAGGGCCTTCAGGGCAACTGCCCCGGGGTCTTCACAATAGAGGGGCCCCCACAATAGAGATAAAAAAAATCTTTCAAATTCTGACGAGTAAACTCTACAACTTTTCTTTTATTGATTTTTTCGTCCGGGGCAAATGCACCGCCGCTGTAGCGTATTCGCGCGCTGGAAGCGGGATATGTGGGACTCGCCCTTTCCATAGCGTGGTATAACTCATACCACGAGGTGAGGACCCTACACCACTTAAACCCCCCAGACACTCTTTCGATCCGCCGTTGGCGGGGGCCGGGTACGCATAAGCAATCCAGCCCCCGGACACTTAACCTAACCGAACCAAGCGAGACTATGCTACTGTTGTAACAAAACAAAAAAAGCTTTAACTTCAATAAGTCCTGTTGAACTCCATTTGTTAAGGTTTAGGTTATTTTTGGTTTTTTACCACCTGAAACCTCGTTAAATTATCATATAACTAGAAAGTTGATCAACTTACGATTCTTATTATTTTCCGTTGACATATATATGAACGCTAGCTTCCCGTGCGTGGTTTGACCCGCGTAGCGCCCGTTCCCGTGGAAACTACATAATTAAATATGGCCTATGTCATCCGGGGATAGTGTAGCTTCCCAACGGTGAAAGAATTTTTCAAATCGGCCAAGTAGTTTCGAAGCCAAATATACAAATATACCTTTATTATATAATTATATATTTAGTAGAAAAAATTGAGTATGAAATTTCGCACTTTTTTTTTCGAATGAACATATTGAGATAGCCACAAGGCTTTTGCTACTTCACCGGGCATAAAGGCGAGCAGAGCCCCAGCCTTAATAAATAGTTTAAAAACTACAAACTAAGCAACCTGCGGAAGAGGGCGCCTCCTGTGCGACTGAGACCTCGGCTCAGGGCGGTCGCTGGCGATGAGATTGAGGGATTATGATTAGTTTTGTGCAACTGTCGCTCTACTTTACAGTTCGCGGGCCTCTCGGACTTCGGGTCTACGAGGGCATCGAATGAAGACAAGGGGGGAGAAATTTCGCACTCTTAAAGTTTAAATAGAGAAAGAGTTCTGAATGCTAATATTTTTTTTATTATTGTCGAATCGACCACTAGGCGACCACAAACCACTAGTTTATTTAAATGAAAATGAATCGCCAAAATGTATGTACGCGCATAACTTGATAACGACTTAACCAAATTGGTTTATTCTTATTTTTGAGTTCCGTACCCGAAGTGTAAAAACGGGACCCTATTACTAAGACTTCGCTGTCTGTCTGACTGTCAACAGGCTGTATCTCAAGAACCGCGATAGCTAGACAGTTGAAATTTTCACAAATTATGTATTTCTGTTGCCGCTATAACAACAAATACTAAAAATAAAATAAAATAAATATTTAAGAGGGCTCCCATACAACAGACGTGATTTTCTTTTTGTCAATTTTTGCTCGATAACAATTACGGCGCCTACGCTTGAAAATGGCGTACAATATTGAATGCTTCGTGCACGAGTCCGACTCGCACTTGGCCGGTTTTATTGTATTCGTTGTTATATTATATAAGATTTGTATCCTACTAATTTTATAAACGCGTAAGTTTATAAGTGTGGATGGTTGGATGTTTGTTACTCTTTCACGCAAAAACTATTGAATGGTTCGGCTGAAAGTTAGTGGATAGTAGGTATATAAGCTGGATATAGGCTACAAAATATCACGCTCCGACCCACTGGAGAAGAGTGACGCGAGTATAACCGCGGGGCGCAGATAGTGTAAGATAATTTTAGTAAATCCACGGGAAATGTAATTGAATTTGAACATAAAATAAAAAAGTAGATAATAATATGCTTCTGACAAATAAACACATACATTCATATTGTTTATAACCGACAGAGAAACAAAGGATGTAAAGAAATATTGAAACAGCTGTTGGTTCTAGATAAAGCATAATAATAAATAAGGTGTTTCCAAAGTATACGCTATCCCTTTATAAAGAGTATAGTGTCACGTATAACTTTTTCTTTTTTTTTGTTGATCGGGGGGGAATTTTATTTACGCATTCCCATCGCCACTGCAGCGTATTCGCGCGCTGGCGGTGGAATATGTGGGACTCGCCCTCTCCATAGCGTGGTATGCTACCACGAGGAGAGGACCCTACACCACTCAAAACCCCGGACACTCCTTCGATCCGCCGTGAGCGGGGGCCGGGTACGCATAAGCAATCCGGCTCAGTGTCATATTAATTAGTTTAATTCATTTGTGCTAATTATTAGTTAGTGATTAAATTGAAATATTAAATTGAACTTCCCGCGTGCGGTTTCACCCGCTTAACTACCGTTCCCGTATTAACTCGATAATTAAATATAGCCTGTAGCCTTCCTCGATAAATGGGCTATGCTAATGCTAAAAAACTTTTCTAATAGGACCCGTCGTTCCTGACATAAACACGGCTTAAGCAAACAAACTCTTCAGCTTCATTAGTAGGTATACCTATAGATACGTTTTTAAAAAAACATGTTTTTGTTTCGCCGTGAATAGCGTTTTGCGGCTTGTTATTTAATGTAAGTATAAAATTATTATTAAACCCCGAAGCAAAAACTTTTTACAGAAATTTCTTCACAAACGTTATCAGTATACCTAACACTATCTACTTTTATACGGACGGCATATAACTACTTTGGGAAAACCTTAAAAGAGCCGTGCATATAATATACTCTCACCGACAGAAGATGTGGTATTGTTACAATAATAATAATAAATATTATAAAGAGGAAAGATTTGTACCTATTTTTGTATGTTTGTATGTTTGTAATGAATAGGCTCAAAAAGTACTGGGCCAATTTAAAAAATTCTTTCACCATTCGAAAGCTACATTATCCACGAGTAACATAGGCTAAATTTTATTTTGGAAAAAATAGGGTTCCGTAAGATATTTGGGTTTTTCTGACACAAGGTGTAAAAAATCAACCAAAAAAGTTACTTATTTTGCGTACGCTGCCTAAACTATAAAAGATAGAACCATAAAATGTTGTAATTAATTATAGATCTTATAAATATCTACAAAAAAGTCCGCGACACACTATACCTATCTATGTCGAGTGAGGCACAATGACCATTTTTTTATTTAGAAAGCTTGAATTTTTTTTGGACTACATTTAAACGCGTTTATTTTACTCATGCTATTAATCCTTATCTAAATAAATTATTTCATCACTAAGTGCAGTTTATGTAGATAATATTTGGTCTTTGAATGATTAAAATTGGACGTTTGGTTTTGAAGTTATGGCGAAATTAAAATATTACGATTTCTGCTGCACGGCCCGTTGCGAAGTCTAATAATTTTCGTGCGATTTTTTTTAGATTTCGTTCTTAAAACTACACCTACGCAAAAGTTCTTCTCAGAGCTAATCAACAGTTCTTCTCAGAGCTAAACAACAGTTCTTTTCGGAGCATTGAAAATGCCTAAAATGCCTAATCCCTAAAATGCCTATTAATTACATCATTAATTATATTTTCATCATTAACAACTTTAACATCCACAGAAAGACAATCTGTGCAGCCTGCGGATAATGACTGCGTTGTCGATGTTTATGTCGGTGTCTGTGAATTGACCTGGGAATCATTTTGCTGACCGTGTCTTTCCTGGGTAGGCTTTTTGCAGCGGTAACCGACATCCGCACGGAGCCGCGGGCGACCGCTATCACTACATCACTACATATTATAAACAAAGTCCCCTGCCGCGTCTGTCTGTCTGTTCGCGATAAACTCAAAAACTACTACATCGATTTTCATGCGGATGTTACCAATCGATAGAACGATTCTTCCGGAAGGTTTACGTATATGATTTGTTTAGTTTATGTGTACATTTGACTAATATATATTGATATTTGTCAGAGGTGTCGGAAAAAATTAAGCCATTTGGGAGCTTTCAACGAAAACGCTGCCTAAACCCTATGAGATATAACAAAACAATGTATGATGGCAAATATTCTTCTCTTTTAGATCTACAAAAAAGTCTGCGATAGCATATGTCTATCTTTCAAGGTTAACTTGCTATATCCATTATATCTTAGAAAAATGATAATTTCTAATGCGGTAATTGTAAAGCTAATCAGACGGATTCAGTATTTATCCTTATCATTTTAAATGTGTTAATATTCTTAAGCATTTCATGCAGATTATTTTACCCCTACACTATATACTTTTAATGAATAACTAAGTTATCGCAAAATAACAGCGCGTGTTTTAGGTAGGCCGAATGCGATTATGCGCGCTCAATCCTTAAGAATTATAGGGCAATTTTTTTGTTTTGTATTCGTTGTAACTATGATGGATAGATACTTAAATACCTATTTATTTAGTGTTTGTTGTATTGTTAGTCCTGAAGAGTATAGGTATTTCATACGATAAAAGTATACCCACCTACTTATTTCACTGAGTTTTAGTAGGTCATCATCATCATCAGCACGTATATCGTCCACTGCTGAACATGGGCCTCCTCCCGAGGGAGGGTATTGCCATAGTCACCACGTTTGGCAGGCGGGTTGGTGACCACAGAATTATGTTGTAACACACAAGGAAACGCTGCTGCCCCTTCCTTGATATACGATTATTATAGATGATGTCATAACAATCGGGACCAACGGCTTAACGTGCTTTCCGAGGCACGGAGGGTAGTCCCTCAACCAACCAGACCCGGAAAGAAATCTTAGAATTTACACAAAGATTTCATGTCCGGTGTGGGGATCAAACCCATGACCTCCGAGATTTAAAGCGAGCCAATTACCACTACGCTACGGAGGTAGGCCGAATGCGATTATGCGCGCTCGATCCTTAAGAATTATAGGGCAATTTTTTTGTTTTGTGTTCGTTGTAACTATGATGGATAGATACTTGAATACCTATTTATTTAGTGTTTGTTGTATTGTTAGTCCTGAAGAGTATAGGTATTTCATACGATAAAAGTATACCCACCTACTTATTTCACTGAGTTTTAGTAGGTACCTATATTAATTTGTTTCTGTTTGTTTTGACCAAATTTCGCCCGTTTGTTAGAGGTTTAAAGACATTATGTAGTATAATTATCAGTATTGTACCCGTGCGAAGCCGGGGCGGGTCGCTAGTAATAATAATAAAACAATGGTCTGCATTTTTGTACCAGTAAATATATCGATATGCATATTATTTATTGTAATTAATTTACTGTGTATAGTCTTTGTCGCCATAAACATAGTACATATAATATATATATTTATATATTATGTATGTATTTACATATATTTATATACTTGCTGCGCCCCGCAGTTTTACGCGCGTTACTCTGCTCCAGTGTGTCTGAACGTGATGTTTTGTAGCCTTTATGTTAATCAAGCGTATAACCTATCCCGGTGCAAAATTTCAGCCAATTCCGTTCAGTCGTTTTTGCGTGAAATAGTAACAAACATACATACATCCACACATACCTACAAACTTTTGCATTTATAATATTAGTAGGATAAGTTTAAGTTGGTATTTATCGTATGAATGTCTCTCCTCTACAGAAAATGAAGATCTTATTTGCCGGGCGAGGTGGAAGGCACCGGGCGGTCCGCGTTAATGGGTTCCTGGGCCTCTCACCAACGGCGGACGGAGGAGTACTCAGGGGGATTCAATGGGCAGGGTATTAAGAACACGGAAACGGAGTAATATGAAACTAATCAGGGTTGAATAAACACGAAGGATGGGTCATTAGATACAACTGAGAGGTATTAAGAATATTAATGCACTGCCGAATTTATTTTTACCCGACTGTAGTGTATCAAAGGGGGTAATTTAATTTCTATCATAAGTTATCAAATCGTAATTGAATGATATTGAATATTACTTTTCTGTTATTATTTTGTTTTACGATGCAACGGTTAGAAATTAATTATAATAGGTATTCAATTTATTTACTTGTTTTACTATTTACTTATTGTTTAATATGGTATTTATTTCGACAGAAACGAAGTATTGTTTAAGTAATTTGTGGTGGTGGAGGCCTGATGTCCTAAGATACAGGCCTCGGCTTAGTTAAGGCATCAGTCTCCAACAAATTTTTGTAGCTAACTTTATCTTGTAAACTGCTGTAAATAAATATTTTTTTATTATTTACTAGCTGACCCGACGTACGTTGTCCTGTCTTAACTAATAAGTACTCTATATTAAATTAAACGTGATAGCTCTGAACTAACCGTGATGTGCACTAAGAGCAGCACGCATTTGGTCAATGTTATGTGAAAACCCATAAGATTACATTAAAAAAGTTTATGTTGTCAAAAACGTTAAAGTTACATTAGAGAACGAAATATGGTGGTTAAATATTCTTAAATTTTCTTTTTTTTTGCATAAGAACCTTCTCTTGACAATAACAAACTCAACAAAAAAAGAATTAGTGCAAACGGTCCACCCGTTCACGCGTGATGCTGTGACCAAGGAAAATAGGGATTCATTTTTATGTATTACTAGCTTCCCGCGCGCGGTTTCACCCGCGTAACTCCCGTTCCTGTGGGAAATCCATAATAAAATATAGCCTATGTTCTTTCTCAGGCTCTAGACTATATCTGTACCAAATTTCATTTAAATCGCTTCAGTAGTTAAGGCGTGATTGCGTAACAGACAGACAGACAGACAGAGTTACTTTCACATTTATAATATTAGTAAGGATAAGGATAACGATTTTGTCCCCTGTATAATGCGCTTCGTACTATGAGTTCGATCGTGTTTTGCATTTCCATTTGATATGTATGTAGGAAGGAGATACAATAAAAAACAAATTAGTACCTTACCTCTGTTTCCTATTTAATTAAGTAAATTTATTTGACATTTTATTGTTTTAGACAATTAAGAGCATCAGTACCTACTTTTATAATTATATTACCTGCATTGTGTAAGGTGTTTAATATATTTAGATTTTTTTTCGTTTTCTGATTATGTTGGTACTAATTTATATTATTAATATATCAAGTGCACAGGCCGATAAATGTTTTATTATTTTTTATAATATTTGCTACTTTAGTGCACCTACCACACTATCTCTGCACCACCCTATGGTCGACTGGGAGAGAATGCCTCTGGCATTAAGTCCGCCATGTAATTTCATAGTGCTAAAGTTATTAAATGCATAAATAAGTATCTTAAATTTTAGTGGAACGTACCTACAGAACTAACATAGGTATTTGCAATTATAAGTCTAATTAATTACAATGAGACTGATAAAAACATAAGTTTTGTTCCCTTAGTTTAAATTCAATATATTAAGAAACCTAATAATCAATATTTTTATTTAGCCTTTATTCTTTATTTATCAATCTAAAAATTAAGTAAACACTTATAATAAACTTCCTACAACACTGAAATTTGTTTCTAGTGACCCCTCGGGTGTTTTAAATGACCCCTTCGGCTGGGTAGCAAGAAACGACCCACATTTTGGCCAATTATAGCCTATTAATAAGGTTTAAAATTATTTGAGATTTAAGTAAAAGGTAAAGGTCAAACGATTTGTAAAATTTTACTGAATCTACAATTTTCCTGAGTGTGGCAAACCTCTAAAGTTCAACATTATAACATTTTCACCCAAATAGCTCCCGTTCCCGTGGAAACTTCATAATTAAATATAGCCTATAGCCTTCCTTGATAAATGGGCTATCTAACACAGATATAATTTTTCATATCGGACCAGTAATTTTTGGGATCAGCGCGTTCAAGCAAACGAAAAAAACAAACTCTTCAGCTTTATACAGGGTGGCCCGTTTACAGTGGTCCAAAGATTTTTTTCAGCTTGTGAGCATCGTGAGTGATCATTTAGAACATACTTTAGTTAAGCGAAATCTCATGCTTTAAAAATTATGTTTTTTTTTCTAAGTAATCCGAAATTTCAATATTTTTGACACATAAGCACTCTGCTTTGAAAACTACTGGACCGAATCGTATGAAATTTGGTATACGCAAAGTGCAATAACCTACTTATCGCGCTATAGGCTCATCTAGTGTAAATAATTAGACTGCATCTTTTTATTTTAACTTTTTCTGTAGTTCTCTTTAATTTTTCATCAAAAGAATGATTTTCGAAAAAATCCTGTGAAAAAAAAATGTACCGCCAAAGTTTTGCTGACACAGCTAAAAAGTACCTTAACATACGGTTATTCTTTACACAAGAAATCATAGTTGTCCTTCGATTGCAACATCTTCTAAAACAACATCATACACATGAAAATCGGAAAATTACGAAATTTGACATTATTTTAATTTTAATGTTTTGACCGTTATTTTTGATTAAAAAAATCATTCAAATCATAAAAATCGTTACAAATCAGTATCCACGTGGCTAAAAATTAATAAAGTAAAATTTTAACCGGCTAGCCAAGTTATCTTAACTTTTCATCAATGATGTGAATTTTTTAATTGAGTCTAATGTACTTATTTAGTTTTTAAGTTTAAATCTTAGTAAAAGGTTTGGAGAATTAATAAAACAACATAAATAATCAACTTTGTTTATTTTTTACAATAGGTTTTCGAAATGTCGTCCACCGTTTGCTATACATAATCTGCATCTGCGTAAAAAATTCCTTCGCAGCCTATTAAATGGCTGCCGGTTTTGTTTAATGGCTGTTATAGCCACTTGAATTTTATTTCTTAAATCTCGCTCTGTTCTGCTCTCCCGTGCGTACACAATCTCCTTAAAGTATCCCCAAATAAAAAAATCGATGGGGTTCAAGTCGGGCGAACGGGCTGGCCAGTGGATGGTGCCACCGCGACCAATCCACCTCTCCGGATACGTATCATTTAATTGATTTCTTACCCGCAGAGCAAAGTGGCAGGTAGCTCCGTCATGTTGTAGCCACATGCGCTCTCTTAAATTCTCTGGCAGATGTCTCAACAGACCGGGTAATTCATTTTGAATAAAATTTAAATAAATGTCAGCATTCAACCTCGATGGTAACTCGAACGGGCCCACTAACTCTCTGTTCACAATTCCACTCCACAAATTTACGCTATAGCGTTCCTGGAAATTGGACTCTCTCACTAAGTTGGGATTGGTTACTGCATAATAATGCGTGTTATGCGTATTAAATAATCCTACTCGCTCAAACCGACTTTCATCAGTCCATAAAATGTTATCAAAAAAATTTGGGTCCTCCCGATCTCTCCTCAACATTTCTCTACAGAATGCCATTCTTCTAGGGTAATCTTCGGGTTTCAAAGCTTGAACTTTTTGATAATGGTAGGGATGAAGTTGGTTAGCTCGAATAATTCTATGAATTCTAATCCTGGGTATACCCGTACGTCTTGCCAGTTGTCTTTGGCTTGTAGTTGGATCACGACGCAACTCCTCCCGGATAACATCTTCGTCGTCTCTATTTACGCGTCCAGGTTCACGACCACGGAAGCCAGGAATAACTCCTTCTAGGAAAGAATTATGCAGCCTCACGAAAACGCGATGGTCCGGAAAGCGCTGCACAACCGGTCCTAGCTGGCGTTCAGCAAATTGCCGATAAAGCCTGGCTGCTTCTCGCGCGACGCCTTGTGCGACACCATAAAAATAATGCATCATCGCGTATTCACGCGGTGAGTAGGGCGTACGTCTGGAACGATTTCCATCCATTATCAACAAAATTTCCAAATCACGAGCACAATCAATAAGTCCAGTTCACGTAAGCCAAGTAATCAGAGGAGCGATCAGATACTAGTCAATAAACAAAGCCGAAACGTTAAAATACACCAAAATCTAGAATAGCTGTAGTGAACGCAAGCGACAAACGACAACTGAAGATCGTACGTACGTACTTACAAGTTCTCGCTAAACCATTTAGGTTTAATAACAATAAGGTAGAGTCTATCTCTTTTTAACAAACACACGACATAATTAACGTTCTCTGTTGTCTAATACCGGCCCGCTTTACCTGCTTTTTTATGACCCTGCTGTTTTGAATACTTGTGTGATGATTCACATTATGACTATCACTAATAAATGGGCTTTGAAAACGAGATACAACATTTGGAGTGCAAATAATGTTATTTTTGAAGAATTATGAATGGACAGGTTTAAATTAAACTTAAAAATAACTACAATTTGGCTATGGCTAGCAGGCTAAAATTTTACTTCACAAATTTTTCAGCCACTTGGAAACTGATTTGTAGCGATTTTTATCGAAATAAACGATTTTTTAATAAAAAAATAACGGCCAAATGATTGAAATTAAAATTATGGTAAATTTCGTAATTTTTAGATTTTTATGATGACATGTACATGATGTTGTTCTTGAAGATGTTGCAATCGAAGGACGACTATGATTTTTTGTGTAAAGAATAACCGTATGTTAAGGTACTTTTTAGCTGTGTCAGCAAAATTTTGGCGGTACATTTTTTTTTCACAGGATTTTTTCGAAAATCATTCTTTTGATGAAAAGTTAAAAAGAACTACAGAAAAAGTTAAAATAAAAAGATGCAGTCTAATTATTTACACTAGATGAGCCTATAGCGCGATAAGTAGGTTATTGCACTTTGCGTATACCAAATTTCATACGATTCGGTCCAGTAGTTTTCAAAGCAGAGTGCTTATGTGACAAAAATATTGAAATTTCGGATTACTTAGAAAAAAAATCATAATTTTTAAAGCATGAGATTTCGCTTAACTAAAGTATGTTCTAAATGATCACTCATGATGCTCACAAGCTAAAAAAAATCTTTGGACCACTGTAAACGGGCCACCCTGTATATTAGTATAGATATGGTATAAATTAAAGAGATGGCTACTTCCTCGTAGAATATTAAAATTTGTATGTATGTATGTATATGTCACCGGAAAATAATACGAATAGTAAGTTGATCAAATTCCGTGCCACTCATATTGTTAAATTTAGTCGCCAGTTTCAGTGAACGCGCATAATTATTATATTATTTTCTTAATTATTATGACACTTGACCTAACCTAACCTGGTATTTTCTCCACAAATAAATTTAAAATCGTAAGTTGATCAACTTACTAGTTAGTTGATAAACTAACAAGGGTGGTTAAAACAAAAAACAAACCTAAACCAACAACAACAACAGTAGCATAGTACCGTTTCCTAACCAAACGATAGTATGCTACTGTTGTAACAAAACAAAAAATACTTCAACTTGTTTGTTTTTACCACCCTTGTTCGTTTTTCAACTAACTAGAAAGTTGATCAACTTACGATTTTAAATTTATTTGTGGAGAAAATACATAATATACTTACAACTAAAAGAAGCTAACTTAAAATAAAACTAACTTATAAAATACTAATATTCTAAATCTATTCTACTTGGCAAGGTTCCCAGAATGCTGGCAGCATTACCCCGTTGAATGGCAATGCTTACCTGCTGTGTGCAAAGTAAAAACCAGCACTCGGAGAACGTGCCGCACTAAAGAGGGCCGCTGCGAGGTTTCATTTTTCATTAATTTTTCGACACCAAAAGGCACAAATACATAAGCACTATCAATATTTGCGCCTCTTAAAATTCTCCGCGCATTCTTACTATTATCGATCTATCGCGGAACTTACGATTCTTATTATTATCCGGTGACTTATACTTATATGTATCTATGTTGTGACCTATATAATATGTAAAATCACAGGTGAATAATCTAAATCGACCGTTTAAAATGTTTATAAACGAAATAAACCGTGTCTATTCAGCGCTCAGGCACATACATGGCATTAACATACTTAGCGGTATTTGACTCGCTTTAAATCTCGGTGGTCATGGGTTCGATCCAAACGCCGCCGGACAGGAAATCTTTGTGTAAATTCTAAGATTTCTTTCCGGATCTGGTTGGTTGAGGGACTACTACTACTCCGTGCCTCGAAAAGTACGTTAAGCCCCGTTCCCGTTCCTAAGGCAACGAGAGTTACGTGGGTCAACCGCGCGGATATAAATAGGAAAGACGTACAATTAAATTATGTTTAAACTAGCTGCAACCCGCGGTTTTACTCGCGTTACTCTGCTCCAGTGGGTCGGAGCGTGATGTTTTCTAGCCTACATGTTAATCCAGTGTATAACCTTCCCCGGTGCAAAATTTCAGCCAGTTCCGTTCAGTAGTTTTGACGTGAAAGAGAAACAAAGAAACATCCATCCATCCATACATACAAACTTTCGCGTTTATAATATTAGTATTAGTATTAGGTAGTCAGTCTTGTGTAAGTAAATAATTAATTAATATGAATGCTAATAACTATTTCCTAGGTTTTTTACATGTTTTTATATGGTGACCTCGCTTTTGTTATAATTTTTTAATACAATTATAATTAATATGAAAATTTTAGAAAATAAAATATTTTTTTATATCACCCATAAAATCTCCACTACCGTAATCACTACGCATGATACCATCTACCGTTAAAGGGATGGTATATACTATGGAGGCAGCTCATACATTAAACATGGCAATTGTAAATAAATTATTAAGGCTATATTTTTAAATTATCAGGAAAAAACTGCATAATAATACAAAATGACCCAACATATAATATTAAAATACTAGCTGATGCCCGCGACTTTGGCCGCGTGGCGTTTGTTAATCTTTCGGTTTTATAGCATTTAAAATGTTGACAGGGTATGTAAGGTACCACCATGCAAAATGTCATTAAAATTGGTACAACAGTTTCGGAGATTAGGCCGTACAAACCGACAGAGAAACAATTATATAAAAAAAGAATGGATGTGTCCTATTTTACTTCTAACATCCCCCTGACTCGGTTTTTAGCGATTTTTTTCTATGTACAGACAATCGACTTCTACAGTTTTATTACATACATACATACATAAGCTCACGCCTGTTTCCCAGCGGGGTAGGCAGAGACAATGGACCTCCACTTGCTACGAACCCTACACACATCTTTCGCTTCATTCACTCTCATAACATTCTTCATACAAGCACGTCGGTTTAGGGTGGATGTTATTTGACCTTTTGCGAGGATGTCTCTGATTTGGTCAGAGAACGTTCGTCGAGGTCTTCCCCTTCCAAATGTGCCACTCACTCAGTTTTATTATATGTATAGATAATTACATAAACGTACATACATATGCAAGTAGGGAAAACTAGCTTCTTGCACGCTGTTTCATCAGCATACATCCCGTTCCCGTAAAAACTTCATAATTAAATATAGCCTATGCTACTCCTGGATGACGTAGCTATATGATAGTGAAAGATTTTTTTCGAAACGAACCAGTTGTTCCCGAGTTTAGCGCGTTCATGCAAACTAAGTCTTTAGCTTAATAATATTAGTAGATATGTATAGATAAAGTGCAATAGTGCAATTAAGATAATATGTATTTTACTTATCTCTATATTATTTTTATTGTAAACACATTGTTTTGACTCATAAATGGATTACTTACCTATCTAGGTTATTGATCGATTTATGAGTTGCTTAAGTACACTTTTAAACAAACAAAAATGTACTTAAAATGATTAATTAAAGACTTTAAAAGATAACAAAAAAAATGATTTCGGAGTTTCTTATAGTCTTTTTTCTCCGAGTGTCACACCGTAGGTAGATAGAGAAAGACTCGTAGGAAGCTAGGATAGGGTCTGGTCGCCCTCGCAAGGCGAGGTCTTGCGACGCGTTCCATGCTTCAGACCCGATCCCAGCCCGCGCTGGTTGATCTTAATTATATTTATAATATTAGCGACTATCACATGCCATAAAAACATTGGTAAATTTCATTTAATAGCATTATTGTTGAAATGTAAACTAATTTATTGGTCAAGATTGTTTTTGTTCTTTTTTGTTTTCATTATCATTGTATTTGACTTATAATAAGTACGATCGATTCGTATACATTATCAATAAACGTTTTTATTTTCATTTTTAAAATACCAAAATATGAATTCCCACTAATATTAAAACGCGAATGTTTGTATGTGTGGATGTTTGTTACTCTTTCATGCAAAAACTACTGGATTGATTATGCTGATATTTTAAATAAGCATGGTTTATTATAAGTTGAATTAACAAATCCTACTATCACTACATAGTATAAAACAAAGTCGCTTTCTCTGTCGCTATATCCCTATGTATACTTAACTACGTAACAGATTTTGATGCGGTTTTTTTTAATAGATAGAGGGATTCAAGAGGAATGTGAAATAATGAAATAATGAAATTTATTCAGCACTTAGGTATTTACATACACTTGTACTTGGTATATATGTATAATACATCAGCATTGTACCCGTGCGGAGCCGGGGCGGGTCGCTTGTAATATTATAAACGCGAAAGTTTGTAAGTATGGATGGATGGATGTTTGTCACTCTCTCACGTAAAAACTACTGAATGGATTTGGCTGAAACTTTGCACGGGGATATTCAATTAGCTCGATTAACATATAGGCTACAAAAAATCACGCTCCGACCCACTGGAGCAGAGTAACAGGGGTCAAACCGCGGGACGCAGCTAGTAAGAGTTAAATAACAAAATATGAAATCCCACTAATATAATAACGCGAAAGTTTAAATGAATGGATGTTTGTTACTCTTTCATGCAAATACTAGGAGACTGATTTTGCTAATATTTTGCATAAGCATGATTTATAAGTTAAATTAACATATATAAATCATCTCACTACAACCCACTGGATCAGAGTAAAATCCCTCAATCTCATCGCCAGCGACCGCCCTGAGCCGAGGTTCAAGTCCCACAGGGGACGCCCTCTTACGCAGGTTGCTTTGTTTGTAGTGTTTAAACCATTTTTCTAGGCTGGAGCTCTGCTCGCCTTTATGCCCGGTGAAGTAGCAAAAGCCACGTGGCTAACTAAATAGGTCCGTCCGAAAAAAAAGGAGCAGAGTAATAATCCAACGCGTACTATAATTATAAAAACGAAAGATTGTTGTATTTTTGTATGTAGGTATTATTGTTACGAATAACTTCAAAACCACTAAACGGCTTTCGATAATTCTTTCACCATTGAAATGTCAAACCCTGGGTCACATAGGCTATATAATTTAATAGACCTGAAGATTAAAACAATACATTTAGTGCGTCAAGTTAGATTACTACAAAGTATTGGACACGTATTTTTTTATTTATCTAATCAATAAAAATTTACAAAGATAAACAACAACAACAACCTATAAAGTCCAGGAGAGGGGGGGTGTGACGTCACTATTAGGTACAATTGTACCTAACAGTGACGTCACATGAAATTTCAACTAGCTGTATCTTCGTCATTGTTTTTTTGAGGAATGAAATTAAATTTATCATCATCATCATCAACAGCCCGTTTACGTCCACTGCTGAACATGGGCCTCCTCTTAACAGACCTTGGCAAGCCAGGATCGTAGAGGGATATTGCCATAATCACCACGCTAGGCAGACAGATCGGTGGTCGCAGTAAGATGTAAACCTTGAGCTAATAGATGCTGCTGCCCATCCATCAGCCATATGTCCCTTAGTCGCCTTTTACGACACCCATGGGAGGACATGGGGTGGTCTATTCTAAGCCGACAACCACACGGCAATTTTATTTTTTGGTAATCTAACTGATGGACTAAATAATTTTTTTTGTCTTCTATGCTTATAATGAAATTTATAATTCTTCATATAAACCGCGCGGGAAGTAAGTAAGTAGGAATATTGTAAAATAGGATGATTGTATTTTTAAATTACTTACCAAAAAATATAATATGAAGAATGGTAACATTGTTTTTATTTTTATGCACGTGTGTTAATGTTTCCTTATACAATTATTTTCAATGTAAGTAGTTACTTACATTGGAAATTAAAAACTAGTTAGGTTTATTTTGTATTCTAGCAAGCGATGTTAGGTATAGGTTACAATAATTATGAGAGTCATTACATACGTCTATAAACAGGTGAAGAGGATTCATTCATAATTAAAAACCTATTGTTGTACTCACGTGTTATAAAAATTCCACATATTTTTAATACGCCAATTTGGATTAAAATTAAAATAGATTCACAAGATAGTTAAATAAAGAGATAAACACTTGACTTCATTCGAACACACCACGTTTGTAATTGAGTTTTTATGCGGATTCAAACTAATTTCATGGTTCGTTCTATTGTATGTTTTTTTTTTTATATTGATTTATTTTTAGCAGAGGCCACATTCATTCAGCCGGTGCTGTTCCTGCTACACCAACTTGGTACGGAGTTCCGAATTCAAAATTTTCGCGGGTTCCTTTTTCCTGGATTAACTTTTTATTTATTTTGACATTTGTTAGAGACACAGAGTATTTTTTATCGTATATTTAACTGTAAAAGTTAAAAATGTAAATTGGTATTTAAAAGTGAAAATTGTTTGAAACGTACCGACGCCCGCGATTATATATTGTCGCCACAACTGGCCTGCCTCCATCCTGTACGCTTGCTGGTTGACTGGCGCGCCGGCACCAACCGGGTCGTAGCTGTAAGTTCTATCTGCCATACGTCACTCGACGTCACACTGTTTCTGACGCTCCTCGTAGCTTCGGCTTGGGGGGTGTTTGGCCAACGTTGGGGTACGCCGCCAATGCTGGGGACAAAATATTACCATAAGTAAATCATTTAAAAAGTTTAAGAGATGTTTGCTGGCTTTATGACCTGCTCGACCAAGTACACCGGTGATTCATTGGTTACGGTTGTTGATTTTGAAACCTGATGTTCTGGATTCGATTCCCACCCAGGACAGTTATTTGTAAAACCACAGATAGGTGTTCTGAGTCTGGATGTGCTTAGTGTCCGTAAATGGAGTATTTGTTTTTTGTTTATGGGTCTAATCCCTCCCACTCTCCCGCTACTGTAACCCTTGTTGATCCTGACTTACAGGTGTTATAGTGGTGAGAGTGTGAGGAGTACCTCACTCATTACTCATAGGTCATTTTATTTTATAATCTGTACAAAAAAAAACTTAAAATCTTTGTGTCACATTCATACTAAAAAATGTTTTCAGAACTAATTCTCTCTCTAACTCAAAAGAAGACAACATTTTAAGTATCGAACGTTTTGCTACATGAACCTTTAAAATCGCTATGCAGATATTTTTTTGATTTGTTCCTCGAACGGCCCTCTGAGTATTGTCCCACCAAAAAAATTCCCCGATTGTCCCGGTCTGTATGCCTTAATTGTCCCTAAATTTATATTTCTATTATTTTTTCCTAGTTTGTCCCGATCGCTGTTCCTGCTACGGCCTAGTCTTCATAAGTATAAATTAATTTATATTTTTAGTACAGTCAACCAAAAAATAGTTATGAAAACTTAAGTTAAATAATATATTATATCTTGTTAATGAAGAAGAGTCTACATATGAAACTTTATTCGCTCTAACCGCATATTCCTGATTTGAATCAGATTTCGTTTAGAACGGATTATGAAAAGGCAGCAATTAATGCCATCCGGAATATCTTTCCAGACGTAATATGCAGAGGGTGCTACTTCAATTTTACTAACTATTTGGAAGAGAGCAAAATCGTTAAAGTTAATAAAAACAGAATCATCAAAAAGCATATCGCTCTATGCTTAACATTGGCCTTGCTCCCATCAATAATCAAAAGTGATGGATATTGAGAAATTTAATGACTATTTTATTTCGTCGTGGCTGGACAACGAATATGTCAAAGGAAAATGGGATGTTTTTGAAGACATATATTTATAAACAAATAACAATTATAAAATATCCTTTTGATGAACTGACTTTTGATGAATGCGGACAATACGCATAAGTTGTTCATGCATCATATAGTTCATATTATTTTTCTTAGAATTGATTAGATTAAAGTAATTTAATGTTTGTAATTAGCATAGATGTTAACTGAACTGTGATTATGGTAAGTTAAATGATAGTAGTGCAATTTTAAGTACTCATATTTTAAAACTAGACAATAATTATTTTTTATAAAGGTAAAACATGGGCCTCCTCCCAAGGGAGGGTCTTTGCCATACTCACCACGCTTGGCAGGCGGATTGGTGACCGCAGTGTTATGTTGTAATACACAGGGGAAACGCTGCTACCCGATTTCTGGTTCGTGTGTTATAGATAATGTTATAACAATCGGGACCAATGGCTTAACGTTCTTTTCGAGGCACGGAGGGTAGTCCCTCAACCAACCAGACTTGGAAAGAAATCTTAGAATTTACACAAAGATTTCTTGTCTGGTGTGGGGATCGAACCCACGACCTCCGAGAGTTAAAGCGAGCTAATTACCGCTACGCTATGGAGGTTATACTTACATTTTATTTTTCATGGTAAATTTACAAAACGACTACAAATACCCACAAAAATATATAGTTGAACCCTTCGTACACCTATACACATAAAAATAAATAGAGTTGAACTGAGAACCTTTTTAGAAAAATAAATAAATAACTACAAAATTTTGAACACTATTATTGTTGCCTGTACATAAACGTGAGTATTTGATCGGGACGTTCGGGGAATGAAATTACCCAGAGGGACGTAGGAGGAATTTTTTGGAATGTGGGACAATATATCGGGACAATCGAGGAATAAACCATTTTTTTAATAGCATTATCTCTAAATTATCCCTTAATTAAGTATATTTTAAAGAAATTATTGCGTAGGTACTAACCTTATTTAACCAAAAAAAAAGAGTTAACCAAAACGTTCAAGTTGTTCTTGTATTATGTGTGCAGATACACAGGAAATTTTTGTATTTATACCCAAAGAAAAGGATAGCCTGTTAAAATTTATTCAAAAATTAACATTTTATTATACGTTTTTTTATTTTTTAGGGTTCTCTACCCGTAGGGTTAAACCGGGACCCTATTACTAAGACTTCGCTGTCTGCCTGTCACCAGACTGTATCTCAATAACCTCGATAGCTAGACAGTTGAAATTTTCACAGATGATATTATATTTCTATTGCCGCTATAATAACAAATACTAAAAATAAAATAAATATTTAAGGAGGGCTCCCCCTTTTTTGCTCGATATCAATAACGGCAACGAGTAGATGCTTGCGTGCGCAAATCCGACTCGCACTTGGCCAGTTTTTTATTTATGACACGTTTGGATTCAATGCAACAAAATCAATTTAAATACACAACGTGTTGATAGGTACATACTCCGTGGTCGGAAAACTACTATAATTTCCTCTATGCATATGACTACATTCTCTTATCCTTATTAAAATCTATAAAGCAGATGTAGTGACAAGGATTGAGACAGTTATGCTAAATTGGTTCGGACATATAAAGAGAATGAATGAAAGGAGACTAATCACTACATAGTATAAAACAAAGTCGCTTTCTCTGTCCCTATATCCCTATGTATGCTTAAATCTTTAAAACTACGCAACGGATTTTGATGCGGTTTTTTTTATATTTAATAGATAGAGTGATTCAAGAGGAAGGTTTATATTTATAATATATCAGCATTGCGCCCGTGCGAAGCCGGGGCGGGTCGCTAGTAATATATAAATTAGTCATTTGTTTTTATCGATAATAGCGTTGCGCCCGCGCAACATGTTCACCGCCCTAGCCGGGCTGAGGCCGAGCTATGATTTATGACCCAAACTGCACGGATAAACTAATTCTACTATAGTAAAATTTATAGGGCGAGTGTGAACAGAAGTGTTGGAAGGGGAAGACCAAGGCGGACGTTCCACGTTTAAATCGAGGACGTTCTTAAGAAAGGCCAGGTTAGAAGAAGTCTAAACCGAAGGACATGCATGTAGAGATTAATGAATAATGTGGAAGAGGCGAAAGTGGTATGTCAAGATCTGTGTCTATGGGAAACAGGCGTGAATGTATGTATGTATGTACTTATATTCTCACAAATATGATAAATGCGAAAGGAACGCTGTCTGTCCGTCGCTCTTTCACGCTAAAACTACTGAACCGATTTAAATGAAATTTGGTTCACAGATAGTGTAGAGCCTCAGAAAGGACATTATGCTACTTTCAAAATGATACACGGGTTGAAAGGGGTTGTATCTCTTTCAACCCTTTTTTGGGGGGATGAAAATAATTAAATATGCTACTCAAGTATTCAACCATCCGATGCCCTCGTAGACCCGAAGTCCGAGAGGCCCGCGATCTGTAAAGTAGAGCGACAGTTGCTCAAAACTCCCCTAAAATACTAAAAGTCATAATCCCTCAATCTCATCGCCAGCATAGATAGTAATCTATGTTTTTAAAAACAATACGTACCTTATCATAATTTTATTAACTGCCTTGTAAGTTTAACGGTTAAATGCTTGATCGTAATCAGAGTTCTCGGGTCGGGCAAAAATGTTAGTCAGTGGGTACCTACTGGAAATTTTCTTTCGAGAAAAATCGATGTACCGGCGATACCTATATCGATATTTTTTAGTTATCTACCACCGCGTTATCACTTGTATTAATCCATACTAATATTAAAAAGAGGTTAAGTTTGTGAGTTTGTGACGTTGTAGGGGGTAATCTTTTAATCTAGTGAACCGATTTAGATAGTACTTTTACCAATAGAAAGCGACGTTATTTGTGAGTTTAATAAGCTATATTTTAAGTTAAAGTTTCCACGGGAACGGGACCTACACGGGTAAATTCGCGCGGGACAGCTTGTTTATTATAATTATGGCGGTGTGTTATTTTATTTAATAAGGACCGCGCTACCCTCCACGTCATCCCTCCCCATAGGTCTCGTGAGAGGCGACTAATGACAGGTCAACATAGTCTATCAGCTCAAAGGTTTGTAGAAGAACGGTTGGTGGTGTTCCTCCACAGAAAATGAAGATCTTCTTTGCCGGGCGGTGGAAAGCCCGGTGGCCGACGGCCATTTGATTTGATGATACTGTTCGGAACTTGTAGGTATATGTTATAATTGGCTTGAGAACTTGTATTGCGCGATACAGGTTAGTTGGGATGCTAGGTGCTAGATGGCGCTGCTAGTTGTGTTGGGATATTGTGCGGCTATTGTAGATGTCAACAATTGACGTTGATGTTGAGTAACCTGTAGAGGTTACTCAACATCTTACTGCGATCACCAATCTTATTTTATTTATTTTTTTCAAAGATTACTAGCATATTTTTGCTGTCTACTAGTATTATTTATAACCCCTCGTGCTAATCTAAAATGCTTGTGTTACGAGTGGGTTCACGTTGGTAGTGCAATAGGTGGGGTTGAACGGGCGACCTCAAGATCACAAGTCCGACGCCCTAGCCATTGGGCTACGGCCGCTATTGGCATTTGCATTGGGCATCTGCCTGCCAAGCGTAGTGATTATGACCATGGTTTGCTAAGGTCTATTAAGATGAGACCCATACTCCGCAGTGGACGTTACCGAGCTGATAGAGATTATAGTCTGAGAGCGTGCACCAATTTTTGGGGAGGTATTTGAAGCTGAAAACCTTTTAAATACCTCTCCTACTATACTCCAACACGGAACTGCAGACTGGCTGGTGAGTAGCGGGGCTAACTGGATCACTAACTTCGTTATAGATTTAAAAAAAAAAAAATATGACGCAAAGGTATTTTCATTTCGAGAATCTTATGTTTTAGTTAGAAATAATACCCTTTTTGTAATTTCAAGTTGCCGTTACAGTTTTGAAAAATATTTTTGCATTCGTCTGGCAATGTTAAAATCCCGACTAAATCGTCGACTACAACATATAAAAATGTCATATTGCCTCAAATATACTTCTTTTAAACATTTAAAAAATATTAGAGCCCCGCTACTCGCCAGGTCTGCAGTTCCGTGTTGGGATATAATAGGAGAGGTAAGTGACAGATTTTCTGCTTGCCTCAAATACCTTTTTTTCTTTTTTTTTTTTTTGTTTGTGGCGACAAATATTTACGCTTTCCCACCGCCGCTGCAGCGTATTCGCGCGCTGGCTGGGATATGTGGGACTCGCCCTCTCCATAGCGTGGTATGCTAACTCATACCACGAGGAGAGCCTACAACACTAAAACTCCCCGGATACTCCTTCGATCCGCCGTTGGCGGGGGCCGGGTACGCATGAGCAATCCGGCACAAGTTTTTAGCCTGCCTCAAATACCTATCAGCAGTAGTATCAGTAGTATCAGCTCGCCTATTATTACTATAAACATAAATATGAAATGCAAGCTTATTTACTTATCAGTGCAATATCATACACTGGTACATAACATAGATTATACTATGTTATGATAATTCAGTACTTGTCAATATTGTATGGAATATAACACTTGTTTGTGGAAATCTACGCATATGTATGTAAGTAGATAATAAATTATGTGTTAATACATCTGCAAAATTAATATTATGGTATGAGATTCCTGTGCGCATCGCCCGCCCCCTATATGGTATGTTTCAAAAATTGCTCAGACAGGATTTCTAAAATCAGGCAAATTTTTAGGATTCCGTACTCAAATAGTATAAACGGGGGTCCCGTTATTACTATGCCTCCGCTGTCTGGCTATATGACTCCAGGTTGTATTTCATGACGCTGTAAATGCGTAGAAGAAGCTTATTAAAAATCTTAA
This sequence comes from Nycteola revayana, assembly GCA_947037095.2. Classification (NCBI taxonomy): domain Eukaryota; kingdom Metazoa; phylum Arthropoda; class Insecta; order Lepidoptera; family Nolidae; genus Nycteola; species Nycteola revayana. Next base: position 12,242,784 of record OX344851.2, on the reverse strand, counting down.
AATAATATGACATGGACTGTTGTTAATCATGGTACAGAACCCTACGTGAGCGAGTCCGACTCGAACTTGGCCGGTTTTTGTTCTTAGTTTGTATATAGTCGCATATACGTATATCCGTCTATAAATACGAGTGATACATCGAAATTGCTTTAGCATACTCGTAGCTTGCCTCGGGAAATACACGGATAGTAGAACGTGCAATATCAAACTGAAGATAAAACATGTAACCGCGTTTCTCTGCTCCAGTGAGTCAGAGCGGGATGTGTTGTAGCCTACATTACAACACAGCTTATAAATTACCGTGTGCAACTTTCAGCCAAATCCGTTCTATCCATCCATACTCACAAACTTTTGCGTTTATATATAAGCGACCCGCCCCGGCTTCACATGGTTGCAACGCTGGTGTATTATACATATAAAATTCCTCTTGAGGCACTCTATCGATTAAAGAAAACCGCATCAAAATCCGTTGCGAAGTTTTAAAGATTTAAGCATACATAGGTACAGAGAGACGGCGGGGAGCGACTTTGTTTTATACTAAGTATTGAAGTATGGATATCTATATGAATAAAACCTACTTACGTTTTTTATAGATATCGATTGTTTATACAAACTTTGGATCCTATAATTTTGGTAAATACTTTCTTAGCTAATCCTAAGTCGAGATTATTCGAATAAACAGTACCTACAGATAAACAGATTAACATACAACAACAACAACCTGTCTCATATTTTTTCACGTGTTCTTAATCATACGCCAGTAGTAAAAATTCGATTATAATTAAGGCGCGGTGAATAGACGACTTTTACGTATTAGTTTTGTCACTGTTGCTCCGCGTAGAAATGAAAGAGAAGCGAAGAGACGCCGCGATGGCGCAACGTTTCGTTCGACTCGTTAAAATTATTTAATACATTAATCCTTGCAAATATCTTATTCCAATCGATAAATAAAAACAACAGTTCCCTTTATTATAATATATTACATCACTGTTATTAATATTATCAAGATTTGTTTATAAATAATACAGTTACAATTGCTACAATTTCAGTTTAAATAGTTATTTAATGGTTTTTTTTATCGAGAAAATGTACCGAAAACGTGTTTTGAACACAATGGTCCCCCCATAAATATGATCAAGATTAACATATATTTTTTTAGCTGCTCTAAAATGTAAACATTTGGCTAAAAAACTGTTTTGTGAAGCCTATTTTGACTAAGTATAGCGCCTTAAAGAAATATATCAACACTAGGTTCCCGCGCGCGGTTTTACCCGCGCAACTCCCGCCCCCGTGGGAAATTCATAATTAAATACAGCCTATGTCACTCAGGGTGAATGTAGCTTTCCAATCGTGAAAGAATTTTTGAAATCGGCAAAGTAGTTTTTGAGTTTATTCATTACAAATATACACACAAAAATACAAATCTTTCCTCTTTATAATATTGGTATCTATAGATATAGAAGTATAGGGATTATGCGTAGGGATGACATTATGACATGCATGTGACGAAAAGAATGACTGAATATGAAGATGTAGGGATATATTGGAAGAGAAAGGCTCAAAAAAACAAGGTAAAAAGATGATAAGTGTAAGAAAGGTGTGAGTATGGAAGTGACGTCTGATAGGGAGAAATGGAAGAGGATGACATACTGCGTCCACGATTTGCGGAAAATTCGTCTAAAATAATCCGTCTAAAAACAATTCGACTATTAACAAGTCGTCTAAAACAACTCATCAAAAACAATTCGACGAAAAACTATTTAAATTCTGTAACACATCGTAAGAGATAAAAACGGCGTGGGACGAAAGAGTGCATTAGCAAACTGAGACTACTGTCTGGATTAGATATTAGTTCTAATCCAGACAGTAGTCTCAGTTTATTATACTGATGTTAAATTTAATTGGTTGCATATTAGAAAAAATTAAACCTTTCTTGAGCAAATTTCAAAAGAACAACGTACAAATCAACAAAGTTTAAAATAACGATGGTCATTTGATCAAAAGTTCAGCTGAACAAAGTCTGGAATATGGCACTTCGCCGGCCGCTGCCGGGGCACGCTCGCTTCGCTCGCTCGGCTCGTGCGTTGTGGTCACAAACCCGACCTAACCTATCCGAGTTGGGATGCCCCAAGTCACGAGCTATTTTCGCTCGCTCTTGCATCCTAAATTCTCCTTATACTTTCGTCTTCGACATCGTTTTTAAGACAAACGGTAGAACACTCCGACCCAGGATTCCAACTTCTAACTTTTAGATGAGTTGCATTAGTCGCCCTTCAAATTTCGTTTCACCATCACTGTCAAAGTTACCCCGAATGTCAAATTAACCCAGGTCTATGGTACGTTTAAAAAAGGCATTTCTGTCATGTTAGCTCGGTCGATTCCCATTTTGCTGTTTCCTTCTCAAGTATTGAGTAAAAAAAATAATTTAAGTCCTATTTGTCATTTATTAATTACATTGAACAGTGTTAAAACATGTTGTGCCTAAATACGTTTAAATTAAAAGCATAATAACCTTCACTACATAGTATAAAACAAAGTCACTTTCTCTGCCCCTATATCCCTATGTATGCATAAATCTTTAAAACTACGCAACGGATTTTGATTTGATTTGATTTAATGGATAGAGGGATTCAAGAGGAAGGTTTATATGTATAATACATTAGCATTGTACCCGTACCCGTGCGGAGCCGGGGCGGGTGGCTAGTTTGCAATAAATGTTTTAGTGAATGACAAGAATATGTATTTTAATTGGTAAATAACTAAGCATTCTGCACTGTTTCTCTATATAAAGAGGCTAGATCACCAGCGCTGCGCAATTATATTCTAGATTTTTGATGTAGCTTAATGCTGAAGCCAGTTCGCATTTATGGTGCATATAACCTAACCTAACTGTAATAGGAATAATCAATTTTTATGTTTTATTTACCATTCGATGCCCTCGTAGACTCGAAGTCCGAGAGGCCTGCGAACTGTAAAGTAGAGCGACAGTTGCACAAAACTCCCCTAAAATACTAAAAGTCATAATCACTCAATCTCATCGCCAGCGACCGCCCTGAGCCGAGGTCCAACCACAGGGGCGCCCTCCTGCGCAGGTTGCTTAGTTTGTAGTTTTTAAACCATTTATTAAGGCTGGAGCTCTGCTCGCCTTTATGCCCGGTGAAGTAGCAAAAGCCTCGTGGCTACCTACGTATGTCAATCAGAAAAATAAAAATCCTTGTATGTGCCGTGAATAAATGTATTTTCTTTCTTTCATATAAACTATAAGTGTGCGAAATTATTTCTATATTCCTCCGTCAGCATAATTTTTCGTAAAACGGGTTACAACGTTTTTGCTTCACGTATCAATATGAAGATGAACGATATTCTCTTCTTTCTGAATATTTTTATTATTAACACAAGGGTTTGACGAGCTATACCGGGTAATTAGCTAGTATGTTGTACTTTCCTCCAAGGTCAACGTGTTACAATATTATCAAGGCCGGATTTAAGGGAGTGCATCCAGGGCAACTGCCCCGGGGCCTCCACAATAGTGGGGCCCCCAAAATAGAGATTTAAAATCTTTCAAATTCTGACGAGTAAACTTTACAACTTTTCTTTTATTAATTTTTTCGTTGTTGTACCTTTACATACAGTTCTTTGTAGAATTATGATTAATGTAATAGTTCTTTAATAGGTATTCTAATAACAGTGTCAGAAAAATATCACAATTAAAATCGTCCTAAAAATTTGGTACTGTAGTGAGGTTATGGTTTTAATCCCTCTATGTCTCCTACATGACGTAGGAAACATAGAAACTAATTTGTGGCCAGGGGGCCTCTTCTCCTTTGTTGCCCTGGATCCTCCAGGCTTCTAAATCTGGCCCTGAATATTACATAACACAATGAAATCAAATCATAAACTTGTTAGTAACTATGTAATTTTACTATTCTGCCATCTCGAAATGTTCATTACATCTGTCAATGTCATTGCGAATGCTACCTTATGTCGGACCAATAGCGTCGCGTTTAGCATAACAAATAATGGTTAGTTAAGACAGTTTATTTGTGGCGCTGTTATATATTTATCTTTATTTATTTTAGCGTTAGTTTATGTCAAATAATATAAACAGTGGTATATTATTTATTTCCGTATTGACATATATTATAACTAGCTGACCCGGCAGACTTCGTACTGCCTCAATCGATACATACCCTACACTACCCCCACCCTACACTACCCCTACCCTACACTTCCCCTACCCTAGACTACCCCTACGCTACGCTACCCCTACCCTACACTACCCCTACCCTACACTACCCCTATCCTATACTACCCCTACCCTACACTACCCCTACCCTACACTACCCCTACCCTACACTACCCCTACCCTACACTACCCCTACCCTACCTCTACCCTACCCCTACCATACACCTACCTCTAATCTACCCCTAACTTTGTCTGAAAAATAAAAATAAAAATTTAGGGGTGGACTACCCCTAACATTTAGGGGGATGAAAAATTGATGTTGGCCGATTCTCAGACCTACTCAATATGCTCACAAAATTTCATGAGAATCGGTCAAGCCGTTTCGGAGGAGTATGGCAACGAAAACTGTCACACGAGAATTTTATATATTAGATTAGTTTCAATTGTTAGAAGATTTATAAAAAAATTAGAGTGTCATACCCGCGCGTTTTTACCAGCGCAAATTAAGTTATAAATTAATAATAATAAAAAAATAAAAACGGTTTTATTCGCGATAACGATATGATGATATACTTAGATAATAAACTCCACCTAGTAATTACAAAAGTTACCGACAGTAAAGTCGGTAACACATATTGTTGAAACGCGAGGCGTGTTGAGTCGAATCAAATGTATTGACCATGTACCTATTACCAGAATCACACTATGAACACCCGACGCGATGTCGCGTGTGTTCATAGTGTGATTCTGGTCTATAGAAAACAATACATTTGATTCGACGTTTCGCTAGGTGACATCGCGTTTTAACAATATGTTTCCGCCTCAAGTCAGTCAATACCTATCTTCAATGATTGACAACTTATCAAGCCATCAGCATTCAGACAAGAAGACCCAACGGAAGGATCATTAAGATCATTTACAGACTACCTAGATCCGCTTTCCTCCTTCCTTCTTAAATTAATTTGTCACAATAATCATGAAGTTAAACGTTAATTTTCCTGCTTGAATGTGTGTATGATTTATTGATGGCGATAAGGAAACTAAGTTGTAAGTATGTTTGTGAGTGCAAATCGTAAGGAAGGACAATATAAAAATGTGTAGGTCTTCGTTTTTGAATCTAAGATTTATTTCCTTGTCTGTCTGCTTGAGGGACTCTCCGTGTGTTGAATCGATTCTTTCTAGAACATTTTAACTGAAATTTTAATTCTATGTATTTTATCGACAGTGCCGTAAATAAGGCGGTGCCACCGGTGCCTAGGCACAGGGCATAGACGGGGGGGCGCAAGAATGACTAGTCCAGCAAGGACTATTGTTTTTTCGGTTTGCTTTTAATTGTTCATAAAAATTTAATCTTAAGCATCAGGGCAACGCATTTGCATTAGTGTACTTGCGTTGCGTTTGAGTTTTAGTGAGTGAGACACAGTGGGTGGTACAAAATGCGAAAGGTCGCAGTTATGGAAGGTCGCACAGGGCGCAGAAAAGGCTAGGTAGGTACAGTACTGCCTATTCAATGCAAACAAACAAATACTAATTCCTCTTTATAATATTAGTATTACGACAACAAGCGCATGGACAGGAAATCTTTGTGTAAATTCTAAGATTTCTTGCCGGGTCTGGTTGGTTGAGGGATTACCCTCCGTGCCTCGGAAAGCACGTTAAGCCGTTGGTCCCGATTGTTATAACATTATCTATAATAATCGTATATCAGGGAACGGGCAGCAGCGATTCCTTGTGTGTTATAAGATAACAAGCGCTGGAGGCTAATCAGATAACGATATTACTATGACTTCGATGAAAATGTCTTCATTATTGTACAGTTATTGTAACGCATTTCCTATGTTACTATATTATAATCAATCACTACATATAGTATAATGAAACAAAGTCGCTTCCCGCTGTATGTCTGCCCTTATGTATGCTTAGATCTTTAAAATTACGCAACGGATTCTGATGCGGTTTTTTTCGGATATATAATAGGTACCCTAGTTAGAGCAATGTTATGAATAAGCCTACTTTAGTTCATTAAGTAGTGCTCGATCCCATCACATACGTACGCAACGTATGGAATCATGTACAAGGGGCGCAGCGGAAACTTATCAAGCCGAAAAAACAATAGTCCTACCAGCCCGGCCAGCATAGGCAGCGCGACTCGAGTCTACTCTACGGAGGCCGACCAATCACACTGCAGAAAGTGTCACGTGACAGTACGTTTCTGCAATGTGATTGGTCGGCCTCCGTAGAGTTGACTTGAGTCGCGCTGCCTATGCTAGCCGGGCAGGTCTAGCTATTCTTGTGCCCTCCATAATCTACGCCCTGTGCTTGAGCACCGATGGCACCGCCCTATTTACGGCACTGTGAATAGGTTCCAAAATTACGAGACTGATTCTAAAACATCTTTCACCATACAAAACTCCGTTATTCAGGAGCACATAGGATATCATATTTTTATAAAGATTAGCAGAGTTTTTGCAGTCTACCAGTATTCTTGTTAACTCCTCGTGCTAAGCTAAAATGCTTGTGTTACGAGTGGGTTCACGTCGGTAGTGCAGTCAGACAGTCGGTAGTGTGGTAGTGGGTGGGGATCGAACCGGCGATCACATGATATTAAGTCCGACGCCCTAGCCAGGCTAAACTATATTTTTTATGATATATTTAACTATTAAGGTTCCATGGGCAAGGGATTTCGAATTCCTACAAATAAATGGGTAATGTAATTGCATTGGAAACTACGTTAAACCGTTGTTCCCGATTGTTATGACATCATCATTGACAATCGTTTGACAAACAAACGTCAGGTCAACAAGGATCCAGGAGACATGTTGGATTTCAAGCACGCATACTCTTCTTTGGCGGGGAAAAAAATCTGGTTGGTATATATTTTGCTGAAAATTTTAATCAGCGCCTGACAGAAATATAGTAGCTGTAATTAGATCCAATAGTAAACAATTATGTTAGGCGCTACGAGTATATTGGAAACTAGCTTCCCGCGCGTGGTTTTACTCCCGCTCCCGTGGGATCTTCATAATTGAATACAGCCTATGTCACTCAGGGTGAATGTAGCTTTCCAATGGTGAAAGAATTTTTGAAATAGGCACAGTAGTTTTTGAGTTTATTCATTACAAACATACACACAAAAATACATATCTTTCCTGTAGTATGTGAATAGTATAGATAGAGAAGTAATGGTGCAGTTCTTCGGGTGTTGCCTTTGGTTAAAACGCTATAAAAATGTTGTCAATAGCAGAGACTTTTTTGTTTCGAATTATGGATATGAAAAAAAAAGATATGTTTATGACTATTTTTAATAGCTATACCTAACTAAAAAATCACTGTATATTTATTCCGTAGCCACACGGGCATCTGTTAGGCAAACTATATGTTCAAAGCTGAAGTACCATTAGCATTTCTATGAAGTGTGTATTTTCGAGTTATTTATGCATTATCTATGCCACTACACTCTTTAAGTTGAGTGTTTACCTTCAATTATGTATTGCGAATCTAATGATAATTAGGTACATAATTATAATATATAGGTATTTGATACTTCTATTTACTTATACAACGTCGTAGCGTAGCGGTATTTGGCTCGCTTAAAATCTCGGAGGTAGTGGATTTGATCCCCATGCTGGACTGGAAATCTTTGTGTAAATTCTAAGGTTTCTTTCCGGGTCTGGTTAGTTGAGGGACTCCACGCTTGACAGGCGGGTTGGTGACCGCAGTATTAAGTTGTACCATACAAGGAAACGCTGCTGCCCGTTCCTCGATTTATGAGTATTATAGATGATGTTATTACAATCTAGACTCAACCAACCAGACCCGAGAAATAATCTTAGAATTTACACAGAGATTTCTTATTCAGGTATCGAACCCACGACCTCCGAGAGTTAAGGCGAGACAAATACCGATTACCGACGCTTCGGAGGACGTCAATAATTACGCGCGTTCACTGAAACTGACAACTCCATTTAACAATATGAGTAGCACGAAAATAATTGATCAACTTACGATTCGTATTATTTTCCGGTGACTTAAACAAAGCAATATTTTACTTTACGACAATATTTCAAACTGTCACCCAAAATGCTACGTGGCGTAGCTTGCTACGATGGTAGGCTCGATATTTCTACGGCGTAGTACTCCACTTCATCAGAGTAACAGTAGACAATCACACAAAACGCCTCTAAGAAACTAAAAGTCATATTTTTCTCAAAGCATAATTGCAGGGAACAGGCAGCAGCGTTTTCGTGCGAGTTACAAAATGTTACTGCGGTCAATAACTCGCTATTTTTTTCGAACGGACATTATACAGTTAGCCAGGAGGCTTTTGCTACTTCAACGGGCATACAAGCTATCTAAACTCCAGCCTAAATAAATGGCTTAAAAACGAAAAACTAAGCAACCTGCGCCAGAGAACTCCTCCTGTGGGACTTGGTCCTCGGCTCCGGTGGTGACTTTGGCAAAGCCTGCCCTCGGAAGGAAGCTCTTGATCAGCAGTGGACGTTATACGGACCATTGAAGATGATGACATTATTAATGCAGTATTTTAAAATCTATCTATAGTTCTATACTAATATATAAAGCTGAATAGTTTGTTTGTTTGCATGAACGCGCAAATCTCGGGCACTACGGGTCCAATTTGAAAAAATCTTTCCGTGTTAGATAGGACATTTATCGAGGAAGATTATAAGCCAATTTTATTATGTTTTTTTAAGGGAACGGCATTACGCGGCTAGCTTGGAAATCACTGCATAGTCATCTGTTTTTGTTCTGGCCCTTAAAAGCGCTGTTGGATTGTTGAAACATCGTGTTGACGGGATTAGTCAGCCTAGATCCTGCGATACCGGATCTAGCTGCTTCCAGAGTGCGCCACGGGGAGGCTCCTATCATGCACTCTCATGACGACAACGACATACAATCTCACTGTCGCACCCAACCACAGTCTAAGTCGCACACGTTGGCCTGCCCTTCATGCCCCAATAGCTGCACGATGGAGGTTTTGATGGCGGGAACGACAGAAGCCATTGGAGTGGCGACTTACTGGTCAGAATGGCTTTAAACAAAGTATTAAAACTAATAAGTTGAAACAGCGACACGAAAGAAGAAGACTGCATAGTATAAAACAAAGTCGCTTCCCACTGTGTGTCTCTATGTATGGTTCCGTACCATTTTCAAGCGTCTACTTGTCGCCGTTATTGATATCGAGCGCAAAAAAGGGCAAACGAAAACGTTTGTTGTATGGGAGCCCCCCTTAAATATTTATTTCATTTTATTTTTAGTATTTGTTGTTATAGCGGCAATAGAAATATAATATCATCTGTGTCAACTGTCTATGTGTTGCGGTTATTAAGATACAGCCTGGTGACTGACAGACAGACAGCGAAGTCTTAGTAATAGCGTCCCGTTTTTATCCTTAAGGTACGGAACCCTAAACATTTACTTAAAATTGTTTTAGTATCTTTTGAAAAATAACGTAAGTACGGTCTACGAGCTCCTCGACTGGCAAATTTTTATTATTTTTTAAAAGTATTTTTTATGTCAAAGTCAAAATCATTATATATCTTTATTCTCATAGACACATTTATTTCTTTTTTGTTAGAATGTTCTTATGATGCGTCTTCTTTGTTTTTGTACTACCATCAGTTCTGGACGTGGCACGAATGTGGAAGAACTGGCAAGAAACTCAGAGAAAACACAGGTCGTCGTGGGTAATAGGGGAAATACGGTGTCTGATCCAATAGAATCACAGATGGGCGTAGCTCAGGGTTCCTCTGGATCAAATATACTGTTTTCCTTGCTGCTAAACGATTTACCAGACTAAGTGTCAGCAGCTGAAGTATTAATGTACGCCGATGACGTTGCAGCGGTAATAACCGCCGCCACAATAGACCAACTCGAACGGAAATTAAATATTACCACTTTCCAATTAGTGTCATGGTTCGACATAAACGGACTAGCCTTGAATTTAAACAAAACGCACTTTCTGCATTTTAACCTATCAGGACATCGGACAAGAAGTCTTTCCGTGCTAGTAAACGGATCAAATTTACGACAGGAAACGACAACGAACTTTTTAGGGTTTCAAATAGATACTGGACTGAAATGGGATAGACACGTAGATAGTCTCTGTAGTAGGATAGGCAGTGCATGTTTTGCATTGCGCCGTGTTGCGCGGGTAGTGTCTGAAGCGAATGCACGCGCGTGCTACTTCGCCACAGTACACTCACTGGTGCAATATGGCGCGGAGCTATGGGGTCGTGCCGCGGAGTGGGAGCGGGCGTTCCGCATGCAAAAACGTGCTATCAGGGCTATTGTAGGCATACCCCAAGATGTATCAGCAAGCCCTTATTTCCGTAGGTTAGGCATCATGACATTGCCATCTATTGTCATAATGCAAGTGGCACTATATGTTAGATCCAACTTGTCAGAATACACCGCGCATAATCAAGTAGGTACACCCACATAACACAAGAAACGCGAGTAAGCTTACAGCGGTTAAACGGTCGCTTACAAAGTCGTCCAAATTCACACATGTAATGGGTCCTGAAGTGTATAATAACTTGCCTGAAAATATTATCACTGCTCCAAATTTTTCTTGTTTTAAGTCTCGTCTAAAACGGTGGCGTGTTGAGCAAACTTTTTACAATTATGACGAATTTGTAACTTCTAGATTTTAATTGACATGGCGAGATGCCCGACTATCTATTGTACTCCGACGCTATTAATAAGTATTTTGACATTATGATTTACCTTAAGATTTGTAGTCCTAGACATTATTAGATATATATCTAACATTATAACTGTGACATTTCAATACTGACATTTAGCATTAGTGATTAATTTAGATTTATTTAAAATACAATTAATTTAAAATGTTTACCTACTTATAACTTTGACATGTAAGATAACTTTACCAAAATAAATGAATATGAATATGAATATTAAATCCTTTTTTTTATTAATATATGTTTGAAATTAAAATAAGTTTAGCAATATTTCATAAAAGCAACTCGCGTCAATTTACTCGTAACATCAAAGTTTCCATGAAATTTTATGAACCATGAAATTTTCTTCTCGAACAATCGATATTGAATCAATTATCTATATTTTAGTTATCTTATAATTTGCGATAGTTCTTTAATAGTTAATAAGGTCACACGCGTAAACAAATAAATATGATATAGTTTTATATTGATAACGATTTCAAGGCGGGTAAACAAATAGTATTAAGGTTAATTATACTAATCTTGTCCCTTTACTACTAACTTCCCGCGCGCGGTTTCACGAGCATAACTCCCGTTCACGTAAAAACTTCAAAATTTAATATAGTGTATAGCCTTCCTCGATAAATAGGCTATCTAACATTGAAATAATTTTTCAGATAGGACCAGTAGTTCCTGAGAATAGCACGTTCAAGTAAACAAATTCTTCAGTATTATATATATTATTATTATTGTTAGTTTATTCGAATAGATTAGAATGGATTACTAAAGATATCATTATATTATTTTTTATTTTGTTTTTCCATACACATTCAATAATGTTTTTAAATACTTTTCTAGCAGTTTGTACCGGTTACAAACTGTTTAAAGTAGATTCACTCGACGTGCCACCGGGGCACCGTGGTTCATTCGTAATAGGAACTTGCATCCTAATCTCCAACTGCGTTCCATCAAGCAGTGGATGAAAGAGACGTCGGAACGCTTCTTTGAATCCGCTGCTCAACACCCAAACCCGTTGGTTGTTGCAGCATCCGACTATAGGCCTTTTCCCTCAAAGCATTGTAAGCACCGTCGGCCTCGGGGCGTCCTAGACGACCCGGACGACGAGATCACAACTTACCTACCTAAAGGATCGCGTTCTCGTTTTTTAACTGGACCTATGACGTCTTAAGATGGCTGATCGCGTTTTTGGAACTAAAAGACATAGATTAAAAAAAACATTTTTAAATTTATACAACCATCTTCAAGTTTTATGAACAGAAATTATTATATTTAGGTTCCTTACGACAAATACTTTTAGAAAATTCGTGATTGTAACATCCTTATCTTTACTAATATTATTAACGCGAAAGTTTGTTTGTATGGATTCATGGATGTTTGTTACTCTTTCACGCAAATACTAATTAATGGATTTTGCTGAAACTTTGCACGGGGATAGTTAATAAGCTCGATTAACATATAGGCTACAAAAACTCATACGCTCCGACCCACTGGAGTAGAGTAACGCGAGTAAACCCGCGGGGCGCAGCTAGTAATTTCAAATGGATCCCTAGCCTGTTGCAATATTTAAAAAAAAACGAATCATACCGAGTAAAATACTCTAAAATTAATAAATCAAATCGGTTATGCAAGTATAACAATAGAATAAATTATTATACGATATTAATATATTATATAGAAAAAATTGTAGACATAATCATTATAAATCGTCAATATTGTATGTGTCACATTACATTGAACAAACAAGAATGTAGTGTTATTTACATACAAATAAATTGTAGATAAACAGTCATTTCTATGTCAAGTAGTTCCCGAGATATTATGCGACATACTGGACTAACAACTCCATAAAATATTAATAGATATATAATATATACACGTGATTATAACACTTTGTACTGCTTTATACGAAAATTCCGCGGACAGAAGAGTATGACATTTCGCACACTAAAAGTGAAACTTAACTTTACTAAAAGAAGTGAAGAAAGCTAATATTTGTTTCATTATGGTCAAACTACTGGTCCGATTTGAACAATAGTTTTAGTGTTAGCCCATCTATCGGGGAACGCTATTGACTATATTTGATGCCGTGCCCGAAAAGCTAGCTATGAATAACTAGCTTCCCGATTAAATTATATTATATTCATATTTATTGTATTATTTATCAAGTTGAAAAACATGTTAGTACATAGTTAGCCAAGACGCTTTTGCTATTTAATCGGGCATAAAGCCGAGCTCCAGCCTCAATAAATGGTTCCAAAACTACAAACTAAACAACCTCCGCAAGAGAGCACCCCCTGCGGGATTTGGACCTCGACTCAGGGTGGTCGCTGGCGAATGGCTCGAGGAATGATAACTTTAGATTTTTAGGTAAATCTTGTGCAACTGTCGCAAGATATTATATTATGTCATCTTCATCAGTCTGTACAACGTCCACTGCTGAACATGGGCCTCCTCCCGAGGGAGGGTTTTCGCCATAGTGACCACACTTGGCAGGCGGATTAATGACCGCATTATGTTGTAATACACAAGGAAACGCTGCTGCCCATTCTCTGGTATACGATTGTTATAGATGATGTTATAACAGTTGGGACCAACGGCTTAACGTGCTTTTCGAGGCACGGCAAGGCCCGATTTAAGGGAGGGCATCCAGGGCAACAGCCCCGGGGCCTCCACAATAGAGATAAAAATCTTTCAAATTCGCAATTCTCAAAAAGAGTAAACAATTTTTCTTTCGTTTACTTTTTCGGTGTTGTACCTTTACAGAATGTACAATGTACTTTGTAGAATGATGATTAATGTAACAGTTATTAAATATTTCAATAACGGTGATTCGTCTATACTTGTTCACTTCAATTAGACGGTTAGTTAAAAATCAAAATTTAAATCGTCCTGAAAAGTAGGCACATACTTCAAATTTTCTACACATTTAGAGGGAAACTAATTTGTGTTCAGGGCAGGGGGCCTCTTCTCCTTTGTTGCCCCGGGACCTCAGGACTTCTAAATGCGGCCCTGAGGCACGGAGTGTAGTCCCTTAACCATCCAGACCCGGAAAAAAATCTTAGGATTTACACAAAGATTTCTTGTCCATATTATGTAATTAATAGAAAGTAGCAATCTATTTATTTAACAATGATTGTTATTAATAATAAAAAGTATGTTAAGCAATTACTTTTAGATAATGAGTTTATGATTCATACATGGATTGCGAAGACTTAAAGATTTGTATATATTTATGTAGATAAGTCAGTTAAATACGTTGTGAATTATTATTATACAAGGGCTATTTCTTCAATCTTTTGATAAAACTTACAGATAAAGAGTAGATTTTTATTGCGACAGATTTTGTTTTAGAAATTATGTCAAAATTATATATTATATTACTATCGCAATGTAACATAGAATAAAATAGATAATTCAAATTATACTTATCTTCTATACAATTAGTGGAAGTCTAATTCTTTACATTTAAATATTATAAATCCTAATAATCCTACCTAATTATATGTGTATGTATGTATGTGTGAATGTATAATGTTTGTTACTCTTTCACGCAAAAACGATTGAATGGATTTGGCTGAAGTTTGCACGCGGATAGTTTATAAGCTGGATCGGAGCGTGATATTTTGTAGCCTATATGTTTATATAGAGTACAAAATATCACGCTCCGACCCACAGGAGCAGAGTGACACGGGTAAAACCCTGGGGCGCAGCTAGTTCTTAATATTATCACATACTATTTCTGATATTATAAAGAGGAAAGATTTGATTGTTTGCCTGTTTGCATTAACTAGGCTACGGAACTACAGGAGCGATTTCAAATATTCTTTCTAATTTAGAAATCTGCGTAATTCAGGAGTAACATGGACCATCCGATGCCCTCGTAGACCCGAAGTCCGAGAGGCCCGCGAACTGTAAAGTAGAGCGACACTAGCACAAAAATCCCCTTAAATACTAAAAGTCATAATCCCTCAATCTCATCGCCAACGACCGCCCTGAGCCGAGGTCCAAGCCCCACAGGGGGCGCCTTCTTGCGCAAGTTGCTTAGTTTGTAGTTTTTTAACCATTTATAAAGTCTGGAGCTCTGCTCGCCTTTATGCGCGGTGAAGTAGCAAAAGCCTCGTGGCTACATAAGTCAAACCGAAAAAAAAGGCCATATTTTAACAAAATCTATAAAGAGGAAAGATTTGATTATTTGTATGTTTGCATGGAATAGGGTATCTACGGAACTACGGGACCGATTCCAACGTTTTTTTACCTTTACAAAGCAACTTTATATAAGAGTAACATCCTACTAATGCCTAGTCCATTCGGCTACGGTGAATCAAAACCGGTCGTCAAAAAATTATCAATGCAAGTCCGAATCCTGCAGGTGGTCACATTTTTTTAATATTAATTAAAAGTTCAGTATGGGTAGAAAATTTAAAATCTTTTTTTTAATGATACTAGCAGAGTTTTGCAATCTACTAGTATTCTTGTTAACCCCTCGTGCTAAGCTAAAATGCTTGTATTACGAGTGGGTTCACGTCGGTACTGCAATGGGTGGGGTTCGAACCGGCGACCTCAAGATCACAAGTCCGACGCCCTAGCCATTGGGCTGCGGCCGATTAATATACAGTAATACCCCGGACTTACGCGATAGGTGGGACCACGAGATAGCCGTGAAAGTCGAATTCGCGTAAGTCGGGGTTCAACTTACCCTATAAATACATATAATGTTTGTATAATCGGGACCAGAGTCTAAAAAAACAATAGATCAGAAGAAACATGTTTAATAATACGTTAAATTATAAATGGTCTTTACATTATATCACACTATAATTCTAACATGGTTTCCATCTAAGCGATAATACCGTGATGTCTGAATTAAAATAGAAAGATTTTCACTTATTATTTGGATCGAGTCTTTTCTAATTCCTTTTTTTTATTTTAGATTCAAAGTCCTCTTATATATATATTTAGTTAAATGATAATATTTCACCGTAGCCTAGTTGGTAGTGCTCCTGCCTACGAAGCTGGTGGTCCTGGGTTCGAATCCCGGTAAGTGCAAATATTTGTGTGATGAGCACGAATATTTGTTTCTGAGTCATGGATGTTTTCTATGTATTTAAGTATTTATCTATCTATATAAGTATGTATATCGTCGCCTGGTACCCATAGTACAAGCTTTGCTTAGTTTGGGGCTAGGATGATCTGTGTGACATTGTCCCTAGATTATTATTATTATTATTATTATTATTATTTAGTTTAAACTTCAATAGACAGTGTTTTTCGTTTCATGTTAGGTTAGCAGTTAGCAGTTTAACTTGGAGTAAACCGAACACGCCGATGCGCGTGGTGATCAAAAATAAAAACCGCGTAAGTATCTCCGAATTCGCGTCAAACGGGGTAGCGTGAGTCGGGGTATTACTGTATTTACAAGTTGATTTATTTATGTTGTCTATTTTAAAAAGACAACTCCCGCACTAGTGTAATTAATCCCCATATCACAGGGGACTTTACAAATCCTCAATTCACACACACAGGACACAAAGTACACCCATACTCAGAACAATTATCTGTAGTTCTCACAAATAATTGTCCCGGATGGGAATCAAACCAAGAACACTAGGTCTGAGTTTATTTGGGCCGGATTGCTTATGCGTACCCGGCCCCCGCCAACGGCGGATCGAAGGAGTGTCCGGGGGTTTTTAGTGGTGTAGGGTCCTCTCCGCGTGGTATGAGTTTAGCATACCACGCTATGGAGAGGGCGAGCCCCACATATCCCACCGCCAGCGCGCGAATACGCTGCAGCGGCGACGGGAATGCGTCAATGTAAATTCATCATCCCCGGATAACAAAAAAAAAAAGTGAGTTGAGTTTATTTCGCCGGGTCTTCTCAGTTTGGGCGTATTGGATCCGGTGGTAGCACTAAAAAAGCGCGCTCGTCGATATACTTATGGTCCGTATAAATAATAACATACTCAAAGGATAGGAGAACTTAGACTCATAGTTATAAAAATAATATTATATTTTTATACCTGAAAGCTTTTAGGCTAAAGCTATATAAACTATTATAATTAAGTTAATTAACAAAGTAAATTAAAAAAAACCAAAATATGTTATGACTATTGACAAATAGGTACCTGTAATAGGTTTACGTGAATAAAAACTTTTTTTTTTGTTGTAACTACCGTAAGCACTGAGCCTCTCATGCAGTCGTAGATAGTTATTAATGTATTGTATTTAAATTTATATTTTTGAATAAAACTTATTTCGCAAATTATGTTGTATAAAAAGGTCACTCACTCTATTCCCCAAGCTCTGGACACTGCTAAACTACAACTAACACTAAGGATTAATGCAATATCATACAAATTAATATGTCAGTTTACTCACTGCACAGTTATTTCATTATCAATAACAATAAATTAGGCGAATAGGTTCCGTATATAAGTTTAATACTAGATGTTGATAACTGATTCAGTATGTAGAGCTTTTTTTTCGATTATAAATGGTTTAAAAACTACAAACTAAGCAACCTGCCCAAGAGGGCGCCCCCGGGGGGGTTTTGGACCTCGGCTCAGGGCGGTCGCTGGCGATGAGATTGAGGGATTGTGACTTTTCTGTCGCTCTACTTTACAGTTCGCGGGCCTATCGGACTTCGGATCTACGAGGGCATCGGCTGGTTCTTTGCAAACTAAGGGTCAGGAGGACGAGGGGGGACGCGTCGCGTTCGCGGGTGCACTCTTCTCCGGCGGGTCGGATAGAGTGGTCTCTGTGTAGTGGTGCTAGTTTCTTGCAGTCTTTATACTGCTAGTGGTATGTAGAGCGTTCTTTGCGTGTATTGGTGGTGTTCCTCCGAAGATCAAGATCTTCTTTGCCGGGTGAGGAGGCCATTTGTATCTATATATGTAAATTAAAAAGACAAAATATCTAGTGTTAATTCCGCTACAAAATGTGTCTCTATGAAGTTATGATATTTTTTGCACCGCCCTCCCGCTCGCAAAAATTATGCACAATTTTCGGGAGAGAAAGTAGCAACATGCAAAAATACAATCACCATCGGTTGGTGATTGTATTTTTGCATGTTGCTACTATCTAGACCAGGGTCCGGGTCAGGGTCAGGGTCAAGTACCAGGGTCTTAATTTAGATTAATATGGATTTCCGAAAAGTAACGCCTGATGGGATTCTAGGTGATAGAAGGCGCTGCTCGTTTACTTCGTCTTTTTCGTTCCTCCAACTAAAAATGACGAAGATACAGCGCGTTGAAATTTTGTGTGACGTCACTATTAGGTACAAATTTACCTAATAGTGAAGTCACAAGCCCCCCTCTCCTGAACTTTATAGTTTGTTTTTGCTCTGTATCTTTGTAATTTTTTATGGATTTGATAAATAAAATACGTGTCCAATATTTTTTAGTAATCCAAGTGACGGACTAAATATATTTTTTTCGTTCTCATGCCCATTTATGTGGCTCCTGTAGATATCGCTACATCAAATTGTAATATTTGATCCGCGAAAACGTTGATAAATTCATCAAACAATTTACAATATTGATAAAATATGGCGATACAAAGCAATAAATAAAACAAATAATAAGAGTTCTAAATCTGTCACCAACACAAATATTTGGTTTTCTCTGTAATTTCCAAAAATAACGTTTTATTCTTCTACTCTCCTGCAGAGTTACTATTTCTGACATGTTTTAACTTAAGCAATTAAGTAAAGTTTATCAAACACAACCTCTGTAGCCTAGTAGTATAAGTTTCGCTTTAAATCTCGCAGGTCATAGGTTCGATCACGCCATTTTAATGTAAATTCTAAGATTTATTTCCGGGTCAATCCGACGGTTGAGGGACTACCCTATGGGCCTCGGAAAGCGCGTCAAGCCGTTGGTTCTGAATGTTATAACATAATTAACATCATCTATAACAAGCGTATACCAAGATATGTTCATTAGCGTTTCCTTCGTGTAGGTACCATCCTTTGTTTTTATTTTCGGTGGTACGCTTTACTAAACCACGAGGATAGGATACTACACCACTAAAACCCCCCAGACACTCCTTCAATCTGTCGTTGGCGGGGGGCAGGTGCGCAGAAAGCAATCCGGCCCCCCGACGGCACCCGCGGCCAATATGGCGCCGCGGGATCTCTTGGGCCACACTGAATGTGGCCCATTCGTGTACCAACCTGTCGGCCAAACGTGGTGACTATGGCAAGCCTTCCCTCGTGAAGAGACCCATGTTCAGCAGTGAAGGCTATAAAGGCTTATAAGTTATAATAATGATTCAGCTTACACTTACGCCACGGAACCCCAACTGTTAAGTGGACGTTATCTGTTCAGCACATAATAGTTACAACGCCAGGCTCTCGACTCAATGGCAATGTCGCGTCGTCGTCCATTTTCTACGGAAACTGGCACACGTGATGCGGTTCTCAAGTGCTAACTATCCTGTACCTACATAATAACGCATTTTTAAAATTGCACGTGGATATACTTGGTTTGGTTAGTGCAAAATGTTATTGACTACCAAAAATATAACTATGAAAATATTATCTATGTCTTCATATTATAAGAAACAGGAAAGAATTGTTTGTTTGTATTGAATAGGCTACGAAACTAAATGACCGATTTGAAAAAATATTTTTCATCCCACCATCTCGGAAAGAGTATTTTTAATCTTCAATATCTGAGTGGAAAAGCCGTTTTTATTCTCTAGAGGATAAAGTAAATTGAATTTAGAACATCGTGTGCACTAAGTTTGTGAATTAAAAAAAACATTAAACCTATTTACTGCTACCTCTATGGTGCCGAATATATCATACAACTTTTTTTTAATTTGTTAAAAACTCAGACTCGGAACCTTCTTGGTGTTCTTTTTTCAATTTGCTTTGTACGCGGTTCTTTACGCGGCATTTTTTCACGTCATTGTTAAACCTTATATTAAAAACAAGAAACTTGAAAACAAGTGAAAAAACTAAAATGAGTGATTCTAGCGGCGAGGAAGTTTGTTTGACGCCAACAGAATTGACTGAAACTGTTAATAATGCGCAAATGAGCTTTCTCCTTCGACAATCACGCGAGAAGTATTTAAAACAGTACGATATGTTCAACACGTGGCGACTAGCAAAAGGAGCCAAAACTTTCTCAGAAAACGTTTTGCTGGCATATTTTATAGAATTATCCGAGAACAAGAAAGCAAGCACTCTATGGAGTACGTATTCGATGCTAAAAGCAACAATAAAGATGAAAAAAGACATAGGTACATATCGATACCTATCCTAAATTAGTGGTATTTTTAAAAAGAGCCTCATCTGGTCATCAACCAAAAAAATCGAAGGTTTTCACAGTATCTGATATTGAAAAGTTTCTTAACGAAGCACCCGATTCCGTATATTTGGCGGCAAAAGTAAGTCAGTTGCACATTCAGTATCTACTTAAGTATATTAATCTCAATTAAATAGTAAACTTAGTAGATGTTGATAGGCATAATTATGCGTTCATATCAATTTTATTCATTTATCTACTACAATACTCTTTACGTTACAGGTTGTTCTTATTATTGGAATAAACGGAGCATGTCGAACTAATGAACTAACACAACTTAATGTCAAAAACATTGAGAAACATTCAGATGACTTACTATTAATTAATTTATTTTTTATTTTATTAATTAATTTATTTATTTAACCTTTTGCACAATGACAGTACATGGCGGACTTAATGCCATAGGCATTTTCTACCAGTCAACCATAGGGTGGTGCAGAGAAAAAGTGATAGGTGCACGGAAGTAGAAGATAGGTCATTAATTAACTACCGTACTGGTAGGAAAAAAAATACTAACGTAATATTTATGACTACATTCTAATAATACACATATAATATAAATACTATACTAAAAGGTGATACTATACTTATTATAGGTTTTTATACCTAATACAAAGACAAAAAGAGACCGCAACTTCGTCATTCGCAAGGAATACGTAACGATTGTTGAGAAATATCAAGCCTTACGCCCGCCTAACACTCCAATCAATCGATTTTTTCTACAGTATCGCAATTGAAAGTGTGTTAGACAGCCTATGGGTACTAATAAAATTGGCAGTATCCCACGAGAAATAGCAACATTTCTTGAAATTCCAGAACCCCTGTTGTACACGGGTCATTGTTTCCGACGAACTTCAGCCACACTTTTGGCTGATTCCGGAGTTGATCTCCTGTCCCTTAAGCGCCACGGAGGCTGGAAGTCCAATGCAGTTGTAGAGGGATACATAGAGGATTCCATCCAAAATAAGTCTAAAATATGTGAAGGCATCGTAGGAGCCATTACACTGAAAGAGCCTCAATCGGATCCTTGGACTGGCCCTTCTACATCAAAAATAAGCCGTTATGAAACACCTAACCATCTCCCTCTCTCTCCAACATTCACGCCAAGGGAATCCGATGAATCGGTACAACTAATAAGTATGACAGATAGTTTACCGAAAAAGAGTACACAAGTGACTAACACCAATATTACAGTACCAAACAAAAATATTACACTCAATTTAAATAACTGTAGCAACGTTACTTTAAAATTTTCTTAATTATACCTTAGTATTATTTTGTTATAATTTAAAGATTATTCTGTAATACTTACCTGTCATAATGTAGTAATTAATACCTAAACTGAAATAAAAGTGTACCTATCTTGTGATTGTAAACGTTTTTTTTTGCATTTAGTCATTCCCTCGCTGAGGTGGAATGAAAAGTTACGTGTTGCACTCGAGTGCAAAGATTTTTCACCTCGTGCTCTTTTGATTCCCTCGCTAACGCTCAGGATTCTAATTTTGAATCACTCGCTGCGCTCGTGATTCAATTTTAGAATCCTTCGCTTGCTTGGTCATCAAAATTGAACACGCGGTTAAAAGCAACTTTGCACTCTTGTATAACAAATAACTATTACCGTTGGGAAGGTACACTATCCCCGGATGGCATAGGCTTATATTTTATTATGAAGTGCCTACGGAAATGGGAGCTACTTCACCGACAAAACTATTTTTTACAGATGGATATTTAAGTAGTCATCCACGAGGCTATAATTTTGCTACTACACCGGGCATAGAGACGAGGTGAACGCCCCTTGTTGGACTTGGACCTCGGCTTAGGGCGGTCGCGAAGGGATTGAGGGATTATTACGTTAAGTTCTTTAGTGGAGTTTTGTACAACTGTCGCTCTACGTAACACGTTACGAACTGTGGTTTGCGGGTCTCTTGGACTCCGGGTCTAAAAGGTCATCGGAAAATTATACCGACAGAACTTTTGAGATCTATATCCAAGTTCTATAGACAATCTGAAATTTATTTAGAAGAATGAAAAACATTCTTTTGTAAATTTAAACACATTTTTTTATTACCTAACTATGTTCTGCTGGAACAATTTTCATATAAAAACATACATACCTAATTAAATTAGAATAGTCAAATATAAATTATTATCTATTGAACTTCAAAATCTAACTAGACTTATACATTTGGTGTGTCTTAATTAAATGGTGTTTGAGTTATGAATTGCCGTTATTGCTAAAAATGGCTCGTATTGTAGAGGAAAGGTTGGTGATGTTCCACAGAAAATAAAAATCTTCTTTGCTGGGCGAGATGGTATGTCCGGGGCCGACGGTAAAATTCATTATTTAAAACTTGTATATCTTCGAATTGGCTTATTGGCTAAAAGTGCTGGACGTCTGTCCCGTCATACCAATATTAATTATATAATCCGTCCTGCCAGCTCGGCAAATATGCCAGCGGAGAATGAATCCGCGGAGAATCTCAATTGATATTGGTTATGTATTTGTGCCTTTTGGTGTACATTAGGGCCGTGGGGACCGGGAGCCAAAAGAATTTATAAAAACCTCGCAGCGGCCCTCTTTAGTGCGGCACGTTCTCCGAGTGCTGGTTTTTACTTTACACAGTAGGTAAGCATTGCCATTCAACGAGGTAATGCTGCCAGCATTCTGGGAACCTTGTCTAGTAGCATAGATTTAAAATAGTAGTATTTTATAAGTTAGTTTTTTTTTCAGTTAGCTACTTTTGGTTGTATATAATTATGTATTTATTAAGTAAGAATATAATTATTGTAAACTAGTATTTTGCGATACAGTTTAGTTGGGATGCTAGGTCCTAAAAAATGTTAATTTGTAGTTTTTAAGGGTGGATTTTGGCATAATTACTGATATTAAAACTTGTCTAGTGTTTAATTCAATAATATGTCAGTAAAACGAGAGAAGGTAGGTACTTCTGAAAAACCTGTAAGCTGTTTATCATCATCAGTTATAACAGCGGTTTGTAGCTTGCCAGTATGACGAATGATTTTGTTAATATTTTGGGTAATTGTGGTCCCGTACAGGCGGCCAACTGCAACTTTCCTATCAATGTCGATAAAAGAAAATTTACTGACAAATATAATATAGAAATCTTCCCAATGGAGCGAAAATTATCAGAGAATGGCTTGTTGAACTCTATTTTGAAAGATTCAGTCTATTGTTTTTGTTATAAAATATTTGGTCAATCTGCTAGTAGGTTTTCTGCTTTAAAGGGCTTTTCTGATTGACAACATTTATCATTAACATTGAAAAGTCATGAAATAAGTGTCTCCCACAGTGAAAATGTGAAAATTTTAATAATGTGTTAAAAATAAAACTATGTAGGTACTGTAAATCTAAGCAACTGAAACTATTAGAATCGAAAAAAATCTAAGTAGATTTTGCAAATATAAAAGCAACATTTACATTTTTGTAGATTGAAGAGGTAAGTAAATATTTAAGGACCGTATATAGTTTTACACTTCATTAAACAAAATTAATAAGAACCTTATTAGAATAAATATTTTATCTTGAAGTTGTTTTTCTCATTATAACTAGAATACATTAATTATACTTTTTATCAACTCAAAGTATTTGTTTGAGAATTGTTTATAAAAATGATGAATTGATTTAGTTTTATTTGATTTGATTTGATAGAGGTCGTTTGTTTGGTCAGATAAAAGACAAGGAAATGATTGTACATAGGTATAGATTAAAGACCCACTTTAGATTTTAAAAGAAAACATGTAATGACTATTGATAATGTAATGTAATGATATTCCGAACTGCCAATTTTTTTTTGTCCGGGGTGAAATTCTTTTACGTTTTCCCACAGCCGCTGCAGTGTATTCGCGCGGTGGCGGTGTGATATGTGGGACTCGCCCTCTACATAGCTTGGTATGCCAAACTCATACCACGAGGAGAGGACCCTATACCACTAAAACCTCCCGGACACTCCTTCGATCCGGCCCCTCGACGGCACCCGCGGTCAGTATGGTACCGCGGGATCTCCTGAATTCTGATCACACCCTGCCGCGGCATGCGCAATGAATTTCCCCCTAAAGAAAAAGGCGCTATTAAACGGTGCTCTTGAAATCGATGAAATGCACATTCCTATATGCTTTACCACTTATGAATTACATTCAAAGTACATACTCAGGTAGAGGAAAAGTACGATAATGATGAAATATCTTGCTACTTACGATATACGGTAGTACCTAATCAATGATAAGATAAAGTAAACGTTTACTATTAACATGAGTTATTCTTATAACCATTCCATTTTAGGGTTCAGTACCCATAGGCTAAAAAACCGGACAAGTGCGAGTTGGACTCGCGCTTGAAGGTTCCGTACCATATTCAAGTGCCTATCGCTTGCTGTTATAGAGATCAAGAAAAAAAGTAAAAAAAAAATAACATTTTTGTTGTAAGTATGGGAGAACCGATATTTTTTTTTTTTTTTGCGGCATTTGAAATATATCATGTGTGAAAATTTCATCTGTCTTACTATCGCAGTGCTTGGGATACAGCCCGGTGACAGACAGACAGACAGACAGACAGCGAAGTCTTAGTAATAGGGACCCGTTTTTACTCTTCGGGTACGGAACCCTAAAAACGGGACTCTTTTACTTAGACTCTTCTGTCTGTCACCAGGCTGTAACTCATGAGGGCCGGATTGCTTATGCGTACCCGGCCCCCACCAACGGCGGATCGAAGGAGTGTCCGGGAGGTTTTAGTGGTGTAGGGTCCTCTCCTCGTGGTATGAGTTTAGCATACCACGCTATGGAGAGGGCGAGTCCCACATATCCCACCGCCAGCGCGCGAATACGCTGCAGCGGCGGTGGGAATGCGTCAAGGCATTTCCACCGGACAACAAAAAAATAAAAAAAAGGCTGTAACTCATGAACCGTGAAATAGCTTTTATTGACGCTGTTATAGCGAAAACAAATAGGTACTTACATAATCCTACTATCCTACTGATATTATTAACGTGAAAGTTTGTAAGTATGGATGGATGGTTGTTTGTTACTCATTCACGCCAAAACTACTGATCGGAATTGACTGAACTGAAATTTTGCATATAGGTTATACGCCGGACTGGAGCAGAGTAACGCGGGTAAAACCGTGGGGCGCAGCTAGTCTATCAATAAAAGACTATTATTTTTTTGTTTGCTCCTAATAGGGTGGGCAACGCATTTGCTCTAGTGAGCTTGCGTTGCGTTTGATTTTTAGTGAGTGAGACACAGTGGGTGGTATAAAAAAAATCAAGGTCACACAGTGTCGGATTTACCAGAAGGCTCAGTAGGCTGGAGCCTAGGGCGGCAGATTTTAGGGGGCGGCAAATTGTCCCAATTTTTTTTTCTTACTGGGAAAGAAAATGTAATCGTCCAAAATTTTCGAGATTTATGTAGGTTATTGTAGTAGTTTTAGTGCCAAGTCGGTACTTATACAATATTTAACATAATACTCCAACGTCTGAAGAGTGAATCTGACTCGCTGGTCATCCTTTGGAATCAATCACGCATTACCGCGTGCAGCGCGCCTTTTTTTTTGCCAAATACTATCAAAAAATAAAATTTGGCATGGTTAACTATAGATAACTAGGCAATTGTTAAGGTCTGTAGGGGCGGCAAAATTTGAATAGCCTACTGGCGGCAAATGTGTAAGTTCGCCACTCTGGTCACACTCATAGAAAAGCTCGCACGGCTGTAACGTTTAGCGACAGTTGTACAATACTCCCTTAAACAACAAGAACTCTTTGTCCCTGAATTCCGCCCGCCAGCGACCGCCCTGATACAAGTCCCTCAGAGGGCGCCCTCTTGCACGAATTGCTTAGTTTGAGTTTATAACCTTCTAGCTGTCCCCGCAATGTCATCCACGTGGAATAGT
This sequence comes from Nycteola revayana, assembly GCA_947037095.2. Lineage (NCBI taxonomy): Eukaryota > Metazoa > Arthropoda > Insecta > Lepidoptera > Nolidae > Nycteola > Nycteola revayana. Next base: position 12,216,666 of record OX344851.2, on the reverse strand, counting down.
GACTGAATAGCAGTTTTAATTATTTTAATTAAACCCTTTTTTCGCTATAAAATGTAACCTATGTCCTTCTCAGGTTCTAAACTATCTGTGTAACAATTTTTTTTTAATCGGTTCAATACTATTGGCGTGAATGGCCTACAGACAAACTACATTCGCATTCATCAGCCCGTATAACGTCCACTGCTGAACATGGGCCTCCTCCCGGGGAGATTATTTGCCAAAGTCCCCACGATTGGCAGGCGGATTGATGACCGCAGTATTATGTTTTACCACACAAGGTCGTTACCTTAATCGTGTGCGTTCGCCCAGCAAAAAGTATCGCCTTTTCAAGAATTTAATGATGCAGATAATTAGTGCCTTATATGATGTAAATGTGCCCGAAATTTTATATTTGTGCGTCCAACGGCTTCAGAGTTATTTAAGAAAAAAGGATTCTGCTGAACGAACGTTCGCCCAGCAAATTTTTTTTTAACTGTTGGGTCTTGCTGTATATTAAATATGCAAAAAGATGGCTTAAATAAGAGCATAAATGTGCCGTAAAAGCCAAATTTGTGCCTCTTAATATTTCAGAGATATTTATTTTTTTGCTGGGCGAACGTTTTGGCGATTGCTATATATCAGAAACGGCTGAACGCACAGTTATGATTTTTTTATACAGATACAGTAAATTTGTGCATATTTGTGCCGGAATTTTGATTAACATTTTGGTTCAGGAGCTATTATTTTATTTCCTAGAAAATGGAAAAATGCTCTGGCTCTCGAACGAACAAGAGGAAGGACTTCGCGTTAGTGCCGATTGGTACCCATTATATATTCACACGATCCTGTAAAGTTTCACCGGCCTACTACATATCGTTGGCGAGATCTTAACGATTTTGTCTTGTTTTTGAGGTTATCTGGAGTGAAATTATTTAGAATACGAAAACACTACTTTTCTGTGAGCTGGCTTATTACATGCTTCTACAATAATATGAGCACTATTTAAGGAATACGTATGTAAAAAAAACATGTATGTATACCCATTACTTTAAACAATAATGATAAAAAACCATTAGAAATATTTTTGGTAGATTACCAGACCAAATTCGAATGAACATTAAAACGCGGCCGCACGATACTTTAAGCTAACCTTAAATGGTCATGACAGCATTTAGTGTTTGGAGAAAGTTGCGTACGAAAGTGATATAGTCATTAAAAAAAAAAACTTTTGCGCTCTTTTAATTAAGTGTTGTTTAAGTATAATTTTATAACATTTCTCTTTTCAATAAATAAGTCAGTAGTTAGTATAATTATGTTTTTCTTTTTCTGATAATCCTAAAGAGTATCCCCTGTTATTAAAGAAAATAATCTTCGGCTCCAAAGGAACACATACAGAACAGTATCGAAGCATATTCATTGTTTATAGTCGATAAAAAATAAATCAATATAAAAAATAACAATATTGTTTTATTATCTTCTTTTATCCAAATTGCTTTACCTACCTACAAAAAAAAACAAATATAAGTACTGCCATCGACACATCAACCTATGAAGCTTGATCAGCTATCAATGTATATAATGTACGTGTCGACTTTTGGAGCAAAATCATTCATTCATAATAATCTCAAAAGGTCGCCGATGTTCCCTTGTCTACGGATAATTTATTTTTATTAATATATTACAAATGTATTATTAAAAATAAAACAAATGACATTTATTTCATGTCCCTAATATAAAATATTTTCTAACTTAACAATTCTGTACCCATCTGTACTATTTAAATTTCATTACAACGCCACCAAGTGAGGAAGGATAGCATAAAGTATCATACGGTCGCTTTTTAATGTTCATTCGAATTTGGTCTGGTAATCCAAAAATATTTTGAATGGTTTTTTATCGTTATTGTCTAAAGTAATGGGTATACATACATGATTTTTTGCATACGTATTCTTAAAATAGTGCTCATATTATTGTAGAAGCATGTAATAAGCCAGCTCACAGAAAAGTAGTGTTTTCGTATTCTTAATAATTTCACTCCAGATAACCTCAAAAACAAGACAAAATCGTTAAGATCTCGCCAACGATATGTAGTAGGCCGGTGAAACTTTACAGGATCGTGTGAATATATAATGGGTACCAATCGGCACTAACGCGAAGTCCATCCTCTTGTTCGTTCGAGAGCCAGAGCATTTTTCAATTTTCTAGGAAATAAAATAATAGCTCCTGAACCATGCTAGTCACGTTAATCAAAATTCCGGCACAAATATGCACAAATTTACTGCATCTGTATAAAAAAAATCATAACTGTGCGTTCAGCCGTTTCTGATATATAGCAATCGCCAAAACGTTCGCACAGCAAAAAATTAAATATCTCTGAAATCTTAAGAGGCACAAATTTGGCTTTTACGGCACATTTATGCTCTTATTTAAGACATCTTTTTGCATATTTAATATACAGCTAGACCAATCAGATAAAAAAATTTTTGCGGGGCGAACGTTCGTTCCGCAGAATCCGTTTTTCTTAAATAACTCTGAAGCCGTTGGACGCACAAATGTAAAATTTCGGGCACATTTACATCATATAAGGCACTTATTATCTGCATCATTAAATTCTTGAAAAGGCGATACTTTTTGCTGGGCGAACGCACACACCTTAATCGTATATCAAGGAACGGGCTGCTGCCCATTCCTTGATATACGATTATATAGATGATGTACCAATCGTGTATAACAATCGGGACCAACGGTTTAACGTGCTTTCCGAGGCACGGAGGGTAGTTCCTCAACCAACCAGACCCGGAAAGAAATCTTAGAATTTACACAAAGATTTTCTGTCCGGCGTGGGGATCGAGCCCACGACCTCCGAGATTTAAAGCGAGCCAAATACCGCTACGCTACGGAGGTTGTTATAATATTAGTCTAGTAAGGATTTAATAAAGCTGGGCCCTGTTCACCTTTATGCCCCAAAAAGAAGGTTCGTGGCATACAAATCTGGTGGATTAGAAAAATAAGGTTTACAACTAAAAAAAAATATTTATCAAATCAAGGACACTGAAAGCGACGGACATTCTTTACAAATCGTTCTCTTTTCTATATCATCGACTCTTATTGTCAATTTTTTCACCTGCTTCTCTACAGCTTTCACATCACTCCTGAAGCCAGTAATAGTAGCATCTAATTCTGACAAATACTGAATCTTTGCGCAGAGTTCATCGTATTTCTGAGTTATATAGTCTCTAGCATTCTGAGAATCTGTCAGTTCTTTGTCCATTTTATCAATGACTTCGTATTTCAGATCGTCGAATTTAGACTCCACACTGGGCCCCAAGAAATGGGCCCCTTTTATGGATATATCTTCATCTTTCATTATTTGTTTAACTAGTTTTGCGGTTACGGGTGTCATGGTTAATTTTTTTGGAGCCTTACACGAAATAATTTAAGATTTTCGACATAGTTTTGCATTTTTGATCGTCCGAACGGATTTTTTTGGAATGACGTGCGATCTGACGCTTCGATATTGACGTTTTAACTAAAGTTTATCTATGATTGTTTTTGTAGGTTTTAATCTGTATTTACTTAGGCTGAAACGTTTACAAAATTTAGCGCACAATTTGAGCGAACATGTGATTTCTTATCTGTTCATCATCATCAGCCCTTATACCTTCCCCTGCTGAACATGGGCCTCCTACCGAGAGAGATTTTTTGCCATAGTCACCGCGCTTGTCAGGCGGGTTGGTGACCGCAGTATTATGTTGTACCACACAAGGTGCAGAGAAACGCTGCTACCCGTTCCCTGCCATACGATTGTTATAGATGATGTTATGGCAATCGGGACCAACGGCTTAACGTGCTTTCTGAGGCACGGAGGGTAGTCCCTCAACCAACCAGACCCGGAAAGAAATCTTAAGAATTTAAACAAAGATTTACTGTTCGGCGTGGGGATCGAACCCACGACGCCAAATACCACTACGCTACGGACGGAGGTGGTCAATTGTTATCTGTTAATTTTAAAATAATTTTAATGACGAGCTTAGTAATTAAAGCTTTCCTTTAAATTTAGTTAATATTGTAGTTTTCAAAGGTTTTAATTTAGGGGTATGTATTAGCTTGAGGTAAATGTTCGCACTTCAGTCATTTAACGTTCAAATTGACCGAACATGGCATTCATGATTTGTTTCAGTGTAACACTGAATTAGATGTTAGTATTTCTACTAACTTAAATATTTTAAACTAGATTTAAGGACAACAGAAGGCCTGCATGATTTAAATATTGTACATCAGAACATGCAGGGTCTTTCTGGCAAAGAATTAGAGTTAAGTTTATTTTTAGAAAACTTTAATGTTCATGTTTTATGTCTTACTGAACATTGGTTAAAAGATTTTCAGTTATGTTTCATTAACAATGATAAGTACACAGTACAGAGTGCTTTTGTGAGAAAACAAGCCATTCATGGTGGCTCACTAATTATTGTATCATCTCACATAAAATGTAAATCAAGACATGATATTGTAAATCTGTCCATTGAGCGGAATGCCGAGTTGTCTTGTGTGGAACTGCAGCATCATGTAGTTGTATGTGTGTACCGTCCACCTTTAGGTAACTTTGATTTATTTGAATCTGTTGTAGAAGATGCCCTCACGAGGTTAAGTTGTTCAGGTAAGGGGATAATAGTGTGTGGAGACTTTAATGTTAATATTCTTGAAGCCTCGTCTATTAGTGGGAGACTCCTTAATCTATTTAATTCTTTTAATTTAAAACATCTTTTTTATGAACCCACTAGGATAACTTCACACTCGTCCACTTGTCTTGACAACATATTTTCAAACTGTCAAACGATAAATACGCAGATTTTATATAATCTAACATCTGATCACTGTGGACAGTTGGCAGTCTTTCCAAGCACAGAAGACAAAACAACGTCAAAAATAACGTGCCGCCCTATCACTGCTGGTCGAATTAATCGCTTTAAGGAAAATATTATGTCAAAGTTAAATCCTTCTTTGTTAGTTAAGCAGAATCCGGATAGTAACTATGGAGCCGTTTTTAACATTGTAGAGACCGAATTTAGAAGTAATTTTAAAACTAAAACTTATAATAGTAAAGTTCACTGTAAATTTAATGAATGGGCTACTCCAGGAATATATAAGAGTCGATCTAGATTGTATGAGCTTTATGGCATGAAAATGTATAGATCCGATGATGACTTTTTAGAGCATGTAAGAAAGTATTCTAAAACTTTTAAAATAGTTTGTAGCATTGCTAGAGCCAATCATATAAGACATAAGATAGAAAACTCCAGTAACAAAATAAAAACCACCTGGGGAATAATAAATAAAGAAAGTGGCAAGACTTTTAACCGAGATAATCTGTTAGAAATAAAAGTCGATAATAAACTTACTAGTAATAAATCTGACGTGGCTCATGCATTTAATATTTTTTTCTCTGACATACCAATAGCCACTACGCGTTCTTTAAATTCATCAGCCAGTGAGGCTGAGCTACTTTTATGCAGTAGCGTACCGGGATGTAATTCTTTATTCAAATTCAAGCATGTTACTGTAACGGAAGTGATAAACGTAGTCAAGGCTTTTGATTCAAAAAATACAGGTGATTTATGGGGTATTTCAGTTAAAATCCTGAAAGAAATAATTGATATAGTAGCGCCTTATTTAATGATTATTTTTAATGAATGTGTAGATACTGGTACATTTCCTGACAAAATGAAGTACAGTAAAATCATACCCTTATTGAAATCAGGTTCGAAAGCCTACCCAGCCAATTATAGACCAATCTCAATATTACCAGTGTTTAGTAAAATCTTTGAAAAAATAATACTTAATCAGCTCCTCAAGCATTTCAATTTTAAAAACCTCTTGCACGCGAATCAGTTTGGTTTTACTAAAGGTCGCTCAACTTTAGATGCTGGAGTCGCTCTTATTAAATCTATATATCATGCGTGGGAGCAGTCGCAAAATGCCATCGGTGTATTCTGTGATCTTTCAAAGGCCTTCGATTGCGTTCGGCACGACTCGCTCTTATTAAAATTACGTCACTATGGTATTAAGGACGATGCACTGGATATGATGTCTTCATACCTTTCTCAGAGAGTTCAGTGCGTTGATGTAGGTGGTGTAGTCTCGGAATCCTTACCTGTTAAGTTAGGTGTGCCACAAGGTTCCATTCTGGGTCCTTTTTTATTCCTGGTATATATTAATGATTTGCCGTATTATTTGGAGAAATTATGTGATGTTGTACTCTTTGCTGACGACACTTCACTTATTTTTAAAGTGAAACGTAATATTGACGATTTCGATTTTATTAATTGTGCACTCACACATATAACTCATTGGTTTACTGTAAATAACTTGGTGCTAAACGCAAAAAAAACTAAATGTATAAAATTCACTACGCCCAATGTGAAAAATACTGGACCTAATTTAATTCTCAATAATGAAGTGCTGGAAACTGTTAGCTCCACAGTGTTCTTAGGTATAACGCTGGATACACATTTAAAATGGAATGCTCATGTGTCGAACTTGGCCAAAAAGTTGACCTCTGCTGCTTACGCTGTTAGGAAAGTTAGACAACTGACCAACGTAGAAACTGCACGTATGGTCTATTTTAGTTATTTCCACAGCATTTTATCATATGGAATTCTACTTTGGGGCAAATCTGCCGATATCCAAAGTATATTTATTTTACAGAAACGGGCGATTCGATCTATTTACCAACTAAGTGCCCGAACTTCCCTAAGAGATTTGTTTAAAAATATTAATATATTAACGGTTGCTTCTCAATACATTTATGAAAATTTAATTCATATTAGACAAAATTTAAATCAATATCAAAAGAGAAGCGACATGCACACAAAAAATACAAGAAATAAACACAAATTGTGTGCTGATTACCACCGTCTGCAGAGAGTCCATTCTTCGTTTGTAGGGCTTAGTTTGCGTATGTATAACAAACTACCGGAATTAGTGCAAGAGTTACCACTCAATAAATTTAAAACTCATGTAAAGACTACCTTAATGAAAAAAGGTTATTACACAATAAATGAATATATTAATGATAAAACTGCATGGTGCTAGCGGTGTAACACACGTAAACTTACATTATTGGATGTTTTGTATTTTTTATTATTTTATTGCCAATGTTATTATTGTATACTCTGATGTACTTCGGAACATGCTATGCTGAGTCTAACTTTTGCCTCTCCTTTTAAACGTGATTCCTCAAATGTTGCTATCAGTGTGCTCGTCATGCTCCCATTGTTTGTCATTGCTTGCGGTGGCGATGTGAGTCGGGTCGCCTCCTTCCCTCTAATATGGCGAGGGAGACGATGGCTGTGTGCTCACACGTCATACTCGTGAACGGGTGCTGCTTGCGGTGGCTGGTCGGCTTGCTGGTGGTTGTATTTGAGATGGTTGTTAAAACATTAGTGTGTGACCGCTTAAGACGATAATTTTCTCACATGGCTTGTTCTTTGGTAATGTGTGTGGATGCGCCCTCCGTTTTCAAGTGCTAGAGGTTTATGAGGCTTTTGCTTGCTTTTTGCTTGAGGATTTTTAATCATTATTTAGCTATATCTATGAAAACGTCTAGAGCGTGCATTAGCGCACATGCTTCATATTATACTTTAAATGAAATATTGTAAAGAAAACATATATTTAAAAAAAATGGACACACTGTGATAAAAAAGATGACGAAAAAAAAAGTCCCGGAGTTTCTTTCTCCCTTTCTTCTCCGGGTCGTCCACCTAGGTAGCTAGTGAAAGGTTGCAGGTTAGCTAGGGTAGGATTCTCGCCGGCGAGGACCGCGTTGTACCCCTACCCCTGCCCTGTGATCCAGCGCCTGTAGGCCGTGCCAGCGATCACTTCCTCTTATATCCACAAATCTGACTTTAATATCAGTGGCACCTCTGGGTTGTGGTCCTAACCCCATAAGGGTGCCCCCAAGTGTGTGTCACTTAATTGTATGCTTTCAAATTTTTTTGTATGTAAATATTAACTAATTATGAGTAGAGGAATTAATGACACACGGACAGACGGAGTAAATTGTCTGTAATGTCCTACAATTAGCAGCACTCACAGGTTGCATTTGTTAGTTATAGTTACCTAAGTAGTTCTATTCATAGAATAAGAATAATAACCTATTAATTATATTTCTTTGTTATTGTGATTTTGACAAGTACAAGTGTATGTAAATACCTAAGTGCTGAATAAATTCATTATTTAATTATTTCATTATTATTTCATGGAATCGAAAAATCTTGGAAATCTCTTGTCCGTAGTGTCCGGCTTAGAATAGACAACACCATGTCTTTCCATGGGTGTCGTAAGAAGCGACTAGGGACATACACCTGATGGATGGGCAGCAGCATCTATCAGCACAAGGATACTCACCATCTTACTGCAATCGCTTACCAAGCGCGGTGAATAATCACCTCAGTCAGTGGGTCTTTTTTTTTCGGACGGACATACGTAATTATCCACGAGACTTTTGCTACGTCACCGGGCATAAAGGCGAGTAGAGCTCCAGCCTTAATAAATGGCTAAAAAACTAAGCAACAAGAGCGCGCCTCCTGCGGGGCATGGACCTTGGCTCAGGGCAGTCGCTGGCGATGAGATTCAGGGATTATGACTTTTAGTATTTTAGGGGAGTTTTGTGCAACTGTCGCTCTACTTTAAAGTTCGCGGGCCTCTCGGACTTCGGCTCACGAGGGTATCGGATGGTTCTTTGCAAACTATGGGTCGGGAGGAAGTCGGTTGGTCGTTGAGGGACATAGCCATAAGGTAATAACCCTCAACGACACAGGCTTTTCATTTGCTTCTTCTTTCATAATGCGGACGGCTAAGGAGTGGAATTCTCTGCCGGGGTCAGTTTTTCCGGAACGCTATAATCTGGACATCTTTAAAACTAAAGTGAACAGACACTTTCTGGGCAAGCGTGTATCATCTTAGGCCTTATCATCGCCTTCCATCAAGCGATATTATGGTGAAGCGTAAGCCAATATTACGTTAAAAAAAAAATAAAAAAAAATAATAAGTAATGTTTTCATGGTCAATTTAGTAGAAGATCCGAACCTAAAATCGACTTTCACCTAGCTGATAATATAATGATACATGTTTTATAATAAATTTATTATCTTTGAAAATACACTAATAATGGGTTGGCTAAAGAAATCCTGCACAGACATTTTTAATTTTTGTTCTATGATTTTTTATTAAATGTTTGCAACGGTCAATTAAAGATCATTTAAAAAAGATTAGATAAAAAGTAAATTTGATTCTGACTCAAAGTGTAAACGTTCAGCTGATGGGTTGGACCTGGACGAACTAAGGCTTGCCAGGTACAAAATCTCTGTAAATGACAGTTGCTTTTACTTGATTGGATAATATATACTTACAAAATTATAACAACATAAGCGCGGTTTTGCGTTAATTTTTTTTTATTTTTAAAAATCATTTTTAAATAATAATTAAAAATAGTTTGTGCAGGATTTTTATAGCCAACCCATTATTAATATATTTTCTAATATACTTAATTTATTATAAAAGACGTTTCATTATATTATCAGCTCGGTTAAGGTCGATGTAGGTTCGGATCATAGACCATGTATTCTCAAATAAAGGTTAGTTTAAGAAAATATTTAGGATTAGGTACAAATAATACTCCAAATAATATAACAACGTATTTATTCTAATATATAATATTAATTACAACAACATCACTGACATATATAAAAAATCTAAAAACTGTTTCCATTCAGCAAATTGTCTTACTAAGTACCTAATTTAAATTATTGCAAGTCATTTACAAATCGTATAAAATAGGAAACACAGATGAACGTAAAACATGTAACATAATGCGATGGACAACTTAAGGGAAGAAGTGATCGACGTTTTTTTGGCGCGGGGCAAAATATGATATGATTCGTTTTTTTTACGGTTACGGGATGATGCTCGGCCAAATACAATAATTTACAAATACAAATAGCTGTAATAATATGTGTGTTTGAGGGAATTGGAATTACCACTTCATTAAGATATTGTAATATGTTGTGTTATGACCGCATCCTAAGACATTGACGGTATTTCATTCCAACGCTTAGCTAAATAATCGCTACAATATTTTAGTAACACTCTAACAAACCTATTACAAGCGTATTTATCTAAAATTAGAGGTTACAAACCTAAACGAGGTTAAATTAGTGACTGTGATCTTTAATTTTAGGTAAAATACGAAAAAAGATAATGATTTGCCTTAAAATTGTACCACGATTAAAACCCGCGTCTACGATAAATTCAATTGTTTATTTAGTTTCAGTTTTTCCCATTTTATACAATTAAGAAGTTATTTATATTATTAATTATATTATCTACATTGTTCATTGTTATATCACAATAATTATTAACTCAAATATTAATTATATTATATACACCACGAAATTTTATGGCATACTATAATCCCCATTTGTACTAAAAGCTGCGATCACAACTAATTGAATAACAAAATAAACCTAAGATGGTTAAACAAAATTAAAAAAAGTAATATATAAGTTGTAACAAAATACCCGACAAACATTTAACATTTTAAATAAATATAAAAAAATATATTGAAATTGTCTGGGAGTTTATTTACCGCCCATGCAATCGCAATATTAACAACATTCTTTTTCCAAATTAAAAGGTTTTTTTTTTTTAATATCGGGATAGTAACATTGTCATAACTTAGGCACATTATGAAAATATCAGAAAATAAATACATCCAATAATTTAATAAAACAATAATTGAAATTTATATACATTATTAATTCGATTAATTATAAAACGTTATAGCAAAATATTTGTTTTTTTTTGTATATAATTTGTTCATCACAGCACCGCAACAAAGAGTATTTTATCACAATATTGTACTCATACTAAGTTTGTTATCTTACTACCAGGGGCGTAGCCACCGCCCGGGCTACAAGGGCCCTGAAAAGCCCCCTTAGCAAGATTTATACGGGGCCCGTCTGTGACTCGCTACGCCGCTGCTTACTACTTATACGAAATACGTTTTAATTTACAATATGAAAAAGCAGGCTGAATATTTTTCGTTACATAATAATAATAAAATCATTAATAAATGTTGTATTTTTATATCGCATAAATAAAGTTAGCTTAACTTTAGATTTAGAAGCTTTTAATTGACTCTGCTATTTTATCATAATGCCGATATTTTACGACGGATTCTTAAGACAGTCCTTTTTATTTTATATGATATATTTATTCAATTATTATGTAACAAAAATTAACATTATATACATATGTAATAAGTCAACTATTAGGCCAGCTAAAAGTCCAATTGTTTAAACTACATTAATAAATATTAAAATCTACATGGTTAATAAATTCAATAATTAGTTACATATAATATAAAAAATAAATATTACGTGCGGCTACCTTCGAACAGATGCCTTATTTGCCATTTTTCTTCAGATATTATTTTATTTATGTCTTTGTCCGAAGGTACCTTAACCGTCTAATTGACAAGAATATACACCACAAAAAAATGTCGAATAAATAAAATTTAACAAATCGGTGGACCTACGACTAAAATCTAATTATTTTTTGTTCAAGCTTCCTACTTCGATAGGTATTTAATAAAAAAAACTATATAGCTAGTTATATTTAATGAATTAATGTGATCGCTAAAAATATAGATTATTCATTTTAAAGTTGTTTTGCTTAAACTGCCAGTCCATACCCTTATGAATACCTTAGAGCACGCAAAAAGGCAAAAATGGGCAAACGTTTAAAGACTAACGCCTTTGTAAAACTTTTGGAATGCAAAATGTTTTTAAAAACACTTAAAAGTATTTTTAATGAATTTTGGAATGCAAGATATCTAGAAACAGTATCTTAATTTGTAAAAGACGCATGCTTTATTTGATTTTCTTCCATAAATATAGTTGTTTCCTTGATTCTTCCAATTCAAACTTTTTAGCGATCACATTAACTTAAGCTTGATATAATAACCTCAATCGTAAGATTACTCATGAGTAGCAGGATTTGGCAAATACTCAAAATGCAATCATTATAAAGATCGGCAGCCTGTTACCTAAAAATGCGAAAGCTATAATTTAGGTAGGTATGTTAATCGCACGACGTCAAAGAACAATAGCAATTGGTGGCTTATTGTCAACTATACCTTCAATCTATGTTGTAGTACGCTACGGCAACGTAACACGATGCCGCGTTGTTATGACAGTGTGACATTTTTTATGGGGTATTGCTTATGAATCTGCTAAATAATAGCTGTTGCATTTTTTACGTAACAGGCCTGACATTTTAACACAGACCATGCTGTTGGCAGTACTTTGGCACTTACATAGTCCTATCTCCTTCTCACTTACATATTTGGACTTATTTATATTATCGAAAACAATTAATTTTGCCAAATAGGCGTTTTAACCAATTACCTTATTCAACAGGTGTATTTAGTAGTAATAGTAATTCCATCAAGAACAGGATATTCAAAAAATGTAGGTACCATTTGATTAGTATAATGTTCTTGCACCTGTCAGATAAATGTATTGTTCACAAAAATATAGGTGTGGAAATTATGCCCTATTTGTTTCTTTATACTTTCTTTCCACTCAAAATAGCCTGAATCTGCGAAATTGACTTACCCTTCGTCTCTGGGATAAGGAAGAAGACGAACACCGTACACAAAATCATAAACGAAGCAAAGAACCAGAAACACGAATATATACCAATAGCATCCTTCATAATGGGGAAGCAGAGAGTCACAACGAAGACCAGCATCCAGTTAGTGATCACAGTGATACCTGTCGCAGTGCCTCTGTACTCTACGGGGAACAACTCACCCATCATCATCCAGGGGATAGGACCGAAACCCATGGAGAAAGAAATGATGAACAAGACCAAGCAAACCAAAGGAATCCATCCGACGGAAGCAACGTTGGTACCATCCATCTGAAGCTTAAAGTACACGCCTAGAATGATAAGGCATATGCTCATAATAACGCTGCTTTGAAGGAGAAGAATTCTCCTACCGGCCTTTTCAACGAGCAAAGACGAGACGTAAGTGGCAATGGTCTGGACTACACCCACAATGATGGTGGCGATGACAGGAGGGATGTCTGAACCGGCAGATTGGAAGATATTATTAGTGTAGAAGATGACCGCGTTGATACCACTGAACTGTTGGAAGAACATGAGACCGAGGCCGCAGATGAGCGCCATGAGTGAAGCGCGTTGCGTCACCATCGACAACATGCCGCCGCGCTGTCGCGATGCGTCGTCAATCTGAAAATAAGAAAAAATATATGTTATAGGCGCCTGAAACTTTTCCTTCACAATTTAACGGGGCTAAAACAAGGCCGACCAAACCCAGGCTCGCAAGCCAAGAAGTGGCCCCCGTCAAGCATTTCGATCTGACATTGTTTGTGTGTCGTGTAAGGATTTCTTAGAAACATCTAGAGAACCCATTGGCTGGCCTTGTTGTGAAACATTTAGTTAAAAATTCTACAACATTTCGTTCGTTTGCTAAGAAAAGCAGTTTATCATTTCTATTTTAATCGCAACATTATTATTCAGAAAAATCTAAAGTCAAACATTTATTGACTAAGCATTATATTTTTTCATAGAAGAAATATGTATCACCACTCCAGGATCAGTAATGGCTCACACTGGAAATGGCTTTAAGCACCGAAGCTCACCAAGTCTTTGGAAATTAAGTTTTGTTTTGTTTCGTTGCAACTACCCCTCTTTTAAACTCCTTTGTATGGTCCCTTCCTCGGTTGCCTGGAAGAGATCACATTTTGTGATAAGGCCGCCAATGTACCTATCTAATTTTAAGCTTGGTTTTAAGTCCTTTTCTGTATTTTTCTCTGTGTGTATGTATCTATCAACGAATCAGATTTTTCAAATACATCGATTATGAGAAGAAAAAATGTCTTATGTTTCCACTTGCCTGCTTTAAGACAAAAGTAGTCTTAAAGGAATAATTTTAACTAGAGAGGCTAACTGTAAAGCACCACAAATGGATAATAACTTAACTGCGAATACCAATTTTTTTTTTTTTAGAGAAACCCGAAATAAGGCTTCCATCAATTCTTACGGAATTTAAAAGTTGATGTCAACTATTGTATATCTCGAGTCCAGCCGTTCTCGATTATAACTCGAGAACGGCTGGACCGATTGCCATGGTTTTTGATTTGTTGGATTTGTTTCCGTCCCGAATAGCAGAATACATTTTAAAAACAAAAGAAAGTCGTATTAGTTACACTATTTATAACTCAAGAACGGCTGAACCGATTTGGCTGAAAATTGGTAGGGAGGTAGCTAAGAACTGGGAGAAAGACATAGGATACTTTTGGGTAGGGGTAGGGTAGGGTAGGGTAGGGTAGGGTAGGGGTAGGGTAGGGTAGGGGTAAGGTAGGGGTAGGGTAGGGGTAGGGTAGGGTAGGGGTAGAGTAGGGGTATGGTAGGGGTAGGGTAGGGGTAGGGTAGGGTAGGGTAGGGGTAGGGTAGGGTAGGTGTAGGGTAGGGGTAAGGTAGGGGTAGGGGTAGGGTAGGGGTAGGGTAGGGTAGGGGTAGGGGTAGGGTAGGGTAGGGGTAGGGTAGGAGTAGGGTAGGGTTAGGGTAGAGGTAGGGTAGGGCAGGGGTAGGGTAGGGGTAGGGTAGGAGTAGGGTAGGGTTAGGGTAGAGGTAGGGTAGGGCAGGGGTAGGGTATAAAAGTCCACCCGTGCGAAGCCGGGGCGGGCCGCTAGTATAATATATGTATGTATACTTAGTCATACATAAACGTAGGTAAGTTTTGTAAGTCAAAATGAAATAACAAACACTCGAATTCTAATCCTTGATTAGATATAAATTACTGAGGAGCTTCCGACCTATGACTATTTCTACTCAGTATTTTAAATTTTCTAGGTAATAATCACACATAAGATATCCTCTAATATTATTATCAGGTGATAACTATTGAACAAACACTTTACATTAATATTAAACACATTCATAGGCACTGGCGTAGCTACTGAAGGGCTGGGCGGGGTAGTACCCCGGGGTCCCAAAGCTTAGAAAGGTCCCAAAACGTAATAAACGATTTTTATTCAGCCCTTAGGTATTTACATACACTTGTACTTGTCAAGAAAATTTACAATGCATATAAAATTAATTATAAATAGGTAACATTTACTATTAAATTATGTTTAAGTTTATTTCAGGTATGCTAGAAGTCTGTCAGTCTTGTGTCAGTAAACAAGCTCTTAATATTAACGTTAATATCTATTTACTATATTTATTTTATTCAAACATTTTATAAATAAAAATCAAAAAAATATAAAATATTATAGCACATTTTAGAGAACAATGACCGGTCAAGTGGCGAGATCAGACGTCCTCAGCCAAATTCTATTAAATTTAAGCGACACACGCCTGCGGGCAACCTTAAGGGGTAAGGACCACGACTCAGATACCTTGTATATATTGATAAAACCTAAACAGTTGGGCAGCAGTTTTTTTTTGCCTTGGGTCCCTGACTGTATGTCACACTACGGAACTATATATAATCCAGGGGCGGACTACAGTCGTATAAATAATATTGGGAGCCGGTGTAATACGGGGGTCATTAAACGGCTAAGGCAGGGGGCTTGATGAAGTAAAATTTTAAAGAGTGTCGTTTATTCTTACGTCTTTCTGCATTTCCTCGAGTTCCGCAGTGAGATCAGCGTCAGGTCCTCGGAGCCAGCGCAGCGACTTCTCAGCATCACGTCTCTTGTTCTTACCCAGCAAGTACTGAGGGGTTTCAGGCATCCACCTGAAGAGAACAACAAAATTGCTTATCGTCGTAAATACTGCGTAAGTGACAACAATTAATAATGTTGAAAATGAAATGTAGCAAATTGTTATTTGTACTTTAAAACATTTAGGAAGAAAATATTCCTTGACAGATGAAATTGCACCTTATAAGCAACTGTTACTTTCGCGGTACGGTTGTATCAGCGACG
Source organism: Nycteola revayana (assembly GCA_947037095.2). Lineage (NCBI taxonomy): Eukaryota > Metazoa > Arthropoda > Insecta > Lepidoptera > Nolidae > Nycteola > Nycteola revayana. The sequence goes on along the minus strand of OX344851.2, from coordinate 12,200,665 downwards.
TTATCCAATGTTGGTCAATAATCCTTTATTATTTCGTCTTTATTTTTTACCACATAATAAATTTCAAAGTCATGATGAATCAATTTAAACAAACGGCGGAAATCGAACTTGTATCTTAGGTATGGCCCCTGACATCATCATCATCAGCTCGTATAACGTACACTGCTGGACATGGGCCTCCTCCCGGGGGAGGTTATTTGCCATAGACATCACGCTTGGCAGGCACATTGGTGACCGCAGTATTATGTTGTACCACTCAAGGAAACGCTGCTGCCTGTTCCTTGATATACGATTATTATTGATGATGTTTTAACAATCGGGACCAACGGCTTAACTTGCTTTTCGAGGCACGGAGGGTAGTCCCTCAACCAACCAGACCGGAAAGAAATCTTAGAATATACACAAAGATGTCCGGCGTGAGGATCGAACCCATGACCTCCGAGATATAAAGCGAGCCAAATACCGCTACGCTACGGTGGTTGTCGTTGTTGTCCGTTTGCACAATTTTCGCAAAAGAGGTACAGAGTTTTTGCTTTACTTATAGATATCAGATTAAGAAGTTAAAGGTTAATGTTAAAACAATTAAATTTACACTTAGCTACTTTCGTCACATGTTCTGGCATATAAATTAAAATTATCATTACATTTGAATACATAAATAATAGCTATCTTTGAGTGTACTTTGACCCTCCTTTGTTCATTGAATTGACTTTAATACAGATTCACACTTTATAACCTTGTGCGACATAGCAACATACCAACAATAATTGCTAACGTCACCCTCAGAGACGTGTTTCAAAGAGATTAATGCTGATTTTCCACCAGAAGGGCGAGACGAGACGAGACGAGGAGGGAATTGAAATCGCACTGACCCTTTTCCACTAAAAATAGCCCTCGCGATTCTCAGGTAATAACACGGTAATAAGTAGCAATGAACAACAATAAGCATCTCGCGAGAAGCGTGTTTCTGTTGCAAAGTAATTTATACTCTATATCGGAAGCAATACGGTTCATTTTTACACAAACAAATATGTCAATTCACGCCTCGCCTCGTCTCGTCTCGCCACACTGTTTCCACCAAAGATGCGCTGGGAAAGGATTGAAAATTTGCCATACAATTTTCAATTCCCTCCTCGTCTCGTCTCATCGTGGAAAATCAGCAACATTTCGATGACTGTTGACTATGGCAAAAACCCTCCCCCGGGAAGAGGCCCTTGTTCAGCAGTAGACGTTGTACCGGCTGATGATGATGTTGTGCAAACGGAGGATTGTGAAATTTTGCACCATTATCATACTTATATTATGAATGCGAATCAAGGAACGGGCAGCAGTGTTTCCTTGTGTGGTACAACATAATACTGCGGTCGCCAACCCGCCTGCCAAACGTGGTGACTAGTGCAAATACCCTCCTGGGAGGATGCCCATGTTCAGCAGTGGACGATATACATGATGATGATGAGTATTTTCAAGTTGATTTTAATTTAAATTAAGCTACTTTTAGCTGTTTTTTCCCAATAATTGGGCTATGTGCTATGGGCTGAACCGATCTAAATATCTTTCAGTGTTAACACTTACATTATTGGTCAAATCGGTTTATTAGTTATTGAGATTACGTTCAAACAAACAAACTCTTTAGCTTTATATTAAGAAACACTAGAAGACTTACCAGAACACAGCTACGAGAAGAGGCGGAAGAACAGCGGAGATGATGCTGAGTGTCCTCCAGCTGGTCCATCCTCCGACTACGAAGGTGAAGAGGATGCCCACAGTGAGGAACAGCTGGAAGAAGGCACCCAAAGACCCTCGGATAGAAGTCTCAGCTATCTCGCCAATGTACATGGGGGCGGCCACGCAAATACCACCTGGGAAATAAATATTATTATTTCATACGTTTATTAGGGTTCTGTGATCAAAAGGTAAAAACGGGACCCTATTACTAAGACTCCGATAGCCGTCTATCTGTCTGTTCGTCTGTCTGTCTGTCCGTCCGTTGGCCGGTTTGTCCGTCCGTCAGTCTTTTTTTTTTGTATTTGTGAGACTAATCCCACCCACGTTTCCACCACTGCAACTCTTGTAAGCCAGGATCAACAGTGGCACACACTGGCAATGGCAATGAGCTCCGAGGCTCACCAAGTCCCGGGAAGTTAAACTGCCTAGACCCGCAACGAATTTAATCAGAAAGAGATTAGGAGAAGAAAACAAAAAGATAAATTAAAATAATAAGACAAAAGTAATCTTTAGGGGTAATTTACAAGTAGAGAAGCCAGTTGTAAAGCACCACGGTCGGCTAATAAATTGCGAGGCCTACACGTAAGCTGTTATTTTTTATTCCAGTAGTAGGTATGGCCTATTTTAGACGCTTAGTCTAAAAGCACGGAAATTCTGTTTGGACGCCACAAGATCCATATAGTAAACAACCCCCGAGAAAACTCCTCAGGCTAGCAAAATTTTACGCTCCCGATGCGATAGACTACACTCCCAAAGAATATGATGGGCGGATTGTTGACATAACGGTGATGGTCCGTCCGTCAGTCTATCTGTCTGTCCGTCTGTGTGTCTATCCGACCGTCCGTCTACGAGTCCGGTCTGTCTATTTATCCGTCCGTTGATGGATTAACATCCGATTATTCAATAGATATAGACAGTTGAAATTTTCACAGATGATGTAGGTATTTCTGTTGCCGTATAATAACAGATAAGTGCTAAAATCAGAATAAAATACCTATTTAAGTGGGGCTCTCATTCAATAAATTTAGCTTTTATGCCTTTTTTATAATAAAAACGGTAATAGGTAGACGCTTAAAACACCCACGTAAACAATACAAGAAGTGTGCAAAAACTCTGCTAGTAATCTTTAAAAAAAATATACGAACCAGTACTCAATCCAGCGAAGAACCTGGCTGCAATCAGCATACCAGCTCCATTGGCGAAGATGGTCAAAAGCCAGTTCAGCAAGAAGGGTCCCGCTAGGATGAGGATGGTTGGTCTTCTCCCAATCTTCTGCGCCAGCACTCCCACTGGTAACGCACTGATGGCTGCTCCGATAGCCAAGATGGAAGACACCAGAGAACCTGGAAAAGTAAATGTTAGTTAACAATGTCGACTTAATTACTAGCTCAGACCTCAGCACGATAATTGCCACTAATGTATCAGCCCGATGAACTGCTGAACATAGGCCCCCTTAACAGACCTTATCCAGCCAGGTTCGTTTTGGATTGCCATAATCACCACGCTTGGCAGGCAGATTTGTCATCGCAGTAAGATGGAAAGAAAGAAAGAAAATTATTTGGCTGTGGTGTTGTGTAATAGTTTCCGATGCCCTCGTAGACCGAAAGTCCGAGAGGCCTGGTACGAGAGGAACTGTAATGTAGAGCGACAGTTGCAAAACACTCTTCTAAAAAAACTAAAAGTCATAATCTCGCAATCCTTCCGTCAGTGACCGCCCTGAGCCGAGGTCCAAGTGGTTGCTTAGTTTGTAGGTTATTAACCAATTCATATGGCAGGAGTTCAGCTCGCCCTTATGCCCGGTGCAGCAGCAAAAGCCTTGTGACTGACGTCATAAATGTCCGTTCGTAAAAAAAAAAGGTTTTCTTCGTAATAACTGTTACTTGCCATTTTTTTAAAACCTTATTAGTTTTTATAATATTTTCTCTATGTAAAATTGTAAGTGAAAACAAAGATTTGGCGTCTTCGGTTATTCGTCTTTGACTCAAACTTGAAAAGATAGTTATTTGACAATTTATTAGGTATATTTTTACATTTAAATAACTAATTAGAGTTTCATTAAACAGTAATTCAGACCACACATATCCCATTTAACGTGTTCTTCGTAATAAAGCTTTCAACTTAAAAAAAACTGGTTAAGTGCGGACTCCCGCACGTAGGGTAAGGGTTATTGATATAAAGCAAAAACGGGCAAAAAAAAAAGTTTGTTGTATAGGAGCTCCCCTTAAATATTTATTTTATTTTAAGTATTTGTTGTTTATAACAATAGAAAAATATCATCTAGGAAATTTTCAACTATCTAACTATCGTGGTTCATGAGATACAGCCCGGTGTCAGACAGACAGCAAAGTCTTAGTAATAGGGTCCCGTTTTTACCCTTCGGGTACGGAACCCTAAATAGTGATTTAATGGCGGATTGGAGGGCATTGAAGTATAACTGAAGGCACCTTGCTTTCTATAAATACATATTGATTCATACGATCCAAGAGAACGCCACAATGTACGTTAACATTATATTTAGAAGTAACGTTTTCTGCAGTATGCGTAAATATTGCAGTTCGAATGTTTTATGGCCGCGCTACTGCGTCAAGACCTTGGCAAAATGTTTTTTCGACTGGGACTATAGGCCTCGGAACGGAAAGCAAGTCAGGCCGTTGGTGCCAATTGCTCGTCAACATTTTTGATATTTACAAGATATACGAACACTCTCTTATTGTCAAAATCACCTCTAATTGAGGTAACAGAACGTAAATTAAAGAACACATGGACTAAAACAACAAAAATTTCAAATTAATATTTATACCAGACATCATCCAGTTTTATGTAATACTAGCTTCCTGCGCGCGTAACTCCCGTTCCTGTGGGAACTTCATAATTAAATATAGCCTATGTCACTAATTTATGAAGCGTCCGTAGCCAATAGCTAGGACGTCGGACTTGCGATCATGTGGTCGCCGGTTCGAGACCTACCTATTGCACTACCGACGGGAACCCACTCGTAACACAAGCATTTTAGCTTAGCACGAGGGGTTAGCAAGGCAAGTCTTCAGAGCCTCGAACACCGTTGACGAGTAGCCTGCCTATCGGTTACATTTCGGGGAGTGTGCGGCGGTTTTACATATCCTGATACCCCCTTCACCCTTCCATCACCGGACGACTAGGCGCGGCGAGCGGTTTCACCCTTTTGTTGTAGACATTCCTTCCGAAGCGATTTGCTTCTTCTTTCATAATGCGGACGGCTAAGGAGTGGAATTCTCTGCCGGGGTCAGTTTTTCCGGAACGCCATAATATGGACACCTTTAAGGCTAAAGTGAATAGACACTTTCTAGGCAAGCGTGTATCATCTTAGGCCTTTCGCCTTCCATCAAACGAGATTAGGGTCAAAAGTAAGGCAACATAAAAAAAAAAAAAATACTAGTAGACTCTAAAACTGTGCTAGTAATCTCTATAAAAAAAACATAAATGAAGCTGAATAGTTTGTTAGTATGAACAAACTATTCAGCATCGCAAGAATTACAGGTCCGATCCCAAAAAATCTTTCAGTATTAAATAGCCTATTTATCAAAGAAGGCTATAGGCTATATTTAATTATGTAGTTCCCACGGGAACGGGAGTTACGCGAGTGAAACTGCTCGCGGGAAGCTAGTAATTTGACATGAGATAACTTGCTTACAACCTAACATTACAAAAAGAAATCAATACGAAGATGTAACGTGTCTGTTCTGAATGTCAGTCACCTTTGACATTAAACGTTCATTCCAGCTCTAAAACCACATCTACAAATACCTGACAGATCACGTGACTCATTAATTTGTGCGCAAACAAACACGGATTATAGTCTGGAACATTGCCAATGTGATAACGCTATGCGGATGCTTACGAAGAAAAGACCCGTCGAGGAAGAGATCCTTCGAGGTATTGACCTTTCGAGGTAACGACCCATCGGTGAAGTGTACCGTCGAGCTAGAGACATCGAGGTAATGACCATCGAGGTAACGTCATTCGAACTAGAGTATCAAACTCTTATCAAAGTGACGGCCGATACATCAAATTCTATTACTCCAGCAGACAGAAACTCTCTTTACTTCCACCCAGACACAATTGAAAACAGAATTGTATGTCTGTGTGTCCGGCTTTCTCAATAATGGCCATTCAGATTAGCTGGAATAAATAGACTGTTTGTTGTCAGTACGCAATATTAGACTTTTACATGCATTTAGAAAACACTTGATATTTTTTTCATTACATACATACACTTCAATTTTATTTATACGTGAAGCAAAAATGTTATTCCCTTTTATACGAAAATTGCGCGGAAGGTCGAGTATGAAATTTCGCACGCCAATGCTTCGATGGGTGCAATGCTGATGTTAGTATTATACATATACTCTTTCTATTAAAAAAAACCGCATCAAAATCTTTTGTGAATTTTTAAAGATCTAAGCATACATAGGGACACACAGACAGACATAGGTACGTAAAGCAAAAAACAAAAATCTTAGTACTTAGAGTTTATATAAAGAAGGAGTGCATAATGCTATTTTTTTTTAAATTATAGTCGAATTTTGACTATTTTGACGACTGAATGAAGTGTTGGCGACTGGCTGGGTAACAGGCCATTTTTGATGTAACATTTATTTTGAAAATTTATTATTTTTATATACCTATATTGTCTTGTCTTGTTGTTATGTGTCGATTTACGTACTGAAAAAATATATATCTAATACTACAATTCAACCATCTTTTCATTTCATTTCACACGAAGTCTGTTTAAATATACATAACAAGTAAGTTGAGAATTTAACTAAAATACATTACACATAATATTTTAAAATAATACAGTTAATACGTAACAAAATATATGTTTTCCCAGTCCGGAGGCGTGTCGTACGCACTCGTCTCGTGATTGCGCGTCATATAGGCGACGTGCCAAAAATAACGCATAAAAATACAAACACACATCAATGTTGACTACATACCTTTATCTAGGGTTGCTACCCGTACTATATTATATAGTATCGTACTATATTTCAGTCAAGTGTACTATATAACGTGTTAATTCAATAACGCAAACCTCTTGGGTGGTGATAGTGCTCATGAATACGAACAACTTTTTCTAAGAGGCCAACATTGTAACTCGAAAAAAAAAATCTTTTTCATACATTTAGCAACTGTTTGTAAAAAGTACTAGGTACATAAAACAAATAAAAAAGGTGGCAACCCTAATTATGTCGATGATTTTTGAGGATATATGTATGTATATATTAGAAGCGGCCGTAGCCCAATGGCTAGGGCGTCGCACTTGTGATCTTGAGGTCGCCGGTTCAAACCCCACCCATTGCACCAACGTGAACCCACTCGTAACACAAGCATTTAAGCTTAGCACGAGGGGTTAACAAGAATACTAGTAGACTGCAAAATTTTGCTAGTAATCTTTTTCAAAAAAAAAAATCTACAACTCTGAAGCATAAGGTCGGATGTGCCATTTATACGTCAGAAACATTCGTCGAGTGTGTAGTCTAGTCAACAAGTTCAAATTGGTGAAAAATAGTGATAAAGCTCCTAAAAATATATAAGTGATACCTAATTGGATTCGGAATGACGTCTAGAAGAATGTATTCGAAGGAATAATTAGCACGCTAAAAATTACAAAATTTATTAACAAATTAAGTTGCAAAAAAAAAGGATTTCATTTTTTGTCAATAACTCCGAAACTATTCATATTTAATAAATTAAAAAAAAAGTTTCTTAAAGAGGAAGAAATTTCCAACAAAAAAGTCCTCACTCCCGGAGTTCTATCTCCATTATTTATAATTTTAATTTAACGCTGTAAATAGGACTCCACGCGGCCGCTACGGCATGCGCGCGCCACCTCAAAAGCGAGTACCCCACAGAACATTTTTTTTTATAGTATTAAATATCAATTAAAAAAATTGAATGAAATAAATATGGTGTATTTGAACGTTTGAATGAAAAAAATCCCGTTGGAAAAAAGTGTAAACTGACACTTACGACCAAATGCTCCTGAAGATAAATGTAGCCATCTGTCGGAACCAACGATGAGACGGCTAGCCCGATAATTGGACGCATACATTCAATGAAATGGCTAAAAGACAACTAGCTAAATCGTTGATATTGAGTGTTTAAAAAATGACCTTAATCACATTAGCTAAATTTAAATCATCTGCCTATTTTGACGTCAGCGAAACTCAAAGAGGTTTTTTTTTTAATCAGATTACTAGCAGAATTTTTCAGTCTACTAGTATTCTTGTTAACCCCTCGTGCTAAGCTAAAACGCTTGTGTTACGAGTGCAATGGATGGGGTTCGAACCGGCGACCTCAAGATCACAAGTCCGACGCCCTAGCCATTAGGCTACGGCCGCTTACTATATGATAGATAAGCCAGATTACTATTTGCTAGATTACTATAAGCCAGCTAGTTAAACGTAAGTGACGTTAGTATGTAAAATAGGTAAGCGATGTTAGTTCAATCAACATTAATTGGACTAGGCACTCAATAAAATGTCGGCGTTTGATTGTTGGACTGTCCCATTGAATGGCTGATTTATCTAGATGGCTGCAATATTATGTATATGTATATACATCATCATAAGATTATTTTTACGGACGGACATCATGACAGGCTTCCGCTACTTCACGGGGCATAAAGACGAGTCGAACTCCAGTCTTAATAAAACGTTTAATAACTCCAAACTAAGCAACCTGCGCAAGAGGGCGCCGTCTGCGGGATTTGGACTGATACTCAGTGAGTGAGTACTTTTTGGAATTACAATCTATGCTAATATACTAATTATAAAGCTAAAAAGTTTGTTTGCTTGGACGCGATAATCTTAGGAACTAGGTACTGGTCCGATTTGAAAGATTATTTCAGTGTTAGATATCCCATTCATCGAGGAATGCTAAAGGCATTCCTCGATGAATGGGCCTAAGATGATACACGCTTGTACAACACACGTAGTACACGATAATACTAACATCAGCATTGCACCCATGCGAAGCATTGGCGGGTTGCTAGTAAACTACAAGTGTGCAAAATATCATACTCCTAACTGAACCTGCTACTAACAAATGAAAAAAACTGCCCAAGAACGGTTAGAGTGAAAAAGTTAGTAGCAGGTTAAGTTTTTTATTAATCATTTTGATTAATTGATGTGTCTTCTAACTAAATAAATAAAAAGACGGACCCTAGGAGCTCTAACCCCAAAAAAATCAATGAAAAAAACTTAAAATCTATATCTCCTTAACGGTAAAGTTTCAGACACCATGTCATAGGACCAAATTCATCAGTAATGACCTGCATAATAACGTCCTTTAATATTCAGTACGACTTTCCCGGTAACCCTGTATATAGATAAATAAAATTGAAGTAATAAAAAAAATATCAAGTTTTTTCTAAATGCATAATTATATGTAAAATTATAATATTGCGTACTGACAACAAGCAGTCTATTTGTTCCGGTTAATCTGAATAGATCCATTATTGAGAAAGCCGGACAAACACAAAGACAATTCTTTTTTCAATTGTGTCTGGATCAATTTTGATAAGTGTTGTTCAGCAGTGGACGTAAACGGAGTAATATAATTTGATGAGATGAGATGAGATGGGATGCGACTGCGAATTTCATAATGAAATATGGGGAATATATTTCATTATAAAGTTCCTACGGAAACAGCTACACGAGTAACACTAAAGATACTATTTAACCTTTTGAACGCCAGAGCAAAAACGCATGAACTTGCCCTCAACGCCAGGCCACAAATTCACCGCAAATACCTACGAAAAAAATAGGGATTCCAAAACTTCATCGATAATCAATTTTATTTTCATTTTCGTCTTTAATTTCGAAATATAATGTCCTTATAACATTGAAATTTAATTCAACATTACATTTCTTCCTATTAAAGTAATAGTTATACACTATTTACAGACTTGTATAATACCGTAATAACAGATATGAGACTACAATATATTTAAATATAATAACTGTAGGTACAACACTATTCTTGATCTGCTGTCTTCATATTGTGACCATGGCGTGGACGGCCCGCCATTTTAATAACTACTTCGCTTCCGAAATAAGGATGTGGCAACGTAATATCTCGTTTATCGATGTTCTAGTACAATATTATTTTATAATAAATGAAACACGTTTTTTAAATCAGATTTATAATTCCGAATGTAACAGGTACTTAAAAATATATGATTGAAATAGGTTAAGAAGGTAAATAAAAACTATGAAAAAATAGAAAATTTTAATAAAATGTTATACAGTATGTACTATGTATACATGTTTTTAAATATTAAGTTCTATAAACCTGGCATAAAAAGTAACAAATTAAAACAATTAACGATTATATATAATTATCACAATTACCAATCAAATTCGTCCAAAGATTCTGTTTCCAAAAATTCTTCGTCATCTGAGACTCCTTCTAATATGCGAAGAAGTTCTTCCGTAGTCATTAAATTCCCACTCATTATAATAGTCACTTAATATAAATCTTGAACTCGATATCACAAGTAAATTAATCATAAATATTATTCATTCACTTCACTAATTTCTGGTCGCCGCGCTTGTGACGTCACGATATTGTCGTCTAGTCGTGACCATGGCGTACAGGGTACTGATAATTCGGGTTGCGTTAGGGATGCGCTTGAGTTGGGATTAGTGAATATCGAAATTCGACCCAACCAAATTTTATTTTTGACTATGTAGCTTATTGAATGATTTTTAAGACTGGTTTTATAAAATTAATGCTGCTTTATCCTAGTACCAAATTATACCTAAAATAATATATTCCAGAGGAAAGTTTCGAATCGATCTTTGATTTGAAATAATGATATTATCCAACATGCGCTACATCACTAGCGGTCACGCAGTTATGACTCTGGCGTGTGAGGACATTCTTTTTTCAGAGTTTATTTCTTTCTTTTTAACGTAAAATTTCTCAATATTTATAATGCAATTTAATTAGTTTTATGGAAATAAATAAATTTTGGACCTTCTATTTTACAGGTATATAAATAAATAGGCATTAAAGTAATGTTTAAATAGTTTATTTCGTGTTTTAATGTACCGCTGTTTTTGTCACATATTTGTGTCGTTGGCGCTCAGGGACAGTTTTCGCTTGTCACGTATTTGTGACCCTGGCGCTCAAAAGGTTAAAGATACCTAATTTTGTAACAGATCTTAAAAGAGGTGTGGTGTATTTTGTTTGGCATCCGAAATAAACATAGCGACTTGCCAAAAGCACATTGTTGGCAGTAGTTATGTATGAAGATATTTTTTCAAGTACCGCATTGACCCGTGTCGACACGAGGAGTGACGTAACAATGAATGTGTACCTATTTTTAAACTTGCCATACTATAGCTATGCTGCATTTTCTTCTGTGAGTAAGGCAAAAATTTAATCATCATCATCATCAGCCCGTATGATGTCCACTGCTGAACATGGGCCGTCGCGTCGCCCGAGGGAAAGTTTTGTCATTGTCACCACTCTTGACATGCGGATTGGTGACCGCAGTATTATGTTGTAACACACAAGGAGACGCTGCTGCCTGTTTCCTTGGTATACGCTTGTTATAGATGATGTTATAACAATTGGGACCGACGAATTAACGTGCTTGCCGATAATAGAGGGTAGTCCCGCAATCAACTTGACCTGGAAAGAAATCTTAGAATTTAGACAAAAAATTGTCCGGGCATCGACGACCTCCGAGATTTATGCCGCTACGCTATGGAGGTTGTCAAAAAACCTTTACTTGCAACCAATTAAGGGCTGTGTGGTCTCCGGCTTAGAATAGACCACCCCATGTCCTCCCATGGGTGTCGTAAAAGGCGACTAAGGGACATATGGCTGATGGATGGGCAGCAGCATCTATTAGCTCAAGGTTTACATTTTACTGCGATCACCAATCCGTCTGCCAAGCGTGGTGATTATGGCAATATCCCTCTACGATCCTGGCTTGCCACGGTTTGTTAAGAGGAGGCCCATGTTCAGCAGTGGACGTAAACGGGCTGTTGATGAATTAAGGATTATTTTTGAGTGTCACATTTCCGGCTAAGACTAGACTACCCTATATCTTCCTTTTGGTGTCCTGAGAGGCGTCTAAAGCACATACTCCTAATGGATGGGCAGCAGCATCTATCATCTCAAATATACTCCCATCTTACCGTGATCACCAAGCTTTGTGATTACAGCGATTGCACGACCCTGGCTCACCACTGACTGGTGACTTTTTTACCGTCATGATAATAATATGGTGTGTTGTGTTTATGTTACGGCTAAAGGTAGGTGTGAACATAAACTTAAGATTAGCCGGCTACAACTAGGTGCAGCCGACCACATGCGGTTGATCTTAAGTTTATATTCACACCTACCTTTAGCCATATCATAAATATAAATATTACAAAGACAACCGTTCGGGCAAATAATGTGTATGCCAATAAATAGTTGTAGTCCAAGTAACTGGACCAAAACCTACGTTCTGCCCATTTGAGTATGTTTCGCCGGACCGTCTCATGTGGGTCGTGTTAAAACCGGCAGTAGAATAACCCACTGAGTTTGTTTCGCCGGGTCTTCTCAGTTATTGTCCTTATTCTTCATAAATTCTATCCGTCCCGCCGGAGAAGAGTGCGACGCAACCCCCTTCGTCCTTCCGACCCTTAGTTTGCAAAGACCCATCCGATACCCTCGTAGACCCGAAGTCCGAAAGGCCCGCGAACTGATAAGTAGAGCGACAGTTGCACAAAACTCCCCTAAAATACTAAAAGTCATAATCCTCAGCTCAGCGAAGCGACCACGCTGAGCCTATGTCCAAGCCGAAGCCGAAACAGGGAGCTCTGCTCGCCTTTATGCCCGGTGCAGTAGCAAAAGCCTCTTGGCAAACCACGAATATCCATGCGAAAAAAAAAAAAAGCTTAAGTCTAGATATTTTCCTTTATATGTTCTTTTGTGCCTACTTCGGTACTACATATCTATTATATGCAAGTACATGTAAGTATCAGTGGGTATTTGAACAGGAAACTTCCACTTAAAGTCAATTGGATAAGATCTAAATAAGGATGACCCTCAATAGTTTTGTAAATCATTGGACAATTTTCTGTTGTGATTCGCGGGGGAGTTAATCTGGTCAAGAAAGGGTTTAAAACATGGACATTTCGTTTTTGGCAGTAGTGGGAATAGGTAGTTTTAATGTAGATACGTTGATATGAACATGGATATACCTTTTAAAAATGCCGTTTTCGGGTTACTTACAAGTAGAATTTATAGGGCGTAGCATTTTGCGGACTGGCAGGATGAGGGTCAGTGGCCGGAATGCTCATGCGTACCCGGCCCCCGCCAACGGCGAATCGAAGGAGTTTAGCATACCACGCTATGTAGAGGGCAAGTCCCACATATCCCACCGCCAGCGCGCGAATACGCTGCAGCGGCGGTGGGAATAATAAAAAAAAAGGATAAGGGTCAGTACTGTACTCCAAGCACTGATTTATCATTTGGGTTCCTTTGCCACACAACTAGTTAATCCCAATTTAACTAATCCAAGAATATAACTTGCACGTGGTTTTCGACTCAGAATAAACCACCCCATGTCTTTCCATGGGTGTCGTAAGAGGGGAATAAGGGACATACAGTTGATGGATGGGCAGCAGCATCTATGAACTCAAGGTCCAACCATCTACACGCGATCATCAATCCGCCTGCCAAGCTTGGTGATAGTGATTATAGCAATATAATGGCCCTGGTTTTGCCAAGGTATGTTAAGAGAAGGCCCATGTTCAGCAGTGGACGTAAATAGACGACATATGGATCTGAAACGTGGTCTCTCACTGTGTGCCTTATAAGAAAGCTCTAAGTTGCTCAGCGAGCTATGGAAAGAGCTAACCTCGGCATGTCCCTGCGTGATTCACAGGAGAACGGAGGTCGCTGACATAGCTCAACGGATTAGCAGGCTGAAGTGGCAATACCCATTGCTATTTCAGCTTGCATCATACACACATAACTTGAAGAACTGGCGGCCGATGGAGCAGAAAGGTTCTCGAGTGGAAAACACGAACTGTCACGAGCGATCGCCTGCACGATGGACCGACATCCTCATAAAGGTCGCAGGGAGTCAGTGGATGCAGGCCACTATCAATCGTTCCCGCTGGAAATTGATGGAGGCCTATGTTCAGCAGTGAACGAAAACAGGCTGATATGACGATGATATGAAAAAAGTTAAGAAAATAACAGAAGCAACTTACTCTGTTTAGTGTCCAGTAAGAAGGCAGCCGGTTGTCCCAGTGAGTTGATCAGGGTACCGTTCACCAGGGTGTCGTTCACGACGATAACTGTGGTATTACTCAGGGTTCCGTTGATTGCCGTACTGTTGAGTTTTGGAGGCTCCAGTTGCGGGAGAGCTGGGGACGTCCACGCCAGGATAGTGCCCGCTATAACAGCACCGATAGCAGCTGGAATAGAAATCATCAAGTAAATATATTGAACCAGTTTAGCTAGGGGTTCCTAGACATTCACCAACGGCGGTCGGAGCAGTACCCGGGGGTTTTAGTGAGTAGGGTCTCCTCTTCATGGTATTACTAGCATACTACAACTATGGAGACGAGTCCCACATACCCCTTCGCCGGAGCGGGAACGCTGCAGCGGCGGAGGGGATGCAAAATATAGTATTTGCAGCCGGGAAAAAAAAGAACCAGCCAAGTGCTCGGATTTGGACTCGCGCACGAAGGTTTCCGTACCATTTTCAAGTGCCTACATGATGCCGTTATTAATATCCAGCAAAAAAGGGCAAAATAAATCACGTTTGTTATACGGGGGCCCACCTTAAATATATTCATTTCAATTTATTTTTAGTATTTCTTGTTAAAACGGCACCAGAAATACATCACGGTTATTAAGCTACAGCCTGGTGACAGACAGCGAAGTCTTAGTAATAAGGTCCCATTTTTACCCTTCGGGTACGGAAACCTAAAAAGGGTGGGATCCTTAACGGAATGACCGAGGACCGCGTTAATGTCATATGATCCCGCGCCTGTAGTCCGAGACATCGTTTACTACCACTATTCGTTAATCGACTCTTAACTCCAGTGGCGCCCTGAGCGTTAGTCCTAGCCCCTTAAGGGGGCCCTCAGGTGGATGTCGCTTAGACCTTCGCCGGATTTTTAGAAGTTAATTTTGTAACTGTTACCTCTCATTTTACGATAATTTGGACATTACCATATACCGCAGGACCGACATCCTTTTTTTAAATGGCACTGTCTGATAACCCATTTATCGAGGAAGGCTATAGGTTATATGTAGTTACGCCGGGACTCCACCAAAGCGGAGATGTGTGCGGTATGCTAAGAGGTGTTTTTCAGCTCGGGTGAATCCACCGAAGCCGTGCGGAAATGCGTAGTGTAGCAGAGATGTGTGCTGGCTAGTCTTGCGAGTGTGCGAGGCATTAAGTGTTCAGTACGCATTCATTCTGGCGGGCGGGAGGGTGGAGCGTGACATCGATTACTGCACGCCGCCGCGCCGCTCACATCTCCGCCGTGCGTCGTCCGCGCACAGCTCACATATCCCCTTCCATCGTGCCATAAAAATATTACATATCTCCGCACAGCGACCTCCACTGCAGCTGAACGGAGAGGAGATGTCTCAATAACGCAATTATATATTGGTTGTTTAAAAAACATCTCCTCTCCGCTCGTCTCGTCTCCGCTTTGGTGGAGACCCGACCGTATGAAGTTCCTATTAAAAGGGAGTTATGCGGCTAAAACCGCGCGCTAGAAGCTAGTCTAGAGCGCAAGATACAACAAATGTCACAATAATTAACCTTATTGAATGATCCTAATTGAATTGATCCTATTAGATATACGAACTGTATGTCTGTCCTCGTATCAGTTTGTTTCGGCTTATCTCACTCATCATCATCATCATCATCAGCCCGTACAACCTCCTCCCGAGGAAGGGTTTTTGCCATAGTCACCACGCTTGGCAGGCGGATTGGTGACCGCAGTATTATGTTGTAATACACAGAGAAACGGTGTTGTCCGTTACCTGGCATACGCTTGTTATAGATGATGTTTCAACAATCGGGACCAACGGCTTAACGTGCTTTCCGAGGCACGGAGGGTAGTCCCTCAAACAACCAGACCCGGATAGAAATCTTAGAATTTACACAAAGATTTCTTGTCCGGTGTGGGGATCGAACCCACGACCTCTGAGATTTAAAGCGAGCCAAATACCGCTACGGTACGGAGGTTGTCTTTTGAACTTTAACTAATTTTAAAAGGTACAATATAGGATGTGAACGGAAGTGTTGGAAGAGGAAGACCAAGGCGGACGTGTCACGTTCAAATCGCGGACATTCTTAAGAAAGGCCAGGTTAAAAGTACCCTAAACCGAAGGACATGCATGGGGAGATCAATGAATATGAGTAGAAGAGCCGCAGTGCCGGTTTAAACACTACCAGCGCCCTGGGCGAGAGATTTTCGGCGCCCCCTTACAGCAACTCAATGACTTAATAAATTTAACTTTTCGATCGTCGAACTCTTTTATTAATTAATCAAAATCGATATTTCCAGCAATTTCATTTTCGATTGGCAAAGTTGCCAAATTTGTCAACCTAGATTAGGAAATTGTTGTTCGAAGATAGCTTTTAATCAGCTTAAGCTCCCCACTAGCAAAAGTTACTACCACATACTTTTCGATATAGTACTTATGTGTTACGATATTTTTGATAAAATTTAAAACAATATAGGGCCCCGCTATGTCTGGAGCCTGGGCAGTCGCCCGCCTCGCCCTACCCTAACGCCGCCTCTGAGAAGAGGCGAAAGTGGTAAGTCTAGATCGTAGCAAGTGGAAGGAAGAGTCCCTGCCTACCCCAATAAGAAAGAGGCGTGTTTGTGTGTATATACGATAAAGGACTATGTTTTCAGTCTGTTTGTTTGTTTGTATTCCGCCTAATCTCCAATAATATCTTAAACTTTTACCCGTCTTACTTCTAATGCCCGCAAGAACATATGTAGGTACAAAGTTTCATGATGATCGGCTAAGTATATTTCAACAAACAAACTTACATTCAGATTGATAATATTAGTAGGGATATCTATAATCTATACAAATATTATAAAGAAGAAAGATTTGTATTTTCGCGTGTGTGTATATTTGTAATGAATAAACAAAAACACTACTGCGCCTGTTTCAAAAATTCTTTCACCATTGGAATGCTACATTTACCCTGAGTGACAAAGGCTATATTTAATTATGAAGCTCCCACGGGAACGGGAGCTACGCGGGTTAAACCGCGCGCGGGGAGCTAGTATATTATGAAGAGGAAAGATTAGATACATTGTTTGTTTGCATTGAAAAAGCTCCGCAACTAATTGACTGATTTAAAAAAATCTTTCACCATTAGAAAGCTGCATTATCCAGGAGTAAGATGGGCTATATTTAATTATGAAGTTCCCAAGGGAACAGGTGCTAATCGAGTGAAACCGCGCGCGGCGCGCCGGAAGCTAGTAGTTCATAAAAGTCATTGTTTGGCCAACCAAAGTGACTGATAAAACAGTAACAAATTAACATTATTAGACTGTGTAAACATTTGCTCTATATGCTGTCTGATAAGAATGATTCATTCGAGCGAATGAACTATAACGAACACAGTTCATTCACAAAATATACGATATGATATGACGTCAGACGCGTAGTACAAATATGATACGCGTAAGATAAAGTGTCTGCTCAGATTTTCGTCTAATTAAATACAATATAAACGGCCGTAACCCAATAGCTAGGCCGTCGGCCTTGCAATCATGTGGTCGCCGGTTCGATCCCCACATATGCATTACCGAGGTGACCACTTGTAACACAAGCATTTTAGAATACCTACTAGGAGTTTGCATAAACTATGCTAGTATTTTTTTCCAAAAACAAAAATTGTAAATCCTTCTCACTGATTTCTATTATGAAGGCCATACTCTACGAAGATTGTCCATTGGTATACAGCCCAATTAGATTAACGTTTACAGTTGTTTAAGCTTATAGGCTTCGTACAATATTATAATATAATATTCCCGCGCGCGGTTTCACCCGCGTAACACCCGTTCCCGTGGGAAATTCACAACAAAATATATCCTATAGCCTTCCTCGATAAATGAGTTATCGAACTCTGATTTTTTTTTATCGGACTAATAGTCCCCGCATTGAAGCAGACAAACAAACTCTTAAGCGTTTTATATTAGTATAGATTAAAAAGGCAATAAGAGGATTGCTAATAAGATTTTGATGTCCCCCGGGTTCGGGGGGCCCGGGGCACAAAACATCACGATCCAACCCTCTGGAGCAGAGTAACGAGGGTTAAGCCGCGAGAAGCAGCTAGTAAAAAAATCATAATTTTCTTTATGTGAAAAAAGAGCGATTGTAACAATACGCAGAGGAATAGGGTAGAAATGAATTACCTGCTACGGCAGCTAGATACTGATTCGCTTTTCTAGTTTGCCCTCCCTTCTCCTGCACGGACAACATGTGCATCGTTGGTTTGTCCATCTTGTGTTAACTTCTGCTACTCGCATACTGGAACAATCAAATACAAATTTACAAACTTGGTCATTTAAATAGCAATATATACATGAGGACTACCTCCGTGGCGGTGGTTTTTTTTTTCGGACTACATATGTCCGTCCGATAAAAAAAATAAGGTCATTTAAATAGAAATATGTATAGGTATGTTACCGGATATGTATGAAATCTAGGAATTGTACACAATTCCTAGGAAATATATACCCTTCCGAGCCTACTTAGGAAATGTGTAAAATAATGTTTCAAAGATTCCTTAATACACACATTTCCTGTGAAATGTATGTATTTCCTAGGAATTGTATATAATTCCAATATCGTATCAGGAAATGTATAAAAAGAATGCTTTCTGTAATAAAACATGTTGCTTCAACGAGAATAATATTTTTTATTATTACAAATAGGTAACAATCATACCGTAAAATATGATTAATGTTATCTTACCAATTAAAGCTTCAAAAATCAACTAGGTATCTATTAACTTTTAAGGTGCATTTATCGGAAAATCACTGTTACCAGAAATTAATAAGAATCATATGTTGATCAACGTAGTTAGTTGATAAACGAGGTTTCGGGTGGTTATAAAAAAAAATAACCTAAACCTACCCATTGATATTTCCGATTGCTATTTAGGAAAAGTATAGATTTCCTAGGAAATAATTATGTCTAATATAATATATTTCACACATTTCCAGGCGATTTTAGGAATTACATACATTTCCTAGGAATTGTATACAATGACGGATTACATACATTTCCGTTAACATAATATACATGAGGATAACCTCCGTGGCGAAGCGGTATAAGCGGTATAAGTAAGTTCCGGGTCTGGTTGGTTGAGTGGTTACCCTCCGTGCCTCGGAAAGCACTTTAACCAGTTTGTTATAACATCATCTATAATAATCGTATATCAAGGAACGGGCAGCAGCGTTTCCTTGTGTGGTACAACATAATACTGCGGTCACCAACCCGCCTTCCAAGTGAACCCAACTATGCAAATACCCTCCCTCTGGAGTAGGCCCATGTTCAGCGGTGGACGTTATACGGGCTGATGATAATGATGATAGAAACGTATACTTGTACCACATAATACAGTGCAACCTTAATATAACGTACCTCAATATAACGACTACCTCGACTGAACGAATTTCTCGTAATCCCCTTAAATCTTTATAACAAATTTTAGGCCAACCTAACCTCAATATAACAAACCTCACTAACGAATTACCTACTTAATTTAACGAATATGTCTTGTTCCGTTCCGATTTGTTATATCGAGGTTGTACTGTACACATATTACGAAATTAAATCAAATAAGACCTAGTCCGTAGGAAAAAAAAAACTTGTTGATCACATTTTCTTTTTAAATCTAGATTCCAACAGCTCACGTGGGTATAAGTACTTAAAACATTTCTGGCAACGAACCAAGATGTAGATAAACATTTACTTCCTTTATCTGTTAGGTAACTGAAAAGCTGTAAATAATTTACAGATTTTTTTTTCTAATCAGACCATTACTTCCTGTGATTAGCGCGTTCAAACAAACTCTTCAGCCTCATAATCCTTACTAATATTATAAACGCGAAAATTTGTGAGTATTGATTAATGGATGTTTGTTACTCTTTCACGCAAAAACTACTGAATGGATTTGGCTGAAACTTGGCACGGGGATAGTTAATAAGGTTGATTAACATATATGCTACAAAAAATCACGCTCCGACCCACTGGAGCAGAGTATCGCGGGGCGCAGCTAGTATTAGTATAGATTTGGACAATCTCCGTGACCTAGCGGTACGTACGTCTCATTTTGAGTTTCGATGGTCGTGGGTTCGATAGAAAATAAGATTTTGCAATTTGCGATAAGTAAGCGGTCGTTCCACAGTAATATCAATTTATCTAGGCCTTGTAACACTCAGCTCTATCAACAGATAGTGCGAAAAAGCCTCGCGGAATAAGTACATACGACACGCCGCCCTTGGGACCGCGGCGGTCAGGGGACTCTGGCCGCCCTCACTATGCGGTCCCGGGAAGAGGTAACCAGTTGATTGTGATTATAAAATATCAGACTATGTAAATGACAGAATGGCTTGGGCGTAACTTGCTCAGGAGTGACACTGCTGCTTAACAACATTGTAAAAGAAATGATAAATTGATTATTTAAAAGAGGATTCCCCTGAGTTTCTTGCCAGTTCTTCTCAGAGTTGCCAAAGTTGGAAAAGAAATGGACGCATCATAAGAACATGTTTTTTTTTTTTTTTTATTGTGTCTATATGAATTAAGATATTATTGACTTTGAGTTGTGGGCTCGACCTTGCCACGCCCCTACGGAGTCATCTAGAGGGGCTTGACCTTGCTAGCCGCCCGATTCCCCTCTGGTTAAGACCACGAGGGCCTCGGGCCCCCAACCAATGACCCACCTATTGTCACAGGTGGCGGAAGACACTACTGAAGAGGCCTGACCAATTTCCCCAGGGTTCACTAGAGTCTCCGTGGAAGACCACACGATTCGTAACCAGGTGTAACCAGTTTACCTTCGCTCAAAGGCGCAGGGGGGGAAACATTTCCCCTCACAAGAGGAGTCCTGGTTGTCAATCCATTCGAGTGCCCAGGGCCATCGTCGCTTAGCGTCCCAGGCAGGCTACCGTGATGGTTTTAGTGGATAACCGGATGCCCCGGCCCACAAGCTACACAGAGCCGTGAGCAAGTGAAGGAGTCCCACACGCCCCCACCGTCTTTCCCCAAAACGGTGGGAAGTCTTTAAAAGATTTCCACCATGAATAAAAATAAACGACCAAGTGCCAGTCGGACTCGCGCACGAATGGTTCCGCACCATTTTAAAGGACCTACTTGGCACTTAGGGCGAAAATTAAAAAGTTTGTTGTATGAGAGCCCCCCTTAAATATTTATTTAATTTTTTGTTATAGTGGCAACAGAATTACATAATTTGTGAAAATTTTAACTGCCTAGCTATCGCGGTTCTTAAGATACAGCCCTGTGACAGACAGACAGCAAAGTCTTAGTAATACGGTCCCGTTTTTACCCTTCGCGTACGGAAACCTTTAAAATGTCCTGTTACGTGGATGAATGATGAATCGAATCCAGTTATCAATAAAAAATAATATGGAGATCGTACAATAAATTAATTCTAACAACCTTAGAAGCAAGTCATATTGACCATTGATTAAGTAACGAATGATCATGCTATTATTCAAGTACAATTTAACCTCAACACAATTTATGATTGTCAATAGTAGCGTGACTGTTAGTTCGTCTTGTTGCCCCATTACTCCTTATTAACACGCTAGTTTATAGATCTTGCTAGGTTAACCGCGCGGTTTCAGTCGCGTTTGGTTTCTTTGTTTTTTTTAATAGTAGTGAAATAACTAACAGACATTTTTTTGGTTTTTTATCATCATCAGAATATTGGTGACCGCAGTATTGTTACACGATTGTTATAAATGATGTTATAACCATCGGGACCAACGGCTTAACGTGCTTTCCGAGGCACGGAGGGTAGTCCCTCAACCAACCAGACCCGGAAAGAAATCTTAGAATTTACAAAAAGATTTCTTATCCGGTGTGGGAATCGAACCCACGACCTCTGAGACTTAAAGCGAGCCAAATACCGCTACGCTACGGAGGTTTTTTGTACACCGTGCTAAATGTTTTTGTAACTAATAACTGGCAGGATGATATACCATTAATTGTATTAACTATAGAAATAAACGAAATAAACGATTTTTATTCAGTACTTAGGTATTAACATACACTTGTACTTGTCAAGAAAATTAACAATGCATATCAAATTAATTATAAATTGGTAACATTTGCTATTAAATTATGTTTAAATTTATTTCAGGTTCTAGCACACCTGAAATAAATTTAAACATGAATAGTCTGTCAGTCTTGTGTAAGTAAATAAGCTCTTAATATCAACGTTAATATCTATTTATTTCATTCAAACATTATATGAATAAAAATTAAAAAAAATATTAAAGCATATTTATAAAAATAACTACTTAGTAAATTGTCGTCAGAAAAAAATTTGTTCGTCGAGTTTTTTTTATTATATACCCTATCATGCCACCTTATTCGACGTATTTTCATCCAGTTCGTCACGCAGTTCCACTAACAATATACGAATAGTAGTTGAAACTGCTCGGCATAGAACCATGAAATTTTGCGCAAATATTTTTTACGTCACGTCATCATCATGGTCAGCCCGTATAACGTCCACTGCTGAACATGGGCCTCCTCTCGAGGGAGGATATTTACCATAGTCACCACTTTTGGCAGGCGGGTTGGTGACCGCAGTATTATGTTGTACCACACAAGGAAACGCTGCTGTCCGTTCCTTGATATACGATTATTATATATGATGTTATAACAAACGGGACCAACGGCTTAAAGTGCTTTCCGAGGCACGGAGGGTAGTCCCTCAACCAGCCGGATTGCTCATCCGTACCCGGCCCCCGCCAAACGGCGGATCGAAGGAGTGTCCGGGAGGTTTTAGTGGTTTATAGGGTCCTCCCCTCTTGGTATGAGTTTAGCATACCACGCTATGGAGAGGACGAGTCCCACATATCCCACCGCCAGGGCGCGAATACGCTGCAGCGGCGGTGGGAATGCGTCAATGCATTTCCCCCCGGACAAAAAAACAAAATGTCCCTCAACCAACCAGACCCGGAAAGAAATCTTAGAATTTACACAAAGATTTCCTGTCCGGCGTGGGGATCGAACCCACGACCTCCGAGATTTAAACCGAGCCAAATACCGATACGCTACGGAGGTCGTCGTCACGTAAGTGTGCACAAAAAAATTGATTTTTGAAAACTCAATCCCTAAGTGGATGAAAAACGGTTGCAATGTTTGTTGAAAGAAATCGAAATCTACGCGGACGACGACGTCGCGGGTAAGAGCTAATAAATTCATATGCCTTTAGTAAAAACCTGTTATTTTTCCATTACTAACAGACACTTCAATTTTATTTATTTTTATATATATAGATGTTGTGTGTAAACAAACAAACTTTTGTTTATTTCTATAGATGTCGGATTTGACCCAACAACTACCGTGTTATAACTTCATTTATTCAATTTAGTTGATTAACTTCATCTAGGTATACCTGAACATAGGTACTCCGAGAAATCAGGGTAATGACTATAATAAATCTAGTTGGTAATTGGTAGCCTCCGTGGTGTACGGTAGAATTCTCGGAGTAGATGGGTTCTAATCTTTGTGTAAATTTGAAGATTTCTTTCCGGGTCTGGTTAGTTGATGGAAATTACGTACGTGCTTTCCGAGGCAAGGAGGCGAGTCTCATGGTATGTAACACTTCCCCCCAATAGCGATGATATCATCATACCACGAGGAAAGGTACCCACTAAGACCCCGGATTTCCGTACGGACACCCGGGGTTTTAGTGGAAACCTAAGATGGTAAGTGACCTTGAGCTGATAGATGCTTCTACTTCTACCTTCATCAGCTGTATGGCCCTTAGTCGCCTTTTACACCACCCATGGGGTGGTCTATTCTGAGCCGGAAACCACACGGCTCAATTCCTTTCAATCGATCAGATTATCTCTGTCCACTGCTGGAAAGTAGCCTCCCCGAATTCGCGTCATAACACCCGGCCATTCGCCCTCCGCATCGGGTGTCCATTTCCATTATCCTTACTAATATTATAAATGCGGAAGTAACTCTACCTGTCGGCCTTTCACGCCAATACTACTGAACCGATTTAAATGAATTTAGTACACAGATAGCTTGGAATCTGAGAAAAGACATAGGCATTTTATAGCTTTTATAGAAAAAAAGGGTCGAAGGGGGTTAAAAGCGGGAATGAAGATTGTATTGAAATATCGTCATTTTTAAGACTAAATAATTAAAACTGCTACTCAAAGTCACAATTCCATGCGAACGAAATCGCGGGGACAGCTAGTCCCATTATAAAATGCCGACCGGCCCGGGCCGATACGAGCCGGTCCGATACCAAAAAACATTATTCCGGCAAATAGGCATAAAGACTAAAAAAATGTATTTAGTCCGTCACTTAAATCACTAAAAAATATTGGACACGTATTTTTTTATGTATCAAATCAATAAAATTTGACAAAGATACAGAGCAACAACAAACTATAAAGTTCAGGAGAGGAGGGCTTGTTACGTCACTACTAGGTAAACTTGTACCTAGTAGAACGTCACATGCAATTTCAAAGCGCTGTATCTTCGTCACTTTTTGTTTGAGGAACGAAAAAAAAAACGTTTCCAATATTTTTTGTACAGACGAACTTATAAAGGTCGCGGGTAGTCGGTGGATGCAGGCCTATGTTCAGAAGTGGACTACAACAGGCTGATGATGATGATGATGATGATGATGACTAGTTTTTGGTAATCTCACTGACGGACTAAATATAATTCTTTAGTCTTCATGGATATTAACGCCTTAAGTAAACTTAACGGTGCACAATCTGTATGCTGAGCACATATTAGCACAATTATACACCAGTACATTAGCATACTCCGTGTGAAGGTTAACTACGATACATTAGATAATCTTTAATTAAATATGGATAAGTATAATTAAGTATTATCGTAATAGAGGATTAAAATTCTATTTTTTATTCAGACATATAATTAGTTGTCGTTTAGCAACAGTATCCCAAGGGCCACGTAGTCTTGAGAACCGCGTAGTTTTTTTTTCGGAACGAGTTTTATGTAGTTCTATTTTTTCTTTTTTCTTGTAAGGATTCCTAGCTGAGTTTTGTCACACTACAAGGATTCTTGTTAACCCCTCGTGCTAAGCTTGTGTTACGATTGGGTTCACGTCGGTAGTGCAATGGGATGGGATCGAACCGGCGATCACATGATACTATAGTCTACGGCCGCTTCTGTTAGCTACGAGGCTTCTGCTACTTTAAATCCGGTGATACTTCTGATCCTTAAAACTTCCGACGTGTTTCTATATTGTCTACATTGAGCAAAAAATTTAAAAAAATAATTCTTAGTCAATTGCTCCGACTCTTTAATAAGCTGTTTGGGTTCATGAGAGGTTGCTCAACCACAGTTGCGGGAGCTGAATTGTTAAAAAGTATATTCGCATCCTGGGAAGATTCGCAGGAATCCTTTAGTATTTTCTGTGATCCGTTTAAGGCTTTTGATTGCAACACGACACTATGATCAGGAAATTTCACCGATATGGCATTAAGAATCGGGCTCTCCATCTTCTGAATTCAGAAGGTTGATACCTATATATGTACATGGGCAAGGTTAAATTCTGGAGTCGTCTTCATCTGGAGTCGACTTACATTACTATGTAGGAAATAATCATGGCATTGTATTTTTTAATGACGATACCTCTTTGACATTTAAAATAAGTAGACAGCTACGCAACTATGACGAAGTAAACAATGAAATTTCAAAGGTAGTCCATTGGTTTAATGTTAAAAATCTATTTTTAAATGAGAACAAAACTAAAGTCATTAAATTCTCAACACCTAATGTAAAACACATTGTAACGAATGTAAATATAAATGGTATTAGGTTGGAGCCAGTGGACTCAACTGTCTGTTTAGGAATAACTCTTGACCCCAAATTGCAATAGGGTCCACATATTGCGAAACTATCAGAAAAACTTAGTTCTGCGGCTTATGCTGTTAAAACTATGATACGACTCACTGATGAAGATACTGCTAAAATGGTTTACTTTAGTTATTTTCATAGCCTCATGTCTTATGGGATTCTTCTCTGTTCTAAATGGCCTAACTTTTTAACTACTAGGTTCCCGTGCGTGCTTTTACCTGCGTAACTCGCATCCCCTTAGAAATTGAATCATTCATCATAGCCTATGTTACTCCTGGATGAATTTTTCAAGCTCAAGCAACACAAACACTCTTCAGTATCTCTTAGCACTCACTAGTAATACCTCTACAACAATCTCCACGGTTTACCCGATCCGACTTCAAAAATAAAGCGCCGAGCAAAATCGTATCTCACCGACATACAAAAAAGTCTTGCTCTCCTGCCCTACCCACCAATGATGTTATAGTAAAAAAATAAGTAGATACGGCACCCGGGCTTAAAAAATGGCACCACGAAAATAAGCTAATTGGCACACTTTAACGTATGTCCGTCTCGTTTTTGCACACGCTAATTTTCATGCTGTCCTGTTTACTCTTGAGGGACCAATTTTGTCTGAACAACACACGAGGATGACGCATCTACTTCTTTTTATACAACATCATTGTTACCCACTGCATCTTACTTTTCCTACTTCATCAGCTCTTTTACGTTCACTGCTGAACTTCCTCCCCTTTACAAACATTGGACCAAGCCAAGGTGGTGATCTAAAGTGATCCAAGGCCAACAAAGCTCCAAGGTGATCACACACAGATGTGAACTGCTTCTCTACACAAAGATTGTACCTGCAGTGTACCTCGGTGTACCCTTAATGAAATCCAGTGTACTTCTTTTGATAAAAAGATATATAGTATAATATGTACACCCGCCATCCTACAGTTAGGACTGCGGGTGTGCATTTTTTCCCATCAGGAGATGCGTATTTTACATGCTTGAGGTACGCCGTTGTCTTGACTTTTTTTACTCGTATTTGTCAACATTAATTATATTTAATATTTTTATATGCAGGTACACAGTAGGTACGAACGTACGCATAATAAAAAAAAGTTTAATATGCAACTGGTTGCCGAGAAAAAAATGTACACCCGCAGTTCTAACATTAGAATGGCGGGTGTACATACTTAATTATATAACATTTTATCCGAGAAGATAAATTGAATTTCATTAAAGGTGTCCTAAGGTACACTGCAGGTACACATATTTACAAAACATATGTAAAATACGCATCTCCTGATGGGAAAAAATGCACACCCGCAGTCCTAACTGTAGGATGGCGGGTGTACATATTATACTATATATCTTTTTATCAAAAGAAGTACACTGGATTTCAATAAGGGTACACCGAGGTACACTGCAGGTACAATCTTTGTGTAGAGAAGCAGTTCACATCTGTGATGTACACCCGTGATCCTAACGCACATGGTGATCTTTGTTGGCAAAGCCAGGATCATCGAGGGATATTGACATAATCACCACTCTTCGCAGGCGGGTTAATTATCGTAGTGAGATGATGAGTAACCTTGAGTTGATAGATGCTGCTGCCTATCCATCGTGTATGTCCCTTAGTTGTGAACAACACTCATGGAAAGATGTAGGGTGGTTGAATCTAAGCCGGAAAACACACTGCATCGATTTTACAGTTACCTACAATTAAGCCCCAATGCATACGCTACCTAATAATCTCAAGGCTATAATACTACGGCATAAGTTCCTAATCAACATATATCCACTTGAAGTTTATCTTTTATCATATCAGATAAAGGAAAACATTGGGAACCGATACTCCATCGCTCGTGGAAACTTATTGATATAATTTTGAGTATCTTTACCTATAAATCTGTCACGTGTTTATCTATCTATCGAAAGACTTGCCATCAATATTAACGTGAATAATATAATTTTAAGCTAGAGCCGCCCCGTGCTCAAAGTGCTGGAAGCGTGTCTTTTGACTCGCGCTCCTGTCCATCGCTAATTCGCTATGCTATTGTGACAGTCATGTTTAGCTAAATAGAACCTACAGTACAGTTTTGCCTATTATTTATTACAGCTATCTACAAAAAATATTATGATACGGAAGAGAACCGTAGAATCGCTCGTCAAAATCAACCAACGATGCCTCCATTTAAACAGAATCGTGACAAATGTCAAATTGCGTTAGCGATCGCTCCGCAGTAGTATCATTTTGTCTAGGTTCTCAAGTAGACAGGATTTCTGGATCTCATAGCCACCTCCCCCGACTCCCGCTATGAAAGGTCCTAGCTGACGGTGTGACGAGTCAAAATTTTATACGGCTCCATTCTTATCAGGTGCGGGCCTTATTAAAGACAAAATTATACAAAATGAGCCTTAAACAATAGTATTTAAGGTCCATTTTTTATACAAAATTATATTCGAGAAAATCTGGATTAAATTGCCACATGCTGTAGCAAATATGAAATTAGATACTGAACAAGTAGATATAAATAATGTCACAAACACATATTAATTTACTTATCGTTAAACCGCAAAATACAAGTGTACCTACCTCATAGGTATGATCATAGTATGACATCAGTATAATAATAATAATTCAATCTTATATAATATATCGTACAAATCATAAAATCTATTCATTATGGGATTTGTTCTTAAAAATGGCTGCCGTCCCGATAGATGCGTGCGTGACGTAAGACTGACTGTCAATTGCGGAAGATGGCGGCGTTCCAAACCAACCGAAGTTTATTGAAAACATAGATTTCTTTACGTATTTTGTTTTTAAATATTATTTATTCTGTTATTTGAGGTGAAGACGAATTTAACGAAAGGGCATATTCGAGAGGCTTTTGAACTTAGGTATCTGTTTTGGACAACACAAAAACGATTCGACCGCCAAAGCGTTTTCAAGTTCGGTCCAAAATAATCTTAAGGCCAGCCATACTCAACCCGCGGTCTGCTGGCCGCAAGGCCCACCTAACCTTTGAAGTTGGCCAACCTTGGGCGTGGTTGTTTTTTTATTTATTAAATACCTGCGGCTCGTTCAGGCGCCGCAAGGGTGCACATTTCGTGTTAAAATATAGCCTATGTTACTCAGGGATAATGAAGCATTCTAATGTTGAAAGAATTATCGAAATCCGTTCAATAGTTTTTGAGTTTCATTGAAACAAACTAAAAAATACAAGCTTTTCCGCTTTATAATATTGCCATAGATTTTGACCTTTTTTTTTATTTGGTTTTAGGTTCTTATTACCCTTAAATATTATTTTGTGTGCGGCCTTCGACACCTAAACGGAAACGTGAATGTTACGACTATAAAAAAAAAGTTGAATACCACTGGCCCTCAGTAGAGGTGTGCATACACAACCCTAGCTCCAATGTATGGGGCTCTGTAACGAGCGGCGCATTCCTAGGTCCGCTGAGCTCGTGTGCAACGTATACCCTGCACTACATAGGTAAAGAAGCCTCTGACCCTCAGTACTAAAATAATTTTTGCAACGTATTTTATGTGAACGCTACTTAGCAATAACTTTGAACCTTATTGTAAATGTAATTAAGTTGTCCACGTGATTATCCACGTGATTTTTTTTAAATCCATCCAACATTATAAATGGGTGCTCCACTCTTTGACAATGATAGTCATCATCATCATCATCAGCCCGTATAACGAGGTTAGTTGCCATAGTCACCACGCTTGGCAGGCGGGGTGGTGACCGCAGTATTATGTTGTACCCCACAAGGAAACGCTGCTGCCCGTTAGTTGATATACGATTATTATGGATAATGTTATAACAATCGGGACCAACGGCTTAACGTGCTTTCCGAGGCACGGAGCGTAATCCCTCAACCAACCAGAAATCTTAGAATTTACACAAAGATTTTCTGTCCGGCGTGGGGATCGGACCCATGACCTTCGAGATTTAAAGCGAGCCAAATACCGCTACGGTACGGAGGTTGTCACATACGATAAAACAAAAATCTATGGCTTTAGATAAACAAGCATTCAGCTACCGTACAGAAACAGATAACTTAAGATAAGTGCCACAACTCAACGAAAATCCTACTCGATAATAAACCATGTCTGTATAAATCCTATTGATAGTGCCAATAAAATTTAAAGCTGTGTTCAAGTGTTTTATACGTAGTAGTTCATAAATCCAAAGACTGTTATCTATCAACAGTAATACTTTGAATTATATCATTGCATATCATAGGTTTGCGGCTTCTATAAGCTGACGGGACTTTCACTGGCAGATAGCTGATGTATGTAATGATTAACTTTATCATCAACATCATCATCAGCCCGTACAACGTCCACTACTGAACATGGGCCTCCTCCCGGGGAGGGTATTTGCCATAGCCACCACGCTTGGCAGACGGATTGGTGAACGCAGTATTATGTTACAACGTGGTGTATTACACACAAGGAAACGCTGCTGCCCGTTTAGTGCAGTCATTGAAGCGTTATTGGTCCGATTTTTTTTACTGTGAACCGATTTGCATGAAATTTTGGAATTAGGTTCATCTTACCCTTAACTTCAAAAGTGAAAATGATCTGATCTCCGCACCCACCCTGGGGGAGGTTTTTTTTCAAAATAACCTCGGATACCGATAGAAGTCCTAATTTCAAGAAAAAAAAATTCTATAAAGTTTTTCAAAAAACCCAATACTTTTTCAAGCTTTTTGCTTAAAATGAGCTTTAAAATGAGCACTGTTAAAAGTCTTTTGCACGTAAAATGAGTGAGCTATAATGCAAATAAGAGGAACATCTACTGGTTTTTTCTTAAAAATCAATCAAAACACTTTATAAAAACCTGATTTGTTCAGTTTTTTACCTTCTACAATTTGTTCATCATAAAATTTTCGTTAAAATAAAATTTCCCTAGTGCGGGAGTTCTCTTTTTTTAAAAAAAAAATAACTACTACACTTAAAATCGGTCTAGCCGTCCCAAAGATTTGTACCTACTAACGGACAAAACGACATAATTCAATATAGCCTATATCCTTCCTCGATATCTAACGCTATCCTATAAGAGTTCCGCTATTTCCTTTGAGATACTAAATACACAGTTCTTTCAGACTTATTCAGGTTGATCTAAGTTTAACCGCATGTAGTGGGCTAAACCTAAGTTTAGCCGGCTAATCTTAAGTTTATGTTCACACCTATCTTTAGCCGTAACATATATACGTTATTCTATTTTTGTGTGTGTGTGTGTGTGTACTAGTGGGAGATTTATGTGGTGCTTGAGTAGTAGTAGCTATAAACTTTATATTACGCGGTCACTTTTCTGTTACTTGTCTGCAAAAAGGTATTAAGTATACTGATTTTGAATTGCATATCTATAAACTTTTATATATTTATTATATTACACTAGCGACCCACCCCGGCTTCGCACGGGTGCAATAACGTATCTTAGATATTGAAAAGAGTTATGTTTGAGAAAATACAAAATTTTGTAAATAAACAAGGTATATTAAGTAATGAACAATTTGGTTTCCGCAAAGGACGTTCTACAGCTTTAGCCTGTTTTGAACTAATTAAAGGTGTTACAGATTGTTTTAATGAAGGTATATATCCACTGGCATTGTTTTTAGACATGTCCAAAGCCTTTGATCTTATTTCACACCAAATATTATTTCCGAAGCTTGAGAATTATGGATTAAGAGGTAAAGCACTGGAATGGTTAAAGAGCTACTTAGAAAATAGAGTTCAATGCGTTGAAATTTCTAGAATAGAAAATTGCCGAAAGAAGATATATCAATCCAAATATTTGCATAATAACAATAACGGAGTTCAACAGGGTAGCATTCTTGGACCTCTATTATTCTTGTTATATGTCAATGACCTACCAAATATTACCGATGACCAATTTTTTTTTTTTGCAGATGACACAACAATTCTAATAAAAACTAAGAATAGGGATAATTTATTGACAAAAACTAATGAGACATTAAATATCGTAACTGACTGGCTTAATGATAATAATCTAGAAATAAATTTGACCAAAACAAAAATTCTACAATTCCAGACATACAATAAAAAATTACCAGACATTGTTTTAATTTACGACAATATTAAGATTGAGACTGTTGACCATATACATTTTTTTTGCATTGTGATATGACATGTAAAAAACTTAGTAAGTTTACATAAGCTTTAAAAAGATTTCGGGATGTGGCATCTTCACATGCAGCTACCTTAGCGTATCACGGATATGTTTCATCCGTTTTGAGATACGGCTTAGTCTTTTGGGGAAACTCTGTGGAGTCTGAGTCCGTATTCCGAGCGCAAAAGAAATGCATAAGGTCTCTATGTGGAGCAAATATCTTAGACAGTTGTAAACCACTTTTTAAAAATAAGTATATTCTCCCATTGCCATGTCTATACATATATGATGTTTGTGTGTTTGTATTTCTAAATAAATGTTTGTTTAAAACAAATGACGAAGTGTTGGCACGATCTGGACGCCATAAACATAAATTAAATGTACCAACACAGAGATTAACTGTCGTACAAAATAATGTGTACTGCATGTGTGTAAGGATTTATAATCACTTACCAGATGAACTAAAGAAATTAACTTTGGCACGATTCAAGAAAAAGTTATTCAAATTATTATTATACAGAATGTACTATACTATTAAAGTTTATTTATTGGACAGAACCTTGAATTGTGTAGAAAAGTTACAGTCTAACTAAAAATAATATTTGTGTTAATGTTCTCGATTGTAAAAGGTATTGTTTATTGTAATTCATATTTTTCAAAATCGTTTATTATGTTAATTTATTCCAATGCTATTAATTTAATAATGTATCAATTTTAATTTAATTTAATTTAATTTATTGACAAAAAATTTGTACACCGATGATTTCGGTAGAATATGATGATACTTTATCAAATATATATATCAACTAAATGTTACTTATATTCTTACAAATAAAAATTATTCTATTCTATTCTATGCTGATGTATCATACATCGCGCATCGGCAACAAAGGTGTCATAACACATAAAAGACACACACACACATTTACATATAAATAAAAATAAATATAAAATACTATATTTTATAGCCTAACTAAAAATATAATTACTTCAAGGATATACCCATCGAGCAATTTTTTATTGTGACTTTAGTAATCAAAAAAAATGTAAATGCGATTTACTCAAAAGTAATGTTTTTGTGATATGACACCTTTGTTGCCGATGCGCGACATATAAAGCTTCCTCTTGAATCACTCTATCTATTAAAAAAAACGCATCAAAATCCGTTACGTAATTTTAAAGATCTAAGCATACATAGGGACGGACAGACAGCGGGAAGCGACTTTATTTTATACTATGTAGTGTTAGATATCAATTTCACCATACATTTATTTATCTACAAAGTAAGGATTTGTTGATAAGATTAATATGAAAAATGACACAATAATAATTTAACAACGTGTATTGAAACAGTAATATTGTTAATTTTATTAACATCTATAAATGTTTAGTGTAATAAAATAATAATATGAATAGATTGTTAATTATTTATTGCACAGATTTATATTAAAAGATGGAATAGTTTCTACCTTAGATTTCTTGATTTTTACACGCTTTGATTTGATTTATATTAGCTTCACTTGTATGTTTGTTTGTAACTCCTTAGGGCGCTATTTTGACCCACTTTAAACGCAGTGGCAGACTTACACATTTGCCGCCAGGAGGCTATTCAAATTTTGCCGCCCCTACTATTGAACAACAGAAGATTTTAGACATTAAGTTTATTTTTTCTGTAAGCAAAATGAATTGTTGGCCAAATTTGCCGCCCCATAAATTCTGCCGCCCTAGGCTCCAGCCTACTCAGCCTGCTGGTAAATCCGCCACTGTTTAAACGGCCAGATTTCATTCAAATTCACCGATGACAATGCAATTCGATTAAAATATCCGATTATCCTGATTAGATTCGCCAGGATTCATACCAAGTATCTGTCTTCCTATGGGTGTCCTAAGAGGGACTAAAGGATGGGCAGCAGCATCTATCAGCACAAGGACTCATCATCTTACCAATCCGCTTGTCAAGCTTTGATTATGACAATATCCCTTAAGAACCCTTAGGGATACGAAAGACCCTAAGGAACAAGACAAGTGGCTTCTTTTTCTTTCTTAAAAAAAAAAAAGATAACTAGCAGAGTTTTTGCAGCCTACTAGTATTCTTGTTAACCCCTCGTGCTAAGCTGAAATACTTGTGTTACGATTGGGTTCACGTCAGTAGTGCAATGGGCTGGGTTAGAATCGGCGACCTCAAGATCACAAGTCCAACGCCCTAGCCATTAGGCTACGGCCCTTTTATTATATTGTCCATTAAATAGAACCGATAACCGATGCCGTGTGGTTGGTAGACCACCCCATATTGTTCCATGGGTGTCATAAAAGACGACTTTGGGACATACAGCTGGATGGATGGGCAGAATTTATCAGCTCAAGGATACTCACCATCTTACTGCGATTACCAATCCGCCTGCCAAGCGTGGTGATTATGGCAATATCCCTCAACGACCCTGGCTTGCCTAGTTCTGGTAAGAGGCGCATGTTCAGCAGTGGATACAAACGGGTAGTTTAAGTAAGAATAGATTAGGCTTGAGTTGAATTGAGCGGGAATCGAACGCACGAACTCAGAGATTTAAGGCAAGCGTTATACATCACGGCGTGGTTGTTATGTAAAATGTTCCGATACCCATGTAGACACCAAAGTCCGAGAGGCCCGCGAACTGTAACGTACGACAGTTGTACAAAACTCCCCTAAAAAACGAAACGTCATAATCCTTCAATCCCCCCGCCAGCGACCGCCCTGAGCAAAGGTCCAAGTCCCACAGGGGACGCCTACTTGCGCAGGTAGCCTTTTTTTTGTCCTGGGGTATTTTTCTTTTTTTTTTTTGTCCGGGGTTATTTTTTTTGGTCCGGGGGGACATTTACGCATTCCCACCGCCGCTGCAGCGTTTTCGCGCGCTGGCGGTGTGAAATGTGGGACTCGACCTCGCCATAGCGTGGTATGCTAACTCATACCACGAGTAGAGGACCCTACACCACAAAAACCCCCGGACTTTCCTTCGATCTGCCGTTGGCGGGGGCCGGGTACGCATAAGCAATCCGGTCCTTGCGCAGGTAGCCTAGTTTTTGTGGTTTTTAAACAATTTATTAAGGCTGGAGTTCTGCTCGCCTTTATGCCCGGTGAAGAAGCAAAAGGCTTCCGGATAACTACATAATGTCAGTCTGAAAAAAAAACTTGTAAAATGAAGAATGCAGTTCTATTATCTCTATTGATCACTCATCAATGAATTGAAATGGCTAACTAGATAGATTACCCGTTTAACCTCTTTCTTGTAATTGCCACTGTTATTGAATAGGTCAGATGACTAAAATAATTATGCTGGAATTTATTTTATTGCTTATTCTTTGAGTGTTTTTTTATCGGACGGATATATCGCACCTTCGTTTCGAAACCGTTACTTAGTTTTGTTGAACATACAAAAAAATGGTCAGGAAACCTAATTTACGATTATTGCATTACTATTTACATTATCATCTCAATTTCGTGGAAATTTCGTTTAGTAACGGTTTTGAAATGAAGATGCGATAATATGTAGTTAGCCCCGAGGCTTTTGCTATATCACCGGGAACAACGGCGAGCAGAGCTCCAGCCTAAATAAATGGTTTAAAAACTACAAACTAAGCAACCTAAGCAAGAGGGCGTCCCCTGTGGGACTTGGACCTCGGCTCAGGGCGGTCGCTGACGGAGAGATTCAGATTGAAGGATTATGCCGTTTAGTTTTTTTCAGGGGAGTTTTGTGCAACTGTCGCTCTACTTTATAGTTCGCGGGCCTCTCGGACTTCGGGTCTATGAGGGCATCAGAGCGTTAGAGGGAGAGGGAGGGGAATGAGGAATAGAAGAGTATTTTAAGTGCCTTCATGTGTGTAGGTACCTACCTACGCTGTCGTATGGACAGCCAGTTAAATTCAGCACGATATGAAGAAACATGGTCGTACTTGCAGAGATTGAAAATTAATCGATTAGGTACAGTTACCCGCGTAACTCACGTTCCCGTAGGAACATAAATAAATATAGCCTACAGCCTTCCTCGATAAGCGGGCTAAAGAATTTTTCAAATCGGTCCAATAGTTCTCGAGATTAGCGCGTTCAAGCAAACAAACAAACTCTTCAGCTTTATATATTAGTATAGGTTTCACATTCAAAATTTTAATGTCAAAATGATCGTTACCATCCATAGATAATAGAGCAGTATATTTTAGTACTTTTTTTAAATTATGGATAATTAGTCTGATTAGCCACCTTACTTTAATGGTTTGGCATTCAGTTATATGACTATATATTAACATTTTTGAGTTAAAATTATTACAACATTCATGGGAAATAAAAAGTTTTGCCGACTATTTAAAATTTGACGATCACCTACGTGGCATAGAGGTGTAAATCTCACTTTAAGTCTTGTAGGTTCGATCCCCACGCCGCGCCGGGCAAGATATCTATTATTATCTATACTAATATTATAAAGAGGAAAGATTTGTATTTTTGTGTGTTTGTGTATGTTTGTAATGAATAAATTCAAAAACTATTGTGCCGATTTCAAAAATTCTTTAACCATTGGAAAGCCACATCCACCCTGAGTGACAAAGGCTATATTTAATTATGAAGTTCCCACGGGAACGGGAGTTAAGCGGCTGAAACCGCGCGCGGGAAGCTAGTCTTTGATATTTTTCTCTGGATTTGGTTGGTTGAGGGACTATCCTTCGAGCCTCGGAAAGCACGTTAAGCAGTTGGTGCAGATTGTATTAACAGAATCTATAGCAATTGGATACGACAGAACGGGGGCATTTCCACTTGTGTGTGATTACGTAATAGTACTGCAGTCACCAACCAACCACTGCCAATTGTGCAAAAATCCTTCCGTGAGAGGAGGCCGGATGAATCTGATGATGAAATAATGAATTACTAGCTGCGACCTGCGGCTATACCCGCGTTACTCTGCTCCAGTGGATCAGAGCGTGATGTTTTGTAGCCTATATGTTAATCCAGCGTATAAACTATCCCGGTGCAAAATTTCAGCCAATTCCGTTCAGTAGTTTTGGCGTGAAAGAGTAACAAATATCCATCCATCCTTACTAACAAACTTTCGCGTTTATAATACACTTGAGAGCAATAAAATCGCACACGTTGACTTTTTGTTGTTAAAGCAGTTTTTTTCATGAATGTGAATACATATTAAAATAAAACTTACACTATTTGAATGTTTACTTCAGTACCTTTCTAATGATATCAAATACAGTGTAAAAAAAAGTACCCATAGGGAGTTTTAGGGCACAAAACCCAACATACGGATAAAATTACCCAATTTAGCTTAAGAAAGAATAAAAATAAAACTCAAAATGCTTGATCAAATTGTTTTTTAATAAGGTGTATTCCCTCCCCTAGCCTTGATTACAGCTCTTAATCGGTTTTTCGTGGACCGTATTAATTTCACCATGAAATCTTGTGGTATGGCGTTCCACTCCTCTTCAATGGCAAGTTGAAGCTCTTGGAGGCGCGTAGGAGCAGGGCTTCTTGCTCGAACTCTTCTTTTTAGCTCATCCCAGACATGCTCAATCGGATTGAGATCAGGACTACGAGCTGGCCACTCCATCGTGGTGATTCCAACGTCTTCCATGTAGTCGCAAACTGTTCTAGCGACATGCGGTCTGGCGTTGTCGTGCATTAAGAGAAAATCTTCTCCCATAAGCCACGCAAGCGGCCTCACATGTTCTTCGAGCACTTCTTCGACGTATCGTGCAGCCGTCAAACTTCTCGATCTCGGGCCGGTATTCGCCGTAGTGATGAATACAATGTCAGTTTTAGTGTCCAACATTATGCCACCCCAAAACATACACGATCCACCTCCAAAAGCCACACGTTCGCTTATGCAGCATTGTGAAAATCGCTCTGATGACCTTCTGTAGACCCTAGAGCGTCCATCATGACCATGTAAAGTCATTCTGCACTCATCAGAGAACATAACAGCCCGCCATTGGTCATACGTCCAATTTAAATGTTCCCTAGCAAATTGTAGCCGGGCTTGTCGGTGAGCTGTGGTCAATTTGGGACCATTTGCTGGGCGATGTGAAGTCATTCCTGCTTCACCTAGTCTTCTTCGAACTGTCCACCGACTTATACTGACATTGCGAACTTCTCGAAGCTGTTGTCCCAGTTGAACCGCGTTCAGTTGCCGATTTCTCAAAGACCTTGTCACAAGAAAGCGGTCATCACGCTCTGATGTTGTGCGTCGCCGGCCAGATCCTGGTCGCCGAATGTAGCCACCGGTCTCTTGGAACCTCTGGTATACACGACGAACAGAGTAGCGGCTCAAATTTAGCCGTCGAGCAACTTCACTTTGGTTATGGCCTGCTTCGAGCAAGGCAATAACTTGAGCGGCTTCTGCGGGCGTGGTATCCATATTTTTCCAGTAAATCCGTATGCTTCCAGTAGAGATGTTATCACGTTGACCTTCGGTATGCAACTGATTAAAAATTCCAATAAACCGACCTTTTTATACCTGCGGCTAAGGGTGCAAGTAGTGACAACGCAAACGCGTGAATTTGGGGAATTCGGTGTACGGTCGGTTTTTGTAAGTTACGTAAAGGTCAATGATTTTAATTTTATGTTTTTGTAAAGCTAAGCTTGTATGCTTTAATTTTGTCTAATGATTTTTACTCAATATCTTTAGATTTTAGAAAACAATCAGTAATAAACCAAATTACAAGGGGTGTGCGATTTTATTGCTCTCAAGTGTATTAGTAGGATGATAATTATTTCTTTAACTTTATAAATCGTATTTTGGTGGCAAAGTCTAAATAGCTTAAAATTCCTACCTAAGCCTCAGACGAAATTAAAAATAAAGACTTAGTACGGCAGCCGATAAAACTCTGCCTTGGCGTGTGCATATATACAGCTTACTCAAACACGCGCACCGATATTATGCCTCACCTTGTCAGTCGGTCTGTCTCATCGTCAGGCGCTTGATGTCATGGGGGGCCGGATTGCTTATCCCCGGCCCCTGCAAACGGCGGATCGAAGGATTGTCCGCGAGGTTTTAGTGGTGTAGGGTCCTCTCCTCGTGGTATGAGTTGA
Organism: Nycteola revayana; assembly: GCA_947037095.2. NCBI lineage: Eukaryota > Metazoa > Arthropoda > Insecta > Lepidoptera > Nolidae > Nycteola > Nycteola revayana. The sequence goes on along the minus strand of OX344851.2, from coordinate 12,161,584 downwards.
GCATACCACGCTATGGAGAGGGCGAGTCCCACATATCCCACCGCCAGCGCGCGAATACGCTGCAGCGGCGGTGGGAATGCTTAAATGCATTTCCCCCCGAACAAAAAAAAAAGAATGATCTTGATGTCATATCAAACTCATTATTTGTTTACAGAAATGCTGAATTGTAGGTATGTGTGTTTATAACTTAGGGGTACTGTACAAAATCATAGCGATAATATTACACACACATGCCGTTGCATAGTTTTAAAGATCTAAGCTCATAGGGACAGACATACAGTGGGAAACGACTTTGTTTTATACTATGTACAGATTATGGACTCTGCCCACTACCCCGTAGCATACCATGACCGTGCTAAGAACGTAACAACCAAAAAAATATTCTTTGTATTGAAAAGTATGAGACTATGCCCACTAGACTGGTCCGTCACCGACCGACACCGTCGCATACCATGAACAGAGCGTCAAGAATTGTCGACGAGAATATTTATTTTGCCGGTGGCGAAACGCTCCGTGCATAGCATGCGACGTTGCCACACCGGTGCGCAGGCGGGTTATAACCGCGTACAGATACCGCCGATACCGGCACGGTTCTTGAGCGCTCGGCGCAAGAGTGGGGATTGCTTTGCGCATCGTACACTTATGACAAAATAAAACGCACACCCGTTTATTATTTATTTTTTCTAAGTTTCTAAGCACTAGGATGATACGGAGATGATATGCGGACGCTCCCGTCACTAAAATCCGGATATGACACGCGGATGATACGGAGATGATATGCGGAAGCTCCGGTCACCCCACGGCTTTGATACGTAATTGATACGCTCTAGTGGGCATACTAGAGCGTATCGGATTACTTTCCGTGCCCGATACGTTCCTAGCACGGTCATGGTATGGTACGGGATAGTGGGCAGAGTCCTTTAGGGTTACAACCCGTACTATATTTCAGTCAAATGTACCTACTATATAACCATCTGATGCCCTCGTAGACCTGAAGTCCGAAAGGTCCGCGAACTGTAAAGTAGAGCGACAGTTGCACTAAAAGTTGCCTAAAATACTAAAAGTCGTAATCCCTGAATCTCATCGCCAGTGACCGTCCTGAGCCGAGGTCCAAGCCCCACATGGGGCGCCCCCTTGCGCAAGTTGCTTAGCCAGTTTTTAAACCATTTATTTAGGCTGGAGCTCTGCTCGCCTTTATGCCCGGTGAAGTAGCAAAAGCCTAGATGCTAATTTAACTCAAACTCAAATATTTTATTGCATTCCATGTGTAGGTATTACATAAGGTGTTACAGATAATATCATGAATAGGGTACCTTGATCAACATTCCAAACTTTTTTTAGTTTATGTAAAACCTGTAAAAAGAATCACTACGCTTTTGTATAATTTATATTATGAACCACATTAGTTCGTCTAAAAGCTAAAATTTGTTTAATCGCAATAGTCATAAACGCTTTTTTCAAAAAATCGTTAAATGAAAAAGTGATCAAGGTACAACAGGTTCCCCTACTATATTTTTTTGCTAGATTCACCCCATTTAAAAATTTAGACCGCACTCTCAGCGCGGCATATAAAAACAATGAAAAGCGACTCTGATTCATTAAGTGGGGCCTCCGGACAGAATCTTAATCCGGCACTGTATGGATCACGTGAAAAAATAAATGTGTCTTCTATTTTTTTTTCCCTGAATTTCCCAAAAGTCCTATATTATTTAGTAACTTTTTGTAAAAAGTTGATACTATATAAAACAAAAAGAAGGTGGCAAACCTAGTACTGATACAACTAGTACGAAGGAAACATTTCCGACATATTTCACCATAAATAAACTTTAGCAAATAAGTTTAGTTTACACAAACCATAAGACGATTTAAAATAAACACAGACGTTTTAGCAACAACTTGCGCTGTTTCAATGTTTTTAAGTATATAGTTTTGTGACAATATTGTCAGCCGGTACAACGTCCACTGCTGAACGTGGGCGTGGGCCTCCTACCAAGGGACAGTTTTTCGATAATCACCATGCTTTCCGCACGTTGCAAGTTTCATCGCCCTGAGCCGAGGTCCAAGCCCCACAGGCTTTTACTCATTCACGTAAAAACTACTGAGTGGATTTGGCTGAAAGTTTGCACGCGGATAATTTATAAGCTGGATTATGACTACAAAATATCACGCTCCGACCAACTGGAGCAGAGTAACGCGGGTAGAACCGCGGGGCGCAGCTAGTAAATAAATAAAAATACACGCCAAGTCGCAAGCAGAGGTAGCTTATAAATGAACATGACAAAAACACGTTTGTATGTTAAATAGAACCAGGTTTAAATTAATGTCAATATATTAATTATTAATGCTTCTGATTATATTCTTGTTACTATAAAAAATTGACTACACTATAAAAAAATCTCCGGACCATTTATGTATTTATAAAAGACAAATCCCAAATAATATTAGGGAACTGTCTGTTAATAAATTTAAAGCCATTGTTAAAGCTAAATTATGTAAAAAGGCATATTATAAAATATCAGACTATGTTAATGACAGAATGGCATGGGAGTAAATTGCTTTGGAATGACACTGCTGCTAAACAATATTGTAAAAGTAACAATATAGGTATTGTTTTTTTAAAAAAAAGGATTTCTCTTAGTTTCTTTCCAGTTTTCTCAGAGTTGCCACCTCTTCAAATGGTGGTAGGAAAAGAAATGGACGCATCATAAGAAAATGATATATTTTTTTTAATTGTGTCTATATGAATAAAGAAATTTTGAGGGCGGTCACTGAGAGTGAGATTAAGGGATTACGGCTTTTTATTTCTTTAGGATTACTGTTACTATAAAAGATACACTATGAACAAATCTCCAGATCACTATACTATTCTATACTAATATTATAAAGAAGCAAGATTTGTATTTTTGTCTGTGTCTATGTATGTTTGTAATGAACAAACTCAAAAACTACTGTGCCGATTTCAAATCTTTCACCATTGGAAAGCTACATTCACCCTGAGTGACATAGGATATGTTTAATTATGAAGGTCCCACGGGCCACGGGAACGGGAGTTACGCGGGTGAAACCGCGCGCGGGAAGCTAGTTTATTCATAAAAGACAAATCCCGCATTAGGGAAATAATTCCCTGTATCGCGGGGAATTTAACAAACACATAGGTAATTATTGTAAGATTCGTCCGTTGTACACTTCCTATGCACTTGTTATCAAATGCGTTCTACTAATAAAATATATTATAAACGCGAAAGTTTGTAAGTATGGATGGATGGATGGATGTTTGTTACTCTGTCACGCCAAAATTACTAAACGGTATTGGCTGAAATTCTGCACCGGGATAGATTATACGCTGGATTAACTTAAGGCTACAAAATATCAGGCTCCGACCCAGTGGAGCAGAGTAAAGCCGGTAAAACCACGGGGCGCAGCTAGTCTTGGTGGAAGAAAATTAATAATAACTTTTCTGTTAAATTCCTCGTTGACGAAGTCGCAGGCACAGCTAGTTTTTAATATAAAATTAGGTACCTATGTCATATCGTCTGCTCGATTACATTTTAATGTAATCGAGCGACGATATGACATTTAATAGCATTGGTAGGTATGTTTACTGTGAATATTTAAAAACTAGATGTTATTGACTTAAATAAGTCCGGTAATAACCTACAATATAAATTGTTTGAATTAACGTAGGTAGGTAAAGAATTAATTATCGATCACTACCTAGATTTTAGTAATTATTATTTTACCTACCTACATACTTACAACATTGTTAAAAGTCTAAAAAAAGTTATGATCTACCTACAATAATTAACACTATAAAACATTTATTTTTATTCTACTTTTAACTATTAACTAGGTATTTTTATCTTAATTTTAATAAACTATTTAGAGTAAATATTGCATGATATTTTTTATAACAAACTATTTTTTCAAGCTAAAGCTATTTAAATACTATTTTAAGAAAAAAAAAATTAAAAAACTTACCAAAATCAAAACGTGTAAGTCAATATTCGATAAAACAATACACTATCACTAAAGAATTTTAAAATAATCGGAACAAATAAAATGACGTTCGGTTTTTAAAATTATGTAACACGCGATTGCCGCGCTCTGGACTGTCCACGGGCGACGCGCGTCGCGTCCACACGTTTAAGGAACACTGGCCGAAATATTAAAAATGTAACAACGCGACGACGACGCGGCCCGTAGGCGGTTATGCAATAATAATTGTTTTTCACCGAAATTCCTTCATAGATTCTTTTATCTGTTTTTCTCATTGAGCTCTATCGTTTATTTCTCATTTGAGATCATTTTAGGTCAATGATCTGATATTTCCACTCAATTTATCGAGCCAATAAAATCCAACTTTGTCAGAAAGTAGGAACCTAGGTACCTGCATACAAAATCAGTCAAAATAAAAATGTAGATAGGTACGTACACCTCCGATATTTTTTTTTATCTGAGGATTATTTAGCACTTATCTTAATCCATGGTTTTTTTGCTTTTCTTTGAGATTAATTAAAACCATTTTAATTATAATTCATTTTTATTGTCGATACCTACTTACTAATTACCGAAATACCTAATATATTTTTGGTAAGTAGTACAATCAATGTATGTATGCTATTGCTGGGAAAGTGGAAGGGTTCAGCTAAAAATCAGTGCTGTAACTTACAGTTTCATCGTTTACTCAGCTGTAACCTTTGCCACACATCAAAATGTATCTTTTTTTTGTTACCGACTATTTGTTGTATACTTGTTGTGGAATCTGTGCCATAAATAAATGGTTTACATGGTTTTTTGAAATACTAGCTGTGTCCCGCGGGTTTACCCACGTAACTCTGCTCTAGTGGGTCGGAGCGTGATTTTTTGTAGCCTATCGTTAATCGATCTTATTAACTATCCCCGTGCCAAATCCATTCAGTAGTTTTTACGTGAAAGAGTAACAAACATCCATCCATACTTTCAAACTTTCGCGTATATATATTATATAATATTAGCAGGATATTTAAATAGAATTAAAAATGACGTCACTGGCTGAAATTGCTGAAACACATGTACACCTCCCGTCAGCGCGGTCGAGCGGTGCTTTCACGTGTGTTAGGCATCTACGGATTTAATAGAAACCAATGCGACATGAGATCCGCTTCACCGCCTACCGCGGCGGTGAGCGGTGCCGTGTGTTAATCGCCAAATCATTTTGCAAATTATTAGCAACCTAACATAGGTAATAAAGAAATTTTCTTTTCTTTGAGACACTTTTGGTTTAAGTCAATTGAATTTCAATTTAAATTTATTTATTCAAGAAACAATCTTACAATTGTATATGAATATGACATAGGTATAGACTAAAATATAAAATTAGAAAAAGGATAAAATACAACAAAGAATGTAAATTAGGTATACCTACTTACAAATTAAAATAAAATCTTAAAACAAAAAACAAAACTACAAACGTAAAACATATTATAATGACGATTTAAATCGTAGTATATACCATAAACAAAAATACTATAATTCTTCTAATTTATACAAACATTGTTGCAGTTTTTTTCTGGTGTAATATGAAGAGAGGATAAAGCTGAAAAATAAGATGGTCTCGATAAATAGTAGTCTTTGCTCTTCCTCGAATTCTAGTCAATCTCCAGTAGGTACCAATTTTCATAAAAATCAATTTAATGATTTAGGCGAGAAAGCGTAACAGATAGATAGACAGGAACACACTTTCGCATTTGTTAAAATAAGAAGGGATATGACGTAAAACTGTTATTATGTATCCAGTTTAAATTTAAAATTACATATGTAACAGGCCTTTAGATCGGCGTCAACATATCTAAAGGTAAACAAGACGATCTAAAATAGCACGTCAATGTTAGAAACTAAGTTTACCGCGAGACTTCACCTGCGTCATTCTCTCTTACCAAAACAAAACAAGTCTCTCTCCAAACAAGTCTCTATAATGTAGCTTCCTAACACTCTATCCGACTTGCTGGATAACAGTGTTCCTGCAAACGTCCATCGCTCGCCCTCCAGATCTTTAGCTTGCAAAGAACCTTCCAATGCCCTCCTCGAATGCCAGTCTCGAAGTCTGAGAGGTCCGCGAACTGTAACATAGAACGACAGTAATTAGGTACACTAAACTCTAGAATCATATCTAATTCTCCAATCGCCCGCTAGTGACTGACCTGAGCCGAGGACCAGTACCACGGTCCCACTCCTCCGCGAGTTGCTTAGTTTGTAGATTGTAAACTAGTTTGGAGTCTTGCTCGTTTTTTTTGCCTGGTGAAGCAGCAAAAGATTTGTGGCTAACTACAAATATCCTTTAGTAGCTTTCTACGCGCGGTTTTAACAATGTTACTCCCGACCCCGTAGGATCGATTACGGACCAGAGGCACCTGAGATTAGAGCGTACAAACAAACAAAGTCTTTAGCATTATACTGGATGACTTTTTTACCGTCTTGAAAATAACGGGGCGTGACATGTATAAGAAATAGATGTCTAACGCTTAGTTATTTTATCTTTTGTTTTTAAGTGTCAAAATCGTAACGATAAAAAAACGGGTGATTTTTTTGCTGGTATCTTTTTGGCAACACTGTTTTTGACAGATCACGCGTGAATCGTGTCTTGTGTCATTGTCAAACTTGTTCAGTTTGGTCTATAATTTAACCATGAATCGACTTACGAACGAACAACGCTTGCAAATTATTGAATTTTACTATCAAAATGCATGCTCGGTTAAGAGAGTGCATCGCGCACTTCTTCCAATTTATGGGCAGTTTGGTCGGCCTACTGAGGCAGGTATTCGGAAGCTTGTGACTAAATTTCGGACCCAGTTTACATTATTGGACATTAAACCACGAACACGCATACGTAGAGTGAAGACCGAAGAAAATATTGCGGCTGTATCCGCCAGTGTTAGTGATGACCGTGAAATGTCGATTCGACGCCGTTCGCAGCAATTGGCCGCCTAGAACGCCTTTGGACTATTTCTTGGGGGGCCATGTTAAGGCTCATGTCTACAGGGATAAACCAGCAACGATTGACGTACTGGGAGCTAATATTGAAGCATTTATTCGTGATATACCGGCTGATATGTTGGAGAGAGTGTGCCGAAATTGGGCCTTGCGAATGGGCCATCTAAACCGGAGCCGCGGCCAGCATTTGCATGAAATCATCTTCAAACATTAAATTATATGTCTTCGAAAACACAGCAATGATATGAAGAAGCATACCTTATGATCCGTTGAAATTACGAGGATATCCTCTCTAATCGATAAAGAATCGAGAACATCATCCTCTTTTATTTCTGGCACCAGAGGGTGCCTTACTACCTTACCGCCAATATAGCTGTCAAGCGCTATTGCATTCTTGTGATTCCGGCGAAGAAGATTGAAATCTTTCAAAACTTTTTAATATTGTAGAAAAAGTTTTGTTTTTTAAGCGAATAAAGTTTAACGCTAGTGTGTAAGTGCGTGTTTAAGGTTTTCCTCAATTGGAGACACAGCAGTGTAGGAAAATATGGAACCGGTACAAGGTAAGGAGGACGTTGGGCGAGACGATATTGTTGCTTCGGACGGAGAACAATTATCGAGCTCCAGAGAGCCTGATAGTACTAGTTCCTCCTCATCCTCGGAGTTTGAGGAGGGCACGGCTTCTCCTATGCCCAATAAACGTTCTCGTACAACAAGATCACGTAAGTACAAGTCCCGACAAGTTCATACCGATCCTCGGGTTGATACTTTAATGTCGCAGATGTCGTACTTATCCAATTATTTGTACCCCTTATTTTACAATAATACCCAACAAAATAATGTTAATTCTCAACTTACAGAACAAAATACTGAGATAAGGTCTGATCAATTCCTTAAGTTACCTTCGCAGCCTGGCAATTTATCATTAAATTTGGGTTCTCTAAACAGTGATATTGACAATAATAAGATTATCCCAGTAAGTGATACAGATAGATATGCTGAATTAAATAATTTACAGCAATTTGATTCTCAAGCATGGAAAGGCATTAGATATAAAAAGGTTCTGCAGGAGTGCTTGGCCACTCCAGGGTTTACAGGGCTTAATATTAATGATGAGCTCTGTCATTTTAATAAGAGCAAAGACTTCTTGGCAGCTACAGAGCTGATGTTAGCTGGACTATCCAACAAGGTTTTGGAACAAAGACAGCTACTGAAGTCAGGCTTACAGGGTATTGTTGATTGGGCTAGTGCTAATCCAGAAAATTTAAACCCTAAATCGTTGTATGATAAAATTACTTCAGCTTTTGGGCCAGGATCTTCCTGTCATAGGAATTCTGAAGCAACTATGCAAATTCTGTGTGGTAAGCGTTCAGAATGCATAGAGGTCAGGCGGGACCGTATTTTGAAAGAAATTCCTAATGAAAATCTTAGAAATACCCTCAGAAATGTTCCACCTAGCTCGGAATTTCTATTTAGTAGGCAAGGCTTGCAGCCTATTATACAATCCCTTGGGGGGGCACAGGTATGGTTAAATACTCCTACTTATGTTAAGGATAAGAAGGTCTCAGAGAGAAGAGAGAGTTTTCATCAAAGAAGGCACCTAAATAAGAGTAAGGTTAATAAGAAATTTGATAGGAAATTTAAAGCAAATCCAAAAAAGCCCTTTCGTCATCAATCCAATACAGAAAAATTCAATACAAAAGCCAAAGACAATTGACTCGCAACGGGTTTTCATGGGGGGTGCCTAAAGCATTTCACAGAGAAATGGAAGGGGTTGGGAGCCAATGCTCATGTCTTAAGTGTAGTAGCCAATTACCGCCTTCCATTCAACAAAAAACCCCCTATGAAGTACCCGACACAAGCCTTTTTAAATTGTTTGTCCACCAAAGTATCCCCAGAAATGACACTAATGATAGAGGAGTTAAAAAGCAAGGGGATTTTAGAAAAACCCTTGAATATAGACCCGGGTTTCTTTTCTCAGATGTTTTTATTAAAAAAGGCGGATGGCAGTTTACGCCCAATATTCGACCTCAAAGCTCTAAATTGTTATTTGGCAACCAAACATTTTTATCTAATATCTCAGGTAGATATAATAAACTTTCTTCAACCCAACGACTGGTTAGTGAAGATAGACCTTCACCAAGCCTATTTTCACCTGAGTGTCGCGGAGACACACAGGAGGTTTTTAAGGATTGTCTACAATGGAGAAATCCTTCAACTGACATGTCTTCCCTTCGGGCTCTCCTCGGCCCCCCAAGCATTTGCCACAATTTCAAACTGGGTAGCCGAAGTGCTACGGGCACGGGGCATACGTCTTTTAGTGTACCTAGACGATTTCCTCCTGGCTTGCCAGGACAAATCCAAGTTGATGGCTCAGGTTGCGGAAACGCTGGCCCTCTTGGAAATGCTGGGGTGGCATGTCAATTACCAAATCAGTTATCGATCCCACTCACAGAATAGAGTACCTAGGCCTTGTCTGGGACACGGAGAACCAGACAATAGCACTGCCTACCCAAAAAATTCAGGGTATAAAAAGCTCTCTGTTAGAGGTGCTAAGTCAAGGCAGATGCTCCTTAAAGAAACTGCAGAGTTTGTTGGGCAAGCTAAATTTTGCAAACCAAGCAGTCCCCCAAGGCCGTCTACACTGTCGCAGAGCGCAGCTTCTGCTAAAAGCATACAATGCCAGAGGCCAAAGAAGGGAGTTAGGCCAAAAGGTGACAGAGGATCTGAAGTGGTGGCTGGATGCGATCGAAAGCAGTCCAGCTCCACTTCAAAAAAGGGAAATATCCCATTTCTTGACCACAGACGCAGCGGATGCGGGCTGGGGAGCAAGTCTAAACAGTTGCTACATTTCAGGAAAGTGGTCAAGCAACCAAAAAGCATGGCACTCAAACATGAAAGAGATGTATGCCGTCTTTGCAGTAATCAGGTCCCAGGGGTTACATTTACAAAATGCCCACATATTAGTACAATCGGACAACCGAACCCTGGTGGCGTACATTCGAAATCAGGGGGGCACTAGATCGTTGAATCTTCTGGGACTAACCACCAAGTTGCTGGAAATAACCTGCCGACACAACATACTCTTGTCAGCTTACCACTTACCGGGGAACCTCAACGGCATTGCAGACTGCCTGTCAAGGGGAAAGCCAGTACCCGAGTGGCATCTTCTACCACCAGCCACAGAGGCCATATTCCATCAATGGGGGGTACCAGAGGTAGATCTCTTTGCGTCAAGAAAGACAGCCGTCGTCCCAAGGTATGTAACATTAGACTCAAGAGATGGTTTGGCTCTTTTTTGCGACGCCTTCTCCCAAAGATGGACAATCCGAAGGGCGTGGGTATTCCCTCCTCCAAGCATGATCCCCAGGGTCATGGCACACCTCAACAATGCAGTGGGGGAATACCACATTGTAGCACCCAGTTGGACCCAGTGTTTTTGGTTCCCGGACCTTCAGGAGCGTGCATTGGCACCCCCTCTGCAGATAGAGAATCTGAGAGAAGTCCTAGTGGACTACACAACAGGTCAGACCCCTCCTCAAGTAGACAAGCTAATGCTTCAGGTCTGGAAAGTTGGGGGTGGGAAGACCAGGTGACAAATTGGAGCTCAGATGAAAAACAACTCCTGAAGAAAAGCTGGCGTCCCTCTACATTGAACACCTACAATGCCCCATTAAAAAGATGGTTGCAGTGGGCTGAGTCTCACAGTGTAAGTGCAAAAAATCCAAGGGCTATAGATGTGGCAAGGTTTTTGGCCAACTTATATTTACAAAATAATTTTGCATACAGTACAATCCTGTTACATAAATCTGCCATATCAACTTACTGTGCAGCTGCAGATAAACTTTCGGGAAATTTTTTTATTCAACAAGTGTTGAAAGCAATTTCCTATGCTAGACCACTCCCAGCTAAACCTCCTAATATGGGATGTAAATATTTTATTAGACTGGTTAAAGTCCACTGCACCTTTAAACTCATTGTTTGACCAAAGTAGGCGGACTGCAGTTATCCTTTTATTAGCTTCTGGAAGAAGGCTTCATGACCTCACTCTGTTGGAAGTAGGTCAAGACAAATTCACCGAGGCACATGATTCTGTGACATTCTGGCCCAGGTTTGGCTCTAAAACCGACACTGGGCTACACAGACAGTCCGGCTGGCATTTTATAAGTCATCAAGACCCAAGGATATGCCCGGTCACACATGTTAAGAAATTGTTGAGTATGACCGAGGCTAGGCGTGCACAGGATGTGGTAATTAAACCGCTATTTATATCAGTCACAGGACTACCAAGGCCAGCATCTAAAGCCATGATTGCTGGATGGGTGCGGTCTGCATTTAAGCAGGCTAGGATTGATGCTTCCCCAGGAAGTATAAGGTCAGCAGTGGCATCAAGGGGATGGCTAGATAACAGGCCAGTACAAGAGATTTTAGAAAGAGGAAATTGGAAATGTATGGAGACATTTTCAAAGCATTATTGTAAAGAAGTACATAAGCCTGTACTGCCGCGCTAGCGATATTAGCAGTAAGTGAAATTTTTGTCAAAATGAGTTAAATATTGATCCCGAATCAGCGCAATGAGCACTACCAGATGTGCTGACACCTGTTTTAATAGCTTATCGGGAACCAATAAATTTCGTTTAGGATAAAGGCAGTAAGTCCAATAAATGACAAATCTTCCTTAACATAACAAAAGTAAGTATAGTTACCCCGGGTTAGTAAGTAAAGCTCTATCATTTAGGTTTTACTTTTACTTACATTATGTGGAGTAACTGTGTATACTCTCGATATAATAAGTAAAGCATGTTTTTTTATTTTGCCTTAATGACCTAGGAGAACAGCAGTAACTAAATATACTGTGGATATAATAAGTAGAGTTTGTTTTTAATTAGGTCTTAATTGATTAGAATATCGGCAGTAACTAAACATACTGTGGATATATTATGTAATGTATGTTTTTTACTCTTCTTTGAATACTTAGGAATATTTGCAGTAACTCATCATTCTGTGGTTATATTGAGCGAGGTCTACTTCACATTCGGTCTTGATCACTTACACTGTAAGCAGTAATAATCATACATTAAACTGTGACTAAAATAAGAAAAATATATTATTGAATTTGAGAGTTCAATTTACTTAAAGTATTAGCTTTTTAATTCGACATACCATTGCTGCTGTTATAATGCAAGAATGATTTTAATTTAAGAGCTATTTGGCCTACTATTTTGGGACTCAAATGGTGTGCTAGGGGGAGAGGCGCGGGCGCGGTGTTACACAGTGAAATTATATGGATAATAATAATGGTTCCGAAAAACAAATTAATCTCCAGCGATCTGTGGCCGACTATTATTTCTAATTAACTAGCGTTATAATGAATTACCGACAAAATAACCCAAAACATACCGAAAAAAATAAATAAGAGCATGTTAAAATTACATTTCTCCTAAAAGAAAATTGAACTTCGAATAACAAAACTAAACTTCCGAATAAAATATTGAACCTCCGACAAGATTTCTAAGTTAGCTTTTATCAAAATAATCACACTTTTACGATTGCATGAACTGTTTTAATTACTATTGTTGGTTAACAAATATATTTTTTAACTCTCAATAATTATGAAAATGGGGTCCTGCTGTTTGACCAAAAGTCATTTGGCAAAATTACAGTTGATAACAACGTTTGGTAAAACAATGGTTTCGCCGATTGATCATTTTACTACTAATCATTTTTCAAATTACTCACTTTTCCAAATGATCAACACTTAAATTTACATTTTATAAATAATTATTTTACACAATGAACATCTAGCAACTTAGTTATCAGATAAATCTACTATTGGTCTAAAAACGTTAGATAAAATGTATTAAGTGACAAGTGTTTCGTTTATTAATAAAAAGGCAAAGGGTCATACCCATACAGCTTAGGTTAGCTTCAACGAAAGCTTAACCTTTAGGAAGGTCTAAAAAAGCGTGCCTTTTGCAGCCATCTGGAACGAGAGTATAACTGGAAGAAAACAGGAAGATATTATCTCGACACTAAATGCATTTCTTTTACATAAACGTGATGCTGATCATATTGTATTATGGATGGATAATAATTGTTCTGCACAAAATAAAAACTGGGCTATTTTGAGTTATCTGGTGTATAAAATAAACGCGACAACAATCACCTTGAAGCATTTTGAACCTGGTCATACGTTTATGTCCGCAGACAGCTTTCATCATCAGGTGGAACAGGCTTTACAAAGAAAAATTAAGGTCTATAATATACGAAGACTGAGACTTTAAAGAAACTGTTAGAATTAATGCCAGATAACAGAGAGGGGTCTTGGCTAAATTTACCGATTAAGTTTTGCTAGAAAAAAATCGAACATAATGTAAGAAATAAAATAATAAAACCTTTTTTTTTGGGGTGTCATGATATAACAAAATACATTAGTTTTATGTATTTTGTTCGCTTTTTTTATTCTAGTATTTTAACTTAGTTTGATCTCAAATTGTGAACGTGGAAAGGCTGATTTTTTCGTTTGTTACTATAAAATATGGCTAACTTAACAATGTTTATATATTTTTTTAAGTTTTTTGTAATAATATACGGGAATAGAATGGAGCTCTATTTTATATGGAGCCTATTTTATAAGACTTTCAAAGTAAGAAATTTGTATACCTAATAAATTAATTTCTTGAAACCTCGTTATTTAATATAATTTACAATAAACAAACATGAATAAAATAAATAACTTATTAAAAATAAAACTAACTTATAAATCTATTTTAATATAATAGATAATAATACGTAAGTAAAGAAATATTAATAAACATAAACGATTTTATCTAATACTTTGTTTTTATTCTTAAGCTATAATCTAAACCTAGTATGAGTTGCTTGTAATAACAGCAGTAACTAACTACTTACTGTTATTATTCTAAGCAATTGATATTTCAGTTGCTTCAACTAACACTAGATATAAAAGGATTTTCGTCATTTAAAACTATTTTAATATACATACAACTTTATTGAGTGAAGAATATAAAAGCGCTTTATTTGGGCTACACGTTTCAATCATCAAAATTAATATAACTTAAAAAAAGAAGTCAGGAAAAACAAAATTGTAACAAAAACTTTGTGCGCCAATTACTCAAAACTACGCAAAACCTACTTACTGCTCTTATCGCTAGCGCGGCAGTGTAGAGGAGGACACATCTACAAAGATATCCCTCTATGATAACTTTAAAACTATTTAAACTGTTATTATTATTTTTTTTTTTATATTGTTATTGATCTCATGATTAATTAAATTGATTGTATATGATTATTTTTATATGAATCTTAAGCAGGAGCTTGATTGTGTTCGTTTGTATTAATTTGTTACAACTAGAAGTTCGTTATGTTTTGAATTTATCAGTATTCTATTGAATAATTATGAGCAGTCTAACTGTGTTTTAGTTTATTTTGTTTAATAAAGCCAGAGGCTATAAATTGTGACATTTGACTTGTGACAATAGAATAGAATAATTATTTGATTGTTATTGATTTAAAAGAGTTAAATAAAGAAAGATGTTGATTAATTTATTGCTTTAATTCACATTGCATTCTTGTGTACCTATAGTTATTTCTGATCACCAGCAGATAACAAACAGATCTTCATATCATTGCTGTGTTTTCGAAGACATATAATATGACTGTTTTGCATTAAGACAAAACAAGTATTATATGTTGGAGAAAACATAGCAATAAGTCAAGGTGCTTGCTGATGATGAAGATAGCAATGGCGCTTGACAGCTATATTGGCGGTAAGGTAGTAAGGCGCCCTCTGGTGCCAGAAATAAAAGAGGATGATGTTCTCGATTCTTTATCGATTAGAGAGGATATCCTCGTAATTTCAACGGATCATAAGGTATGCTTCTTCAAATCATTGCTGTGTTTTCTCCAACATATAATACTTGTTTTGTCTTAATGCAAAACAGTCATATTATATTGATCGTTCTATCGATTCCAATAAAGAATTCAACAAATTTTTCTAATTTTTTGTGTTTTTTTTTGAAAATCAAATCCTACCTATACCTCTTAAAAAATCATCCGTTATCTAAGGAAGGTAGTTACGCTTTTTAGCTCACTCTTTTCATTTATACGCGATTGCCTAGATATTTTATGCACCTATTTTAACTAACGTAACTTAACTACCTAATTAGGTACGTATTTTTATCGTTACGACATTCACTCTGTCAGTAAAAAAAAACTGCCTTAGACATCTATTTCATAAACATAATAATCACGTCCTATTATTTTCAAGACAGTAAAAAAGTCACCCAGGATATTAAGTATAGACTGTTTTTAAATAATGTGTAGATACCTACAGCCTACTCTTATTTAACTTATTTTCTTTGCACCACCCTAAGGTTGCCTGGTAGAAAAAGCTTTTGGCATCTAAGTAGTCCGCTTATGTCCGATTGCTTTTAACGTGCATAAAGTTTAAATGAATAAAAAATAAATTGAAACCGGTTCAGTATTATTTTTAATATTCGTTACAAACAAGAATACAAATATTCTGTTCTAATATTAGCATAGATGACATATTACTGTAGCATCTAAGTACTTAAACATCGTCATAAGATCACACCTTATAACACTGACGCAAAATGAACTGTCTAATTAGAAGCACAAATGCTTTACAAATATGCCTAGATTAAATATCCCACTATATCATACTATATATACATATCGTGCAAAATCCAGGCGATTTGCTTGACATATAAATACCTATACTCAGTGCCGGATTATTCATATAGCAAGAGTAGTAAATGCTACGGGTCCCGCGATTTGGAGGGCCCCGACACCAAGATACGTGCGTAAGCAAGAATTTAGATCCAATAAATAATCCTACGGAACCCAATCATGGTGCTTCACAAGAGGTGGCCTACAAGGCCTAACAAAAAAAAAAAGCTCGTTGAGCGACTATCATGACTAAGAGGGGCCTCCGGGCAACCATCCGATGCCCTCGTAGACACGCAGTCCGAGAGGCCCGCGAACTGTAAAGTAGAGAGCGACAGTTGCACAAAACTCCCCTAAAATACTAAAAGTCATAATGCCTTAATCTCATCGCCAGCGACCGCCCTGAGCCGAGGTCCAAGCCCCACAGGGGGCGCCCTCTTGCGCAGGTTGCTTGGTTTGTAGTTTTGAAACCATTTGTTAAGGCTGAAGCTCTGCTCGCCTTTATGCCCGGTGAAGTAGCAAAAGCCTTGTGGCTACCGACGTATGTGAATCCGAAAAAAAAAAGTGCATATGGACAGAATATGCTACAGGCCCAGCGAGGCCCAGCGCTGGATCAATCCAGTACTGGCTATATTACGTGACCCGTAACACAGAATACAGTACAGGTTAGGGGGTAGGGATACCTATGTAAATATTTTTTTATGGACATATATGTTATCAGCCACGAGGCTTTTGCTACTTAACCGGGCATAAAGGCGCGCATGGCTACAGCCTTATTAACTTCAAACTAAGCAAGCTGCGCAAGAGAACGCCCCCAGTGGGACTTGGATTTCGGCTCAGGGCGGCCTCTGGCAAAGGAATTGAGGTATTAGGGTTTAGGACAGTTTGTTTGTTTTAGTTTTTAGGACAGTTTGGTGCAATGGGCATGAGGACTAAAAATATCTCTTTAGTCCGTCAGTTAGATTACTAAAAAATATTGGACACGTATTTTTTTATTTATTCAATCAATAAAAATTGACAAAGATACAGAGCAAAAACAAACTATAAAGTTCAGGAGATTGTGACGTCACTATTAGGTAAAATTACCTAATAGTTCGTCACAAAATTTCAACGCGCTGTATATTCGTCATTTTTTGTTTGAGGAACGAAATAAAAAAATACGTGTCCAATATTTTTTGGTAATCTAACTGACGGACTAAATAGTTTTTTTTGTCCACGTGCCTAGTAAGATATTTGCAAACTAAGAGTTGCATGTATTGGCTTACCAACTCGTATTGCGCGAAATAGGTTAGTTGGTATTCTAGGCTCTAGATGGCGCTACTACTAACGAAGTGGTTAGAATAGAGCACCCCATGGGTATCATCAGATGCAGCTGAGAGCAAAATACACCTAATGCATGGGCAGCAGCATCTATCGGCATAAAGAAGAAAGGTTAGACGTGTTCTTCTACAAAAAAAATAAGATGGTTTCTGGGTATGTCCGGCGGCGGCGTGGCTATTTGTTAGTGATCAGAACTTGTAATGTCTGAAACGACTTGCGTACGTTCCTTTGAACGATATTCTGCGTCTTCTCTTTCTTGTCTCCTTGCTATTTACGTAGTTACTAGCGACCCGCCCCGGCTCCGCACGGGTGCAATGCTGATGTATTATACATATAAACCTGCCTCTTGAATCACTATCTATTAGAAAAAACACCGCATCAAAATTTTGTTGCGTAGTTTAAAAGATCTAAGCATAGGACGGAGAGACAGCGAGAAGCGACTGTTATATACTATGTAAATGTAGATTTCACTACAAGGTCTAAGTTAGTTTCCCACTGTCTAACCAAGGTTTAAATAACTTATTTTCTAACTTATAAAATTAGATTTTAAAAAACATGGAGAAGGAAATCCTATGCTGTGCCAGGCTCCTTTATTGTTAGGGCAACTTGGGTATTTAAGAACTATTACTCGTTACTCGCGATGAAAGCACGTAGGCCCCAATTCTGTAGAAGCCTCATAACAAAATAAAACCTATTTTGCTCCTGTTTGTCTCTTCTTTTTACAGTAACAAAAGAGGCGCGACAACCTGAACACATCCATCCAAAAATCTAACCGCCTTATGTTGCATACAAATAAAACATTGCTATTAAAATGATAGCAGGCGTTTTATGAAAATCAACTCTAAAATATTTGTAAGAAACAACGAAAAGTTAAAAAATATATTAAAAGTACTATTAGTCTAAATAAAACACAAGTTTTAAAACTAATATTTATTTGAATACTTCAAAGGATTTATTATTTATGTAATCAAATAATAAAAATCATACAAAACTAACTAAATAATTAAGTAAAACAAAATAAACATTTCCACAAAACAATTCAAAAATTATGAATTTTAATAAAACGAAGGTTTAACAATAATTAAGAAACGATATAATACTTCACTCAAGAATATAATACTGTAAAAAAACGAACACTGAAATGTTTATTTCAATTTAGTATGAATTGAAATTAACATTTCAATAAAGCTTTTCAAATAAACTTAGAAAAAAACGTTTCAAAGAACTTAAATACATTCAAAAAGTGCGTATACTTATTCATATTCATAGCAACTTATTCTTAAACATGTTTTTCTCCATCAAACGGGAAACATCAAACGTAAAAAACAAGCTAAAAATGAAATAAAAAAATATTTAGGTTAAACCTTATAAGCAAGAATGACAAAATTAAACAAATATTTTTTATACTTAAATCACAAATAATTATGATATTTGAACCACTTAAATACTAAAAAGAAAGGAAAAAACAAAATCACAGCTGAATAATCACAATTTTTAAGCCATAAAAGTAATATAACGCAACAATTAAATCAACAAAAACAAATTTCTATAGATTAATTTTACCTAAACCAGTTTTCGTTTCATATTGATTCCTATCTCAAAAATACTACCTATGATAACTTATCACAAATAATCACATACCAAAATAACTATTTTTGTAACATACATAAAGTGCATTTTTTAAGCAAAGATGTTTATAAGGAACTAAAACGTTTTGTTTTAGTTCCTTATAAACATCTTTGCTTAAAAAATGCACTCCTGTGTAAATTTTCGTCTTAAAATTCTTGTTAACAGAGTTATAAAATAGAGGTAAACCTCATTTTTTATTTAGTATTTTAAAGAAAATGGGAGTGCATAGCTAAAAACATTTGTTCTAAATTAAGTCCTTGCATTTTTCTTTGGTTTTGTTTTTTCTTGAACTTATTTAGAGCGTCATGTGCTTCGGCTTTTTCTCTATAATGTTCATCGGTAGTAATGTGTTCTAAGATATCTTCCCAGTCCGATTCTACTGAATCGCAGTAGCCACAATGATATTTGTCGAGAGAAAGCTGAAACAAAACAATAATTTTATTTCTACTTTTTGTTACACATTACTACATAGTCTATAAACAACATTAGTTGTTGTTGCATAGAAGCATAAGTACGGCAGCATTAAGTCGTAAGTGCCAGTTTACAATAAAGGCACATACGATGAATGTTTCTGACTTATAATGGCACATGCGACCTTATGCTGCTGAGTTCTAGATTCAATAAAGCTGGATCCGTGCTATATATAGCAAAAGCCTCGTGGCACAACATAAATGTGCAACCGAAAAATTAGTTGCTATTAGTTTGTAGTCAGAGGCCGAGAGAGGCCCATAGATAGATATTTCTTTATTGTACCTACACTTTCATGAAAAAGAAAATACAGAGGACTTAAAACTAACTTAACATAAGGTGGGTACAATTGCAGGCAACGGAGGAAGGAGTTAAGACAAAGGAGTTTTAAAGAGGGGTAGCGAATTGTACTAAGTATTCATGATTAATAGTACCCATGGGCACGAGATATTATTATATACAAACTAGCTGCGCCCCGCGATTTTACCCGCGTTGCTCTGCTCCAGTGGGTCGGAGCGTGATTTTTGTAGCCTATGTTAATCGAGCTTATTAACAATCCCCTTGCAAAGTTATGAGAAGTGTGGATGAATGTATGTAGCAAACATACATTCATCCACACTTACAAACTTTCGTATTTATAATATTATTAGGATATGTTCAGCAGTAGACGTAAGCAGGCTGATAAAGTACAGAAAATACAATCACATACCTCTCTAATGAATTCATCTGGCATCGAAGCGACAACTAATCCTTTAGCTACAATATCTTTATGTCTTTTAGTTTGTATGTGTTCCAGAAAGTTCTCATGACTGACATCAATATCACAGGCGTGACATATCAATATCTCATTAAACTTTGCCATTAATACAAAACTGCAAATCGGTATCATATACTTGTTGTTAATCAAAGTATATTCCCCTTCAATATCTGATAAACTTATAACGAAACATTGGCTTATAAAGTCATGCAAAGGTATTTTTTCAGTCTTTTTCTTTTTTATGTTATTTATTTCTGCTATTTTCTTTGTGTGGGCATCGCTTGCTACGTGGCCCTGCATTATGAAGAGGATCGAAGATACGAACTGATCACAAGTTTTGCAGTAGAACCTTTCAGATATTCTTATTAATCCATTTTTCTTGGCGAAGTCATCAGCTTGCATAGATTGTTCTAAGTTGGGTACAGTGTCTTTATTTGGTGTTGTCTTATTAGATAATACTTTAGTTGTATCTACCTTAGGTTTTGTACCAGTATTGTTGATATTTTTATCATTTTCAATATTGTTGTTTTTATAATAAGTTTTATGTTCTGCAGTGTTGATATGTTCTTTTAATGTAGGTGAAGAAATAAGTTTGTTGCATGTCAAACATTGGCAGGATTGGCTATCAATCTGAAAGAAAATAATATGATTTAGTAACAATGTTTAATTATGTTATTTATTATGACACATCCCGCGCACGGGTTCACCCGCTAAAAAATTAAAACAATTCTTCCAGTATAAAGTAATAATGGTTTAAAAACAACAAACTTGCGGAAGAGTCCGCCGTCTGTGGGGCTTGGTCTTCGCTCAGGGTGGTCGCTGGCAAGGGGATTGAGGAATTATGACTTAGTTTTTTTAGGGGAGTTTTGTGCAACTGTCGCTGTACGCGACATAGTCTCATAGTACGCGGGCCTCTCGGACTTCGGGTCTATGAGGGTATCGGAGGGTGCTTCGCAAACTAAGCGTCAGCAGAGTAAGAGCAGCCCCAAGGCAAACTACATATGTCTGAAACGAAAAAAAAATACAGCTAAGCCAACAAGGCAGCTTTTCATCGACAGCAAGTTTACATCCACAGCTGAACATGGGCCACACTTCACAGATCTTGACAAGTCAGTATTGTTGAGGAATATTGTCATAACCACTATGCTTAGCAGGTGGATTGGTAATAATTGCTTCCGACCCTTAGTTTGCTAAGAACCTTCCGATGCCCTCGTAGACCCGAAGTCCGAGAGGCCCGCGAACTGTCAAATCTCGCCTTTATGCCCGGTGAAGTAGCAAAAGCCTAAGGGCTAACTACATATGTCCGTCCGAAAAAAAAAAGGTAATAATTGCAGTAGGATGGTAGTATCTTTGAGCTGGTAGATGCTGCTGCCCATCCATCAGGAGTATATCCCTTTGTCGCTTAAAATTGACCATTTGAAGACATGAGGTGGTCTATTCTAAGGCAGAAGCCACACGGCTAAGGCAGCTTTGAATATACTATAATAAGTAATCGCATCATCATCATCAGCCCATATAAAGTCCACTGCTGAACATGAGCCTCCCCCCGAGGGAGGGTATTTGCCATAGTCACCACGCTTGGCAGGCGGATTGGTGCGCGCAGTATTATGTTGTACCACACAAGGAAACGCTGCTGCCTGTTGCTTGATGATGTTATAACAATTGGGCCCAATGGCTTAATGTGCTTGCTGTGACGGACACGGAGGGTAGTCCCTCAACCAACCAGACCCAGAAATCTTAGAATTTACACAAAGATTTTCTGGCGTGGGGATCGAACCCACGACCTCTAGGATTTAAAGCGAGCCAAATATCGCTTTGCTACGGAGTTTGTCAAAATCACTTACCTTTCTATAAATGACACCATCCGTTTCAAATTTAACTTCACAATCTATGACTTTCAATATATGCGTTTCTTCAGCGGCATGGCTGATATGATCATCAAATTCTATGTTACATAGAATACAGGCATTATCTATAAACCCATTCCATGCCGCATCTAATATCTCTATGTTATTGAAACTGAAAATTTTATGGTTTCTTCTCCTAATAGATTTGTTCTTTTGAAGAGTATGTTTATGATTGGAAGAATCAATGTGCAGAGTGACCATGGTTATTGTGGAGAATATTTCGTTGCAAGCCTCGCAAAAGTATGTATTTCTTATCTGTAATTGAAATAAAATATCAATATTAGTATTATACCAATAGGGTTGAAAGGGAATTGTTTATCTTGGTATGGTCATATGTTACTAAAAGAGTTTTAAGTATAAATGTAGATAGATGGAGAGGGAGAGGAAGGCCAAAGAAAAAATGGATGGATTGTGTGAAGAGGGATATGAAAGAAAAAGGAGTTACTCCATTTTCTTTCATATCCCTCTTCACATGACCATACCTAGATAAACAATTCCCTTACTCAATTTTCTTTCATATCACTCTTCACACAGACACATTAACAGGTAACAGGACAGAATGGAAGAAACAAATGTGTTGGGAAAAGGGCAGGAAGAAGAAGAAGGGTATATGCATATTACTATTATTATTAATATTTTTTATTATTTCTTAAATTTATCATTGGAATTGGGGGAGGCCTTTGCTCAGCAGTGGGAATGTACAGGCTAAGGAAAAAAAAAAAACATTTACATATTTATCATGTAAATGATTAATCATCCTAGTCATCATTCCAGATTGATTACAAATATTATTCACAAGTAATCACACAGGAATACTTCTAAACAATTTTTCTCAAAAAAACTATGAACACAGTATGAATATTGATGCCGATAAATCAAATGACATAACCATTTATTTTAATAAATGGTGACACTTTGGTAGTACATTTGAATCTTCCTACCTTATTTTTCACTTTTTATTTAATATTTTCTGGGTTTAAATAATAATAACTGACAAAAAAAAAGAAACATGTTAAGTATAATGTAAGGACATTAAAGAATCTAGAAAAAAATATTTGAGGCCAATTTAAATGTTATGCATATTTCCTATAAAACCAGTGATAACATATATATCTTAAACATGGTCTCTCACTGTGTTCGTTATAAGTAAGCTCAAAGTCGCTCAGTGAGCTATGGAAAGAGCTATGCTCGGCATTTCCCTGAGTGATCAAATCAGGAATCAAGAGATCCGCAGGAGAAGGTTGCTGACATCGCTCATTGGATTAGCAAGCTGAATTGGCAATGGGCAGGACAGGCTCAAAGAACTGATGGTTTCTGTGGCAGAAATGTTCTTGAGTGGAGACCACAAACTGGCAAGCACTGTGTGAGACAACCACCTGCACAATGGACCAACTCATATGTACTCATTATAATTTATTTTTGTGGTAATATAATAAAAAAACAATATCATACTTTTCTTATAAGATCCTCCTTGTGTTTCTCCACATATTGGAACTGCTTCAAGTTGTTCTTGTGTGTTTGAGTGCTGATGTGATCAATTGTTTCATCCTCATATTGAAAGTGTGTTGAGCAGACAAGGCAGTAATAATCTATAATACCGCCTTTTATACAGTTCTTAGACAAAATTGATGGCATCTGAAAACATATGATTATGATTATTATTCTAAGAACTTAATAGCTTATGTAGATTATTTATACTATTATTATTATTATTTTTTTTATTATTTTGTACGGACATAATTACGTAGTTATCTGCGAGGCTTTTGCTACTTCATCAGGCATAAAGGCAAGCAGAGCTCCAGCCCTAATAAATGGTTTAAAAACTACAAACTAAGCAACCTGCGCAAGAGGGCGCCCCCTGTGGGTGTGGGGCTTGGATTTGGCTCAGGGAGGTCGTTGGCGATGAGATTGAGGGATTATGACTTTTGGATTTTTTACGGGAGTTTTGTGCAACTATCGTTCTACTTTACAGTCCGCGGGCCTCTCGGACTTCGGGTCTTCGAGGGGAACGGTTTTGAGAAGCCTTAGTCAGTGCGCGTAACTATCGGAAAAGGGGCTTCATTAATCAAATAACGACGATATACGATATACGACGACGTACGATGAAAATACGTAATTTATAAGTAATTTCTTACCATTAAGGCTTGAAGTCGCGATGATTTTAGATTTAAGTGCCGATGGCCGCGACTGTATCAATCCCAACTTGCTCAATAGCTTCTAACAACGCTGAATCAGGTGTATACTAATTAGTTAACATCTAATGAAAATAGAAAAATTTCCGCAAAACATTTAAAAAAAACGAAAAGTTAAGCTTAGAATTCAGTTTCAGTGTCACATTTTCGGTTACCCTCTATCTAACTAAAGCGCGCGAAAGAGATGTACTTGTTTGTTGTCGCGAAGCCATGCTTTATTCGCCTTTTGAGTTTAACAAAGAGCAATGAATGCTTTTATGTTCTAAATTTACTTTGTGGTGTAAGCATAATAAAATAAAGATGGATAGTGTACGTTCAATTCCTTATAGCATACTATCCTATTTATGCATTGAAAAAAATCAGGAGCGTAGCTAAATTAACTCCGTATCAGTGACACGACGCCCGAGCTATGAGGGCCCAGAAAGTGTGGAAGAAGGCCTCTAACAAGTTATGATACGGGGCCCATCCAGGGCTCGCTACGGTATTTATCAAATTCCAATGAAGTTACATAAAGCCTACATTTTATTATTATTGATAAGTAAGAAAACACTTGGTACTTAATTTGGTTGTGTAAAATTTATATACTCATCAATTTTACACAAGTAAATTAAGAACCTACTTAAATTCTAAGATTTCTTTTCGGGTCTGGTTATTTGAAGGACTACCCTCCGTAGTATGTTCCCACTAGTTCGATTCATTAGTTCGATCGTCGAACTAGTGAGATTTATTTTTCTCATTTGTTCGACCGTCGAGCTAGTGAGAATTTTTTTCCTCATTTGTTCGACCGTCGAACTAATTACATTTAATCATAGGCGAAAGGATCGGTTACAAAATGCAATATTCCTGTACCAGGAGAAGGAACTTGGGCCATCCCGACTCGGATAGGTTAGGTTAGAAGGGGATGGCGGGGTCTTCCAGACCCCGCCATCCCCTTCGTGGTTATTTTTTTTAAACCACCCATAATTAGGATTTTGGTGAAATGAGGAAAAAAAATCTCACTAGTTCGACGGTAGAACAAATGAGAAAAAAAAATTTCACTAGTTCAACGATCGAATTAATGGGAATAAACGCCCTCCGTGCCACGGAAAGCACTTTAATCCGTTGGTCCCGATTGTTATAACATCATCTTTAACAAGCGTATAAACCAGGGAAACGGGCAGCAGCGCTTCCTTGGCTTATGTGCCTTCGGCACACCTACTGTACCTACTGGTAAGCTGTCTTTGTATTTGATCATATGCCACCTGCGTAGCTCCCGTTCCCGTGGAATCTTCATCATTAATTAAAGCCTATGAACTCCTGGATAACGTAGATTTTCAATGGTGACAATGCAAACAAACAAACAATAAAATCTTTCCTCTTTATAATATTAATATAACTATAGATAAAATCTAGTGTTTTTTTCATCCCCTCCGTCGCTGCAGCGTTCCCGCGCCGGCGAAGCGGTATATGGGACTCGCCCTCTCCTCATGCAAACCATGAGGATAGCGTGGTATGCTATAGTATATATATATTATAGTCATACCGTGAGGAGGGGACCCTACACCACTAAAACCCCCCGGACACTGTCCGTCCGCCGTTGGTGAGGGCCGGGTACGCGAGGCAATCCGTCCTAGTATATAGGTACCTACTAGAACCTAAATAAAACTACAATATGGAATAAAAAGATGTTTAATAATAAAACTATGATATTAATTTAACTATGTATTGTCAAGTATTTAAAAAATATAATGGTGTAATGCTAAAAGTAAAAGCAAGTAGGTATATTACTTATTGTATTTACCTTTTAGCAAAATATGTTTTACTTACTAAAATAGTTATACAGTCGGTTAAACCACATAGGTGTTTGTAAGTAGATACTTATGATAATAAAATAAAATTTTATAAAAATAAAATGAAATATAAATGCTTTCTAAATATATGCCATCCCTTTATCCGAAGAAAGTAAAAAGTATGCAGATGACGTTAATCAAGAAAATGTGGCATGGTGAGAGAATGATCTAAATCCGTTCACTATTTTTTTAGTTTATTCAAAACAAACATACAAAAATACAAAAAACTTAATAATATTAGTACAGATTAAAGGTGTGGCAAATATTTTAAAAACACTTTTTATATACTTTATCATTATCTCTTAATAATTAATCATTCTAAGATTAGCAGAGATGCGAATATTAAAATTTTTCAGTATCAGTGATCCGAGTACGTAGAGCTATTTTAGTTAGTAGCGACATCTACAGTAGCCGCACAAAACTACAAGACGACGAGTAGCGCCATCTAGCACCTAGCATCGCAACTAACCTGTATCGCGCAATACAAGTTCACAAGTCAATTCGAAGAGATACAACTTCTAAATATCTTGATTTTTTATAAGCTTACTAGCAGAGTTTGGCAGTCTACTAGTCTACTAGTATTCTTGTAAACCCCTCGCTAAATGTTTGTGTTACGAGTGGGCTCACGTCGGTAGTGCAATGGGTGGCGATCGAACCGGTGACCACAATTCACAAGTTCGACGCCCTAGCCATTGGGCTAATCCGTTGAGCTGTGTCAGCGACCTTCGTTCTCATGCGGATCTTCATTCATTTCTGATTCGACGCCGAGCATAGCTCTTTCTATAGCTCGCTGAGCGAGGCTGTTTGTAACGTCATTGAAATGATATACTATTATTAGATGTTATCCCGAGATTTCAGGCAAGTCCATTTTACAACAACGCGTGGCAATTTAAGTACCAACAATAGCTCTACCTACTCCGAACAGTATTATCATAATGAATACTTACGTAATAATATTCCAACTTAATACTTATATGTACCTAAACAACTAAAATAGTACCTATAATATATTATAACAACATTCTGATTTGAAATGCATATAATAACATTCAAGATCTTCCTTAATATTAATGTAATTTTCAATTTTCATCCGACAACAAAAAACAAAACAATTCAATTGATTAATGAAACAAAAAAGAACTAAATTAGATTCATACATGTAACAAAAAACGTTAATTATAAAAAACAAAAAGATAAAAAAAAGATTACTAGTAGAATTTTTGCAGTCTACTAGTATTCTTGTTAACCCCCCGTGCTAAACTAAAACGCTTGTGTTACGAGTGGGTTTACGTCGGTAGTGCAATGAGTGGGGTTCGAACCGGTGACCACATGATCGCAAGTCCGACGCCCTAGCCATTGGGCTACGGCCGATTTGATGTTGACATTCGTATTATAAAAAAAAAGTCTTACTTGTTGTAGGCATAAATAAAGGTGAATATAGACTAGAGCAGGGTTCCTAACCCTATCTCGCGACGAGCTGGGGTTTCGCGGCAATATCCAAACTTGAGCTCAGTTTTGAGAAGTTATTACTTACTGAAACAGGTATGTCTGTTTTCACTACATATTTCAGAAAAACACATTATCAGTCAACCACGTCACCCGCTGAGTGGAACCAGTTCTGAACAATGTCAACAAACCGTCGGCCGCCGGGCATACCTAACCCGGTAAAGAAGATCTTCATTTTCTGTGGAGAAACACTACCAACCGTTCCTCTACAAGCTCTCATAATTAGTTAAGTTCTAGTTAAAAAAAATCTTCCGCAAACCCCCTATCATCGAATGGAACCCCGATTAAGTAACGCAGCTCAAATCTATACTCACCTTAATGTTTAACAGATAAAAAAAAAATCAAAAAAAGTTCTTATTATGAAAACTTTCAATAAATTCATTAATACATGATGCTTGAAATAAACGCGCCTGCTTTTTCTCCCTGAATTGTTCAAGTAAGTTTTGGGACTCTGCCTTATGAAGATAATGGTCTTGTGTGGTGATATGGTCCAACATGTCTTCCCAATCAGACTCAAATTGATTGCAATAACCGCAATGATACTGTTCATATCTTATCTGAAAAAATAAGCGTTCATTACCATAAAAAGAAAATAAAGAAAGATTTAAATATAGATGTTATGGACCAAGTGAGAAATTGTGCATTATACATAATGCCCGGTCATTATGAAAAATGCACTGGTTGACACTACTAAGTTCAATGGAACACCATTGGTTTAGGTTCAGGTTTAGGTTATTTATTTATTTTACCACCCAAAAACCTTTTGCGCTGCTTATATAAAATACGCACAATTATTATATTACTAACCTAACCGACACGGTGGCGGTAACGCAATGTATATATTAATGACCTTGCAATGTGATAAATAATGAAGTTAAGATAGTATTAATCACTTAGCCCGATAGAGCTAGGCATTATTCATAATGCCCGCATTAATCACATGGTCCGTAACATAGATACATAACGTATTTTCAAAGATACACATTCTGAAACGAATGCGTAGGTAGTTACTGTTAGGTAATAAAATAGTTGAGTAAACTAAAGATTAAAAACCTAATGGAGAGCCTATGAATTCTGAATCGTAAAAAAAGGGCAAAAAAAAATCACGTTTGTTGTATGGAAGACTACCTTAAATATCAATTTTATAATGTTTAAAAAAAAAACAACTGTCTAGCTATCGCGGTTATACAGCCTGGTGACAGACAGACATACAGACAGACATACAGACAGCGAAGTCTTAGTAATAGTGTCCTGTTTTTACCCTTCGGGTGGGTAACCCTAAAAAAACAGATTGATTTTACTGAAATTTCGAAGAAGTTGCTTATTTGGAAATATTTGCCGAGTAATGGTAACCGTTAACCATTATTGATAGATGGTATCTATTTTCCCCTTAGAAACGTGTTACAAAGAAAAAGATAAGTTTCGATGATCGGTTTGGATCCACCGTTGCCGAATGATCTAGGTCTCATCATCATCAGCCCGTATAACGTCCACTGCTGAACATGGGTTACCTCCCGAGGTAGGGTATTTGCCATAGTCACCACGTTTGGCAGGATGGTTGATGACCGCAGTATCATATTCACACAAGAAAACGCTGCTTCCCACAGCATAGAAAAAAGTCTCTGTTCTATGCTGCTGCCCGTTGCCTGATATACGATTATTATAACAATAATTGTGCTAAATTGTGCAGCAGGGCTTATTATAAAATTTCTGATTATCTTTGTGACAAAAATGCTTGGGATTATATCGCTCTAATCTCAATGTAAAATAAAGTGTATTGTAATCAGGTTAATAAAATATTGTGATATAGAATATTATTTTAAAAGAGGGTTCTACTGAGTTTTTTGGCAGTGTTTCTCAGTAGTCGCCACGTCACACACTGCACGGTAGGGAAATAATATTACTATGAATTATTATTTTACGGAATAAATGAATTTTGAATTTGAATAGGGGCCAACGTAGATCCACAACCAACCAGACCCGGAAATAAATCTCAGAATTTACTCGAAGACCTCCGAGATTTAAAGCGAGCCAAATACCGCTACGATACGGAGGTTATTAATATGCGATTTTTTTTCATAAACTGTCCTAAAGTTTAGAAAATATCTCATTACTTACTTGTCTTATAAACTCATGAGGCATCGAGGATATAACATTTGAATTTGTAACAGCATTTGTATGGGAATCCGTCTCAATATGGCCTGTTAGGTTCTCAATATTCATGTCTATATCACAAACTTTACAAAAGAACTTGTCAAGCAATTTTGATACCAAAATTAAGTTTGTTCCTGGAAACATATGCGTATCATTAATGAGACAGAATATATCGCCATTCACTTCGATGAGTTCTATCAAAGTAATAAATTGTGAGGTGTGGGTTTTTTGCAGCTTCCCTACTGGCAAATGATATTGTAGTTTGATGTTATCGGTATGTTCGGTATAAAAAACATGTGATTTCAAGTTCCAAAGCGTTGGGGACAGTAGGATATTGCAAGGTTTGCAATAGAAACGTTCCATCCGATCACCGGTAATCCGCATCATAGCATTCTTTTGAGCAAAATCATCGGCCTCTTCTGATGGGGAGCGACGTTTGTTATAAGTCTTAGTGTTACTCGAAGAAGTCCCAGCCTTGTCAATGGCATGGGATTTCATAGAAATCTCCTCTCTTTTCTGTACGGGGTTCTGGTGATATTCAATATGTTTTTCAATGGCATTAACATTAAAATCTACATTAACGGAACATATTTTGCAAACAGCAGTTTCAGTTATTAAATTGAGATTAATTTTCTGCTCGCGATATTTGTCTACCATGTCAATGAGAATAGATTTTTGGTTTTTTGTGTTCTGCCGAGATGTTTTACGTGAGTCTGGTTTTTGTGGTTGTTTGGCATTCAAACTGAAAACTTCATCTGTAACTAAGCCTCTTTGTGTAGGCGTTGGACCAGTTTTTGATGCTTTTGAAGCTACCACTTTTTCATCTTTATGTTCCTTAGCCATGTTGTTTTGTTTTCGCGATTCCGTATTCGTATCATTTCTTCCGTCCGTGTCAACGATGCTGTCCTTTAGCAGTGTTTTATTTTTTTCATAATTTGCATGTTTATTGTCAACATCATCTACTTTAATAGTTACTGTGTAGTTGGAATTGATCTCAAGCATGTCTTTATTAAAGTGTTTATAAGCTTGTTTATGATCCGTATAAGATATATGACGCATTATTTCGGTTTCTGGTATCATTTTATTGCACGTTAGACACTGGACAATATGCTTATCAATCTGAAAAATAAACAAAAGAGTGTGGTTTTCGGATCGTGAGAGGCCACTAAGAGAAATACAGTAGATATATGGGCAGCATCATCTATCAGGTCAAGGCTACTATCAGACTACTAACCAGACCCGGAAAGATTTCTTGTCCGTTGGCCTGGGGATCGAACTCACGACCTCCGAGACTTAAAGCGAAACTTGTACCGCTAGTCGCTATGCTACGGAGGCTGCTCGTAGAAATTAATCAGGCACGGTACAAATATAAGAAATGAAATTAAAACGTTTATTGATAATGTAGACGAATCGATCGTAGGTAGATCGTACTTATTATGAGTCAAATACAACGATATTGACAAAAAAAAATCTTGACTAATGAATTTGTTTACATTTCAACAATGAAGTTATTAAATAGAGTTTACCAATGTTGTTATGGAATGTGATAGTCGCTTATTATTAATATAATTTAGATCAACCAGCGCGGCCTGGAATCGGGTCTGAAGCATATAACGCGCCGCCAGCCTCACCTTGCGAGGACGACCGACCCTATCTTAGCTTCATACGAGTCTTTATCTATCTACCTACGGTGTGGCACCCCGGAGAAGAAAGACTATAAGAAACTCCGAGATCATTCTTTTTGTCATCTTTTAAAGCGCAAACATATTGTTAAAACGCCACGCCACTTGACCACACGCGACGCGTGTTGAGTCGAATCAAATGTATTATTTTCTATAGACCAGAATCACACTATGACCAACCGACGCGACGTCGCGTCGGGTGTTCATAGTGTGATTCTGGTAATACATAGTCAATACATTTGATTCGACTCAACACGCGTCGCGTGTCGTCAGGTGGCGTGGCGTTTTAACAATATATTTCCGCCTTTAAAGTCTTTGACATATCATTTTGTAATTTTTTTTTACATTTTTAGTATCTTATGTAGGTACTCGTAGCAAGAAAGTGTGAAGAAAACAATGATAATTTCAATAAACTTACCTTTCTATAGATTATATCCTTCTCATCCGGTTTCACAACTGTGTTACTTTTAATTTGATTCAATACATGCGTCTCTTCAGCTAAATGATCAGTTTCTCTGTCGAATTCTGTGTTACAGATAACACAAGTGTTTTCTATAACGCCATTCCACGCTCTCTCAGTTATCAAAATATTATTGTAGGACAAAATATAGTCGTTTCGACGACATATAGGGTTAATATCGCGTAATTTTAATATGTGTTCAGAATCTCTAATATGTAGTCCCACTTTTGTAATAGTTGGAAATATCATGTCACATCCTTCGCAGAAATATATACTCCTTATCTGAAATTAAGAGATGATATTGGATCGTTGCTTCTTTTTAAGGCTAGCAGAGTTTTTAAATCTACTAGTATTCTTGTTAACCCCTCGCGCTAAGCTAAAATGTTATGAGTGGGTTCACGTTGGTAGTGCAATGGGTGGGGTTCGAACCGGCAACCTCAAGATCACAAGTCCGACGCCCTAGCCATTGGGCTACGGCCGCCTGTACTGGCTCATAAAATGGCAAGCTTAAAACGAGCGTGCTCTTTAAACTGACACATTTGCTTTTGTTACTTATTTAAAAGTTACCATGCAATTTTTTATCATAACTTTTAAATAAGCTGCATGACTGATCAATACTAAGCAAACCTGTTCAGACGCGCTAAAGGCACGCCCCCTTCCACCCACACGGCAGGTAGCATACTCAATACATATATCCCACTGCCAGCGCGCGAATACGCTGCAGCGCAGTGGGAATGCATAAATGCATTTCCACCCGGACAAAAAATAAATAAAAAAGGTTATCTTACTCAAAAATCGCACGGCTAGGCGGCTGTCGATTATTTTTGCTGAATTGCTTAATAGTAGCATGCTTTCATTCTAGTAATGAGCTCCCGACCCTTAGTTTGGTAAGAACCTTCCGATGTCCTCGTAGACCCGAAGTCCGAGAGGCCCGCGAACTTAGAGCGGAAGTAGAGCGACAGTTGCACAAAACTCCCCTAAAAACTAAAAGCCAAAATCCCTCAATCTCCCCGTCAGCGACGGCCCTGAGCCGAGGTCCAAGTCCTACAGGGGATGCCCTCTTGCGCAGGTTAAGCTAGTAATGAGCATGTGTAACTGTAGCTGTACAACTACCTCACTAGGGAAGATTAAATAAATCGAAACATAAAATTTTCCCCCATTTATCCCCTACCCTACTAAGTGCGAGTCGGACTCGCTCACGAAGGGTTCCGTACCATTTTCTAGCGTGTACCTTTGCTGTTATTGACGTCGAGTAAAAAAGACAACGACAAAAAAGTTTGATGTATGTGAGCCCCGCTTAAATATTTATTTTATTTTATTTTTTGTATTTGTTATGGCTGCAACAGAAATACATAATCTGTAAAAAATTCCCCTGTCTAGCTATCGCGGTTCTTGAGATACAGCCTGGTGACAGACAGATAGTGAAGTCTTAGTAATAGGGTCACGTTTTTACCCTTCATGTACGGAACCCAAAAACACTGGAAATTCTTGAAATAGGGGATAAAAGTTTGTACATTTGTACGTCACCACGAGCAAAAGCTAGTAAATTAATAAATCAGTTCTCACTACTTCTTACTAACCTTTCTAATAAAATCCTCCTTAAGTTTTTCAACATAATGGAAAGAATTCAGCTTAAGGTTATGTGACGCGTCGCTAACTATATGTCTGATGGCGTCCGTTTCATATCTGAAGTGAACAGAGCACACTAAACAATAGAAATCGACCACACCACTTGTTATGCAGTTCTTCGACAGGATTGACGGCATTTTCTGAAATAAAACATATAATAATCTCTTGGTTTTTGTAAAACTGTCTTAAACTAAAAAAACTGGCTTCCACGACACAGGGAATCATATTGTGGAGGACTGTGTATGTGAAGAGTGTGCCCGCGAACGCAAAGCGTCCCCCCTCACCCTACCGACTTAGTTTGAAAAGAATCCCTCGTAGACCAAAAGTCCGAGAGGCCCGCGAACTGTAAAGTAGAACGACAGTTGCACAAAACTACTCTAAAAAAACTAAAAGCCATAATCCCTCAATCTCCCCACCAGCGACCGCCCTGAGCCGAGGTCCAAGTCCCACATGGGACGCCCTCTTGCGTAGGTTGCTAAGTTTGTAGTTTTTAAACCATTTATCTAGGTTGGAGCTCTGCTCGCCTTTATGCCCGGAGAAGTAGCAAAAGCCTCGGACTAACTAACTATATATAAACTTACTCACTCATATGACTAAAAGAGTAATGAATATATAGATAGATGGAGAGGAAGAGGGTTGCAAAGAATAGATGAATGAGAAGTGATATGAAGGAAAAGGGAGTTAGTGATAGTGTGACGTTTGACACGATAATGGAACAGAAAAACGTGTTGCACCAACCCGAAACTACAGCAGGACCTCTTTAATCCGAACTCCGAATTTACCCCCTGTTCGGATTAGTGGAGTGTATTTTTCGATGAAAAATCACAATTAGTATCTTAAATTTTTAAATTTCTATTTTTTATCCTATATGTTACATTTATTAAACTTCTTTAAAGAAATATAATATTTTAGTTTTTCGGGGATTTAACGACAAATTAAAAGCTTTTTCTCGCAATTTATATAAAAGCATTTTTTCTGGAAAAGGAATTGGCTGACCAAGTGGTCAGCTAATTCAAGACAATATGTATTTAAGACAGACACCGCGCTTGGATTGGAAACGCTTGCCGAGTGAAAACCCGGGCGGAGGTAGGGCGTTCGATTACAGAGGTGTTCGGATCAGATTAAAGGGTTCGGATTAAAGAGGTCCTGGAGTAATGGGGTAATCACGTATATATCTGGAGCTCAAAAGCATAAGGTAGGATGTGCCATTATACGTCAGAAACAATAAGTAAATCCGTCCTTATGTTTCTGAGGTCTAGATAAAGAAAAACTTTAAGATACTTACATAAAATAATTCCTATACGTTGAAGATGATGATACGAATTGCAAATATATTTTTTTACTAAAGTTTTTAAAATTAATTAGTTGACCTGTTATCGCTGGCTGCACACTACAATTTTAGATACTAACTGACAAAAAAGTCAGCAACAATTGTATATATGTATATTTTACTCCTACTACAAAACGTTTAATTAAGCACCCCTCATTATTAACGACCCATAATTTGTTCTAGTACAAATTTAATTTAGATTAAAGAAGAAATTGTGACGTCTAAAAAACAAATTAAAAAACTCAAAGAAGTGATTAACTAAGTTCATATTATCATAATTAATAGCATTTAATCAAAATAACAATAAAAAAAATGTGTTCTTTGTAAATAAAGCCCTCTTTTTTTCTAAGGGAAATGCTTAACTCATAAATCTATACTAATATGTGCGGCTGAAGAGTTTGATTCACCCGGTGAAGTAGAGAAAGCCTCGTGGCTAACTACGTAAGTCCTTCCGAAACAAAAAAACATTATTGTTTGCTTGAACGCGCTAATCTTAGGAACGGCTTATCCGATTTGAAAAAACATTTCAGTGTTAAATAGCCCATTTATCAAGGAATATGCATTTTTTATAAAGTTCCCACGGGAACGGGAGTTACGCGAGTGAAACAGCTCACGGAAGCAAGTAGATAAATAATCGCCTTATTATAAACAAAATATCAAGGAACACGTATATCTCTTTCATCATCAGCCCGTATAACGTCCACTGCTGAACAGGGCTCCCATTCGATATCTTCGTAGACCCCAAAGTCCGACAGGCCCGCGAACTGTAACGTAGAGCGTCAGTTGCACAAAACTCCCCAAAGGCAAAGGCATAATCCCTCAATCCTCCTGCCAGCGACCGCGTTTTCTGGTGTTGCTACATAATACTGCGGTCAACAACCCGCCTGCTAAGAGTGGTGGCTATGGCAAAAACCCTCCCCCGGGAGGAGGCCCATGTTCAGCAGTGGACGTTGTACGGGCTGATGATAATGATGAATGTAATCTAATAACACATAGTAAAACGTGAATTGAGTGTTTGACAAAGTCCCAATACTGTAAGACAGTCAAAATGTAATTCTAATAAATAAATGCTGAAGTAGTATTTAGTACAGTACCTTTGTATATCACAGCAAGCAAAGGTAATACTTATTGTTAAGATTGTGGGTGTATTTGAAAATGATACTAAATAACTAACTAAAATGTCAATTAAAGCTAATAAGATGAATTATTATGAAATTTAGAAAATGGTGTCGAACGAACTTCAACGAACTGTGGTAGATATTACAAAGTACTCTGTGGTGGTAGCCAAGACACGCACACGGTAATTTTATACCATAGACAAGTAATACAAGAACCAGTGTTGTCAGTAGCAGATAGTTCAATATAACATGAGATAGCTCAAAGAGTAACATTTATATATTGTGGAAAAAAACACACAATACTTTATTATGGCACTTTATTAGACAAAATCTAAAATAACTTTCCTGTTCCATAAGTTAAACTTCGAAAAAATCGTATTTGTTGATCGAATAATCCATTGGTTTCTGAAAAAGTAATACGTCTAATCAATTATGTGTAATAAGTAATATTCAATCAATTTAATAATAATTTTAATGATATTACTAATTTTGTCTTATTTTGTTTGCTAGAAAATTTAAAAAGTAAAATAAAAGTAACACATCAGTCGTGTAACACGAGAGGGTCCAAAGTAGCGTAAAAGGTTACTTTTGTCACATTGTTTTTTAATATTTTTATTACCTACTAGCAGAGTTTTGCAGTCTACTAGTATTCTTGTTAGTTAGTGCTAAGCTAAAATGCTTGTGTTACGAGTGGGTTCACGTCGGTAGTGCAATGGGTGGTGATCGACGGAACCGTATTAAGTTCAGTTCTAGCTTTGGAGCTTTTGAGCTTAACAAAAAAAGCTTTTAGTGTCCGTCAAACAAATAAACCGCAACGTAATTAAAAATTACAATCAATCTTTTAAATATTACAAACATAATAAAAATAGATATTTTTAGTACTAATTGCTTCAGTTTATTTTAATGGTTTTTCATAAAGATCCATTATAATTTGTATGGATTTATAATTTATTACGTATAAAGGAATGGCAAAAATATATATTTATTTAGACGTATTATGTTATTTTATATTATAGATTGATTGGCTTTGAATTAACATATATTGTAAATAATAATAGTAATCAAATTTTTAGATCAAGAAATAATTATATTTTAATTAAAAAATTACTGAATTACGAATTAAACAAATGTAATGTTACTTCAGCCTTAGAATGGTATAACGGAACGTCCTAACCTCCAAAACAATTCATTTTCATTGCGGGGAAGCAAACAAAACACACGTGTTTTGTTGTTTCCACCGAAAAATGAGAAATAATTGAAAATAAAAAATATAAAAATGGTGTGTTACAAGAAAAATCTAGTTTTGAAGTGGAAATTAAAATTATATCCGAAATATAACTGTGTTTGTGGTTTTCAGAGTAAGTTATATGTGCTGTATGAACACAGCGCGGGTTTCGCGCTGTTTCGTGTGGCTGAATTTGAGGAGTTGTCTGCTTTCCTGCCTCAAGTGGAAGCGTCAGTGACGGATCTTCAACGTTTCAACTCTGTGGTGACTCTGATCGCGTTTCAGCCCTTCAAATCGGCTGTGGTAGCCTTAGAAAATATAAATGCTATATCTGAAGGTTAGTGTCCGCGTGCTCAATTTTAAACTATTTAAGCTTAATCGATAGTATTTGTAGTAACGATTAAGCTGAGCTAAATTATTAGTTTATTTGTTATTTATTAATTATATTGTAAGTACTCGTTTACTAACATGTGTGAATTAATAAACATAACCTATAATTGAGAGGTGGTCAAAACTCAACTACAAACCAAGTTAAAGCTTATCTATAAATAAAGCTGAAAGATTTAGTTTGTTTCTGAGATTTAAGTAAACAAACAAACTCTTTAGCTTTATAATATACATATAGATATAGAATTGAGACTAGAGTTGGAAACAGCAACCTTTCTATATTTCACACTATTTAGTACAGTATCTTATCAAATACTGGATGTTGTATAATTTTGTTGTATCTAGAAGAACCAACCTATTTTACTAATACAGAACTACTAATGCAATAATTATCAAAACATTTTTATCTTTAGATGATACTAATGATAAATTCTAAGACCCACTGAGCACATTTATAGTGTTTTTGTAACCCAATTATATTTTTTTAATATTATGATACCCTTATACATTATTATAATTTAAATTATTGTATGTATATATTGTGAATTTTTAATTGTTTATTTAGGCAATTAAAATTTTTTGTTTTCTTTTATTCCTACTTTTGTTGCATTGTCCTTAGCATAAATGTTGTGAAGTATCACAAGGGGTACATACTGACTCCCGTTATACAGTGTATAACGTCGTTGTGTGGGCCAAATTCCACATGTGCATTTGTTTATTTAGATTGTGACGTGCAATGTTTGTCTTAAATAACATAGCGTCAGAAATAACTTTGTGTAGCAATTTTTGTATTTCTATTAAGTCTAAATATCAATAATATGGCATCAAAATTTTTGCAGTATTTTTTTTCATTAGGGTTCCATACTCGAAGGCTTAAAACGGGACCCTCTAAATAAGACTTTGCTGTCTTGTCTGTCACTAGGCTGTATATCAAGAACCATAATAGATAGACAGTTAAAAATTTCACAATTGAAGTATTTCTGTTGGCGCTATAACAACAAATACTTACTAAAAATAATATAAATATTGAAGGGGTGCTCCCACTCACTGACTGGGGTGCTACAACTAACTGCTTTTTTTTTGTCTTTTGCCCTTACTCCTCGATATCAATAATGGCAACAGGTAGGCACTTGAAAATGGTATGGAACGACGTGTGCGCGAGCCCAACTCGTATTTGGCTGGTTTTTTATTAAATAACATGTTGTTTCCCAAAACCTTGCAAATAACACATATGGACCTTGTCACACACAGTTATGATATTCTAGTGATTGAGTCAGGGAATTCTTAAACTGTATGTTACTTATTTGTGTTCATAAAATCTTTTAATCTAATTACCTTCCATTTTTTACTCCATAGGTATAGTCCCCGAGGATTTGAACCTGTTTTTGGAG
Source organism: Nycteola revayana (assembly GCA_947037095.2). Lineage (NCBI taxonomy): Eukaryota > Metazoa > Arthropoda > Insecta > Lepidoptera > Nolidae > Nycteola > Nycteola revayana. The sequence continues at coordinate 12,122,925 of OX344851.2, read as the reverse complement.
GGGGCACTGCCAAAACGTAAGAAGCGAGGCAAATCCACACTTGGTGTGTTGGATCCTAAGCTAGGAGCAGCCATTAGCGAGGCACTGGAGATACCATGCTCTCATACTGGAGCTGTTCCCGAGATACTGAGAGGTATGTTGGAGGTTCTTTTTGAAGTTGTTCTGTTTTTTTCTTTTGAAGATTGAAGAACTAGCTTCCACATCTGGCCATGGTTACATTGGCATATCTTGTTCCTGTGGAAAAATGATAAAGCCCATGTTACTGCTACTACTGTATGGAACCCCTCTTGTCCCTTGGGTATTCCCTGGATCAAGTCAAAGATATCATATTATGTCAGGCTTAGATTTAGTAAGGTTTTTATTTTTGGACAGACATATGTTTTTAGCACCGAGGCTTTAGCTACTTCACTGGGCATAAAGGCGAGCAGAGCTCCAGCCTAGATAAATGGTTTAAACACTACAAACTAAGCAATCTGCGCAAGAGGGCATCCCCTGTGGGACTTGGACCTCGGATTAGGGCGGTTGCTGATGGGGAGATTGAGGGATTATGGCTATCAGTTTTTTTTAGGGGAGTTTTGTGCAACTGTCACTCTACTTTACGGTTCACGGGCCTCTCGGACTTGGGTATTGGAAGGATTTTAGGTACTAGAAACATTGCCATGGGAAGTGGTTTTACTATTTGTGAAGTTCACATTCTTCACATTTATAAAACTAGAATAATATTTTTTTATTTGTTAATATTTTACAGTGATATGAAGAAAATGGTAAAGGAGGTCCAAAAAAAATTTTTTTTGGTTCTGTACAAAAATATTGTATTTGAGATGATCTTTCAAACTAAACATGATGCAGGCTTGGGGTCAAGCTTTAGTTTTTTTAAATTATTTTTTGGACCAAAAAAAAAACATTCTCCTTATTAACTATCCATGTTTACCTTAGATACATGGGAATCACAAATAAATTAAACACCATGCCTATTATTTAAGTAATTTATTCATTTGTATACAGGTATCCGTCACCATTTTCATGCTCTGATCAAGGGTCTGACCCTCAAAGCATGCAGTGTGGCTCAGCTGGGTCTCGGCCACTCTTACTCCAGGGCCCGGGTTAAGTTCAATGTGCATAGAGTGGATAACATGATTATACAGTCTATAGCCCTGCTCGACCAGTTGGATAAGGATGTCAATACATTTTCGATGAGAATCAGGTATGTTATTATCTTATTCTTTATCTCATTCATAAGAGGTGTCCTTAAACATAAAGAAGGACAATCACTACATGTTATAAAGAAGAATCTTTAGCCATATCTATCTGTCTGTTCATGATAAATTAAATTTACGACAACCTTTCTTCTCTTAATTAGATTTAGTCATACATATTGTGGTTCAGACAAGTTTAAGTGTATGTAAATACCTAAGTGTTGAGAGTGTAAATTCTAAGATTTCTTTCTGGGTCTGGTTGGTTGAGGGACTACTCTCCATGCCTCAGAAAGCATGTTAAGCCATTGGTCCCGATTATTATAACATCATCTATAATAATTGTATAGCAACGAACGGGCAGCAGCATTTCCTTGCCTGCCAAGCATGGTGACTATGGCAAATATCCGCCCCCTGGAGCAGGCTCATGTTCAGCAGTGGATGTTATATAAATATGATGATGATGATGATGATGATGATGATGATGATGAAGAATTAATCTTATTATTTCCTGTTATACCAAGCTTTTATGTTTTTTGATTATTTTGTACGCCAAAATCGAGTACTTACATGCTTATTTTTTATCCAGTAACATCCAATAATACCAAAATCCTTTTGTCCACAGGGAATGGTACTCCTACCACTTCCCAGAGCTGATCAACATTGTACCTGAGAACCATTTGTACACCAAGTGTGCCGAATACATCAAGGACCGTAAGACCCTCTCTGAAGAATCAGTGGAACCCCTCACCGAGATCTTGGGTGACTCGGAGAAAGCTCAGGCTATTATCGATGCCTCCAAGATGTCGATGGGCATGGATATTTCCCCCGTGGATTTGATTAATATACAAATGTTTGCAGGAAGGGTCGTGGCCCTCAGTAATTATAGGTTAGTACATAAAGTATATAATTTGTTACATAACATCTTACTGGGATCACCAATCCACCTGAGATTGGTGCCCATGTTAAGCAGTGAACTTAAACGGCTATTGAAGTTGAAGAAAGTATGTAATTCTTCTAATATTATGCGAAATGCGAAAGTTTGTATGTGTGGATGTATGTCTGTTACTCTTTCACGCAAAAACTATTGAACGGATTTGACTGAAAGTTCGCGGATAGTTTATAAGCTGATTAACAGACAAGATATAGGCTACAAAATATCTCGCTCCGACCCACTGGAGCAGAGTGACGAGGATAAAACCGCGGGGCGCAGCTAGTAAGACATATGGGTTTTATGTTGGTATAGTAAAATAGCTAACTTTGTATGTAACTATGTATGTCCGTCCGGAAAACAAAATAGGAACACACACGCCCAATGTATGGTCAGCCTTAAGGCGCTGCCCCACCGCGGCGCATGCTGTGCCCGGGCACACGGCGCTATTTAGCTGCGTGTTTTGTTTGACAAACGACAATTCATGCGTAGCCTTTCCGTGGGTTGCAGTGGACACTAACACATACATTTTCTTACAAAGCGAAGCCAAGACACGTGCGTAGCCTTTCCGTGCACCGCGGCCGGTCCGCGCCTTTAAGGATTTTGGACATCCGATGTAATGCATCATGTATGAAAGATAATAACTTGTGTTTTATGTATCGTACTAATATTATAAACGCGAAAGTTTGTAGTTAAGAATGTATGGATGAACGATTGTTATTCTTTCACGCGGGGATAGTTAATAAGCTCGATTAACTTATAGGCTACTAGCGACCCGCCCCGGCTCCGCACGGGTACAATGCCGATGTATCTTCTATATATATATAAAACAAAGACGGGTTTGAACAACACTTATAACTCGAGATCGGCTGGATCAATTTTCATGGTTTTTGTTTCGTTGGATTTGTCTCCGCCCTGAATAGCAGAATACATTTAAAAACAAAAGAAAGTCGTGTTAGTTACACTATTTATAACTCAAGAACGGCTTATTATTTGGCTGAAAATTGGTAGGGAGGTAGCTAAGAACTGGGAGAAGGACATAGGATACTTTTGGGTAGGGGTAGGGTAGGGTAGGGGTAGAGTAGGGTAGGGGTAGGGGTAGGGTAGGTGTAGGGTAGGTGTAGGGTAGGGGTAGGGTAGGGTAGGGGTAGGGTAGGGCCACCCGTGCGAAGCCGGGGCGGGCCGCTAGTTATACATATAAACCTTCCTCTTGAATCCCTCTATCTATTAAAAAAAACGCATCAAAATCCGTTGCGTAGTTTTAAAGATTAAAGCATAGGGATATAGGGACAGAGAAAGCGTCTTTGTTTTATACTATGTAGTGATAAAAATCACTCGCCGACCCACTGGAGCACAGTAACGCGGATTAAAACTAAACGCAGCTAGTAACTGTAATAAATATGATTGACTGGTAGAAAACGCCTTTGGCATTAAGTCCACCTTTGTACACAATGTTTTGTAACTAGCATAAGGTATTAATAAATAAATACCCATTTTTTAATGTAAAATCTAATCTTAGGAAGCAAATAGCAGAGTACCTACATACAAAGATGCAGTCAGTGGCTCCCAACCTGACGACCTTGGTAGGAGACCAGGTGGGCGCTCGGCTGATATCTAAGGCGGGGTCACTCACCAGCCTAGCCAAGTATCCGGCTTCTACGCTCCAGATCTTAGGTAAGGTATAAATATGTAAGTTAAATATAAGACAACCTCCGTAGCGTAACGGTATTTGGATCGATTTATATCTCGGAGGTCGTGGGTTCAATCCCCACGCCGGACAGGAAATCTTTATGTCAATTCTAAGATTTATTTTCGGGTCTGGTTTTAGGATTAACCTCCGTGCCTCGGAAATTACTTAAAGCCGTTTGTCCAGATTGTTATAATATCATCTATAACAATTGTACACCAATGAACGGACAGCAGCGTTTCCCTGTGTATTACGATACTGCGGTCACCAACCCACCTGCCAAGCATGGTGACTGGCAAACACATCCTCAGGAGAATGTCCATGTTCAGCAGTAGACATGGGTTATGCGCACTTCGTCCTCCGTTCGCAAATGGTCCCATTCGCGGTTAGTCTCATTCGCAGTTGGTCCCATTTGCAGTTGGTCTTATTCGCAGTTCGTCCCATGCAAGTACTTTATAAGGGAATAGGTAGGTTTAAGGACCGGAGTGGGGTGGGATGAATAAAATATCATCATATAGAGTAATAAAACATCCGGATTCGATCATTTTGCATTGCAATATACGGGCCTGATTAAAAAGCACACTTTGATCTATTGCAAGGATAAAAATTGCTTGTGGTAATAATAGTAGTGCTAGAGTAACGCAGTGGTATCCACACACGTGCATACTATGTGTATTGTGTATGAACTAACTTTTTAGCAACATAACGCCATAGGAAAATAATTAATTTCCCCTTCTTATACCACCGTAGTCCTGAAGTCCAAGATTATGTTTTTTTCGGACGGACATATGTAGGTAGCCATGAGGCTTTTGCTACTTCAACGGGCATAAAGGCGAGCAAAGCTACAAACTAAGCAGCTTGCGCAGGAGGGCTGGGATTTGGACCTCGGCTCAGGGCGATCCCTGGCAAGGGATTGAGTGATTATGACTTAGTTTTTTTATGGGGAGTTTTGTGCAACTGTCGCCCTACTTGACGGTTCGTGGGCCACTCCGACTTCGGGTCTACGAGAGCATTGGAAGGTTGTGTGCAAACTAAGGGTCAGGAGAGCGAGAGTCGGATCCAAAAGCCATAATTCCTCACGCCCCAACCCCAGTGACCTCTTTAGCCGAGGTCCACTCATTTAATGTGTTAAATAAGTGGACCTCGGCCCGGTCTTCTCTTCTTCTCTTTTGCTTGCACGGTCACTCCTGGCCGTGGCCCGGTGAGGCAAAAGCTTTGTGGCTACATACGTCCGTCCGAAACTAAGGTTTTCAAAGCAAATAAAACATATAGGTACTATTGGTGCGAATCGGGGATTTTTTTTTATTTGCTAATGTAAAACAAGCAAAGTTTTTATGGTAAATACCTGGTTTTATTTGCTTTTGATTCCCATCAAAAGAAAAGCTTAACATTTCTTCCTATTTTATCTTACAGGTGCCGAAAAAGCCTTGTTCCGTGCACTTAAAACACGGTCCAACACTCCCAAATACGGTCTTCTGTACCATTCTACCTTCATCGGTCGAGCGGGACTCAAGAACAAGGGCCGCATCAGCAGATACCTGGCCAACAAGTGTTCCATAGCATCCAGGATCGATTGTTTCTCTGGTAAAGTTAATTTTCTTTGCAACAGAGGAAATTTTAAGTCACTTGCAACAATCTTAAAAACTATTATTATGGCGAAAACAAGTTTTCAATATTCAAAGCCACTAAATACTATGGGGCTGATAAGAGTTTTTGGAAGAATTTGTGGTGGTTCGAATGAAAATCAGAATAATCACGTACAAAGGCTCACTTGAGAGGCTATGTGCGAAAATCAAATTGCCCATCTAATATATTCTCATATTATAAAGAGGTAAAGTTTGTGACGTTGAAGAGGGTTATCTCTGGATCTACTGAACCGATTTTTAAAATTCTTTTACCAATAGAAAGCCACGTCATTTGTGAGTGTCATAGGCTATATACTTTAGTTAGGTAATAGTTTTAACGTTGATTTTCGAGTGTCTTTTAATACTCTGCTGGGCTCCTTTCGTTCTGCGCTGGCTCTAAGGATTTCTATAACAGCACGCTTTGATCTATTGCAAGTGTACACAGCGCTTGTGGTAATAATAGTAGTGCTAGAGTAACGCAGTGGTATCCACACACATACATACTGATGTGTATTGTGTACTAAATAAACTGCTACAGTAATTATATATATTGCCCACGTTAGCTGTAGAGGAAATTAATCTTAATATGAAGACAATGAAGTATGTTGCAAATCGATTTTTTCGAAGCAAGGTCGAATGTGCCATTATACGTCAGAAACATTCGTCATATCAAGCCTTTTCAGGAAGAAGATCGTAACCGCCATTTTGAATATTTCGACCGTATAATATCATTATTAAAAATATTGTATCATCTTATCATGTTCCTTTAATATGACAATCGTATACCGGGGATCATGGTACAATGGTCGCCGACACCGTTTTAGGGAGACCCATGTTCAGCAGTAAACATTATACCAAATGAGAACATTATTTGTTATTTTCCCAAGTTTTTTGGACATATAATGATATCGTATTTCAATTTGTAGAAGCACAATCGACAGTGTTCGGTGAAAAACTCCGTCAGCAAGTCGAAGACCGCCTCAAGTTTTATGAGACCGGTGACATTCCTAAGAAGAACATTGAAGTCATGAAGGAGGCAATAGATGAACTCCAACAGGCTGTGGAAGCCGAAGCCAGTGCCAAGAAGAAGAAAAAAAAGAAGAAGAAGAAGGAAGAAGAGGCGATGGATGAAGATTAACTGTCAAAGTGACGGTTGATTATAGTTCTATTTTTGAAAGTATATTTCTTCCAGTTTTTACAGTTGTATGCCAGTGACTTTCAGAGAATAAATTACGTTTTAAGATTTAGATTTGTGTTTTATTTTTAATATTATCATATTATACCAATGTTGGCGCAATCGTGTCCTGTTCGCCAACTTGGTTTATATTCTTCAGTAAACATATCACAGAAAGACTCAAAATACATATAACGAGTAACCCTAACTTCATCATTAAATATATTACTACGTTTATGTTCTAAGTTTCCTTGAATGCGCTAAACTCAGGAACTCCTAGTACGATTTGGAAGATTCATCCAGGAGAAACATGGGTTATTTTTAATAATAGTTTCTACGAGAACGGGTGTTATGCAGGTGAAACCCCGCGCGGGTATCTAGTTATTTTCTAAACAAATAATACCAAATTCACGTAACATGATTTATTATATTATAAAAAACCCCACAATTCTTTCTACAAGACTTGTCACCGGAAAATAATACGAATCGTAAGTCGATTAACTTCCGTGCCACTCATTTTGTTAAATTTAGTTGCCAGTTTCAGTGAACGCGCATAATTATTATATTACTTAATTGTTAAGACACCTGACCTAACCTAACCAAACGAGACTATGCTACTGTTGTAACAAAACAAAAAAAAACTTCACCTTCAACAAATCCTGTTCAACTCCATTGATTTAGGTTATTTTTTTTAATGACCGGAAACTTCGTTAGTTTGTCAACTAACTAGAAAGTTGATCAACTTACGGTTCTTATTATTTTCCGGTGACATATATACTTTTAACAGCTAGTCAGCGCTAAGCTCTCACTACAATTGATCTTAACATTAATATTGACACACGCCAGTTGAGTCACGAAGAATTTGAAGATGTAGGGTATGGCGATAGACACCAGGTTGCCTTCACCACACAGGCGACAGGTCTCTTTGCTATGTTCACTTTTGCCGATGATAGGTCCAAGAAGAGTACCGCATTTCGAACAGAGTATTGCCTGCGAAATATAGATAGACATTAGTAAAGCAGTGATTCCCAAAGTGGTCCGTGTCCTGGGGTGCAAAATGGGCTCAACGGGGTCTATGTTGGCGTAAAAAATGCATTCAAAAGTTATCTTCATCATCAGCCTTTTGTCGTCCACTGCTGAAGATCCCCTATCGATTTCCAGCGGGAACAATTGCTAGCGGCCTGCATCCTCTGACTCCCTGCAACCTTTATGAGGTCGCATGGAGTCGATCCATGTGTCGTCGGCCGTCAATTCTTCGAGCTGTGTCCTGCCCATTGCAGTGGCAATAAGCTTGCTAATCCGTTGAGCTATGCCAGCGACCGACGTTCTCCTGCCTGATCGAATCAGAAATGAAGATATCCGACATTTCTGATTTGATCACACAGGAAAATGCCGAGCTCTTTCCATAGATTGCTGAGCAACTTTGAGCTGAGTGACGCACACATTAAGAGACCACGTCTAAGATCCCTACACAAGTTATACCTAAGTGTGTAAAATGATAGTAATGCAGCAATATTCCGTCCAGACACCTGCAAAGTTTTTAACCCATTTACTCCTACCGGGCGTTATAACGCTACAAGATACATATGACTTCATAAATATATCTTTTTTTTATATGTATTATATTTTATACCCGTTCCGTACAAGCCGTTATAACGCCCACGGTGTTCCAATTTTTCCAAATGAACAGGATATTTTTTTTAAATTTAAGTAATTTTTTGCAACATCATAAAGTTCTGAAATGTTAATTGTTTTAGGAGTATCTGGGTAAATGGGTCTATGAGAAAAAGTTTGGTATAAACCAAGGACGGTCAAACTCTGGCCCGCGGGCAAAGACGCCCGTCAAAGTGTGTCTTGTCGGAGCAGTGGAACAGTCGGTCGTGCAGTATGAAGGAGGCCCCGTGCGACGCGAGCGCGTCCCGCTCCATCTCCCCGAGCCTCACCCTCCTCTTAGTAGAATATAGATGTAGTAACCTGTGTCTTGTCGGAGCAGTGGAACAGTCGGTCGTGCAGTATGAAGGAGGCCCCGTGCGACGCGAGCGCGTCCCGCTCCATCTCCCCGAGCCTCACGCCTCCTCCTCGACGTCGCCCCTTCACCGGCTGTCGGGTCAGCGCGTCCGTCGCACCAGTCGTACGGACCTGGTGGGGAGAAAAGTGCGTGAATGAGGTTAAAAAGACTGCAGTTTTTTTTTTGGACGGACATACTAAGCCGGTCAATAAGTTCGTGACTTTTTAAATTTCCCGCCTCTTAATTGCAATGGCAACACTGCTCCTGTCAACAGGCAACTGTCAGTTGGCTCCTGGCTAAATTTGACCAAGCTGTGTCATTTAGTTTGTGTTTGGCAGCCGTTGATAGCAGACCACCGCGCGTTTTGAAAAGAAAATGGAAAAAAGAGAATTTCTTTGCTGATTAAGCATTATTTTTTGCGAAAAAAAACCATTACTCAAACCAAGGCTAAGCTTGATTAATATAATGGGGACTCTGCACCATCCATTGCCATGGTTAAAACGTGGTTTACTAAATTTCGAAGTGGCCATAGAAGCATGGAAGATGCCGAACGTTCTGGACGCCCAGACACCGATACAATAAAAAATATGGTTTTAGCCGATCGGAGAATGAAAGTGAATGACATTGTGGAAGCCATAGGCATCTTACATGGCTTCGTGGTTTCAATTTTGAATGATCACTTCGGTATGAAAAATCTTTCCGCAAAATAGATGCCGCGTTTGCTTACAATCGACCGCAAACGCAACCGTGTGACAATTTCGCAGGAATATTTGGCGTTGTTCAACTGCAATATGGACGAGTATTTGCACCGTTTCGTAACCATGGATCCACCGCAATCCACTTGTGGGTTTCTCGAGGTGAATCGCCGTCAAAGAGAGCAAAGGTGTGTTCGTCAGCCAATAAAGTCATGGCAATCGTTTTATGAGTTGTATGCGGTATTATCCACATTGACTACCATCAAAGGTAAATTAACAGTCAATGGCGAATATTATAACAACTTATTGAGTCGATTCGATGAGGAATTAAAAAAAAAACAACCGCGTTTGGCCTAGAAAAAAAAATCTTTTCCACCAAGAAAACCCCTCCCGACCCTTAGTTTGCTAAGAACCTTCCGATGCCCTCGTAGACCCGAAGTCCGAGAGGCCCGCGAACTGTAAAGTAGAGCGACAGTTGCACAAAACTCCCCTAAACTAAAAGCCATAATCCCTCAATCTCCCCGTCAGCGACCGCCCTGAGCCGAGGTCCAAGTCCCACAGGGGACGCCCTCTTGCGCAGGTTGCTTAGTTTGTAGTGTTTAAACCATTTATCTAGGCTGGAGCTCTGCTCGCCTTTGTGCCCGGTGAAGTAGCAAAAGCCTCAGGGCTAACTACATATGTCCGTCCGGAAAAAAAAAAAAAAAAAAAAAAAAAACCACCAAGAAAATACAAGGGTGCACACATGTGCAATTTCCATGGCCAATGAATTTTTGCCATGGAAATTGCACATGTGTGCACAATTGGGCTACCAATTCCTCCCTCATCCGCCCTAGTCTACAGATTTAGCTCCTAGTGACTTTTTTTAGTTCACAAACCTTAAGAAATGGCTCGGCAGAAAGAAATTTGACCCAAACGACGAAATCATCTAACAACAATTGCTTATTTTGATGACCTCGACAAATCATATTTTTTGAAAGGGATAAAAAAAAATGGAGAAGCCTTGTACTAAGTGCATAGAACTCTAATGAGACTATGTTGAAAAATAAAATAACTTTTGATCTCAAAACCTGCATTTCGTTCAAAAAGACACGGACTTATTGACCTCATACATCGTTAGACACGAGGCTTTTGCTACTTCAGCGGGCATAAAGGCGAGCAGAGCTCCTTAATAAATGCTTTAAAAGCTACAATCTAAGCAACCTGCGCAAAAGGGCGCCCCCTGTGGGGCTTGGACCTCGGCTCAGGGCGGTCGCTGACGATGAGATTGAGATGGGATTATGACTTTTAGTATTTTAGGGGGTTTTGTGCAACTGTCGCTCTACATTACGGTTCGCGGACTTCGGGTCTACGAAGGATGGTAGCAGAATAATGTTGAATCTAATGAAGTCTCCACGGGAAAAATATTGAAGGTCACTGTTTTTGTGAAAATGACGTTTTAATACCATGTGATCACTATTTGGTAGGTATATTATTTTTATACAATAATAAATACAAACCTAACGTAGCCGTTTGTAGAAAAATTAAATTCTGGAATGTCCTGGTCTTATAATACGAATGACGTCCACTACTGAACAAGGACCTCCTCCCGACGAAGTTTTTTTTTTGCCATAGTCACCACACTTGGCAGGTGGGTTAGTGACCGCAGTATTATGCTGTAACACACAATGAAACGCTGCTGCCCGTTCTCTGATATACGATTGCTATAAATGATATTATAAAAATCGGGACCAACGTCTTAACGTGCTTTCCGAGGCTATCCTATAATGCCTGCCTATCCTTGGCAACCCCACCAACAGCACAGCTTCGTTAAGTGTAAAAAAAAACAAGAACTTACAACCATCAACTTTATTTGCAAAATCTATAGATTTTTCTATGGTTATACTTTTTAAAATGGCAACACTTGAAGTGTAAATGAAAATGATGGCAAGAGTTGTCTATGCCAATATTAGGACACTTAATTAAATTGGAGAAAATTGTATAATTAATATTTGTACAATTAATAATAATTAATGTTTTCGAGCAAATAAAAAATATTACTATTGTTACTTTTTACTATTCTCTTCTTTTCTGTTGCTATTTAGAACTTGTATATGTTCGAATTGGCTTGAGAACTTATGTAGTAAATATTTAATTAATTATAATAATCAAAAAGTGTTGCACACGGTCGCTCGGGACAAACGATTCTCTCTTCATTTGTTTTTTCTTAATTTTATTTTTAATTTTCGTTTCGCTCGTTTCGCAGTTTTCTCTATGGTTTACTTTTTGTTTTTAAATGAGGTTTATTATTTTAAAATGTGTTCATAGTTTTTGTATGAACATAAATAAATTAACCCCTTAAACTACTGACCAGTAGGTGTGTTTTAAAAATCATTGGTATTAGACTTTAATACAACCCAACAGAGTTTAAAATATGATGGTTTATATATTCCTCTAACCCTTAAAGGTTTAAAACAAAATGTGTATATAACCAACCTGCCATTTATCAGAGACCATGTGTCTCAGCCTCTGATAATGTATGACTCCATAGAATATGTCCGCGTCCATCTCGCGCCCGTCCACCCCACTGTACATGCGCTCCGTGCCGTAGTAGTTGTAGCCGGACGCTTCTAGAAGCCGCCCGAAGTAGTTGATAGCTGTGTCTTTCTCGTTGAAACGGAAGGGCGTTGCGTCGTGTACCTGATAAGAATCAATTTTATATATACATTTTTTAAATTTACTACCAGACTATTGCAATCTACTAATATTCTTGTTAACCCCTCGTGCTATATCTCATTTAAGAAGACAAAATATCTGTGTGTGTTAAATCCGCTTAAATACTTGCTTACTTGTACTTGTTTTAAAAAGACAACTCCCGCACTAGGGAAATAAATCCCTGGTCGCGGGGGACTTTACAAACATTCATTTCACGGACTCACAGAACACCCAGACTCAGAAGAACTGTTTGTGGTTCACACAAATAATTGTCCCGGGTGGGAATCGAACCCAGAACACCAGGTCTCAGAGGCAACTATAGTAACCACTGAGCCACCGGTGCAGTGTCTATATCAACATTATCAGCCCGTACAACGTCCACTGCTGAACATGGGCCTCCTCATGAGAGAGGGTAGTTGTAGTTACCACGCTTGGCAGGCGGATTGGCGACCGCAGTATAATGTTGTACCACACAAGGAAACGCTGCTGCCCGTTCCTTGATATACGAATATTATAGATGATGTTATTACAATCGGGACCAACGGCTTAACGTGCTTTCCGAGGCACGATGGGTAGTCCCTCAACCAACCAGACCCGGAAAAAAACTTAGTATCTACACAAAGATTTTCTGTCCAGCGTGGAAATCGAACCCACGACCTCCGAGATTTAAAGCGAGCCAAATACCGCTACGCTACGGAGGTTGTAGTGTCTATATGCTATAATGCTATTTTTGCACCGTCAAAGTATTTTTGCACGTTTTATTTTTCTTCCTGCATGTGCATAATTTTTTGTGGGCGGGAGGGCGGTGCCAAAATAGCATTACAGCATATAGACACATTTTTTTCGGAATTAACACTAGATATTTTGACTTTTTAAATTAGATTAATATGGATTTCCGCAAAGTGACGCCTGATTCTATTAATTATACCCTCGTGCTATGCTAATATGCTTGTGTTACGAGTGGGTCCACGTCCGGCGACCACAAGATCACTAGACCGACGCCTGTAGCCATAGCGACGCCCTGAGCCGTGGTCCTAGTCCGGAAGATAATTCCACAATTTGGCCGAGCGTATCAGAAACGATGAAGCAAAACGCTTAGAGTGCGGCAAGGTGGTATATCGACAATATAATGGGTGGAGGCGCTTCCGGCTTCTCGTTGTCCGATGATAAAACGGGGCCGGCGGAAATAATCTATAAAAAATAATTAATTAAATACTTACATGGCCGTGAATACTAGCGGCCTTCCCCGCCATGCATTCGATCATCATAGCTATTGTCATACGGGAAGGGAAACCGTGGGGGTTGAACAGCACATCTGGGATTAAACCCGACTCCGTGAAGGGTAAATCCTCGGCTGCCCACTTCTGGGAACAAATACCTTTTTGACCGGCCCGGGAAGCGAACTTGTCACCAACAGTTGGGTTGCGCTGTAATATTAAGAGTTCAATTATCATCTCTCTCTCTCCACTCCAACAGCCGGTTTGCGTCCACTGCTGAACATGGATCTCTTCTTAACATACTTTTTAGCAAGTCAGGGTTGTTGAGTGATACTGCCATAATCACCACGCATGGCTGGTGGATTGGTAATCGCAGTAAAATAGTGAGAATCCGCTAGGTTGTAGAGCGATACTGCCATATTACCGAAATCGATAACCCCGGACATAAGAAAAGGGAGTGTTGTGGAACTGTCGCTCTACTTTACAGTTCGCGGGGGTAGATTGGGTTGGGGTTGTTACAATACCTGTAGTCTCAACATGACGCAAGCTTTCTTCAGTGGCCGGGAACTGAAGTCCCCACACAACCGGACACTGTCCACGAACACTTGCTCCTTCCCATGGTACTTGCTTACCACAAACTGACTCTTCTCACCATCATAATAACTGTGAAATTTAAATAAAGAAAAATCATTTTTTCTTCTTCTTTAAAAGACAACTCCCGCACTAGGGAAATAAATCCCTGTGTCGCGGGGGACTTTACAAACATACATTTCACGGACACACAGAACACCCAGACTCAGAACAACTATTTGTGGTTCACACAAATAATTGTCCCAGGTGGGAATCGAACCCAGAATACCAGGTCTCAGAGGCAACTACCGTAACCACTGAGCCACCGGTGCAGTCAAAGCCACCGGTGCATTTATTTACGGCATACAAAAAAAAATACACGGAGGGTAGTCCCTCATGGTTGTATTATATATTAGTTTAGTATAACAATCGGGACCAACGGTTTAACGTGCTTTCCGAGGCATGGAGGATTCATGATTGTATTGTTAAGTATTTTTCGTTTGCGGAACTGACACGATCACTATATAGTATAAAACAAAGTCGCTTGCCGCTTTCTGTCCGTCCCTATGTATGCTTAGATCTTTAAAACTACGCAACAGATTTTGATGCGGTTTTTTTCTTAGACAGAGTGATTCAAGAGGAAGGTTTATATGTATGTTCAAAGTCTTACCAATAAAACGGGTCTTCAGGGTTAACTTTAGCCCCGACGGCCGGTAACCCATCCTCGTCTATGAACGGTGCGAGCTCCGGCCGACTGTTGTCGCGACAGAAGTATGAGGCCGTATGCGACAGCTCTATGAAATCCGCTTTGTACACGGATCCGGCTCCAAAACCCCGCTCGTAAGCGGACTTGTTGATTATCATGGCGTCTTCCATGTCGTAACCCTGGGAACGATTCAATTTAACATTAAAATGGCTTCCCGCTTCGCACTTCCGTTTCTGTAGATACTTAATTACCAAAGTAGCCATGTCATTTCTGGATAACGTAGCCTTTATAATAAATAAAAGATTTTTTGAAATATGAGCAGTAGGTCCTGAGGTTAGGCGTTCAAGCAAACAAACTCATCAATTTGTTTGAACGCGTTAAGGTACAAGTTGGTAGTGTAGGGTGGGGTATTTCTATGAAACGCGTCGCTAGCTGCATGTCGCTAACTGCGAAGGGAATTTCATAGAAATACATAGAAACCAGTAGTGTCGCTGCGACACGTCGTTTGCCGCAGCTTCATGTCGTCCGCTTCCAACTTGTACTTTTAATCTCACGAACTACTGGTCCGAGTAAAAAAAATGATTTCAATGTTAGATAGCCGGTCGAGGAAGGCTATATATCATCACGCTAAGACCAATAGGAGCGGAGCATCAAAGAAGAATGTTCAAAATCAAGGTTTACCCAAAGTTCTAAATTCTTATGTTTGCCTTATTATAATTTCATGTAATTTAAGGTTTTATTCATAAAATGTTTAAATAGGTATCACATTGTCACATCTGAGTTGTATGGTTTTTTGTATATATCTTTGTCATTTTAAATTCGGGCAAATTGAATGTGACAAAAATTTGCCAAGGTTCGTTTATTCCCACTTGTTCGATTCATAAGTTCGATCGTCGAACTAGTGAGATTTTTTTCTCATTTGTTCGATCGTTGAACTAGTGAGAATTTTTTTCCTCATTTCACCAAAATCCTACTTCTGGGTGGTTTAAAAATATAACCACGAAGGGGATGGCGGCCCTTCTAACTTAACCTATCCAAGTCGGGATGCCCCCAGTTCCTTTTCCTGGTACAGGAATATTGCATTTTGTAACCGATCCTTTCGCCTATGATTAAATCTATTTAGTTCGACGGTCGAACAAATGAGGAAAAATATTCTCACTAGTTCGACGGTCGAACAAATGAGAAAAAAAGTCTCACTAGTTCGACGATCGAACAAATGAATCGAACTAGTGGGAATATACTAACTTTAAAGATTTATAGCGAAATACGTGAGCGTTAAAATGAACAAAAGTTTATAAATAACAATATACAAAGTTGATACGACAGAGGGGCTTTCCTTTAAACTGCCTATACTAGGTACTATTTCCAAGCTCTGTACCAAAAATCAATTAAATAGGAGCAGTAGTTTAGTCGCAAATGATTTTTTAAGTTTTTGCGCCGTTTGAACACGATGTATCTTTCCTAACAGCTGATTATGTCTACGCATCTACGCATAGGTCATGCACCTTAAAACGATAAATCTGAGTACAACCTACGATGCGTAGTTGCCGCTCTGACGCAAATCATTGCAAAACATTCCGCACCGGCGCGCGCGCGACGTTGCCGCTTAGCTAGGTCAGTGAAATTTATTTACAAAGTGTGGTTACGTTTTACTCTGATTTGTAAGCTATTTAGTTTGTTTGAAAATCTCAATTTGGTTGCTTTTTATTTTTATACCGTATCGGATTAATAAAAAACACGTATAGTAAACGTAGCGTAATTTAATGCCCCTCTGTCATATCAACGTTGTATAACTATATAAAATTTAAGGATACATCTAAGTTTAACCACATGTGGTCGGATGCAACTAGTTGTAGCCGCACTTCGGCTATTAGCCGTAACATCCATAATATAAAAATAACTTACCGTATAAGATATAACAGCTACAATAGCATTGGTGCCCATAGGATAGTCATCTAGTCCTATGTTGTCATACTGCGTGGGTCTGAACAGGGGGGTAGCGGGGGTCTGGAGGCGGTACAGCTTGGTCTCCGCGTTGGTCAGCCAGGTATGAATGGGGGTACCCATGGTTTGTTTACCCATCTGACATTGGTACATGTTACTGTGGACAGAAATTTCGTTGTTAAAAATATATATAAAGCCTGGTCGACGCTAGCCGTGACGGAAGGGCTGGCCTGTACCTGGGCCAGCGGATAAGTCTGGCAATCCAAGGGGGAAACGCGGCCAGCCTTCTGGGAACGCTGTCCAATGATATCGGTGTGGAGGAATACTTCGACGCCCAATGCATGTAATATAGACCAAATTTTTCATGTACTTATTGTAAATAGCCTAATTATCATTATGATTATTTATTTTTTGTATAATTTAACTTGAGTTCTTTTCCTTTATATTTTTTTAGGTAAGTCAAAAATACTATATATTATTATGTTTTGTTTAACTTTCATGTTAATTCATACACGCCATCGCCTGATAATAAATATTATCGTTTTATTTAAAAAAAAACAATCTGTATTGATTTTAAGAATATAAAGATCTTAAACCAGAAAAAAAGTATCTAATGACATACTCGTATATTGTTTAGTTTTCTTATCTTATCTCATTTGAACTTATCTTATAACTATGTTTGTTTTAATCAAACATATTAGAAATGTAAGATAAATATCATCATCATCTTCAGCCCGTATAACGTCCACTGCTGAACATGGGCTTCCTCCCGAGGGAGGGTATTTGCCATAGTCACCACGCTTGGCAGACGGGTTGGTGACCGCAGTATTATGTTTTACCACAGAAGGAAACGCTGCCCGTTCAAGATAAATATAATAAAATAATATTAAGAATACAGTATACTAGTTGCGCCCCGCGGTATTAGCCGTGTTACTCTGCTTCAGTGGGTCGGAGCGTGATGTTTTTTAGCCTATATGTTAATCCAGCTTATAACCTATCCCTGTGCAAACTTTCAGCCAAATCCGTTTAGTAGTTTTAGCGTGAAAGAGTAACAAACATACATGCATACATTGTTACAAACTTTCTTGTTTAAAATATTAGTTGGATAGACCGGTCAAATCGCAATATTAGAGGTCCTCAGCCAAATTTAATTGAAATTAAAGTGACCTACTTAAATATATATAAGGTATTTTTTAAATAGATGCCTTACTTTTTACATTTTTTTTACGGACCGTCATTTATGTAATTTGCCACAAGGCTTTTGCTACTTCATCGGGCATAAAGGCGAGCGGAGGTCTAACCTTATTCAATGGTTTATAAACTACAAACTAGGAACTCGGCTCAGGGCGGTCGCTGACGGAAGGATTGAGGGATTATGATTTTTTGTATTTTAGGGGAATTTTGCGCAACTCTATTTTACAATTCGCGGGCCTCTGGGACTTCGGATCTATGAAGGCATCGAAAAGACCTTAAACTTAAAAGGTGTATTCTTTACATAACATAGATTTTTTTTTATCCACACCTACAATGTTGTTAATGGAAAGGCATATTTATTGAAAGCAGTTTACATCATACTAGCTTCCTGCGTGCTCTTACATCCTCTTAACTCCCATTCCCGTAGGTAGTTCATACTTCAAGTTACACTTTTTTTTTTTTGTTTAGTGTGAAATCATTGACGCTTTCCCATCGCCACTGCAGCGTATTCGCGCGCTGGCGGAGGGATATATGGGAGTCGCCCTCTCCATAGCGTGGTGTGCTAACTCATACCACGAGGAGAGGACCCCACACCACTAAAACCTCCCGGACACTCCTTCGATCCGCCGTTGGCGGGAGCCGGGTGAGCCGGATGAGCAATCCGGCACTTCAAGTTATACATGAACAACCTAGTTTTCTGATAGTCAAATAATTATTTGAAATCGGTCCAATATTATCGGAGGCTATTCAATGCAAACAATAAAATCATTCTTCTTATAATATTAGTATATTGTATAATATAACATTATTCTCACCGTGGTGACTGGTTGCAGTCGGGCATTGGAACAAGTTGCGCCAAGTTGCTCATGAAGGCAGTCTGCGACAGCTCCATGTGGGTAGTTTTACCTGCGCATAAAGCAAACATTTTATAACGCCTCCGGAATATAACACATCCTTCTTCTCCTAAAGTCTTAAATGGCTAAAGGACAACTATCCAAATCGTTGAATATAACTTTCAACGGTTTGGGTGCACAACAGGTTGTGGGTGGTTAAAAAAAACCTAAGCCTATGGAGTTCAACAGAAAGTAGCATAGTCTCGATTATGTCGGTGATGTAAAAAAGTAAATAAATTTGAATCACTTGCCTGATTTTACATCAGCTAAACTCAAAGCCAACTAGTAAGCGAAGCTAGTCCAGCTTACTAGTTTAACTTTAAGTGATGTTGAATTTATGAACAAACTCCCTTTTAATGTAAGAAACCTATCTATTAGGTTGGGGAAAAAGTCTTTTCGCATTATAGTATGTATGAACTTGTAATAAAATCTCTTTGGATATATTATTTGTATCTGGCTGGTTTTGGTTTCATTGAAAGTTTAAATTTTAAAGAACATAATTCCAATGGAAAATGTGTGATTTTCATTTGTTTTTCCTACTGTCAGGATGAGTGAATCTAATAAAGAAATCCGATACATTTTAAAATTTGACTACAAAAAAGGTAAAAATGCAACGCAAGCCGCGAAATTTTTTTGCGATGTTTATGGACCTAGTGCAGTGTCTGTGAGAATAGCACAAATTTGGTTTAAGCGTTTTCAATCCGGAAATTTTGATGTCAAAGATGCACGTTGCTCTGGTCGCCCTATTACGCATAAAATGGATGCCATTTTTGAAAAAGTGGAGCAAGTTCGGCATATCAATAGTTACGACGTAGCTGAAGAATTGGGAATTGACCGCAAAACAGTTTTGGCGCATTTGAAAAAAACTGGGTACACAAAAAAGCTCGATATTTGGATACCTCACGAGCTCACTGAAAGAAACCTTATGATCCGAATACTCATTTGTGATTCTTTATTACGACGTAATGAAACCGAACCATTTTTGAAGAAGCTGATAACTGGTAATGAAAAGTGGATCACGTACGACAAGAACGTGCGAAAAAGGTCGTGGTCAAAGGCCGGTCAGGCTTCACAGACTGTGGCGAAACCCGGGTTGACTCGCAACAAGGTGATGCTGTGTGTGTGGTGGGATTGGAAGGGCATTATTCATCATGAGCTGTTACCACCAGGCAGGCCCATCGATTCTGAACTCTACTGCGAACAACTGATGAGATTAAAGCAAGAAGTTGAGAGAAAGCGGCCGGAATTAATCAACAGAAGGGGTGTGGTTTTTCATCATGATAACGCTAGACCTCACACATCTTTAGCCACTCAGCAAAAATTAAGAGAGTTTGGCTGGGAGGTGTAAATGCATCGGCCGTATAGTCCTGACCTTGCTCCTTCAGTTTTCCACCTGTTTCGGTCTCTTCAGAATTCTTTAGGCAGTGGCAGGTTGACATCACGAGAGGACTGCCAAAACTACTTGTCGCGGTATGTTGATCAGACAGAAGTCTCAAAATTTCTATAGCAATGGCATCATGTCCCTACCTACAAGATGGCAAAAAGTTATCGAAGAAAATGGTACCTACATAATTTATTTAAATGTAAATAAATTACATTAAAAAATGATTCGAATTTTCTTAAAAAATGCGAAGAAACTTTTTCCCCAACCTATTATAAATAAATTTTAAGCCTATGTCAAAATAAAAATATGTAAAAGTCTATTATATAATTGCTGATTATATAAATGACAAAACTTGAGAGTGGCTTGCTTAGATGAAATACTGCAAAACTTATTTTAATATCTAAACATACTATAAAAGAAGGATTCCTCTGAGTTTCTTGCCAGTTCTTCTTATAGTTACCGCGACCAGAACTGGTGGTAGGAAAAATCAAAGAAAACCTATCATAAGAACATTACTTAAAATATTTTTAAATGTGTCGTTATGAATAAAGATATATATATATTGGCTTTGACTTTTTTAATTAAATTCGTTGCGGATCCCAAGGCAGTTTAAATTATTTCCGGGAGTTCTGGAAGTGTTGGGTGGGTGGGATTAGTCCCATAAAAAAAGGAGAGAAGAAAAAGAAAAGTGATTAGATATGGATTTGATATGTGGTCTCTCACTGTGTGCCTTGTAAGAAAGCTCAAAATCGCTCAGCAAGCAATGGAAAGAGCTCGGCATTTCCCTGTGTGATCAAATCAGTAATGAAGAGAACCACATGAAAACGAAGGTCGCTGACAGCTCAACCGATTAGCTGAAATCGAAATGGGCAAGGCACATAGCTCGAAAAACTGATATCCTATGGGCAGTAAGGTTCTAGAGTGGAGACCACAAACTGGCAGGGACGAGTGCCTGCACGATGGACCGACGCGACGATCTCATTTTATTATGGAGTTCACACAAGAACGGGAGCTATGCAGGTGATACCGCACGTGGTAAGGTAGTTAGTATAGATAAGATTTTGCCCGACTCGGAAATTTTTAATCCAGGACTGCAACCAAGTGTCGTTTTTACAAAATTACCTTCAAAATATCCCGTTACCTTTATGTATCTCAGTGGGTGTGACCGCAATATCCAAGTACAGTTGTTCCATGGTTCCAATGAGCTCCAGTTGTCCTGTCGACAAGTTGATGACCGGCCTCATCATGCGAGCCTCGCTTGTCATTAGGAACACGCCAGCATATTGGGCACATATCTGTAAGGAAAGAAAAACACATTTGATCGTTTTCGTTTGCAAAGAACCATCCGATGCCCTCGTAGACCCGAAGTCCGAGAGGCCCGCGAATGCGATTAAGAACGTATGTTTGTGTATGTGATATTAAAAGTCCCCACGCAACTAGAGGGATTTGTTTTCTTTTAGTTTGTTTAGTGCAAGTGGTGTCTATATTTATATTATACTAGCTGACCCGGCAGACTTCGTACTGCCTCAATCGATACATAAAAGACCTTAACATTTGTATAAAATAAACTGGGCCGTAGAGACTTCGTTTATGCGGTACTCCTACCCCTACCCTACACTACCCCTACCCTACACTACCCCTACCCTACACTACCCCTACCCTACACTACCCCTACCCTACACAACTCCTACCCTAAAAAATCTTGGCAAAAAAATTCAAGTTTTTAATTAACAAAATAAAGCTCAAATTGACTCTACATTTTAGTTAGAAAACGTTTGTATGGGAAAAAGAAAAAGGCTGTTTTATTCGAATTTTTCTCGACGTAAAAACCATCCTTGAACTTCCACGAACATTAAAAAAAAAGAATTAGCGAAATCGGTTCAGCTGTTCTCGAGATTTGCGCTTAGCAACACATTCAGCGATTCATTTTTATATTATAGATAGAAGATAGATAGAGGAAAATTTTGTATATTTGTTGCGAATAAACTCAAAAAATACTGAGCAGATTTCGATAATTCTGTCACCATTAGAATGCTACATTATACCTTAAGTAACATAGGCTATAAAAGTTCACCTGTGCGAAGCCCGGGCGGGCCGCTAGTATTCATAATCATTCATCAGCCCGTATAACGTCCACTGCTGAACATGGGCCTCCTCCCGAAGGAGGGTTTTGCAATCCCACTCTTGGCAGGGGGGTTGGTGACCGCAGTATTATGTTGTAAAACACAAAGACACGCTGCTGCCCGTTTCCTGGTATACAATTGTTATAAATGATGTTATAATAATCGGAACCAACGGCTTAACGTGTTTTCCGAAGCATGGAGGGTGGCCAACCAGACCCGGAAAGAAATCTTAGAATCTACTCAAAGATTTCTTGTCCGGCGTGGG
Source organism: Nycteola revayana (assembly GCA_947037095.2). Taxonomy (NCBI): domain Eukaryota; kingdom Metazoa; phylum Arthropoda; class Insecta; order Lepidoptera; family Nolidae; genus Nycteola; species Nycteola revayana. Next base: position 12,100,625 of record OX344851.2, on the reverse strand, counting down.
GATCGAACTCACGACCTCCGAGATTTACAGCAAGCCAAATACCACTAGGCCACGGAGGTTGCCACTAGTATTAAAAAATAACACCCACCTGTTTCTTAGGTATAACCACAATCTCTGTAGTCATAGGCACCTCCTCGCCTTTGATCTTCAACGTCCTCAAGAAAGCGGTGGATTTGTCCACACTGTCCGGGGGCAAATATCCCACCAGCCGTCCGTCCAGGAACACGGGATATTTATACACGTCGCTTGACAATGGGGTTTGAGCCACGGAGGTTATGGGTTCCATACCTTGGAAACAAAATTTTATTTTTTATTTTTTTCTTATAAAAACGATTACTAGCATAGTTTTGCAGTCTACTAGTAATCTTGTTAACCCTTAGTGCTAAGCTAAAATGCTTGTGTTACGAGTGGGTTCACGTCGGTAGTGCAATGGGTGGGGTTCGAACCGGCGAACACAAGATCAATGGGCAACGGCCGCTTTTGATAATATTAAATATCAAACTTGAAAATTACTGATTGCACTAAACTGTGGTAACTGTTCTCTTGTGGCCGCCGGTTCGATCGCCACCCATTGCATTACCGACGTGAACCCACACGTAACACAAGCATTTTAGCTTAGCACGAGGGTTTAACAAGCTTACATATTTAAAACCACGCAACGGATTCTGATTGCAATTTTTTTTAATACATAGATAGATAGGCAAGAAGAAGTTTTATAAAAATAAATATATAAAAATCATTTTTATTTACGTAAACCAATAACAGGCACTTGTAAATCGTCAAAAATGAATTAGAAATTTTATTTATTAAATAGCTTATTTATTGATATATATATCTATAAAATTTATTGTTATAATTAATTATATTGTTCTTAGCGACACATAATTCTTGTTGTCTTTATTATGCCAATATTCTTTATAATTTCGAAAAAGCTGCTATGCCCTTAGTTATTATGCCCTTTTCATTTACGTTTCCTTTTGAAATAATCTTGCAGCAAGAATTAAATTTACAAGATTTATAGCGATACTGTTAGGCGGTAATTAACAATTAATTAATACTAAGACCATCCAGGGCAACTGCCCCGGGGCCTCAACAATAGAGGGGCCCCCACAATAGCAATTCTCAAATGAGTAAACTCTACAACTTTTCTTTTATTTATTTTTTCGGTGTTGTACCATACAGTACTTTGTAGAATCATGATTAATGTAACCGTTCTTAAATATTGCAATAACGGTTATTCGTCTCTACTTGTTCACTTCAATAAGACGGTCAGTTAAATATCAGAATTCAAATCGTCCTGAGAAGTAGGTACATACTTCAAATTTTCTTTACATTTAGAGGGAAACTAATTTGTGGCCTTTGTTGCCCCGGGGCCACCTGACTTCTAAATGCGGCCCTGAATAATACAAATATAATTACCGCATCTTTCCAACACTTGGGGCAAAGCTGCTACTTGCTTTTGATCCGGATGTTGTGTTACCTATTAACAAATAAAATATAATTAATTTTAGAGTATACATTTGTAGTGGAACAACTTAGGTTTAAAAAATATATAGTATTTATATCTTTGGTCCGCTCATGACAGATATCGAAAAGAAAAAACGGTTATCACTTTGCTATAAGACGTAATATATATTTTCCGATTGTGTGCTTGTACATACCTAACTATTTTATTGCTGTTCACTCCTTCTTTCCTACACACCCGCTAAACATTTATAAAAATATTAGGGCAATTCTTCCTACTAATATTATTTATGCGAAAGTAACTCTGTCTAAATTACTTATTAAAATTTTTTTTTTTGTCACCGCATGCACTTTTCATATCAATCCCAGTGTCTCGGGAATTGTACAAACATAGGTACCCCACGATACATGGATTAATTTCCTGGGTAATCCGCAAGAGGCCCCGTCGGGGGTGGGTAGTGTATTTTTTTTTATTTTTTGATATGGGACTTGTAACCACCCTCCCACCACTGCAACTCCTGTAAGCCAGGATCAACAATGGCACACACTGGTAATGGCAATGAGCACCGAGGCTCACCAAGTCCCAGAAAAAAGTTAAACTGCCTTGGGACCGGGCACGAATTTAATCAGAAAGTGAATAGGAGGAGTAAGAAAGACTTATATGTTTGCTTCCCTCCATATCAAAGCGGGAGACAGCACAAAATAAAATAAAAAGGCAAAAGTAGTCTTGAGGGGTAATTGATTACTAGAGGAGCCAGTTGTAAAGCAGCACGGGCGGGTAATAATTAACGGGCCTAAACGTAAGCTGTTATTTTTGATTCCAGTATCAATTTCTGTTTGGTCAAGATCTATATAATAAAAAGTTGTAGGAGTTGAGTATGTTAAATATACCTGGGCGGTGGCGGTGAGATGGTTGAGCAGGCCGCAAGGGGCCCCGTCGGGGGTATGTACGGGACACACGAAGCCCCACGCGTCGGGGAGCAACTGTCGGGCCTCAGTAGTACGCATTTCCATGAAGAATGAACCACGATGTATCGACCTAACACCAGAATACAAAATATTAATATTCTGAAAAACAGATCTAAGCGATTCTTTCTGTATCTCTTTTATATTTGCGACCGAAAAGAAACCGGCATAAGACAAAATTAACGATATTTATTCAGCACTTCGGTATTTACATAAACTTGTACTTGTCAATTATACACAATGAAATAAGATTAATATAATAAATACTAAGTATGGCAACTAAAATCTATTGCTATAATAATATAATATAATATAGCTATTAATAGGTATAGTAATAACAATAAATCAATCTATAATCATATCATAATATAATTTGGATTTATAGAAAGGAGGCACGTTTAAAAACAATATTTTTACGTAGATTAAGTGATAAACGCCTGAGGGCACTCACGCCTGACCCTTAATGGGCTAGGACCACGGCTCAGGGCATTATTCTCTGGATCTACTGAACCGATTTGAAAATAATTTTACCAACACAAAGCCACGTCACTTGTGAGTGCACGGGAACGGAAAGTAAGTAAGTACCGCGCGGGACGGCTAGTATACTATGTAGTGATAACGCAATACAGTAATACCCCGGACTTACGCGATAGGTGGGACCACGGTATAGCCGTGTAAGTCGAATTCGCGTAAGTCGGGGTTTAAATTTCCCTATAAATACATATAATGTTTGTGTAATCGGGACCAGAGTCTGTTTAATAATACGTTAAATAATAAATGATCTTTCATTATCACCTCATAAAATTCTAATATGGTTTCCATCTAAGCGATGATACCGTGACGTCTGAATTAAAATAGCAAGATGTTCACTTATTATTTGGTTCAATCTAATATCTTTGCTAATTCCTTTATTTTAGATTCAAAGTATTTAAGGTTATAATGATAATATTTAGTTTACACTCCAAAAGAAAGTGTTTTTCGTTTCATGTTAGGTTAGCAGTTAGCAGTTTAACTTGCAGTAAACCGAACACGCCGATGCGCGTGGTTATCAACAATAAAAACCGCGTATCTCCGAATTCGCGTAAAACGGGGTAGCGTAAGTCGGGGTATTACTGTACTCACTTAAAATCTATACTAATATTATAAAGAGGATGAGTTTTTTTTTGTATATTTGTTTCACTCAAAACTACTCGACGGATTACGATAATGGGCATGAAGACTAAAAAAATCTATTTAGTCCGTCAGTTAGATTACTGAAAAATATAGGACACGTAGTTTTTTTATTTATCTTTTCAATAAAAATTGACAAAGATACAGAGCAAAAACAATTAAAAAATTCAGGTGTGACGTCACTATTAGGTAAAATTGTACGTATACTTCGTTCGCGTTAAGAATGCAGTGAGTCATCAATGTCACCCGGCGTAGCCCCGCCCCATAACCAATCAAATCTTTTCAAATTACAAAGTCAAGTTCACAGTGACGGTGACGACAGCCCTGTCATTTGTTTTAACTGATTTAAATGTGAATAAATCAATTCCTCTTCAATTCGTAAAAATAAAAGTGGTTCGGTAATTCATAGTTCGGAAAGAAAAGTAATTTACAATGCAAAAATTTACAAAAAAAAAAATTATGACGCCATCCACTTAGTGGACGCTGATCGATGGAAGAAATGCTGCGACCACGTCTTCGTCCACGTCACGTCACAAGAAGAAAATACCATGTGGGATTTAAATTACTTCATGGAACTCGCTGCAGAAAATACTTTTGTTATACCTTAATACTAACGAGGATACTAGAGATAGTGATTAAAATATGATATTAATGGTTTAATTTTGATTTTAAACTTTTAAGTGTATTTTTTATAAATTTATTTAACTTAATCTTTTAAAATATAATTTGTTTGAATTTTAACACCACTGTGAATACACCTTTACCATTCAGTTGCACTGATGTGTCACTGCATTCTTAACGCGAACAAACTATAATAGAGACGTCACACGAAATTTCAGCGCGCTGTATCTTCGTCATTTTTTGTTTGAGGAACGAAAAACAAATACGTGTCCAATATTTTTTGGTAATCTATGCTCTGTATCTTTGTCAATTTTTATTGATTAAATAAATAAAAAAACTACGTGTCCTATATTTTTTAGCAATCTAACTGACGGACTAAATAGTTTTTTTTGTCTTCATGCCAATTCTTTCACCATTAGAATGCAACATTATCCCTGAATAACATCTATACTAATATTATAAAGCTGCAGAGTTTGTTTGTTTGTTTGAACGCGCAAATCTCAGGAACAATTGGCCCAATTTAAAAAAAAATTCAGTGTTGGATAGTCCATTTATTGAGGAAGGTTATAGGCTATATTTAATTATGAAGTTCCCACGGGAACGGGAGTTACGCGGGTGAAGCCGCGCGCGGGAAGCTAGTAGGCTATAAAAGTCCACCCTAATTATTATTATAATGCAATACTCACTTGAAATGCGACATATATCTCATTCGATTGATGTTCTCAGCGACTATCGTCAGCCCCTTGTATTGTGCCAAGTTCACATTGTTGGAGGGTGCGTTACCCGTGGCTAAGAACGTCTCCATCTTCTGTTCCAAGTTGCCGGAACTGCGGAGTATTTGTTGCAGTTCATGCTGCAAGAGAAACATTACACATCATCATCATCAGCCTTAAAGCGGCCGTAGCCCAATGGCTAGGGCGTCGGACTTGTGATCTTGAGGTCGCCGGTTCGAACCCCACCCATTGCACTACAGACGTAAACCCACTCGTAACACAAGCATTTTAGCTTAGCACGAGGGGTTAACAAGAATACTAGTAAACTGCAAAAACTCGGCTGGTAATCTTTAAAAAGAAAATCATATCATCAGCCCGTATAACGTCCACTGCTGAACATGGGCCTCCTCCCAGGGGAGGGTATTTGCCATAGTCGCAGGCGGGTTGGTGACCGCAGTATTATGTTGTACCACATAAGGAACCTCCATAGCGTAGCGGTATTTGGCTCGCTTTAAGTCTCGGAGGTCGTGGGTTCGATCACCACACCGGACAAGAAATTTTTGTGTAAATTCTAAGATTTCTTTCGGGGTCTGGTTGGTTGATGGATTACAGACAGGTTTCTTACTTATCCAGGTCGCACTTAACCAAGTTTCACTGTACAATTAATAATGAAATCTATAAATGCTGACTAATAACATTAGACATCTGGTGAAGAACTGAGATGACGACAAAGCTCTTAGTACATACTTGTAAAATAGGGAAGGTACAGTACACAAGATGTGAATCTCACCTGACCAATCACCAGTTTCTTGGTACCCTTAGCTTTCCTCGTCAGTTGTATCCTCACGTTGGAGATCAACTGCTGCAGTCGTTCCTTCAGCACCTGGAGGTACAGGTGACCGCCTACTAACAACTCTTGGACCATCACAGCATCAGCGCCTTCTACCTGCGATAAACACCATGTTTAGTGATTATAGTTCAGTTACGATTTGGAATGATAGTGATATGGATTAGTTAACGTTGATCTATGGCAGTGACTCCCAAAGTAGTCCATATACCCCAGGGGCAGTGCCGAACATGCATGTGCCACCGGTGCCCAGGCACAGGGGGTAGACTCTGGGGGGCGCAAGAATGGCTAGATCAGGCAGGACTATTATTTTTTCGGCTTGCTCCTAATAAGGGTTGCCACCCGTACTATATATATGGTATCGTACTATATTTCAGTCAAAGGTACTATATCCAGCGACCGCCCTGAGCCGAGGTCCAAGCCCCACAGGGGGCGCCCTCTTGCGCAGGTTGCTTAGTTTGTAGTTTTAAACAATTTATTAAGGCTGGAGTTCTGCTCGCCTTTATGCCCGGTGAAGTAGCAAAAGCCTCGTAACTAATTAAATGAAAAAGAAGGTACTATACAACGTTGATACGACAGAGGGGCTTTCCTTTAAACTGCCTATACTAGGTACAATTTCCAAGCTCTGTACCAAAAATCAATTAAATAGGAGCAGTAGTTTAGTCGCAAATGATTTTTTTAGTTTTTGCGCCGTTTGAACACGATGTATATTTTTCCTAACAGCTGATTATATCTACGCATAGGTCATGCACCTTAAAACGATAAATCTGAGTATAACCTACGATGCGTTGTTGCCGCTCTGACGCAAATCATTGCAAAACATCCCGTGCGTAAAAGAGATGGAAATAGGTCAGTGTGTTGTTATTGCATTCTAGACATTTCTAGATCCTTGCCATCGGTAAGTGGGGCGCCTCAGTGCGCCGATGCTATCCTTTTGGAGCGTACGTGTTACGTACGCGCCGCCGAACGCCGAACTCGCGCGCAGACAATTGTGATTTTGTTTTGTTATTGTGATAGGACACTAAATAAGTTTAAGACATTATTTCTTTTTTTATTTTGACAGGACACGTAACTTGGGATTATTATTATAGTGTTAGTGTTTTTATTGTGATCGACTGTTTTTTTATTGTGATAGGACGTAATTAAACTTTTGTTGTGTGTGTGTGTGTGTGTAATTAAAGTTTTCAACAATGCCTCGTGTAACTTACACGGCGGCAGAATAATATTCTCCGTCGGTATAATTTGTGCATTAATCGAGAATTTAAAAATTTTGTGTTTTTGTTGTGATTGTTGTTGTGTGCGTACCTACTTCAAAACCTTACCTATCATAAAAGCCGGCGCGAGCGGAGGCCTAAGCGCCCGCCCGCGCAACCACCGGCCGCCCGCCTTGACACAAGATAACACATGCAGCGCACAGGCGCGCGCGCGACGTTGCCGCTTTGCTAGGTCAGTGAAATTTATTTACAAAGGGTGGTTACGTTTTACTCTGATTTGTAAGCTATTTAGTTTGTTTGAAAGAAAAAAAATCTCAATTTGGTTGCTTTTTATTTTTATACCGTATCGGATTAATAAAAAACACGTATAGTAAACGTAGCGTAATTTAATGCCCCTCTGTCATATCAACGTTGTATATTATACAAAAATAATATAGTACAAAAAGTACTATATTTTTATGCCAAGCTAAAATCCACCCCATTTAAAAAATTAGACACCGCACCTATGAAAACAATGAAAACTGCTAATACACAATAGGTGGAGGCCTAAAAAAAAGCTTGTTGAGCGACTCTGAGTCATTAAAAAGGGCCTCCGGACAGAATCTTTAAAATAAATGTGTACCTACTATTTTTTTCCTGAATTTCCCAAAAGTATACACAATATTCAATAATTTATTGCATTCCAGTGTTTTTAGGTGGTACTATTACACATTCAGTTCAATGTGGACCCTGTCGGGCACAGCAAAGTAAAAGTAGGAGAGAGGGAGACAAGTACTATATATTTAGCAACTTTTTGTAAAAAGTACTATTTACAACAAACAAAAAAACAACCCTAATAGGGCGGGCAACGCATTTGCACTAGTGAACTTGCGTTTGAGTTTTAATGAGTGGGACACAGTGGGTGTTAACACCCATTATACAATAGGCAAAAGGTCCTATATCTGAAAAAATAGGGTCACAGTCAAAGAAGCTCGCAAGTCGCAGAAAAGGCTATTTACGGCACTGCTCAGTGGTCAATAGATTCGGCGTTTAATTAATGTCCACCACTTGTATGATATAAATGGACCAACCAGTGGTGTCCACCGAAACTAGTAGTTTCGGTAGACACCTCGTAAACAGCATGTAACAAAAACCCTGTCCCATCTTTAAGAGTATTATTCGAATATATATAAGTAACCATTTAATTTATTTGAGATTATTATTTTTCCCCAGTGAATATACAGTTTTTTGAAATAAAAAATAGGTAAAAATAAACAGATTCTGTCGCCGGGTGGAGTGTTGTCAACTTTGCCATATTCAGTGTAAAATTTCACATGGATTATAAAAATAAAAAATCAATAACTTTTGGTTTTTATGAGTTACATTTTTATAACTTTTTTTTCTAGTACGTATATTGAACCAGGAATACGCCTTTATTAGATCGGACAGGGTTTTTGTTACATATTGTAATGTTTCTACCACAAAGATGGCTAAGGTCACAAGAGGGCGCCAGTACTTGACCTCGGCTAAGGGCGGTCGCTGGGGGGGATTAAGGAATTATGACTTTTAGTTTTTAGTGGACTTTTGTGTAACTCTCGTGTAATTTAAAATGTATTATGCTACTTCATCAGCCCATTTACATCCACTGCTGAACATGAGGCTCCTCTATAACAGGCTATGGCAAGCCAGGGTTGTAAATAAATCACCACACTAGGCAGAATTGGTGATCGCAGTAAGATTGGAGTATCTTTAAGCTGATAGATGCTGCTGCCCATCCATGTAGTAGAAGTGTAATGTAGTGTAGTATGTGCCTTAGTCGCCATATGTAGGTATGGGGTAGTCTATTCAAGGCTGGCAATCACACTGTACACAACCAACGGGAAATCATTTATTCTTAGTAGTAAACTAAGAACAAATAATTTAGATGAGTACTAAAAAAAAAAACTAAACGTCATAATCCCTCAATCTATAAAAAGAAAAAATTACTCACCTTACACTTATTCTGTACTAAATCATAGAGTTTCTGCGCCATAAACACAAGCGCGTTGAACTTATCTCCATGCTTCGGTAGATGTATCATCACGCAGCGGTCTATGAGGAACTGGGCAGCGTCCAAGTCTGAGGCCCAGGGGGGCAGCTCGTAGAGTTTAGGCCTGAACATCCGGCCAAGGTATGAGAGACACTCCTGGGATGAATGTAGACCTTCTTCGTGTAGTTCACGAAGCATGTTCTGGATGCAGCTGGTGGAGATATGTGGAGAAATGAATATATATATATATATATTTTTTTAATTGACTACAACTTCACCAAGTTTGAGTCTCACGTCGATTACGTCACACTGACACTTAAGTACAGTCTGTATTTGTCTGGGTGACAAATACAGACTGGAAGGTGAGCGGGGAAGCGGGTGGGGCGTCGCATTCCAGCGAGGTGCAAACTTAGCTTGGAGGATTTGTAGTAGAGTTATGCCACAATATAGAATTCGTGTTAACCCCTCGTGCTAAGCTAAAATGCTTGTGTTACGAGTGGGTTTATATCGGGCGACCACATGGCCGCTTACTGGCTTAATTTTCTAGCAAGACAACTATTTGCTTGATTCGGTAATTCAATCGTGGACCTGAATTTGTATTAGGTGATTAGCCTGCGGCAATCCAGCCCGCAGGCTAATAAAGGCTGAAGAGTTTGTTTGTTTGCTTGAACGAGCTAATCTCAGGAAAACTTGAACCGATTTAAAAAAAAAACAGAGTTAGACACTCCATTTATTGAGGAAGGCTATAGGCTATATTTTAATTTTGAAGTTCCCACGGGAACGGGATTTACGCGGTATACATCTATACTAATAATATAAAGAGGAAAAGTTTGTATTTTTATTTCGAATAAACTCAAAAACTACTGAATGGATTTCGATAATTCTTTCACCGTTAGAAAGCTACATTATCCCTAAGTAACATAGGCTACAGAAGTTCACCCGTGCGAAGCCGGGGCGGGCCGCTAGTATAAAAGAAAAAATATTACAACTAACTTGACATAATACAAGTCATTCTTCTTTCCGTGAAGCAGCAACCTGTATATATAGTGATCAGGCCAGTCCACTAGACACTTGAGTATGAGCAGTAGGGGAGCGTAGTACATCATCTTACGGTACGAGAACATGATCTTGCATGTACCATTCGTTAGAAAATGGAGCACATTGTTCTGGAAAAAAAAAACAGTATAAGATAATACTGCCTATTCTTGGCACCCCAACAAATGATGGCACAGCTTTGTTTAAATATTACAAAAATACAACGATCAACTTTATCTACAAAATCTATAGATTTTTCTATGGTTATTTTTTTTTAAATGGCAACACTTGAAGTGATATTTAAATGGAAATTATGGCAAGAGTTATCTATGCCAATATTTGGAAAAAATATTGTTCTTTCTTCCCGTTTTAGATAGCCCATTTTTTGGGGAAGACTATAGGCTATATTTACTTAGTGGCCGTCCATATATTACTTCATTCTAAATGGGGGGGGGGCGGTCTGTGGATGACGGTAAATAATGGATGAAGGGGGGGGGGCGATTCGAAATTGACGTCATTCTTGTGAAACCAGTTACTCCAAAATATTTTGCAAGTACCTACTGGTACTAATTTTTGAACTTATTATTCATTTATTTATTACATATGTATTAAGTACAAAATTATAAATAATAATAATGTTTTAATGTTACCCTATTTTTCTCAAATCCGCAAATGTTTTAATTTTGTCAAACTGGTAATGACGTCAGTTTTACGAGAGGTGGGGGGGGGGGGTCATTAGGAAATGACGATCGGATGATTGTAGGGAGGGGGGGGATGACGAAAAATCCATGACGTATTATATAGACGGCCCCTTATGTAGTTCCCACGGGAACGGAAGGTAGGCGGGTGATACAGTGAAGCTAATATTAAAATAAATACCGTGCTAGTCTGATCCGGAGTGACACATCGAACCATAACACCGTAATCCGAGAACAGGTTGCCTCTCATCCTCCAGCCGGACCGCTTGATGGCTACTGGGTAGTTCCGCCTGGTCACCAGCAGCATACGAGCTAAACGTTCATGACCCTGGAACAGATTAACATGGTAATTTATTCAGTTCTTCAAAGATTACTAGCAGAGTTTTTGAAGTCTACTAGTATTCTTGTCAACTCCTCTTGCAGTCTACTAGTATTCTTGTCAACCCCTCTTGATCAGCTAAAATGCTTGTATTACAAGTGGGCTGACATCGGTAGTGCAACGAGTGGGGATCGAACCACAAGATCACAAGTCCGACACCCTCAGCCATTGAGCTATGGGCTATGGCGGTTTAAGGCGCAACGTTCGCATTTTAAGTATTTATCGATGAACATGTCGGAATATGGCATTTTTAACTGTTATATAGTACATTCATAATATTTTATAATTGTTTATTTTGCGAATACAAAAAGCAACAACGGGTCTATTTTTAATAATCCTTAAAAGATATAATAATATCACAGCATAAAATTTAGATTACAGGTATTCACAAGGCTTTTTCTATGTTTTTGACCCAATGATGACTTAACATAGGTATGTTATTGCCACTTACCAAAATAAATAATCTATACTAATATTATAAAGCTGCAGAATTTGTTTGTTTGTTTCTTTGAACGCGCCTATCTCAGGAAATACTGGTCCGATTTCAAAAAACCTTTCAGTGTTGGATAGTCCATTTATCGAGAAATGTTATAGACTATATTTTATATTCAAAAAAATTAGGGATCCGTAAGAAAATTGCGTTTTGTAACCTAAGGTAAGGATGGATGTTTGTTACACTTTTACGCCAAAACTACTGAACGGAATTTGCACCGGAATAGGTTATACGATGGATTAACATATAGGCTACAAAACATCACGCTCCGACCCACCGCAGCAGAGAAACGCGGGTAAAACCGCGGGGCGCAGCTAGTCCTTAAATATAACTGATAAGAAATGCCACTTTCCGACAATTTCTGAAGTGCGAACGTTGCGCCTTAAATTCTATATTTAGTTTTAAATTTATTATTTTTTAATTATATAAATAGGATAATTTATGAGTATATAACATTTTTTCGATAGGATTCTCTTTATTAATACTAATATTTTATAGGGGAAAGATTTGATTGTTTGTTTGTATTGAATATGCTATTGGACCAATTCCCAAACCATTAGAAATCTAAGTTATCCATAAGTAAGATAGGCATACTATATTTGATGGTGAAGTTTCCATGTGAACGAGAGCAACGCAGAAACCGTGCGCGAGATACTAGTATATAATATTATTATTATGAGCCCTGAAGTGTCCCACTGCAGGGCAAAGGCCTCCCTTCCTTCTTTCCATTTTTCCCTATCACAAGCTACCTGGGACCTACCAGGTACTAACCTGGGACTAACCAGAAACCGGTGAAGCGGTAGGCCCAAAAAGAAATAGCGAGACGAACTGGACTATCTCCTGCAAATCTTTTATCATTCTTGATATTAGTATATAATAAATAAAATAGTAGAAAATTTAAGTTAAGTCTAAAATGTCCAAAAACTGTAAAGTAGACCAACATCTGCACAAAACTCCCCTAAAAATCTAAGTCATAATTTGCAATCGTCCCCGCCAACAATTGCCATGAGTCAATGCACCTTGAGGGTATGGAGTCTCACAGGAAGCTCTAGCTTATATTACTTAATTTGTAGTTTCAATTAGGCTGGAGACCTGCTAATTTTTGTGCCCAGTGATAAAACAAAAGCCTTCTGAAAACAATGTACAATGCACGCCATTAAAAAAAACTTCTATAATTGTTTAGTCTACTTCAGTTGCTGTATATTATTAGAATAATTCTAGTCCTCAGGATCATAAGGATGGATGTTGTCATATGTTAATGTTGGTAGTTTATTTCTCAAGATAGATTTGGTTAGTATGAAGGTACATCTTTGCTTTATTAATTAATAAGATTGATTATGTGGGTAGTTACAGATATATATGGCTTTCTCACTTCTTGTACTGACTACTTAGCTCAATACACAATTTCCATTTCACAATGTGTTTAATTTAACTTCTGGACTTAATAGATGTCTATTATACTTCAGAAGCATTTGGTCTTAAGTTGTCTACGGAAAATTCGTCTATTAACAAGTCGTCTAAAACAATTCGACTAATAACAACTCATCTAAAAGTTGGAAGTTGGAATCCTGGGTTGGAGTTTACTACCGTTTGTCGTAAAAACGATGTCGAAGGCGAAAGTATCAGGAGAATTTAGGATGCAAGAGCGAGCGAAGCTAGCTCGTGACTTGGGGCATCCCAACTTGGATAGGTTAGGTTAGGTTGGGTTTGTGACCACAACGCACAAGCCGACAGTGGCGAAGTGCCAGATTCCAGACTTGTTAGAATTGTTTTAGTCGAATTGTTTTAGTCGAATTGTTTTAGTCGAATTGTTTTAGACAAATTTTCTGCAAATCTCTTAAGTGCCAGTTTACGATAAAGGCACATATCACAAATATTTCTGATGTATAATGCCACATCCGACCTTCTGCTTCTGAGCTTTATATTAATAAAATAATCAAGTTTACCTTAACAATGAAGTATCCTCCCCATTCATCAGCATGTTCATTGTGTTCCACCAACTCTTCAGGGGACAGATCAGCCAGGTGACAGATTTTAGACTGAAAAATATTGATTTGAAATGAAAACAAGATCAACATACATAAATTTTTGTCAGGCTTAGAACAGCAAATTTTAGTAGTAGTGGTATTTGGCTTGCTTTAAATATCAGAGGTTGTGGGTTTGATCCCCACGCCGTGCAGGAAATCTTAATGTCAATTCTAAGATTTCTTTCTGGGTCTTGTTGGTTGAGGGACTACCCTCTGTGACTTGAAAAGCACATTGAGCCATTGGTCCTGATTGTTATACCATCATCTATAATAATTGTGTATCAAGGAAGGGGCAGCAGAGATTGATGATGTCAGATAGTGAATTTATACATATAGAATTATGAATTTGCAACTGGAATATGCCAAAACATGTATAGGTTAATATTAGTAAGTATTAACCTATACATTTGTATTAGTAAGTAACTATCCATATTTGTTTTTATAAAAGAATAACAACTGGACCCACCTTAACCATCACTGGCAGTAGGCCAAGAGACCTATCCACTGTCACCGACTTATCATCAATCATCATCGTCAATCTGATCTTAAAGTCTCCCTTATATGTTGCAGCTCTTTGTCTACACTCTGTAGGTAGTACCATCTGGTTTTTAACACCCACAGCCTCCATTGGAACACTGGGTTTAGCAAATGCTGCTTCATCAATTGTTATTTTGATCCTTTCTCCGCTTGGTAATTCAAATTCTGCTGGTACTAGATCAGCGATGGCATATTTCAAGCCATCTTGAAGCATGTAGTTGAATGAATCTATGTGTGGAGCTCCCAGACATTGTAAATGCTGAAATCATTTTTGTTCCTAGTTATTATATTTTACGAAATAAAATTAGAATGAAGTTAATTTTGAGGACATTGAAAAACTTTCCAACAATAAGTAATTTTATACTAATACGGATCAAATTTCTATTAGAACTAGACATGAGTTATTAATTAACGTATTGGTAGGTCACGATGGCATTTTTTGGGAATATAAGAGTAAAAAATACCACAAAATAATAAACAAATAGGTTACATACCGGGTTAGCGATTTTTGGCGGATTTCGATAATCGGGGTGGCTTGTATAAGCCAAAGAAGGGTTCTTGGCTAGCTTCTTTGAATTCATGATGAATATTTATACACTTTTAGAATTTTTTCTTGAATAACAAATGCATGTTTTGCACGTGCGCCTACCATAAACATGCAATCACATGTCAACAAAATCAACAAATGTCAATCTGTCATTCTGCTAATTGCTATCTAAATAATGTGGAGAATAAAAATAAGGAGAGCTGCCGATCTACATGAAAAATTGTTTGCTAAACAATTATTTTTTGCGACGCTATCGTAACCAGTGTGTAATTTACAAAAATATCCATTAGCTTTAATACGCTAACTCAAACCACCCATGTAGCCCGTAATGAATATAAGATTTTTATGTGTAAGTTACTCGTGGTAGTCTCTCTTAATGTTTTTATTGTAATTTATTCTTCAATTGTGGTTTACAATTACAATCCGTGCAAATCATACGTGTAAATTTCTTAATGAATTCTTAAAATGGTGGTTCAAGATCTTGGTAGATCATTAGTCGATTAATCGAACAAGGCTAGCTTATGGTAATTTTTCCGCTATAGCGGACAACCCTACTCAGCGTCAACGGAAATTTTGACATTTCAAATTTAAAAAGTCGTATTAGAGATTGTTGTTATTTGCGATATCAATTTATTTAAAAAGTCCTCAAAATGTCGCTTAACTCGTTTATATTAATATAAAATATGAAGTGAATACAAAGTGTGCAGTATTTTATGTGATTGTATCAAAAATAAGTGTTAAAATGGCTACGGTTTCTATGCAGAGAGACCTTGTTGTGGCGTTCAAAAAGGAGACTATTTTGAACGTGGGGATGCTAAGTAAGCTGCAATCAATGTCTTCAGAGCTTACTAGACAAATATTTAAAGAGAATGCTCTCGAAAAACCAACGCAAAACATATTCAATCACTTGTCATATTACTTGGTTTCGATAATCGATAGTCATGTCGCCAATTCTTTTTCCTGGCCATTATACGATACGAAAACAGAAAGAGCTTACAGGAATGAACTGTCCCTATTTATTAGCGATTACAGCAATAAAGGTTTGCTGTCTCCTGTAATGTCTTCATACTTGGTGAACCCTGGTTGCTATAAGGTGACTTTGCTCATGTACCAAATGTCCCAGCTTGCTGTACAAAGGCTATTGTTGGTGAAAATGGATAAAGAGAGACAAAAGAAGCTTTATAATGAAATGACAAACAAATATAAGCAGCAGGATAAGGATGATTTCATTGAAAGTATTGAAAAGGAGACTGTTACAATGTCAAGCAAATTTTCCAATTATTTATCAAAAAAGGATGTTACAGAAAAAATTGCTGGTGTATTACGGAAGAAAATAACAGAAATGGAAGCTAAATTAACTGAAACAAATGCACAGAAATATATAAATGAATTAGTAGATACATTCTTTAAGAAATACAATGTCGACGAGCAATCGAAAGCTGAAATAATAAAGATAAAAGATATTTACAAACCGGCACAGTTTTTCGACATCTGGCTTGAAGTATGCGATGAGAATATTAGCAACATTGAATCCGAATGGAACATAAAAATGAGTCCATTTATTGATTTGTGTGCAAACACTCAAAATTGTACCCAAATGCTGATTGGAAGACATACTGGAGAGGTTGAAAGGAGTACATACACATTAGAGTACAACCCCAAAACTGATGACATCTGTACAAAAGATCTGCAAAACCAAGTAAACAGTGAACAGAAGTATATTCTCAAAAATATAATTAAAGAGGACAAGTTAATATTTCCTAATTTAATACGAGGATTTTTGGTCTCAATATGTTTTATACTGAAGAACACTGAAATAAGCGATGAAATATATAAATTTAATGAGTACATGGATGGTGGACGACGGAATTACAAAGAAATTGTGTCGGCAATGAGAATACTTTTAGACCGAGTGATGAATGCAGAAGCTCGAATTCAGGTATTTATTTTTATTATATTATTATACTAGCCTTCCGCGCGCGGTTTCACCCGCGTATCTCCGGTTTCCGTAGAAAATTTATAATAAAATATAGCTTATCCTTCCTCGATAAATGGGCTATCTAACATTTACAAATTACAAAAGGGCGTTCAACTACCGACGCTGGGGTTGCATTGATCAAGTACATATTTGATGCGTGGGAGAGATCGCAGAACGCTATCGGAATATTCTGCGATCTGTCGAAGGCATTTGATTGCGTCCATCACGACACACTCCTACTAAAACTTCAGCACTATGGTGTGGGGGGAGTGGCACTTGATATATTGACCTCTTATCTTTATCACAGAGTTCAGTGTGTCGATGTAGGTGGAGTTAGATCTCAGGATTTACCCGTTAAATTAGGCGTTCCGCAAGGGTCTATTTTAGGCCCTTTTTTATTCTTAGTTTACATTAATGATTTGCCGTATTATTTGGAAAACATGTGCGATGTAGTACTTTTTGCAGATGACACTTCACTTATCTTCAAAGTGGATCGAAATAGACATGATTTTGACGAAGTAAATAGTGCTCTTACACGATTAACCAAATTTAATTAATGGTTTACGGTAAATAATCTGGTCCTTAATACCAAGAAAACTAAGTGTGTAAAGTTTACGACGCCGAATATCAGGAATAAGGGACCCGAACTAATAATAAACAACGAGGTTTTAGAGACCGTCAAATCTACAGTCTTTCTGGGTGTAACGCTAGATGACAAATTACAATGGGGCTTCCATATATCGAGCTTAACTGGTAAATTAAGCTCGGCTGCCTACGCTGTCAGAAAAGTAAGGCAGCTGACCAATGTGGAAACTGCTCGTCTTGTTTACTTCAGCTATTTCCACAGTGTCATGTCTTACGGAATCCTGCTCTGGGGCAAGGCAGCTGACTTTAAAAGTATATTTATTTTACAAAAACGAGCGATTCGATCAATTTATCAGTTAAGTGCGAGATTTTCCCTTAGAGAATTCTTTAAAGATATAGACATATTAACAGTCGCTGCCCAATACATATATTCTTGTATTCTTTATGTTAGACAAAACATAAGCTCTTTTAAAAAAAGAAGCGACGTGCATAATTTAAACACTAGAAATAATCATAAATTATGTGCCGAATATCATTGATCATTGATCTTACAAGATCTTTCTTTTGCTAAATTTAAATTAGAAATTAAGAAAATTTTAATGAGAAAGGCTTATTACGCTCTGAATGATTTTTTAAATGATAATAACGCTTGGTCGCTTGGCTAACCAGGAAAACGAAAAAAAGTATTGAAGTCTTTAAGAATAGACGTTTAAGTATGACATTTTAATGTACCTATTTTATTTTGTATGATTTTATCTATCATAAGATTTAATGTAATGATTCATTTTGTATTTGACATTGCATATTATTTTTATATATTTTACTGAAACATTCTACACAATGGTCAATCCAGATGTCACATACTAGATTCTGATACTCAAAACTGTAAGATCGTCATGCTCCCAATGAAAGTCATTTCTTGCGGCGGCGATGTGGGACGGGTCGCCACCTTCCCTCTAATATGGCGAGGGAGCCGATGGCTGTGTCACACGTCATACTCGTGAACGGGTGCTGCTTGCGGTGGCTGGTCGGCTTGCAGTTGAGGGTATTTACTTGTTATAACTAATTAGTAGTCTTCTTTCACATTGATGGTGTCTGGGTTGACGTTGTTTAGTTATGTTTATTTTAACTGTAAATGTGGATGGGGTGTACCCGCCGTTATTTCATTTTTTTTCTTAATGTGCAAGAGTTTTCATCCGCTTGAGTAGAACATTATCTTTTTTATTTATTATTTTATGAAATAACTGTAAGGAGCGTGCCCCAGCCCACATACTTTTGAAACTGTACCAAAAATGATTATACATAAAAAAAAAACATACAGAACAAAAGAAGACGGAAAAGAATAAACCGGAGTTTCTTTCTGAGTTTCTTCTCCGGGCCGTCCACTTAGGTAGCTAGAGAAACCTGCAGGTTAGCTAGGCTAGGATCCTCGCCGGACAGACCGAGGACCGCGTTGATCCCTGCCCCTGTCGTGTGATCCAGTGCCTGTAGTCCGTGCCAGTGATCACGTCCTCTTTATTTCTCTTTACTTCTAGCTTTTAGCGGCGCCCTGAGTCGTGGTCCTTACCCCTTAAGGGTGCCCGCAGGCGTGTGTCGCTTAAATTTAATGGAATTTGGCTGAGGACGTCTGATCTCGCCACTTGACCGGTCATTGCACTCTAAAATATGCTTTAATATATTTTTTTTATTTTTATTCATAAAATGTTTGAATGAAATAAATATAGTAAATAGATATTAACGTTGATATTAAGAGCTTATTTACTAACACAGGACTGACAGACTTCTAGCACACCTGAAATAAATTTAAACATAATTTAATAGTAAATGTTACCTATTTATAATTAATGTTATATGCATTGTTAATTTTCTTGACAAGTACAAGTGTATGTAAATACCTAAGTGCTGAATAAAAATCGTTTATTTCGTTTATTTCGAAAGAATTTTTCAAATTGGACCAGTAGTTGCTGAGATAAGCGCGTTCCAACAAACAAACTCTTCAGCTTTATATATTATGGCAAATAACTGATTATTAGGTACCAATTCCTTGCGTTTTACTCTTGATAATTTCTCAACGAAATGTCCGATTGGAATAAAACAAAAAGTATTTTACTTCTACATAAATACCCTTGTTAACATAATGCTTAATTTGGATAAGGATTAATATTACGATATATATTTAACGTAGTTTCTTTCTTCAGATGATTTAATATTTTTTTATGAACACAAAAGCGGTTATTGTGACTAAACTATGATAGTTAGATATATGCTTTCGTGGACTTTTTTGTAAATCTTAATAAGACCTACAAACCCGTAGTACATCATTTTGTTCTATTGTCAATAGTTTTTGCAGCGCACGCGTAAATAGGTTTTCGCTTTTACACCTTGGATTACAAAATCGCAATTTTCTTATGGATCTCTAACTTTTTTGAAAATAAAATATAGCCTATAACCTTTCTCGTTAAATGGACTATCCACTTAAAAAAAAATTGAAATCGGACCAGTAGTTCCTGAGATTAGCGCGTTCAAACAAACAAACAAACTCTGCAGCTTTATAATATAAGTATAGATATGAAGCAGTGATGGGCGTAACTAGTTACTAAAGTAATCTAATTAATAATTGAATTACATAATAATTTGATTAAAATGTAATCTAATTACAAAATATTCAATTACATTGTAATTAGATTACTTTGGATGTGCTATGAAATTAATTACAATGTATTTGATTACAAAATAATTTGATTACAATGTAATTTAATGACAAAGTAATCAATTATATTGTAATTATAATAATGTTGAATATGAAAAAGTCCGAGAGCTGGCACCAATTTTTGGGTAGGTATTTGAGGCAAGCTTAAAAGCTGACACAAACCTCTCCTATTGTACCACAACACGGAATTGTAGACCTGGCTGGTGTGTAGAGGTAATTCAAAAATGACAAAATATCTAGTGTTAACTCCGCAAAAAATGTGTCTATATGCTGTAATGCTGTATTTGCACCGCCCTCCCGCCCGTAAAAATTATTCACATGCAGGTAGGAAAAATAAAACGTGCAAAAATACTATCACTAGCCATTCCCTCAGCTCACTCGCACCTATATACAATTTGTCACCTCACCTGGCAGGTAGAAAGTCCCAACCAAATGATCTGTTTTTTTGAGAATAAAAAAAATTTAGTTATACCCTATTAAAATTTCAAGTTGTCAATATACAGTTTTAAACTTTTTTTGCAAAATGCTTTTGCACTCGCCTGACAATAATAAAACCCCGATTGAATCTTCTGGCATATTTTTTTTTAAATTATTTAAACATTAAACTATAACATATAAAAAATATATTGCTTAAAATACATTTTTGAAAAACAAAAAAAAAATGTGTTTGATTTATCCCCACTACTCAATAGTCAGGTCGGGAGTTCCGTGTTGGGGTATAATATGAGAGGTTTGTGAAAACTTTTCAGCTTGCCTCAATTACCTACCCAAAAATTGGTTAGTTAGACCCGTACGGCGTCATCGGAAAGTAGTAAGGATAATGTGCGGGGGTGCGGGGAGGTTCTACGCATTGTGCTCGTGCTGGTGCTGCCATTTCTCATCCAAAATATTTAAAGTTTAAGTGGACATCATTAATTGGCCAGTCAAAATATGGTATAGTCAAGAATTTATTAGTAAAAGAATTACATTTTATCAGATTACTTATGTAATCTGTTATAATGTAATTAGATTAACTTGCAATTAAATTACTCTGTATTTAATTACAGTAAGTACTCAATGTAATTGGTTACTTAAGTAATCTGTTCCAAAGTATTTTAATTACAAATTACAATGTAACTGTAATTTGTAATTATTAATCTAATTACTTTTTGCCCATCACTGATATGAAGAATTGAATTACAATTTTATTTTGTACTTTTTATAAAAATATCAAAAATTAGTTTCCCGCACATGGTTTTACCAATGTAACTGTCGTTCCCATGGGGATTTCAGACAATTTATCAATCTTTAGATTCAGAAAAAATATCACAGGAATAAATTTTAATGTTGACAGATTTTTAATGGAATATTCAGTCAACATTAAATTTATTCCTCTTACCATTTTTTTCTGAGCATTCGTAAATTCGTTAATTGCTCCTCAATAGATTATTTATTTGTATTCAGGCTAAACTATTACACCAAGAGCCTACCAGAGAATTGATTTATTTCAATGTTGATAGCTTTGGCCAAGGAATTTATCAAGATACTATGGTTAGCAAGATGTTGCCTAATATATTAGTATACTAGCATTCCTCAATTTAATATAGTTATATAACAATATTGCAGTAGTATTACCAATACTGAAAATATTTGTAAGCTTAGATTAACTCACCTCAGTTATTATATTATACTAGCTGCACCCCACAGTTTTACCTGTAATTTTTTGTAGCCTATATGTTAATCCAAAATTCCGTTCCAGCCAATTCCGTTCAGTTTTGGAGTGAAAGAGTAACAAACATCCATCCATACTTACAAACTTTCGTGTTTATAATATTAGTAGGATAGTTCATTTCATGTAATCAATAAAATTCTTACTGTATTGAAAGTATGTACATAATTTTCTGTACATTATTGAATAGTGGTGTGCTGATAGTGTTGTTGTATTAATAAAACCTCCCATTACTATTTTTTTTTATAGGTATTAGCTTAATTTGTATTCTATTATCATTTCATTACATCTCATTTTTAATTAATATAAAAATAATAATATTTTACTAATATAATAATGTTTTTCATTATTTTTCAGCCCTCACAAATCATGAGAAATGGATCAATACCTCTCAATGACTTCCCAGACATACCACCAATACCAGATTTATCAGACCTGAAATCTAATAAAGAACTTCATAATCATATATTTGATACATTCACACCACTCAATGTATCAAAACATCAGTTCAACTTACGAAGAAAAATGTCATCAGCGGTATTCACTCGGCCACAGCCAAGATCGCTTCTGATAGCTCCATTTTATCAAGGACCCAGAGATGATTTCCTTAAAGGTCTGATTTCGTGCCGCTTCAGCTCTTATGATCGTTCAAATGCTACTCAGCAGTTCAACACATCCGTCATGAACCAGACTAGCTACAGAAATAATGAAACTATAGCTGAATGCTCGTCAGGATTTACGAAACAACAGATAATGAGACTGCTTTCAACGAAAAAGTCTAGCAGTTCCAAAAAGTTTAAATACAAGACTGAAAGGCCTGAGACATTGAAAGTGAAGAAAGGAGGACTATTCAATGAGTCCGTTGTATCAGTGTCGAGTTTAGAAAATGGAGGTTTAGTCCGAAGCCATTCTTCACCAAATCTATTCCAAAATAAAGTCTCACAACCAAAACGGTCAAAGATTCCTCGGAAGCTATCTGTTATGCAAGAGGACTGTTCTCTCATGGAAGTTTCTGGTATTTCTGCTTTGGAAAAAGATAATAGTTATGGTACACCCAACAGTATTGTGCGTTTGGAAAGTTCTAGAAAACTTGTAGATGCCACAAGCTTACCAGTCATTTCTGTTACTCCTGAGCCAGAGAGAGATGTAAAGTACGAAGATACAAATAAAGTACACTTTGCCGATCTTAACCTACCGCAGTTGAAAGATAATTATATCGAGAAAGAGGAATCTAAGACTGAAACACCCAAAAATAATGCGCAGTTAATAAGAAAGACGAGTTCCTTAGAAAAAATTATAAATAGGTTTAAAAAGGTGCGAGCTAGTGTCTTGCCAATGGACAGTTCAAATGATAAATCAAATGACTTCAAAACTATAGTGGAAGAAAAGGAAAATATGAACACAGTCAATATTGATGTGTATTCAGCAAACAGAGTATTATTGCCCGATCTATTAAGCCCAAGTTGCAGTGTCTTCAAAAAGTCTTCGGATTATTTGGATGAGTTATGTGTGGATATAGATCAAGGGCCTAGGAAACCTAGAGAGAGTCTAGGCACAGCATTGGGTGTAGATCATACATTCTTAGACCAATTTGATTTAATAGATTAGCATTAAATAGTACTTGTTATATTGGTATTGTTTTATTGAACACAGTTGTGTGTTGTAGTGGAGTTATAAGTTGATTATGTTGCATGTGTGGTTTATATATGAGAGAGTTTAAATGCGGCCGTAGCCCAAAGGCTAGGGCATCGATTACGATCATGTGGTCACCCGTTCGATCCCCACCCATTGCACCCATTGTGTGCACCCACTCGTAACAAGCATTTTAGCTTAGCACGAGGGGTTAACAAGAATACTAGTAGTTATGTACCATAGTACATTCGAATTGAGATTAGTTTTATTAGTGAAATGTTAAAATTGCTATAATTCTTATAGTTTACCGAAACCATTACCTTAGGTATAAACGCGACGAGACGTGGGGGAAGAGGAAGACAAGATCGATATCAATCTTGTCTCCCGATCAGAATTCATGGTCCTTCACAGCCCCCGTCTCGCGGCGCTCTCCTAGGGCGCTTGCTACCAGAAATCTGTTAAAAGGATGGTTATTTATTGTCAGAAAACTAGTTGTGGAATTTCGAAATTTATTTAAAAAGACTGCAAATCCTAAGGGTAGTATCAAAAGTCTTTTGAAAGCATCCTTGAGATGAAACTGTCGTAAGGCCCTAAATATGCTGTGCCTAGACAAAAAATAATGATTATTTTTATTTATTGAAAGTTAAAAGTTAATACCTACTGTTTATCGATTTAAGGCTCGAGCATATCGGATGCGTAGACGTAAGCGTCGACGAACACGAACCACTGAGTTGTAATGTATGGAACCGTATGAGACAGGACACACCGCTTGCGTAACGTAGACGTGCGCGTGCGGTGTGTCCTGTTTTATACGGTGTGCTCGAGCCTTTAATGTAATATAGAAACTGAATTCTTATTTCTGCTAATTTACTAACTTAATTAGTACGTCTTTTATTGTTGTTTTAACGGAACTACTAACATAAATTAAAACTTGATATAATTATATGACACAAAATGTGTTTGATTTATTTATCATCACCATCTATCCTTTTATCTATCATCTGGCCGTGCAAAAGAACCTTTAGTTATTTTTCACTATTAAGTTTAGTATTTCTGGCAACACCATCGTACTCTGATATATCAATTATATAATAATAATAATAATGTAATTTAAGGATTCATATTCAGATTTTAGAATTATAAAAAATGAGTGCGTCTTCCTCAAGTGAAAGTATTATTATGCCTTATGGTTCTTCATTGTACGTAAATAAATTCTTGTTCATAAGTTGCACTTACTTATTTTCTCATAGAGGGTGATAAAAAGTAGTGTCCACCTCGGGAGCAACACTAGTTTAAGCTCGAGTGATATACTTTTTTATTAAAATTAAAAAAAACAGTCTCGCCTTTAAAATAGTTGTTTGCTCCCTAGATAAACAATCTACTATTTTGGCGCCATCTGTTTAACTTTTTTACAAAGCTTGTGGTTGGATCATAGATAAAAAAACCCTCCAATAGAAAATAATGAATAAACCCTACAAATATAATATCTACGGGTCCCTAAACCAAAATCTTTATTTCTTTCTATGATTTTTTTTCGAAATGTCCGTTTGATTCCTACAAGTTATGTAGAGATTGAAAATGATTATATGATAGCAGTCCTGGCCGGTTTCACCTGTGTAGACCCCGTTTCTGTGGAAACCTCCTCTTAAAATATAGACACTCGCAATAACCACATTATTGCACACTTAGAGCCCAAAAACCGTACAAACATAAAAATATTTTATTAGCCATGCATAACTAAAAATAAGCAAATAGAATGTCAAAATATTTATGTAAGTAAGTCATGCTTCTGATTATAGATAGGAGGACAGATGTACCTACTATTATACTTCAGAAGCATTTGGTCGTATGTGCCAGTTTACGTCGTAAAAAGGGACATACAACCAATGTTTGTGACATATAATAACAAATCCGACCTTATGCTTCTAAGCTGTAGATATTTTCATTTCTATAACCTATTACGTACCTTTGTTTCAAAATTGAGATTAATAAAATTCAACCACCGGCGCGCGGGACTCGAACCAGTCTCGAAAGAGACGTGTTATAAAAGAGATTGATAAATTTCGATGACCGGTAGGATTCCACCGTAGCCTAATGCGGGTTCGAATCCCGCCGGTGGTGGTGGCCGAATTTTTATTAATCTCAATTTTGAAACATAGTATATGGTAAACTTTTCCGTAAAGTATTCAAAAACATTAAAACATGTTATTACCTACCGTCAGACACCTTATTCTATTTATCTTCAAGATGACTAAAAGGTTCAGTAAAATAAACACACTTAGATACGTTTGCATAACCAATTTAATTATAAAACATGTAGGTATATAAAAAGGCAATTCTCTTAGTGCTATTACGCGATAATTATATAATAATAATTCATAATTAATAACAATAAAACGAACACAGTATGAGCAAAGTAATATAAAATGTCAGGAAATGTCTAGATATAATAAAACATAATAAAATTTGACAACATATTAATACTTCGATAAAAATGTCTTCATTACTGTAGGTTTATTGTAATAATTTATTATCAGAGGCAGTCTTAGGCGTGGGCTTATGTCCTCGCATCTTAGAGGACCGCGTTTCAACGCTTCAATTTACCAACAGTATTTATACCAAGACTATTGGCTCGCTTTAAGTCGCAGGTCGTGAGTTCGATCCCCACGCCGGACAGGAAATCTTTGTGTAAATTCTAAAGATTTCTTTCCGGGTCTTTTTGTTTGGGTTACTACCCTCCGTGCCTCGGAAAGCACATTAAGCCGTTGTTCCCGATTGTTATAACATACTGCGGTCACCAACCCGCCTGCCAAGCGTGGTGGCTATAGCAAATATCCTCCCACGGGAGGAGGTCCATGTTCAGCAGTGGACGTTATACGAGCTGATGATGAAATTATTTGTTTGTAGTGTTAGCAAGACATTTTTATCAAGGTCATATCGTTACGGCATTACCCTCCATGCCCATAATATACAGCATTGATAAAGACAGCATAATACCTTCCAGTTTGTACTCTTTAATCATTCATGTTAACCTCACCTATAAAATATACTAGTTTCTCGCGTGCGACTTCACCCGCGTAACTTCCGTTCCCGTAGGAACTTTATAATGAAATATAATCTGTAACCTTCCTCGATAAATGGGCTATTTAACACTGAAAGAAATTTTCCTGTTCCTGTAAAAGTTCCTGACATTAGCGTGTTTAAGCCAACAAACAAACTCCAGCTTTTATATAATTAGCACAGATAGGTTCTAGTATGTAGGTAGTATTTTTTTTTCTATAACCAATATTTAAATTCTAGGGTCATTTTCCCCTAACTTGACAAGTTTCTCAGATATTTCCCAAAGCTTTTTCGCCCTGCCCATATCGCTAACCGATCTCGAAACCGAACTTTCCCTACAATCCGAAAAATATTTTCCCGTAACTTTCTCCAATTTATCATCAACGGCTAACATTACTGAAGTTTGGCAACCCTGTTGGGGGGTCTTGAAGAAGCATTTGTTGATGGCAGTCAAACCCCAACTGAGAGGAGCAGGAACTGACCTCCAGATACCAGAGTCTATTAAGCCTGGGTGTAAGCAGTTGGCTGTAACTCCTGTTCCTTCTAATCTCCTCGCCAGTTCTCTTGTGAAAAGGATATTTGCTTCTTTGGAGGCGTAGTAAAGATATCCTGGGAGGGTATCGACAGGATTTGGATTATCTAAGTTGACAGAACCGAGACGGTAGAGTGAGGAAGCGACGACAACTATTCTGGATGGAGCGCTCTTCTTTAGGAGGTCAATTAGCAGGTGTGTGAGCAAGAAGGGTCCATAATGATTAGTCTCCATGGTCATTTCTAACTCATCCTCTGTTTTCCTCTTCTTGAAAGTGTCTGCGTAACCAGCGTTGTGGATCAGAACGTCGAGTTTTTGTTCAGTTTTGTTAATATCTTCCGCAAACTCTCGGATTGAAGCAAAAGAACTGAGGTCGAGTTTTTTCACTAGGATTTTGGTATTTTTTGTTGATTCGATGATTTCATCTGTAAAATTGGATTTAATTTTGTTATAACGTTAGTTGTTTACAACTATTAAGGTGGAATGTAACAAAACGGAATATATTGAAGTTGAAGTTTAAAAATCTAACTCATTGGACATAGACACTTGACTTTCCCATGGGTGTAGTAAAAGGTGACTAAGGGACGTACAACTGATGGATGGGCAGCAGCAGCTCGAGGCTGCTATCACTTATCCGCCTGTCAAGCGTGATGATTATAGCAATGTCCCAAGTACCCTGGTTTGCTAAGGTCTGTTAAGGACGTAAGCCAGCTGATAAAGTAAGTAAATATAAAAAAAAGAATAACAAATGTGACTTGACATCACAATTTAATGGAATAAAGCCCTGTCCAAGTCTGAAATATAGTATTATGTCTCATTCATGGAGGCGCGACGTGCGTGGCGTTGGGCGGCACGGATCTGAATACTTATAATGAAAATAATTGCTTAACCGTAAACGCTTTCATAAAAAGCCCTTGAATTAAGTGCAGGCTGCATTCCTCTAAGCCACGCGCAAAAGAAGCTGGGGCTTCTCCGTAAATGACACCTACTTGTTGAGTTTACAAGGAGTTAGATTAGGGAGCAATTACCTTTGATTTTCTCAGCAGCTTCAACATTTCTGCAGGCCATGATAACCCTGGCGCCTCTATTAGCCAGATCCCTTGCAGTCTCCTTCCCAATACCACTGGTACATCCAGTAACTATCACAGTCTTCCCGTCCATTCTCGTGGTCTTCCGGAATCTTCCGCACGTATACTTGGCGAAGAGACGAATGGAGAGTATTACTCCGAAAATACCGAGAAAGCCGATGATGGTGGCTATCATTAAGACCGGGAAGACCCAGTAGAGGTAGCTAGCTTTCCAGGCTTCTGCGACGATCATGTCTGGAAAGAGATTTTATGATGAGTGATTGATAGATAAACTATATTTATGGATAACAACATTAAAAAAAAAATTGTCTATCCGTCTGTTTATTCCGGCTAATCTCATTAACGGCTGGACAGATTTTGACTGGACTTTCGCTAGTAGATAGATAATTTATGTATCCGTGTATCCTGCCTAATCTGCAAAACGGTAGTATCGATTAAGACGGGATTTTCATGATTAGATCTATAATAATATTATAAAGAGTTTGTTTGTATTGAATAGGCTCCGAAACGACTGGACCGAATTGAAAAATTCTTTTACCTTTGGAAAGCTACACTATCCCCTAAAGACATAGGCTATATTTAATTATGAAGTTCCTACTGGAAGGTAGTAGCTATCTAATAATATTAAAAAATGACATAAGTATTTCATTGATTGTTTGTTGGCATTTTTTAAAACAGACCAGGGCTCCGGGTCTACTATCGTAATGGCGTGTCCATGAACCGTCAATGACATTTCAATGGTAGGTTTTTTCCCATTTGGTAATCTACTACTCTAAATAACGTCATAATGGTGTCACTATGACGCTACTATGACATTAGCATAGTTGAATATAATAAAAAACGATACATTTATAAGTTTTTAAATCGCCTAAATAAACATTACAATCTCCCTAACCATCTCCCCTGCTACTTCTGTTGACGGCTTTTTTCTGCGGTAGCTACACAGACTGCCATTCCAGCGCCGACACCAAAGTGAGATTAGTAGATTACCCTTTTTGGCATAATGATATCACGATGGCACTACGGTGGCACAATACATAAAAAAATAGCAGACTCGGCCCCCTGTAGTTAAGGAACTACCGGACCGGATATCAAAAATTCTTTCACCATTAGAAATCGACGTTATCCAGGAGTAACATAGGCCATGCTTAATTATGAAGTTCCCACCAGAACGGGAGCTAGGCGGGTAAGTCACGCGGGACAGCTGATTACAAATAAAATTCGTATGACCTCAGTCTGTCCTATTTTAGCGTCGACATCAACAGATTTCAAAATCGACGGTTGCCTATTGAGAAATAAAATAATTACGTAATGAACTAGACGCTTTGTTTAATTTCAATTAGGTTGTAGTCCGTAGTGCATGATGAATTTTAATGATCTATGCTATTTAGCATAACAATTAGGTACATATAGGAACTAGATAATCTAGAACTTAAAAAAGAAACGAATCTATACTTCTATACTAATATTCTAAAGAGGAAAGATTTGATTGTTTATGCTTGTTTGTTAGTATTGAATGAAACCTAATCTAAATTTCTATTAACTAGAACCATTAGAACTCATACATAATATTATACCTACCTAACTAAATTCTCGAAAAACTTAACTTAAATTCTTACAACTAAACATACTTACCTACCTGCCTGTTGTTGACTATACTAATACCTTAGTTTAAAACTAAAACTACTTTTACTATAATTTTATAATATTTATATTTTTCGGTGACGGTTATATAGTATAAGATATCTATAAAAATGTTATACCTATTGTCATGTACCTAAGTGGCTTTTTGTCTTTTATGAGAATAAATGATTTGAACACATTAATGGCTCCAAAACTAATCGATCGATTTGAAAAATTCTTTCACCGTTGTAAAGCTACACTATCCCCGGATGACATAGGCTATATTTAATTATGAAGTTCCCACGGGAACGGGAGTTACGTCGGTGAAACCGCGGGCGAGAAATCTAGTAATATTATTAAGAGGTAAAGTTTGTGAGTTTGTGACGTTGTAGGTAGGTAATCTCTAGATCTACTGAACCGATTTTTAAAATCTTTTAATAATAGAAAGCCACGTCATTTGTGAGTCTCATAGGCTATATTTCAAGTTTCCACGGGAACGGGATATACGCGGGTGAACGAGCGGGACAGCTTAGTCTATAATAATAAACAATAAACTGAAAAGTACGATGTCAGAATAATATCGGATGTCAATTGCTGGAGCTCTGCTCGCCTTTATGCCCGGTGAAGGAGTAAAAGCCTCGTGACTAACTATATAAATGTCAAAAATAAAAAGATAGATGTCAAAGTACCTAATATTAGTAGTATCGCCTGTTACTACATGAACTTTATAATTAAATATAGCCTTCCTCGATAAATGGGCCATCTAACAATTAACGAATTGTTCAAATCGGACAAGTAGTTCAAGTAGATTTATAAATTAGTATAATTCATCATCATCATCATCAGCCCGAATAACGTCCACTGCTGAACAAGGGCCTCCTCCCGAGGGAGCGTTTTTGCCATAGTCACCACGCTTGGCAGGCGGATTGGTGACCGCAGTGTTATGTTGTAATACACAGGGGAAACGCTGCTGCCCGTTCCCTGGTTTGTTTGTTATAACAATCGGGACCAACGGCGTAACGTGCTTTCCGAGGCACGAAGGGTAGTCCCTCAACCAACCAGACCCGGAAAGAAATCTTAGGATTTACACAAAGATTTCTTGTCCGGTCTTCTTGTCCGGTGTGGGTATCGAACCTACGACCTCTGAGATTTAAAGCGATCCAATTACCGCTACGCTACGGAGGTTAGTATAATTACCAGAAGCAAAAACTGTGTACCTACCCTTGAAAAAGAGTATGAAATTTCGCACACTTAGGTAGGTACCTACCTATGGCGACCACTAGTAGTTAGGTACCTATAATTTATTCAATGACCCTTCGTCCGTCCACACATGATTTGATAAATAATATTTGTTGATAATAACTTAATATGAGTTTTGAAGTGATCGAAACATTAGTAAAACAGGTTATGAACAAATTCCTATGAAGGTTGTTGAAAAGTCATTAATACTTTGATCTTTTGTACCTATTATTAAATTCTAATGGATTATTCTAATATATATACCTATTAACTGAGAAGGAAATAACAGCGAAAGACAGTGATAATGTATATTTTAATGGAGAGGCAGAGGGCGCCGTTTTATGCAGGTTGCTTAGTTTGTCCGGATTGCTTATGCTTGCGTGCCCGGCCCTGCCAACGGCAAATCGAATGAGTGTCCGGGGGGATTTAGTGGTGTAGGGTCCTCTCTCCGTGGTATGAGTTAGCATACCACGCTATGGAGATGGCGAGTCCCACATATCCTACCGCCAGCGCGCGAAAACGCATTTATGCCCGTTGAAGTAGCAAAAGCCTCGTGCTATATACGTAAGTATGTGCATCCGAAAAAAAAAAAAAAGTCTCACATTGTATCTAAGAGAACACAATATGTCTTGTGCATGAGATCGAAATAATACTAATTAAGATCATGCTATGGTTTAGTTCACACGTTTCATATTATTGTACAAGTAGGTAAGTAGTTTCACTATACGTAACGTGAGAAGACAATATGGATTTCAATCTTTAGTCATTTATGTGCTTATTGATACTATGTTTAAAATGGTTTACATTGGTGTAGTTTCTTCGGCAACTTGAGCACACGAGAGCAATCGTAAAAGCGATTTAGCGAAACCTTAAAACCCGCGTATAGAATTCTGGCAGGGTTCAAAAAAGAAGTACAGACAGAAGTAGATACAGATAACGTGGCGGATTACTCTTTCAGAGACATGTTTTGAGCACCAGTGGTTTAGGCTCTGCTAGCTAAGCTATTTTTAAAAAGGAATATCTTTGGTGTTGAAAGACGAATAGGAATGGGATATCTCGCCGAATCTCGCGGTAGTCGCGGTGGCAGCCGAAAAAATTGCGTAGTAGTAAAAAGGGTTTGGTAAAAAATATTGATGTAAATAATGTAGTTCCTTAATAAGTTCAAACTTACATACGTAAGTTTTGCATAATTTGTGGTACCCTTCCCACAAATTGGTGGGGAGTGCTTCAGGGAAAAAAAGAACAGAAATTAGAGTAGGCTACCTACTACATAGGTTGAAATACCTCCATAGCACTAACCTACTGACCTAAATCCTTTCAAAAAAGGCATTGTAATGGTTTTTGAGATAAGTAAATAAAGTTAATATAATCTATTATTTTCCATTATTAAGCAATCTGTAGGTAGGTATCTATGTTAACCTTTATACCTACAACAATGAAATGCAAAGGTTTCTCTTAACATATACTTACAGCGTGTCTTTTTATCGTTAATAATAAATGGCAGGACGCCATGCCATCATTATTAGAACGAACACAAAAAAAAATAGAAATAGGTAAATAAAAATAATAGTTTCACTCGAGGAGTTTTGTTTTTCGGACGGTCTTATGTAGTTACCAGGTTTTTGCTTCTTCACCGGCCATAAAGACGAGCAGAGCTCCCTTAATAAATGGTTTAAAAACTACAAACTAAGCAACTTGCGCAAGAAGGCGCCCCCTGTGGGGCTTGGACCTCGGCTCAGGGCGGTCGCTGGCGATGAGATTTAGGGATTATGACTTTTATTATTTTAGGAGAGTTTTGTGCAACCGTCGTTCTACTTTACAGTTCGCAGGCCTCTCGGACTTCGGGTCTACGAGGGCATCGGATGGAGACGGGATTCATACATGTAGGCACATATGGCAAATATCATAATACGAAAGCCACTTTGTCTGTCGTCTGTTACGCTTCCACAATAAACCACTCAATCAATTTTGATAAAATCCACGCGAATGATGCTACCTTTTAGCGACATTCATTAGGCTACCTTTGATTGCAAAAAAATATCCGAATCAACGCGGACAAAGTCGCCTGCAAAAACTGGTAGGTACATAATATTGTTTAAACATATTAGTTACTTACATCGACAATCCAACAATTAAGAAACTCCTTTCACTTTTATCTAAATTACACAACTTAGAAAAAAAAACAACAACACAACTAATTAAGCAATAAAAATTACGAGTGCGTAAAATTATAATTTAAATTAAACACAATTTAAAAAAAATATCGTACACTAAACCTCTATGGTTCGAGGTGCGGAGTTAACTGAGCAATTGTTGTACAAGCAGGTTTGTACAACCTCGCCCGTGGAGCATCGGAAAAAAGAACCTAAAAGATGACTGCGGCGGAAGCTAGAATTATATATTTACATATTATTATGTAGGTATATTACATAATGTAAGAACCTATTTGTAAGAACTAGGTACTTTTGCTGGGTACTAGATGCCTACCGCGGTTTTACACGTCTAGGATTGCTACTCGATCAAGAGCATAAGCCGACCCCACGTTCCTCAATCGTGTGAACGACATGATGATGACAATGAGAAACGCGCACCCCTGATGTGGAGTCAGCGCTATAAACGGTGTTTTATTTCCAGGCAAAAATGCATTAGGCACGTCCAACGCTGCAGTGATGTAGGAAAGATATGCTAATCGTAGCTCGAGATGTTCTACCCACTAAAACCTCCCCCGTTTTCTTTCTGCCTTTAGTTGTAGAATAGGATTAACTATGATATTAAATTTTAGCTAAAATTGTAGAAATACTCATGTATTTCTACAATTTTAGCTAAAATTTAGTTATTTAGTAAATTATGTTATCAAGCAATCATTGCTTGATAACATAATTGAAGTAGGTATGTAGTACTTAACAATTAACAAATTTAACAAAAAAATTAAGGTACCTACGCGATACTGTAATTTTAAGCATTGCAGTTTACGACGTACACTCAATAGGAAAAGTCTAATGTTGCGCTATTGGACAAAGAGTTGTCATAAGGCAACAATACACCCTTTCAACACGTAATTTTTTCATCATTCGAATAAAGATAAGTAGGTACCTATCTACCTAGTCAACTATACTAACAAAATACGTACAGATACCTATGTCATCCCTATAGCAGTAGATATAATCATGCAAGTATATAATAAAATAGTGCTTAACTTTAGTAAAAATCTAAACTTTTAAACTTTCGCGTATCCTATTATAATTCGTTGCATTGATTGTGGTCGCGGGCAGAGTATGCCTTAACGATCAATGCAACTTGATACGCAACTTCGGGAATTATATAAAGGTAATTTTATAGCGTTAATACATTTGTGTATAATTAAGAAAAGACATTCCCGAAAAAACAATTTCATTTTTAACTTAGCTTTAGGCTGATACCACTCCAATGTAGGGTCAGGCTTAGTTTTAGATAATTAGTAATCAATCATATTAATTTGGAGACGATCTTCAGAGCTGTACCATCAAATATAATAAAATTAATACACAATAACTGAACAATTTAAAAAATACCTACACGCGATATAGTTGTTCTACTGAGCGATATTTACATACTGTGGTACTCTGTTAGCATAATTATTATTTTTAATGATTTCAAACCGGTTTCTTTGAAGGTTTATTCGGTAATATACCTATTATGTATTTAAGATAGCGTTGTTTATCATTGTCGGTCACGGAAATAATTCGAGACGGTAGGATATTTTTTGGGACCAAGGGAGCATTCAGCACTATTTTTGAGTTGGTTTAAGCATATAAGCTATTTTTAAACAGGAATAGTTTTGGTGCTCAATAATGATTTATTCCTTGTACGACCCACCGAGTTCTGTTCCACCAAAAACACTCTCCGTTAGTCCCAGTTTCTATGCCCCGATTGACCCTAAATTTATATTTGTATTAATTTCGCCTGGTTTGTCCCGATTAGTATTCCTACAACGGTCTAGTCTTTATAAGTATAAATGAATTTATATTTTTAGTATTTTTTTGTCGGTACAATCAAACAAAAAGGGTTATGAAAACTATAGTTAAATATATTAAATCATTGTTACAAGAGTAGCTATTATACGGCAGGTAAATTAGGCTCCTTTACGTCCGTGCGGCTCCCCTTGTGTGCATAATTTGACCAATGACGTTTGAGTTATCAACAAAGCAGGTACAAGTTAAGCAGGTGAAGACGCGCGCGGGAAGATCAGGCCCCTCTTCCCCACTGGGCCCCGTGACGGTTTAGGGGCCCCTAGTCCCTACTCCAAACGATAACCGATAGTCACTCTAAGGACTGATATTAGATTCTTAGTGTGGATTACGTTATGTTATCTACTCATCATATCTAATGTTACCGTAATGAAGTAAAAATAAAGCTTAAACTTTTCATATCTGCGTCTTTTGTAAAAAAATAATTCTAATTTACTATGGTCATAGGGTCATATTATCCTAATGTACCCAGGGCCTCTAATAGGTGAAAGAAGGCCTTGGGGAAGATATCTATTAATATTTTGTTGTGAGAATCTATTATTTGGACGATCGTCAGTTAAGATATCAGTTAATCATTCACGCTAATACGTATTCGAATGAACTCTGTTTATAACATTATTTAGATTTGATATATACCTAAATAATTGTATACCAGAACTAGCAATAGGCCTAAAGTATTCACTCATTTATTTGGCACTTGACACTTCGTCATTGAGTTACAAAATACCTGGCATACCTGTCATAGCCTCTGGGTCAAATATAAAACTTTCTCTTTTCTCCTTTGACTCCTCGTGCACATTGCGATTTAAAAAGAAGAAACCTTTGTCGGTTGTAGTGTTGTCAGTACACTGTACAGTTAATATATTTTTTCAACTTTAAGTGTGGGATCACGACCTGTCTTTACGTATATATTATTACCTCACGATTTTTTTTTTAATTTTACTTGCATATTTTTTGCATTCTACAAGTATTCTTGTTAACCCCTCGTGCTAAGCTAAATTGCTTGTGTTACGAGTGGGTTCACGTCGGTCACTATAGAATAGTTAGGTAGGTAGTTATATTTTTATATACCTACAATTGTGAAAAAATATACAGTTTAAATAGGTATTTATTATTAAAATTACCCAGGCCCCTCACCAACGGCGAACGGAGGAGTACCCAGGGGGTTTTAGTATATAAAGGCTCTTTAGCCCGAACCAAAAAAGCTACTTATTTATAATATGTAATTTTTGATTTTTTTTTCTAAATAATAAATAAATTAAAGGTCAATTGACTCAAACTGCGTTAACAATTCTTTATTTTTTATGTTTTTAGGGGCGAGTCTATTAATATTTGAAGGAGTCATTGAATATACACGCTGAAATTTAAATGGTTGTTTTGCCGCAGCGAAAAGATTTGGTCTTAGTTAAACATTCCATTTATACAAAAACTAAATATTATAAACCAAAAATGACCGATTAACAATCGTGAAAAACCAAACTCGAAAGTGACATCGAACCGATAGTAATACCTCGCGATACCTAGCGCTCGCGTCGATCGGTCGAGCGTTCGTTGACCCGGGTGTTAGTCAATCAGCTGATACCTACACCTTAGGTAATGTAACACAGTACCCAATCATAATAATAAGCTTTATCTAATACCTTTTTAGCTACAACTTACAGAAAACGTAACTTAAAACAAGTTTATTATCTAAGAACAATAATTTTCTGAATTAGATTATAAAGTATTTAAGGCGTATTTAAAAAAATTGAAAAATTAAATGAACTCCGCGGAAATGATATGGATGCACTCCTTCTGAGTTGAGTAGTTTCCAGACGTAGTATTGGCTTACGCCAAACTTAGCTGCCGCCATTCGCGTACTTCGGCGAGGATCGCGTTCGAAGTACTCGATGATCTCCTCGTCGAGCTCTGGCGAAAGAACGGCCGATCGACCTCTGCCCTGTGCATGTGCTGGCACCTGGAACTGCCCATGATCGAGTAGCCGTCGCCGCTATGATCGTCCGGTCCTGTATGACTTGAGGGTTCAGAACTCCGCGAAGACGGAGTGACGCCAAGTGTTGCAGCTCGGCGTAAAGACGCCAGGCAGTATGGGAATTATAATTAGCCCTAGCGTACAGTTGCACCATAGCGACGTACTCTAAATTACTAAAACTGTAATGTCGATCCATAATACTAATAAAGTAATAAGATAACGCGTGCTGCGCTTCCGACGTTCACGGGACAACTAAGGAAGGAGGGAGTCGAAGGAGAGCGCGGGGCGTTCCGGCGTCGGCGCCGCCGCGCGGCGAATTACAAAGGGAGCCGGCTCGTTTGTAATTCTTGCGTGCAGGCTATTTTATGCCGTATAACTACTATTGAGCTCGTATTTTGCTTTAAACGTTTATGGATCGTTCTTTACTTTGTCAGCAGCGCGTGCGATTCGAGTAGTACCTACAAGGTCCGTCTAGTGTTACTACTGTTTATCACGCTTTCGAGTTGTCTAATATTTTTTTTAATAATTTTAAATCCAAAATATGTCAAAAAAAAAAAAAAAATTCGATAGTACTACCGACGGCAAGTTGTTCTGCTTCGGGAAAACAACCATTAAAATTTCACGGTGTATACTATATATTTGTGAGGATGAATGTTTGTTACTCTTACACATCAATAATACGAGTACGGTAAGATATTTAACAAAAAATATCGCCCGTACCTACTATCTGTGTGTGTACATGATATATTTTTTGTTAAATATTTTTTATCTAGATTTCTACTTAATATACTTATATTGCAACCTGCGTGGCGTAACAGTTTATGCCTAGCCTTAACTATCGGAGGTCGTAGGTTCGATTCCTTCTACGCACCTAAAATCTTTGGGTAAAATCAAAGATTTATTATTTCTAGGTTTGGTTGGTTGAGGGACTGCCGATTGTTATAACATAATCTATTTCAATAGTATACCAGGTACCTACTGCGGTCACCAACCCGCCTGATTGCGTGGTGACAATGGCAACACTCCCTTCGAGGGAGGCCCATGTTCGGTAGTAGTCGTTAAGGGCTGATAATGATGATATATAATTAGTTTTTAAGATTAATATGGAATATAATTAGGTAAATAATACAATCTCAATTATAATAATTGAGATTATTATGTCACTAAAGTATGTTACACATAAATTGCTGACCATACTTTAACGATAAGGGAAAGTTAATTTCGAACACCTTTTCTCTTTTTAAACTTTATGTACTTAATGCGAACTGTGCGTCGCGGTCTCACCCGCGTTGAACATGTTCCTGTGGGTACCTCGTCTTATAATACAGTCTATGTTAATCCTCGATATCGTAGCTATCTAATAAAGAAAAATAAATAAAATTACAAAGTACAAAGTAGTCCCCTATTTTGTATTTTAGAGAAAAAAATTGGGGTAGCTTCATACAGTTTTTATGTTTAGATTTATAGAATGTTGCGTATTACGAATATCTCTATCCTTTAGTGACTCATTTATAGTTTAAATTTGTGATTGTAACACAAGTAGGAAATTTGTAAAAAAAAACCGTGCGCAAAAGTCTGTGATGCTTTTAGTAGGGGAGCCCACGAGGCTAAATGGGGATTTACTCGAGCGTCGTAGAGACCTATTGGGATGCAAAGCTTAGATGATAAGAAGAAAAAAATATTATATGATATATACCTTTACATCGGTGGGGGAAGCGGCTATAGATTTTTAAATATGTAAAAAAAAACTGTTGCATGGACATCCTCGAGCGCGTCAGATATTGATAGCATCAATGACCTACGTATTTTTAATAATGTACGTATGTTAATCTGATCGTTTGCATGATGCGGGTGGTCGTATTTAAGGGGTGAAAATGAAAAAAAAAAAATTTAATCGAGCGCGTCAGATTTTCTAAGGGAGTGTTAAGTACACCAAAAAAAAGCTCTCATTCACTAATCTGACGATTTCGATGGGACGCAAACTCGCGGCCATTTTCATAATGTGCAAAAAAAATTCGCCATTTTGAAATACTCAAGCGTGTCAGATTAAGATATATATGGTTCATCTTTATGTTCTAAACGTACTGTCTCATAATCTGACGATTAACTAGAGGGATTCGCCAGATCTGACAAAAAAAATTTAGAAAAACGGTTCACCTTAAAGGCCATCCCTGCAACTTCCCGCTAATTCCATTCCTGGGCGCTTAAAATTGTACTTATGACATTTTTGAGCTCAAAATATAATTTATGTGATATTTTGAGCTCGCTGAGTTCAAAGAAATAATATTTCTATGCATTTGAGCTCTCCCAGCTCAAAAGTCTGATAGAAGTTTCATAGAAAACTATTTTTGAATTTTCAAACCGCAAGAACTTTTGAATGGATCAAGCAATTTTCACGCGGTTGGCGGCATTCGACGCAGTTTTATCATCCTCATAAGTAATTTTGCAATTTTAATTGATCGAACCACAAATTTCGGAGTAATCCCGAAAAAACACTTTTTCGGGTTTCTTTCGTTCACGATATCTTTCGAACGAATCAACCGCTTTTGACCAGCTTAGTGGCGATCGACGTGGTGTTTCAAGCTCAAAGGCGGATTAGTTTTTGAAATTGATCGATTAAGCCGGTTAAAAGTTATTCCAAAAAAAACACTTTAAAAAAAAATGTCTTCTTATTTTTTTTGAGATTTTTCACCATTTCTCAAAATTTATCGGTCCGAATCGGTTCAAATTCACAGGAAATCTAATTTTGAGGAAAATTTTTAGAACGCCGTTTAGTAGATTCCGATCGGTTTAGTCTTTTAAAAGTTATAAGCGAGTAATATTAAATATAGCATAATTATAATTTATAGCACTGTGCGTGATATAAATCATTTAATGATGATTCCATCGACAATTCGAGGTTATCATATGTTCCTCGAGACTTTCGGAAAACCGGCTTGCTCCGACGATATTCCAAAATATTTACACATTTTTTTAATGTTTCTACCGTAAATTTAATTGTTTTTTGTAAGGTACTTTCACCACAAAATACACATTTCAAATTAATGTCACTCATATTAAATATTTATAAACTTTAATTCACACAAATAATATTAAAATAGCAAAAAAATCAACAGTATCAGTGGTACCACTGGGTCGTGGTCCTAACCCCTTAAGGGTGCCCCCAGGTGTGTGCCACTTAATTGTATGTTTTTTTTCCAATTTTTTCTATATTGATCCATTAAAGTCTAAAATAATTAATATGAACTTAAACTT
Organism: Nycteola revayana; assembly: GCA_947037095.2. Classification (NCBI taxonomy): domain Eukaryota; kingdom Metazoa; phylum Arthropoda; class Insecta; order Lepidoptera; family Nolidae; genus Nycteola; species Nycteola revayana. Next base: position 12,060,517 of record OX344851.2, on the reverse strand, counting down.
ATTATGAGTAGAGAAATTAATGACCAGCTGACGGACGGACTACTTTGTCTGTAATATCCTACAATTTGCTACCGGTTAATTAAGTATCTAGTTTAATTAATATAATAAGAATAATTGTGTAACATTGTGATTCTGACAAGTACAAGTGTATGTAAATACCTAAGTGCTGAATAAATTCATTATTTTACATTATTTTAAAAGCCAAAACGTTGGAAACACGTTGTAAACAGTATGCCACGAACGAGTCTTTATGATCAGCTGTGATGGAGTCATGGCAACAGAAACCAGAGTGGGGACGGAGTGAGAGAGTAATAGATAGAGAAAGAGTGAGAGAGGAATAGAAACGCGGAGAAAGAAATGTAGGCATAACGCAGCTGCACGCATTTAACTTTATCGACGAATTTTTGTTATTTCGGCTTGCGGAAATCGTCAGATTATATATTTTTCATTATTCTTGAATTATTTCCTTCAAAATAAAAAAAAATTTAGCTACGCTCGAGAATGTCGAGATGACGTTTTTTTTTTACAACTTTGTTGCCCTCCCCTTTTTTAACGTCACTCTCAAATTGTCAGATTAGTGGAATATACACTTTTTAGGATGTAATTAACTCACCCTACCTTAATCTGACGCGCTCGAGAATTTCTGATGGTCAATTTTTTTTTACTAATCTGATCCTGTATCCTTCACGGGCGGCCTTATATATGGGCCTCATGTTTTGTGGAGGTACTTAACCGGGTACTAGGTATCCCCCTGTATATTAATCTGCCGCGCTTTAGTAAATCCCAAAATCCCCGCATGGGCTCCCCTACTATTTGTTTAAAAACGAGAAAATGTACGAATGTACCCCATTAGTGGGTTAGGTTCATACAGTCGAAGGGGCACATTCATACATGAAGGAGCAAGTTAATAATAGCTTGATAAAAGATAGAAGAATCATTAACATCAAGATTAATTCAACATATTTATACAACGGAGCCACCGGTGCAAAAGTAGTTAAGGCAGCACTTATTTGCGCCTAAACGACTTTTGCGATTATGAAGAATCAATACCTAATAGTGAGTTGATTAATTGACCAATTTATTATTATGACGCAGGTTATATTGTATGCTACACGAATAAATTATAAAGACAGTAACGAGAGAACAAAGCGGCCGTAGCCCAATGGCTAGGGCGTCGGACTTGTGATCTTGAGGTCGCCGGTTCGAACCCCACCCATTGCACTACCGACGTGAACCCACTCGTAACACAAGCATTTTAGCTTAGCACGAGGGGTTAACAGTATTCTTGTTAACCCCTCGTGCTAAGCTAAAAAGTAGACTGCAAAATTCTGCTAGTAATCTTTAAAAAAAAACAAGCGTTCTCGTTCTAACTTCTATACGAAAATAAATTACTATTACACCAGTAAATCTGCGAGCTACAGATAGTATTCAAATAAGATTGTACTTATTAATGGAAAATCTTGACCACATCAATTTAAATGATGTCTAATGGGATTTTCCAACGGAGATAACATAGCTAATTTACCTACTTTGCGGTTAGGCCAGTGGTTTCCAGACTTGTTCGGGCGCCCCTGTAGGCTTAAAAATGGGTCTCCTTTTAGCTATTTCAGTTTAAGGGCCTAAGAGGGCGGGGAGCTATCTCTCACCCTTGTGGGAGTCCAGAGGCCAATCACGTAAAGAGCTACAATACCTTTAAAAAGAAATTTGATAACCGCCGTAGCGTGGCGGTATTTGGCTCGCTTTAATTCTAAATTCTAAGATTTACTTCCGGGTCTGGTTGGTTGAGGGATTACCTTCCGTGAAAGCACGTTAAGTTGTTGGTCCCGATTGTTACAACATCATCTATAATAATCGTATATCAAGGAACGGGCAGCAGCGTTTCCTTGTGTTTTACAACATAATACTGCGGTCAGCAACCCGCCTGCCAAGCGTGGTGACTATGGCAAATATCCTCCCTCGGGAGGCGGCCCATGTTCAGCAGTGAACGTCATTTGCCTACTTTTCAGGACGATTTGAATTCTGATATTTTACTGATTGTCTAAATAAAGTGAACAAGTATGACGAATAACAGTTATAGAAATATTTAAGAATTGTTACATTAATCATCATTTTACAAAGTACTTACCTATTGTATGGAAAGGTACAACACCGAAAAAATAAATAAAAGAAAAGTTGTAGTTTACTCTTTTTGATTATTGCGAATTTGACAGATTTTAAATCTCTATTGTGGAGGCACCGGGACAGTTGCCCTGGATGCCTTAAATCCGGCCGTGATACTTTGAACTTTTTTGTCTTTATTACAACTTATTAAACATAATATGGTGTGCATTAAATAAATATGAATATGATCACGGCCGAAAAATCGAACAACATAAATGTTTGCGGTTTCTCATAGCCTAATAAAGCTGCTAGGAAGCGCAACGCGGGTGCTATTTATAAATAATTTTCAATTAACCACACTTTACCGTATCTAATTTAAAGTTATTATTCATTAAGAATGGTAGATTTTGTGATATACGACACGACACAATCGTAACGTCAGCTTTATGTGTAATTAGTAATTTAAAACTGTAGGTATTTAGGAACTACATACATTCGTTTACAACCTCCGTAGCGTAGCGGTATTTGGCTCGCTTCAAATCTCGGAGGTCGTGGGTTCGATTCCCACACCGGACCAGAAATCTTTGCGTAAATTCTAAAAGTTTCTTTCAGGGTCTGGTTGGCCGAGGGACTGCCCTCCGTGCCTCGGAAAGCAGGTTAAGCTGTTGGTCCCGATTGTTATTACATCATCTTTAATAATGGGACATCAAGGAACGGGCAGAAGCGTTTCCTTGTATAACATTATACTGCGGTCACCAACCCGTCTGCCAAGCGTGGTGACTATGGCAAATACCCTCCCTCGGAAGAAGGCCCATGTTCAGCAGTGGACATTGTACGGGCTGATGATGATGATGATACGTTCGTTTTATGAAATACAAGCTTCCCGCCCGTGGCTTCACCCGCATAACTCCCGTTCAAATAGGAACGTCATAATTAAATGTAGCATATAGCATTCCTAGATAATTGAGCTATCTAAGTCTGAAATTATTTTTCAAATCTGACCTGACCAGTAGTTTCTGGTATGAGCGCGTTCAAGCAAACAAACAAACAACCTCTTCAGCTTTATATATTAGTATGGATTTGCTGTTTCACCCGCATATATCCTGTCCCAGTGAGAACCTCGTCTTACAATATAGCCAACTTACAAATAATGGGGCTTTCTGTTGGTAAAAAAATTTTCTAAATCGGTTCAGTAGATGCAAGAGATTAGGTACCCTCCTACAATGTCACATACTTTATCTCTTTATAATATGAATAGCTTCCCGCGCGCGGTTTCAACCGCGTAACTCCCGTTCCCGTGGGAACTTCATAATTAAATATAGCCTATGTCACTCAGGGTGAATGTAGCTTTCCAATGAAATGAAATCGGCACAGTAGTTTTTGAGTTTATTCATTACAAACACTTTATAATATTAGTATAGATAGGTACTTATATAGATATAGTATAGGATAGACTAGCATTCCTTCCGTTTAGTCCACGTATCGTCTCCGTGGAAAGCTCTCAATAAAAAATAGCGTATGTTTTTCATCACACGTGAAATCCCCGGATTCTAAAGCCCAAAACCTGGACATGTCATCAGGTGTTTTTAAGCATAGTCAGTGTAATAAATATCGCGGCGTGAGGGCACAGTACGAGTCGCGGGTGGTACGAGACTTAATTTTTTAAACCCGGACTACCTACATTAAATGTAGTCCGGCCCGGACGCCGGATGCCCTCTAAACTAGAACAAATCCGAGGAAACCCGGACGGATGGCAACAATACATTGAACTGAATTTGTAATAATACCACCTAAAAATGCTGTGGAATGCAGTAACATCAGAAGCATAAAGATGAATGTATTATACATTTTATTAAAGTAAAGTAAACTATAAAAATAATTAGACATAATAGGTTTAAAAATAAATAACAAATGTAATTTAAGACTGATAAATTAATTTTCAAAATAATGTCTGACGCGTGCAACAAGTACAAGTGCCTGTAATAATTGGTTTACGTAAATAAAAATGATTTTTATTTATTTATTTAAAATATGTGTAGGTATGTGTGTGTGTACCTATGTAATTATTTTTTTCACTAATAGCTTTTAAATTATAATATTATAATTTATTTTATAAGTAAATAACATAAATAATAATTATTTATGTTAAAAAACTAATATTTTCTCTTTATACTATAAGTAGACCGTAGAGATAAAGAGTTTATCAACATGAACTTTGTTTTGTAAATCGAAATTAAACAATATCTACATTGAGATGAATCCCTAAAGTTGTCATTTTTATTGTATTAAAAAAAAGAAAGGAAGGTTTAACGAACTGAAGAGTTAGTTTGTTTGTTTCCTTGAACGCGCCAATCTCAGGAACTACTGGTCCGAATTAAAAAAATCTTTCAGTGTTTAATAGCCCATTTATTGAGGAATCTGATAATCTTTGTTTGATAAATTGATAAATAATCTTTGTTTTATTACACGGTATCATGAACTCTGCCGAAATTATTTTTAATATAATTTAATACTTCTCTGACCTAAACTTCATTCAGGAAAATGTCAAAGTTCCCTGATTTTTATTTTTAGCGCACGTAGGTATAAAAATGTGCCTAATTTGAGAACAAAGAACAATAACAACAAGAAACAAAAAAAAAACACGTACCTACTTTTTGTTTACCAAATCGTCCTTATCCTAGATATTTTTTATCACTATATTTTTATTTAATAATACTTAAATTTTAATTTTTTAATGATTTAAAAGTTTTTACCATAAATTACTTTAAAAAAAATAACACCTACATAACTTCTCTTTGGAAATGTAGGTAACCAAAAAAGCAATGCCATTTTTTTAGTGTATTTTTATTTTTTATTTTTATTAAAAGGTTTAATTATAGGCTACCCAATGACCCATGCTTATTTAGTATTTATATAATTTGTCAAAACAATTGTAAATTCAAATATGACGAAAAATATAGCTAATACAAACAAAAAACAAAAACAGCAGTAACAAAAAACAAATAACGCAGAAAAGAAAAAAAAACTGTTATACTGTTACAGTAGTATTGATCATTAATGTTAATAAACTGTCTATCACATGAATCCTACCTTATGTCTTTCGAAGATCTGCACAGTACACACACAGACCACACGTCGTCACTTTGCGGAATATCCGATAATACTGACGAACGATCAAAGTGACGATTTCCTTTCTCATTAGGCACAGTGTGAGAGGCTTTCAATTGAGAATGGTAGCACAGTGAGCGACGGCGGGAGCGGTAGCGATTTATGTGAATATTTTCGTGTTATTGAGATATCAAATTTGCATGAAAATAATATAATGGTTTTGAAATATCAGTATGATTTTTTGTTTGACAATAAAAAATCTACTTAACTATTAATAAAGAGCCTATCTTTATAATTCGTCAATCAAAGTGACGATTTCCTTTCTCATTAGGAACATTTTGGGAGGCTTTTAGATTGGAACGGTAACACTGTCAGCGATGGTGGAAGTGGAAGTGCAATACCAAGGTACACAGTGTACCTACTACCTAAGTTAGATTTTCGTTATTGCGTAGGTATCTACCAACGAAATATCTTAATTTTTATTTCTTCGTCAAATGTAGGTAACATTTCAACTAAGATTCTGCTTAACATTGACGTAAAATATTAAATAAATATATGGCCATGTGTTCTGTTTGCTATGAACACAACCGAACAAATATTTAAAATAGGTATCTAAGCTAATCGTCAATCGAAAAAAGGCAACGTCCCGACTGGTTCTACTTTATTTTATAAAAACAAGGTAAACTAATTCATAGGAAGATTTAATACGCTGATATCATGACCTCGCACCATCTTAAAAGACTTATTGACGATACCGTTATTTATGAGAAAAGAGACATTTGCTGAAGTGCCTACATCATGTTTGAGCATAAGCACATGCATTAAGCACCACGTATATTGTTTTTGTTTTCGTATTTTACGAATTCTCTGGGAATAAAGACGACCAGAGCTCCTTATTAAATGGTTAAAAGAATGCAAAGTAAGCAACCTGCGCAAGCGCTGTGGGTTTGGGCTTCTGGGTGTAGCGTTTTTTTTCGGACGGACATTATGTTGTTAGCCAGGAGGCTTTTGCTACTTCAAAACTACAAATGAAGCAACCTGCGCAAGCGCTGTATGTGAACGTATACCTGTTGATGCAGTTCCTAGTACCACCCGGGGGGTTTTAGTGGCCTATTGGTATGAAAAGCATAGGTTTTTTTTTAAAGATTACTAGCATTTGCGTAGTCTACTAGTATTCTTGTTAACCCCTCGTGCTAAGCTAAAATGTTTGTGTTACGAGTGGGTTCACGTCGGTAGTGCAATGGGTGGGGAACGAACCGGCGGCGACCACGTGATGGCAAGTTCGACAACCTAGCCATGGCTAATAGAGAGGTGTAGAGCTACATACCTCCCCTTGTGGGAGGTATGTAGTAATGTAATGCCTTTTCCCCCGGACTAAATGGGCGATAGACGGCGATGAGAGTTTTGAAATGGGGCATAAATGTTTGTGTGAACAAATATAAGTAAATCCATGACGTAGAAGTCGAGAGGAAAACTAATCTATAACAATAAATCCAGCTGAAGAGTTTGTTTGCTTGAACGAGCTATTCTCAGGAACTACTGAGTTAGATAGCTCATTTATTGAGGGAGGCTATAGGATATATATTTAATTATGAAGTTTATTTATGTACATCTTGCGGGAACGTGAGTGAAGCGGATGAAACCGGGTGCAAGGAAGTTAGTAATAATATATATTAGAAAAAAGAATTAATTACTATGAATTTTTTTAATTATGTGATTAATTTGTTTGTAAAATATTCAACAATTGTCTTTTGTGTGATGAAATGAGGTCGAAGTGAATTATTAATTTGGGTCTTTGCGTGTCGATGTTGTAGCACTGTTAGATTTTAATAGGTCAAGACTGTCTCAACGGTCTAGCGGTGTAAGTCTGTTAACTATTGCGGCGGGGAAGAAATATATTTGTGTAAAATCTGAAAACCAAGGTCAGGCTGTGGTTCGGGTCCGTTTTATGAAAAAGACACGGTTCCCAAGCGCGGTTTCACCTGCGTGCGTTACTCCCGTTACCGTAGGAAATTCATATTAAATATAGCGTAGTTCTAGTATTCTTCGATAAATGGGCTGTTTAACACTGAAAGAATTTTACAAATCGGTCCGACTGAAACTGAGATTATCACGTTCAAGCAAACAAACTACTATTTCAGCTTTCATAAATCTGAAGAGTAGCCGATAATAGCCATCGGCATCCTGGTGACAGCCCACTTCTCTGCTTACATATTAATAAGTAATATTATAAAGAAGACATTTTTGATTGTTTGTTTGCATTGAATTGGCTCCAAAACTACTGGATTATATTTAGGTTCCTTAAGACAATTAATTCCGGAAATAAACATCTGTGTAACATAATTTTAGATGGGTCAACTAGAATACTTAATCGTACTGCCGTTAAATAAACAGAGTTATATAAATATCTATAGCAAAATGTCCGACTGTTGTTTGATGAGTACCTACTTGCCTGCACTTTGCGCAAGTCAACAAGTGCAAGTCTCTTGATAAATACACTGAGCTTTCTGTGTATTTTATCTTGTGTTTACTGCCTTCGTCGTTGTGCTTTGCCTTATTGGTCTTGCGGTAAAAGTATTTTTTCCGGCTAACTAGGACCCCCTTTTCATGGTAATATGCTAATCATGCCCCCGGGTGCTTCTCCATAGACCAATAATGGGGGCACCGGGAATTTCTAATGCATGATATCTGGTAGAGCGATAATAATACCTAAGCCAATAACAAAACAACCAGTAAAAACAGATCTTTTATAAGCGGCCGTAGACTAATGGGCTACATTTTTTTTTCGGATCGACTTACGTTGTTTTCCACGATGCTTTTGCTACTTCACCGGGCATAAAGGCGAGCAGAGGTCCAGCCTTAATAAATGATTTAAAAACTACAAACTTAGCAATCTGCGCAAGAGGGCGCCCCCTATGGAGCTTGGACCTCGGCTAAGGGCGGTCGCTGGCGATGAGATTGAGGGATTATGACTTTTAGTATTTTAGGGGAGTTTTGTGCAACTGTCGCTCTACTTTACAGTTCGCGGGCCTCTCGGACTTCGGGTCTACGAAGGCATCGGAAGGTTCTTAGCAAACTAAGGGTCGGTAAGGCTTTAGGTCACCGTATCGAACCCCACCCACCCACTGCACTACCGACGTGAACCCACTCGTAGCACAAGCAGTTTAGCTTAGCACGAGGGGTTAACAAGAATACTAGTAGATTGCAAAACTCTGCTAGTAAAACAAATTAAACTTAGAAGGCCATGTAATGATATGACTATGAATTCAATAAAAGTGTCTTCATTACTGTAGGGTTATTGTAACGCATTTCCTATGTTATTGTTACTGATTTTTTTAAGCTACATTAACTTAATAGGTTAACATATTTAAAATAACTTTTGCACGCATAGTAAACAATGAGTAGCGAATAATTTTTTATCAGTCATAGTAATATCGTTACGTCTTTAGCTTGTCTTCAAGTTTTTTTACCGTAAAAAGTTGTGAGATCCATGTAATATTAAGTCGGTTAATTTATTCAGTTTAATAAAGGAACTTTTTGTCTTAAGTTATAACGTAAATAGCTAACCTGACAACATCTTATACTAAACTTAGTAACCAAAGACTTACCTAGTGAAGTTTCAACAACATCAACCCGTATAACGTCCACTGCTAAACATGGGCCTTCTCCCGCGGGAGGGTATTTGCAATAGTCACCACGCTTGGCAGGTCGATTGGTGACCGCAAAATTATGTTGTATAACACAAGGAAACGCTGCTGCCAGTTCCTTGATATACGATTATTACAGATGATGATATAACAATCGGGACCAACGGCTTAACGTGCTTTCCGAGGCACGGAGGGTAGTCCCTATACCAACCAGACCCGGATTTTTTTAGAGTTTACACAAAGATTTTCTGTCCGGCGTGGAGATCGAACCCACTACCTCCAAGATTTAAAGCGAGCCAAATACCGCTACGCTACGGAGGTTGTCAAGTGAAGTTTGACCACGCCAATTTTACTAGACGTGGCTTCCGAAGAGATTTTGGTTCCCTCCCATATCCCGATCTATCAATCAATATCCGTTTTAAAGGATATATTTGCCCAATGAAATATTGCGTAATTGTTACCTATTCTTAAATAATGAACATTGTTTATAGAGGGCGCGAGGAGTGACATCATATCCGGTGGAGGGCGGAGTAAAGTCGTTTTAGATCGTTTTATATTACAGCTCTAAACCTTGCTCGACACCCATATCTTGAGGATGCCACGGCGCCATAAAATGAACCTTACTACAATGAGATTAGGTTGATATTAAGAGAGCACTTTTGTTTAGGCCGTGTGTTTTCTGACTTAGAATAGACAGGCGCGGCGCGGCGAGGCGACTAAGGGACATATAACAAATGGATGGGCAGTAGCATTTATATCAACTTAAGTATACTCACCATCTTAATTCGATCTCCAATCCGCCTTACAAGCGTGGTGATTATGGCAATATCCCTCAGTAACCCTTTTTTTCCGGGGGGAAATGCTTTAAGGTTACGCATCCCCATTTATTTAGGCAGGAGCTCTGCTCGCCTTTATGCCCGGTGAAGTAGCAAAAGAATTAGGGCTAACAAGATATGTCCGTCCAAAAAGTTACGCATCCCCTCCGCCTCCGCCGCCGCTGGCCAAAAGAGGTCCACGTTCACGAGGGGACGTTGACTCAGTGGCGTAGCTATCGTCGAGTGCATCAGGGCCCCGGACCTGGTGGGGCCCCCTAACCTAAGCTTTGAAAAGAGCGGGTCAGCCAACTCGCCAGCTCTTGAGAATATGCACCGGGGCCCTTGCCCTTGTCAAAAAAAGAGATAGTTGACACCGTCAGTATAAAAAAAAGTAAATAAACATAATAGTAAACACTTCTCATAAAAGTGGACATCATCATCATCATCAGCCCGTATAACGTCCACTGCTGAACATAGGCCTCCTCCCGAGGGAGGGTATTTGCCATAGTCACCACGCTTGGCAGGCGGGTTGGTGACCGCAGAATTATGTTGTAAAACACAAGGAAACGCTGCTGCCCGTTCATTGATATACGATTATTAAAGATGATGTTATAAAAATCGGGACCAACGGCTTAACGTGCTTTCCGAGGCACGGAGGGTAGTCGCGCAACCAACCAGACCCGAAAATAAATCTTTATAATTTACACAAAGAATTTCCTGTCCGGCGTGGTGATCGAACCCACGAAATCCGAGATTTAAAGCGAGCCAAATACTGCTACGCTGGGACGTTGTCGTGGACATATAAATTAAAAATGCGTTTCACAATGTGTAAACCTATCTCTTTTATTGACTGTACACACAATATTTTCTTAAGCTCGTACGGAACGGAATAAGTCACAATATTAAATGGTTAAAAGCTAAACACATTGTGAAAACGCTAACATTTATAGACAGTCATTTTGTTATTACATTACTGTGACATAGTAACGGACTTACAGCGAGGTAATGTAACTTAGAATTCTTCTGATGTACTAATACATCTTCTTAGCGTGTCGATATCAATCTAAATGGACTCGGCCCAGAATTCGGCCACTTGTTTGGCACCATCACCAGCGTCCATTCCATCAGTACTAATACTGATGACCGATGACTTAATGAGTGTCATACGCGTATTAGGTATAATTTAACAGGTTTTTTTCGGACAGACAAAGCCTCGTGGCAACATAATATATGAGGCTTTTGCTACTTTAGCGGGCATACGGCATACGGTGGTAGCACTAAAGCGCGTTCGTCGAGATACTTATGGTCCGTCTAAAATAGTCTTAATAATAACACACTCAAAGGACAGAACATAGATATAAAGTAATAAAATAATATTGCATTTTCATACCTGACAGCTTTTAGGCTAAAGCTATAGAAACTTTAATAATAAGTAGCAATAATCAAACAAACTTAATTAATTTAACACAGTAAATTGATAAGCCAAAATATGTTTTGACTATTTATAAATACCTGTAATAGGTTTAGGCGAATAAAAACTTTATTTATTTTTTTAAACCTATAGGTGAGCAGGGCACTTAGCAGCCTCAATAAATTATTTAAAAACTACAAACTTAGCAAACTGCGCAATAGCGCGTCCTATCGAATCGATAGTGCCTAAATAAAACCCTTAAACCTTATTCTGATTCAATTTAGGTTGACATTTTAAAAGTCTCAGTCTCAAAATACTCACAGTTCCATCAATGTACATATTTGAAACTGCTTTGTTTGTCAGACAAAACCTACCAAAATTTACAAAAGTGAACAATGTGCGTAGAGCCGACAAATTGTGTCTAGTGACAGGAAAAACAACATTGTTTCATAAAAACACATTTGCAATGGGTCCAAAGATATATAATAAATTGCCTAATCATATAAGACTCGAAGAAGATATTGGTTTGTTCAAGAAAACGCTATTTGCCTTTTTAATTGAACATAATTATTATTCAGTGAATGATTTCCTTACGGATATCTATAAAAATAAAATAATAATGTGATTAATTGTGATATATATAGTTTGTAGAATTAGTTACTTATATATAAATTTAAAAATAATTATATATGACAGTATTTGTACACCATGCAAAATGGTAGGATAAAGTGGAACCAATTGTTTTTAATTTTTTGTACCATCCAATATATTGTACTATGTTCACAAATGAAATGAATAAATGAAAATAAATAAATGAAATTAAAATGAAGTTGGGTCCATGGTTGGATGCTGTATTTTTCTCCTAATGATTTAATTTTCTTTTTATTTATCCGAAACTTTTATGATAGGTAGGCAAGTAGGTGCAAACTTTTATGATAGGTAGGCAAGTAGGTACAAACTTTTATGATAGGTAGGCAAGTAGGTACAAACTTTTATGATAGGTAGGCAAGTAGGTACAAACTTTTATGATAGGTAGGCAAGTAGGAGCAAATTTTTATGATAGGTAGGTAAGTAGATACAAACTTTTATGATAGGTAGGTATATAGATAGGTACATATCATGACCATTTGTTGAACTAACTCTTATTCAAATTGCGACTGTGGCGCGACCAGAAAGTACCATATGAAGTCCATTGCAGAACGCGCAGGAAAAAATAAATTAAGGCGTTTGCCGGTTTGCTCTCTGCCAAAGTCACTACGTACTTACGTAGGTACAACAAGTCACTTTCATTGGCCGCGGCTGTTTACTCAAATTCTGCAATACTTAGTAAGTTGTAGTTCTGCTATATTTACTCAGTTAACGGTGATTCATGAAGGATGCATTTTCTCTTGAATATTTCTCAAAATATTGAGTTAACGAGCAACAGTATCCTGTACAAGTACCTACATCTATATCTATACTAATATTATAAAGCTGCAGAGTTTGTTTGTTTGTTTGTTTGAACGCGCTAATCTCAGGAACTACTGGACCGATATGAAAAATGATTTCAGTGTTAGATAGCCCATTTATCGCGGAAGGCTATTGGCTATATATGTAATTATAAAGTTCCCACGGGAACGGGAGTTACCGCAGGGTGAAACCGCGTGCGGGAAGCTAGTATTCATATATTGCAGTGACAACCCCGATTTTCAAACTGGTTAATGGTTACTAAGGCAAAAACTCCTTTGAAGGGTGGTAAATTGTTTTTTCGGAGAGATATATATTTATCCACGAGCCCTTTGCTACTTTAATAGGCATAAATGCGAGCAGGACTCCAGCTTTAATAAATAGTTTATATACCTACTACAAACTAAGGATGGCCAAGTCTTGTAAATTAATATCTAACAGCATGTAAGTACTTATAATAATATGTACTTAGTTGATTTCATAATTGTGTTAAAGAATCTATGATAAATATTTTCATTCACACAAATGGATAAGTACTGGAATTTTCTTAAAATGAATTACAATTGATAGCCAGTTAAGTTAATAGCTAGGCAAGTGGGGCCGGATTGCTAATGCGTACCCGGCTCCCGCCAACGGCGGATCGAAGGAGTGTCCGGGGGTTTTAGTGGTGTAGGGTCCTCTCCTCGTGGTATGTGTTTAGCATACCACGCTATGGAGACGGCGAGTCCATCCCACCAGCAGCGCGCATGCGTAAATGCATTTCCACCCGGACAAAAAAAAGGTTAGTTGATTGACGTTTAATAAACTTTAACAGTGATAAGAAAACTCCAACATCTATAGAAATAGTTATCAATAATGGCACTATCTTTCTCTAATGAACAATTTAATGCATTTTGTACCAACTAAAATGTCTTAAATAATCTTCATTCTTAAGACTTTAATTAAAATGTATTTCTAACTAAAGCTCTGTAGTTAAAAGCTTTTCTCCTATAGCCTTCTATTCACTATTCGTGGACATTCACTCATTGTTAGTTCGACAAAGCTATGAAAAGAGAAATTTCTATAGAAATTGTTGGTTAAACGTGCCGGCAGTGCTGACCATTATAAGTTGACCTTTAGTAGTGCATAAATGTCTTAGATAAAGTTTCCGAAGCATTTAAGGTTGAAATATATAACATTTATTGAATATTACTGTTAAATATTGGAAACTAAATTACCCAAAACATCCAGAGATCAGATAACTGACTCAAATTACATAAAAGTATTTATATCGTAGAATACATCTACTTACATAAAAATAACTTCTATTTAATAATATTTTTACAATTATTAAGATATTTTATAAATAAAAAATATATTGGGCATTTAAACGACATTACAGCTGTGATTACAATGGAACAATCGCTTAAGCCTTGGCGACCAAATCGTTATTTTTATGCGGTAGCCAAAATTTCTTATGCTTTTTTCACCGCTTTTTCTCTTCATACTGTAATTATGATAACAAGATGGTAAATATCACTTCTAAAACTAAACAAAATTAAATTCCATGGTAACCGTATAATACATATTAAATTATCAAGAATTATTTTAAAAATCTATCATCATCATCATCAGCCCGTATAACGTTCACTGCTGAACATGGGCCTCCTCCCGAGGGTATTTGCGTATAACAATCGGGACCAACGGCTTAACGTGCTTTCCGAGGCACGGAGGGTAGTCCCTTAACTTATAAGACCCGGAAAGAAATCTATACTAATTTATATTTAAAACACACAAAATATATTACGTTTTATATTATTTAAAAAAAAAAAAATTTGATTCCGCTCAAAAATGTGTCTTAATGCACATTTTTGAGCTGAATCAAAAATTATAAATTCATAAATGTTAAAGTAGTTTGAATGGATAGTACCTATATATAATAATATGGAATATGTACCTATGTTGTAAATACGCAATAGGTTTATGTTTTTACATTATATAATTTAAACCTTTCATAATATTGATTTTAATAGCTATGTGCATTACATAAACTGTTGGCTAAGTAAAATATTGCAGGCGCTTTTAAATAAAATATCATTATATTGCGACATGGGCAGTGGCGTAGCCAGGTGTTCAAGGGCCCTGGGGCAAAAACAAAACCTAGTAGTTTAGGTTTTATCAATAGATCAATATATTTAAAAAAGGCAATAAGGATTATAGATAGCTTTGTTAATTAGGTTTTGGACTCCCCCGGGCCTAGGGCGCCGGGGAACTGCCCCGGTCAGCCCTTCGGTAGCTACACCAATGGACATGGGTGTTATTTTAAGCAGATGCAGAAATAGGCAACTTAGGTCACGGAAAAGCGTGCGTAAAATGCGGGTTTAGGTCACACACACTGTGCTATAAAATAAATATGTCCTATGTATGATTTCGGCCTCAGTGGTCAAACTCCTTAGAGAGTGGACGCCGTGCCCGAAATCTCTCGGGAGGACTATAATCCAGTCCATTACTTTGTACCCCTTTTTACGGAAATTGCGCGGATGGAGGAGTATGAAACACTTGCATATAGTTAATACTAGCGGCCCGCCCCGGCTTCGCACGGGTGGACTTTTATACCCTACCCCTGCCCTACCCTACCCTACCCCTACCCTACCCTACCCCTACCATACCCCTACCCTACCCCTACCCTACCCTACCCTACCCTACCCCTACCCAAAAGTATCCTATGTGCTTCTCCCAGTTCTTAGCTACCTCCCTACCAATTTTCAGCCAAATCGGTTCAGCCGTTCTTGAGTTATAAATAGTGTAACTTTCTTTTGTTTTTTAAATGTATTCTGCTATTCAGGGCGTAGACAAATCCAACGAAACAAAAACCATGGCAATCGGTCTAGCCGTTCTCGAGTTATAAGTGTTGTAACAAACACGACTTTCTTTTATATATATAGATTATATAACAGTGGCAGACTAACACATTGACTGCCAGTAGGCTATTCAAATTACCGCCCCTATTTAACTACTGAAAATTTTCTTACTTATTTAAAATTTTACACGTTATGTTAATTTTTCTGTAAAAAAAAGTTGTCCGTATTTGCCGCCCACTCAATTCTGCACTGTATATTTATTTCTGATAGTCGTTTTTTGACCATTTGGCTACCAATAGTACTTACTAGTTAGTCATATACAAATTAAGTAAGAAGCTTTTACTAATTCATTTAATAAATTGAGACATCAGGTGTCAAGATAGACTGGTTCTCAGTAATATTGCATTTTGCATGATAGTGCAGTATTGAACAAATGAGCTTTCTAATAGTATATAATTATACCGATTGATTTAATACGTGCAATAACCATGTGGTTTGAGTTACGTTTTCCTAGAAACTATTTTTGATTGATATCTTGAACTGATTTCACTAAAAGAAGGAAGAGTATTGAAGTATATTTAATAATAATTTAAAGTTGGTATATTAATTGACGTGAACCCACTTTTTTTTAGATTACTAGCAGTGTTTTGCAGTCTACTAGTATTCTTGTTAACCCCTCGTGCTAAGCTAAAATGCTTGTGTTCACGTCGGGCGGTAGTGCAATAGTGGGATCCATAGAAAAAATTACTTTTTTTTAGCCCCTAGGCTTTTGCTACTTCACCGGGCATAAAGGCGAGCAGAGCTCCAGCCTAGATAAATGGTTTAAACACTACAAACTAAGCAACCTGCGCAAGAGGGCGTACCCTATGGGACTTGGACCTCGGCTCAGGGCGGTCGCTGACAGGGAGATTGAGGGATTATGGCGTTTATTTTTTTAAGGGAGTTTTGTGCAACTATCTGTCTTCTTTACAGTTCACGGGCCCCTCGGACTTCGCGTCTACGAGGGCATCGGGAGGTTCTTAGCAAACTAAGGGTCGCGTCGGGATGGCGAGGGGGGAAGAAAAATGGACGACGGAAGGGTGATCTAACGAAGATTTTAAGTATCTGTGAGCTTTTTATTATTGTACAAATTTGTTACCGTTATTTTTTTACGATAAAAAAACAATAATAAAAATATATAAGATGTATTAAATGTGTAAAGTTAAAAAAAAAATTAATTTATAAATTATATTTAGGTACGTATGAAAGATTGGTTAATAGCTATAATTATAGTGTAGAGGATGTTACTATCCAACTGAAGAGGAACGGTTGGTGGTATTCCTCCACAGAAATTAAGATCTTTGCCGGGCGAGGTGGTAAGCCCGGTGGCCGACGGCCATTAGTTAATATTCAGAACTTTATGTTCGAATTGGCTTGCGAACTTGTAATGCGCGATACAGGTTAGTTGGGATGCTAGGTGCTAGATATGGCGCTGCTTGTCTTCTTGTGGTATGTCCGGCTACTGTAGATGTCACTACATAACTATTTTAATACTTTGGTTAAATGTTTGTTAACCTTTAAAATACAATTTCTAATAAAACTTTTTTTAAATAGTACAGGTCGCATGCACTGCATTTGTCAAATACAGAAAAGACGAAAAGTTATGCCAACAAACTGACATTCAACACGAAATTATATTGTCAACCAATCAGAACTGGATAAAATCACAAATAAATTTACAAATAATTACATAATTTATTAATTTAACGATCAAACATGGCGGAAATCGACTCGCCCATACCTCTGTGTGAGATTGAAACTGTTTTAGCTTGGGTAGATGGTTTTAAGCTTTCTAGATCAACTAAGAAGATCAATAGAGATTTTTCCGATGCTGGTAATCTTCTTTATACATATAATTCTTCTGTGAGTGTGTATGTCACTGAACTTCTCTCAAACGTCTGGACCGATTTTGATGAAATTTTTTGTGTGTGTTCAAGGGGATCTGGGAATGGTTTAGATTCACAATTTTGTCCGCTGGACAATGTTTTTTTAATTAATTTTTAATTTATTAGTAGTTGCCTGAAAACCCCTTAAGTCTTTTTCTTTTTCCCATACAAACGTTTTCTAACTAAAATGTAGAGTCAATTTGAGCTTTAGGGTAGGTGTAGGGTAGGGTAGGGGTAGGTGTAGGGTAGGGGTAGGTGTAGGGTAGGGGTAGGGTAGTGGTAGGGTAGGGGTAGTGTAGGGTAGGGGTAGTGTAGGGTAGGGGTAGTGTAGGGTAGGGGTAGTGTAGGGTAGGGGTAGTGTAGGGTAGGGGTATTGTAGTGTAGGGTAGGGGTAGTGTAGGGTAGGGGTAGTGTAGGGCAGGGGTAGTGTAGGGGTAGGAGTACCGCATAAACAGCGTAGCGCCTGTTCCCGTAGGATCTTCACAATAAAATATAGTATATAGCCTTCTCAACGGGCTATCCAACACTGAAAAAAAAATATAGGTCCAGAAGTTCCTGAAATTATCGCGCTCAAGCAAACAAACTCTTCAGCTTTACATAGGTGTGCGAAATTTCATACGCCTCCGTCCGCGCCATTTTCGTAAAGGGATACCTACAAAGTTTTAAGCGCAGGCCCCCCTGCCATCGGGCAGGCGAGCGAGCTAGGCGGGCGGGCGAAGTGAGAGAAGGAATACAAACAAATATATTAGTCGGTAGCTCGCGGTGTCAACCGAAGTATGTAAAAGAGGTGAAACGATGTTCGCCCGCCTAGCTTGCTTGCCCGCCCGCTAGCGGTGTGGCTTGCGCTTAAGGTTCACGCATTAATATTAGATTACGATTTAATAAGACTTTCACCATTAAGCCAAATTATCCTGAAGTAATAAAAGGTTTGATTGACATTTATTTTCTTAAAGACAGCTTATCTTTACTTATAAGTTATATATCTCCGTGTGACCTTTCCTCCAGTTCTCCTGGCAGAGATTCTGAGTCACCACTACCCAAAGCTGGTGGAGATGCACAACTACCCTCCCCGGAATAGTACTTCCTTGAAGCTGAACAACTGGATGACCCTCAACAGGAAGGTCCTCAAGAAGCTCCACTTGAGGCTCTGCTGCAACACCATGGAACAGCTAGCTAACGCTTTCCCAGGTGTTATTGAGAGGGTCTTGGTTATGGGTAAGTAAGTTTACATCATCATGTATCCTACTGTATTACCGATTCAATAGAAGGCCGGACCCGTGCTTCATCTAGGTTCTCCAATTGGGTGAAACAAAATGTGCGAAATTTCATACGCATATCTGCGTAATTTTTATTAAAAGGGGTACAATGTTTTTGCTGGATGGAGAGGGAGAGGAAGGCCAAAGAAAAAATGGATGGATTGTGTGAAGAGTGATAATTATGAAAGAAAAAGGAGTTAGTGATAGTGTGACGGGTGACAGGACAGAATAGAAGAAACAAACGTGTTGCGTTGACCCCAAGTAATATGGGATAAGGGCAGGAAGAAGAAGACGATGTTTTTGCTTCACGTATTAATATATAAACTACGTGCGTATGATCTTTTCCGAACATAGACCCTTGCCGAGTCTACGTGGGCCTCTGGGGGTCTCATCTGTACCACTTTGTGAATAACTGTTTTTAAACCATTCAAAAAAATTACATTGATATTTTTTTTAGTGCGAGATAAAATTCGTCGCGATGAGGATATGAATAGATCCTTGAGGGACGCCGAACAGAATGTCTCTAGTGGAGGAAGTTACTACGAAGCCTGTGGAGATGAGGGTTAGTGGTTATCATAATTATATTAATGATCCCGGAGTTTCTTATAGTCTTCGCCAGGTATCACAACTAGAGAACGACTCGTAAACTAGGATAGGGTCCGGTCGTCCTTGCGAGCCATGTCTCATTGTTGTGCTCTCATGTCATTGCTATACACCGCGTTAAACAAATGCGATATCATCTTCGTCTTCTACAGCAGAGTAGAAAACAGACGTCTATAAAATAATATACCTACAGATTTTCAACGCGCATCTCAACCGTCTTAGAGGCGGGTGATGTCGAACTCCCCTCCCCATAGCGATGATATGCAAATCATACCAAAAGGTGAACGCCAGCAAAATAGAGGAATCGGGAACTGCATACGACTTCTGGTGCAAATTACACCTACAAACTAATCTAAAGAATGTCTCATGCACTAATATTGAGCTTATTCAGAAATGTACTGGAGTTGTTTTAGTAACTAAAATGTGTTTTAATAGAGCATGTGCTAGTCGTCCCTTTGAAGACTCGAATCAATGGCGTGTTGGGCACAGTTCAGCAGAAGGTGGTCGCTTATGATGCATACTGTATTCTGAAAGAAGAACTTAAGGACATAAAGGAAACTAATGAAGTACTGAAACATAAGGTAAATATTCCATGGTATATTTCTTGGTGACATAAGCATTTGGTAAGATACAGGCCGGAAGCATTATGATCTACACCTATGCTATCACATCCTACCACTTGCTACCGACGTCGAAATTAAGACCTCTAGATAATTTCTTAAAGACTAGGTCTGATTTAAGAATCCTAAGACGACAATTATCAGAGTACATTTTAAATTTAATGGATTTTTTATGGAAACTTTGTCGGATTTCAAATTTATTCCTCTGGCAATTTTTATAGTGAGGATTTAAAAATTAATCCTTAGTTAAATTTATTTACACAGATCGAACATTTGGATAACCTTCTAAAGGTAAAAGAAGAAAGAATCGAAGAGCTTAAAAGCCAACTAGAACGAAAGCAAGCACGACGCAAAGAAGGCGTCTCCCTTGAAGGACTCACATTGACAAATAACTTAGCAGTCCCTTTTGAAAATCCTCCTAGCCCTCATCCCGCAAACGAAATTATAAATCCACCAACTAAAGTACCTTCTGTTAAAGAAATAGAAATTAATCTCATAGAAGAACCACACCGAACAACCTCATTTACTTTAGTAAATAAAACAGAATCTAGAAAATCGGAAGAATCAAAAATTCCCATTCCAATAGATTCTTCTAGAATGAATTGTAAACCTAGTATCACTGAAGTTTTTAAAACGGTGTCTGATCCGACAGTCAATGCTATACGATCTGATGAATTCAAAGATCTTGAAAAGGAGAAGTCTGAAGTATTTGAAGACGTTGATGATTTTAATGATACTGTGCAGGTTCTGAATACAATAGAAGAAACTATTCAGAAGGAGATTAAAGATATCAACAAATTGAGTACGTCCCAACAAGATTTTGGAGATATATTGCGGTGTTAATGAAAATCAAGCTATAAAAAAGACGCATTTTATAATACAAACATTCAAGTTTGTTATGAATTTACACTTTGAATACTTACTATAATGATATTCACAGAAGGAATAATATTCTCGAGGGAGCTGCACCCATCGTGGGCGTATTTTAATCTATATTTATATAAATTATAGCATACATTGATGTAGGATTTTAAACTCGTTATCTGTTTGTAATGTTTTTATTAGGTTTTAGTATGACTTATGATTTATAAATAAAAATATACACTAAATTCAATCTGTTATTATTTAATTTTATGTACTTATTACTTAATGTGATTTACTTGCTCTTTTGATTTTATCACTTAACGGGCATTTGCTTGAAAGATTTCCAAAAGGCTGGGATGGATCTTCAATACTCTTTTAATTTCTTGGAATCTCTGCTGAAAGTTGGGTTCCTCTCGAGGCGTTGGGTTTCTGAAAATTGAAGAAGGATCCAAGAAACTGGTGGGCTTAGAACCTATAAGCGACTGCACTAATAGCTGAATCTTTTTTCGCAATGTTAGGATTGTTCTAAAACTATAAAGAATTAGCTTGTTTGAAAAAGTTCGGGATAGACCTTTAGCAACGTACAAAATTGCAATATTAAATCATGGTATAATCTGAATCCTCAGACAAAGCTGAATCAAGTAAAATGTTAAGAAAAACAGCAGCAGACGTCTTCACATGGCTTTTCTTTCTTTTCAAGGGTTATAATTTGGGGTATCTTCTTTTTTAAAATGTGCTACTTAAAAAAAGAATGAGACTTACTTGATGTGATGGCTGCTTGTCTGTCCAAGAACTTTGAATCGATTGAACTCAATGCGTTCATCGTACAGGCATTCCTTCTTGATGGTGTCCACAGTTTGTTTCACGGGAATTAAATCATGGACTGAAAATAAATACGCATATTTTATTGATGTCAAATCTTCTTTATTTTATGATTGCACCGGTGACTTAGTGGTTACAAATGTTTCTTCTGAGACTGGTGTTCGAGGTTTGATACGCATCCGAGACAATTATTTACGTGAACCAATTCCTTTGTTACGAATTCGACCCCCCGCGACACAGAGATTTCTTAGTTTCTTAGAGCCATTTTTAAAAAAGTGATGATAATATAATGTTATAGATATAGACATTTTATAAAACTTGATTTTTTAAAGTGATAATTGTAGTGAAGATTACTACATACCATCGAATACAAAGTTACTGGGCTCTGATGACGGAGGGTCCACAGGGCAGTTACATAGGGGCAGTAAGTCCAGGAGACTATCAGATGTCTGTGTGGCAACCCCATGGACGTTCAAATCCAGAGTGTAATCAGTAACACTAGAGGATTCTTCGATGTTTTCTCTTTGGTCCATGCGTTGTCTCAGTATTTCTAGTTGTTCTGGATAAAAAGAGTTTAGGTAAATATAAAAACCATCAAAATAATCGAAATTGGCTACAGTACTTACGATTAGTTAGTTAGCTTTAGATCTCTCAATGTTGCCCGATTAGCGAAGCCTTAAGAAAATCGCATCCATATAAGATAATTAAATGGCATATCTCTATGCGTGATTTATGTCACCAGAGCTGAAGTAATTAGGTTGGGTTGACAGGGTGTTATATATCTTCGTCAGCATCAGCTCGTGTAACGTCCACTGCTAAAAATGGGCCTTCTCTCGAGGGCGGGTGTTTTGCCATAGTCAACACGCTTGGCAGGCAGGTTGGTGCCCGCAGTATTATGTTGTAAAACACAAGGAAACTCTTTTAGGAAACGATTGTTATATATGATGTATTGGAGCCATATGCCATATGCTTTTGTTCAACACCTCAAAATTGAGACCAGAATATTAAGTCATTCACCTGGGGAACAGAGCTGGTACTCCTCGAAGGACTGGTCGAAACAGGTAAAGGGGCTGGCTCTCATGTAGGGCGGCAGGCTACGTATAAACGAGTCTACTCGCATCCGCTGACATTTCTCCATAGGACACACCTGAATACCATATCATATGAGGTTATTTTTAAATATATGCCTTCTTTCACAGCAGATATGATTACATAAAATATTAATTACAACAGTAAAGATTATTTTGTAAAATAATTATATTTTGTAATCTTCACTACATGGTATAAAATAAAGTCGCTTCCCGCTGTCTGTCTGTACCTATTTATGCTTAGATCTTTAGAACTACGCAACGGATTTTGATGCGGTTTTTTTAAAAATAGATTGAGTGATTCGAGAGGAAGGTTTATATTATTATGTGCAGCATTAGGTGCACCCGTGCGACGTCAGGGCGGGTCGCTAGTATTATTAGCTAGTATATTAATATAAAACTAAAGAGTTTATTTATTTGTCTGCTTGAATGCTCTAATCTCAGGTACTACTGCTCCGATTTAAAAATTAATTTCAGTGTTAGATAGCTCATTTAACGAGGAAGGCTATAGGCTGTGGCTTAAGGGGAGTTAAGCGGGTGTAACGCGCGCGGAAATATTATATGTACTTTGACTTATTTAATATTGATATACTGGATTACCCTTTTTACCGTTGAAAATAATAATGCGTGATATGTATATGAAATAGATGTGTAAGTCATAGTTATTTTTTACTTACATAGAGTGAAAATCGTAACCGTAAAAATGCGTACAAGTAGGTAGTTACGCTATTTCGCTCACTCTTTTCATTCATATTTAATTGTGGCCTGGGTATTATAGGCACCTATTTTAACTAACGTTACGTAACTACTACCTATTTAGGTACCTACCTACGTATTTTTATCGGAACGATTTTCAGTAGTTGTCAGTAAAAAAAAAATATATAATATCTAGGCTGTTTATTATATCTATCTATTTCATAATACATATCACGTCCTATTATTTCCAAGACGGTAAAAAACTTTTAACAATTACTCAAGATGCTATCTGCTGTTTCTGCTTCCTGAGGCATGCAAATGTACCTCTTTAAGTGCTAACTAGACCAAGATAAAATATTTAATATTACCCAAAGATTTTTCCCAGCGTTAAAATCCAACCCTCTGGCCTGGTCCTGGACGCCAGCGGGCGGTGCGGTGCGGGCGACGGCACGCGCGCCTTTATCAAAGTTCATAGATTTGTACAAAGCTGTTCTCGACGACAGCGGTGCGGGCGGCAGGTTTTCCTTAGGCGCCCGCTCCGCCCGCTGGTGTCCAGGACGAGGCCTAAGACTTTACCGCTAGGGTACGGACACTGTCCAGAGCATCATTTAAATTCCTATTGAGAAAAAAAATACAAATAGCTTACCTGTTCGTAGTCAATTGTATGGTCAATGTCAGGTTCCCGAGGACCCACCACCAGGCTGTCTGTATGCATGCTCCTGTTGTAAGCAAATTACACATTCTTTGAACGAGCATAATTATATCGAAAAGTAAAATTTTTATTATTAAAACCGCGACCATGAATTCAGCATCCTCCGGGGCGGCGACGGGAGCGGTGCGAGACGAGAGCGGCACCCGAGATACGTGCCGGTCTAGCAATACCTGCGCGCAAGCCGATTCCATTGCTGGTATTATGCCCTATTTATTGTCGTGCTAAGTTTGCGTTGCTAGACCGCTTCCCGCTGCCCCGCTGAGTTCATAGCTGAGACCTTACGGTGGTAACTACTTCAATTTCGGTGTTTAGGTTTACTACCTGGAAATTTTTATTACCAGGGCTGGTGGATATCAATTGCAGAGTTCTTTTTTCCTTCTTTTATTCATTGATATATGACAAGATGAACTATAAAATTAAGAAATTATTACGAAACGTTATCATAATCTTGTAATCTACACGCTGAAATTAGCTGCAGTTAAATCATTCTGACTTTCGACTTTCATTTTGTGCTTGTATAATAGTGAGACAACCCCCGTAGCGTAGCGGTATTTGGCTCACTTTAAGTCTCGGAGGTCGTGGGTTCGATTCCCACGCCGGACAAGAAATCTTTGTGTAAATTCTAAGATTTCTTTCCGGGTCTGGGTGGTTGCGGGACTACCCTCCGTGCCTCGGAAAGCACGTAAGCCGTTGGTCCCGATTGTTATAACATCATCTATAACAAGCTTATACCAGGGAACGGGCAGCAGCTTTTACCTGTGTATTACAACATAATACTGCGGTCACCAATCCGCCTGCCAAGCATGGTGACTATGGCAAATACCCTCCCTCGGGAGGAGGCCAAGGCATGTTCAGCAGTGGACGTTGTACGGGCTACGACACGACAATGTAAAAGTAAGCTTGCCTACCTACTTTGTAATATAGCAACAATAATCATCTATACTAATATTATAAAGCTGCAGAGTTTGATTGTTTGTTTGAACGGGCTAATCTCAGGAACTACAGGTCCGATTTCAAAAATTCTTTCGGTGTTGGATACTCCATTTATCAAAAAAGGTTATAGGCTACATTTTATTTTCAAAAAAGTTAGGGATCCGTAAGAAAATTGCGATTTTGTAACCCAAGGTGTAAAAGCGAAAACCTATTTATGCGTGTGCTGCAAAAACTATTGACAATAGAACAAAATGATGTACTACGGGTTTGTAGGTCTTATTAAAATCTACAAAAAAAATTGCAAGAGCATATATCTAACTATCATAGTTTAGTCACAATAACCGCTTTTATGTTCATAAAAAATATTAAATCGTCTGAAGAAAGAAACTACGTTAAATGTATATCGTAATATTAATCCTTATCCAAATTAAGCATTTTGTTATCCCCTTGATATTTATGTAGAAGTAAAATACTTTTTGTTTTATTCCAATCGGACATTTCGTTGAGAAATTATCACGAGTATAAAAACGCAAGGAATTGGTACCTAATAATGAGTTATTTGCCATCATAGATAAAGCTGAAGAGTTTGTTTGTTGGAACGCGCTAATTTCAGCAACTACTGGTCCGATTTGAAAAATTCTTGGAATGTTAGATAGCCCATTTATCGAGGAAGGTTATAAACTATATTTTATTATAAAGTTTCTACGTTAACGGGAGTTACGCGGGTGAAACCGCGCGCGGAAAGCTAGTTAATAATATTATAATAAAACAAAATACTTCATAATATATATGTGATTACCCGAGTGTATTACTGTCAGAAGTTCTGTCGTCGTCGTAATCATCTTGGTGTCTGTAGAAAAGTAATTTTAATTGTGGAAAAGCAGCCAAAGACATAGTTTAGTATAGAAATATATTTAGTATAGAATAAAGGCGAGCAGAGCTCCAGCCTAGATAAATGGTTTATAAACACTACAAACTATATCTTTGCTGTGCCCGACAGGGTCCACATTGAACTGAATTTGTAATAATGCCACCTAAAAACACTGTGGAATGCAATAAATGATTGAGTATTGAGTAAGTAAGCAACCTGCGCAAGAGGGCGCCCCCTGTGGGGCTTGGACCTCGGCTCAGGGCGGTCGCTGACGGGAAGATTGAGGGATTATGGCTTTTAGTTTTTTTATAGGAGTTTTGTGCTAGTGTCGCTCTACTTTATTGTTCGCGGGCCTCTCGGACTTCGGGTCTACGAGGCCATCGGAAGACTGCCATCACTTATCCGCCTCTAATGACTCTGGTTAGGTCCGTTAAGAGGAGGTTCATGTTCAGCAGTGGACGCAAACGGACTGTTGAAGAGAATTAGAAGACCTGGGCTTCTCCTTGACTTCAACACTACCCCAGAAAACTTACAGCTGTGAAGGAGACTCCACATCTTCATCTTCTGGCGGAGAGTTGAAGATTGACGTCTAGAAATAGAAGTATAAAAATCATGAATACCATACAACACACAAGAGCGTGAAACTAAACAAGAATACTAAAACTGCTAGAAATCCTAAAAAAGACACTACAGTTAATTGGCTTTAAGACCGCATTACTAAAGCGACAACCTCCGTGGCTTGGCGGTATGTCTCGCTTTATGTCTCGGGGGTCGTGGGTTCGATTCCCACACTGATACAAATACAAATAGTTTATTTGTTAATGTAGGTATATCATTACAATAGTTGTTACAATAATATTTAGATTCACTACATTATACTTTTTTTTAAAGTGTACAAATTTTATGCGATAACACTTCTATTGAAACATTTAAAATAAAAACATCTAGTTATTAAAATACATCTGACCATACATCGTTATCTTTGTAAAAAATCGAGCAAGAACTTTTGTGAAAATTCTAAGAATTGTTTTCGGGTCTCCTCTTCTTTTAACATCATCTATTATTATAGATAGCACTGCTGAACATGAACCTCATGGAGGATTGTGCCATAGTACCCACGCTTTACAAGCGGGTTGATGACCGCAGTTTTATGTTTTAGCACACAAGAAAACGCTACTGCCCGTTCGCTGGTATAGGTAAGCTTGATATACCTAGATGATGTTATATGTGTTATAACAATCGGAACTTAACTTGCTTACCGAGGAGGAGGTCGTGGGTTCCATCCTCACACCGGACAAATAATCTTAGTGTGAATTCTAAGCTATCTTTCCGCGTCTGGTTGCTTGAAGGACTACCCTCCGTGCCCGGGAAAGTACGTTAAACCGTTGGTCCCGATTGTTATAATATCATCTATTACAAGCATACACCAGGGAACGGGCAGCAGCGTTTCCCTGTGTAAAACAATAAAACACTGCGGGCACCAATCCACCTGCCAAGCGTGGTGACTATTGCAAAACTCTCCCCATGTTCAGAAGTAGACGTGATGCGGCTTTATTATGATTTACTTGTCCGGTCGCCGCGTGGGGATCGAACCCACGACCACCGAGACTTAAAAAACTAAAGCACAACTTATACCTATACTCCACGTAGGAAGATTGTTTTACATTGCTGAATACCAATTTCCCGTGCAATTTCCATATTACATGCGTACAACATCCGTAGCGTAGCGGTATTTGGCTCGCTTTAAATCTCAGAGGTCGTGGGTTCGATCCCCACGCCAGACAGGAAATCTTTGTGTAAATTCTAAGATTTCTTTCTGGGTCTGGTTGGTTGAGGGACTACCCTCCGTGCCTCGGAAAGCACGTTAAGCCCAGGGCCGGATTTAGAAGTCCAGAGGTCCCGGGGCAACAAAGGAGAAGAGGCCCCCTGGCCACAAATGAGTTTTCCTCTAAATGTGTAGAAAACATGAAGTATGTACCTACTTTTCAGGACGATTTAAATTCTGATATTTCACTGATTGTCTAATTGAAGTAAACAAGTATAGATGAATAACCGTTATTACAATATTTAAGAACTATTACATTAATCATGATTCTACATAACATAAAAGTTGTAGAATTTGAAAGATTTTAAATCTCTATTGTGGGGGCCCCTTTATTGTGGAGGCCCCGGGGCAGTTGCCCTAAATGCCCTCCCTTAAATCCGGCCTTGGTGAAGCCGTTAGTCGCGATTGTTATAACATTATCTATAATAATCTTATACACAACATAATATTGCAGTCACCAATCCGCCTGCCAAGCGTGGTGACTATGGCAAATACCCTCCCCGCAAGAAGGCCCATGTTCAGCAGTGGACGTTATATGGGCTGATGATGATGAAGATGATAACCTATACGCTGGTGAAATCTCAAGACTTAAAAAAGGCAATTTGAAAAACTTTAGATTACAATAGGTTTCTGGTCTTACCCGATTTTTTCTTATGTCTAAAACCACTTCTTTATCATCACTTTTACGGTTCTTTTCATCGAACATTCTTGATTTTTCACGCTGCAAAAACAATGAGATTACTTGATAAGTACTTACATGAATGTAATTGAATTACTAATTACGAAAAGGACACAACTACAATAGACAAGCCATTTTAGAAATAACACATTCAATGAAGTAATTAATTTTAAATTAATGTTTCACCCGCGTAGATTTCGTTCCCGCGTGACCTCGACTTAAGCCAGTGGTGGTCCAATAAGTTGGCGACAAAATGTAGCTATACCCTATTCATCGGGGCTTGAGACAAAGTGTAAACAAAGAAAACATTGTTTCTCAAACTTTTTTCAATGTTTTTTATTGCTATTTAATTTAATGTAGGGTTTCCTATTAAAATTTGTGTGTCTAGCAGCTCGGGTTAAGATAAGGTACTTAACTATGAAGAACATAAAATCATAAATCGCTCTTATTGAATTAATTATTCGGAGAATTAGGAGGATTCTGAAGAACTGTCGCCATCGGGAATAACGAAGCGGTCAACTATATTCAACTATCAATTATTCCATCAATTTTAAGCATAATTTGCTCTTCTTTTTCACATTGTCAATGCACTTTTGTCAAGCCTCCCCTGATATATTTTTAATTGCATCGGCTAGTAAAATTTGAACTTAACTTAAAGCTTTTGTTATTCTCAGCAATAAATCCTTGAACTTGGGCCCATATTAACTCAATAGGATTTAATTCACTATGTCCTTTTAGAACCTGTTTACTGTGGCTTGCGATATTCCCATAATTTCAGTGGTTTAATTGATACCTTTGTACGGATACGAATCCTTCGACCACGTTTCTTCTATGAGTTTGAACACATTAATAACAGCCACCTTTTCCGTTGAATGCGATGGAGTTTTCTTTGATCGCTTTTTCTATGGCGAAGAAAAAGTGCAAGCGTTGCTTGGTCCAGGTGCACCCATGTTTTAAGCTCGAAAACGTAAATACTTATAACAAAAACAAAACAACCAACAAATAACTTTAACCTTCATAAAAAATATAAATTCAACGAAAATATCTATAATAATAAATAAGCAGAACTCTCGTATCAACAAGTTGATCTATAGTAAAAATAGCGGATATAATCCGACCGATAACCAAACGTCACATTTTTATGTAAAATGTTTGGGAGTACCTGTGGTCTATAATTTAGTCGTATTAAAATGCATTCGAAGTTTGGGAATCAAGTCTTTTTTGGGTGTTTTTACATGTAAACGATTTAATAAATCATTATACTTCATAAAAGATGACATTCCTAGGGTTGTTAAGATTTAAACAAATGTCGATAGTAATTATCGACTTTTCTTACTATTATTTACGATAATGTAACAAATAATTGGGATTAATTTAATTACAAACGTTACTAAATTAAACAAATATTTTAATATAAGATACATTTATACTCTCTGAAATCCAAAGTTTATTTTTAGAAATTGGATTTTATTTACTCACTATTATTTTAGATCAAGTACGCGTACATATGTAAATTGTATTATGATACTAGAATATATAATTAAATTTAATAATTAATTTATTTTGAATTAAGTTTTATATAAAAATATCGATAGTTTATAGTCGATGGCCACGATGATTCATTGCCCATCACTTATTAGGTCGCCATGCCCATAAAATATAACATTGGCAGGTACTGTCTGTCAGTACTACTAAATTCAAAATTTCATAGGCTTGATTGTACTGACAGCTGTAATAAAATATATTCACTTCATCAATCGTGACCCTTAAAGTACCCTTTTAATGGTTTGTTTACATTTAATCTCACGCCTCGATGAATACGGTATAGGTACTGTCGACTTTTAAAACATTTATTTATTTCAAGCATGCTGTGCGTTCAATCCTGCACGTGAAAAATATAGCATCTTATACAAAATAATATAGTACAAAAAGTACTATATTTTATTGCTAAACTAAAATTTACCCCATTTGAAAATTTAGACCGCACCCTCAGTACTATGTTTAGCAACTTTTAGTAAAAAGTTACTATATAAACAAAAAAAAAAGGTGGCAACCCTACACTTGACACTCAAAAATAATGTGGCTTTCTATTAGTTAAATAATTTGCAAAATCGGTTCAGTAGTGCTCCAGTGGGTCGGAGCGTGATATTTTGCAGCCTATATGTTAAACCAGCTTATAAACTATCCGCGTGCAAACTTTCAGCCAAATCCATTCAGTATTTTTTGCGTTAAAGAGTAACAAACATCCATCCATCCATCCATACTTACAAACTTTCGCGTTTATAATATTAGTAGGATTGTGGACATACCACTTTGGTAGCAGAAGTAATTTCTATTGAGTCCCTAGCTCCTAGGAGTGTAGTCTTCGCTTGAGGAGGACTTACGTAAGAAGAAGTACTGGAACATAACGATAATGTAGTTGAAAATCAAATAATCATTATTAGACAATCACGTCACGATATTAAATAAACTAACTTTTGACTCTGATAAAAATGTCTTCGCTATGCTTTACCATGCATGGAAAAAATATTTTAAAAATGTCAATTTTTTAAGTTAATGTAGCTCCAATAATACAGTATAATAACAATAACATAGGGTGAATATATATAACACAGATTACAGAGACAAGTTATAGGTTTGACTAGGATGTGCCGACAACATTTCAGAAGCTGTCAAGAGAGGCCATCGCAGCCCACAGAACACATATCGCGCTGTTGTAGAATTATGAAGTCGACTTCAGATTCACATACTTCAAGTATAACAAGAGAGCCAGTATGTAATGGTTGGGAACTATTCCGATTTGACTGAGCCTGCCCGGCTAGCATAGGCAGCGCGGCTCGAGTCTATTCTATGGAGGCCGACCAATCACATTGCAGAAACGCACTGTCACGTGACACTTTCTGCAACGTGATTGGTCGGCCTCCGTAGAGTAGACTTGAGTCGCGCTGCCTATGCTAGCCGGGTAGGTGTAGGTATAGTTAGCGTATTTTGGTGGTGATGCTGTGAGTCGAGTAGGAAATGCGTTACAATAACCCTATAGTAATGAAGATATTTTATCGAAGTCATATCGTTATGTGATTAGCCTCAAGATCTCATATAGGTACTGGTACAAGTTATAATAACGTGCATCTCGTAAGTCATCATCATCATCACTAGCCCGTATAACTTCCACTGCTGAACAAGGTCCTCCTCCCGAGGGAGGGTTTTTGCCATAGTCACCACGCTTGGCGGGCGGGTTGGTGACCGCATTATGTTGTAACATACAAGGAAACGCTACTGCCCGTTAAGCCGTCGATGGTTTGAGGTGGCGTTGTAAAAGCATGCATGGAAGAATTTGGGGGAGGCCTTTGCCAATCAATGAGACAGTAGGTATTGGTTAGAGAAAAAAACATCTTAGAAACATGAGGACGGATGTATTATTATATTTCAGAAGCAATTGGTCGTAAGTGCCAGTTTACGATAAAGGCGCATACGACGAATGTTTATGACGTATAATGGCACATCCGACCTTATGCTTCTGAGCTCTAGATATGTTATAACTTACATAATCTTCAACAGAGAACTCATTTGTCCTCGCATGTCGACACTTATAGCTGTTCCACGTCGATTTATCAGCGACTAAACATGTCAACAAATCATTAAAACATACATAATCGAACGAAGAACCAATACTTTTTTAAAATTAAATATTTAAAATTAAAATTAAAATTAAATATAGGCTTACGTTTAAAATTAAAATTAAATATAGGCTTACGTTTGACCATAATCTCGCTTGATGGAAGGCGAACATAAGGCCTAAGATGATACACGCTTGCCTAGAAAGTGTCTGTTCACTTTAGCCTTAAATATGTCCAGATTATAGCGTTCCGGAAAAACTGACCACGGCAGAGAATTCCACTCCTTAGCCATCCGCATTATGAAAGAAGAAGCAAATCGCTTCATGTGTATTGAAGGAATGTCTACAACAAAAGGGTGAAACCGCTCGCCGCGCCTAGTCGTCCGGTGATGGAAGGGTGAAGGGGGTATCAGGTTATGTAGAACCTCCGGCTTAAAGGACCATATTAAACTATGGCTTAAAATGAGACGTCACTTGGTTGGCGCCGTGTGCTGAATATACCATCCTATATCTTCCTAAGAATGAGAGGTGACTAAGCGTACATCTGATGGATTGGCAGCAGTATCTATCAGCTCAAAGATGCTCCCATCTTACTGCGATGATCATGGCAATAAAGTTCTCAATGAAGCTGGCTTGTAACAGACTTCTGTTAAAGACGAGGCTGTGGACGTCAACCGGGCTGATTGATTATTGCTTTGAAACACCAGGAGTTTGTAATTTCTAACCCATGAAATAATGAATTTATTCAGTACTTATTAACATACACGTGTACTTGTCAAAATCACAATGAAAAATAACTGTAATTAATAGGTTATTATTCTTATTCTATGAATTCAACTACTTAGGTTATTATAACTAGCAAGTGCAACCTGTGAGTGCTGCTAATTGTAGGACATTATTACAATGTACTCCGTCTGTCCGTTTGCCATTAATTCCTCTACTCATAATAAGTTCATATTTACAGAAATTATAATAGGTATATTTTGAGAATATATTTTATAAAAGCATACAATTCGACGGTCACCGTAGCCTAGTTGGTAGTGCTCCTGCCTACGAAGCTGGTGGTCCTGGGTTCGAATCCCGGTAAGTGCAAATATTTGTGTGATGAGCACGAATATTTGTTTCTGAGTCTTGGATGTTTTCTATGTATTTAAGTATTTATCTATCTATATAAGTTTGTATATCGTCGCCTGGTACCCATAGTACAAGCTTTGCTTAGTTTGGCTAGGATGATCTGTGTGACATTGTCCCTAGATATTATTATTATCTCATCAAGTTTAATCCTTTAAAAAAAAAAAAAATTAGTGACACAAACCTGGGGGCATGTAAAGTAATCCCTATTTTTTTTATTAATATCCCAAACCTATCGAACCTGTCCATGACGTCATTTCTAAAAAATAAATTTTAATACAAGAAAATGTTAAACACTAACTTGCTTAGAAACAGGCTTTTCCGTTTGTACCTCGTGACAGCTGAATTTGCTCGGTAGCGTCTGGTTTTTGTTGAAGCTGTTTAGTATTTTGGCATTGTTGCAAGATCTTTGTAGATGCATGTCCTTGAATACTGTGGAAATATTTAATTGTTTGCATAACACACAATTTTATATGTTGGAATATAGTGGACACATGAATATGTGTCAGTGGCGGTGCGACTTCCCGTGACCGGAACTAACAATTTTTGTTATTATCTGTGCGCCCGCCGCGACTACATCTAACTAATATTTTTTTATACTTTAATTGTTTAATATATATATAACTAAAACTATTATATATAAATGTAATTAATATGTGATTTTCGTTACAATTACCATTATACATTTTATTAATAATATTATTATTCATTTATGTACACACACAAGATAGAAAAAATGAACAACAAAAGACAACTATGTACAAAGTTACTACATATTTCTAAATAAATCTCTTCCAGACCTGTAAGAAGGGAAGTCAAATGATAGAACAATTAAGAAGTGTGTAGGTAGGTAATTAGATATACCTACATACATACAATAACTCAACATATACATAAATACGTAGATATTATATAAAAATCAGAATAAACTACATACTATATACAAACATTACCGCGCGCTGGCAGCAGGATATGTGGGACTCGCCCTCTCCATGTATGCTTTACTCATACCACGAGGAGAGGACCCTACACGACTAAAACCCCCCAGACACTCCTTCGATCCGTCGTTGGCGGATGCCGGGTACGCATAAGCAATCCGGCCCCCCGACGGCACCCGTGGAGAATATGGCGCCGCGGGATCACCTGGGCATCGCTTAACGACCCTGGCTATCCAAGGTCTAAGGTTAAGAGGAGGCCCATGTTCAATAGTGGACATAAACGGGCTGCCAAGGAGAGCTGACAACCGAAAAGGCAAGGTAATTTGATCATTCATAAAAATGATTTATCAGCTTACCTGGAGCATTCTAAGCATAAAGACGTCGACCTGGCAGGATTCGCGTGGTGGATGTGAGAGTTATACGGTGGGAAAAAAATAAAAAAAAAGGTAATGTGATCAGGATTACTTTTTATGCCAAATGGTTTGCCCACCTCCCCAAAGCACACAAAAAAAATCTGGCGTCATTTGGTTGGTGGAAAGGTAGCGCCAGGATTAATTAAAGTGAGGAAAAAAAAAAAACATTTTAGCTAATAAGAACAAGGCTGGCTTTTTTTGTGCTTAAAGTTTATTATTCCCAGAGGCTAGGAAAAAAAAGCCATATAAGCACAAAAAAAGCCAGCCTTGTTCTTATTACCTAAAAATTTTTTTTTTTTCCTCACTTTAATTAAGCCTGGCGCTACCTTTCCACC
The DNA here is from genome assembly GCA_947037095.2 of Nycteola revayana. Lineage (NCBI taxonomy): Eukaryota > Metazoa > Arthropoda > Insecta > Lepidoptera > Nolidae > Nycteola > Nycteola revayana. Next base: position 12,025,823 of record OX344851.2, on the reverse strand, counting down.
AACCAAATGACGCCAGATTTTTTTTGTGTGCTTTGGGGAGGTGGGCAAACCATTTGGCATAAAAAGTAATCCTGATCACATTACCTTTTTTTTTTATTTTTTTCCCACCCCATAACTCTCACATCCACCACACGAATCCTGCCAGGTCGACGTCTTTATGCTTAGAATGCTCCAGGTAAGCTGATAAATCATTTTTATGAATGATCAAATTACCTTGCCTTTTCGGTTGTCAGCTCTTAGTCCATAAGTAAGTAAGTTACCAATTAAATTGTCAGATTTTGAATCTGATTCATTATTTACCATATTCCTTCCACTTCCTAGGGGCAGTTTTCTCAGCTTTTGCGTGATTGATGACCTGTCTCCTCAGAGAAGGTTTGAAGTCGGCCATATCTCCATATACCACGAAGGGTCGACAGTTACCAGATAATTTCTCATACCATTCTTGATCTAGGGAAAAGGACATTAAGGGGTGCAGAATCCATACTAATACTGTAAAGCTTAAGGGTTTTTTTGCTTGAGCTTTATTCTCAGGAAGTATGTCGGATTTGAAAAATTATTTCAGTGTTAGGTGGCCTAATTATTGGACTATAGACTTCTAAAGGTGCGCACATATTATATAACATAACATGTTATAATTAATAGAAGCAGGCGTTACTTTCCGGAAATACATATTAAACTAACTTAAAAAGACAAAATATCCATTATAGTGTTAATTCTGCTAAAAATTAACGCTTGATATTTTGTCGTTTTAAATTTGATATTATTAAACATTGTTTCAGCAATGTGGAGACTGAATGTTATAAAACATGTTATTAAGTTATTTAACAGGTTATTTTCCGTTATTTAATAATACAACAGTTGCTGCTAGCAAAACGTCCTCTTGTGTCGACATTGTGAATAAGACTGCAGAACGACCAACGAAAATGTCATACAACATTGTTATTCTAATATGTACACTATTGTTATATGTTGCAACGTTGAAAACAATGTTAGATAATGTGAACGTGTTATAACACACAAGTTGTACAACATGTTACTTAATCTGTACGCACCTTAGTAATAGGCTAATATAGGCTTAATAATAAAGTTCCTATGGAAACGGGTGTTAGGAGGGCAAAACCGCGAGCGGGAAGCTGTTAAATTATAGCAAATTAAAGCTATTTTATTAGGTTTTCATTGCATTGCTAGGGTAAATTGGATTAAATTTAAAAATTGAGATTAATAAATAGAACGGGAGTAACGGAATTTTGTTCTTAAATATATTTACGTATAGCTTCAATTTTCTCCTCTTCCGCCTCTATGTCACAAGGGTCTTCTTCAGTATCATCAGTAAGTGAGGAGTCTGTCTTCATCAGCTGCTCAAGGTCGAGGAAGAATTGGTTGGTATCAGGCGATCCGCCCGCAAAGTCGTTAATGAACTTCATAAACTTTAAGTAAAAGAAAAGGTGGGAGATATGACATACATATATGCATAATATAACTATTAATTGTAGGTACATTATAAAAAAAATCATAGACAACAAAAACAAGAACACAACCCAAAATAATTATAATAGTAGGTACGGTGGATTAACTTAGGTGCAGTCAGGGCACTAGCCCGCACTGCCCCTAATAATAATTGTAAGTCTAATAGTTTTAACTATTGTACACAGTTCAGTACCAGACTTACCTACACATTTGCCGCCAATAGGCTATTAAATTTTAGAGTTTTAGACAACCGCGCGAATGTTCATCGCGGCGGCGGCGCGGCGCGTGATTAGCGTGCAGCAGTGGACTTATTACAAAATATGATCAATCCAAGCAACCCAGGCCCATAATTGTACAAAGGAGTAGTGTACATCAACGGAGTTATACCCATTATCCACAGATAATTATTTACTAATACCAGAGAATAATACACAGAGTGACGCTTCCATAAACTGACATTTATTGTAAAAAGTTACACATAGGTTTATAGTTTATACAGATGGCGCTAGTAGTTACATTTATTTACGATATTTTGTTAAAACACTAGAAAGAGTTGAGACGAACCAATAAGACAGAGACGGATGTACGATGTATATACATAAATAGTTTTTTTAAACGGCAATCAAGGTGCCAGTGAATATGAAGCCCTCCAGCCTTCATTAGCAAACACTTCGGTAACGGTACTAGGGCAATAGGTATGAAGATCTATTCCCCTAACTCGTTAGTTCCGTGTAGCAAAATTTCCACTTGTTTTTTTTTCTGTTCGCGTTTTTACTCAATCGCATAGGTTCACATTATGTACGTTTGAGGCGGTGGGAATGCGTAAAAGAATTTCCCACCGGATAAAAAAAAAAATCACATACGTTTATTTCTCTACACGATTTTTTTCCATAATAAAAGCTAAAAAACGACTAACGAGGGGAGATGTCTTAACTCCTTGTCTGAAAAAACCGCTTGAAGCTAGTAAGTATAAATTAGTCTCTTAACCTTAAGGTATAGGTACCTATATTAGTATAAGATAAGATATAGTTACCTATCTATTTTTAAATTATAATGTTGTTTCCATGGTCATACTAATGGGAAGTCGTACTACCAATGATTATCAACGACTATTTTATTTTCATTTACAAAACAAGCTAGGCTTATTTATTTTACCTCTGAAATAACTAGTTTCATTTTTTGTCTCCACTCATAATCCACTCGGGCGGCTGTTTTATAACCCCTCGATAGATTTAAAATAAGTTTTTGTCCTTCGGCTAAAATGTCTTGTAGTTCGCGAATATGATTTGTGTAATCTGTAAAATGGAAATAAGTATTTTTATTGATTGGCTACTTGAAGGCCTACTCATCGGTTGACTGCGTAAGTTCCGGGGTAACTGCATCACATCGGTGATGACTAGCTCTACTCCGCTAAGAGCAGAGCTTGTGTTAGCGGAAATGGCGCCAGTATCTGATTTACGCACTTCACGCACACAATAAAGTTTCAAATAAGGACGCAACGCAAATAAAAGGCATTGGTAATTGGTCATTCCTTTCAGTCAGTTGCTTCAGTCAGTTGTTCTTGCATTTGTTGTCCTCATACAGCGATAGCTACACACTTATGACCCACGATTAGCCCACCATCGTTACGGATAGAGTTGCCAGGCGTCCGGATAAAGCCGGACATACTTAGGCTTTTGATTGCGAGTCCGGCTTGTCCGGCTTTTGTTAGGCTTTCCACATTTCGCAAACGAGCGACCAAGCGTAGAGTCGACAGTCGGTTGCTCCTGCCTGCAGTCCCTCCCTCCACAAGGAGGTAATAATAATAAAAACTAGATTTTATATTATACTATTAAGATAAATTCCCAATAAGAAGGGTGCCTTTTTATTCAAATGTCCGGCCAAATTGACTGATTTGGCGACCTGGCGACGGAGGAGTCCCAGTCATTTATTCTCCCCGTGATGACAGCAGAGGGAATGCTCATTAAATTTCAACTTGGCGAAAAATAGTTCTAGCCCGGCTAGTATGACGAGTTAAAGATTTTTGCCTTATGTAAATAAGACATTTTAGGTGCCTACTGATATATAAAAAAGTGTACAAATGAATTCTATAGCTACATAGCCTTGCATTTACTTTATTGTTCAGATTAAACGAGATTAAAAGAGAGTTATGAAAGTTCTATTTAATTCGTCATGTCAATTGCGTATTCATAACATGTTGAGGAAATAGTGCGCGAAAATCGTCATTTTACGCTTAGCGCATTGTAAACTCATAATTCTTGTTTTTAATTGGTTTAGGCCTTGGAATTTTAGATCATTTGAGATTACTGTATGATAATCTGTGGTGTTGCCATATAAAACAAGAATCGATTAAACTAATCGAAATCGCTACAGTATTTCAAAAAGTATACAGTGTGTTGATAACGAACGTATCGGTGTTAAATATTTTTCTGTCAAGATTTAATTACTCAAAAATGTAAAAAACTCTTGCTTTTAGATAAACAAATATAAATTGATAGAGTGCAATGAATTAAACATTCATTAAAATCATTACCTTCAATAATCTTACGTCTTTCCAGTTTGTTCTGATTACGTTCTGTGCACATAACGTACATTAAAGCCGACAGATTTTTACATTGCAATTGACTTTGTAATGCACATATTTTTTCTTGGCGTTCTCTATGTGCTTCTCTGAGCATGCAATATGTACGAACTTGTTCATTTCTGTAGATATAGAAACAATGACATCAACATCAGAAATGTTTACGACTGCCCATGTTACCAAATTGGTACGCCTTTGCGTTCCCAAGAATTTTTAGCTTTGACGCAATAATAGTATAATTATTGTATAGTACCTAATTTCTAATATTTGAAATTATTTTATTAATATTTACTTCAATATAAAATTGTATCTATCTTGCATAGATTCTACGCGCTTATCTAAGAGTTTTTCATATTCTTCACGAAGGTTTTCTTCTTTTTCAGACATAATTTTATCTAGATCTTCAGCATACATTTTGAGCTCCGCTTCCTTACGAGCCTGCAATATAAAGATTTATGATATAACATTATGTTTATATCATAATACTATTTAAATCGGTACCTATAATATGAAACATGCAATGTGTCATAAGATTTTATTTATGCTAACTGTAAAAGCAAGCAAACGAAACACAAACTTGATTCTTACGTCGTAATATTCTTTACAATTACATTTCAAGTCACTATTTCTTAAATTTTCGGTTGTAGATAGTTTTTCTGGAATTGAGGGTGAAATAATGTGTGAAGAGAATTGTTCCATTATGTTTTGTGTTTCTGGTAGGATAGTTTTATCCAATTGGTTCTCTTCTATATGTGGTCCAATAAAGTTTACATCATCTTTGCTTCGATTAGAATATTGAGATTGTTTTGATTTCGTTTTTTTTAAGTCATTTCGATGTCCTGTTGAATCGAGCGCCATCTGAACAGATTTATTGTAATATAATATTAAAATGGCAATTCAAAGTTATATGGCAAACAACGTGGACGAAAGTTGGAAATGTTTTATTTACATCTCAAAGTAGGAAGTTACAGCATCAAACTTACTTTCTGATTTAAGTAAAATAGCGAATCAATATTTAACAAACATGAATAAAATACAAACTAAAAGTAACTAATTAAAAATAAAACTAACTTATATACAACTATTCTAAATCTATTCTACTTGGCAAGGTTCCCAGAATGCTGGCAGCATTACCACGTTGAATGGCAATGCTTACCTGCTGTGCAAAGTAGAAACCAGCACTCGGAGAACGTGCCGCACTTAAGAGGGCCGCTGCGAGGTATTTATAAATTAATTTGGCTCCCGGTCCCCACGGCCCCAATGTTTCGACACCAAAAGGCACAAATACATAACCACTATCAAGGGTACTATATTTGCGCCTCTTGAGATTCTCCGCGGATTCAGCCGCCATGCCAGCCCTACCCTGAGTCATACCAGTCATACCATCAATATTTCTATATCAAGTCCTTACATATTTACTTTTCAAGTGATGGTTAATTCATGATTCATATTCGCGTCTATTTTATTAGTTGTACATATCAATAATCGATTCCGAATCCGACTATTAATCGATATCCATCAATGAAAATGAGTTGTTGTCAACAACGTATGACAACTAGTCCAAATAATTAATTCAAGTATGGCAACCCAGAGTTCTGCTGTCGTGAAGTTCGTAACATGTGATGTTTCGTGAAAAGTGTTAATTTTTTTATGAAAAACCTTTTATAATAAACTTTGGTGCATCTCAAAAGTGTTAAAAACATAAGCCCGAGTGATATGTGCTATGTGAATTGTGTAAAACGTGTTGAAACAACTCAACAAAAATTACATGGATAAAGCCGTCACTTGAGGTTGAAAAGGTTAGTACTTTTTTCATCTGTTGTTTGTCTTAAAATAGATTTCTGTGCGGGTCGTAATGATATTTCAGTTTTGTTTGTGTAACGCCTTCATGTGACTTCAGATTTTTCACAAGGCCTTGAACTAGAAATGTACCGTGTTCCGTGATGATCAAGGTTATGTTGGCGCGGGTGATCCATCTCTCGTAATCTTTGTTTATTTTTCCCTAATTCCTAATATTACTGTTCATAATAATCAATCAACCCTAAAAACGTGTAATTACTATAATAAATACCACGCAATCGTATTGTAGGAACAAAAATATGGTTCCGCAAACCTAACCTAAAAAGTCGGTAGTATTTAGTGCAGTTTTTTTTGCGAGTACGCCGATACTGTGAATTAACCGTTATCTTAGTGTCGAACGCGTGTTATTACGGGCATTTCGAGTTTGTTACACTGTTAGTATTGTATCGAATGCAATTTGTATCGGGTCACGTGAATATTTTGTCGTTTTCACACATGGTTTGACAGATCACACCGATTATTTTGGTCCTTATCGGCTATGACGGGGTTCGCGAGTTTTTTTTTGCCTGATTAGCAGACAATATGCTATGTCGTCACAGACCGCGTACCATTAGTTTCGAAGAAGAAAAAAACGAAAAGTGTATGTTTCGAAACTCGTTGAGTCAGTTTTGTTTTTCCGCCAACACAAGGTAAACATTAAAATAGAGATTAGTATGCATGGCTGTTATCAAATAATTTGTTAACCTCTAAGTTTTTTTTTTGCGAAAATTAGAATTGGTTCACAGTTGTTACACAAAGCTATACTTTACATAATATAACCTTGATTGTTTTTGCTAAATTTTGTATTCAAGGCGAAGTTTGTAGGTTAGGTTGGACAACACAAAATACCACATTGTTTTTTTAAACCACTGATCAGAATGATATAAAAAGTTTTTGTATCTGTTGGACAGTAAGCTAATGCCATTTAAATACATGGTAATTACCTGCCATATTTAAAAACTGCATAACTTAACTTGTCATGTGTTATTTTTGTTATCTTTATTGTTAAAGTAATGGTTGCTATTAGACTCAAAATCCTTTAAGAATTTCTTACTAAACTATAAATATGCAACAGGTAACTATGCAAGCAGATCCAATTTATAATGAAAGCTTTCAACACTTCTCAATTTAAAATGACTGAAGATATTCAATATTTTCACATTCACTATTATAAACTACTATCTTTCCGCTCGCTATTTCACTCACATAACTCCCGTTCCCGTGGGAACTTCATAATAAAATATAGCCTATGTTCACCGGAGATAGTGTAGTTTCTCAATGGTTAAAGAAAACAGTCAAGTAGTTTCAGAGCCTATTCAATTCAAACAAACAAACAATCAAATCTCTCCTCTTTATAATATTAGCATAGATAAGCTGTAAGTGTCCAGATATATATGTGTACAGTTATATTTTTTTAAATGTTACAGTAACATAGAGAAATTAACTTTTTCATATAACTTTTTTAAATTAAATTATATTGGAAGAGAAAGGCCTGAAAAAAAAGCTGGATGAACTATGTGAAAGATGATGAGATGTGTAAGAAAGGTGTGAGTATGAAAGAGATGTCTGATAGGGAGACATTAAAGAGGATGGCATATTGCTGTGACCCCAAATAATGGGGGCAGGGCAGGATGATGATGATATAACTTTTTTAAATTATTTATTTAGTTTAGGACTAATAAGAGCTGTATTCTAGTTTTTTGATAAATGAATGCATGTTAGTGAGAGATAAGGTATAATATCTATTTTAACAGAATGCTGGCAACATAACTAATGATTTTCTTTATTGTTGATGTCCATCATCAATGTATGAAGCGAATGCCCTAATCAGTAAAGGTTGACACATAAATGGCAGTTTTTTTTTTCGGATGGCTATTATATATTTTGCCAGAAGGCTCATGCTACTTGACTGGACATAAGATATAAGATAATCATCCAGTGACTGATTATAAGTATGTTTATAAATTTTAAAAGAACTGGACTAACAACTACCAGGATCAGCCCTAAGACAAGGCGTTGCTTAAATACAAAAGAGCCACAAATGGAAAGGAAATGAAATGCAAAAATAGTATCTATGCTGGCACAATTCGTAAGATTTTAACTTTTCATTTTTTTTTTATTTGTGGCTGTTTAGTTTTTAAGCAACGAAGTGTGTTAGAGCTGAGTTTTTTTATCATACAATAAAAATCAACCAAGGAGCATCATCATCACACAGCATCAGCATTTTTGATGGAGATTCATATTGAGTAATGGCATCTTTATAGACTGAATTTAAAGACACAGATATCAGTTGTGGTACAATGTTAAGGCAAACCATTACCTTTTTATTAGGGTTCCAAACCATAGCATAAAAACGGGACCCGATTACTAAGACATTTTTGTTTGTGTGTCTGTCACCAGGCTGTATCTCAAGAACCGCGATAGCTAGACAGGTGATATTTTCACAAATGATGTATTTCTGTTGCCGCTATTAAAACAAATACTAAAAATAAAATAAATATTTAGGGGGGGCTCCCATACAGCAAACTTTTATGTTTTTCTTTTATTTTTGCTCGATAATTATAATGGCAACAGGTAGGCACTTTAAAATGGTACGGAACCCTTCGTCCACGAGTCCGACTCGCACTTGGCCGGTTTTTTATCAAAAATTTTGAAATGAATTATACTATCCGTGGACACAGATAGGCAGATGAGTACAACAAAAGTTTTAAAATGTTTAGTTCTTTAGGTTAGTGGTGGTAAAGACAGCTTGCTTGTGTGCATTGCTATACAAGATTGTCAAAACTATGTTATTCATTGAGGGATTATAGTCCTTTTACCAAGATTGTAGGCAAGCAAAAAGAGGAGATGGGATATTTATAAAGTCATTGGAAAATTATATTTATAAATATTATGGGAAACATAAGTAATGTTATGTTTCAATATTGAGACTAATAAAATTATAAGTAATAATTTCAATGACCGGTTGGGTTCCGCCGTAGCCTAATTGGTTACGGGCTTAACCTAAGATGCAGGATCGAGTCCTGCCCCTTGTAGAATTTTATTAGTCTCAATTTTGAAAGATAGTAGGTATGTGGTAAACTTCTCTGTAAAGTATTCAAAACTATTAAAAAATTACATATGTTTCCAATCATATTAATAAAATACCATTAAAAAAAATTCTAGAATTTGAAAAAAAAAACAGTTTTCACAAAGTTTAAATGACCATGCTCAGGTTAACAACCTCGCAATTAACGGGCTATAAAAAAACAATTGAAGCTCCTCTACACAAGATAATATCAACAAAAAGTATTTATGCCAACAAAGAATTTAGATAATTGTAATGAATCATACCACAAAGAGTTGTATGAGAATTTTGAAAGAAAAATGTAAATGAACCAATTTGGCGATCTCACATTCAACAGCTGAAATGTGTTGAAGGAAAAATACTTTACGTATGTAGTAATAGAGTTGGTTTTATTTTGATTGACAATTAATATAGTGTTACTAACAAAAATAATATGTATACAGTATTTATACTTAAATATAAATAAACAATTAAGTTTGTCTGTGTCTTAGAAACAACAAATAATGATTTACTTGCAAATAATTCTGAATGGTTTTGCTAATTTATAGATCATGTTTTATAAAATTTTGCAATACCATTCTGGATTAAATCAGCTGGTTAGTGGTAAAGAATTATTGACTCCTAAAATCGATTTCATGAAATCTAGCTCAATATTCTAATATTGAAAGTCTTTTTATTTTATTTAATACTACTTAGTTCAGTTCAGTTGTTTAAAACTAAACTTTCAAATATTTAAAAAGACACTAAATTATGTATTCTTGGTTAGTTTTAGTTACCATTACATGAGAATTAATTTTGATATATAACATTGCTGCATATGACCAGTTCCATATGAGATATTTAAAAAGTTTTGGGAAACAACAAAAAACATGTTATCTAATCAATAAAAAAAAGTACTGCCAAAATTTTGATGCCATATTATTGACATTTATTTAAATAAGACTTAATCTATATATATAAAAGAAAGTCGTGTTTGTTACAACACTTATAACTCGAGAACGGCTGGACCGATTGCCATGGTTTTTGATTTGTTGGATTGGTTTCCGTCCCGAATAGCAGAATACATTTTAAAAACAAAAGAAAGTCGTGTTAGTTACACTATTTATAACTCAAGAACGGCTGAACCGATTTGGCTGAAAATTGGTAGGGAGGTAGCTAAGAACTGGAAAGGACATAGGATACTTTTGGGTAGGGGTAGGGTAGGGGTAGGGGTAGGGGTAGGGTAGGGGTAGGGGTAGGGGTAGGGTAGGGTAGGGGTAGGAGTAGGGTAGGGGTAGGGTAGGGGTAGGGTAGGGGTAGGGTAGGGTTAGGGTAGGGGTAGGGTAGGGCAGGGGAAGGGTATAAAAGTCCACCCGTGCGAAGCCGGGGCGGGCCGCTAGTAGTCATATAAAAATTGCTACAAATTTGAGAAGCTATATTTTTTTTAAGGTAAAGAAATGCACAAATCTTTATAAAAAAATTCACATGTCAAATTTGGCACAACAGTTCCTTAATTTAAATTACATATTTTCCAAATTATTATGTAGGTATATAATTCCCTTTTTTCTGCCTAACTGTTAGCAGGTAATTAAACACAGCCATGGCCACTTACCAAGGACAGAATAAGGTAGTTACACCTCACAAGATATTCATTTCCTGTATTTTATTAGATTAGGCAGTTTAAAAATTATTTTTTAATTCTATTGTCAAGGTAATTACCACCTCCAGAATTGTTATATTTTATTTCAGGGCTAATTTATGAGTCTTATTTAATTATACTACTTACAGTACTTATTTTTGTTGTAATGGGTTATCTATATTGATAAAATACTTTATCCTGAACTAGCTTCCCGCGTAGTTCGCGTGCCTGTGGGAACTTTGTAATAAAATATAGCCTATAACCTTCCTCCATAGAGGAGTATCCAACACTGAAAGATTTTTTGAAATCGGACCAGTAGTTCCTGAGATTAGCGCGTTCAAACAAACAAACAATGCAGCATTTTAATATTAGTATAGATGATTGATTTGCATATCAATGCCCAGCCTAAACTACTAATAGGCATGAAGACTAAAAACATCTATTTAGTCCATCAGTTAGATGCATTGTTTTGTAAGACATAGCTGGATTGAATATTGAAAAAAAAATATATATTAGTCTGTAACAATAAAAGGTTTACTAATATTATAAACGCGAAATTTTCTGAGTGTAGATGAAACTGCATGGGATAGTAAATAAGATCGTTTAACATATAGGCTACAAAAAATCACGCTCCGACCCACTGGAGTTGAGTAACGCGGGTAAAACCGCAGGGCGCAGCTAGTACTTATCATAAGTAAACCATTCTATTTCTTGTAGGTTAAAGAATATTCTTAAGTAGTAGGTAGATAGGCACCCATGTCTCAAAGGATGATCAACATTCAAATGAACTATCTAGTACATGTTGAAACACTTATGCCAGGAGTCCAAAAGCATAATTCCCTAATTTGTTTTGTTTACTGTGGTCAGTTTATTTATTTTATGACAAACATTTTGGATGCAGTGAAAGTTTTTCAAATTTATATTTCGGAAACTGAATTTAGCAACTAAATTAACAGGTACTGCTTCTTGCTTTTGATCCTAGAAAAAGGAGATCCCCTAAACTTACCCTTACAAATATGCAAGGATAAGTTTAGGATTTCACCATCATCCTGAAGTCAATTATAGTTAAACTTACTTAAATTTAATTAGTGGTGTGGATCCTAGATACCATCTTAATGAATATTTTTTCTGATCAATAAAAACATTGCCCACTGCTGAACATGAACCTCCTCTTTAACAGACTGTGACAAGCCAGGGTTGCTAGGGGATATTGCCATAATCACCACACTTGGCAGGCGGATTGGTGTTTGCAATCTTTGAACTGATAGGTTTTTTTTAAATAATGCTTCTGCCCATCAATCTGGTGTATGTCCCTTAGTCGCCTAATACGACACCCACGGAAAAATATTGGGTGGTCTATTCCAGGGGTCTCCAAACTTTGAAGCATTAGGGGCCATAACGATTTTTTCAATATGTTCGAAGGGCCAAAACAGTTTTAATTTTTCTATCCTTATCTATACTCTTATTTCTAGACTAGTTGCAAAGTGTGCAACCGAGTTGTTATGATTTTGTATTTTCTTTTTCAACTTATAACAGCAATAGTAACAACAATAAGACGTTGGGTGTCGCGGGCCAGATTGATGACACTAGTCTTAAGCTGTCGCGGGCCATCGTTTGGAGACCTCTGGTCTATTCTAAGCTGGACACTACCTGGATTAAAGTTAGTAAGGAATAATTTGTTTTACCTGTTATTTAGTAATAGCAGATTTAAACAAATAAACAACCATAAATTTCACACATCTTCATGAAATGTATTATTTTTGTCAATTATACATTAGCTTTTTTTTTTAATGAATTTTCGTCACTTTGTTTTTACCATTATTTGCTGTTATTTTCGACAGATTGATTTGATTAAACAGATTTTGACAGATCGCCAGCTGGTTGTCAAATGTTTATTTTTATTTTCAGTCAGTAAATACTGATTTGGAAAAAGGTTTTAGATCATACACTGGGTGAGATTGCTGAATTAGAAGGCAGTTTGCCTTTTACATAAAAAAAAGGTTCTATTAAGTAGGAAAAATAATTTATTAAAATAGTTATTGAACAGAGAAAAGTTTGAAGGAATACAACAATTCAAACTTTTCTCTTTATAATATTAGTATAGATAATTATAATTATAACTTTTGATTGTGTGTATTGTATATATCGCAGCCAGCCCGCCAATGGAATGCCGACATTACAATGAATGCCTAGGCCAATCATGGATTGAACTAACATCACTAAACTTTTTACTGGTTGGCTTAAGTATTAAGCTAGTCCTATAAGTTTGACTGACATAAAATCAGACAGTCAATTTAAATTTTGTATAGGTTCAGCTAGATTTTTTTTAACTACCCAAAATCAACAATTTGGCTGGTTGTTCTTCAGTCATTTCATTAAATGTCAGCGTCTAGTTGCAAAACTAAACCAAGATTAAAGAAAGAAAAATATTTATTTTTACTGTTAAATACCTACTATTATCTAGCAGTTCTAAGATTTTCACATGAACATTTTAATAAGATAATTGAACTTGTGACCTTGTTATCTTATAATATTTATATGTTTTCACATGTGTATGTTAGAACAACAAACCAGTGTATTTGTAAACAAATGTTGTAGGTAACGACCTCCATAGCATAGCGGTATTTGGCTAGCTTTAAATCTCGGAGGGTGGTCTCTCAACCAACCAGATCCAGAAAGAAATCTTCGAATTTACACAAAGATTTCCTGTCCGGCGTGGGGATCGAACCCACGACCTCCGAGATTTACAGCGAGCCAAATACCGCTACGCTACGGAGGTTGTCGATCTTGTTGTGCTCGGAAAGCACATTAAGCCGTTGGTCCCGATTGTTATAACATAATCTATAATAATCGTATATCAAGGAACGGGCAGCAGCGTTTCCTTGTGTGGCACAACATAATACTGCGGTCACCAACCCGTCTGCCCAGCATAGTGACTATGGCAAATAACCTCCCTCAGGGCGAGGCACATGTTCAGCAGTGGACGTTATACAGTCTGATGATGATGATGATTGTAGGTAACAAGAATTAATGTGTCTTATAGTAACACATTTAATAACCTTTAGGTATTTACCTATATTAAAAAGCTAATATTATAATGAGGTAAAGTTCGTGAGGTAGTTAAGGGTAATTTCTGGATCAACTGAAAAAAATATTGAAAATGATTGTACAAATAGAATACATACAACCATAAGCTCACGCCTGTTTCCCAGCGGGGTAGGCAGAGACAATGGACCTCCACTTGCTACGATCCCTACACACATCTTTCGCTTCATTCACTCTTAAAACATTCTTCATACAAGCACGTCGGCTTAGGGTGGATCTTAGACAAATAGAATGCTGTATGAATTGTGAGTGTCACAGGCTATTTTAAGACGAGGTTCCCATGGGAGCGGGACCTAGGCGGGTCAAACCGCGCGCAGGAATATAGTTGGCTATAACATTAAACATACGACATAACATGGAAAAAAGCAATCCAAAGAAATGTATGAGTCAATATAAGACATTTACAGCACTTACTTATGGTTAAGGCCCCTCGCCCACGGCGACTTTTTGCAGCGATGCAGTAGCGATGATGTCGCGCGTTTGCATCGATACAGTTGCGATGCGGTCATTAGCTGTGTGCTATCGCCCACAAAACCACGATTCAGTCGCGATGCTGTTGCGCGTTTACGAAACGCGCGACTGCATCGCTGCAAAAAGTCGCCGTGGGCGAGGGGCCTAAAATTGGGACTTTCCATTAGGGTTGCCACTCGTACTATATTATATAGTATCGTACTATATTTCAGTCAAATGTACTATGTTTTATATAAAATAATATACTACAAAAACTACTATATTTTTCTGCTAAACTAAAATTCACCCCATTTAAAAATTTAGAATGCAGATCACGTAGGAAAACAATGAAAAATGCTACTTATCACAATAGGTGGAGGCCTAAAAAAAAAACATCAGTCCTCCGGACAGAATCTTAATCTTGCACTGTATGGATATTGATAGATTGTATTATGTTTTTTTCCTGAATTTCCAAAAAGTACTATTTTAGCAACTTTTTGTAAAAAGTACTATATAAAACAGAACAGGCTTTACATAAGATGCAGGTTCAAGTCATACCAGTGATCTAAATTTTTTATGCTTTATCCTTCTATCCTAGTTCCTAATAAGATAAACGCGGAAGTTTGTAAGTATGGATGGATAGATGGATGTTTGTAACTCTTTCACGCCAAAACTACTGAACTGAATTGGTTGAAATTTTGCACCGGGATAGATTTTACGCTGGATTAACATATAGGCTACAAATTTTCACGCTCCGACTCACTGGAGCGGAGTAACGCGGGTAAAACCGCGGGGCGCAGCTAGTTAAAAAATAAAATGTAAAAGTAATTATAGATAACTCATTTAAAAAAAAGATAGTTGACCTACTTCTCAATTGTTACATTATGTAGCACATGTGGAATTGTGAACATCATATGTTTGACACACTTAAGGTACTGGCACACATTAGCAAATGTGTACCACTGACTCCTGAATTGTTCCTTCTAGAGTAACTGATATATCTACATACACTAACAAATTAAACCTAGATAACCTTCGTTTCGCCCCAAGTTAGCACTAGTGATGAGCGTTGAATGAACGAACTAGTTAATTCGACCGTCGACGCACTGGTAACGAATCGACGGTTCACCGTTATACGATGGACTAGTCGAATCCGTAGACGCCTCAGAGGGCTAAACTGAAACTCGCAACGCGACGACCGACGACCCGCGACGGCGACGACGGCGAGACGAGACGAGAACGTAGTCGGGTGATAGAAATTAATTCGTCCCTTGAAATATCGTGCAAACAAAGAACTCTAAATCTAGTTGAAGGGTGTTGATATTTGTTCGGGTCGAATGATATTATTGTTGTGCTATGTGAAGAAAGGATGCCGAAGGAAAGGTCTATTTAATAAAAATAATGTAGATATATAAAATCAGTTGATGTTCTAAATACGCCAGAATAGTGAATAAAACTTTATGATTAATTCTATTCAGTATTCAGCCAGTCCTAAGCATACGAGAGACTAGTCTAAGTCTACCGCCTACGTCGCCGTCGTCGTCGCCGCCGCGCCGTTCGTCGTAATGTGTACCAAGTTAACGCGTAAACTAGTCGACGAATTCAACTAGTTGATCGACTAGTCCATGAACGAAATTGGACGGTCTAGTTTCGTTGACGTCAAATACGTCGACGACCCATCACTAGTTAGCACGGGTTGTAAAGCACCATGATACAGATTTTTTCTAGGCTGGAGCTCTGCTCATCTTTATGCCCGGTGAAGTAGCAAAAGCCTCAGGGCTGACTACATAATTATGTCCGTCAGAAAAAAAGATACAGAATTTTGACAAATGATATAATACCAAAACCATCCTCATGAATCAATATCGCATGAAAATCCTTTTATAAGTAGTTTTTGAGCTTATCACAAACAGTTAGATGCAGTGAAGGATTATTTTTAATAATAATTTCATAGTTAATAAAGATTTACGACTTATAGATCACCCCATACTTTCCAATGGGTGGCGTATGAGGCGACTAATGGACATATACCGGCCACATGTAGTTCCAGGTTTTATTGACACATTAGAACAATATCCAATATTAATGCACTCAAGTTGTCAAACGTGTAGTCGTACACATTAATTGTTTAAGGTACCGTTCTTATTGTATTAATGAACACTTGCATCAGTGCCCACCTGTTATTTTATTTTTTTGTGTTTTTAATGCATCAACGCTTTCTTTCCCGCCGCCCGTGCCCGCGCCGTGATAGAATAAGTATCATCATAATACCAACCCATGACTTTCCACGGGTGTCGTAAAAAGCGACTAAGGGATATATAGCTGATGGATGAGCAGCAGCGTTTATCCTGGGCCCCGAGTCTACTATCGTAATGGCGTGTCTATGAACTTTCAATGACAGTTTAATGGTCGGTTTTTTTCACATTTCGTCGGTGATATTGCAATACGGCGTATGTGGCGGTTGCTACTAAGGTGTGATTTCATATGTCAAGAAGTATGTTTTATCTTTATCTTTTAGGGCAAAAAATATAATTTGCTATATTTGATTTCAACCTTATAAGCTATTGTCACTTGCGCGGTATTGCAATATCACCGACGATTTGGTAATCTACTAATATAAACGACGTCATAATGGTGTCACCATGACGCCACGATGACATTAGCGTAGTTGAATATAATAACAAATGATACATTTATAAGTTTTGATATCGCCTAAATAAACATTACAATCTCCCTAACCATCTCCCCTGCTACTTCTGTTGACGGCCTTTTTCTGCGGTAGTAACACCGACTGCCGTTCCAGCGCCGACCACCATAGTGAGATTAGTAGATTACCGTTTTTGGCATAATGATATCTTGATGGCACTATGGTGCCACAATACTTTAAAAAGTAGCAGACTCGGCCCCCAGTTCAAGGTTACTTATCGTCATACAACATTCACGAATCCGCCTGCCGCTTAAGCGTGGTGATTAAGGCAACATCCCTCTATAGCTCTGGGTCGCCAAGGTGAGGAGGAGACCCATGTTCAGCAGTGGAAGTAAATGGGCTGATTAAGTCTAAAACGAACTGGCTTTTTTTACACAAATCATCATCATCAGCCCGTACAACGTCCACTGCTGAACATGGGCCTCCTCCCGCGGGAGGGTGTTTGCCATAGTCACCACGCTTGGCAGGTGGGTTGGTGACTGCATTATTATGTTGTACCACACAAGGAATCGGTGCTGCCCGTTCCTTGATGTACGATTATTATAGATGATGTTATACGACTTGGTGACCCTACTCGCAATTTAAGTAAGTCTTGTCTCACAACTCAAACAAATCTCAGTCTTTCTTTTAAAAAAATATAAAATTTTATTCTTATTTTACGTTTAATATAAATAATGAGTATTAATTAGTTTTAATATTTCTATACTGAGTGTCTGAGCTGCACAAATGAGTGCATTCGTTGTATATTTTATACCGTTAATGTACTAGAGTGGCTTTTCACATTATGCGTCATATTATGATAGGATTACCCTCCGTGCTTTCGAATACATGGTAAGCCGTAGTCCAAATTTTTGAACATCACAAAGTTTGTAAGTATGGACAGATGGATGGATGTTTGTTACTCTTTCACGCAAAAACTATTGAATGGATTCAGCTGAACGTTTGCACGCGGATAGTTTATAAGCCGGATTAACATTAAGCTTGCAAAATATCACGCTCCGATCCACTGGAGCAGTTTCGCGGGTAAAACCGCAGGGCGCAGCTAGTCCATACTAATATTATATAGCTATTTTTGTATGTTTGTTTCGAATAAACTCAAAAACTACTGAACGGATTTTGATAATTCTTTCACCATTAGAATGCTACATTATCCTTGAGTAACAAATGCTATATTTTTACACGAAATATGCACCCGTGCGGAGCCGGGACGCTAGTCTATAATAATCGTAGTATCCCTAGATAGCTCGATAATCTTATGTGAGCGGATCGCCGTCCACGTGTGGACCTTGGTCGATGCTCGAATGGTGACAATTGAATGAACGAGACTGGTGGATTCAACATGGCATAGAATCTAGCAATTCTGCACCGGTGGCACCTATGACACCTTTTTGACAATTTCATGATTCTATGCCTATAGGGTACTTGTACTCTTACGCTATAGTTTTTGGTTTAACGGAGGAACGAAACTCTAAAAAACCATAAACAGTTTTCACGTACAGTATAGGTAGGTACTACACCATTCTTTATTCAATACATTATTAACGTTCGTTATATTTTGCCACCATCCGATGCCCTCGCCGACCCAAAGTTGCACAAAACTCCCCTAAAATTCTAAAAGTCATAATCCCTCAATCTCATCGCCAGCGACCGCCCTGAGTCGAGGTCCAAGCCCCAGGGGGCGCCCTCTTGCGCAGGTTGCTTAGTTTGTCGTTTATAAACAATTTATTAAGGCTAGAGCTCTGCTCTCCTTTATACCCGGTGAAGTAGCAATAGCCTCGTGGCTACCTACGTATGTCCATCCGGAAAAAAAATAGGTATATTGTGACGTTACAGATCATAATGTAAAATCATTCACAAGTACACTATATTTTCTAACCGATAATGTGACCTTAAGTAAGTATTAGTTTTGGAAAGTGTATTAACCTGTGTTTTGTCTGAGTCTAAGAAATTATGTTATCTATATTAATATTATAAAGCTGTAGATTTTGTTTGTTTCCCAAAAGTTCCCGAGATTACTGCGTTCAACGCGCTAATCTTGGGAACTCATAGCTCATAGGTCATTTATTGACCTTCCTTCCTCCTTAAAACAAGAAAGTATTTAAAAAAAGAAAAGAAAACGTTCTGTTGCCTAGCAGTTTCGCATCAGTGGCTGTCATTAATTATTGAGGAATTTCCGGTTTCAATTAAAAACCACAAGCAATAACAATATTTTTTTCCGCCTTCTTGATTAGGGGACAACCCTCCATGCTAAAGTATTTTCAGCCGTTGGTCCTGCTTGTATTAACTAGGTATGCACCGGTTTTCATGCCATCTCGTTCCCGAAGACCCCAATACTACAGATAGAAGTAGCAGCTGGGGTTCAAACCGACTTTTCGTCGTAAAATAGATCACCATGCAATGGGGATGAGAGATATGATGATACCATCCCTACAGCTGTTCTGCGTCAGTATTAAATTCTCGTGACGGGATAGCGGATGAGTCATGAATTTTCCCCCAAAATACCATCTTTCTAAGTCAAACGTAACTTACTTGCTTACTTAAGGACCGGGGATGATGTTTCGGGTCTTTGATAACTACAGTTTATGATCAGATTAACTCAATCTACAGTAGCAAATAATAAAAGTGTTACGAAAGCTACGAATATTACGTTAAATTCGATAAGCCAGGTTATCTTACTATCTTATGGATTATAGGGGCATGCTCGTTCTAAATATGATAAGTGTGATAACGTATGAGATACTGATTTAATTATCATACTGTTTTATTGTAAGATTGCGATAAAGAAAAATATCAAACTGTGTTGTTTAAGATATTTGAAAACATAAGTACCTATAAACATTTTCTAAACAAACATTTGATCGTATTGTTAACAAAATGTTTAAATGTGGGGTCATGTTGATTACATTACCAACAAGAACATTTTCTTTCTTCTTAACAAAATTGACAACAAATTTTAACATTTTGTATGTTACAATTTGTTTCATATTTTTTTAGCATCAAGTAGGAATGAACGCTTTTGCTTGTTTTCAAAAGGTAATCCAACTAGAAAAATTTCTAAAATTTCCGTGTAGACGCCTCGGAACGAAAATCCTAACTGCGAGCCTATGTCACATGTCCATATTCTATAAATTTTTGTAAATATTTTCATTTTACATTACCGTCGGAGCACTCAAAATATCTAAGAACGCCTACAAGTTAACGCACGTGTAACAGTTCCTAATATTTGTTAGTGAATGTATTCTTTCTTTCTAATCGTTGCCTCACTGCTGAGGATCGTGACTCTTTTCGATGCCACCAACTAGCCGTTACATCGGTTACGCTCAGCTGCTTGTTAAGCGGTGTTGACAGATATCTTTAGCTCCTTTATTATTTGGTCGGACAATCTATGCCCGGTGAAGTAGCAAAAACCACGAGGCTAACAACGTAAGTCCTTCCGAAAAAAAAGTCGGACAATTGCTTAAGACATCTGCGTCTAGGTCCTGTCGATACCTCGTGAATTCAAGGAAAAATCTGAAGTCTTTTTTGGCAGTTAATGCGTTATTAGCATGTACACATCTAAACTTCTCTGTATTTTTTTATATCCTTATCCTATCAATAGGGTCTTAAGAAATAGACTTATCCATTGCGCAAATTGTGAACACAGATATTGTGCGTGTGAAATATTAATTATAATAATAATTAAATAAACATTATATGATTGTCATATATTATATTATGATCATTCGTTCCGGGTAATACCTCAGAAGCATAAGGATGGATGATGATTTACGAAAAAGGCACTTACGACAAAAAAATCTACCGTATAATGGCACATCCGACGTTATTCCTCTCAGCTCTAGATATAATTAATGACAATCGTTTATAATCGTGCTGTGACAGTCCAGACTTCAGCCAATGGAGTTACGGAAGATAGAAGCGGCCGTAGCCCAATGGCTAGACTTGCGATCATGTGGTCGCCACATACCCATTGCAGTACCGTCGGGAACGCACTCGTAACGAAGCATTTTATCTTAGCACGAGGGGTTAACAAGGAAACTAGTCGATAGTGTGCAAAAACTCTGCTAGTAATCATTAAAAACAAAAGACGGCTTTGCGAGTCTCTGTCATGCTGCTTTGCCCGCTTGAATGGGCGCCGCGGATTAACGGTGCGCTCGAATATACTCTACAAAATGTAACCAATGGCATCGCAAAGATTTGTCTTGCCGTTGGCGCAGTCGTTAATTTCCGCGCTTTCATTGGTCAAGGTCTGTTCAGAGACTTGCCTGCTAGGTCTTAATATTAAGTAATATATTCTGATAACGGTGATAAAGTTATCGTACATGACATGTCCTTCACAATGTGTATTGTATGCGTGCGTTATTTGTATTTTAATATGCCTTATCTGTAATACAATTTTGTCCGAAATTGTTTCTTATAGTTTTGTAAATATGATTCAAATTTGATCTTACGTTGAATGGCATTTATGAATTAAAATATCAAACATCGCTTCGGAGCAAAAGGTCGGAAGAGCGAAATGGCAAATGGGGTCCAGTAGTTAAAAGAGCAGAATGTTAAAGCGCGAAATGACAAAAGAACACAATTTCAAACATTTAAAAAAAGTCATGCAATTACAACCTGTCCTGAAGTTTTACGACATTAATGATCTATTGTTAGCTTGAAATTCAGTAGAACAAATTCAATTGATTACATATGTATTTCAGTTGCACAAGACTCCTCTAAAATCTTACTCATCATCATTCCGCAATTCCCCCTACAGCTACTGCCCTGAGCCGAAATCCTAACCCCACAAGAGCATGGGAAATGCATTGACGCATTCCCACCGCCTCTGCAGCGTATTCGCGCGCTTGCGGCGGGATATGAGGGACTCAGAATAACTATCAATGGTTCACACAAATAACCTTTCCGGGTGGGAGTCTAACCCAGAACACCAGGACTAAGGAGCCACTGCGGTAACCACTATCGAAATCCACCGCAATCGAAATTACCGTGGTCCTAAATGTTTTTAAACTTTTGCGATTTGTACACATAATAAAACCCATGTCGAAACATCGGATTATTAAAACGGTTGATTTGCCTTAAAATCGTACCGCGATTGAGACCCGCGTATAATTTTAATTACCGTGATCCTAATTAGAAAATTATTATGATATCGACTTAGATTTGTGTGAATGTCAAGCTAATATTATTATATTAAACAACTGTAATTATAGTTAATTGATCTCAACTTGCTCTACAAAGATTAGGTATTCGGTAACTTGGTGGGTCATCTATACTAATATTATAAAGAGGAAATATTTTTATGTAAGTATGTTTGTAACGAATTGGCTTAAAAAGTATTGGACCGATTTAAAAAATTCTTTCACCATTTGAATGCTACATTATTACTGATTAATATAGGCTATATTTAATTATGAAGTTCTCACGGGAACGAGAGTTACGCGGGTGAAACCGCGCGCGGGAATCTAGTATAATAATATAATACAAGTTTACTGATAACAGTGATTATTACAGTGGTGGGTCAGTGGTCACGGTCTTAGGGTATACTAGCTTCCTGCGTGCGGTTTCACTCGCGTAACTCTCGTTTCTGTAGGAACTTTATTATTAAATATAGAGCTTATGTTACTCCTGAATATAGCAGCTTTGTAATGGTGTAAGAATTTATCAAATCGGACCAGTAGTTCCTGAGATTAGCACGTTCACACAAACAAGCTCTTCAGCTTTATAATATGAATGGCTTCCTCGCGCGGTTTCACCCGCGTAACTCCAGTTGTCGTAGGAACTTAATAATTAAATATAGCCTTCTACCTTCCTCGATATAATGGGCTATCTAACATACAAAGAATTTTTAAAATCGGACCAGTAGCTCCTGAGATTGGCGTGTTCAAGCAAACAAACTTTCAGCTTTATATATTGACCAGACACAGATGACCAGTTAAATGCACTTCATATTAAGTCGGAGCCTTTATTTTATGTGTTTCGTGATTTGAATGCGCGGGAGTGATCTTTTTTAAAAGAAAAGAGATGTCTTTTAAATGATATAAAGAAGATATTCGGTAAATTGCAGTTGTGTGGTATCCGGCTTAGAAAAGACCACTCCTTATCTTCCCATGATTGTCGTAAGAGGAGACTAAGGGCGCCCACACAGAACTGCGAATTCGCAATGCATCGCAAATATGTGCGAGCTTGCACGTAGATATTGCTGCATGCGGCGTCGTATCATATCGCATCGCCTCGCGGTTTTGTGTGGGCGCCCTAAGAGACATTCAGCTGATGGATGGGCAGCAGCATCTATCATCTCTCGGATACTCACCATCTTACTGCAATCACCGATCCGCAATATCCCATACCGACTCTGGCTTGCCATGGGGTGTTAAGAGGAGGCCCATGTTCAGTAATCGATGTAATAGGTCTGATACAGTACATTCGGTTACTTGGTCGTGTAATATTGAAACTGATAACATTTGATTTTATTACAATGTCACACGTATCGTTTCGAGAGATAGAATAAACATGATAAATGTTGAGACGCCACTAGGTAAATCTATCTAAATTTATCGATGACCTTATGGCAGTTAACACTTTAAAAGTGTTGCCAGAATTCATGAAAGATGGTAATTTCTGTTTATTGGAGTCTTATTGTGGGAATGTTTTTATGAATACATAGAAACTAACTGATATGTAAAACTACGTATGTTTCATTGCGATCTCCGATTGTAAACGTTAACTGGCCTATTTATATAAAATTCTTTGCCAAAGGATTTATTTGTGAATAGCACCGTGATCTTTATTGTTAGAATTGATAATAAAAATAAATATCGAAAGTGTCACGTCACAGTCTCCAGTAAGTTGTTAAGGCAAAGGCATAAATTCTTGCGGTAAACCCAAGAAAAAAAAAATACAAGTACGACTATTACTAGTCTTGGACATCCAAAGACAAATAATCCAATCATATTAGGATGTCTCGAAGAGATCGAAGCCGCGATAAAGACCTCTTTCTTTCTTTTTAATTTATAATGTTGATTTTTTTACTCAGAATGTTATGCTTTTCTCTACTAATAGATGAGATAGCATTTAAACATTCTGAAAATAAACCCATTTTTTTTTGTTTCAGACATGGAGTCCCATATACTAAATACATTTCACCAAGCGCGCTTCCGACCCATCGGCCACAAGATCCTCCGGATGAAGAGTGACTCCCTCTCTTCGGAGAGCAGTTGCAACCAGAACAGTCCCGAGTACCCTCAGATTAGTGTGTCGCAACAGAGACACTCTGTCGACAGTAATGGCGATTGTTGGCAGAATCAGACAGTGAGTATCGCTTATTAACCTAACGTGGTGATTTTAAACCATTTCAGGTTTTGAACCATAACATTGTTCGTTATTCAAACCAGTCATGGATATTGGTTAATATAAAATATTCTTGTTTTTCAGATGAATACAACACAATCAAGTCAAGACACTAGTTCAGAAGATGAAAGCTCGGGATCAGAAGACAATACGCAATTAAGATATATAACTGAAACCACACATACAGAAGACAGTGAAGATGACGAAGTGGATGAAAATCTAGTTGTACAAGAAGTGAATATCGATGTTGATGACCAAGAAATTGACATCGATGATGAAGATGTCGATGTTGACGAAGAAGTCGAACAGATACATGCCAATTCACTCCACAATGTACGAACCGGAACTAATGGTATTGAAGATAATACTCTAGTAGAAGGCCATGATTATGATGTCATCACTGTCTATACTGTAAACCCTGATTTGGACCTTATAGAAGCTTCCTCAGATGAAGAAGTAGAAGATTACTCAATTGACGAAAAAGCAGTAGAATGTGTTACTGAGGACCATAATACTGCATACAAAGAAGTTGCTTATGAAGAACCAAGTAGCTCAATATGTCAAAATGGACTAGACATAGATTTAGACAAACCAGTAGTTTCAAATGTCGATGAATATTTCATTAAAAATAACAATAATGAACACAACATACTAGATACTGACGGTCCAGTCGTCAAAGATGTAGACGAGTACTTTATAAAGGATAAAGGTAAAGAGACAGTGACTGTACCGAATGTAGACGATTTCTTTATCAAACATAAACTACCTGAAGAAGACAGTACACAGTTTCATATACCTAAACACGTACCTAATGTAGACGAATTTATTGTTAGTGACAATAACGAATGTAAAGAGGAAGAAGAGGAAGAAGCTCAAGAAACCACCGATAATGAGCCAGAAAATGCTGCTGACGTATCGATAAATGAATCTGATTTAGAAGTCCTACCTAACATTGAAGATTTAAAACGATATCTCCTGGAAGACATGTCATATACAAAATTACAAAAATCTTGCTCGGTCCCACAGTCACCTATGCAAAATATCTGTATGGACGTTGATGATGCAAAAACATGCTTAAGTTTTGAAGACCTTAACCTGGACCTTTCAGATCTCGCTTTTGGCTATGACAAGGACAAGTCTGATAGCGCTAACAAAAGTGACGATATCCCAAGAACATTGACTGAGGAAGACGTTAACAGTTTTCTCATAACAGACAAAGGACACACTAAAAAAAATGAAATCGCAGAAATTGAAGAAGATGACTTCAGCCACCAAGATATGGAAATTGAGGAGAGACCACTTGAACCCACATTGATAACTGGACCACCCATAATAGATATCCCTCGTAGGAAAATGACATCTACTCCCATACCCACAGTACTAGATATATGTATAGAAAAAACGACAATCAAGAAAGAAACAGCTACACCAAGCATAAGTCCAGATAAAATTACTATTAAGAAGGAAACTTCAGACACTAAAGTTGAAATAGAAGACTTTGTAGATGTTGAATCATGCAATGACACTGTCATACCAGTTCTCGCAGCTAACAATCTCAATTCATTGCTTGAACAATTCGAAGCTACGGAAAAGTTGAACACAAACAAAAAACCGCCTGTGGTCATCAAAGCTGAAGATCCGAAAATAAAGAGTTTCAACAAAAGTTCTTTGACGAATGGCATGCGGCTTCAAGACGCGGGCGTACAATTAAACAAGAATAAAATGCGGCAAATACTGGTAAGTATTCTAAGGTTACCTTTGTTCCTCAGATGCAGTTAAAGGCCACATTGTATCGCACTACGTTATTACAGATGCCGACGCCCATTAACACTACGGTGAGGCGGTCGCAAAGTCCCGTGCACTCTGACCATGACTACTGTTCGTCGAAAAAGCGACACAGTCTTCCGAACCTGAAGGGAGGCCAGAGTCTTCTCAAACCAGAAGTGCGGTCTAGCAACACCAGGATACTGAACTCTAGACATAGGTCGTGCAAAAGTAAAAAAGTTGTGTACCATCTCAGTAGTGACGACGAAACTGAGACGGAAAATTCTAAAAATAAAAAAGTTAAAGACGATATAGACGCTAAAAAGAAAATAACTGTAAAGCCGAGTGTGAAATCCCCTGTTCAATCAAACTGTCGTAAAAAACTGTCCCCTCCCCACAGTGCGCCTGATAGTTTTAAAGATAAAGATAAATCTAACAGTTCTGTGATGATCAAAAGTGCTTCTAAAGCGAGTGATAATTGTAGTCAAAATTCTAATGGTAGCATTAAGTTAACTATTAAAAATAAATCTGAAGTTATACTAAACTGTGATCACATAGACTCTCAGAAAGATAAAAATGTAGAAAAGTGTAAAAATAGTGTTAGTGATAAAGATAAAACGAACTATGTAGAAAAAAATATTAGTGTAGAAAAATCGAACATTGTAGAAAAATCGAACATTGTAGAAAAATCGAACATTGTAGAAAAATCGAACATTGTAGAAAAATCGAACATTGTAGAAAAATCGAACAATGAAAAAGACATAAGTAGTATAGAAAAACCAAACAATGTTGAAAAAACTAAAAATGTAGAAAAAGAAAAACAGGAAAAGAACAATAAAGAATTAGATAGGAACAAAAGTAAAGTTGTAAATAGTACAGAGACTGTAAAAGTGAAAGAGGAACCCCGTCCGAAGAATGAAGATTTTTACACAGGTCTATTCAATAATAAGCAAGATGTACAGATCCCTCACGCGATGCAACCCAAAACGGAGAAAAGGCCGTTTGAAGAAGAACTGAACAAATGTATGGAGGCTGCTATTAAAAAAGAATCTGAACAACCACTGAAGAAAAAGAAACTTAATCTTCAGGAGTATAAGTTAAGAAAAAGCGTTTGCTCGAACAACAGTTCAGCACAAGTGAGCCCAGAGGCGATATTCCCCGACATGACAAGCCCTGGACTTGACAAAGGGTTAAAATGTCCCGTAAGAACAACACCGACTAATGGTTTAACAAATATAACTGATAAATTGAATAACGAACAGGTATATGTTGATCCAATTAAAGAGGCTTCTAGAAAAATATTAATGAATGCTAAAAAACATAAAGCAGAGGCGATGAGAAAAAGAGACGAGGACATAGTTATGAGCAAGATCCCTAAAGTAGAAAATTTGGAGCTGCAACCATTAATAAGCGATGCAGAAATGATGAAAATAGTAGGAATGACTCAGCCTGACGTTGCGCCAGCTCCAATCGTGAACGAAAAGCCTCAATTACCGGCTGACTATGAAGAAATTATACGAGTCAGTATTGGCACGAATACCGAGGAGGCTATGTTTAAAAAGATTGAAATACCAGTTGAAAAGCCGAAACCCACCAAACCAACTTCACCAACTGATGCTAAATCTCTTATCAATTTTAAAATAAAGAAATCCGATCATATATTGAAACAAAATGTGTTTGATAACGTCAAGAGAGATAAGAGAAGTCCCACAGACGAGAAAAAGCATTCAGATATCAAAATTGATAAGGAACGATTCAAAGATATCACGGCTACATTGAAGAGTGTTGGGAAACAGGTTGAGACTAAGATATTGAGTAATTCATTGTTCGCTAGTATACAAGATGTAGTTATGAAGAAAGCACCTGAGGAAGTCGACGAAAGACATCGTAAACTAAAGTCGCCGGTAGATAAACGTGATTTTAAATTTATTCCAACAAAAATTAAGACTACAATAATACGAGAATATGATCCTCAAAATGATCACGGTGAAGACAAAATCATATTATACTTGGACAAGCTCAGAAGTAAACCAGGATCGTCCAGCATAGTGATTCAAACTGATGCTCTCCCCGAATTTGCTGAGCTTCCAATCCTACCACAAACCACTGAACTTCCAGTGAGCCGGAAGAGAAATGACAGTGACATGTCCTTATCCAGTGACGGTAGTCCATCCCGCAAAGAGCCTCGTAAAGAAACGAAATCCTCTAAACCTGATGACAAAATCAAACCGAAAGAGGTTAGACAAGAGAGAGCAGAAGTGAAAGAAAAGCGGTCACGTTCCAGAGACAGATACGATTCGAAATACAGACGAAGATCAAGATCTTTGTCACGTGGTCGCAGAAGACGTTCGAGAACTCGTAGCCGATCTAGGTCGAGAGGCAGATACGCCCGCCGTTATAGACGGTCGGATTCACCGTACAAGAGGAAACGTAGATCACGATCGCCATATCACAAGAGGAGATCGCCTAGTCCACGCAGATCGCCAACTCCACGTAGATCGCCAACTCCCCGACGATCGCCAACTCCTCGCCGATCGCCAACTCCCCGTCGATCGCCTTCACCGCGTCGATCGCCAACCACACGGCGGTCCCCGTCAGTCCGTCGCTCGAACCGGACTAGATCGAGGTCGAAAGCGACTGAGGTCCGGACTAAAACGCCCGTGAAACAACCTAGGTCTAAACCTAGTCCGCATCATAACGGGGCTGATAAGAAACCCGTTAAGTCTATGACACCTCCGTTGAGAAAACCGACTGTCTCAGAGAGTTCAGACTCGTCAACTAGGTAAGATTTACTTAGAGATTTATTTTGTAATATTAACTGTTTAGTCTTTTAGTTTGTTAATGCATATGACAGGTAAGGTTAATCATATCTCCGTATGTTTATGTTATTATAGTAATACCCCGGACTTATGCGAGGCTCCGAATTCGCGTGAAACGGGGTAGCGTAAGTCGGGGTATTACTGTATATTATCTATTGCCAAAGTGAATCTGTTTGATATATTTAGTGTTAATTATGGTTTTTATTTTAATATTTACTTGTTCAATTAATTTAATCTTACGTTTTTTTAGAAGCACCTTTTAAAAATGTCCTTAATTATCGTTTACTTATGTAAGTTCTGCACGATAAATATAGTTTTGCGGATGAGAGTCGTTGTGACCGAATGATCAAGGCATATTATATTCCTTAACCTTATATGCAGATTCGAATTTTGTCTGTGACCTAAATTTGTTAGTCTCCATTTTAAAATTGATTTGACCTAATTCTGAGAACCCCTGGACAGTTTGTAGATTATTTAAGTATCAATTAGAAACATATGTTGTAAATTATTTTATTAATATCATATTCATTTTTATAAAGAGTTAGTTATAAATGCCAATATTCTGTTGTGAGATTTTTATCCTCCTTTTAGGTTTATACTGCTTTTCATGTAGGTAAGGCAGGTAGGTTATGTTGTTTAATATATACATTTTACTTCTATGCAATGTAGATGTAGATGCAGACTTTGTTGTGTTGCAAATTTAAAATTTTCCATGTGTATCAATTCACTTTTAAAGAAATCCAATAAAAACTACATTGACTCGTGTTAAGGGAAATATTGAGATATTGACATGAGACTTTTTAGTAAATATTAGTATTCAAAATAACTTTATTTTGGACAAAAATGTCACATAGGAAATTTTAAATTTACCATTAACAGGTACACTGGTATGTTCTTTACTCAATAATATTATTTATAAGCGGCCGTAGCCTAATGGCTAGGGCGTCGGACTTGTGATCTTGAGGTAGCCGGTTCGAACCCCACCTATTGCACTACCGACGTGAACCCTTTCGTAACACAAGCATTTTAGCTTAGCACTAGGTGTTAACAAGAATACTAGTAGACAGCAAAACTCTGCTAGTAGTTAATCTCTTAAAATAATATATATATTAATTGAAAATAATACTCTTTGTACACAAATAGGAAAGATTTACATGACGAGTGCTTAGTACATATCGCTGCTTTAATGTGATAGTATGTTTCAAATTAAATGTCTAACTTAACGAATTATCGTTAAGTTAGACATTTAATTTGAGTTTTAGCTACATTATATTACAGATCAATTTGCGTTAAATCATAACCTTCTCTTGTGTTACTATGACAATAAAACCGTGATATGTTTAAAAAAATAAATTTAAGAAACAAACTCTTATAGCACCACTGCATCAACATTACTTTTTACATAATTTAAAGTAATTGATTTGTTATTTTACCTAGAATAGAATTGTGGCTTAAATTGTATTTACTTATTGAATTATTAATTTTGTTATACACCGCAATATTTTGTCGTAGTTATATGTCATGTTAAATGCCTTCAAAATGGTTACATTAACATTTTAAATTGACATATGTTTTTTTTCAACACCCTCAAGGAGACGGCAATGTTAAACGATTAATCAAATCTACAAAATCTGGTGATTTAAATTTAGTTTAGGTTGAGTTTATTAAGTAGTTTGTTTTTTTTAACCACTTAAAATCATTTTCTAGTCTAGTCATCATTCATTTGGCTAGTTGTCCTTTAGCCATTTCATTGAATGTCGGCGTCCAATTAACGGGCTAGCCGTTCCATTAAATGGTCGATCACTTTCAAAAATAAATCATTTGCTGAGTATTAGCAACAACAAAATAATATCGGTGTATTTAATGAAACAAAACAAGTCATAATAGAAACAGCGCTGTTACCGTTATACATACTAACCAACTAATATAATTATCTCATCATCATTTCAGCTCCTCTTCATCATCATCGTCGTCATCATCATCCTCGACCAGCTCGTCAGCGTCGAGGAAGTCGCGGCGGTCGTGCAGCCCTTACAAGCGAGATGAGCCCTATAAGAAGAAAGGCTATAGGAGTTATAGTTCTGAAGACAGGTTAGTTGTCACTATGGTGAAATTATAATGGTCGTTTTCCATACCGATCCTTAAAGTACCTTCCGATGCCCTCGTAGACCCCAGTTGCGCCAAACTTCCCTTAACAATAAACGTCATAATCCCTCAATCCCCGCGCCAACGACTGCCCTGAGCCGAGGTCCAATTCCTACAGGGGACGCCCTCTTGCGTAGGTTGCTTAGTTAGAAGTTTCATCAGCTAGTTTACATCCAGCCTCCTCTAACTTAACAGACCTTGGCAAGCCAGGGTTGTTCAGGCATATTGACATAATCACCACGCTTGGCAGGCGGATTGGTGATCGCAGTAAGTTGTTAAGTAATTTTGAACTGATATATTCTGCTGCTCATCCATCAGCTCTGTCTATGACGCCCATGGGAAGACATGGGGTGGTCTAATCTAAGCCCATACCACTCGGCATAATATAAAGAATTAAAAATAAATTTATCTTTATCATTGTTTACAGGGAAAGCAATACTCCAGTAGAAGAGAGGCGGATAGTGTTCGTGGGACGCCTGGAGAAAGACATCACCAAGTCTACCCTGAGGTCCCAGTTTTCCAAGTTTGGACCCGTCATGGAGGTTCGACTGCACAGCAAGGAGGATGGGTTAGTTTCACTTCTTTAAAGTTGTAAGTTTGTTGCAAATTAATTGACATAAAAAAGGAGGGTTGTTCGCGAAAGCTTACATTGGGGGGAATCGAGCACGGAACCGATTATGATGTGGAATTCACCAGATTAAAGCCAAAAGCAACAATTGTGTGACTAACCTTTGGATCTCAGATTCTTTTGATTTCCACGGCGTCGGATGTTGATGTGCAGCCCTCAATTTTTGCTGTTCGATTCGAGTGGAGTTCGACACTCGGAACTTACTAAGCTTTTGTAGATACCTATAATTTAAGTCTACTATAGATATTATTAATTGAGAAGGAATAAAAGCGAAACTCAGTGATTAGGTATAATCCATACTGCTGGTAGATTCAATGTACCCAGAGTTCCAATTACTTTGGTGACAGAACACTAAACAAGAGAATACCTATTGAACAGTCTGCCGGCAGACATAAGGAGTGAAACAAATATATATAACAATTGATGTTTACTTTTTCAGCAATTACCAACATAATATATATATATTTTTAAATATCCCCACAGGTCCCGCTACGGGTTCGTGACGTTCCGCTGCGCGCGCGACGCGTGGTCGGCCGTGGAGGCGGCGGGCTCGTTCCCGCAGTACGACGTCGGCTTCGGCGGACGACGCGCGTTCTGCCGGCAGAGCTACGCCGACCTGGGTACGTACTTGTAATAGTTCCCGCAGTACGACGTCGGCTTCGGCGGACGACGCGCCTTCTGCCGGCAGAGCTACGCCGACCTGGGTACGTACTTGTAATAGTTCCCGCAGTACGAGGTCGGCTTCGGCGGACGGCGCGCCTTCTGCCGGCAGAGCTACGCCGACCTGGGTACGTACTTGTAATAGTTCCCGCAGTACGAGGTCGGCTTCGGCGGACGACGCGCCTTCTGCCGGCAGAGCTACGCCGACCTGGGTACGTACTTGTAATAGTTCCCGCAGTACGAGGTCGGCTTCGGCGGACGACGCGCCTTCTGCCGGCAGAGCTACGCCGACCTGGGTACGTACTTGTAATAGTTCCCGCAGTACGAGGTCGGCTTCGGTGGACGACGCGCCTTCAGCCGGAAGAGCTACGCCGACCTGGGTACGTACTTGTAATAGTTCCCGCAGTACGAGGTCGGCTTCGGTGGACGACGCGCCTTCTGCCGGAAGAGCTACGCCGACCTGGGTACGTACTTGTAATAGTTCCCGCAGTACGACGTCGGCTTCGGCGGACGACGCGCCTTCTGCCGGCAGAGCTACGCCGACCTGGGTACGTACTTGTAATAGTTCCCGCAGTACGACGTCGGCTTCGGCGGACGACGCGCGTTCTGCCGGCAGAGCTACGCCGACCTGGGTACGTACTTGTAATAGTTCCCGCAGTACGACGTCGGCTTCGGCGGACGACGCGCCTTCTGCCGGCAGAACTACGCCGACCTGGGTACGTACTTGTAATAGTTCCCGCAGTACGACGTCGGCTTCGGCGGACGACGCGCGTTCTGCCGGCAGAGCTACGCCGACCTGGGTACGTACTTGTAATAGTTCCCGCAGTACGACGTCGGCTTCGGCGGACGACGCGCCTTCTGCCGGCAGAGCTACGCCGACCTGGGTACGTACTTGTAATAGTTCCCGCAGTACGACGTCGGCTTCGGCGGACGACGCGCGTTCTGCCGGCAGAGCTACGCCGACCTGGGTACGTACTTGTAATAGTTCCCGCAGTACGACGTCGGCTTCGGCGGACGACGCGCCTTCTGCCGGCAGAGCTACGCCGACCTGGGTACGTACTTGTAATAGTTCCCGCAGTACGACGTCGGCTTCGGCGGACGACGCGCGTTCTGCCGGCAGAGCTACGCCGACCTGGGTACGTACTTGTAATAGTTCCCGCAGTACGACGTCGGCTTCGGCGGACGACGCGCCTTCTGCCGGCAGAGCTACGCCGACCTGGGTACGTACTTGTAATAATGCTAAATCAATAAATTCTATACATACCTACTACCCGTTAAAGGTCAATTTCTATGTACTGTATAAGCCCTATTACGTTGACTGCTGAACATAGACTTCCTATTAGCAGGCCATGGACAACCAGGGTTGGCATTGATATAATATGCAGGCTTGGCAGGCGGATTGGTGATCACAGATAGATGTGGGAGTATCTTTGAGCTGATAGATGCTGCTGCTCATCCGTCAGGTGTATGGCCGTTAGTCGCCTCTTACGAATGCCATAGGATTATGTCTTCCTGTGTTCTATTCTAAACCAGTCACCATCAGCTTTCCATAGGTATCGCATATTTAAGGATATGATATAGCTAACGATTTTTTATACCACACTTTTATTTAATACTAACTGCGCCCTGCGGCTTTACCCGCGTCACTCTGCCCCAGTGGGTCGGAGCGTGATATTTTGTAGCCTATATGTTATCAAGCTTATAAAAGATCCGTGCAAACTTTCAGCCAAATCCGTTCAGTAGTTTTTGCGTGAAAGAGTAACAAACATCCATCCATCCATACTTACAAACTTTCGCTTTTATTGTATTAGTAGGATTTTAAATTATGTTAGTTAAGAGACTCTCCGACAATAAACATTTATAAATTAAAACATGGCAGAAAAATTCAATCCTCATTCCAAAATAAATTCCTTCCAGATGGTTTAGAAGCGAAATATACGGAGAGCGCTTTCCACGGCGCAGGCGCACCTCCCATACGACGAGACGACGATATGTCGTTCGAACAAATGCTACTAGAGATGAAGAAGAAACTCAGCCAACGTAAAAACGACAAGAAACGACCCGAGGACGCCAGACCTTGACAAATGGTCTTAACAGTCCTCAATTTGACACTTGTCAAAGTGACAGTTAGTTTCAGTGTTTTAATAAAGTGAGACAAAGGCTCGGTGAGTACAGCCTAGTGACACAAAAAAAGTGAAAAAAAGTGGAGTTGTAAAAATACTGGTAGTATAATAGTTATCAATCACTAATCAGTCATTTTAGTATAAGTTTAATTAAGTTTTTAGTTTGACTAAAATATTCAAAGCACTGAGTGACATACTATATGTACTGGCTATGTTACCTTGTCAAATTTTGATTTTAGATTTGGTTTTAGTAGTTAGGTAGATCTTCGAAAAAAAAATGAGTGAGATTATATAAAGAATTAAGATTTACGTAATTTTAGATGCCGAATTTATGAAAAAAATATGTAACAAAAAAATAAAACGATATGTAAAATAGCGGACCATTATTTGGTTTTGTTGGATGTTGTTGACAGCTTTGGGTGCGTGCAATGGCCGCTTGTCATTTTGACAGCTGTCAAAGTGTTACCTAATTGTGTGCAATGTGAAAAGACAGTTTTGTGTCGCGAACAAGTCTTATTTTTTTGCTCATAAGGTTGTCACATCTGTAAGTGGGTACGTTGGTTTTATTGTCTATGGCAGTAATCGATTAAATTTATTGAGTCTATGGTTTAATCGAGTGTTAGAGACAAACAAGACAGTGTGATGCATGTTATAGAAAACCAAGGGAAATTACACAATTAATTGACGTGCGACGAATGTTTACAAATTATGGAATTGAGTAAGATTTTCCGAAGCCTATTCAATGCAAACAAACAGTCAAATCTTTTGTCTTTATAATATTATATATAGATGTGACAACCAAGTTTCATGTTTTTTTTCTGTTTAGTTATTATTTGTTAGTTAATCTAGTGGATTACCTCATGGATGTAAATATTTTGTTTATTTTCTTGTAAATAATAATATAATAATATGCTAAGCGACGCTACCTCTTATCTCTGATGGACACTTTGTTAATTTTGTTTTTTTTTATTGCGTTTATACGTAAATATGGCGGTAGACATTTTATTCACGAATATTTGGTACTGAGTATTTACTTTAAAAAAATTACACTATTAAACAATACTGGCTTTATAAGTTACTTGGCTATTGTAACATACAAGGAAACGCTGCTGCCCGTTCACTGGTATACAATAATTGTTATAGATAATGCTATAGCAGTCGGGACCAACGGCTTAGCGTGCTTTCCGAGGCACGGAAGGTAGTCCGTCAGCTAACCAGACCCGGAAAGAAATCTAAGAATCTACATCAAGATTTATTGTCGAGGTTGTCTGTTGTTACTTGGGTATATTTTGTGTTATTGCTATAACACATCCGTTTCAAAATACTTTGGAAAGCGAGGGTCGTTGATGGATATTTCTGTAATCATCACGGTTCATCGCAAATTGATCTGTAATATCATGTGACTTAAATTCATTATTGAATAGTTACACATTTGGTTTTGTGACAGTATAAAAGTGAAGAGCGATAAAAAAAAAAATGGTGTCCAGGCTTTTTGTTTAACAGACCTTGGCAAGCTAGGGGCGTTGGAGGATATTGTCGTAATCACCACGCTTGGCAGGCGATTTGGTATTCGATGTAATATGGGAGTATTTTAGTTGATAGATGCTGCTGCGCATCCATCATGTGCCCTTAGACCTTAACCCATGGGAAAACATGGGTTGCTCTATTATAAGCCCGACACTATACAGCATAAATACTTCAGCTCCACATATTTTAATACGTATTCTTATGACGTTGAAGTTAAGACTTAGTGCCAAATATTGATTGTGAATACTGTGGGAATACACCTGAGTTCTGTAACATAAAAATTCTAGAGCTCAGAAACATAAGGTCGGATGTGCCAGTATACGTCAGAAACATTCGTCGTATGTGCCTTTATCGTAAACTGGCACTTACGACCAACTGCTTCTGAAGTATAATGGTACATCTGTCTTTATGCTTTTGAAGACTAGCATTGCACTTGGACTTGGAAATATAACAAATGAAGTACAGAATCGGATTTTTTTAACAGCACTTATATATGTATATAAAATATGTAACATTCAACAGAAGATCAACGCTGAAATAAACTAACATGCATCTCAAACTGTTGTTAAATGTCAAATCGAGTTTCTGATGTGAATGTTAATTAATTTCTGATTAACATGTTTACTCAATATCAAATGATAAGCATAATTTTGGATTTACAACTGAATTTGATTTGACAGCAAAGTTAAGTTAACGGTTGTGTTAGTTAACAGTTGATATTTATGATCAAGAATTCGATTACTATTATTAAACTACGATTGATATATTATCAAATTACTATTGCTATATGAGTCCTTGTTTAAAATCAATAAATCAATAGAATGTTCAAAATTATGAAATCGTGCTTAAAACTAGTACATATAGTTATATTCATCTGTGTTCGCGACGCTTTATGTATCATTATCTACATATACAGGGTGTCCCAAAAGATTACGTAGCTGGGAAGGGGGGTGATAGGGATGGTCACAAGGGTCACCAGAAAAATATAAAAAATTCCCTCTGGGTGTTTAAAAAAATAAATGGCATCCTACAAATATGGCTGTATTTAAAAAAATGCTGTTATGTAATCTTCAATAACAACAAGGTCATCAACATCAACATCAAAAATAACAAGGTGTAAAATTTTAAGTTTTTAAAAAAATGCCATTTTTTTTAAAATACCCAGAGCGGATTTTTTTTTTATTTTTCTAGTGACCATTGTGTCCACCCCTGTCACCCCCTTTCCCAGCTATTTATAACCTTTTGGGACACCCTGTATATCGCTGCACAGATGAGTAGAACTATCCGTATAAAGATATAATTGCAATTTGAATGTTAGTAAGGAAATAAGTGCATATATTTATGATATAACTTGCGTTTATACCTTTCATTATATGTCTGGTATTCAAATTGTTTTCTGTGACAAATAGTTGTTTTTTTTTTTATATTTTATGTTTTGCCTACTACACATTGAAGCGAATTAGCGTCGGTATATACGTAAAATAATAGCTTCCGATGAGATTGTAAGTGCCAAAACTAAAAGTTAAAATGTCTGTTCCTATTGTTATTAATAAAACTATCGCATTGTCGAATTGAATAGCTTAACTTTTCTTATAACCTCTACCATACGAAAACTTTGATGACCAATTGTTAAAAACATATGTTTTTATTATTATATGAGTTTAATAGTGGGATAATTACCGATATACTTACTTATCGATACTTCTGAATATAATAATCGATATTTCTGAAGTTTTTGTGAATAAGCAGTAGGCAATGTTCAGAAGTATGATCAAAACACAGAGTGTCAAGACTCAAATGTTTATTTGATTCCACTTCTGATGTTTTTGTGACTAAGCAGTAAGCAATGTTACAATCAGTTCAGAAATAGGATAATTACATTTGATGATTTTTCTGAAGTTTTTGTGATAAAGCAGTAAGTAAAACAGTTCAAAAGTTGATCCTAAACTTAAACGAGAGCGGCCGTAGCCCAAAGGCGGGCCATCGGACTGGTGATCATGTGGTCGCCGGTTCGATTCCCACCCATTGCACTACCGACGTGAGCCCACTCGTAACACAAGCATTAGCATAGCTTAGCACAAGGGGTAAACAAGAATACTAGTAGACTGCAAAAATCTGCTAGAATTTTTTTTAAAGAAAATATATTTAACCTCACTTCTGAAGATTTTGTGACTAAGTTGTAAGCCATGTTAAAATCAGTTTACAAGTGGGATAATTACATTTGATCTTTATTAAGAAGTTTTTGTAATTAAGTAGTAAGTTTAACATACATCAATTACAGAAGTGGGATAGGCGATAGAAATTATTAAAAAAATTACATGGTTTTCAAAGTTTTCAACAAAGCCCGATCAACTTAAATTGATGTACAGTTTTTATAAGCTGAAGTAGTTATAGAATTAAATAGTTTCTCGTAACTTCTACTACTACTATTTGTATATAAGAATTCAAACTTTAAGCCAATCAAAGATGGCACTGAGACTTTTTTGTGACATAGAGTAAGTTTTTTTTAAAATAAGGAATCAACGTGACTTAGCAATAGAGTGTAACTGCACTGTTTTTTTATAGAAACTATAATTATTTTTCACATTAAAGTCGCACAAACGTTTGATGCCTGTATTTAGAAATTAATGTAGGTATATCAGTTTGTTTTTGTTTGTATGGAGTTCAGTATTTTTTCTTTACTCGATCTACATGAAATACAACTTATTTTTGTTGGGAGTGCGATACTGAAAATGTGCTTGATCTGATCGGCATTTAATATCGAAATCGTGCATACATCTAGCCACTTGTAAAGTCAGTTTAAGGCGATGAGATTAAAGTATGAAATAAGTAGTATTTTTTAGTTCTTAACATTTTACTAGAAGATCAAATTTACACATCTCCCTTAGAAACGTGTCGATGGCTGGTTGAGACTCATGGTGGTAAAAAGTTATAAACATTATGGAAATTGCCATGAATAAAAATACAACGTTGTAGAATATTGTGGCTGCAGGGTTAATTTTTTTTTCTTTCATATCCACGATATCTTTACACACAGCTATGGTCGATTTTTGTAGTAACTCAGACATGTACCATATACGGAGGGCGAAAATCGCTTGCAACAGCGTGCGTATATAGAGATAATTCTATTTTACAAGTACTTTATAATTACGGTTTACGTACGGGCGAAAATCGCTTGCAACAGCCGGCGTATTCATAGAGGTAACCTTTATAACCAATACATATTTCAAAGGAATTAGTTACTTATACTCTCCGTTCGTGAACCAACTTGAAATTTTTAATAGCTCGATAGACCTTTACTTAGTTAATTTCTAAATACGGGCTCAAAAGTCTCACAGATGTAATAGTTTTGTCCACCGCATTTTTTCTTAGCGTAATAAAAAAAAAACAATGGTTCAAAATTGCGATAACCTGAACAAAAAGTACGCGCTGTTTATCTTTTAAATTTGGTTTGTATTACACGACTGACATCAATATCGCCAGTATTGCCATTATAAAAAGGAATAAATTATTGTTTTTCTCTACTCACAGTAGAGCGAATAGAAAACTAATATCAGCTGCTTTATTTATGCCTTTGTCTCCATGTCTTGATTAAATATAGGTTTTATCTTCATTCGTTATGTCTAAGAGGCAGCAAAATACAGCGTATTTTTGACGCGCTGAAGATGCACGTTTTATGATAAGCGCGTTATCAACGCGTATTACCAGTACGCGGTTAATGACCTAAAATATAATGTCAAAATAATAATACTATCTAAATTTCTAATGACACTGGAATAAGGTTCAAAATATTTGGTTATTATCGAATCGTAACGTTAATAAAAGTAAACAAGCAAAAAAATATTTCAGAATATGGATGCTGTGCCTACAGTTGTTTCTACGTTCAATTTTCAGTAGACCTTGCGTTGAATACGCCATGCATCCCCGCAACTTAAGAAATTCTGCTTAAAAAAAATTTACGTATTCCGAATTTGAAAAATGGCTAAGAAAAAATGAGGTAGGCATACGAGTATTTAGTGTTACCGTAAAGAAAAAAATAATATAACTTAGTATGATTTTCATGTCTAGTCAATGTTACTAGATAATTTTTTTTTATATCTCTTATCGTGATAATTTATTTAAATTAAAAGTTAAGCGTAATCTAATGATTTTAAGTTTAAAGATTTTATTTGATAACTTTAGCCAATAATTTAGTGTATTTAAACGTGGCGCCAATAAACAACATGGCGGTTGAATGGAGCATTGGGAACACAGATTAAAAAATAATGTTTAGTATATTAGTCCCGTCCACAATATAATATTACTCTTAATATTTTGCCAACATTATTAATTAAATGTTTAACACAAAAAGATTAACGAAATGTATTTGTGAAACGCACTTTTAGTCGAAAATGACAGCTGTCAACTAGGTAACTTTTTTTTAAATTAAAAATGACTACTGACAAAATTAGCTTTTTTGTATCCCAACAGTTTCGATGTTACTTGTATTCAAATGTTGAGTTTAATAATAAGTTATTTCGTTGCCGTTATCCGAGAAGGAATTACGTAGGTATGCGTAACGACCAGCAATGTGATTACAATTTGATATGACACTTCACTGAACTGGTGGATCAGTAGTTACGGCCTTGGCCTTTTGAGACCTGGTGTTCTAGGTTCGATCTAGAGTTGCCACCTTTTTTTTGTTTTATATAGTACATTTTACAAAAAGTTGCTAAATATATACCTAGTACTTTTGGGAAATTCAGGCAAAAAATAGTAGACATTTATTTTAAATAATTATAATCCATACAGTTACTTAATGACTCAGAGTCGCTCAACGAGTTTTTTTTTAGACCTCCACCTATTGTTAATTCGCATTTTTCATTGTTCTCATAAGCCGCGGTGAAGGTGCGG
Source organism: Nycteola revayana (assembly GCA_947037095.2). Taxonomy (NCBI): domain Eukaryota; kingdom Metazoa; phylum Arthropoda; class Insecta; order Lepidoptera; family Nolidae; genus Nycteola; species Nycteola revayana. The sequence continues at coordinate 11,985,083 of OX344851.2, read as the reverse complement.
TTTACATTTTCAAATGGAGAGATTTTTAGTTAAGCAAAAAAATATATTATAAATACTTTTTGTACTATATTATTTTTGTATAATATATAGTACATTTGACTAAAATATAGTACGATACTATATAATATAGTACGGGTGGTAACCCTAGTTCGATACCCAACTGGGACAATTATTTGCATGATCCATGAATAGTTCTAAGTCTGGTTTTGCTTTGGATTTGTAAAGTCACTGCACAAAATAAAAAAGCTGCACAGGGATTTCGCTCCGTCATGCGTTGTCATTAAAACTAAAATTGAAATCTGCGTACCATCCAACGAACTTTTTGTATTCTCATTATAACGAGTGGAGTACAAAAAGAGGCATTGAATATCGTGAAATAGGCATTAAGACTAAAAAAATACATTTAGTCCGTTACCAAAAATACTGGACACGTATTTTTTTATCGTTCAAAAAAATGACAAAGATACAGCGCGTTAAAAATTTCATGTGACGTCACTTCTAGGTACAAATTTACTTAGTAGTGACGTCACAAGCCAAAAATACATGTCCAACTGACGGACAATTTTTTTTTTGTATTCTTGTCTATTGTCCCTTCCTTCGGATGCTGCTCGCTAAACGTGCGTAGGTACCTTGCCAGTAGTACATACATATGATTTACTTGAATAAAGACTATATTAATTTAAAATATACCTACTTATAAGTAGAATTGTCGGTCATTAAAATAAAAACCAATACTCTTAAAGCACATAAGAATTGTAAAATGGCATATGGTCCTTCTAATAAATTATATTTTTTATCATGACAATATATTGAAGACATAAGTGGATGAAGTTGATATGATAAATTTATAATATGTAGAGATAATTTATTTAATGTCGAGAAGATTAATAAAATGTCGAGTTAATGAATAAAATATCGCGAAAATTGATAAAATGTCGAGAAAGTTATGAATATTTTAAATTGTATTATATTTATTCTGGTACATACTTTAATAAGTATACATCGTTTTTACTTATTAAATTTTAAGGTTTTGGCGCATAATCAACGTCTACAGCCCTTTAACTTCCTGATCAAAAAAGAAAAAGACAAAAAAAACTGCTGATCATAAGCCTTCTCTTTACAGACCTTCGCAAGCCAAGGTTGAGGGATACTGCCATCTGGCTTTGCATGCGCATTGAAGATTACAGTAACATGTTAAATTACCTGATAGATGCTGCCCATCAATCAACTGTATGCCCCTTAATAGCCTCTTCCGACACCCACAGAAAGATCGCTAATGGGGTTCAGCGCACCAAGTTAAAAAAAATGTTAACCGCCGTCAGGATATGAAACAGTCATTTAATGTTATAAACCATTTCGCTAAGGAGAATCTTTACCGAATGTAGAAATTATTATACAACTTTTCATGAAGTGGTCTAAATTTTAAATAAACAATACCCTTTTCTCAAATTAAATTTCACCGGACTTATGTAGTTAGCCACGAGGCTTTTACTACTTCACCCGGCATAAAGGCGAGCAAGGCTCCCACCTTATTAAAACGAGATTAGTTGTTTACGTTAGTTCTTTCAGAGAACTGGTGTTCTGTTCATCAGTACTGATAGGGCTTCTATTCGGTGCACAAACGGATTTTTTCCGTAATTGTTTTTAAAATTCAGTATAATATCGCTTTCATCCACTTGTGTCTTTAACGTTATAACGACAAACACTGAACTTTTTATGTATTGGCACTTAAAACTTATGTTTAATTAGACATTGCAGCTATTTTAGTCGATAATATATCGTTGCGACATACAGGAAAAATACATTGGCTTCTATATATAGATTGGCTTTTCAGAACTTAAAAATTGCACACATATTGTGGCCGTATACAAACGACATAATGTGAAGACGGGGAACAGACGCAGCGGAGACGCGCGGATAAAGCACAGACCACACCGCCAGCGGGCGGGCGAACATCGTTTCACCTCTTTTACAGTTCACTTTTTCGGTTCACACCGCGAGCTACCGACTAATATATTTGTTTGTATAGTTTCCTTCTCTCGCTTCGCCCGCCCGCCTAGCTCGCTCGCCCTCCCGCTGGCACTGTGGCCTGCGCTTAAGGCGCGCACACCTACCTGCGCCACGCTCCTTGTGTGTAATTCATGACACATCGCCCACATACATTTTGTGTAAAAACCTTTGAAGCGACGTTATGTGTTCCTTGCGTCTGTAGGTACGTTGTATCTTTATAATAGAGATAACGACTAAAAATGTATCAGTTAGATAACCAAAACATATTCGACACGTATTTTATTTCGTATCTTACTGACCGACCAAATCGTTTTTTTATCGGCATCCCTTTTCACGCCTCAAGCTTGGTCTATGTGAATTAACCAGTAGCGTAACTATACCACCTGAGGCCATTCATTGGATGGGATCCTACATAGAACTGTCGTATAAAATACGTCATTGTTATGAGTCCATATTTTGTAGCAGGAACTTAATGAAATTCTTTTTATGATTAAAACATGTTAGATAAAATGTGTTTCTATGATGTGTGATTTTCCGTTTCTGTAAATTTCAATAAATTTGCAATTTTGAAAAGGAGACATCTATGTGTCTTTTGGAGTTGTCCCCTTTTCAAAATTGGTCATTCAAATAGATATGAGTCTGGACATAAAATATAATATTTGTGTTTATATAAAGCGTTTCCAAAATGTATGTTTCTCTATATCGGTAGATAGTATCACTTATATTGATTGATTTTTTAATGTTTTCCAAATATAAAAATATATTTTTTTAATTAAAGTCGTCTCTTTTTTTTTGCCGCATAGTTTAGGTTTTTATATATGTACCTATATATTTTATAAAAATCTAAATTTATTATTTCACATCAATTTATTCCATCTATTATGACACGATCTACTGTTAACGGGAAGGCTTATATTTAGGATGCATCTTAAAAATAGAAGTCAATTATATGTGCTTACATATTATGTATATAAGTATAATGGTTTTCATAACAGAAACAATCTTTATTGAATACTTACTGTCCACATACCATTTGTAATCAAATTATTTTAAGTCAGTTAAAGTGTTAAACCAGGGGACACTAAGGAACAAATATCCCATGACTTAGTGTCATCGCCACAGACATAAGTCTCGCGATGTCTCCAGATATGTCAAGGAAAATAGTATGGCTACTTTTGACATGTGGGACATTTTCCCCCGGCTGCGATTGACATGTCGCCGACACATGTTCTGGGACATTTGACTTCTTGTATATTCATGGCTTTAATGTGTCACCTTTATACTATATCATAAAAATAAAGTCTTAACTAACTTATACTGTAGGTATGCAAACCAACATCCGTTGGTCTATCGTCCAACAAACGTTGTCTTAACAGATGATCAACTTTTTTTATAAAAAATATATCACAGTAGCGCATATTGTGACGAATACACATTATTGTGACGAAAAGTTATCAAAAAATAACGTAAAATAGAATGAATTTACACCCGTATTAAAAGATTGTTATACATATATATTATATAAAGTTAAGTAGAAAGAAACATGATTATATAAAAAGTAACTATACTATACACTTTTTATGTAGATTTTATATGAAAAAGAAAAATAATTAAAAAACCTTTGCTATTTTTTTTCTGTTAAGATTGAATACGGGTGTTTCGCTTGGCTTGTTGAATTGATACTTATGATGTAAGCAATAAAAACGGAATTGCAGTGAGACGGGGTTAGCATGTTGAGTCCAGCATAGTTACGATAGTACATAGTAAAAATGTTTTATACATAAAGCTGTTGATAAATAAAAGTATTTTGGACATAATGTTTTGTTTTATTATATTACTAGCCGTCCCACACTCGCATAATAATAAAATAATAAGCCCTTTATTCCATGGCATTCATCTACCCTTTAACAGACAGTAGGTATGTTTAAAATTGATTGATTTCGAACTCTAGTTTAAAATATGGTGGTGACTACATTGCCACTACTCATCAAAGGGCTTTAATAAGTGTCGATTAAGGAACTAATTACACTTATTCAGCTCAATTCAGCTTATGTCCATAGAAAACGCCAGTTTTGTAGGGGACGCGTACGCACGCGTTCAGCTGAACAGACGCGTACGCATCCCGTACAAAACAGGCGTTTTCTATGGACATAAGCTAAATTGAGCTGAATAAGTGTAATTAGTCCCTAATGCAGTATTGATTAAGAATAAAACACTCGTATAGTGGAGTTTAATTTACATGCCCATCTTAATGTCCCCACCCATGGCCACACCTACACCCAGTCCAATAGGTACCGTGGTTTTTTTTCGGATTGACTTTATTTAGTTAGCCAGATGGCTTTTGCTACTTCACCGGGCAATACCAGCCCGTACAACGTCCACTGCTGAACATGGGACTCCTCCCGAGGGAGGGTTTTGCCATAGTGACCACGCTTGGCAGGCAGATTGGTGACCGCAGTATTATGTTGTAATACACAGGGAAACGCTGCTGCCCGTTCCCTGGTATACGCTTGTCATAGATGATGTTATAACAATCGGGACCAACGGCTTAACGTGCTTTCCGAGGCACGGAGTGTAGTCGCTCAATCAACAAGACCAGAAGAAATCTTAGAATTTACACAAAGATTTCTTGTCCGACGTGGGGATCGAACCCATGACTTCCGAGACTTAAAGCGAGCTGTAGAGAGATAGTTGCACAAAATTCCACTGAAAATCTTAAAAGTCATCATTTCACAACCTACCTCGCTGAGGTCTAAGACACAAGAGGCATTCGGACGTTTGAACAGTAGCCATAAATAAAATTTCCTAATGTAGGGAGTTGTATAATATCCCTATAATACTTCCTAGTCAGTCGCAGGCAGACACTTGTTACAGTAGCTTCCTATTAGTATTTAATTTTATTTAGAGTATAATTTGCATACCTTCCTATGTAAAACTTAGATTTGGCTAAACTTGAAAAGAAAAGCGACGACAGATAATGTTTTTATATAATCGGCATCAAGAATAAAAAAATCTATTTAGTTCGTCAGTAAGATTACTAAAAAATATTGGACACGTTTTGTTTTTTCACGCCTAAACTCCTTTAGTGAACTTAATAGTTTGTTGTTATTTTTTAGTAATATAACTGACGAACTTATAATATCTTTTAGTGTTCATGCCTATTATGTTACCTATCAAGTAAGTGGCAACTTGTCATTTGTAATAATAAATATATTTAAACCTAATCCTTTGAATTCAAATTGTATAAATGTAGTCTCTTAAGTAATAAATTGAAGTCTTCCACATTTGTTATATTTAAATCAGGGCATACAAAATGCTCAATTCATAAGTCAATTAATTTATAATTAAATTATAATTTATAATGTATGATTTCCTTTCTTGAGACTAGGTTAATTATAAAAATGGTTGCCATAGAAGCAGAGGCGGCGCAAGGCGTGGGCGACGTGGGCCATCGCCCACGGCCTCGCGGTTGGAGGGCCCCGCGCCACGGAATAAATATAAGACCACGATAAAAGAGGACGAAGTAAAAAAAAAGGTCAGTCAACAAGCGCTAGGGGGCCTCGCAAAATACAATTCGCCCACTTCCAATTTAGCTCTTGCGCCGCTACTGCATAGAAGACAAAGAAGTCTATTATTTACTACTTCAGTTATTAATCCATAGATGGCACTATTTTGGCCAGCTCATTCGTTCGTAAACTGAACTACCACGCGATAGATGGCGTTAGGGCGCTGTAAGAGACAAATAGATATGGACTGCAATAAAAATGTTTTCATTACCGTTGGGTTATTGTAATTACATTTCCAATTATGGTATTATATAAGCTATAGTAAATTGACGCATCTAAATTATTTTTGCAAGTATAGACCGTGAGCATTCGTTTTTATCGAAGTTATGGGTCATGGTCTTATTATTAGACGTAATTTTTTTTTGTACTTATTTAAAGCTATTCTCTGGTAAAGAGGCTATAGTTATCCGCTCTATATAATTATAAAATTCCGGTGATTCGGGTGAAACCGCGCGTGGGAAGCAAGTTTAAAACTAAAGCTGAATGGTTTGATTGTTTGCAAATGGATACTAATATCTATTTTGGGGCTAATCAAGAGGGGCGAATGAGCTTTAATGAACCTGTTTTGTTTTTTTCGGACGCACTTTATGTTAGCCAGGAGGCTTTTGCTACTTCACCGGACGTTACCTTGTTTTAATGTAACTACCTACCAACCTGTGCTATTATAAGCAAATACCTATTGCCGGCTACTTTATCCGCAAAAACACCTATACCAACATTTAGCGGTGGCATAAAAAAAAAATCTTATCGGATACCTACGTCATTTATTGTAGGTTTTTTTTCGGAAGGACTTACGTAGTTCGGCACGAGGCTTTTGCTACCTACTGCACCTCGCACCTTGCATAAAGGCGAGCAGATCTCCAGCCTTAATAAATGGTTTAAAAACTACAAACTAAGCAATCTGCGCAAGAGGGCGCCCCATGTGGGTCTCGGACCTCGGCTCACGGTGGTCGCAGGCGATGAGATTGAATGAATGAATTGAATTATGACTTTTTTAGTATTTTAGGAGGTTTTGTGCAACTGACTCTCTACTTTACAGATCGCGGGCCTCTTGGACTTTGATTCTACGAGGGCATCGGATACCTACTGCTTGCCAAGCGTGGTACCTAACTATGGCAAAACTCTCCCTCGGGAGGAGACCCATGTTCAGCTGTGGACGTTATACGGGCTCATGACAATTACATAATACAATAAAACAACATGAGCGGAGGTCCAAGACCCACATGGGATGCTCTGTGTGCAGGTTGCTTAGTTTATTTAAACCATTTATTGCGGCTGGAGCTCGGCTCGCCACGCATCACACTGAGCCGATGGGGTTCTCCCATTGCGCACGCAGGAGAGACATTGTCTGCCTCTCCTACAGGAGCGCGTATTGCGAACGGAGCAAGGTTCACATTTTTATTGGTTAGAGCGCCCACCGGGACCATTGCCTTGTTGGTCGGGACACCGGGACATGTCCCGGCCAACCCTATTTATGTAGCTATAATCACAATGAATTACAAATTTTGCGTAACTAACGTAACGTTTTGAAATCGGAGGTAGAGTAATCCACTGAGTTTGTTTCGCCGGATCTTCTCAGTTGGGGCGCATTGGATCCGGTGGTAGCATTAAATCGCGTCCGTCGTTATATGCTCATGGTCCACTCAAATAATGACAATTGTTTTGGCATAACATAGACAGAACAAGCATTTTGCGTCGCTAGCAACATATACATTAATTATAATAATTAATTACATTTTAAATAATTATAATAAGCTTATAAATAAATAACAAATGTAATAAATAATGTTTGACGATTTACAAGTGCCTGAAATTGGTTTACGTAAATATTTTTTTTATTTAATTAACTGAACATCTTCAAAATTAAGTAGGTACCTTTAAATTTTTATGACTACATTTCACAAATCGGAATACGATCGCAAATTCATCCAACCTCCGTATTCCTGTGCTCCCCTCATCCTTCCGTCTGCCTTAGGCTACTTCTACACTGCTAAATTAGTGTGGTGCCCCCGAGCGGTTCCGTTCGTCCTGTCTGTACGAACCCTAATGACTAATTTGACTCATAATTGCCCTTGTAAAGGGTGAGGAAGGTTTAAGGGAGCTGTCTGTTGCTACTGTGCTAAGATTATGTTGATAGGGTATGATTTTTTTCGTTTTTGTTAAGAGCAGTAGGTAATTGTGGAGGCGTTCTTTTTTAAATATTAGTTTCTACCTCCGTAGCGTAGTGGTATTTGGCTCGTTTTAAATTTGGGAGGTCGTGGGTTCGATCCCCTCACCGGTCAGGTAATCTTTGTGTAAATTCTAAGATTTAAGGTTGAGATACCCTCCGTGCCTCGGAAAGCACGTTAAGCCGTTACTCCCGACTGTTATTACATCATCTATAATAATCGTTTATCAAGGAACGGGCAGCAGCGTTTCCTTGTGTGGTACAACATAATACTGCGGTCACCAACCCGCCTGCCCAATGTGATGACTATGGCAACTACCCCCTCTCGGGAGGTGGCCCATGTTCAGCAGTGGACGTTAACGGGCTTTTGATGATGAAAAGCTAATCACTACATAGTATGAAACAAAGTCGCTGTGTGTCCCTATGTATGTTCGGAGTATAGGCACAATGGTAACCTATAGTCCGAGAGACAGTAGCGTAGCTATCGTAGGGCCAGATGGTGCAGTGCACCAGGGCCCCGGACCTCAGGCGGGCCTCTAACCTAAGCTTTGAAAAGGGCGGGTCAGCCAATTCCAAGCCAGCTCTTGAAGCTATCCACTGGGGCCCTTGCGCACCACCACACAACACATAGTTACGCCACTGCCAAGAGAATTTTGGTAGTGTAGGGGTTCAGGTGAATTGATAGTCTTGACTGTATAGCGATGTGTAATTAAAATGAAGGTGGTATGCCCGGCATCCGACGGCCATTTGTTCATCATTATTTCAGCCGTAGGACGTCCACTGCTGGACATAGGCCTCCCTCATAGATCTCCAGTTGTTGCGGTTAGAAGCGGCCTGCATCCACCGTGATCCCGCGGCCTTAACCAGATCATCCGTCCATCTAGTAGGTGGACGTCCTACGCTACGCTTGCCGATCCGCGGTCTCCATTCGAGAACTTTTCGGCCCCAACGGCCATCTGTTCTCCGTGCTATATGGCCTGCCCATTGCGACTTCAACGAACTAATCCGTTGAGCTATGTCGGTAACCTGCGTTCTTCTACGTCCATCTTCTACGGCTATTTGTTGATGTTCAGAATTTGTAAGTATATTGAATTCGCTTGCGAACTTGTATTGCGCGATACAGGTTAGTTCGGATGCTAGTTGCTAGATGGCGTTGCTTATCTTCTTGTAATTTCTGCGGCTCGGCTACTGTAGACGGCGTATATATGCTTAGATCTTGGAAACTATGCAACGGATTTCGATGCGGTTTTTTTAAAAGATAGAATGATTCAAGAGGAATGAGTTTATATGTATCTGCATCAGCAGTGCACCCGTGCGAAGCCAGGGCGGGTCATTAGTCTATATTAATGAAACGCTTTGCCCTAAATGACTGACTGACAGATCAGCGCACAGCCTAAATCACTAATCACACACATGTACTGTGTAGGTATTCTTTATATTATGATGTTATAACAATCGGGACCAACGGCTCAGAGCGTTTTCAGATTATCCGATCCGATATCGGTATCGGACGGCGATACGATATCGGAGGGAGTTAAATGTATGAAATATGTATCGCTCTTTCATACCGTCCGCACGAAGCTATCGAGCTAATGGCCGAATCGGAACGATTTTGTCGAATGATGTGACAACAATTTTTGGTGTCGGCTATCGTCGTCTGACACCGATATCGGATCGGATAATCTGGAAACGCTCTTAGCGTGTTTTCCGGGACACGGAGGGTAGTTCTTCTACCAGCCAGACCTGGAAAAACCTTAGAAGGCACACAATTATTTCTTTTCCGGCGTCGATTATATGCTAGCGATAACTCCGCTGTAGTGGCATTTTGTCTAGGCTCTCAGAACTCTTTCTGGGTTTTCTGGGTATATAGTAGGTACCCGTGTACCTAAAGGAGGCTTTTACCCACCGGTGGGACAGTATGGGACACAGGGCCGAATTTAGAAGTACGGAGGCCACAAATAATTTTCCCTCTAAATGTGTAGAAAATTTGAAATATGTACCAAATTTTCAAGACGATTTGAATTCTGATATTTTACTGATTGCCTAATTTAAGTAAATAAGTATAAATGATAACCGTTAATATAATATAGAATCGTGATTAATGTAATAAGTAGTTCTTATATTTAATCCATTCGATCGAAATATTTAATAAGCCTCCATTTAGGCCAGTCTTCTCAGGTTTTATTAGCAATAGTTATTAATGGACTTTCGGCATAACACACATAGGTACTGTAACGCCTGAGGGTGCGAAGCTCAGCAGGGCCCACCGCTGCTAGTCCTGGAAGAGGGTGTGTGAGGGGTACGATCTCTATTCACTTAGCACTCTTTTAAAATAAAAGAAGGCACACTTTGTAATAGTATATTATTGAACACACAAACAAACACTTCTTATTATAAATAAAATAACAACGGGCTCACGCCCTAACTCTTCGACAGCACAAATCTTACTCCGTGCCCGTATAACATCCACTGTTGAATATGTGCCTCCTCCCGAGAGAGGGTAGTTGCCATAGTCACCACGCTTGGCAGGCGGGTTGGTGACCGCAGTATTATGTTGTACCACACAAGGAAAGGCTGCTGCCCGTTCCTTGATATACGATTATTATAGATGATGTTATAACAATCGGGACCAACGGCTTAACGTGCGAGGCACGGAGGGTAGTACCTCAACCAACCAGACCCGGAAAGAAATCTTAGAATTTACACAAAGATTTTCTGTCCGGCGTGGGTGGGGATCGAACCCACGACCTCAGATTTAAAGCGAGCCAAATACCGCTACGCTACGGAGATTATCGATCTGTGATCACCAATCCGGATCTTCGGCTAGTGATTGTATATTTGCATGTTTTTACTTTTTGTCCTGCACGTTGTGCATAATTTTTGCGGGCGGTGCAAAAAGGCATCCTAGCATTTAGACACATTTTTTAGCAGAATACTCGGCAGGCGGTCCATGTTCAGCAGTGGTCGTTATACGGGCTGATGATGATGATCGCAGTAAATGGACCTTAAGCTGATATGATGCTCCTGCCCATCCATCAACTGTCCTTCAGTCGCCTTTTACGACACCCATGGCAAGACATGGAGTGGTCTATTCTAAGGCGGACAACACGCAGCTTTTTTCTATATTGCATATCAAATATCAATTATAAACAAGGGATACTCATAATGTTAATACTAGAACTAAGCATTATCTTATGTTACATGTTACCCGTCTCCACAAATAAGGGACAATGTACCTATACGCTTCTACAATAAACTTCCTTATATATTTCTACAAACAAATATAAACGATATGTCAATGGTAAAAAAGCTTATTATAAAATTTCTGACTATGTCAATGACAAAACTGCTTGGGCACTCCCAAGAAACTCACTAGTTGCTCTGAAACAATACTGCATTATTAATAACTAGCGACTCGCCCCGTCTTCGCACGGGTGCAATTCCTCTTGAATCACTCTATCTATTTAAAAAAACCGCATCAAAATCCGTTGCGTAGTTTTTAAGATCTAAGCATACATAGGTACAGACGGACAGCGGGAAGCGACTTTGTTTTATACTATGTAGTGATTGTAACATAACATTTATTTAAAAAAAGTATTCCTCTGATTTTCTTGCCAGTTCTTTTCAGTGTTGCCACGTCCAGAACTGGCCGAAAAAGGGACGCATCATGAGATGAGTCTATACGAATAAAGACCCTCCCGACCCTTAGTTTGCGAAGAACCTTCGGATGCCCTGGTAGACCCGAAGTCCGAGAGGCCCGCGAACTGTAAAGTAGAGCGACAGTTGCACAAAACTCCCCTAAAGAAACTAAAAGCCATAATCCCTCAATCTCCCCGTCAGCGACCGCCTTGAGCCGAGGTCCAATCCCACAGGGGATGCCCTCTTGCGCAGGTTGCTTAGTTTGTAGTGTTTAAACCATTTATCTAGGCTGGAGCTCTGCTCGCCTTTATGCCCGGTAGCAAAAGCCTCAGGGCTAACTACATAAGTCCGTCCGAAAAAAAAATACTAATAAAGAATATTATAGATTTTGAAACCCCGACTAAATAACGTTGCATATCATATACATGAACCTTGAAACATAATCGTTTACAGTCGTTAAAACTAAACACATTCAACTACCCTATAAAAACATACTCCAACCGAAAATAATAAACCCTCAACATTAGCCATTATAAACCAAAGTCCACCAAATTTAACAAAAACATGAAAACAGTTTCACCAATTTAAAAGCTAAGTGACTACCCTTAATTGTGTTACTCGCCTCGGCAAAGCTACTTTTCAAATCGATTATTTTACCTTCATTTTAATACAATTTACCACGCGTTTAGTCACCACCCTATCTTCTCATGAATAAAACCTATAATCCAATATTTTGAACGCGTTTTTACCCTTGTATTTCTGTTGGAAAAGGATGGATATAAGACGCACGGTTGGCCGCTAGTAGGGGTGGAACGTTATAACAGTTACGCCCCAAAATCTAAGGGTAGGTTTTGCCAGTTTGAGAAGTAAAGTCGGCCGCGGAACGCGTTCCTTCGCGCGGTATAATACGGTAAATAATGTTTTCAAATTTTGAAGTTTGAAGATTATAGTGTACAAAAATAAATTTTGAATTTAAATACTTTAGTGTGGTGATGTTATTTATGTACTGTGGCAGTGATCATTGTTAAAGGAAAGAAGATTTTATTTTTTAAAAGGTAATATTTAGATTTTTATTAATTTTTTAAATTTGATTCTTAATGAAAAAGGTTTTTAAGTTATTTAGGTCATAAATATATTTTTTTTACTTATTTCATATTAATCTACAAATATTATAAACGCGAAACTTTGTAAGAATGTAAGGATGTTTGTGTTAGTCTTTAACGCAAACACTACTGAACGAATTTGGCTGAAAGTTTGCACGCTGATAGTAGATAAGTTGGATTAACATGTAGGCTACAATACTTCACGCTCCGACCCACTGGAGCAGAGTAACGCGGGTAAAATTGCGGGACGTAGTTAGTAAATAATACACTATGGAATAAATAGTCGTGTGTTTTAATTAGATTGTAGATTGATAAACTTAAGAATAAAAAAAAAACAAAGTTACATTTGACTGCGGCCTCTTTCGTATAAGTGCTTTTTTGGACGGTATTTATGTACAGGCTCCTCTTTCCCACTGGGCACGTACCCAGGGCCCTCGATGGTTTAGGGTCCCCTAGTCCCTATTGCTACGGGCCCCCGCGATGATTTGGGGGGCCTGAATCATGCTGCGCTTCACAATCTGTAATCCTAATATGCCCAGGGCCTCTTCTAATAGGTGAAAGACGGCCCTGTTTATGTAGACTTTTTCATCATCATCATCAGCTCATATAACGTCCACTGCTGAACATTGGCTTCCTCCCGAGGGAGGGTATTTGCCATAGTCACCACGCTTGGCAGGCGGGTTGGTGACTGCAGTATAATGTTGTACCATACAAAGAAACGCTTTTTTTTTTCTTTCGCACGCACATATCTAATTAGTTCTGAGGCTTTTGCTACTTCACCGGGCATTAAGGTGAGCAGAGCTCCAGCCTAGGTAAATGGTTTAAACACTACAAACTAAGCAACCTGCGCAGGAGGGCGTCCCCTGTGGGATTTGGACCTCGGCTCAGGGCGGTCGCTGACGGGGAGATTGAGGGATTATGGCTTTTAGTTTAGGGGAGTTTTGTGCAACTGTCGCTCTACTTTACAGTTCGCAGGCCTCTCGGACTTCGGGTCTACGAGGGCATCGGAAGGTTCTTAGCAAACTAAGGGTCGGGAGGGAAGGAAACGCTGTTGCCCGTTCCTTAATATACGATTATTAAAGATGATGTTATAATAATCGGGACCAACGGCTTAACGTGCTTTCCAAGGCAAGGAAAGAAATCTTAGAATTTTCACAAAGATTTCCTGTCCGGCGTGGTGATCGAACCCACGCCATGCAATTTTAAATTTGCAACGACGAAATAAAGTAGTTTGAAAGCAATTATTATGGCTATAAAAGATCTTAATCATTGATGTACCTACGATTATTATGTGGTTCTCATGTAGCAGTAGGGCTAGCATAGCGGTATCGGGTCTCAAAGGATTTCGAAGATTACGGAGTTTGATTATGTCGGTGAAATTATGTATCTCAGATCTTATTGGTTAAGCGTTGTAGATTAGACTGTGCTTATGTCCGTTGATATTGCAAAAGCGTCTCGACTCACTACCTACATATCGCCAATTTAGACACCATTACTAAACGAAATTTTCACGAAATTAAGATAATAATGCCATCTTACTTAGATCGGTAAAATCTACAGAATGAATTTGACAGGTCTATTTAGTTGCCTAATATTATGGAAAAAAAATTATGCAAGTGTTACTACACTACATAGTATAATACAAAGTCGCTTCCCGCTGTCTGTCCGTCGCTATGTATGAGTAGATCTTTAAAACTACGCAACGGATTTTGATACGGTTTTTATTAATAGATAAAGTGGTTCAAGAGGTGGGTTTATATGTATAATACAATCAGCATTGCACCCGTGCGAAGCCGGGGCGGGTCGCTAGTAAAAATTAAAGTGATTATAAAAAAAATATTATACCTAGAAAATATAAAATTATATGACAACACACCTTAAAAAGAAACCAATAATTTAACAAATAATGCCAGAATGTCTCATTACTTTTTTTATTAAGAGGTTAGTAGTAATGCAATAATCGTTAATTAGCTTTGTTTTTTTTTTTGCTTAGCGATTTCGAAATGAAGGTGCGATATGTCCTTCAGAAAAAAAAGTTACGCTGACTGCGCTGTAGTTAAGAATACTTGGAGGCTATTTACATAAGAATATTTCTATGTTATGTAATGACAATCAGGCTCAACGGCTTAACGTAATTTTAATGCACGGAGGGTAGTCCCTCAATCAACTAGACCAGTAAAGAAATCTTCAAAATATTTTACACAAAGTTTTGTTGATCCGAGCGGGAACCGAATACATGACCGCCGATTAATTAAAGCGATGTTTATACCGCATCGCCACGAAACTGCCTAGTTGTTGTTTGATATTGGAATACAATTATGTAGGTATTACTTATTTAATTAAGTAATTGGAAATGACAGTATTTGCTCAATCTTAATTTTGTCCTTTTTAGGGCTCCGTACCCGAAGGGTAAAATCGGGACTCTATTATTAAGCCTTCGCTGTCTGTTTGTCACCAGGCTGTATCTCAAGAACCGCGATATACAGATGATGTATTTCTAATACCGCTATAAAAACAAATAGGTACAAATAATAAAATAAAATAAATATTTAAGCGGGGCTCCCATACAACAAACTTTTTTTTTCTTGATATCAAAATAGGTAGGCACTTGGAACTGGTAAGGAACTCTTCGTGCGCGAATCCGACTCGCACTTGGCCGGTTTTTATTATTTTTAACTTTACTCAATCTGTAAAATCGTTTTATCATTAACAGTTCCTTCGATAATTAGGTTATATTTATATCATACAATAAAACTACAATTGCGTATTTATTTTGTAATAATCTTTAACATTATTTTGTGGAGTATGTTCCACAAAATAATTTATTTAATTAAGTTGAATGGTGTAAAATATAAATGAATCGAATTTGACTTGTCTGGAATATCCGACGGGTGGCGCTTATTTTGATGAAGCTGAGTTTTAAATGATAATTATTCATTGAATTAATTGAACAATTAAATAATGTAATCGGGTAGGGTTTCGGTTTGAATTAAAATTATATGTTAAATACATATTATTTAGTTACGAATGATCTTTTAATTTTGAATATATTCTTTTGTAGATTTGAAGATTCCTGATATTAATATTTATTGTTTTTTTGTTGTATGGCTATTGATTTCGGCTCTCATTTATGTAGGCACTAGCTTTTACCCGCGGCTTTGCTCGTATTGAAGCCAATGTCCCTATGTTACTTATAATATCTCCAAGAATAAGTAGATAAAGTTTCATGATAATTGATTAGGTACATAGTTTTCGCGTGAAATCGTATCAAACTAACGTATTCACATTTACGATAGTGGTGATATCTATATTAAGATATTGAGAAGTATACTTAATAATTTCGTAGGTATTTTATTTTATTCAATTAACGACTATTTTAGGACAGAAGTTTTTCTACGATTCCTTTTATAGGATAAAAGAGAGGAGAGGCAAATTAGAGAAAGCGACGTTTAAAAATCGTTTTTTTTTAAATATAGGTCCATAGATAAGGAATAACTTTTTCCCGGGACTTGGTAGTGGACCTACCGTGCTCTTTGCCATTTCCAGTGTATATAATTGGTAATCATGGTTAACAGAAATTGCAGTGATGGGGGAGTGAATGGGATTAGTCCCTATTATAAATTTAGATAAACAAACATTTAACAGCTATTAATATAATAATAACCGATTTGTCAGTCAATTAAAAAACTACTCCAAAATTAATTAGTAAAAGTGGTGGTTGAATATGACATACTGAAAGTGTCATGGCGGGCGTTCATTAATGGCGTCTCCATAGAGAATTGGCGCGTTTAATTTCAAATAAATTATATGTTACAGTTAATTATTTTTTATGGCGCTATCATAGACTGTATATTACCTTTATTGTTTAGGGTTAGGTTTTTAATAGTTAGATAGTTTTAGTCAATATGTGTTTTATTTTAAAATTATATCGTTTTTTTTCTTTACCATAAAATTTCCTTTACAAATGATTTCTATTTAAACAACAATACATAGTCAAAATAATGTGTTTTTAAGCACCAAAATTCACATAATTTTAAATTAAATATTTTTGGCAACTGCTTATAGAGAGGAAAAAATATTGCGAAGACAATTACTTTGCGCTACAAGGGACAACACAACAATTAAAAAAAATTGAACCGTTAAATACATAAGAAAAAATATAAAATTCACAACACAATTTTACAAACTAACCTTTATAGGAGGATAACCTTTGTGATAATAGATAAATTATAAAATTAATAAACCTTACTTTAATTATCTTAGTTCCTACTGTGAAACAAATGAAAGTTACAAATAATAATAAATGACTACGCCCTAACTTTGTAACTGGTCTAAGTATAAAAAAACAATTACCTTCTTTATAGTTTAAAAAAAGCAATGACCTAAAACGGTTGTCTATAGTTTTATGGTGGACCGTGCTTAACTAAAACAGTTTTTAATTTTATAAATGACTTTCTTTTTACAACGTGTGCTCATAAATGTTCATTACAAAGTCTAATTTTTATAACCCTTTTAGTGAGATGGTTAAGTGTCAAATGGGGTAGATTTTACATAGAAATGTGTTTTGTACACAAGCTTCTATGTAATATTGGAGAGAATGGTGTCTCATATCTAAAAATCATTTGAATATCGCAGACTCAAAGAAGTGCAAACCAAAAGTTGTCAAGTGGGAGCAAAGAAAAAAAGGAAGATTTGTATTGATGCAAAAAATTAAGTCGAAATAAAATGAGCTAGTATATTTTATAAGTGGTGTTAAAACAATAGGACCAACGGCATAACGGCATTGTTCTTCAACCAACCAAAACCGGACAGAAATATTAGATTTTATACAAAGATTTTTTTATCCGAGCGAGAATCGAACACCTGCATGAGGCTAATCGCAACGCTACGGTGGTTATCAAACAACATTTTGAGATTTTTTTTTTCTGATTAAAATTATATTAATTTAGGTGGATAAGTACACGAGGAATTATGGAAACGCATAAAAATATTTAAAATAAGTGTGGTTATATCAATTTTTTTATTATTATGATTTTTACAAAGAAAAACTAAAACTATCCTACTAATAGATATTATAAACGCGAAAGTTTGTAAGTATGGATCGATGGAATTGATGAAATTTTGTAACGGGATAGGTTATACGCTGGATTAACATAACACGCTCCGACCCACTGGAGCAGAGTAACGCGGGTAAAACCTCGGGGCGCAGCTAGTAATAAATAATAGCAACCAACCTTTAAAATTATTTACGTAACGATATGACTATTACTTCGATAAAAATGTGTTCATTACTGCATTTCCTTCCATTTTCTGCATTATTGTAACGCATTTCCTATGTTATTGTAACTGTATTATTGAAGCTATGTTAACCTAATAAATGTACATATTTAAAATATTTTTGGCATGCATAGTAAACGATGAGTAGCGAAGTTTTTTTTTTTTTGTTTTTTATTTGTCATACTCATATTGTTACGTAATTAGCCTCATGTGCTACATTGAGTTTATTTCCAATATTCTAGCTTCCCGCGCGCGGTTTCGCCCGCGTTACTCCCGTTCCCGTGGGAACTTCATAATTAAATATAGCCTATGTCATCCGGGGATAGTGTAGCTTTCCAATGGCGAAAGATTTTTTCAAATCGGTCCAGTAGTTTCGGAGTCTATAAAATACAAACAAAGTAACAAACAATCAAATCTTTCCTCTTTATAATATAACTAGCTTCCAGCGCGCGGTTTCGCCCGCGTAACTCCCGTTCCCGTGGGAACTTCATAAAAGTTGAAAGTAATAATCAGCTTCGATTCTACTTTTACTCGTAATTATGTGTCATAAAGGAAATATTAAATGTCCTTATCTCAGACCAAATCAGAAGTAAAGTACTATGATTTTTCACAGTACCCCAATGTTATAAGAATAACGTTAAACTTTGATTTGTACACCATTTTATGACACAATTTTTGTTAACAAATAATGAAGTTTGTTATCATATCAAACACCTAACGCTGCGATAGAGTGTCATATCGACTGACAAGGTAAGGCACAGTTTTGGTACACGCCAAGGCCGAGTTCTTACCGGCTTCAGTGTGTTACTTGCAGCGCTCTGTCCTTACTTTTTATTAGGTCGGAGGTCCTAATTAGATTATTGAAATGGGACATAAAACAGCGGTCAATGTAACCCGTTAGAATTATTGCTGGTCACGATTAGCATAAGGGTTAGCTTTACAGCCAACGATGTTATCTCTCCGACAGCCAGCTGCCTGCAATCTTGTTAAATTATTTAGTAACAACATACGGTGTTTTAGATGCTAAGAATGTTGCTTAGTGGGCTGTATGCGTGGTTTTGAATTTAGAACGTTGGGTGCCATCTTTTGTATAGACAATTGGCGCGTATTTTTTTTTTATTTATTTATCAATTATTTAAATTAGAATTGATATATTTGTCGTTATGAATTTATAATGCTATCTATTAAAATACAATAACAAAATATAGTAAAGATGAGAAAATATCTTAATATTTTTTATGGAATTAATTAGTTTTTGAGGTAGATACGTATCTCATATCTATTAGGTCCATCATAATGACAATATCTAAGGACTATCTTAAATATAGATATTTTTTAACTATTTTACTGTGACGGTCCGTTATCATTCAGTTATTTATTCGTATTTCTTCATAAATTCTTAAGTGTGAATAAAAGATATCAACGCGTTGAGAGAATGGTTATCTAGCGATGGACTGTATACTAGATACCTACAAGAAAATAGGTTATGAATGAATATTATTTACGTATATTTTTATGAAAACATATAAGATCTGACAGCAATGAATAGTAATGACAACAAAAAAATGGTGAAGGAGAAAATAATTAGAAAAATAATTATTTAAAAGTATAAAGTTTACAGAAAAATAGGTCAAACCTCAGCCAGTCGCCAATAGAATTTCTTAAACGTCTGTAAGTAATTAAAAGTATTTTTTGAAAATCTATAACAAAAAACGTGAATTTTTATTATCAGACTATTCAATTCACTCATATGCTTACAAAATCTTTTATTATGACAACAGATTAAAAATGTTTAACGTAAACTTTTAATTAAAAAATAAAAAGGCAAGCATCATAGATAATATAATCGATATGTAAAGTATCGATTACATATAGATTCCACGTCATTGCGTAGCGAACACCCGGCGGCTTTTGTTATTTTTATCTTTAGCTTTTTTATAGAAAGAAAGCTATGTTAGTGGGAAAAATATTAACGAGTTTTTATACAAATATCGGTTTTGAGGTTTTCATTATTGGATTAACAGATATCAGGCTTGTACCTATAGTGGTTTTAATTGATAAATATAAATTAAAAATGTCTACATATATTAAAAATGGGAACTTCTCTGTTTGTTACGCTTTTATCTACGACTTAAAATTTATCTATAAAATTTGTATCTTTAGAAATAAAACACATTAGGCCTATGGACAAAAATGACGAACATGCAGCGCGTTGCAATTTCGTTTGACGTCACTATTAGGTACAATTTTACATAATAGTGACGTCATAAGCCACCCTTCTCTGACCTTTATAGTTTGTTTCTACTCTGTATCTTTGTAAATTTTTATTTATTTCTTAAAAAAAAGAACGTGTCCAATATTTTTAGTAATCTAACTGACGGACTAAATAGATTTTTTTAGTCTTCATGTCCATTTATTCATTCAAAGCTCCGTAAATGCGAAAACTCAATATTGTAATGTGTAATAAGATGTCCTTCTTATTTCTTGTGATGTTATTTTTATACAGTTTTACTACACAAACTGTTATATCACTTACATTAAAACCAACATTAATTAATATTCTTGAAATATTGGTCGAGCGCACTAGACCAATCTTTTATCTAAGCTTATATTGTAAAGTTGAAGAGTTTTGTTTGTTCGCTTGAATGCGCAAACTAAGTGGTCGCGCAAAACTCAGGAACCACTGGTCCGGTTTCTATAATACTTAAAGTTAGATAGCCCATTTATCGAGAAAGGCTATTTATGATCACACTGAGATCAATAGGAGCGGAGCACTAAAGACGGTCACAAACTAGTTACATTATAAAATTTCGAAATGATAACATAACTTAATATTATAGTTTTAGGTTTAAATAGATAAGTTATTTTTAGAGATGGGCCGACTATAGTATTTGCCGACTAACCGACTAGCCGACTAATCGGTTTTCAAAATGCCGATTAGTCGGCCGACTAATCGGCAATGCCGATCATTCTAATACCTACTTGTCGGAGGTGTTCGGGCTATTTCGTCATCACTCGGTTTAGTCATCGCGCGGCCGCTGAGCTTAATTAGTGACTGATTAGTACGTTCTTATGTTGTAAAGACTGTAACTTTAGATAACTACTCTAAGTAATGTTTAGAAATTATAAAACAAGTACAAGTTATTTGATTTATTTCATTTGTTATGCGCCGATCATAATCGGCATATTTTGCCGAATAGTCGCCGACTACAAACGATGCCGAATAGTCGGCTTTCCCGACTAGTCGGCGGCTAGTCGGCCCATCTCTAGTTATTTTACTTTTATTTGGCACATGGCCGTTATAACAATCCAAATTCTAAACACAACACGCTCGTTCCAATTTCAAATTACTAATTGATTTGCTTGTCAATTTATTTTAAATGATAACTAAGGTTTGTTCTAAAAAACAGAATCACAGATAAGGCAAAGTAAAAAACCATTGATGTTCGAATTTTAAAGCCGTCGAGCGTTCGGCTTATCTTTAAAGTGGCATCAGGTTACTATTTTATTATGGCATAGCGGTAATATTTTCGACAGTAACTAGCGAGGTCCCGGGTTCGATGCCCGGATGAAATAACAAAAAATCTAACTAAACCACAAATTCAAATAAGTAATTTTTAAAATCATCAGTGCGTGACAATTTGCATACTGCATGTGGTATTTGAAAAATTTTGAGAAAAAAAAACAAAAAACGTGTTATTTTTAATTACAAAAATGTTGCTGCAATATTATTGACATTTATTTAAGACTTAATAGAAATACAAAATTAGCTTAACATTGTTATTTGAGAAGCTATTATTTTGAGGAACGAAAAAAAATATACGTGTCCAATACTTTTTGGTAATCTAACCGACGGACTAAATAGATTTTTTTAGCTTCATGCCCATTCTATAAAATGTATCTATATAAAACCAACCTTGTTTTTAATATAACAATGACCTCACAACAACTAAAATGCTTAATTGCGTGCTTAATTATGTCTAATGTCCATTTAGTGGCTAATTTATTATAATGTCAAAATGTATCCATACTCGTCGCGTGTCCCTTTTGTATAATTAGATACGCATTATTTTAAACACTAAAACACACATATACTGGGTGACTTCTTTACCGTCTTGAAAATAATAGGGCGTGATTATGTATATGAAGTACACATCAAGTCTTTGTTATTTTATAATTTTACTTTTTTTACTTATCATCATCAGCCCATACGGCTGCAACGTCCACTGCTGAACATGGGCCTCCTCCCGGGGAGGGTATTTGCCATAGTCACCACGCTTGGCAGGCGGATTGGTGACCGCAGTATTATGTAAGGTAACGCTGCTGCCCGTTCCTTGCTATACGATTGTTATAGATGATGTTCACAACAATCGGGACCAACGGCTTAACGTGCTTCCGAGGCACGGAGGGTAGTCCCTCAACCAACCAGACCCGGAAAGAAATCTTAGAATTTACACAAAGATTTCTTGTCCGGTGTGGGGATCGAACCCACGACCTCCGAGATTTAAAGCGAGCCAATTACCGTTACGCTACGGAGGTTGTCAATGGAGGTTGTTTTTTTAATTACTTAGTGTAAATCGTAACGGTAAAAATGCGTATCTAAGTAGATAGTTACGCTATTTCGCTCACTATTACTTTCAATCATGCGTGGTGGCGGCCTAGGTATTATGGGCACCTATTTTATTATTATTCACTCGCTATATAGGGAGTATTTATTTTAAGTAATTTATGAGATTATCGAAACTCTAATGACCGAAATACTAGTACTAATATACTGCTGTATCTATAGATTCTATTCTACATAGGTACATAACACACCATATTATTATCAAGACGGTAAAATAAGTCACCCAGTATATATATAAATATATATCTATATAAATAAAACTAACTAGCCAATCGCGAGTTTTATTTTTTTGACATTTATGTAGTTAGCCACGAGGCTTTTGCTACTTTACCGAGCATAAAGGCGAGCAGAGTTCCAGCCTTATTCAATGGTTTATAAACTACAAACTAACTATTAACGTCTTGGATCTCAGCTCAGAGCGGTCGCTGAAGGGGGGATTGAGGTATTATGAGTTTTTAGGGGAGTTTTGTGTAACAGTCGCTTTGTTGCCCTTAGTCGCTTCGTCTAAGTCTAGTCGCCACCCATGGGTGTTCAATTCTAAGCCGGAAACCACACAGCTTTTCTTTTCTTTTTGAAAACATTACTAGCAGAGTTTTGCAGTCTTCTAGTATTCTCGTTAAACTCTCGTGCTAAGCTAAAATGTTACGATTGGTTTCATGTCGGTAGTGTAATGGGTGAGGATCGAACCGGCGTCTAGATCACAAGACCCTATCCATTGGGCTACGGTCGCTGTCAAAAATTTCGAAACGCGACATTTTATTTATTCTCGAATATTCGATTAAGTTGAGATACTATAATTGAAGTAACAAATCCGCTTTCATTGAAATACAAACCTGCTATCGTGTGAATTGGTCCAACAATTAAACAGTACGCCAAAAATACATGCATTAACATTGTGTTACAGCGATACCGCCGGCCAAATGTGCACAAAATACGAATTTTATGATAAAAGACCTATGAAACGACCAATTCACGTTGAAAAGGCTGCCATGTTTCACTGATTATTGGGAAATTCGTAGTTGGTTTTGTGCAGCGCCAGATTGAGTATGGTGTGTGGGCCCCTCTATATAGGGGCCCCCTAGAAACCGGGTGTCTCTATTGACATATTTTAATATTAGTACTGCTAATATCTAACAATGAGACGCCCGTCTAAATCGATAATACAGTTGTGGAGATTAGGCGGCAGACACGGATAAACAGACCGATAAATAGACAGCATTTGTTTTAATTGTGTTTTGTTAAAAGCATATATAAATTCATATACACTTAAAAAACCCAGTTATTCTAACTGTCGGAGTTTTTAATATTTAAATATATCAAAACCAACAAACTGACCTCTGTTTATCAGTGTCTACGGTTTTCACGCTTAAACCACACAACTGATTTTAATGAAATTTGTTACAGACATAAATTAGACCTTTACATGGTCTTCCGTATGTTCCATTCAGTCTACAAAAAAGTATTTGAAGGCCCTTCAATACCCTAGTTGAACAGCAAAGTTCACAGTTATTATTTAACCACTACTCTTAGTACGAAAATACGGTATGTATGGTATGTGTTAAAGTAGGGTTTGTGGGCCCCCGAATTGTAATAGTTGAAGGGTCTTCGAATATATTTTATCGATTCTTTTATCGATAATATTATACATTACTTATTTACCACTAATATCAAATGGCCTGAAGCCCTGGTAGGACTTAGATATAAGTATATTTCCTTTCAAGTAAGTTAAATAAGGCTGTCTTCTACATACTATACCTACAAGTTACCAAACGCAGGTTGCTGAATTTGTAGTTTTCAAACATATTTTAAGGCTAGAGCATTGTTTGCCTTTATACCGGAGCAAACTACATCGTGGCTCACTAATATGTCCCAAAAAAACCACCATAATGAGCCATATCCATCAAATCCACTCAGAAAAATCTTTTCAACCTCTTACCCTAACGGGATTACGCCCAAATTTTTCCTTGGGTATCCTTATAATTCATTATTTATTAAACAATAGGGGGCCCACCCCTCAAATATTAGCTTTATACCGATGCCTTAGGGACAGGCTTTTAGAACAATAACTCACTTTATGAAGCTGAATTATGTATTGTGTTAAACGTCTTAGAAGTTAGGTTTGGAGTTGGTTAGTGAAAAGTTTTGTATGGATGTGTTAATATTTAATGGTTTATGTTACATTGAGAGATTAATAAACGTTTGAGTTATAGTAGACTAGCTGCGCCCCGCGGTTTTACCCGCGTTACTCTGCTCCAGTGGGTCGGAGCGTGATGTATATAACCTATCCCGGTACAAAATTTCAGCCAATTTCGTTCAGTAGTTTTGGCGTGAAAGAGTAACAAACATCCATCCATCCATTCATACGCACTAACTTTCGCGTTTATAATATTAGTAAGGATATTAAAAATACGCAATAATAATTTTAAGAAATCACGGTATATATAAACCAATGAACGGATTGCGTGAAAATTTGGCAAGCAGATAGTTATTATTAGTTATTACGACGTGGGCATCCTCTAAGAAAGGATTTTCAATAGGCTCGTTGACACATATGAAATTATGTTACAATGATGTTTATTTCTAAAAATATTTGTCATATGAAACCTAAATATAATAATGTCTGTTCATAAGACTAGAATATGTTTTTTGTATAAACTCAACATGAAAATTATTTCTTTTGTCTAAGTCTTTAACTTCCGAAAACGCTATCAACCATTTTGTGACGTCATACATCTTGTTAAAGAACATGAACGTGATCCTTTACTATTACACTTTCTGAGTCATGACGTCATCGATCTTGAACACAGATAATGTATATAAATCAACATGGCTGACATCGTTTTCATCTCTAAATGTCAAGCCAATTTTTAAAATATTTATTTTAGTGCTTTCTAGATCTCAAATAAATGCCATATTCTTTTCTTGATCTAGTAAAACCATTCTTAACCATATTAATATAATTCCAAAATTTTAAAAATACATCTCTTCTCCAGGTCACCATAAAATGAAGCACTGACCCTCAAAATGGATTCCCCCGTCTCCTCCCAAGACGACCGTGACATCGAAGTCAACGTGGTATCCGGAGCCAGCAGCCCCGACATAACTTCCTCCCCCTCTAGAAAAGAACAGAAGAGCCCCTTCTACGAGATAAAGAAGGATAAAGAAGAGAAGGCGACCGGCAGCGCCCCCTATACCAGCTTCTCCATTAGTTCTATATTGAATAGAGCGGAACCAAGAAGGGATTCGAATGTTCTGGATGCGTTGACTGCTAATCATTTTGGAAGCGCCAATGATGCTATGTTATCGAGGTTGGTGGTATTTTGATAATAAATAGTAGTCCTTTAAAAATATCTGAAGTTGGAGACCGTATTTGGGCTTTAAAAGTTTTTTGCTATGTTACTGGGCATATAGGCAAGATGTGCTCCAAACTTTATACCTAAATTAGAAGTATCATAGTTTCTTAGGCTTATATATTTTTTTCTGAACATCAATCAAAGCAATATTCAACTATCAATAGATATGTATTTTATTCATGTAACTAGCGGCCCGCCCCGGCTTCGCACGGGTGGACTTTTATACCCTACCCCTGCCCTTTTTTTTTTTTTTTTTTTTTTTTTTTTTGTTGTCCGGGGGGAAATGCATTGACGCATTCCCACCACCGTTGCAGCGTATTTGCGCGCTGGCGGTGGGATATGTGGGACTCGCCCTCTCCATAGCGTGGTGTGCTAAAGTCATACCACGAGGAGAGGACCCTACACCACTAAAACCCCCCGGACACTCCTTCGATCCGCCGTTGGCGGGGGTCGGGTACGCATGAGCAATTCGGCCCACCCTACCCCTGCCCTACCCTACCCCTACCCTAACCCTACCCCTACCCCTACCCTACCCCTACCCCTACCCTACCCCTACCCTACCCTACCCCTACCCTACCCTACCCCTACCCTACCCTACCCCTACCCTACCCCTACCCTACCCCTACCCTACCCCTACCCTACCCCTACCCTACCCCTACCCTACCCCTACCCTACCCTACCCTACCCTACCCTACCCTACCCTACCCCTACCCAAAAGTATCCTATGTCCTTCTCCCAGTTCTTAGCTACCTCCCTACCAATTTTCAGCCAAATCGGTTCTACCGTTCTTGAGTTATAAATAGTGTAACTAACACGACTTTCTTTTGTTTTTAAAATGTATTCTGCTATTCGGGATGGAAACAAATCAAAAACCATGGCAATCGGTCCAGCCGTTCTCAAGTTATAAGTGTTGTAACAAACACGACTTTCTTTTATATATATAGATAAATGATAGCAATGTGCTATCAAAGTTGATATCACTGTAAAATCAAATTTAGTTTCTGTAAGAGGAAACAAAAAAAAAAAGAATCGAAAAATGACGTTTGCTATTCGATTTTCAAATCAAATGTCAATATAAGTATTAAATAACACGATCATAAAAATTGAATTAGCTAATTATGATATTGGTCACTCATTGAGAAGATAGATTAACATGCTATAGTTGTTTCGTAGATCACTTTCCTTATTTATACACTCTTAAAAGACTAAAAAAGCACCTTACACACGGTCAGTATCAACCTATTCACACGGTCAGTATTTGTTAAACTCAATAATCTATTCAGTTGGAGTAACCGGCCACTTGTCTGATCATCGGATAATTCTCCATAATTAACAGTGAATATTTGCTACAATAGAATTATATTATTTTTTAAGATGAATGTGCTATCTTCGCATCGTAGAACATTCTTCTTATCACTTCTTATCTCACTCTAAAAAGACTTAAAAGGTATCTTATATGTACACGGTCAGTATCGTCTTCCGACCAGTAATAATATATCAGTGTTAAATTCAATAATGTATTCAGTTGGATAAACCGGCCACTTAGTTAATCAGTCAATTCTCCATGTCAATATTTGCAATTTTAAGATTAACGTGCTGTTTTTGTATAATATACGGTATATCATATCTCCTTATGTCTACACTCTTAGAAGACTAAAAAGGCACCTTACACACGGTCAGTATCTCCCTCCGACCACTAACAATATATCAGTGTTAAACTCGATAATCTATTCAGTTGGAGTAACCGGCCACTTGTCTGGCCAACGGATAATGCTCCATCGATCGGTGGTAGACCGACGCGGTTGAGACTACATCTGAGATGTAGGTGCGTTTGTTGGGGATAGTACTGGACTGGTATGTCTGCTGGCATGGATAGTGCTAGTGGGATAAGTTGGTGTACCAAAATATTATAGATAAAGTTCGTATCTATATTAATATATAAAGCTGAAGCTAGTTTGTTTGCTTGAGCGCGTTAATCCCAAGAACTACTGGTCCGAATTAAAAAAATACTTTAGACTTAGATTAATTTATATAGAAGGGCAATAGGATATTTAATTATGAAGTTTCTACGATAACCGGAGACACGAGGGTGGAACTGCACGCGAATAATTATCTAAAATATAAAAGAAAATCGTTCGTTTTTGGTAGTTCTGTGGACAATGCGTATTTAAGGTACTTATTATAGTACATAAGACTATACTTAATTTATTATTAAATAAAGGCTTTTGTGGCTTAGAGAAAAATATATTGTTATCATTCAATAATACACGTTTATACACTAAATGAGCTACTAATTTAGCTCTAGTTTCTACCTCGTGAATAATACTATTTTCCCAACTGTCTAATACAAGTAACTGGCATAAAGTTACTCGTTTCAATAACAACCCCAAACAAACGCAGCACAGCATAAGATCGGTTTAAACCTAACTAACAGTTTGCGCTTGTATCGGCTTATTAGCCCGAGTTAACGAGTTTCAAATCGTTTGTGAAGACTTGAAAGGGTTGCAACACAATTTTATCGAGAATAATTGGAAGTTGGGTCCGCGGCGGGGTTGTTTTTCTTGGAAAGTTCGAGAAAGTATGTTGTTTTGCATTTCGAACGATTGTTCAGCTACTGTTTTGAGTTAAATTATTTACATTATATAGCTTTGGCCCGCGACTTCGTCGGCGGATATATATTTTTGGGTGTTTTTGTACCAAATTAGATTAAAGTCGGATCAGTTGATTAGGTGTGAAAGCGTAAAAGGTTGTCTACCTTTTGAGATTAATTGATTGTATTATTGATTTATTTTTATAATTTTATTTATATTATCGATTAATCGATATCATTGATTGATTTATTTAAGCTAGTTAATGAATAGAAACGATTTTCATTATAATTTTTGTATCAAAGTCATTTTTGTGTCAATTTCATTTCACATTTTATTATATTAGATAGCACAATATGGATAAGTACCTATATGTTACAAATATATTTGATAATTCTATTCCATGGTTTTAGGTTTGTTATTAACTATGAAATAAAAAAGTTTGATATAGGTACAATAATAAGTGGTTAAAAATTAAATATTGTACAAAAATGATTGCTTTGTTATTGTGGCATAATATGTAGGAGAAATCTGTCCTAATCATACAATTCTACTTCAATTGGAGCTACGCGAATTTAAACGTGGGTGGAAAGCTAGTATTTCATAGTTTTTAAGGAATAAACAAAATGTATGTATACACAGTGACAAAAATATCAAATTTAGGCAAAACAAGATAATTTATTTAAAATCAATATAAACAATTATAAAGCCGAAGAGTTTGTTTGTTTGTTTGCTTGAACGCGCTTATCTCAGAAGCTACTGGTCAAAAAATTAACAAAATCTTTCAACGTCAGCCCGTCTATCGAGAAAGGCTTTATATCATCACGCTAAGATTAATAGGAATCCTCGTAGACTCGTAGTCCGAGAGGCCCGCGAACTGTAAAGTTGCACAAAACTCCCCTAAAATACTAAAAGTCATAATCCCTCAATCTCATCGCCAGCGACCGACCTGAGCCGAGGTCCAAGCCCCACAGAGGGCGCCTAAAAAAACTAATAGGAGTAACTCGAACGAAGTCACAGGCACAAACAAGTGTTACAATAAAATTCAATGCACAACTTACTCAAAAGTATAAATCCACAAGAATTTAATTGCAACCAAAACATTTCAATACGCGACCACCAGTCACAAATTAATCAAAATTAATCACACAAATGTCTACTAGCAATCTCGCTTAAAGCCTTCACAGAACCACAAAACGTAAAACAGGGCATTTGGCAGTCAACCCATGTCATGTCCATCTAGGGCAATTTCCCCACCATTTGGCGGGAATTTAGGGGTGTCGTAGATAAAAGGGCCGTAAGACAGTTGATTAGCCGCGTAATGTCGTGTATAAGGTGGATTCTAGTTTATGCTTGTTTCTGAGGTTTCCTAATGACTTTGTTTGTTGTTTTTGGGGGGAAGGGATTGTCTGTGGTACGGATTTGATGTTGATTTAGTTTTTTATTGTTTCATCTTAGACTATGGTTGTATTTAGACGTAAGATGTATGTATTTATATAAAGAAATTGTGTTTTGTTAAAATAATGTCAGAAATCGTATAGAATGAATTAATATTTAAGCTATTATGTTTTCTAAGACGGATAATTAATTGATGATACTTACGTATTAAGATATCGTACTTATATTATAAGCATGTTATAGAGCGCGGGGCTTACTAAAATAAATAATTCTAGATCTTAGAAGCATAAGAATGAATGTACTATTATACTTCAGAAGCATTAGGTAGTAAGTGCTGCATGCGACCAATTTTCTGACGTATAATGTCAAATCCGACATTATGCTTGCGCGCTCTAGAATAAATTTTTACCTGCCTACAATCATCGCAACTAACGGTAGTGGTATTCGTGCTCTTTTATACTCTATAATCATATCTAACTACAAGTAGAGTACATGCATATAACAAAAAATAAAATTTAACTTAGTCGTTGTAGATCTTAAATATTTACAAATAGAGTCCCTTTTTTAAACTAAAACTACTTTACAAAATAAAAACTATTCTAAATCTATGTCTCATGTAGACTTTTTTAATTTTAACTTTTAAGTCTCTGTTTAAAAAAGTAATATAGGTATACGTATCTACAAATGACAATACAAAACAACGCTTT
Organism: Nycteola revayana; assembly: GCA_947037095.2. NCBI lineage: Eukaryota > Metazoa > Arthropoda > Insecta > Lepidoptera > Nolidae > Nycteola > Nycteola revayana. The sequence continues at coordinate 11,954,648 of OX344851.2, read as the reverse complement.
TATTACCCACTCACAAAATAAATAAAGACACCTTAATCAACGAAAAAGTCGCAAACCCAACATATTTCAGGCTGTAAAGCTGTAAGAACATTTATTCGCGCTTATTCTTCCCCATCTTAATTTACAGTGGCGGGAAAATCACGGACATTTTGTTATCTGTGTAAACGATCTGTCATTGTTGACGCCATTGCGCGCCAACTTTTTTCTTTTTTTTTTCTTAATTTGTATTCAGCCATGTTTACGACGGAACGGAGGGATTACAGATTATACTAATTAAGGAGGATTTATTCTTTTTTTTGTACTGTTGTTTTTTTTAAGTTAATTAATTAAATGCTTTTGGTAATTGGATGTTTATTGAAGGCAGTTTTGTAAGGACTAACATCTTTAAAATATATCTTCGATCGTTTGCTCTCTATTCAATCAATATACTGAAGTTATAATAAAGAACTATACAAATCCTAGTTGTCTTACCATAGACTACTATTTTATCTTTCGTAGGTAGTTCATCACATGCTCGTATGTTTTTTTAAGGAATAAATTATACATTTATAATATGAAAAAGAGGCTTTTTTATAAAATAAAGCTTACACACATAGATCGTATAGTATTTTTTCGTTCAATAAATCCTTCTATCACGAAACACACTCAGAGCAACACCGGCAGGCCTATCACGTAAAACGCGATAAATTTTAGCAGCTGAATCGCAAAATATCAACTCAGCTCTCGTAGTCGCAGCAGTCGGTAGCTAGTATTCGAACCATAGATACACCTTATGTTATTTTTTATTATGTCAACTTAATATCAACTTAATAAAAACACGGTGCTATAATAATGCGATTTATTTTCGTTACTCTTTATTCTAAAAAAATGCGACAAGATTACTACACTACACATAGAAAGGAAGAAATAAGGAAGAAAATACAGCACAACACATAAGATATTACATAGAACATTTAGCTAAATGTACAAAACAATAAGACGCCTTGCATGTTGTGCCGAAAAAGTCGCCACCTCAGCATAGGCTAGGCGATACCTAGCAATGGTTTTTAGTTGGCAATTCGAGTAGTGATACATCATGATAAAGTCGCGACGCGATCTGACGACACGCGACGCGTGATGAGTCGAATCAAATGTATTGTTTTCTATAGACCAGAATCACACTATTAACACCCGACGCGACGTCACGTGTTCATAGTGTGATTCTGGTAATACATGGTCAATACGTTTGATTCGACTCAACACGCGTTTCGTCAGGTCGCGTCGCGTTTCAACAATATGTTTCCGCCTTAACATGCTTAACTTAGCAACTATTGTAACCAAGAGAAAGCAAAAAAATAATAATTTTGATTTCGAATATTCGCAATTTACGTCATACATACCTTCATATTTCAACAGTTATAACATCATAGTCTATATACATGGCCACCTGTCCCTAAACATAAGTATCACCCTTCCTGTACAAATAGAAATTGTCACCCTCGCAAAGTAGGGTCTGATCCCATATTATGTGTTTTGGAGTTATTTACAGTGTACAGCTTATCCCGTGGGACAGCTGGGTTTAACCTGTCTATTGATTTTCGTTGGACTTAAATGTTGGTTGGATTTATTACTGCTGTGTATTTATGCTATGTATACTGTATAGGTATAGAGTTTCCAAAATATATCTAAGCTAATAGCTATATATTAAGTCAACCTCCGTAGCGTAGCGGTATTTGGATCGCTTTAAGTCTCGGATGTCGTAGGTTCGATCCCCACACCGGACAACAAATCTTTGTGTAAATTCTAAGATTTCTTTCCGGGTTTGGTTGGTTGAGGGACTACCCTCCGTGCCTCGGAAAGCACGTTAAGCTGTTGGTCGCGATTGTTATAACATCATCTTTAACAAGCGTATACCAGGGAACGGGCAGCAGCGTTTCCCTGTGTGTTACAACATAATACTGCGGTCACCAATCCGCCTGACAAGCGTGGTGACAAAGCCTCCCTCGGGAGGAGGCCCATGTCCAGCAGTGGACGTTGTACGGGTTTATGATGAATATATTAAGTATAAAATATATAAAGCATAAAGTGATTGCAGGCCGCTAGCGATCGTTCTCGCTGGAAATCGATGGGGGAGGCCTATGTTCAGCAGTGGTCTATAGTAGGCTGATGATGATAATGATGATGTTGAATATATAAAGATGAAGAGTTCATTAGTTTGCTTGAATGCGCTAGTCTCAGGAACTACTGGTCAGAATTGAAAAATTAATTTTTTTCAGTGTTAGATAGTCAAGTCATTATCAAGGAAGGATAATGGATATAGGATGTTTTTAATTATGAAGTTACTACAGGAACGGTATGTTATTATGGGGGAAAAATCTAGTGCTATATAAGTATATGGAGTCTTCAAAATATATCTAAACTAATACATAAAGCTGAATAGTTTGTTTATTTACTTGAACGCGCTAATCTCTAAGTTTTACCCGCGTAACTTCCGTCCCTGTAAGAACTTCATAATTTAATATAGCCCATAGCCTTCCTCAATAAATGGGCTATATAACACTGAAATAATTTTTCAAATCGGACCAATAGTTCCTGAGATTAGCGCGTTCAAGTAAACTCCACCTCGCGTTTGTATTACGTACTAGCTTAGCTAGCTACCGCGCGCGATTTCATCCGCGTAAATGTCGTTCCCGTTATAACTTTATAAATAAATATAACTAATAGCCTTCCTCGATAAACGGGCTATCTAACACTAAAATAATTTTTCAAATCGGACCAGTAATTCCTGAGATTAGCGCGTTCAAAACAAACAACTTCTCAGCTTTATATTAACATAGAGATGAAGAGGCGCTTGCGTACACGCAAACATCTAATATCATCAGAAGCATACGGTCGGATGTGCCATTATACGTCAGAAACATTCGTCGTATGTGCCTTTATCGTAAACTGGCACTTACGACCAAATGCTTCTGAAGTAAAGTGAAGTAGAACCGTCATTATGCTCTTGAGGTCTAGAACATACACAATAAATAATCAGTTTATACTCGCCATTCACAGTTTCTAAATACACTAAGGGTCTTTATTCATTACTTGATAGGGTCCTTTAGTTACGAGCCCTCTTAACTAATAGCCGGGAGTCGAACCCCTGCGTCTTGACTTGCGATCTCGCCACTTTGGCAGCGTTAAATGTAAATAATTTAATGCGTTAGTATTTGGTACAAGTTAGGGGAAGTGGCGGGGTTATTTCTGTTGGTATTTTATTAGGTTACTAGCTCCCGTGGAAGCCACTCAGAAATAATATTTTTTTTTTGTTTTCCTTTGGTCATTATGTTGTTAGCCAGGAGGCTTTTGCTATTTCACCGGACATAGGTACAAATCAACTGACAATAATGTAACTTTCATTAGAAAAAATAATATTGCAGTTAAGTTTTCTTAATCATCATCATCATCATCATCATCATCATCAGTCCGTATCGGATACGTTGCGGACGTTTCCACTGGGCCTAGAATATGGGCCTCTTTCCGGGGAGGGTATTTGCCATAGTCATCGACGCTTGGCCGGCGGGTTGGTGGCCGCAGTAGTATATTGTACCACACTAGAAAACGCTGCTGCCCGTTCTGCATATACGATTATTATATATGATGTTATAACAATCGGGACCAACGGCTTAACCCTCCCCAACCAGACCCGGAAAGAAATCATAGAATCTACACAAAGATTCGACATTCCAGTCCGTTTCATAGTCAAAAAATTCACAACAAACTCATAACAACCTTTTGCCAATTACATCAGGGGTAGAAAGGAAATCTCTATTTATTCGTGACTTGTACCACAAGCTTATGTACTCCTGAGAAGGGGAGCTTACCTACTTAAGGGCTGAGATGTTGATATAAGGGCGTCTGATTTTTATGAAGGAATTCTTTGCCGAGGGGTGTTAGGCTCCTTGGAAGATGGCTTCTGTGATATTAGATTTGTAAAGAATATATATTTTTCTATGTAGTTAACTAGCTGGGATTCGAGGTTTTGCCTGCGTTGGTCTTCTAAAGGGCATATTATCGTATTTATAACTTACGTACATTTATTAGTCTAAGTATTTACTTATCAATGTCATAATATGTTTAGAAAAGTAAGAATGTTCTATCAAAATACAAGAAAGAGAGAAAAACACAAGAGAGTGCCCAGCGGCTTTACCCGCGTTACTCTGCTCTAGTGGGTTGGAGCGTGATGTTTTGTAGCCTATATGTTACTCCAGCCAATTCCGTTTAATAGTTTTGGCGTGAAAGAATAACAAACATCCATCCATCCATCGATACTTACAAACTTTCGCGTTTATAATATTAGTAGGATTTAACTGGGGCTGGCTCTCTCTGGCAGATTATTGATGTACCTATAAGGTGAAGCCTGTGCTCATTTATGGTGCATACAAACATAGTAGAAATCATAAATGTTTATTATATTCCTTTGTAGCTGTGTTATGTGCTCTAAATACATGCATTTTCTTTCTATCTTTCTTTCTTTTTAAAGGCCGATTGATTTACCAAATATACTTAATTTAGGCAAGCAAAGCGTAGGACGTCCGCCAACTAGATGGACGGATGATCTGGTTAAGGCCGGGATCACGGTGGATGCAGACCGCTTCCGACCGCAACTACTAGACATCAATGAGGGAGCCCTATGTCCAGCAGTGGAAGTCCTACGGCTGAAATGACGGTAAACAAAAATATCGTAAAGGTACATTGCAAATCATTAAACGTTAAGCGTTCGTAAATATGGCTAACGGCGAGAAAATATTGACAGAAAGTCAAGAAAAACTTTGAAAAACGGCTTAAAGACAATTACTAATGTGTACTTTATTCCAAAATTATCTATGAATTTACAATAAGTTCGTAATTTATTAAGAAAAGGATATATTGTCACTTTTAGTAAAAAGCAGTGTAAAATATTAGATGGCAGCAAGGTTATAGCTACAGTTCCTTGTGGCAATGGGATATATCAGTTGGATATTGTTGACAACAAACCAATACACTAGACATAAATAACTACCATATCAAAAGAAACTTGAACTAGCTCAAGTTAACAACTCCTGTTATTCGAGTACAAAGCCTATTGTGACTAAGCACCAGAAAGTCTTTTTCACAGCACTATCATCTTAAACCAGAAATAGAAAGGACAAGACTACAAAAGAGTAACAACTAAACAATTTAAAGCATAAAAAGACACAAATGCTATTATTAACAAGGCGAGAGTGTCGCAAGGCGCGCGACACCAAAAAGAAGCACGAAATACCGCGCATCGATTTTTATACCCCCCGAGGGAGGCGGGGTTTGCGAAACAGCCAATCACGGCGCGGTGCGCCAACCAATCAGGCGTCAGTATTCCACTGGCGTTTTACCGTGTAATGGAATTTACGGCGGCTCTCTGGATTACCGTGGAACCGAATTCGTAATGTGGTTTTTTTTTAGATTCGTGTCTTTATTGATTTTCGTGAGTTTATTTCGTGGTTATTAGTTCGTGATTGAGTTGTCTGTGGCTTTGAGATGAGTTGTATGTTTTTCGGGTTGGGTCTAACCTTTTTGTTTTTTGTTGGAGTTTGAATTTGATAGACTTTGATTAGGTTTATGCGTTGATAGGTCTTGTAGGTTCTTTTTTGTTTATGTATGCTGTTTTGCGGGTAGGTGAAAAATATATTTATGATTCGTAGTTTTATGCTACGGTGCTACGAAATTGGCTACGCGTAGTTATCGTAGTATAAAGTAAGTATTTGCGGTTTAACATTCAAATTGACTTCGTGCAGTCGTAGCATACAGTAGTATTTGGGGCATTTACATTTAAATTAGCTACGCGCTTTCGTAGCATAAAGCAGTAAGACATTTTTCGTAGCGATCTTTATTTTATTAACGGTTTTCTTTGTGATGATTTTAATTATAATAAATCTTATAAGAAATAGAACAATACGTATGGGGATTAAAGAATTGAGAAAGTTTAAATATAGTGTAGGTACTACACTACTAGCCTATAGTTGGGATAACTATAACTTTTAGTTTTTAGGGTAACAATGGGTAATGGGTAGGGTGAATCCTTTCCGGCGTGGGGATCGAACCCACGTCCAGGTTTAAAGCAAGCCAAATACCGCTACGCTACGGAGGTTGTCCACACAATTTATTAATGAAATATAGAAATGATAAATCAAGGAATTAAGCGTTTTTTAAATTGATAAATTAAGTGTCTGAGTACCTACTTAAAAAAAAAACACTTTTTAATGAAAATATGCTGTTTGATTTTTATATTGCTAGACTTTGGAATACCAGAAATAATTGTTATGGAATTAAAAACATTATCTATTAAATAAAATATATTACTACTTGAAGATTTCTTTTAAAAGCATTCTTCAATATTCCAGATTAGTAGACAAGTCAAAGCAGATATTTCGACAATGGCGCTCGCTAAAATGCATCTTAAAAATGCCACTTTATTCTAATTATCCCATTATAAGTGATAATTTTCAAATGAGATAACGATTTATAAGGACGCTATCTAACAATTAAATAATAAAATGACATCCTGCTTAAAAGAGGTAATTTTTTTATCATTCGTTTTAAAACACACACATAATTAAAATGCTGATTATTAACCTACACATAAAACCATATTTAAATCACTAGATCTGTTTTAAAGCTATGATATTTAAAACTGATACACGCTTAAAAATAACACTCTGTTGACTAAAATAGGAGAGATTTTCTTTAAAAACGTATTTTTCAATAATGCTAATATTAGTTTCAATATCCCAGTTCAGTGCACTAGTCACAAAGCAGTCATTTTAACAATGGCGCTCGCTAAAATGAGTGCTATACAAACTATTTTCTCATTGCACCATTATAGCTGTCGAACAATAAAATATAGTCGATAAAAAGAAGCGCAATCGTTATTGTTATATGGAATATCGATAGAAATGAAACGGTATCGATATTGTGGTGACTAGGGATGGGGTAGTTGGTTTTTAAGTTTACAATTCTAATATAGAAAGAGTTTCCATATTTTACTGGCTGCTTGACTTACATTCTCTTTTTGAAACAGAGTTAAACTTTAAAATTAAATAAGCTGTCAAAACTATTTTCGAGTGTCAAATGAGTTTTTGGAATTATGCTAAATACATTTTGTGATCTTAAACCATCATTTTGGATGAAAGGAAGATTGTTTTTCAATTCATGTTTTATGTCAAGAAATTGAATTTAATTGAAAAGTGTATGTGTAGCAATTTTTGATTTTATATTAAGTCCGATAAAATGTCATTAATATTCCATTCTAATTTTTTAATTACTTTTTTTATTAAAATTCTTGCAACTTGCATATAGAACTTTTCAAATGTAGTGACGCTACGTTAGTTCATTTTATATTGAGGTTCCGAAGAAGGCTATAGGCTGTATTGAATTATAAAATTCATACGGAAACGCAAGTGAAACCGCGCGCAAAAAGCTAGTGTTCAATAAAATTATTTAATTTATCGCTAAGTGAGCTACGGCGTAGACGGCGTAGATAATTTCGTAGTAGCGTAGCGTTAAATATGCTACGCTAGTTCATTAGAGAAATAATTAGTGTAGTAATTATTTTATAATGTATGTTAGGTTATGGGAGGCTTTCGTCTACTAATTGGATATCTTTATGCTGTATTTGGGGGGTAGGAGGGGGTAAGCGGGGGCTTAGCTAAATTATATTGGGTAGGTTTATAAATTATGATTCTGTTGTATTATTATATTAATATACCTATTTATTTATTAATTAAGTATAAAGTATAATATTTTAATAAAACGTATTAATAAAGTATAATTTATATAAGCTTAGCTAAGCTAAGTATTGTTTATTAAATTTAATGAGTTGTAACATAAATTAATTATTATTATAATAATTATTATGAACCTCCGTAGCGTAGCGGTATTTGGCTCGCCTTGAATCTCAGAGGTCGTGGGTTCGATCCCCACACGGACAGGAAATCTTTGTGTAAATTCTAAGACTTATTTCCGGGTCTGGTTGGCTAAGGGACTACCCTCTGTGCCTCGAAAAGCATGCTAAGCCGTTGGTCCCGATTGTTATAACATCATCTATAATAATCGTATATCAAGGAACGGGCAGCAACTTTTCCTTGTGTGGTACAACATAATACTGCGGTCACCAACCCGCTTTCCAAGCTTGGTGACTATGGCAAATACCCTCCCCCGGGAGGAGGCCCATGTTCAGCAGTGGACGTTATACGGGCTGATGATGATGAATATTATAAAGAGGGAAGATTTGTATATATGTTTATTACGAATAAACTCAAAAATTACTAAACGGATTTCAATAATTATTTCACAATTAGAATTATACATTATCTTTAAGTGACATAAGCATAATTAAATTATGAAGTACCTACGGGGGCGGGAGCTACGTGGGAGAATAATTTATAACTTTATTTGATTAAATAAAAATATTACTCTGATATATTTTTTATCTTTATGATATTAAGCAACCCTACGATTAATAATGATGTAATCGGCCGTAGCCCAATGGCTAGAGCGTCGGACTTGTGATCTTGAGGTCGCAGGATCGAACCCCACCCATTGCACTACCGACCTGAACCCACTCGTAAGACAAGAATTTTAGCTAAGCACGAGGGATTAACAAGAATACTAGTAGACTACAAAACAAACCTCGTAGACCCGAAGTCCGAGAGGCCCGCGAACTGTAGCTTGTTGCTTAGTTTGTAGTGTTTAAACCATTTATCTAGGCTGGAGCTCTGCTCGCCTCTATGCCCGGTGAAGTAGCAAAAGCCTCAGGGCTAACTTCATGCAAAAACTACGCTAGTAATATTTAAAAAAAAATGTACATGAAATTTTAAAATTCGAGACGCACTCCCATTTTTTTTTTATCTTTTTTTTACAATTGATTCTTCTATCATATTGTCTTTTAGTTTTTATCGATACCGTCCCTTCACTACCTCATCCCCAGAGCATAGTGTTGCAATCCTCTTTACTAACCATCGATATACGTCGATATAACCAACGAATCGACAATAGGGAGTATCCTAACGTTTTAGCAGCCAAAGTGATTTATAACAGCTTTTTAGAAAAGGACTTGGTTGTTTGGCGTGTGACAATTTATTTAGCTTTAAAAGATAAGTTTGGAGTTTTGTTGTTTGTGGTAAATGTCTTTGGTAAATAAGTTAAGATGTAAGTGCTACATAGATAGAAAGTCAGACAACCTCCGTAGCGTAGCGGTATTTGGCTCGCTTTAATTATCGGAGGCCGTGGGCTCGATCTCTACGCCGGACAGAAACTTTTGTGTAAATTCTAAGATTTCTTTCCGGGTTAGTGGGTTGAGGGACTACCTTGCGTGCCTCGGAAAGCACGTTAAGCCGTTGGTCCCGATAGTTATAACATCATCTATAATAATTGTATATCAAGGAACGGGAAGCAGCGTTTCCTTGTGTTGTACCATATAATACTGCGGTCACCAACCCGCCTGCCAATTAAGCGTGGTAACTATGGCAAATACCCCCCTCGGGAGGAGGCCCATGTTCAGCAGTGGACATTATACGAGCTGATGATGAGAAGAATAATCTTTATGATTGGAGTGAGAGAAAGATATATTAATATACTGGATTCACCTGGGTAACTCCCGTTCATGTAGGAATTTCTTAATTAAATAAAGCCCTCCTCGATAAATGGACTATCTAACACTTATTTTTTTTTTATTGGATTAGTAGTTTTAAGCAAACAAAGAAACTCTTCAGCTTTATAATATTAATATAAATAATATTTTTTTAACTAGAAAATCCATTTATTTTCTAGATTACTTTAAATGGAATGTTAAGAACGAAATAAATACTCGTGCCACGATTAACTTTACATTTAAAACCACTTTATAATCACTACATAGTATAAAACAAAGTCGCTTTCTCTGACCCTATATCCTCATGTAGGTATGCTTAAATCTTTAAAACTACGCAACGGATTTTGATGCGGTTTTTTTACTAGATAGAGTGATTCAAGAGGAAGGTTTATATGTATAATACATCAGCATTGCCGCCGTGCGGAGCCGGGGCGGGTCGCTAGTAAGATATATTATTTAAAAGGTCAAATAAGATCCACTCTAAACCGACGTGCTTGTATGAAGAATGTTATGAGAGTGAATGAAGCGAAAGATGTGTGTAGGGATCGTAGCAAGTGGAGGTCCATTGTCTCTGCCTACTCCGCTGGGAAACAGGCGTGAGCTTAAGTATGCATGTATGTATATATTTTTTAAGCTATAACTTATGGTACTCCAGGCTAACGTAGCGTTCTAATGGTAAAATATTTTTTGAAATCGGTTCAGTAGTTCTGGAGCTTATTCAGTGCAAACAAATAAACAATAAAATCTTACTTCTTTATAATATTAGTATAGATATAGGTGTAGTATGTACTCAATATGCATTGTTCATCGCCTTCTGCGTCAAAATACGTTATAAACCCCACATAAGCCTTCTTAAAAACACCCTAAAAACCGTAAAATATGATCTTTTACTTGACTTTAATACTTACATTGAAATTTCTGTCTTAACTATAAATACATACGAGTTATATTTGCTTGTGGCTTTATAGTGATTTTTTATTCTGATGGACGTTATAAGTAGTTAGCCACGAGGCTTTAGATACTTCACCGGACATAAAGGCGAGCAGAGCTCAAGTCCTAAATGGTTTAAAAACTACAAACTAAGCAACCTGCGCAAGAGGGCCCCTGTGGGACTTGGACCTCGGCTCAGGGTGGTCGCTGGAGGGGGAATTAATGATTATTAATTACTTTTAGTATTTTGGAAGTTTTGATGACATTCTGCAACGCTATCATACTAATAACATAAATGTAAATGTAAGTTTGTTTGTTACGCTTTCACGCAAAAACTACTTAACCAATTATCATGAAACTTTTTACACAATATGTATATTAAAGGTATTAACATATGGTAACATATTATGGACATTGGCTTGAATGCGTGCGACGCTGCGAGTATAAGCTAGTCGTATGTAATCCGGAGCCTATATGTTATATAGGCTATAAAACATCACGCTATCACACTCTGGAGCTGAATAGCATTAGCAAGGTATACCACGGGGCGTAGCTAGTCATATATAACTAGTTGCACCCCGCAGTTTTACCCGCGTAACTCTGTTCCAGTGGGTCGGAGTGATTTTTTTTGTAACCTATATGTAAATCGAGCTTATTAACTTTCCCCGTGCAAAGTTTCAGCTAAATCCATTCAGTAGTTTTTACCTGAAAGAGTAACAAACATCCATCCATCCATCCATACTTACAAACTTTCGCGTTTATAATATTAGCAGGATTTATATTGATTTAACAACATACAATATGTCAACCCGGTTTAAATTCACTAGGTATACTGATTTTTGTTTTATAATTTTATTCCATGAAGCACATGATATATAATTGGAGATCGTACTCATAATTCAACTCGAGAACCCACTCGTAACACAAGCATTGTAGCTTAGCACGAGGGGTTAACAAGAATACTAGTAGACTGATAACTCTGTCTACTAGTATTCTTGTTAACCTCTTTTTTTATAAAAAAATATAATAATATATAACTTTAAACCTATAGGTACTAATTATTATTGTTTGTTTGTTTGCTTGCTTGAACAATCTTATTTCAGGAACTAATGTTCCGATTAAAAAAAAAACTGATAGATTATTTATCGAGGAAGGCTATAGGCTATAGGTGTTATTGAACTTCCTACGGAAACGTGAGCTAGTGAATTAACATGATGTGAACTAACTTTCCGATGCCCACGCAGACCCGAAGTCCGAGAGGCCCGCGAACTGTAAAGTAGAGCGACAGTTGCACAAAACTCCCCTAAAGAAACTAAAAGCCATAATCCCTCAATCTCCCCGTCAGCGACCGCCCGCGCCCTGAGCTGAGGTCAAAGTCCCACAGAGGACGCCCTCTTCCGTAGGTTGCTTAGTTTGTAGCGTTTAAACCATTTTTCTAGGCTGGAGTTCTGCTCCCCTCTATGCCCGGTGAAGTAGCAAAAGCCTCAGGGCTAACTACATAATTATGTCCGTACAAAAAAAAGATGTCAATAAAAAATGATAATGATAAAGTTATAACTAAGAACGAATGTATTTTTGTTTCAGATTGGGTTTAATATCACAATGGAGTGCCCTGGCTGGTAGATATGGGGGTCTTGTGCCAGCCCCTTGGTACTGGCAGCGACCCCACGACAGAACTACACCTCCTAGAGGTCAGTATTTACAGTTAGGATCTTATTTTACATAGGAATGTTAGTAAATAACTTTTATTTACTTAATTTATCAGCCCTTTAACGCGCTTCCATTTACTAATTATATCTATACTAATATTATAAAGAGGAAAGATTTGTATTTTTTTGTGTGTGTGTGTATGTTTGTAATGAATAAACTCAAAAACTACTGTTCCGATTTCAAAAATTCTTTCACCCTTGGAAAGCTACATTCACCCTGAGTGACATAGGCTATATTTAATTATAAAGTTCTCACGGGAGTGGGAGTTACGCGGGTAAAACCGCGCGTGAATAAGCTAGTACTCTATAATTAAAATAGTAAAATTCTAGTTTCGATCTAATATATTCTTTGAATAAACTTGTTTGGCCATTATCCATTATATTACTTTAATAATAATATATAAAATGTTTTACAGTCACGACAATTATAAGCGGCCGTAACCCAATGGCTAAGGGGTCGGACTAGTGATCTTAAGGTCGCCGGTTCAAACCCCACCCATTGCACTACCGACGTGAACCCACTCGTAACACAAGCATTTTAGCTTAGCACGAGGAGTTAACAAGAATACTAGTAGACTGCAAAACTGCTAGTAATCTTTAAAAAAAGTTAATAACTACTATGAGTCGACCTTCCATCCGAAGCTTGATACAACCAAACACCAAAATCACAGTGTAACCCGATACAATGGGGAATCAATGGACGCCCCACTAGTGCTAATCTGTGCCTCGCTTTATAACTAATGGCGGGAATATAAATCGATTCCTTGTAACGAGTTGCAACTAGCTTACAAAACGATGTTTATCGTTTAAATTACGGAATCAGCGGTTAGAGCTCTTGTTAAGTGACATATGAGTTAGTTATCATCATCAGCATATCAGCCTATTATCGTCCACTGCTGAACATAGGCCTCCCCCATCGATTTCCAGTGAGAAATATCGCTAGCGGCCTGCATCCATTGACTCCCTGCGACGTTTTTGAGGTCGTCCGTCCATCTTGCAGGCGGTCGTCCCTGACAGTTCGTGGTCTCGACTCGAGGTCATTTCTCGGCCGTCAGTTCTTCGGGCTATGTGTCCTGCCCTTGCCATTTCAGTTTGCTAATCCGTTGAGCGATGTCAGCGAACTTTGTTCTCCAGCGCATATTTTCATTTCTGATTCGATCACACAGGGAAATGCCGAGCATAGCTCTTTTCAAAACTCGCTAAGTGACTTTGAGCTTTTTATGAGGCATAGGTACAGTGAGAAACCACATATCAGATCCATTTGTTGATATATTATTATGATTCAAATTTGCGGACTGAATCCTATGACTAATGAAACAATAAATTAATTTGGAAAGTTAATAGCTTGTTTGAGAAATTAGACGGTAGTGTATTACTTATTAGCTTAGCTTAGCTTAATGATGGGCCAAAAAACCAAGCATGACGGACTTGGATAAGATGTTGACACGGTACTTAAAAAAAAACGCTTTTTATTTTTTTATCCTTTACGATATACATATTTTTTCATAATTATAAATTTCCATTCGTTTATCCGTATAATTTTTTCAGTATTTTTCCACAGTTTTTTGGTGACATATAGACAACATAATAACAAATAACAATGATCTGAAATGAAAGATAATTTCAGGAGTATCTCAGTTGTTGCTCAATGAAATTTGATCAAAACGCGATCGTTTGCATTATTTTGATGTGATTACTTATCAAATCAAAACAAGTTCAAAAGACAAGACAAAGCACCGCTAAAATCTGTAAAAAATTAACCAAAGAGTGTACAACTTAAATATTTTTTTTTTAAGATTTGTATAACTAACCATAGAGTAACAGGAGTTAAATTAAAAAATATATTAGACCGAACAAACGAATTGCAGTAATCTCTCGCGACTCCAGTAATCTGCATTCTAACAAGGGACATCAAAACTGTACAAAGTCGTCAAAGCCAACACACACCACTAAACAAGCAATCACTATAATATCCACACTCAACCCCACTCGGCTCTGCTTTAATTTCCCCAAAACCCATCTCGAAACGAAACAAAAGCGCGCCATTTCACGCATTCCAAACCGACCGAACAATGCTTTTCTACCATCTACGGATACTGAAACAACAAACGTATAGCTATCTCTTTTACTCACGTTGGCTTCGCTATTCAAATGATGTTCCGTCCTTTGATACTGGCTGGAGTGATGTCGCGCGGTCGTTTTAATTTTCGAATGCGGTTATACGGAACGTTGTTTTGTTTGATTGCTCGGTATTTTGAGTGTTCTTTTTTTTAAATATTTTTTTTGCTGTGATTATTGACAGTGTTGCCAAGGTGTGGGTGACATCAAAAGATAATAAAATGCGTATTGAATGTTACGATTTGTATTTGAAAATTCTAATATTATGTAAATAAAAATCTTTCTTATAATAAATTACTGAAAGTGTTGTAAACACTGTATTTGTCTACTAGTTAACAAAGACGACTAATTATCATAATAGTGAAAATAACTTCAAGCCACCACTGAACCGAATTTGATGAAATTAGTTACAGAGATAGACTAAACTTCGGGAAGGACATTTATTCCATACGGACAAAGTCACCCACAGGAGCTCGAAATAAATACCTACTTTCTTTCATTGTAACGTAATGTCGCGTACCTAATAAATAGATACATTTGTGATTATTTCATTAAAAGTTCTAAAATCACGGTTTTCAAACATAATTACTTAGGAGGTACTTCAAAAACAACCAAGGAAATCTTTTTCGGACGGACATTAGATAGCCACGGGGCTTTGCTACTTGGCCGGCTTAAAGATTCGCAAAGCTCCAGCCTTACTAAAGATATTCTCGAATCTTCTATCACATCTACTTTGCGATATTTTTTCCACAATACGCATACAAAATTTAAAAATTCGAGAATAACAAATTAGAATTTACATCATTAAACCAGTCGGTATCTTAGTAAGCAAGTATTAAATAATATTTTAACTAGCACGCAAACTAAACTGCTTAACTCGTAAGCGTTTGTGTAAACAGCACGAATGGTAACAATGGATTACTTAACATGGCTTCTAAAATCAATGCAAATCACACATTCCGCTACCCAAAATAACAAGACCCCTTCATCAATATACACAGTTCAAACCCACAGCTCATAATAAATTGGTGCCACTAGTTACGCGACCCATTAACAAGGGCTTTCAATTGTACGAACGCGTATACAATAGAGAGCTCTTTAATTTGTCAGCTTTGCATTGTTTAACCTAAAAAGGGTTAGAGTGTGGAAAAATCAACTCTATTGTAAACGTCGAAGGTGGAAAATTGATTGAGTGTATCGAATTTCTAATTCGTTTGCAATAGTAGTGATTCATTCAATAGGCGACGACAATCAAGGGATAGAGTTCTATTTTTGAATTTGAATCGTTTAGGCGCTTTTTGATTAAAGAACTTTTTTTTAAAGTTAGTGATGTACCACTCTTTTTATTTAGTATAACAAGTAGGTAGGTACTCCTAATTGATTCCAGATATTATGGTAATAAGGTTTCGTTATCAATTATAGGAGTAATTAATAATTGTTCATACCTGGCGTCGCAGTTAAAACTATTGGGCCATTTGCGGTGGTTTGCCCCATTTTTTTTATAATGAATAAAAAATAAAGAATCGAAAAACATTATAAAATGTTTTTAAAACATTTAAAAACACTATAATATGTTTTGTAAATCAAAATAATTGTTAAATTTTTTGCCGGACATCTGTCAATAGCTAATTACTTAAAGACAATCCTGACAATTATACCAAAGCCTTAAATTATGAATATTTTCTAGTTTAAACATTTCATTGACAAATGCTTGTACTTAATTTCAGTTCCATTCAACATTATTCTTTGTTAATCTCATCGGGTAGAAAAACATTAAAGCTTCCTTAAATAACGTACTTACATGTCTTAATTAACAGGCCTAGTTCACTCGACTAATTAGAACAAAACTAAGACAAACGCTAATCACATTACCTGACCATATATTTATTGCTAAACTAACATTCTATGTTTACTCAATAGAGCTTAAAATTAAATCACTGTGGATAGCGTTGCTAAGGCTTCACGGATCGACACTACGTAGTACAAAATATATCCAATTACTGAAGTCGATTTAATCCGAGTATTAATCGCACTACGCCAACGATTGGGCAATTTCACGGGATTTTTTTTCGATAGACAACACTACTAGTTCTTGTAGAAAATTCAAGTTTTCAAATTTAGAATTTTAATCGATACTGGCTGGATGAGTTGTTGTTATCATCTTTCTGAAACATGAAATTAGGAGCTAAAAGAATAAAAATGTTTGTATAAAACAATTGCGGTTTCAAAAAATGTTAAAACTAAACATTTTTTTTAACTAGCTTTTTACGCGCTGTTTCATCTGCCTAACGCTCGTTCAAGTAGGAACTTCATAATCTTATACTAATATAAAAAGCTAAAAAATTTTGTTTGCTTAAACGTCGCGCTTCTTCAAAAAGTAAGGGTCCGATTTAAAAAAAAAATCAGTGTTAGATAGCCCACTTTTTGAAAAAAGTTACATGCCAGTTCCTGAGATAAGCACGTTCAAGCAAACAAACAAACAAACTCTTCAGCTATATACCCTAGTATATAGATATAGTATTTAGATCTGAATTAATAAATTACTTGCCCAATTAACAAAATCTCCGTTGTTGCAGAAGACTCTAACACGAACGAGGAAGGCTCCGCCGGCGGTTCTCCACGCATCCGCAGTCCAGCACGAGCACCAACACCTCCCTCCCCGTCCCGCTCGTCTCCCCGCTCCCCCCGCCTGCACCCCGCACTCTACCCCCAGCAGCCGGACGTACAAGACTCCGATCCTGACGTAGACGAATCCGATGACTTCGACAAAGACGAGAAAAGAGACCCCAACGCGAACCTGGGCAAGAGAAAGAAGAAAACCAGAACTGTGTTCTCCAGATCTCAGGTGTTCCAACTGGAGCAGACATTCGACATGAAGAGATACTTGAGCAGTTCAGAGCGAGCCGGCTTAGCCGCATCTTTGCACCTCACAGAGACCCAAGTCAAGATCTGGTTCCAGAATCGACGGAATAAGTGGAAACGGCAGCTTGCAGCAGAGCTGGAAGCCGCTAACATGGCACATGCAGCCCAGCGCTTAGTCCGTGTGCCAATATTATACCACGAATCTCGTCCTACTTCGATGCCCCACACTCCTTTGCCCATGCATCCCCAGTTCAACGAACCAGGGGTCTACTTCCCGTCGCAAGCGCCCCAGCAGTTGCAGCCCCTCCCAGCTTCGCCGGTGACGTCGAGAGCTCCGCTTTCGAGTCTCGTGTAGTGCTCGCTTGACCCTCGCTCCGAGGGCGACGGACAGTACTGAGTGGCCGAGTGGGCACGATAGGAAACCTAGTCATATCATGAGTGTTAAATGCCAAATCGTTCAAATGTAACTTATGTATAGGTTGGGTAAGGACGTGGGCGTGTTCAGATGATAGGTTCTGGCATCAAATTCAAAAAATCTTTATTCATATAGACACATTTCAATGCGTTTTTGCTACCACCAGTTCTGGACGTGGCAACTCTGAAAAGAACTAAGAAGAAATCTAGAGAAACTTAGAAGAATCCTGTTTTTTAATTAAATGGTTATGATACAATTAATTTGGATGGACGATTCGACAATTTGTTTGTGGAGTCATGATACTACGTGACATAACCAAGTTGTATTTTTTCTAGAAATCGGGATAGATTGTAATCTAACGGTATTTAGAATTTAACGGTGACATATATTTTATGACAGGATTACATTATGTATACAAAAATGTCAATTGAGCTAAGCAATACCATGGACAATTCCATGGTATTGCTTAGCTCAATTGACATTTTACGGTACTTTTTTAACAAATGGTTTTCGGCTAATGTATGGGAGGAACAAGCCATGCACTTCGAAAGGTTATGCAACGTTTATATAAAGATGCTATTTATAACTTTATTTTATTAAGTAATTGAAGAACCACCAATTTATCTGAACACGCCTACATATTTATTTACGTACTAGACAAATAGTGAAGCGATTCGAATAAGCGCACTTCGGACACATCCAGGCTAGGTCTAAAACCGCTCTTTATAATACATACAAGAAATAATATTAATACAACAAACAATAATTACAACGAGAAAATTCATCCGATAAGTCAATTCATTATTGAATTGCGACAGAAGCTAAAGTTTTGAAAACGCCCAGACGGGAGCGAAGTTAAAACAAAGAAAACCAATAGTTTAGGTTTTTTACAATCGGAATTCTAGCGAAGATTGACGAAAATTAAAATAAAACAATATTATATGTAAGAAAGTAGGCAAAGTTTATTGATGTTTTAATCTATTTTGTGGTCTACAAGGTAATGAAACGGGATAAAAGATTAAAATATTATCTGTGCTGTATCCGTCACCAGAAAATAACACATATTGTTAAATTTTGTTGCCAGTTACAGGGAACGCGCATAATTATTATATAACCTAACCAAACGAGATTATGCTACTAATGTAACGAAACAAAAAAATCGTTTAGATTTAGATAGCTTTTTTATTACCACCCGCAACCTTGTTAGTTCATCAACTAACTGTTGAGTTGACTAGCTTACGATTCTTATTATTTTTCGGTGACATATCCATAACTTCCGATATTATTATCCAAGACAGATAAAAACGAATGAATTGCTTTTTTTATGGAACTGGCCAAGATCCGGCTCGGATGTGACTAAAAGAAGTTTTATAACGTACAAAGATCATTGTCAATCCATATTGTATATTATTGTAAATAAGAATGTTTTAAATCCTTTCTGTATTAATTTATTGCGTTTGTAAATAATAGCTATGAAAGAACTGAGTATAATTTTTGTAATTTTAATGATGAATTTTAAGCGCTCCATTTTAGGTATATTAAAAAAAAAATGTTTTTCTTTTTATAGAACAACTTTCGCATATTATTCTGGGCTGTAGCCAGCTAGTGAATTAAAGGTACGTCCAACTTATATGATTTGACAGATGTCACACAGAAATGACATAACGATGTCAATTATTATTTTTTCTTCTTTCGTCTTTTGTTTCGTACATTCTTCGTTTCATAAGAATCGAACGTAGATTTATTTCATATTTGACAAGCAAATAATTGTTTTGAACCAATAACATGATGGTTTTAAGGATAATCAATTAAATTTAAAAGCTTTTTTATTAGATCTATTACTGCTTTTAATTGCTAGCGAAATAATTGCGTAATATCAATTATGAAATTTACTCGAATAGGGATGAAGACAGAAAAAACTATTTAGTCCGTCATAGGTCAGTTAGATTACCAAAAACTATTGGACACACTTTTTTTTCGTTCCTCAAACAAAAAATGACGAAGCACAGCGCTTTGAAATTTCATGTGACGTCCCTTCTAGGTACAATTTACCTAGTAGTGACGTCACAAGACCCCCTCTCCTGAACTTTATAGTTTGTTGTGACTCTGTATCTTTGTCCATTTTTATTGATATAATAAATAAAAAAATACGTGACTAATATTTTTTAGTTATCTTACTGATTAGATTTTATAGTGTCATCCCTATTCTGTGAAATGGGATGTATTGATTAAAAAAACAAAATCTATCTATGGACAAATGCTCAGTATGTAAATATCTTTAAATATAAATATTGTATAATTATTTTGTTTTTAAGTTTCAGTTTGAACAGTAAAATAGTAAATATAAATATTTATTAATAAAACTAACTGATTTGATTTGTTAGTTATTGTATTTTTTTATAGTCTGTGTTGCCATGTTGCTTCGATGTAATTCTGTAATGTTGCTAGCCTAAAATAACACTAATTAAAACAATGCTTAATTCTAAAATATTAATGTTATTTATTGATAGTAGTTGAATGATCTTCGTAATTGTAATATTATAATTATGCTGGGATGAGGCGGAGGAATAAAACGAGTATGCAATAAATTGTGTTCTTTATTTTTTACCTTTGAAAAAGGAGGATAGAAAATACGGTAGGCAATGGCTTTGGTCAAGGACAGTCTGCTTCCCTGGCATTGCTTGAGTCCATGAGCAGCGGTTAACACTTACCATCAGGCGTGCTGCATGCTCGTCTGCCACCGAAGGCAATAAAAAAAAAACTTTTTTTTGTCCGGGATTTAATGCTTTGATGTTACGCATCCACTCCGCCGCTGCGGCGTTCCAGCGCCGATGAACTGGTTTAAGGGATTCGTTCGTCCTCTCCATATGCTAGTCATACCACGAGGAGAAGACCCTACACCACTAAAACCAAAATTCATACCTAATGCCATAATATATCTTTACATTCCATCAAAGATTATTTATTCTTTTATTTTTAACCGACTTCAAAAGGGGGAGGTTCTCAGTTTGACAGTATTTTTTATGTTTGTTAGAACACTCATAACTTTCGACTGTGTGAACCGATTTTTATGCTTATTATTTTATTTGAAAGCTGGTGCTTCCCGTCTGTTTTTGTTCTGAAAATTTGTAAGTATGAGAAAACCATATAAATCTTTAATTTGTATTAATTATGTGCGGGACAATGGATGAATAACTCAATATCAAGACAACCGATTTCGATGATTTTATTGATGATGAGAGTTTGATTGTGTTCTGATTGTGGGTTATATTTTTTTAAGTGAATCCTCCGTAGCGGTATTTGTGTGGGTTCGATCCCCACGCCGGAAAGGAAATCTTTATGTAAATTGTAAGATTTCTTTCCGGGTCTGGTTGGTTGAGGGAATACGCTATAATATAATAATAATTCTATAGCAAGGAACGGGCAGCAGCGTTTCCTTGTGTGTCGTATACCAGTGAACGACCAGCCGCGTTTCCCTGTGTATTAAAACAAATTACTGCGGTCACCAATCCGCCTGCCAAGCGTGGTGACTATGGCAACAATTCTCGGGAGGAGGCTCATGATCAGAAGTAGAAGTTATACGGGCTGATGATGATTTTACTTTTTAGTGCATAATATTAATTTATTTTGTAATAAATAAGTTTTTTTTCTTTGAAGTCTGTTTTTTTTAAATGTTATAGTTATTAACCGCTACCGCACTGTACAGATACATTATTTACAAAACACAAACCACGCCCAGACTCAAAATAACTTCCTGTGGTTTACAAATTAATAGTTCTCCCGAATGGGAATCGAACGCAGAACAACACTCTCAGAAGCAACTACCCACTGATCCACCAGTGCAGTGAAGGAACATATTATTATTTAAATAACATTTTATTTTTGGTTTAGTATAATAACAATATTTTTTCACGAAAATCTTTTCATCAATGTAAATAGCGGCCGTAACCGCTAGGCGTCGGACTTGTGATCTTGAGGTCGCCGGTTCGAACCCTACCCAGTGCACTACCAACGTGAACCCACTCGTAACACAAGCGTTTTAGCTTAGCACGAGGGGTTAACAAGAATACTAGTAGATTGCAAAACTAGGCTAGTAAACCTTCAAAAAAATATGTTATCAGTATACGTGCCAATGTCTCCTGTTAAAAGGATGACATCATTTTGAAAGCACGTTATATAAGTATAACTAGCTTCTTGCACGATGTTTCACCCGCGTAAATCCCGTTCCCGTGGGAACTTCATAATTAAATATAGCCTAGCCTTCGTCGATTAATTAGCTATAAAGATTAATGCATTTAAATAATAGGCATGTGGACTGAAAAAATCTATTTAATCCGTCAGTTAGATTACCAAAAAATATTGGACACGTATTATTTTTTTTCGTTCCTCAAACAAAAAATGACGAAATTTTGTGTGACGTCACTATTAGGTACAATTTTACCTAATAGTGACGTCACAAGCCCCCGTCTCCTGAACTTTATAGTTTGTTTTGGCTCCGTATCTTTGTCAATTTTTATTGATTTGATAAATAAAAAAAATACGTGTCCAATATTTTTTAGTAATCTAACTGACGGACTAAATAGATTTTTCTTGTCCTCATGCCCATTAGTAAAATCGGACCAGTAGTTTCTGAAATTAGCGTGTTCAAGCAAACAAACAAACTCTTCAGCTTTAATAATATTAAATATTGGTAGATACAAAAAATATATTACATTTTTTTAACGTTCAATTAAAAGATTAATATCATTATAACCTTCCTATCAAACAAAAAGTGAAAAAAGCAAAAGAAAAGAAGCACCACTTCAATAATTAAAAAGTAAACAATAAAAATAATTAAATTACACTCAGATTAGTGTCGCGTGCGTATCTGACAATCTATTTTAGGGTGGCAACATTCAAATAATTGGTAGGCTGGTAACACTGCGGGGTGGTTAAGTGTTGCCACGCTTCATTCCGGACATCCGCCGCACTTCCGGTCAGGATGTGGAGGTGGTATTCCATGTTTTGTTTTAAACGCGTACATCCGGTACTGGTTAGGGAAAGTGTGACGGAATGGTTACCTGAAATTATTTGAAGGGGACGGGGGGAAGGGGGAAGTAGGTAGATGAATAATTTTGACGTTTTATGAAAATATATCAAGTGTGAAAATTTTATTAGAAGATCATTATCAGCCCGTATAACGTCCACTGCTGAAAACCATTTATCTAGGCTGGAGCTTTGCTCGCCTTTATTCCCGGTAAAGTAGCAAAAGCCTCATGGCTAACTAAAAATGACCGTTGAAAAAAAAAACTGTTTGGGGCTCCGTAGCCCCTTCTTCCCCCCTAAGACCGCTGTACCCGTGTGCAACACACATCCTTAATAGGTAGATGCCTCTGGATCAAAGACAATTACGTATCTTGGGGCAGTATATCTCAGTATACCCCGATAGTACGTAGGTCTCCCCGTATTAACGGAAAAAAAAGCTTACAGCTTCTTCCGTGTGCGCCTAGATACTGTACTTTGTTCGTGACAAAAAACGAAAATACTGAAATGTCATCATGAGGAAACGGTGTACATATCTGCTGCGCAGGGTCCGGGCGGGCCCCAACATCATCCTAAATGTATTTGACTGTGGGTACGTGCATCATTGACATGACAACCTCCGTAGCGTTGCGGTATTTGGTTCGCTTTAAATCTCGGAGGTCGGTTCGATCCCCACTCCGGACGAGAAATCTTTGCATAAATTCTAAACTTTCTTTCCGGGTCTGGTTGGTTGAGGGGCTACCCGATAATAATAGCACCATCTATAATAATCGTATATCAAGGAATGGGCAGCAGCGTTTCCTTGTGTGGCACAACATAATACTGCGGTCACCAACCCATCTGCCAAGCGTAGTGACTATGGCAAATACCCTCCCTCGGGAGGAGGCCCATGTTCAGCAGTGGACCTTGTACGGGCTGAAGATGATGAAGTGAATCATTGCTCCATGATTCATGTACTTACAAACAAACAAATTACGAAATATCCATGACTGATATTTCGTCATTTGCTTACTAATATAGTGCGTAAGTACATGATACTAACAAAATGGATCACAGTTATCTGATTTTAAATAAATAATAGTAATTATAAAAATATCGTTCAGACATCTTGTATATATTATGTCCATTGAAACAACACTATCAACATTATACATATATATATATATAACCAAGCATTTTAGCCTAGCACGAGGGGTTAACAAGAATACTAGTAGACTGCAAAATTCTGCTAATAATATTAAAAAAAAACAAAATTGTTAACGTCACTGTAATATAGGCTAGACTACATTTTTTCACACGGTTCGGCACGGCGTTACCTGCGTAACTACCGTTCCCGTGGGAACTTCATAACTAAATGTAATTTTCAGAGTCCGCATAATAGTCCTGCAACAAATATCTCAACAATCTTCTGCTCCTAAAATACTGGCTTATAGGACTTACAGTGCTGCTCTCCTTAATGCAAACGCAGTATCTGCCAAATCGCGATTTCGGGATAAACGCGGTAAACACATTTGTGGGCAAGTACGGAGTTTCCCGTTAAATAAAAAAATAGTTTCTCATAAAAAATATATCATTTTAATTCTTTTATGTATAGATTCTCGCAAAAATTCTCGCATTTTCGCAAAAAAGTGAAAATCCCTAAAATTACGATTACTGCAAGAACAATTAGCAGGGTAGAGTGGTGGAACTGTGAAAGGGATTAACTGCAAAAAAATATGACCATAGTAGTAAGTACTACAGAATTTTATAGGGGGTGCCCTCCCCTACTACCCCTTCACTACGCTCTTGATTGCCAATTTGGCTATCAATAATTAATGTAATAATTTAAATGACGAACATTTATAATGATATCCTATTAAATCAATCATTTAAGTATTTTAATTATTTAATTAATTACCGTTGTGTTGATACCATGAGTTTTTGGCAAATGCAAGGGTAAAAATAAAGAAATAAATAAATCCTTGTGACGCGGGAAACTGTACGACTACGATAAAAAGATTGTTCACATTACACCAGATCTTAGAAGGCTGAACTGCTGTCATTAAT
Source organism: Nycteola revayana (assembly GCA_947037095.2). NCBI lineage: Eukaryota > Metazoa > Arthropoda > Insecta > Lepidoptera > Nolidae > Nycteola > Nycteola revayana. The sequence goes on along the minus strand of OX344851.2, from coordinate 11,929,918 downwards.
AAAATGTATTTGCTCATGATCATTGCCAATTCAAAGATATTATAAAAAAAAAAATATATATACCGGTGCAGTCATGTTTTTTGTTTAAATTTTGGTTTAATATTTTATTAAATTTAAAAACTTACAGAGGTGCAACAGTTTAAAATTGAGAAAAAACCCAGTCGCAAAACGCTCAATTCCTTATTTTGCTCTGAACATTGGTGATTCGACATTATTCCATATGTTAGAAATTAATGTGAGTGACACTTTCACCATAGCCCAAGAGGCCCGCGTACTGTAACGTTGTGCAGCAATTGCAGAAAACTCCCCTAAAAACGTAAAGTCACAATTCTTTAAACCTTTCGTCAACAACCGCCCTGAGCCGAGGTCCTTATCCCATAAGGAGCGCCCTCTTGCGCAGGATGCTTAGTTTGTAGTTTGACTGGAGCTCTGTTCGCTTATATGCCTAGTGAAGTAACAAAGGTCTAGTGGGTGACTTCATAAATGTCCGTCGTAAAAAAAAAGTAATTAAGTAATTTTAGCGTGGTATGCAACAAACTCTCCAACCAACCCTTACCAAGTTGAACTCATGGTTGTATCAATTTCATTAAGCGATTCGCGATATTAAATACGAATATAACTCGTTATAAAAAAAGTTACAAAACATTCGTTGTATCACTAACGACACCGCGACACGAACACTGCATTACCATAAAGCAATTTGGATTTTATCGCAGAGTAATAGAGATTAAATTGCTTTATCACGACCTTTGTGTAATTATTGACATGCATCCCCGGAAGCGACACGCTATGCCGCAAATTTCTTGTAAAATTCGACCTTAAAATTGGATCATTAAGATACAAATTCGAGTGTTTGCGATAAGACGTTAATTGTACCACACATAGTTTTTGTTGTATCATTCAAAAGTGATTTTTAATGTGATTCTTTTAGAGTTCAATTTGGCTTCAACGCGAATTGAAGAAGCGCCATCTATCGTTCCAATAGATCCAGTTAGTGCGTCGAGGAATCTCAATTTAATTAAAAAGTTAGATTTTATCGCGCGATCACGTGCCCTTAAGTGTTGCCACGCTCCGTTTGTAGGATTTAAATTTTTGACGTTCCATTTTATCAACTGTCACTTCATTATCGAAATTGAATTTGGAATTTTGGTCGCCATGTTGGTTTTTTTTAGTTTTAAAAAGCAGCTGCGTTTGATTCTCATTTGCTAATGACGTTTTGATGACCAGTAACTGCAGTTAAAGTTTAACATGGCTATTAATGCGGAAATGCGGTGAGCATGAACTTTTTTTTATCACAATATGTCTTAAGTTGTACGTACGCACTTTGGGTAGGTATTTAAGAGAGAATTAAAAAAAAATGTTTTTTGTTTTAATCTGTTATATTAATAGATAATTCATTTTGCGTATGTAAAAGGCAATGCCGAATCTATGATTAATAAATCCTAAAAGCTAGTTATAGTAGACAAAGGAATGTCAATAGGTAGATTATTTAGGTACACCGGAGATAGTTACGTAGGTACTCTTCTCCGGCGGGTGACCCCCGGTATAGACAATTGTCTGTTCCAACCGCGTGCAATATTTTTTCGAAGATTGATAGAACAGTTATTTTAAATAATTTTTATGAAACTAGTTCAAAAATCAAGCATGTCTTCTTTTTTCGAAATTGTAAGTTTTTCATACAAAATAAATATATATTATATTTTGGCTTATTCATAAATAGACATAAGCGACGGTTTTTTTTTTAGTCTTCATTTACCTAGTTAGCCACGAGGCTTTTGCTGCTTCACCGGGCATAAAGGCGAGCAGAGCCAGCCTTAATAAATGGTTTAAAAACTATACAAACTAAGCAACCTGCGCAAGAGGGCGCCCCCTGTGGTGCTTGAACCTCGGCTCAGGGCGGTCGCTGGCAATGATATTGAGGGACTATGACTTTTAGTATTTTATAGGAGTTTTGTGCAACTGTCGCTCTACTATACAGTTCGCGGGCCTCTCGGACTTCGGGTCTACAAGGGCATCGAATGGTCTTAAGCGCCGGATGACGTCATTGTTACTTAGTCATAGTTGAAAATAAAATAAAAAAACTGTAATTTTAGTGAAAAGTTTAGTTAAAGTTTTAATAGTTTTAAATAAGCGAAGGTTATAATTTCAGTCCACCGTAACAATGACGTCATCCCACATTTTTCTGTTTCTATTTATTTTCACAAGAAACATCCGGCAAAAAAAAACTGTTTTCTTCAGAATTCAAACAAAGCAAAGCGGTATTTTGGTTTTTGGGGTGTTAAGAATTTTTAAATGCTGTCAATGACTACAGGCAATAAACCTATTTATATTAAAATACAGTCCGCTGCTTCTTTCCATATGTACATTACCATACGTTATTAACTATTAATCATAATACGACAATAATTGCCGGTGTAAATTACAAACAAAGCAACATGGCGTGATCGATGGCACACGACTGAACATTTAACTTTTTCATTAAAGTATCATTGATTTCACGAGCCATTAACTTGCATAATTGTTCACAAAAACTCTTGTTTTTAGGGTTCCGCAACTAAAGGTAAAAACGAAAAGCGGATTTTTACTAATAGGGTCCCGTATTAGTGAAATAAAGTCGCTTCCCACTTTGGTTTTACTAATACGGAACCCTATTAGTAAAACTCCGCTGTCCGGCTGTCACCAGGCTGTATCTTAGGAACCGTGATAGCTAGACAATTAGACTTGAATATTATTATTTACTAGCTGCGCCCCGCGGTTTTACCCCAGTCACTCTGCTCCAGTGGGTCGGAGCGTGATGTTTTGTAGCCTAATCCAGCTTATTAATTATCCCTGTGCAAACTTTCAGTCAAATTCATTCAGTAGTTTTTGCATGAAAGAGTAATAAACATTCATCCATCCATCCATCCATACTTACAAACTTTCGCGTTTATAATAATTGTAGGTTAGTTTGATTATGTTAATTGTAATATGTAACAATACGCATGTTTAAAAACTTGTATTGAAATAAACATTTTTTAATTATTATTTTTTTAAGATTTAGGTAGTTATTTGATCAATATTAATAACAGCAACAGGAAGACGCTTGATTTATTCACAAAATAATTAATTATATATTCAAAGTATCTTAAGCTGTATAGATGATACGGAACCCTTTGTGCGTCAGTCCGAGTCGGACTTACGCTTTTGTTTAAATAAACAGACCATTAACTCCTCAGTTGCGGTCCCATTTGACCCTCGGTAATTAACGGGACAACCTCCATGGCGTAGCGGTACAAGTATCGTTATATCTGAGTTCGATCCCTGCGTTAGAATAAAATTGTTTTGTTATGTGATACTAGACATTTAAAAAAAAAGAAGTTTTTATTCACGTAAACCTATTTTGCCTTATTCTTGATTTACTGTGTTCAATTAATTAATTTTATTTGGTTATTACTACTTATAATAAGAGTTTCTATAGCTTTAGCCTAAAAGCTGTGTATGAAAATACAATATTATTTTATTACTTTATATCTATGATTAAATCTAAGTTGTGTATGTTATTATTTAGACGGACCATAAGTATCTCGGCGAACGCGCTTTAGTGCTACCACCAGATCCAATACGCCCCAACTGAGAAGATCCGGCGAAACAAACTCAGTGGGGTTATTCTACTGCCGGTTTCAGCGCGGCCTCATCGAGACCTCATAGATATCATTCATGGTCACAAAGCGAGATGCAAATAACTTTCCAATGCCCTCGTAGGCCCGAAGTCAAAAAGGCCTGCGAACAATAAAGTAGAGCGACACTTGCTGTTGTCTTGTTGCACAAAACTCCCCTAAAGTCCTAAAACTGATAATCCCTCAATCCCCCCGCCAGCCATCGCCCTGAGCCGAGGTCCAAGTCCCACAGACGACGCCCTCTTGCGCTGGTTGCTTAGTTTGTAGTTTTTAAACCATTTATTAAGACAGTAGCTCTGTTCGCCTTTATGCTCGGTGAAGTAGCAAAAGCCTCCGTTCTAACTACAGCCAACCTGCGCAAGAGTGCGTCCCCTGTGGGACTTGGACCTCGGCTCAGGGCGGTCGCTGACGGGGAGATTGAGGGATTATGGCTTTTAGTTTCTTTAGGGGAGTTTTGTGCAACTGTCGCTCTACTTTACAGTTCGCGGGCCTCTCGGACTTCGGGTCTACGAGGGCATTGGAAGGTAAAACACAAGGCAGACTCTAATAACTATCTGTGGTTGAAACAAATAGTGGTCTTGGTTGAGAATCGAACCCAAAACATTAGATCTTAGAAACAACTATCGTTACCACTGAGCCTGTGCAGCTTTTGTATATAATAAAAAAAATCTTTCCGGTTTGTTGGTTCAACATATTACTGCGGTCACCAACCCGTCCGCTAAGCGTGGTGACTACAGCAACATCCCTCTTCTCACTTCATGATAATGATGAATATTATAAAAAAAAATATTTTTTAGCAATTAAAGATAATTTTGATTAAGACGCATTGTATAGCAGCGAATGGCTTTCGGCTTACAATAGATCACCGCATTTATTCATATGGGCATCGATAGAGTTGACGAAGGGAGATACAGCTGATGATTGGCAAAAAGTTACTTGGCATCTTACTATGACCACCAAACCGCCTGCCAAGCGTAGTGATCATGGCAATATCACTCAACAACCCTTGCTAGCTAAAGCCTAAAAGGGGAGGCCTATGTTCGACAACCTCCGTAGCGTAGCGGTATTTGGCTCGCTTTAGATCTAGGAGGTCGTGGATTCGATCCCCACACCGGACAAGAAATTGTTGTGTAGATTCTAAGATTTTTTCCGGGTCTGGTTGGCTGAGGAACTAACCTCAGTGCCTCGGAAAGCAAGTTAAGCCGATGGTCCCGATTGTTATAACTTATAACATCATCTTTAACAAGTGTAAACCAGGGAACGAGTAGCAGCGGTTCCTTGTATGTTACAACATAATACTGCGGTCACCAACTCACCTGCCAAGCGTGGTGATTATGGCAGAATCCCTCCCTCGGTAAGAGGCCCATGTTCATGAGTGGCCGTTATACGGGCTGATGATGATGATGTTCGAGAAGGAAAAGTAGATCTGAAATTTAACTAGCACTATCTCTCTCTATCATAAGTCTATCTCTTTCTCGTGAAGCCAATCTACTTATAAAGTTATCAAATAAAGTTAAAACAGTCATCAAAATACATTCCCCTAGAGTTGTAATACGTTTCTAATCGTGGGCGTATCTTTACATAGGATAACGAGCGAATGCCGTGCGCTACTGTGTTCTAGCACTTATATAACCGTTTTACGGCTTAAGGCGATGTTGTACACCCTATACAACTACTAAAACTATCTTAAAGAAAGCTACATTTAGTAAGTACCTGCCAAATATTAATTACTTGCTTTTTTTCTCGTTTAAATTAGACAACGCCCAGTAATACAAATTCTTTTGTCGAGCAGGACAACTATCCATGGCAAGTATTTGTGGTACTCACAAATAGTTGTATTGTGATTCACAGACTATCTGTGGTTCAGATCACACAAGTATCTGTGGTTCACGCCACTTTCTGTGGATCATAGAAATGGCAAATAGTTATACTATGGTTCATACAACTGAACACTGTTCGATGGTACACTGGGTCGTGGTCCTAACCCCTTAAGTTTGCCCCTAGATGTATGTCAATTTATTGTATGTTTTTACCAAACTTCTATAATGATGCACTAAAACCTATAAAAATTAATATGAACTTAAACTTATTATGAGTAAAGGAATAAATGACAAGCTGACGGACGGACTACTTTGTCTGTAATATCCTATAATTTGCTACCTGTTAGATAACTATCTAGTTTAACTGATAGAATAAGAATAATTGTGAAACATTGTGATTCTGACAAGTACAAGTGTATGTAAATACCTTAGTGCTGAATAAATTCATTATTTCATTATCTTTGGTTAACCTAACTCACTAACCAACGGCAACTACTTGTGTGATTCACTCAAGTAGTTGCCGTACGGTTCAGGAAATTATCATAAGTTCTCACTAATAGTTCTGCTGGTTGGACACCTAAACTTGAACGTCAGGATCAGGGAAGCAGTGTGGGCTGTCCCATCGTTTTCAAAAATTAAAATATAAAGTATGATAACAACTCTATTTCCTTGTATTTTATCTGCACTTGTTCTAGAGATATATTTGTTACTTAACTAAAAGAAACAAAACTAGTATAAATATAAACTATATCCCTTAACAGAGTGCGCAGTAATTTTCACCCACTTGTAATAACTCGGAGTGGTTTGAGCGTTGATCGAGCTGCTACGTGCTTAGTGCAGTCGTACACGATACATGATGCAAGATTAACACAAGAATATTTGTAAATCTAATCACAATATATTTTACTAGACTTCGGCAAAATGTCACGCGTTTTGCCTTCGAAGAATTAGGTTTTATTGTAGTGTGGTGACAATTGCACAAAACTTCCCTAAGTCCCCCCGTCAGCGACCGCCCTGGTCGAGCTCTTAGTCCCACAAAGGACGCCCTCTTGCGCAGGTTGCTAAGTTTGTAGTTTCAAAATCATTTAAAAAGCTGAGGCACTCGCTTTTATGGCCGCTGAAGTAGCAAAAGCCTCGTGGCTAACTACATAAATGTACGCCCAAAAAAAAAGTGGCCACGTGGGTCAAGTTTTCGAAAATGTGCATATGAGTGTTATATGTAGTGAAGTTGTACCTTTTTGTACTTTTCATCATTATCAGCCCGTATAACGTACCACGCTTGGCAGGTGGGTTGGTGACCGCAGTATTATGTTATACCACACAAGGAAATTCTTGCCCGTTCCTTGATATACGATCTTTATAGATGATGTTATAACAATCGGTACCAACGGCTTAACGTGCTTTCCGAGGCATTATGGGTAATCCCTCAACCAACCAGTCCCGGAAAAAATCTTAGAATTTACACAAGATTTCCTGTCCGGCTGGGGATCTCCGAGATTTAAAGTGAGCCAAATTCCGCTACGAAGGTTGTTGTACTATAATAATCTTTATATATATAATTCTTCTGTGAGTGTGTATGTCACTGAACTTCTCTCAAACGACTGGACCGAATTTGATGCAATTTTTTGTGTGTGTTCAAGGGGATCTGGGAATGGTTTAGATTCACAATTTTGTCCGCTGGACAATGTTTTTTTAATTAATTTTTAATTTATTAGTAGTTGCCTGAAAACCCCTTAAAACAGCCTTTTTCTTTTTCCCATACAAACGTTTTGTAACTAAAATGTAGAGTCAATTTGACCTTTATTTTTTTGCTAAGATTTTTTAGGGTAGGTGTAGGGTAGGGTAGGGGTAGATTAGGGGTAGTGTAGGGTAGGGGTAGTGTAGGGTAGGGGTAGTGTAGGGTAGGGGTAGTGTAGGGTGGGGGTAGTGTAGGGTGGGGGTAGTGTAGGGTAGGGGTAGTGTAGGGTAGGGGTAGTGTAGGGTGGGGGTAGTGTAGGGTAGGGGTAGGAGTACCGCATAAACGAAGTCTCTACGGCCCAGTTTATTTTATACAAATGTTTAGGTCTTTTATGTATCGATTGAGGCAGTACGAAGTCTGCCGGGTCAGCTAGTTTATTAATATAATGTTCTAAACTAAAGTGACACTTTTATGTTTTTATTGATTCTTTAAACCTGGTTTAGGTTTCAAGAATGTTAAACATAATGTCAGTGTCCATTCACATAATAGGGTAGTTGACACAATATATTAAATTATATTATAATGATGTTTATTGCTAAAAGTATTTGTCATATGGAACCTGAATATAATAATTTCTGTAAAAAAACCTTGAATATGTTTGTATAAACAGAATATGAAAATTATTTCTTTTGTTTATGTCTTTAACTTCCGAAAACGCTATCAGCCATTTTGTGACGTCATACGTCTAGTTGAAAAACATGAACGCGATCTTTTACAATTATAATTTCTGAGACATGACGTCATCGATCTCGAATACAGATAATGTATATAGACCAACATGGCTGACATCGTTTTCATCTCTAAATGTCAAGCCAATTAAAAAATATTTATTTTAGTGCTTTCTAGAACTCAAATAAATGCCATATTTTTTCTTGATCTAGTAAAACCATTCTTAACCAAATAAAAATAATTTCAAAAAGTGTCAACTAGCCTATTGGTCGTGTATTGGGTCACGATATAACGATTTTTATTGAGTATTGGCTCTAATGCGCCCTTTTAATCTAGTGACAGCTTAGCCCAGCCCTTATTCATAGATACTGAGTGGTTTCGTCAAATTATTATTGGTTGGTACAAAAATAATTTCATAGTATGGGCAGAGGTTCGTCTTCATGCAATGCCCAGCGAAAAGACAAGTCTCGTTGCCAACAGTATGTGCTTAAAACATACCAGTTCAGTAGTCGCGTAAAAATATGACAAGCGCCGTAGCGTAGCGGTGTTGAGCTCGCTTTAAATCTCGGAGGTCGTGGGTCGATCCCCACGCCCTACAATAAATATTTGAGCAAATTCTAAGATTTATTTCTGGTCTGGACGGTTGAGGGTTGTCTCCGTGCCTCGGAAAGCACGTTAAGCCGTTGGTCCCGATTGTTATAACCTCATCTATAATAATAATCGTATATCAGGAAACGGGCAGCAGTGTTTCTTTGTGTGTTGCGACAATACTGCGGTCACATACCCGCCTGCCAAGCGTGGTGACTATGCCAAAACCCTTCCTCGAGAGGAGGCCCATGTTCTGCTTGTTATACGGGCTGATGATGAAGATATAAACATTAACGTAATAAGTGACATTAAGGCAGAGTTGACTAGGGATCGCCATCCGGCGTCATTTTCAGTCCGGCCGAGTTGATTTAACCTCGATAACCTACTTTCCTTTTTCATTCAATAACAAGTTATTTTGTCAAAATATGCAAGCACCAGATTCAATGCATGGATCTGGTGTAATAGTACCGGATCCGGTAGAAGTATAATGATGCCGGATCCGCCGAATTACAGGATTCGGTTTTCCGGATTGCAATCCCTAGACGTGACGTAAACGCTCACGCATAATGTGTGATCAGTACGGGCTTAAATTGCCTTTCTATTTTAACATTAAAAAGTAAGTTTAAAATAAAAAAAAACATATTTATCTCATCAATCTACCATCATAAATGTCCCACTAATTCTAGTATTTATCAAATTATCGCTCGACCAATTTACTGGCAACCCAAACAAATATAAAGTCCGTTATTAAACCACTATCGAACAGCTAGATCTAATTCAACGATGCGCGATAATGAAGTTTGGGGGTTAAGTGTGCGCACGCGCCGCCGCAGGGTTGACAGTTAGATGCGGTTTTTTAAATTAAAACATGGAATTGTTTTTTTTTCAGAATCTTAGAATTAAATTGTTAGTGTAATTAGGTGCTTTGAGTAGTTCTATCGTGTTTATGGTATGCGTGTATATTGTTTGTTTAAAATCCTAAACTAATATTATAAAGAAAAAAGTTTTGTATCATTGTTAATAAAAAGGAAATATTCGATTGTTTGTTTGTTTATTTGCATTGAATGGGCTCCGAATCTATTAGACCGATTTTGAAAAAACTTTCATAATTAGAAAGCTTCGCGGGTTTAACTTAACCATTCTAACCATCCTGTGAGAATAGAAAGGAAAAAGATTTAGATTAAATTTGGCACCGAAGTAATATCAATAAGTAACTAGTTTTTATCGTCCGCATGCATCTTTAAGTCCCAATTCCATGTTTTTTTATATTTTAAGCAGAACTCAAAACAAGATAACCCAACATTTAACTCAAATTTCAATGTCGTTTAAATATACATATTAATTTATTATGTTTACAACCCGCCTCATTTTAGATAAGGGCACTCGTGCGCCCGCGCATCGAAAATTAAAACTGATTCGGGGAAGCAACAGATGTTCACTAACCCTTAACAACGAAATTTTTGGCCGAATTTTAATTAAATATTCGATAAAAATACGTAGTTTTTAAATTAAAAAAACATATTTTTAAATAATTTATGAGCGGTCATCACGGCATGTTTTTGGACATAACATTAATTTTTGCTTTAATTATTTATTTTTATACTGTTTGCATATTAAAATGTTTAGCGGCAAACTTGAGTGACACTAATTTGATTGGATAATGTTTTTTAATTACTGTTCGTTTTAGTATAGTAAAATAAATGCTTTGGGCTAATGCTATAGGTAAATGAGAGCACTGAGGAGCATGAATGGAGTGAAGTTGAGTGATAGAATTAAGAACAGAGTGATTAGCCGGATATTCTAAGCCGGACACCACTCAGCTCTTTAGCTCTTTTAGTACTTAATTACAATGATTTTTTTACATTACTAGACAGCTTTTCTGAGACTTTGTCACGCACATTTCAATTTTAATAAATATTTTTAATAATAAAATAATTGCTCGACATTTCCTTGCATGATCGAATCAGATATGAACAGATACGTAGGAGAACGAAGGTCACTGACATAGCTTAACGAAGTAGCAGGCTGAAGTGGCAATAGGCAGGACATATAGCTCGAAGAACTGACGGCCGATGGAGCAGAAAGGTTCTCGAGTGGAGACCACGAACTTTGAAGGGCCATCTGCCTGCACGATGGACCGACGACCTCATAAAGGTCGCAGGGAGTCAGTGGATGCAGGCCTTTAGCGATCGTTCCCAGTGGAAGTCAATGTTGGAGGCGTATGTTCAGCAGTGGACGACCACAGGCTGATATCATGATGATGAAGATAACAACTTTTCATATTTTTAAGGGGTGGTTTTATATTTTAAAAATCCTTTCTTTTCCCTTAAAGGTGTTTTACCATAGTCACGACAGCTTGGCAAGGTGGTGACCGCTGTATTATATAGATTATACAGTATACACACAAGTAAACGCTGCTGCCCTTTACCTGACTTAAGATTGTTGTAAAAATCGGGGCTAACAGCTTCACGTGCTTCCCGAGGCACAGAGGATAGTACCTCAACCAGCTAGACCCGGAAACAAATATTTGATTTTACACAAAGTATTTTTGTTCGACGCGGGTATCGATCACGGTCTTTGATATTTAACGGAGGTTTTCAAGATAAATAATAATATACCACAGAAAAAATATTAAACAGAGGAAAAAGTAATAAATAGAATACCTCCTGTTATCAGTAAGTTAATTTATAGTCTAATTACACGGATATCTGTCAGTCCGTATAAGTTATGCTAATATATACGAAACGACTGAACAAGAAAACATTGTGTTAGGAATATTAATGTTCTTATTAGGTGAATTGAAAAATTACTGTTTTACCTGGCTTTTAAATATGTATAGATTTTTTTTGTGTATCGTCCGGTGGTTTTGGCTGCGGTGAATTTTCGTTGAATCGAAGTGTTGTACAGATTATAAGCTTTATTTCGGGGTCGGTTGGCTGAGGGACTACTCTCCGTTCCTCGGAAAGCACGTTAAGCCGTTGGCCGATTGTTTTCACATCATCTATAACAATCGTTTACCAAGGAACGGGCAGCAGCGTTTCCTTGTTCGATAAAACACAATACTGCGGTCACCAACCGTGCCTTCGAACGTGGTGACTATGGCAAATACCCTCGCCCGGGAGGAGGCCCATGTTCAGCAGTGCACGTTGTACAGGCTGATGATGATGATGAATTCACAAGCAATTTTTTTATGAATTTGTTTGAAAAATATAAAATGTAGGTAACACACAATTAAGCCACCTTTAATTCCGATCCCCAACTTTAAAAGCACTCCACCCCAAATATACCGTTTTGACATCACAAAAACAATTAAGGGCGCATTCCTACTAATGCGTAATATATGTAAAAGTGACGCGCACAAATCTAATTAAAACCGATATGGTGATAATGACAATATGGTGTCCAATCCTCTTCTGCTGGATTAAATATACTGTGTGAATTTTTTTACCGTCTTGAAAATAATAGGGCTATTTCGGTTTCTTTATTTTCTCGATGACAGCTTCTGTGGTAAACTTGAATGGGCGTCTTTTTTACATTATGTATGCATTATTTTATAAAAAATATGACGCTTACACACGTACAAGGTTATACCGAACCGAAACCGATAGGGATGGGGCTATCGATAAACGTAACACGATAACAGACCCGATGTTTTTTAACAAAGTGTAAGAAACAAAACTACTTTGTACAAATTTATTAACTAATATTATAGAAACAAACACAAAATGGCGATGGGCCATTGAGTGTTCTCACCTTGAAAAATATATTTGAATGTTCGTTGTTGTATTTGTCTTTGTTCTAAATATAATGAACATATGCGATCGATATCATTACTTATTTGGTAAAAACACTACAACTAAAACAAATTAGAACAGTCATAGAGAAAATAAAGAAATGGAAATAGTATAATATAAAATATACCTATAAAAACTGAAGAGTTTGTTTTTTTGTTTGCTTGAAAGATATCGAGGAGTAACAGTAGTAGTAGTAGTAGTAGCGCTAATCTACGGAACTACTCGGTTGATTTAAAAAAATATTTCAGTAATAGATAGCCCATTTATCGATGACGTCTATAGGCTATATTTTATTATAAAGTTCCTACGGGAACGGGAGTGTCGAGGGCAAAACCGCGCGCGGGAAGCTAGAATAATGCATAAATCTGAAGAGTTTGTTTGCTTGAACGCGCTGATCTCAGGAACTACTGGGCTGATTTGAAAAAATAATTCACTATTAGTGACGTTAAGTTCATAAGCTGCGTTATTAAGGAGTAGCATTTAATGATGAAGTTCCTACGGGAGTTAAGGATGAAACCGCCCACGGGATGTTAGATAGAAATATGTTTAGTAAAATTGTCCACAATATGTAAAGGCACAGGCGATACTTTGCGGAAATCCATAATAATCTAGGTATATAAAAAAAATATATACATGTATTTAGTAACCATTGCCGCTCAGAATGTTATTTATAAACAATAGATATTTTTTGTTTTTAAGCTAACTAGTGGTGGCACTAAGAACCTTCCGATGCCCTCGTAGACCCGAAGTCCGAGAAGCCCGCGAACTGTAAAGTAGAGCGACAGTTGCACAAAACTCCCCTAAAGTAACTAAAAGCCATAATCCCTCAATCTCCCCGTCAGTGACCGCCCTGAGCCGAGGTCCAAGTCCCACAGGGGACGCGCAGGTTGCTTTGTTTAAACCATTTATCTAGGCTGGTTAGGCTGAGATCTGCTCGCCGTTATGCCCGGTGAAGTAGCAAAAGCCTCAGGCTCACTACATAATATGTCCGAAAAAAAAACAAATATCATCATATCATATAATAATGCAACCATAATTAAAAAAATATAGACTATAAGTGTGCGACATTTCATACTTTTCCGTCCACGCAAATTTCGTACAAAGGGGTACAAAGTTTTAGCTTCAAGAAAAAAATGATTTTTTTCTTGGACTGTAATTTTTTTTCTGTCGTTTGACAATGAGGCTTTTGCTACATTACCGTTCAAGGTAGTTTGAGCCAGATATAAATCCGATAGAGACGAGTGTTTTTTTGTATAAGGAATACGATAGATTTCTGTGCTATTTTGCGTCCGTTTTTTTACTATACTAAATACATTTTTAGCTTTATAAGGAATCACAAAAAGTTATCTAAAAACATCAATGAGGTGTCAACCGGCTAACAATACCAGCAGCCATTTTAAAAACATACGATTCTAATTTCAAATATGTCTCAATGTTGTACGGCGCGGAGAAATTTTTGAGATAGATAAATAAAAAAAAAAAATTGCGGTTTGTTCGTAATATTGAAATAGTAATAAAATTAAAATAAGTAGTAGAAAAAATGTACGCATAGTCCTTCTGACCAATTTTGGTCACGGCAGGCTAGCTCATAAATTAGTCATCTGCACTGGGCAATATACTTACAAGTGTGCGCGCAAACACAGTAAACTCTCTATTCCTTAAGTTTGAAGATATTACCGCTAGAACTACAAGGAAGTAAAAAATATTACGGATCACTTAAATTTTGCAAATTTTTTTATTTGGGTAATTGTAAATACAATCAATCAAAGTTACCATTTTTTACGATAAAAGTCGTTATGTATGTTTGTGCGCACTTACAGTTTAATAATTTTACTAAACGAATACTTAAAAAAGAAAACTTAAATAAAAACCTTAAATAATCATGAAAAAGAAGACTTTTTTTCCAAGTCGCATTTAATAGTGCATTGCCTTGGGCTACGAAACCAATGGACGTTATTTAATATAAAGTACTAGTAAGTACCTATTATGTATAATGAATAGGATGATAGGATGTACAAAATATTTTTCATTCATCCAATCTTTAATTAATGAACGATGTTTACAAACACTTTTTGTGAAAAGTGTTGTTATGAGAGCTATGTGCATGTTTTTTAAAGTTTTTAATATACATATATTATCTACTACGCTACGGCGCGGCGTGTAAGTTAAACTAGTTACCTTGTGTAAACAAAGTCGATGTATGTATGCTTAGATCTTTAAAATTCCGCAACGGATTTTGATGAGTTTTTTTAATAGATAGAGTAATTCAAAAGGAAGGTTTATATGTATAACAACGGAAGATGCGCGGTTGAAACCACGCAAAAGCGAGTATAAAATGAAACAATATTTATGACAATACCTTATAGACTTTTCAACCTTTTATTTTCTTTTTCAATCTTTTATTCATAATATAGATTGTAAAAAGTAAATTACAGATATCGGTAAAGCCATTCTCAAGTAATGCACCATCATAACTGAGGCCCTTTATGTTATTGAATACTAGCATGCCGTGCGCGGTTTCACTTGCGTAGCTCGTGTACCTGAAGGAACTTTATCATTAAATATTGCCTATGTTACTCCTGGATAGTCCAGTCTATTCAAGGAGTTCCAGAGCTTATTCAATGCAAAATAAATATTTCGTCAAATATTTACTCTTTATAATATTAGTATAACTATATACAGAAAGAAAGAAAGATAAAACATTTAATTACGGCACATACAAGGAAATAAAACATAAAAATTTATTAATACTATTACAATTATATGCAACATAAATGGGAACTGGCTTCAGCATTAAGCTACAACAAAAATCTAAAAGATCATTGCGCAGCGCTGGTATTCTAGCCAGCCCCAGTTTTGACGCCATGTATGCCAAACGTCAAGTAAACATGTATAGATAAAAATTGGTAATAAAAATATAAAGATAAAAAATTTAATAAGTAATACGTGTCATCATTCAATAATAATTTCCAAAAAATAAAAACACGAGATGGACATCAAACGTAATCCATTTACATTTACACCCATTTAATTAGCTGAATTTAAAGTTATATTATGCAAATTAATCCTTAACCAAAACATTTAAATTAATGATTACAATTAAAATATTGATACTACAATAAAATGTGCTATGAAAGCTTATGTGGACTTCATTATCACAGAGTAAATATACAGTGGGTACGAAATGGTGTAGTTTCTTACTGCAACTAGCATAGCTGTTTTAAACAGAACAAATAATTTTATATTTATATTATTGATAATTACATAACACTTAATTGCATTATGACTATTATGTTGAACTACTTTATTCGAATTATGTTTATGTGTACTTATTTAAAAAAGTTAGCACCATAAAATATTTCTATATATATATATATATATATATATATATATATATTAGCTCCTCCGTAGCGTAGCGGTATTTGGCTCGCCTTGAATCTCGGAGGTCGTGGGTTCGATCCCCACACCGGACAGAAAATCTTTGTGTAAATTCTAAGATTTCTTTCCGGGTCTGGTTGGTTGAGGGACTACCCTCCGTGCCTCGGAAAGCACGTTAAGCCGTTGGTCCCGATTGTTATAACATCATCTATAATAATCGTATGTCAAGGAACGGGCAGCAGCGTTTCCTTGTGTGGTACAGCATAATACTGCGGTCACCAACCCGCCTGCCAAGCGTGGTGACTATGGCAAATACCCTCCCTTTCGGGAGGAGGCCCATGTTCAGCAGTGGACGTTATACGGGCTGATGATGATGATGATGATGTATATTATATTCAAGATCACCAATCCGCCTGCTAAGCGCGGTGATTATGGCAAAATCCATCTACAGCACTGGCTTGCCAAGATCTGTTAAGAGGATGCCCATATTCATCAGTGGACGTTAATGGACTAATAAAGTGAAGTATAAACTAACTACTTTTTCTACACTGTGACTTACATATGATTGAAGCTCATTTTAATATGACCGCCAATAATTGGCACTTTGCATTTATAAAATTTGATCATTTTGGCTTAATTATCGGTGTGATAGACAGTCACATAATTGATTGTGTAATTATGGTAATGCGATAAACGGATATGCCATTTATTGCGTTTTCGATAAAATCAGCACTGTAGGTATATTTTGCTGGATTTTAATCATGGAAAATTAAAGAGGTATTGCATAATTCATGTAATATTTTTGTTCTGAGTGACGTTTTGTAAAGGGTTTTTGTTTCCCATGTGGTTACCGGCTTAGAATAGACCACCCCACGTCTTCCCATGGGTGTCTTATAAGACGACAAAGGGATATATAGCTGATGGATAGGCAGCAGCGGTTATCAGCACAAGGTTACTCACCATCTAACTGCAATCATCAATCCACCTGCCAAGCGTGGTGAATATGGCAATATCCCTAAACGAACATGGCTTGCCAAGGTCCTGTTAAGAGGAGAGTGGGCGTAAACAGGGTGATAGTAAAAGTAAAAAATCGTTAATATATACGTCAATATAATATAATTCCAATCCATCAGCCCCTATCAGTCCCGCGATAGACATAAGCTGAAGCTCCCCTTTACACCACAACACTCGAGCCATCTCCATTAACGTTTGCCGAGGCGTGGTCATCAATCCTGGACGCATCTGTTTTAACGGCTGTCAGTCTTTCTGCTGACATGGTCAGCCTGTTGCCATTTTAACCTGATTTTTGTGCGGTTTATTTTGGTGTATTTAGTTCTCTGACTGATAACTTTACATTTCAGTTACAGTTTAAGTTTATATTTCAGAAAACCCCCAAATATAGCTCTTTAAACGAGTTTGAATTTATGGTCAGCTCACAGACCTCACAGACCCAGAGGTTCACTGAACTATGGGTCTGTAAGCTCTCTTGGCATCGTAAGCACATGTCATGACAGGTAGAACGCATACATTAAAGATTTTGGGTCTCAAGTATTGGAGTTTAGAGCTTATAAAATATTATCGTTTGCATAGGCACTTGTAAATGGTTAAAATAGTAATTGAGTAATATACTAAGAACCATTTAATTACATTTTAAAAATAATTGAATAAACTAACTACTATCTAAGTACAAAAGACTAGTCTTTTGAACTTAGTTTTTTTTTATATAGCTCTTAGCTAATTGGGTGTCTAATAACAAATTAATACATAATCATCTTAAAGCCCTTATGATTTTTTTTTATTTACGGAAAAGTAAAAGCACATACTAAATTTAAAATTTGTGATTAATAAAAACGGTCTGGACTCAAAACGCTGATGCGAGTCCTGCCGGTGGCCCTAATTTATTAATTTCAATTTTTAAATTCAAATAAACTTTTGAGTGTTCAAAATTATTCATCAAATTTAATCTTATAATAAATAATACTGTGTATTTTCTTGATACCATACTCCCGAGGGAGTGTCCAATGACACCTCGCTGTTTTGAAATAAGAACGCCGCATTCGCAATTTGAAACTACGAATTACATGTTTAAAAAATGTAGGGAGCCCTATTTTTCTTTTTTGCTTTATTGAATGCCATATTATGTGTGGTAATGTTTAAGAACTGATTATTTGGAATTGGACTTTATTTCTTAAGTCATAAGGATGTATTCAATATTATTGGAGTGTTATTATAACTTTGTCGAATTATACAAAGCCGTTTATTTTTCCTTTTGTTCAGTATTAACGCGTCGATTTGGGCGTTAAGTTCCTTTTTTGAAAATGAATAGGTAAATAGTGTTGTGTCGTATTACAAAGCGAACAAATCATAGATATTATAGTCGATTATAGATTTAGTAATACTATTCTAATGGCACTTATAATAAGGTTTATTTTTTAAATCATTTTGTTTTGTGAAATGGTGACATTTAAAGAAACGAGAAACGAATCACTTTGTATTTTAAAACGTATTAAAAGTGTGTTTTTTGTTTGACGTTTTAGATTTTTAACAATGATGATTGAAATGGTTTTAGTTTTCTTTTGTGCTTTGTATTTGAGTAGTAAGGTAGGCATATGCAAAAATCATTTGTATAATATTATAGTAGGTATGTATGTATTTATCATGTTAATCTATTCTACAGGTAATGCCCTATTGAGAAACGCTGCCTGTAAAGGGTGTTTTATCATGGTCCCGAGGCTTGACTCGACAGTTAGTGAGCTTAAATTATAAGACCTGAAACTAAATCTTCCATTTAACATAAATATTATTGCCGGCACGGGTATAGAACCCCCGACATCAAAAATTATACCGCTTTGATCGATGTGGTGCTACAGTTTTAACCAATTGCTAATATTAATCGTTGTTAATGTTATAAACTCAAGTAGCGTTAAATATTAAAACTTAGGCTTACAGGCCTATGATGCGTTCGTGTCGTCACCACCTAGAGAATCCCGGTGCTTTAGTGCTGTCTGAGCTCCGACTTTCGTGATGTAGGAAGCGCGGTGGGTCTACACCCGCCGCTGCCGAACCCAGGCCGGCTCTGCCGCGCCATCGACGCCAGGTGTTGTTTATATTATTAGTTGGATTAACACATCCTACTAATATTATAGATGTGAATTTAAGTTTGTTTGTAGCGCTTTAACGAAAACTACTAGGTATACCGATCATTATGAAACGTTGTACACATATTATTGGAGGTATTAGAAATAACATAGGGGCATTGGCTTCAATGCGAGCGAAGCCGCGGGTAAAAGCTAGTAGGCGATAAAACATCACGCTTTCACTCATTGGTACACAGTAACAGTCTAATGCGCCTCCTCGCCCTCCCGACCCTTAGTTTGCTAAGAACCTTCCGATGACCTCGTAGACCCGAAGTCCGAAAGGCCCGCGAACTGTAAAGTAGAGCGACAAATGCACAAAACTCTCCTAAAAAAACTAAAAGCCATAATCCCTCAATGTCCCCGTCAGCGACCGCCCTGAGCTGAGGTCTAAGTCCCACAGGTGACGCCCTCTTGCGCAGGTTGCTTAGTTTGTATTGTTTAAACCATTTATCTAGGCTGGAGCTCTACTCGCTTTTATGCCTGGTGAAGTAGCAAAAGCCTCGGGGCTAACTAAATATGTCCGTCCGAAAAAAAAAACCTAACGCGGTAAATAAGGCTGCTTAGTTTTTTTTTTAGTAAATTATCGACACCAAAAACATTTCAGATAACAAGACAATACTAAAGTAACATCACTATTTCCATCAGATAGAATAGTCGATTGCTAGTGACGTGTAATTAGTCACTACATTATAATCGATTTGGTATTCGAATGCGTCTAATGTCAAACGGCAGGGGTGACAAAGATCACATTTAATTTAATTGTTACGTTAAAGTTAAAACATCTGCTACTTTTTATTAGTGGAATTAAATGTAGACTTTAATATTTATGGCCTCAATGCGGTGTTTTATTATAAACTAGCCCGCGAATTCATCCGCGTAGAATTTAAATTTTTATTTTAAGTTTTCTACAATTAAAGTCGCCTATGTTACTTGATACATCAGATATCTGCCAGTAAAAGTCTGTTCCAGAGATTAGCCGGAACAAACAGAGAGACAGACAAAAATATTATAATCGCGAAAGTTTGTGAGTATGGATGGATGGATGTTTTTTACTCTTTCATGAAAACACTTCTGAATGTGGCTGAAACTTTGCACGGAGATAGTTAACAAGCTCGATTTACATATAGGCTACAAAAAATCACGCTCCGACCCACTGGAGCAGAGTAACGCGGGTAAAACCGCGGTGCGCAGCCTAGTATTAATATACTTATAGTAGCCTAGTATTTATATATATTGTTAGCCACGAGGCTTTTGCTACTTCACCGGGCATTGACATGCAATATTATTCGAATTAAACGATATTTATTCACCAATTGTATAATGAATTAAAACTTATCTGTAAGTAATTCAATGATCAATTTTCAACAGATAATGCGCGTGGCAAACACCGTCCATTAATTCTGTCCCTTTCAAACTACTGTGAGTTAGGACTTGGGCAGTTTTTATTAATTAAAGTGTTTCTACAGATGTTCTGAAGAGGTCCTACTGGGCATTTAAACGCTGAACCCATATCTTCTACCCACGAGCAAAAATTCATAATAAAAATTTAATTCTCAACCCACAATACAAATGTTATAATTGTAATACATATCTATGTATTATCAGTTACTGCAGAGGCTTAAATCTATCTACTGGGTATTTTTACTTTCAACCCGTATTTTCTACCCATAATAAAAAAAAAACTGTTTCGACCCGCCTTAAAAAATATTCCATTCTCAACTTACAAAACAAGAGCTAGCTAGCCTACTTATAGCTATTAATACATATTTAGGGTTATTAGTTACGTTACGTCAGCAAGGAAAAACTTATTTTGTACGTAAAATTATACATTTATTAAACTAGTACGCACCCAGTTGACGAAATTCGGCAATTTTCTATTATAAAAATTTGGATACAATTCGAATATGAACGTAGAATATGTGGTCTTCTTCATAATTTATATATATTATTTTTTTGATTACATATATGCTTACATTTAATTATAATCTCGCTTGATGGAAGGCGAAGATAAGGCCTAAGATGATACACGCTTGCCTAGAAAGTGTCAGTTCACTTTAGCCTTAAAGATGTCCGTTTGTAATAATATTGTTATTATAACAAACTTGGATAAATAAAATAAGGATAGTTATTTTATTTTTTTCGGATTTCATTTATGGATTAATTTTATCAACTCATCAATAGTACAGTCAAAAACGTATACAATTTGGATACGACAGCATACATTAATATGGTATCAAAAAAAAAGAAAGATAATATTAAATAATATCTATTAAAAATAAATAAAGTGCCAAGTCCACACTCTACACGGCCCCAAAAATATAATTTAAAAAGTTAAAAGCAAATGAATAACGCCAATGTAGCGGTCAAAACATCCCGCGTCTAATTGTATTTTTATTAAAATGTGGGGTAGTTATTAGGGGATGACTTCCAAATGTAATGATAACAATCTGTTTGGTTGATACAGAGATAATGGTTTGAATGTTCGACTACTTTTTTCTATTTAAGTTTTCAAAAGTAAATGAACACATTTTTTGCCGCCCCTATAACCTCCCGTTCCCGTAGAAACTTCATAGTTAAATGTACACAATGTTATTTCTGGATAAAGTAGCATTCTAACGGTAAAATAATTATCGAAATATGTCTAGTAGTTTAGTAAGTAAACTTAGAATATAATATATAACATGATATTTTTGTGGTTTCTAATATTCGGTGAAATGATATATTTTTGGTAGTACAATCGATCTAAGTGCATTAAAAATGCATGCTATCAATTGCATTCAAAATGATTTCGACATGTGTTACGGGCGTCCATTCGAACAACCTAGAGTATATTGTATTGCAAGACAATAAAGCCCATTTTGCCATGTATATTTATCATAGCCGTCTCCTTGAGAACCGTCCGATGCCCGTAGACCCGAAGTCCGAGAGGCCCGCGAACTGTAAAGTAGAGCGACAGTTGCACAAAACTCTCCTAAAATACTAAACGTCATAATCTCTCAATCTCATCGCCATCGATCGCCCTGAGCCGAGGTTCAAGCCCCACAGGGGGCGCCCTCTTGCGCAGGTGGCTTAGTTTGTAGTTTTTAATCCATTTATTTAGGCTGGAGCTTTGCTCGCCTTTATACCCGGTGAAGTAGCAAAAGCCTCGTAACTAAGTACGTTTGTCAATCCGAAAAAAAAGTCTCCTTCAGGATAACATTTTTGTTAAAAAACATATATATAACTATTTTTTAAAAATTTTAAAGTTACGTTTCGATAGTAATGCTGATGGCAAATCGTTGTACCAATAATTATTGGCTACCAAAAACAGAATGTATAGAGCACGGTCTTTTCAA
This sequence comes from Nycteola revayana, assembly GCA_947037095.2. Lineage (NCBI taxonomy): Eukaryota > Metazoa > Arthropoda > Insecta > Lepidoptera > Nolidae > Nycteola > Nycteola revayana. The sequence continues at coordinate 11,907,803 of OX344851.2, read as the reverse complement.
CGAGCCGTTGCGCGTTGTGTCCAAGGCCAGAGAGACTGCCCCGGGGCCTCCACAATAGAGGGGCCCCCACAATAGATATTTAAAATCTTTCAAATTCTGACGAGTTAACTCTACAACTTTTATTTTTTTGGTGTTGTACCTTTGCATACAGTAGTTTGTAGAATCAGGTTAATATAGCTCTTAAATATTGTTAACGGTAATTCATATATACTTGTTCACTTAAATTAGACAAACAGTAAAATATCAGAATTGACCATGATCATTATCACAAACCATCTTAACTATACTTAAGTATATATAAAGCTGAAAAGTTTGTTTGTTTGCTTGAACTGAGGAAAACCGTTTTGAAAATTTCTTTAAGAGTTTAATAGCCCCGTTTATCGAGGAAGGCTATATTTAATTATTTAATTATGAAGTAAATATACCCTAGCGCCTTCACATCTTCCAAGGACAATGACGTGTGCCGGCACGGCTGCAGCTTCAGGTTCAAAAATTTCTAATCTGCAAAAGGATTACATATTTGAGCCGTTTGGGTTGGAAACCCTCAAACCATGGGGTCCAAGTGCTAAAGCAGTCTTTCGTGAGATAGCGAAACGCCTGGTCGGCGCTAGCCGTGACGGGAGGGCTGGCCTGTACCTGGGCCAGCGGATAAGCCTGGCAATCCAACGGGGAAACGCGGCCAGCCTTCTGGGAACGCTGCCTAGTGATGTCGGTGTGGAGGAGTACTTCGACGCCCAATGCATGTAGACTTTTGATCCTAATTTTTTTATGTACAGTCAACAAAAGGTTTACACATTGCATTATACTTACATAGATATTTCCACAGATTTCAGAACCCCCAAAAAAAATAAATTTATTTTCCATACCTACACTAACAGCGTACATTAATCCTTGGTACGTTAATAAAGTTACTTTGAATGTTCTGTGCTATTTTTTGTCCATCCGGGGATGGTAGGGGTGGTGAGAGGTAGGGTTGTAGGGCACTTTTTAATTCTTTTGACGCGGGCTTCGAAGCCGAGCGGGTTAAGGAGACTGCATACTTGCCATCCCAAACTATCTCAAGCGCATAAGAGAGACAATCTCATGAGAAATAGCCTTTCAATGCCCAGTGCCGTAAATAGGGCGGTGCCACCGGTGCCCAGGCACAGGGTGTAGACTCTGGGGGGCAGAAAATGGCTAGACCAGGCAGAACTATAATTTTTTCGGTTGGTCTTAATAGGGTGGGCAACGCATTTGCACAAGTGAACTGGGTATTTACGGCACTGCCGATGCCCTCGTAGACCTAAATTCCGTTGGCCCACAAACTATAACGTAGAGCGACATTTGTACAAAATTCCCCTAAAAATCTAAAGTCATCATTTCTCAATCCCCCCGTCTTTCTTAGATCTTGATGCCCGATGAAGGCTTTTGCTGCTTCACCGGGCATAAAGATCTAAGCGTGGCTTAGAAGATTTAAGTACCTAAAGAAAGGGGCGGAGGTGAGATTATTTTTTTCGGGCACACAAATGTTATTAGCCTAGAAGGCTTTGTAGACTTTACTGGGTTGAGACGGGGTGGCACACGTCTGTATGGAGAAATTAAAATCTATGCGGACGAAGTAGCACGCAACAGCTAGTTTACTATAGGTACATATTTTTATTTATATAATGTAGAACCTACGTATAAATCCTATTCTAGTATGGATGGATGGATGTTTGTAACTCTTTCACGCCAAAACTACTGAACGAAATTGTCTAAAATTTTTGCACCGGGATAAGTTAAAACATCACGTTGCAACCCACTGGAGCACAGTAACGCAGGTAAAACGCGGGGCGCAGCTAGTTCGTTTATAAATAGAAGCTATGAACTTAGCAGTTTTATTTAAATTATTATTAATTGTGTTTAAAAAAAATGACAAAATTTCAATACCCTAAATATATTGACCTATTTTTACCAGACACAAATTTTGGCACGCCAGTGTAAAAGTACCTTAATTTACTAAATATGATAAAAGGGATGTGAAGTATTTCTATCGATGTTATTATATATTAAGTTCTACTTTTTTAAATATTTACCTAATGATGGTAATAGACAACCTGCGTAGCGTAGCGGTAATTGTCTCGCTTTAAATCTCGGAGGTCGTGGGTTCGATCACCACACCGGACAAGAAATCTTTGTGTAAATTTTAAGATTTCTTTCTGGGTCTGGTTGGTTGAGCGACTACCCTTCGTGCCTCGGAAAGCACGTTAAGCTGTTGGTCCCGATTGTAATAACATCATCTATAATAATCGATTATCAAGGAACGGGCAGAACAAACAACAAATACAACATAATACTGCGGTCACCAACCCGCCTGCCAAGCGTGGTGACAATGGCAATACCCTTCCTCGGGAGGAGGCCTATGTTCAGCAGTGGACGTTATACGGGCTGATGATGGTAATAGATTACAATGTGTCACCACGCTTTTCAATAGACTCTGAAGATCTAGTGCTACCTATCCATCAGGTGTATGTCCCTTAGTCGCCTTATGACACCCATGGGAAGACATAGCGTGGTCAATTCTAAGCTATAAGAACCCACACGACATAAATTATACGTAATACGGACATACGAAGTTAGCAGGGTTGCTTTTGCTACTTTACTGGGCATTTGACGAGCAAAGCTCCTAAGACTGGAGCTCTGCTCGCCTTTATGTCCGGTGGAGTAGCAAACGCATAAATGGTTTGTAACCTAGGATAAACTAAGCAATCTGCGCAAGAAGGCGCTCCCTGCGAGGATTATGACTATTAGATTTTTTTAGGGGACTTTTTTAGCAACTGTTGCTCTAAAGTTTGCGGGCTACTTGGACTTCGGCTGTACGAGGGCATTGGAGGGTTCTTTGTAAACTAAGGATCGGGAGGACATGGTCGCATCACGTTCGCGGGTGCACTCTTCACCGCCTTGGGGACCGGGAGCCAAATTAATTGATTTAAATCTCGCAGCGGCCCTTGGTAATGCGGCGCGTTTACTAAGTGCTTGTACTTTGCACAGCAGGTAAGCATTGCCATTCATTGTATTGTGTTTTTCTATCCTTAATTTTTAAGGGACTAATCCCACCCACAATATAACCACTGCAACTCCTGTAAGCCAGGATCTACAGTGACAGTGAACACCGAGGCTCACCAAGTCCTGGGTACAAAGTTAAACTGCCTTGGGACCCTTTTTTTTGTTGTCTGGCTGGAAATACATTTACGCATTCCCACCACCGCTGCAGCGTATTCGCGCGCTGGCGGCGGGATATGTGGGACTAGCCATCTCCATAGCGTGATATGCTAAACCATACCACGAGGAGAGGACCCTACACCACTTAAACCCCCCGGAAGCTCCTTCGATACGCCGTTGGCGAGGGCCGGGTACGCATAAGCGTTCCAACCCCCTGACGGCACCCGCGGCCAATGTGGTACCGCGGAATCTCCTGGGCCACACTTACAGTGGCCCATTTGCCTAATTATAGGGACGCCCGGAGTGTAGAGGCTTCCCTACTCCTCATGGGTCAGCCTCGAAGGGAGCCGGGCCCATGTGCCCCACTCCCCGAGGCCGAGACTAAGGCGGTAGGCGGCGGGAACTGCCTTGGGACCCGCAACGAATTTAATCAGAAAGAGAATTAAAGAAGTTTAATTATGGGATAAATTTATGTATCGATACTGCCGAAAATCGATAGATTTTACCCCATCCCTATAAGCCGAGGTATTTCAACATCAAGCCAGTCCATCGTATAACATTTTTATCATTTTTATTCAATCCTTTGCCGAAACCGTACTTTCAGCGAAGTCTTTTTAATTCGTTTTACAATGATAACTGCGAACTGAAATATCTTTTTTTTGTTCAACATATATTACTTTGGGAGTCGTATGGATTCAGTGTGAGGTGGATTCGGGTTACTGTTGGTAGATTCGATATTTGGTGGTTTTTTTTTAATAAAGTAGAGCGACACTTGCTCTAATTTCCTTTAAAACTCTGAAGTCATTCACGTAGCGCCTTCTTGCGCAAGTTGCTTGGTTTATAGTTTTTATACAATTTTTTAATGCTCTGCTCGCCTTTATGCCCGGTGAAGTAGCATAAGCCGGCTAACTACATATCACTATAATAAATTCACCGCGTCGTGCGCGCCCTCTATTCGTACGCTGCCGTCTGCAAGTGATTTAATTTATACTTTGTATTATATCTACGTATTGATCTAGTAGTGACAACCTACGTAGAGCGTAGCGGTATTTGGCTCGCTTTAAATCTCGAAGGTAGTGGGTTCAATCCCCACGCCGAACAGGAAATCTTTATGTAAATTCTAAGATTTCTTTCCGGGTCTGGTTGGTTGAGGGACTACCCTCCATGCCTCGGAGAGCACGTTAAGCCGTTGGTTCCGATTGTTATAACATAATTTATAATAATCGTATATCAAGTAACGGGCAGCAGCGCTTCCTTGTGTAATAAACCATAATACGGCGGTCACGGCGGCATGTAAAGCGTGGTGACTATGGCAAATACCCTCCCTCGGGAGGAGGCCCATGTTCAGCAGTGGACGTTATACGGGCTGATGATGATGATGATTGATATAGTTGCGCCTTTAGTGGATGTATAACTGATATTGCAGTATTGTTCGGTTGTTCTCTAGTAGTAGCGAAAATTTTGCACAGGTAAAAAAATGTGCCAACAGTATCGAATGCCCAAACATCAACGGTAACTGCGGCCCATAAATATCAGTTATACAGTCATTAGCCTGCCGCCGTATTTATGGGAAGTCTCGCTATACGCGTCCTAACGTGAAATGTTTTTTGATTAGCCGATTCCTGTCCATGGTGCGGACGCGGAATTTGGCGGCCATCTTGAAAAGTTGACGTTTGTTTTGCGCGGGAATTTATGACATACATTCCTTTAAATATGCTATGTGTATTTAGTATTTTAGACTAATGTCACAAGATTTGGACATTCCTTTAATGCAGTTCTTAAAAAAATGCGCAACCCTTGCATTTGCAACTTGCGATCTTTTGAAATGCGTCATATTCAATAACTTTAATGTGTAAAATACTATCTATTAATTCACATCCTCCTAGCGAAAGAGATCTGTAGTTTTACATAGTAAAGTCGAGGTCACAGGTTCAATATTCGTGTCAGAAAAATACCGTTGTATGTATCTTTCCAAATCTTATTGATTAAAGGAACTACCCTCTATGCTTCGGAAATCGTGTTACGTCTCCGTTGTCATTTCATTTTTTCTAGTAAAGCAGTGTTTGTCTGTTTTTTTAATATGGGTTCTGGCTGATTCTACTTTGTAAGGTAATCGGATAATAAACGGATAATTTTTAAACATATGAAGTTCGAAAATTATTTAATATACCATCTAATTAAATATTGCTAAAATATAGTAGCAATCCAAACAATTTCTCAATAAAAAGGACACATTCAAGATTGTTTTTTACAGATTACTAGCAGTTTTTGCTGTCTACTAGTATTCTTGTTAACCCCTCGTGCTAAGCTAAAATGCTTGTGTTACGAGTGGGTTCACGTGGGTAGTGCACTTGATGGGGATCGAACCGGCGCGGCGATACATGTTCGCTAGTCCTACACACTAGCCATTGGGCTACGACCGCTTACTTCAAAATGTCATACACCCCTTTCCACGCACTTTTTTTTTTACTAAACATTCGCTTTGAAATCGGCATCTTAAGAAATCATACTAACATCTTATTTTTTTAACAATGGCGGATTATACTATTATGTATTTTACAAAATAATTCTAATACGTTCCGAAAACAATCGCCTTTGAGATAAACGCATCAAGTAGCAGACGCCGGGGGAAAAAACGTGTCTACACTAAACAAAGACCCCGACTGCGCCCGACAAAGGATCAAAGATTGTTATGTACAGATAAAATCATATTTTTCATACAAATCTGTATATTGTATGGTACAAGTTATAAAATGTCGACGGAACGTTTTTTAAAGATACTATCTAGCAGAATTTTGCAGCCTACTAGATTTGTTGTAAACCCACGCTTGGTAGACGGATTGTCTTGTGACAGTAATCGAAGTTAGATGATAGTTAACCTTGAGCTGATAGCTGCTGCTGCTCATCCATCAGTTATATGACCCTTAGTTGTCTCTTTCAACATCCGTGGGAAGAAGTCTATAAAATTAAGTATTGCAATGTTGACTGTGAAATTATAATATTTATTTAATTACGACCTCTTAAAATAATATTTTATTACGGATTAAAAATGATAATTTAACGAAGAAAGAATTAAAAAATTCAAGATTTGTAGTGCTAAAACGGTGTAAAAGAAAAGACAAAACTTTGTTATAAATAATTTTTTAGTTTTTTTTCCGGGGGGAAATGCATTAGGCATCCCCACTTAGCAGCAGGGTATGTATACCCTGCTGCTAATACACCACCATAGCAATGATAGCCTAATTAAACCACGAGGAGAGGGTTTACCCACTATAACTCCCCTCCAAACGCCAATAGTGGGGGCACATTTTAGTGGTATTAAGAAATAACTTGCACTACTTTTATTTTAGACCAGCTTCCCGCGCGCGGTTTCACCCGCGTAACTCCCGTTCCCGTGGGAATTTCATAATTAAATATAGCCTATGTCATCCGGGGATAGTGTAGCTTTCCAACGGTGAATGAATTTTTTAAATCGGTTCGGTAGCTTCGGAGCCTATTCAATACAAACAATCAAATCTTTCCTCTTTATAATATTAGTATACAAAAATCTAAAATTATATATTCCGCGCAGACGAAATCGCGGGCATACCTAGTACTGAACCATCCGATGCCCTCGTAGATTCGAAGTCCGAGAGGCTCGCGAAGTGTAAAGTGGAGCGACAGTTGCACAAAACTCCCCTAAAATAGTAAAAGTCTTAATCCCTCAATCTCATCGCCAGCGACCGCCCTGAGCCGAGGTCCAAGCCCCACAGGGGGCGCCCTCTTGCGCAGGTTGCTTAGTTTGTAGTTTTTAAACCATTTATTGAGGCTGGAACTCTGCTCGCCTTTATGCCCGGTGAAGTAGCAAAAGCCTCGTGGCTACCTTCGGACGTCAATACGAAATAAAATAAAAATAAAAGTTGTACCGACATATCTATATCTTGAATTTGGAAGATTCCAGTTTCCTGTTTTTTACAGAACATTAGACTTGCCACGTTACTAAAATCAGCCAAAACAAAAATAATTTAGGCCCCGCTAATCGTTGCCGCTTCTCGCTTGTAACCCTCAGGGGAGCGCTAAGGGTACTTCACACGAGTTATTAGCTCTTTTGTGGAGTGCTCCTATATTTCACGCACCGCTGCTCTGATGCTCTGTGTCTGACCACGGATAGCTTTTGTTGTAGCGTATTATATTTGTATTGATACGTAATGAGAGTGTTTCTTTTGGAGTAGGTTTTTGATTTTGGTTTTTGGAGCCTTAAGTAATATTCTTCCATGCTGTATCCATTGCCCGCGCCACCTCGAACCAGTCCCTTAGATGCTCCTCCCTCACCCTCCCATCCCCTTGTTTGCTAAGAACCTTCCGATGCCCTCGTAGACCCGAAGTCCGAGAGGCCCACGAACTGTAAAGTAGAACGACAGTTGCAAAAAACTCCCCTAAAAAATAAAAGGCATAATCCCTCAATCTCCCCGTAAGCGACCGCCTTTAGCCGAGGTCCAAGTCCCACAGGGGACTTTTTAGTTTGTAGTGTTTAAACCATTTGGCTAGGCTACAGCTCTGCTCGCCTTTATGCCCGGTAAAGTACCAAAAGCCTCGGGGCTAAATACATATGTCCGTACGAAAAAAAATACCTTAGATGCGCGTCGAGATCATCTCGCCACCACTTTCTGGCTCGTCCTCGTTAAAACTTAAAAAAAAATGAAATTTTAACTTAAAATATATGACACTCACAAATGACGTGGCTTTCTATTGGTTAAAAGAATTTTCAAAATCGGTTTAATAGATCCAGAGATTACCCCTAACGTCATAAACTTAACCTCTTTATAATATTTGAATAGATTAAGTAGATATTATGTATGTTTACAATCATGCAATGATCCGCCGCATGGTACGTACTCTACCTTGTCTTTGAATCATAATTAAAAAAGCAAAACTAAAGAACTTTATGCTTTAATTAACATCGAGATCCACACGGCTGAAATATTTCTTTTTTTAAACAAAAAACTGAAATCTGTAAATAATTTTAGACATAAAAGCAGTTGCACCTACGCGTTGCTGGCTGGAATTAATTAAAAGATTAAGTATACTTCTTTTAAAGATTTTATAAACAGTTATAAAAGAATTTTATTCAGCTCTAAGTATTTATGTAAGTACTCCGTCCGTCCGTTTGTCCTGTCATATGTATTCTTCTAGTATAATTTATTGCTGTATGTTCTATATTACGTTCACCAATTTACCAATATTTTTTACCCTTGGTCAAGAAGTGGTAACATAGGCACCGGCATAAAAAGATCTCTATGTGCTTGGAATAACGTCCAAAACCAATTATTACATATTCGAAGCGACCGTAGCCCAATGGCTAGGGCGTCGGACTTGTGATCTTGAGTTCGCCGGTTCGAACCCCACCCATTGCACTACCGACGTGAACCCACTCGTAATACAAGCATTTTAGCTTAGCACGAGGGGTTAACAAGAGTACTAGTAGACTGCAAAACTCTGCTAGAAAATTACAAAAAAAAAAAAAATGTTAAACTTCGGTATCTCCCTACTGCCTGTTTAAGAGGTAAAAGGCTTTATTGTATTTGTAAGTACGATTTTGTATGTACCTACAAATAAAATAAATAATATGACATATAAATTCGATGATTTATTAGCTTAAGCTATCTATATACTAATCTATATTAATTGATTGTTTGAACGCACTAAGCTCAGAAACTACTGGTCCGAATTGTAGAATTATTTCAATGTTAGGAAGGCTAAAGGCTATCTTCACGCTAAGACTAATATAATCAATAGGATTCCACGCAGACACCATTGGGTAGCGCTCTTTACGGTTAATAAATCTGTAACAATTAACTACCTGGCCTAAAAATGTATCTTCAATAAATGATTAAACTGCAAAACTCAGTTGCCCAAACTTAAAAGATTAAAAAATCAACTTTTCCACATGAACTGTCAAAAACTTCCGAAGCACGCTTTTGTTCAATCATTCAAAATCAAGAACAGACGCTCAAACATTAAAATAAAAGGAACAGTTATCCACAAAAACTAACTACCATTCTTATAAATGGATTGTAAACGCGTAATTTAACAAAACCAAAATCAATGGCACGTAAAATTGCAAATTCTTTCTATGGGCACAAGATGGCCGCTTGACAGTTGGCTGAAGCGCGCCAAAACCCTTTGGGATCTGTCAAACGATAGCAGATGGCGGTAATTTGCAATTATAACGATTAGTTGACGATCTCATTGTTATTTATTGTAGTGTGATAATTGTTTGGACAAGATAACTGTGTTGGTTGACATAAATTAGATTATGAGTATAATAGAGTAACGTTACTATTCAGTAGTCTTAACTTTTTTGGGACTTAGTCGGCCGAGGACCGCGTTGCTGTCCCTCGCCCGAACTGTAATCCCGCGCCTGTAGTCCGTATCAGCAATTAATACCACTATTCTTTAATCGGATCTTAACTCCAGTGGCACCCTGAGCGTTGGTCCTAACCCCTTAAGGATCAGGTGGAAGTTGCTTAGGCCTTAACCGGTGTTTTTATTTATTTTGGATGTTAATTTTGTACCTGTTGCCTCTGAGGCATTTTACAATAATGTGTAGGTACATTGTCATATATCTTAGGACGGACGGACGGACGGATTGTGCTCTGAAGATCAAATAATGTAAAAATAGTTCTTAGATACTAAGTGATACTTTTGTTAGATTTAGATTTAGTCTTACATTGTGATTCTGACATGACAAGTACAAGTGTATGTAAATACCTATGTGATATGTGCTGAATAAATTTCATTATTTTATTAAAGGTAGTATAATATGTCACCGAAAAATCCGCAAAGAGATGTAGGGACATTTGTATTGTGAAGGATAGAGAACAGAAGAGACAAGATACGACAGTCCCGTCGCGCGTCGCCGTCTAATAGGCAGCCACTTCAATTACAACCAAAACTCTGACACATGGTCATTTCGGAGGCCAAAAATGAAGCAGATACAAAAATTCTGAAGTTCCTCTGTTGCATCTACGAAACAAACGTCGGCGTAATCTAAGAGAGAAAAAAGAAGCGATTGAGCAAGGTGATTTTAGTCTGAAAACGTAAGGATTTGTGGAGACGTTTAAGGGATTGAAATGAACAGTACAGCCTCCTGCTTATTTCTGCAACGTGATTGCTCCAAGAGAGATTACAGTTTATAAGGACTCCTAATTTTTTTGCACACAAATATTTGACGATATATCAATTGAGGTCAATGGAATTATACATGTATTTGCCACCAATAATTATCGTAATTAGAAAGTTGATCAATTTACGATTCTTATTATTTTCCAGTGACATAGGTACTATAGACATACATTCTCTCATTTAAAACGATACGCCAACGAAAAACACAATGGCCAAAAAAAACCAACCCGTTAACAAAAAAACAAAAAAAAATAACATATTAAATATTCGCTATCAATTACATCGTTAAAAATCACGCACGTGCCTAGTTAACGATAGCTACCTACAAGTGAAATAACGATGATTCAAAATAACGAGTTGGCTTTGAAGTCGTTAATTATCGTTGCTTGCGGCTTGTATTACAGAATATATTACCTACAGTTAGCGAGTGTAGAATAAGGTTGGTGTACACTGGATTGGGTTTAGCCTTGAGGCTAAAGTTTTTGAGAAGCTGTATTGGAGAACTCCAGAACATCTTAAGTAACTAACTCAGTCTATCCGTGACCACGACTGTCGTAACCCATGTCGAAACGTCGGATTATTAAAAAGGTAATTTGCCTTAAAATTATACCGCGATTGAGACCCGCGTCTACTAAAAATTGTGTACAAATTGCGAAAGTTTAAAAACATTTAACTAACGTAAGTCTAAAAAAAAAAGATATTGATTGAGTTTTATTCAACCCGCAGTTTTTTTTTAAAGATTACTAGCAGGGTTTTGCAGTCTACTAGTATTCTTGTAAACTCCTCGTGCTAAGCTAAAATGATTGAGTTACGAGTGTTATTTATTCAATGGAAAGCTTAGGTGCACGGCTTCATCTGCGTATCTCCCGCTCCCATGGGAACTTCATAATTAAATATAGCCTATGTTACTCCTGGATGACGTAGCTTTTTAATGGTGAAAGAATTTTTGTAATCGTTCCAATGAAATGAAATGAAAACGTTTGTTGATAATGTAGACGAAGCGATCGTACTTATTATAAGTCAAATACAATGATAAAAATATACAAAGAAAAAAAAAAATCTTGTCTAATTAATAAGTATACATTTCAACAGTAATGTTATTAAATAGAATTTAAATCTACCAATATGGTATGTTATAGTCGCGTATTATAAATTTAATTACAATCAACCAGGCGCGGGCTGGGATTAGGTCAGAAGCATAGAACGCGTCGCGAGCCTCGCATTGCGAGGACGACCGGACCCTATCCTAGCTTCCTACGAGTCTTTCTCTATCTACCTACGTTGTGACAACCGGTGAACAAAGACTATAAGAAACTCTCGGAGTTTCTTATAGTCTTTGTTCACCGGGTTCTTTTTGTCATCTTTTAAAATTCATTTTGTTCATTTTTTAATTATTATTATAGTATCTAGGTTAGTGATCCACATACATCGAGTTGTTCCAGAGTCATAGCCATAGATTTATTAATAAGGATGACGCGATAGAAACAAAAGATTATTGGTTTAATAACACTACAAAAGTTATTGTCTGATGAGTGACGTTGGAAAACGCTGAAACAAAATTAAATGTTCTTACTAAATCTAGGCGGGCGGATGTGCTATTATGTTTAGAAACATTAGGTCGTAAGCGCCAGTTTACGATAAAGGCACATACGACGAATGTTTCTGACGTGTAATGACACATTTGACCTTATGCTTCTGAACTCTAGAAATTTAATACGGTTTGTTTATTTTAAAACTGCTAATGCGTTTATTATGTCTTCAGGGTTCCGTACCCGAAGGGTGAAAACGGGACCCTATTAATAGCTTCGCTGTCTGTCTGTCACCAGGCTGTATCTCTAGAACCGCGATAGCTAGACAGTTGACATTTTCATAGATGATGTATTTCTATTGCCGCTATAACAACAAATACTTAAAATAAAATAAAATAAATATTTATGGGGGGCTCCCATACAACAAACTTTTTCTTTTTTCCCTTCTTTCCGAATTCAATAACGGCAACAGTAGACGCTTGAAAATGCTACGGAACCCTTCGTGCGCGAGTCCGACTCGCACTTGACCAGTTTTTTCAGCTACGTATATAAATTTATATTATCTAGTGTACAGATACCCTAATATTTAATATAATAATAGAATCAAGGAAAACCAAATTTGTATTATGTTCTGTATGTACAAGTACATATTCATACGTGAAAAATGCTACAGCGGTAATTTAGCAGAATAATCGCAAAAAAAACAAATCAAATTGTCATAGCGTTTTTTTTCGGACGGACATTTATTTAGTTAGCCACGAGGCTTTTGCTACTTCATCATCAGCCCGTATAACGTCCACTGCTGAACATGGGCCTCTTCCCGAGGGAGGGTATTTGCCATAGTCACCACGCTTGGCAGGCGGGTTGGTGACCGCAGTATTATGTTGTACCACATAAGGAAAGGCTGCTGCCCGTTCCATGATATACGATTATTTCAGATGATGTTTTAACAATCGGGACCAACGGCTTAACGTGCTTTCCGAAGCACGTAGGGTCGTCCCTCAACCAACCAGACCCGGAAAGAAATCTTAAAATTTACCCAAAGATTTCCTGTCCAGCGTGGGGATCTAACCCACGACCTCCGAGATTTAAAGCGAGCCGAATACCGCTACGCTACGGAGGTTGTCCCTTAAAAACTACGATTGATGCCGAATTTTGTATAATAGATAGAGTGATTCAAGAAGAAGATTTACATATATAATACATCAGCATTGCACCCGTGCAAAGCCGGGGTGGGCCGCTAGTATTCCACTACAGTAAGCCTGGCAATGGGCAGGACATTATAGCACGGAGAACAGATGGCCGTTTGTGCTGAAAATTTGTCGAATGGAGACCGCGGATTGGCAAGCGTAGCGTAGAACGTCCACAGATGGACGGATGATCTGGTTAAGGCCGCGGGATCACGGTGGATGCAGACCGCTTCTAACCGCAACAACTGGAGATCTATGCATGCGTCCAGCAGTGGACGTGGTACGGCACGGTGGTAGTTTATCTTTATCAATAAAATATTTACCCATTATACCAAACAAGGGTATAACTCAATAATATCTTATAAACACATACAAATTGACGCCCCTACTATAAACACCCTGCGGGGTAGTCTATATGGGAGGGCAGGGGTTCTCAAAGTGTGTTCTCAAAATGGGCATAGCATTTAAAAATTACGTCGATTTTTGCAGTTTTTATCACTGTGTAATAACCGATACACTCCCTGAGATCTTTTTTTGTTTTCGTTGTTCGGATTTATGTGCATTCCCACCGCCGCCGCTGTAGCATTTGTTATATTATCTTTTGAACACGTACATAAATAATTTCTGTGTGTAACCTATGGAAAAGGGGGTTATCCTAACACTAGTATTATGCATACCTACTTAAAAGGATATCCTTAAATATCCTACTAATATTATAAACGCGAAAGTTTGAAAGTATGGATGGATAGATGTTTGTTACTCTTTCACGCCAAAACTACTCAACGGAATTGGCTGAAATTGCAACGGGATAGGTTATACGCTAAATTAACATATAAGCTTCAAAACATCACGCTCCGACCCACTGGAGCAGAGAAACGCGGGAAAAAAAAATAATAAAAATGTTTATTTGTCACAAAAAATCATTTACAAAATTAAATTACAAATAATGATATAGTGCAATTTACAATAGGTACTGGTACTATTCCCCAAACTAGGCTCAAGCTGGTATCAAGGGAAATAGGTATCAAGTAAAAGCGCGGGCGCATCTATTCATCATATTCTATAACTATAAGTTAATGAAATAAACATTTTTGTTGTATTTTTTTATTTATTACATTTGGTACCAATTTTTAGTAGCTACTTAAAAACAAGACAAAAGTTTATATCAGAGTAAAACAATATTGAACATAAGGGAACAAATTAAAAAACTTTGAGCACCCTTACCTACAGGGTAGCACACAGTACACTATAGGGTACAGTTACACGGTTTGCCTATTACCAACCCCACACGTTTTAATCTGTAGGTTAATGGGGTGGTTGATTACGTAGGAGATATATGATGTCATAATTTGCCTAAGTGCAGTCCCATAATAAAAAGTATCCATTTTAAATGTAAATATAAAAAAAAGCAATGAAATTTCACTTTTTGTACTAATATCATAAAGAGGAAAGATTTGATTCATCCCATAAAACCTGACAGCGTAGTTTTCTGTAAAGTAAAGTGACAGTTGCACAAAATTCCTCTTAAAGTCTAAAGTTATCATTTTCCAAACCCCTCGCCAGCGATCGCCCTGAGCCGAGGTCCAAGCCCCACAGGGGACGCCGTTCAAACTTAGTATCTCAATACTCAATCATTTATTGCATTCCGCAGTGTTTTTAGGTCGCAGCACAGCGAAGTAAAATTAGGAGAGAGGGAGACATCCAATTAAGTATCTTGGTATAAGTTACGTTCAAACATGTACCACAATACCAACCAGGCATTAAACTATCATCATCATCATCATCAGCCTGTATAACGTCCACTGCTGAACATGGGCCTCCTCCCGAGGAACAGTATTTGCCATAGTCACTACGCTTGGCAGACGGGTTGGTGACTGCAGTATTATGTTGTGCCACATAAGGAAACGCTGCTACCCGTTCCTTGATATACGATAATTATAGATTATGTTAGAATAATCGGCACCAACGGCTTAACGTGCTTTCCGAGGCGCAGCAATCAGACCCGGAAAGATATCTTTGAAATTACACTAAGATTTCCTGTCCGGCGTGGGGATCGAACTCACGACCTCCGAGATTTAAAGCGAGCCAAATACGGCTACGCTACGGAGGTTGTCCTGCCAATAAATTATAATCATACATTTTTTTTATAAAAAATAATAATCATAAAATCAAAAAGACTGCGGTTCACCAAAACCCATAAAAATCCCTTTGATACACCATAAGGCCATCCCATCTATAAAACGTTGTCTAAACAACTGAACGAAACATGGTCAATTTTATGGGGTTTCTATGAGGTCTTATATAACAGTTGTGCATCCATGGGACTCTAGGGAGGGTAGGTCCCATGGGTGGGGGAGCTAATGATTATAAACAGTAGTTAAATGATCGAATGGTGATGTCCCTTTAAGTGAAAAGGCAGTTATTGTTATGGGGTAAGTGGACTGTGGTTGAAATGATGGATAAGTTATTATTCACCATGATTTTTAGTAATTTTGAATACACAGCAAAATCTATACATATGTAAAGATAGCCGCGGCCGTAGCACAATGGCTAGGGCGTCGGACTTGTGATCTTGAGGTCGCCGCGGCCGGTTCGAACCCCACCCATTGCACTACCGACGTGAACCCACTCGTAACACAAGCATTTTAGCTTAGCACGAGGGGTAACAAGAATACTAGTAGACTGCAAAAAACTGTAGGTAATTAAAAAAAAAAGAAAAAAAAGGGAATAAAAGATAATACTGTAATTATTTATCTTTAGTTTAGTTTCTTTCTGGAGAGTAGACCATAAATGTTTACTTTTTAAATGTGACAATACTTTATGAATTAATTGGTTTGAGAAAATTAACTAAAGAAATTATTAATTAAACATAATTAATCTGTAGAGTACGAATATCTGTACATAGAAAAAAAAACCCGCTAAAAACCGAGTTAGGGAGGTGTTAGAATAGAACACACCTAGATTTTTTTTTTCAAAAGTTTGTTTGTTTGCTTGAACGCGTTGACCTCAGGAACTACTGATCCGATTCGAAAATTTATTTCAATGTAAGATCTAATACCACACTTACCGAGGAAGACTGTATGTAATATTTAATTATGAAGTTTCTAAGGGAATGAGCCAGTTGATCATTTAAGTACTCATTCACCACAGATTATATTCATAGCACTCCTCATGCCGGGGGTATGTCTAGAGTACCAATTACATCCCCTTTTAAACAAAAACCTTCCTTGTGTTGTCTATGGTCGGTAATGGAGTAATAGAGACACCCACGTCATATGACACATTCGTTATTATATTTATTTTTAGGGGTGTGCTTTACGAGTTGGATGTAATAGGAAACTAAATTAATGAAATAATAATGAATTTATTTAGCACTTAGGTATTTACATACACTTGTACTTATCAGAATCACAATGTTACACAATTATTCTTATTCTATAAATTAAACTAGATATTACAGACAAAGTTGTCCGTAATAACATACAATTAAGTGACACACACCTGGGGGCACCCTTAAGGGGTAAGGACCACGACCCAGTGGTACCACTGATTAGGTATTCAAGGTATTGAAAATTATTATCGATATATATTTTATTGATTTTGAAAATAAGGTTATAATAGTAGTTTAACATAAGTGACCATACAGTTAAGTTATACCATTTACTAGACCTGTATATAATGTTAAAAATATTGTTCTTAATTAAGTAGATATATCAAAAAAGTGAACTTAAATGTGTTATGCATTGTAAATTACGCATAACAAGCGCGAATTATACGTCTACGTTACTAATTAACTATTTCATTTAATTTCATTTCAATTCAATTTTCTAAACCATTTTCTAATTTCCTAATTTTTTTTTTTGAACCTTTTTTTTCAGTTGTCTAAGCGGCCGTGGCCCAATTGCTAGGGTGTCTTGGGTTCGCCGGTTCGATCCCTACCCATTGCACTACCGACGTGAACCCACTCGTAACACAAGCATTTTATCTTAGCACGGGGCGTTAACAAGAATACTAGTAGACTGCAAAATTCTGCTAGTAATCGTAATCGTTTTTTCTGTTTTGGGTTTGTTTATCCTATTAATATTATACTAGTTTGAAAGTTTGTAAGTATGTATGGATGTTCGTTACACTTTCACGCCAAAACTACTGAATGGAATTGGCTGAAATTGCACCGGGATAGGTTATACGCTGGATTAACATTTAGGCACAAAACATGACGCTCCGACCCAGTGCTAGTAGGTAAGTATTTTTAACTTAACTAAGCTAGAGTACTAAACGTACAAACAAACAAACAAATTACTTAAGTATCAACAGTGTACGTACTTCAATATTCCCGCTCAAATCAAAGGTAGCCATTGAACCATAAACAAACACCTCACTCAATTCAAACGAACAGGCTTATTCGAAATTCAAATAGACAATACTGGGTGAAGGGAAACATTAGAGATTTGTAGGAAGAACGTACAGTGCGTTTCATATTTAGGTATTTGCTTTATTTTTATTTCATTATAATTATTGACCTAGTTTATTAATTTAAGACGTGAGTGGATGAAGGTGATATGTCGCATTTTCGAGTTTTTGTGTTTTTTTGCATAGATGAAGGTGATATGTCAATACAATACGACTACAGATCTTAAACCGTCCATTTAAGGCTTTACGAGACAACTACATTCATCTTAGCACCTCATTTTCAAAATCTAAACTTGCAGAAAATTTTACTTTTGTTTATGAAAAAAGGAGTTATGTCTGGATTTTTTTTCAAATCTATACATATAATAAAACTGTAAGTGGTCGATGTCTGTACATTGAAGATTTTTATGAAAAACCGTTACAGGGGGTCTTAATTATAGCAATAGAAGCCAAAACAACCATTTTTAGAATTTTTGTCTGTCTGTCTGTCTTTCTGTCTGTATGTCTGTCCGGGCTAATCTCAGAATCTACTGGACCGATTTTGATGGAACTTTTTTTATTTGACAGAGAGATCTAGGATATAAATAATCACGCCAATTGACTTAGGGGGTAGGCAGGAAATTGAATTTTGATTGCTTTTAACCGATTTTGACAGTTTTTTTTGTTCGACTGAGTTTTACCTGGAGTAAAACAAGTTTTAGGCAGAGTTGTGTCGTCCGATGATGAGCTGATAAATTCAGTGTTTGGAGACGTTTCAAGTATTCCGCATCATGATAATTCTTGGTTATGTGAACGCGCCATACTTACACCAAAAAACGAACAAGCTGCTGCATTAAATGAAAACATTTTGGCAGGTATTGTTGGAGATGAAGTGGTTTACACGTCCTTTAACAGCGTTGTAAACGAAGACGATGCTACAAACTACCCAGTAGAGTTTTTGAGCTCTCTAACAGCGAGTGGCCTTCCTGCACATAAAATCACACTGAAAGTCGGAGTGCCCATAATGCTTTTGAGAAATCTAACTCACCCAAATTATGCAATGGCATCCGACTTAAAGTAAGTGCTTTGCAGAGAAATTTAATACATTCTGAGATTCTCACTGAATGTAGTGCGGGCGAAACCGGTTTTTATACCAAGAATTCCACTCATTCCCAACAATTTCCCGTTCGAATTTAAGCGCACACAGTTTCCTATAGGTCTCTGCTTCGCAATGACCATTAACAAATCCCAAGGTCAAACTCTTAAGGCTGCTGGAGTGGATCTAAGATCTAACTGCTTTTCCCACGGCCAGCTGTATGTTGCATGTTCACGAGTGAGTAGCGCTGAACAATTGTTTGTCTTAGCCCCAACGGGAAAAACTAATAATGAAGTTTATAGAGAAATTCTTTGATTTAAAAACTTATTAATTACTGTTACATACTTCAACGCGAACGAAGTCGCGGGCACCAGCTAATTATAATATTTCTGGTATCTTAACTTCACTATAACTAGGGTAGGAGTAGTAGTAGGATTAGAATGAAATTTATAGTTTATTACCTTGATTAACACATACTTTGCATTCTGGAAAATGAAGGGTTTCATGACAGAAAAACTTAATCCACGCGTGCGAAGCCGCGGGCAGAAGCTAGTTAACTAATAAAAATTATAAATCTGTTTGGTTGCTTTCATATTATTAATATTCCAGGTTATTTACACAACTTGGCATCATAGTTTAATACAAAAATTAGTTTTGTAGCGACTTATCTCAAAAAATAAAAGTGAAACTAACTTCGATTTACTCCAAATTTAAATTATGTGACTTATTACCTTCATCCACTCACGTCTTCAATTTAGTAAAGTATAAATAAAAACTTTTTTCTTGTTTAAACGAATGTATGTTGTTTTTTCTATAAAGAGACAACTAGAACTAGGTAAATTAATCCTTGTGTCACAGGGCTTCATTTCACAAACACTCAATTCACAGACACAAAGTACACTTTTTTTTCGGAAGGACTTACGTAGTTAGCGACGAGGCTTTTGCTACTTCAACGAGCATAACAAGATCAGAGCTCCAGCCTTAATTAATGGTAAACAAAGTACACCCAGACTCAGACCTATCTGTGGTTCACACAAATCATTATTTCGGGTGGGGATCGAACCTAGAACACCAGGTCTCACAACAAACATCCATAACCATTGAGCCATTGGTGTTCATTTCATAGGTTTATAATAGTAATTCTTTTCGGATTAAATATTTGTATTTTTCTTTCGCGGTTATGTTGAAATAAATTTTATTGTAATAAGCAAGCAGAATTTTCCTTTTTATGTAACATTTTTATATTTGTGCGTTCAGGTATAAATATATAAAAAATAAACTTTTGACATATTATCGATATTGCCTAGTTTATCTTAACATGTTAGTGATAGCAAACAAGTTTCTGGACATATAAGAAACACTATTTTTCTAACTAAAATATTTAAAATGGAAATTGAATTAAATTTAATCACTCTTCTCGCTCTTCTTTGAATCATTCTATATATTAAATACCGCATAAAACTCCGTTGTGTGGTTTTAAATATTTAAGCATACAAAAGTACAGACAGACAAAGGGAAGCTACTTTGTTTTATAGGTACGAGTACTACTTATGACTAATCTATAAACCTAGAAAAATGTAAATAAAGAAAAATAAAACATGTTGACTGTCCGCTGTGCTTAATAGACCTATTACACGACCAGTTGGCCAAATGGCGCGAAATCCGACCCCGCCATAGACAAAACAATAACATTAATGCTTTCGTTGTCAAATGTCACAAACAATTATCAACCTTAACTTATACAGAATAAGGTCCGCCAAATCTGTCATGAAACAACCGAATATCGTCATACATTTTATTTTTTAATATTATGAACTCTGTAACTCTTGTTAATAGAGACTATATTTCATAGCAAAAAATATGAGAGTTACATTTCGTTTGAATTGTAGTACCTACTTATTTTAATTTAAGCTTTGTTATTGAAGAAATAAAGTTGATTTTTCAGGTCCGTTGGTTATAATGTTAAAAGGTGATTTGTGATATGATTATCTTTTCCTTATTTGAGTATGACACGATTTGTTAGTTAATGTAATAATGTAATTGCCTAATTGGACTTATTGCCTAAGGATAGCAATGGAAATTGGGTCGATTTGATTTCAATGTCGGAAAGAATGAAAGTGAGTATTTTATATATTAATATTAAGTATGTTATAAGTACAGAGACTGCAAGAAACTAACACGACACAGCGACCACTCTATCCGACTCGCCGCAGAAGAGTTCGACGTGAATTCGACGCGTCTTTTAGATTTTTAGGGGAGTTTTGTGCAACTGTCGCTTTAAGTTACAGTTCGTGGGCCTCTCGAATTTCGGGATTTCGAGGGTATCAGAAAGTTGACTGTCCAAAGAGTTTTTTGTATTATCTATGTAAAGAGCGTAGCATACGAAACAGGCATTGAACAAGGTGCAACTGTCAACGATCGGAAGCGCCAAGTTAGTAATTTCCAAGTAGAATACATTTATAATAGCAGTATTTTATAAGTTAGTTTTATTTTAAATTAGCTACTTTTAGTTGTAAATGTATTTTAACTGACAGACTAAATATATTTTTTTATTCGTCATGCTCATTACCGCAAGCATTGGGTGTCACACCGTAGGTAGATAGAGAAAGACGCGTAGGAAGCTAGGATATGGTCCGGTCGTCCTCGCAAGGCGAGGCTCGCGACGCGTTCTATGCTTCTGATCTAATTCCAGCCCGCGCTGGTTGATTCTAATTATATTTATAATACGCAACTATCACATGCCACATTTAAATTCTATTTAATATCTCATTCTAATTAATTTATAAATACCTCGCAATGGCCCTCTTTAGTGCGGCACGTTCTCCGAATGCTGGTTTTTACTTAGCACAGCAGGTAAGCATTGCCATTCAACGGGGTAATGCTGCCAGCATTCTGGGAACCTTGCCAAGTAGAATAGATTTAGAATGGTAGTATTTTATAAGTTAGTTTTATTTTAAATTAGCTACTTTAGTTGTATATTATGTATTTTATTCATGTAATATAATGTCTTTATATCAATATATTTAATAACATTACTGTTGAAATGTAAACTAATTAATTATTTGTATCTTTTTATTATTGTATTATACGATCGATTCGTCTACATCATCAATAAACGTTTTTATTTTATTTCCATTTCATTTTCATTGTATGTCTGTTGATAATTCCATACAAAAGGACACAAATTCAAATATTCATGGCTTATCCCCTTTCACGTTATTAGCGCGAATCTAAATGCTTTTTGGGTATCCATTATGCCAATTATCAATGTCGAACTAAATTCCGTACAATACTGAGTTATTTTGTGTTACTACCACGTTCTATTAACGGTAATGTTAACAGAAGACCGTATAACGTCCATTGGTATTAACGCCACGCTTAGCAAAC
Source organism: Nycteola revayana (assembly GCA_947037095.2). Lineage (NCBI taxonomy): Eukaryota > Metazoa > Arthropoda > Insecta > Lepidoptera > Nolidae > Nycteola > Nycteola revayana. The sequence continues at coordinate 11,885,868 of OX344851.2, read as the reverse complement.
GGGTTGGTGACCGCATTATAATCTGTAGTTATATAAAGCTGAAGAGTTTGTTTGGTTGAACTGGTCCGACTAAAAAATCATTTTTAGTTTAGTTTTTTTTTTAGACGGATTTCGGTATTTCGCCCTGAGGCTTTTGCCACTTCACCGGGCATAAAGGCGAGTAGAGCTCCAGCCTAGATAAATGGTTTAAGCACTACAAACTAAGGAACCTGCGCAAGAGGGCGTCCCCTGTGGGACTTGGACCTCGACTCAGGGATGTCGCTGGCGGGCAGATTAAGGGATTATGGCTTTAAGTTGGTTTAGGGGAGTTTTGTGCTAATGTCACTCTACTTTATAGTTCGCGGGCTTCTCGGACTTCGTGTCTACGAGGGCATCGGAAGGTTCTTAGCAAACTAAGGGTCGGGAGGGTGAGGGGAATATTTTCAGTGTTAGATAGCCCATTTATTGAGTTAGGCTATAGGCTATATTTAATTATAAAGATCCTATGGGGACGGGAGTTACGGCGTACGCGGGAAGCTAGTGTATAGTATACATCATGATTTTTGTATCGTATCTAAAAATTGGCTTTACTATCGAAACGTGGCATTAACATTTTAAAATTGATGTAAAATGTATTTTTTGTAGAAAAGGTTTCCTCAAGAAGACGGCTAATGATAACTGAATATGGCAACTTGAGCTCCAGTGCTTTGTTAAACCGTACCTTATGCACAGGAGAAAAAGTAAAGAAATCGTTTATTGATAATGTAGTCGAATCGATCGTACTTATTATAAGTCAAATATAACGACAATTACAAAAAAAAACCGGCCAACCGTACCTATTTTTGATATCAAGAATAAAAAAAGCGTATGTTTATGTTTTTTTTTTTTTTTGATTTGGTTGAATGAACACTTAATAATAAAATATAGGCTAGCATCCTCTCTTATCATCTTATACTGTAATTCAAAATTGGGATGATTAAATTCGACCACCGGCAGGATTCGAACCTGCATCTTAGGTAAAGCCCCTAATGCCTTAACCAATTAGGCTACGGTGAAACCCCAACCGATCGTTGAAATTATTAATCTCTTTGTAACACGTCTCTGTGGTTATCTAATACTGATTTTTTTTTCAAATCGGAGCAAGTCGTTCCTGAGATTAGCGCGTTCTAGTAAACAAATAAATTCTTCAGATTTATATAGTAGTAAAGATTCAACTAATGTCTTAACTGTAAAATCGCAGGCAAAAAGTAATCTCTCAAACCCTTATATTCAAATAACACACTCACCCCTAACAAATAAACGAAATCACCACTACATTAAGTAATGGTACCGAATCACCATTTAATTTATACTACACCCCTTAGTTTAGGGGTGAATTAATATGTTTGTGTGATGTGACTAGTCAATTAGAACTTGGGGGCTGGTGAATTATTATACACTTGGATGTGCAAGAAAAATGGAGAGTGAATTCATTTGATATCATCATCATCAGCTCGTATAACGTCCACTGCTGAACATGGGCCTGCTACCAAGTCAGGGTTTTTGGCATAGTCACCACGCTTGGCAGGCGGGTTTGTGGCCGCAGTATTATGTTGTAACACATAAGGAAACGCTGCTGCCCGTTCCTACTGGTATAAAATTATTATAGATGATGTTATAACAATCGGGACCATCGGCTAAACGTGCTGTTCGAGGCACGGTAGTTAGTCGCCCAACCAACAAGACCCGGAAAAAAATCTTAGAATTTATGAAGATTTCCTGTCCGGCGCCGCGGCGTGGGGAATGAATACACGACCTCCGACATTTAAAACGAGCCAAATACCGCTACGCTACGGAAGTTGTCAAACAAATAGACAGTCATTTTTTTTTTAATTGTTTTCTTGTTATTAGTATTCTATATACATTTATATGCGTTTTGTAAAATCCTGTTATTTTTCCATAACAAACAGACACTTCAATTTTACTTATTTGTATAGATATCCTCTATTACCTACATACATACACACATTCACGCCTCTTTACCATAGGGGTAGGCAGACACCACTTCCTTCCACTTGCTACGATCTTGACATACTACTTTCGCCTCTTCTACATTCATTAATCTCCTCATGCATGTCCTTCGGTTAAGGGTACTTTTAACCTGGCCTTTCTAAAAGAACGTCCTGTATTGGTGTGGTATATATAAAAAAACACGACAAAAATTTATCATATAATATATAGAGATGGGCCGACTATAGTATTTGCCGACTAACCGACTAGCCGACTAATCGGTTTTCAAAATGCCGATTAGTCGGCCGACTAATCGGCAATGCCGATCATTCTAATACCTACTTGTCGGAGGTGTTCGGGCTTTTTCGTCATCACTTGGCTTAGTCATCGCGCGGCCGCTGAGCTTAATTACTGACTGATTAATACGTTCCTATATTTTAAGAATTGTAACTATAGATAACTACTCTAAGTAATGTTAAGAAATTATAAAACAAGTACAAATTATTTATTTTATTTCATTTGTTATGCGCCGATCTTAATCGGCATATTTTGCCGAATAGTCGTCGACTAGTCGCCGACTACAAATGATGCCGAATAGTCGGCTTTCCCGACTAGTCGGCGGCTAGTCGGCCCATCTCTAATAAATAATATATAATGTATAATGAAATAATAATTTAAAAAAATATGTCACTAATTTCTTACAAAAACTAAGTAGGTACATAGAATACGTGACTTAATACAATTTCTTTCCATCACAACATTATTCACCCACAAAGGAACCCTAAAACTAATCAAAACATTGTATGGAACACGGAACTCTAAACGAGTCCATTAAATAGAGATATTCCAATTCCCGATGGTGAATGACAAAACATCATAAAGTTGTAGATCGGCTTTTGGCTCGAATTACCCATAAGAATTATTAGTTCTACGGTTTGTTACTGTCTGGACGTATTTCATTTGGTAACTTATCTTTATGTCACCGGAAAATAATACCAATCGTAAGTTGACCGACTTCCGTGCCACTCATATTGTTATATTTAGTTGCCAGTTTAAGTGAACGCGCATAATTATTATATTATTTACTTAATTGTTATGACCCTTGACGTAACTTATCCAAACGTAACTTTTTTTTTGTTGTTGTCAATATGGAGCACTGGGTGACTACAACTAATTACAATACCCCTATTTTTTACACTAGCTCATACTGTCCCACTGTTGGGCAAAGAACTCCGCTGAATCTTACCATGTAGTATTTTCCCGCGTCATACAGTCAATAATTGCAATTAAAATCATTATATAAACATGTAAAAAAGACAACCTTAATATTTCGATTTGTTAAAAAAATAAGACCAAACCAGACTCGAAGTAATAGGTACTAATGGCTCAACTATAAAAACAATATAAGTTATTTCAAATGTCACAGAACACTTTCTAACCCAAATAAAATGATCCCGAACTAGAATCAAACCTTGGACCTCTTCTCTTCCCAACCATCTGTCGCCACAATAGGCACTTAGAACTCATACACTATTTTATCACATCTATTATACACTTCAAACTAAATTCTACCCTATTTACTATGCAATAAAGTCCTTTGTCGTTATAACTTGAAATGTTTAACTCCAGATTCGACTGTAGCCCTTTAAAACAATTTCTACCTCATTTAGCACTACATAAAGTATATTATTCAACGCGAAATTTTCTTTAGGGTTCCCTATAATATGAGGATTAAGTATAATGAATCGTAAATTCGATTTTTGACACCTTTTTCATTTGGTACCGAAGTGATTTCGGCTGGCCCCTTTTTTATTAAGCTTCGAGTAAATAAAAGGTGGCTTCTGTTAGATGAGTGTTGGAGTTAAATAACATCATAAAAATGAATACCTAGTTTAGATGTAAGCCGGGTACAAAGGTGGTAATAGAGGGTCCTAACACCCCCTACCCCCGTTCAAAAAAAGTAATTTTGACCTATAAATAAGTTCTTTTTCCTAATTTATGAATATAATTTATATTTATTGATTCAATTGTTTTTTTTTTAAAGATTACGAACAAAGATAGTAGAGGTCGAACCGGTGACCATATTTAGGGAGCGCTCCTCCAGATTTACATTTTTTTTTTTTATTTGATTCATACTTACAGTCTGATCAGATGTTTTACATATAGATTAACAGTTAGAAATTTATAAATTACAAAGAGACTTTTAATTTAGTTGCAAATTCGTTGAGATAGCTAAAATGTGCCAGTCTGCGCAATTTAACCGATGCACGATGGACTCATCCGCCAAACATCTCCATCATCCATGTATTCTTTGATATTGATTAACCTCGAGTCATAAGAATCTTCTTTACATATTTTTTGAATTTATGGCTCGGCAAAGCTGTCACATTTAAAGGAAGTTTATTATAGAATCTTATACAATTGCCAAGACACGATTTACTCGTCTTCGATACTCTGTAAAAACGTGTACTTAATGAGCTTATCTTTGTTCCTAGTATTAAAATTATGTACGTCCTTCTTCTTGCTGAATTTATTCATATTTTTACGGGCGTAAACTATATTTTGGTAATATGTATTCGGAAGGCACAGTAGATATATTTATTTCTTTAAATAGACTACGAAGAGAATCGCGGCTTCCTTTTTATAAAAAAATAAAAATATTTTGGATATCTGCGGCCGATCCCCATAATAGGATCCCATATGACATTACACTAAGTACGAGATTCTCCTTAAGAGACTTTTTTAAGGACATAGATATACTAACAGTCGCTTCGCAATACATTTAAGCCAATATAATCTATGCCCGGCAAAATATTAACCTTTTTAAGAAAAGAAGTGACATACACACAATAAACACTAGATATAAGCATAAACTTTGCAACGAATACCATCGCCTACAAAAAGTACACTCATCTTTTGTGGGATTAGGAGTCCGTATGTATAACAGAATACCTGTACACCTACAAGAGTTACCTCATGATAGATTCAAGTCAACTGTTAAGAGGATTCTAATAAAAAGGGCTTATTATTCAGTGATAGGTTGATCAGTGAAACACAGACAACATTATAAACTCAGTTATTGAAACAGTTTAAACATTGTTCAACTAAAGGTTTAATATTAATAGACTTGTAGATATCCCCACTTTAGTTCGTCATGCTCCCGTTGTCTGTCATTGCTTGCGGTGGCGGTGTGGGGCGGGTCGCCACCTTCCCTCTAATATGGCGAGGGAGGCGATGGCTGCGTCACACGTCATACTCGTGAACGGGTGCTGCTTGTGGTGACTGGTCGGCTGTTGTCGGGGTTATGTTATGTTATTTTTATTTTATATTTTGTTAATTCATTCTTGCCATTGTTTATAATTATTACTATAGGTATATCCTTTGGTTGAACTTGTGTAAATTGTCATATTGTAAATGTATGTGAATGCATCCGCCATTAGGTTTCTTTGTAGGAGATTGTTTGTGCCTGAGTAAACTTTAATATCTACATTATAGTATTTACTGTATAATTTTTTTTTTCTTGTCTTATTGAACTCCTGGTCGGTATAAATTGACCAGGCAATAAATGGTACTGTGCTTGCATTCGCTTACATCATATATACATTGTACAATATTACATGATTGTGATAAAAGACTTGACATAAAAAAAAAAGAAACAGAGCAAAAGAGACAAAAAAAATAATCTCGGAGTTTCTTTCTTCCTGTCTTCTCCGGGTCGTCCACTTAGGTAGCTAGTGAAAGGTTGCAGGTTAGCTAGGGTAGGATCCTCGACGGCATGGCCGAGGACCGCGTTGTTGCTTATTCCCCGAACTGTGATCTCGTGCCAGCGATCATCACCACTGTTCGTAAATCTACTCTTTACTCCAGTGGCACCCTGAGCGTTGGTCCTAACCCCTTAAGGGTGCCCTCAGGTGGATGTCGCTTAAACTTTGGCCGGATTCTTGGAAGTTAATATTAATTTTAGACCTGTTAGCTTTAAGGCATCTTACTATTCCCTAATGTGTACATTTGTCATTTATCGCTCGACAGACGGACAGACTGATTAAAAATTCTGTAAGATCAAATAATTATAACAATGTTTTTAGCTACTTAAGTGATACTTTAGTGATTTAGTCTTATACAGTGTAATTTTGACAAGTACAAGTGTATGTACCTAAGTGCTGAATAAATTTCATTATTTCATTACACTATGAAAGTTATCAAAGTAAACTAAGTTTCTACGTCAGTCATTTGTCGGATTTTCCAGACCGCATAAGATGCAACGTTAAGTTTGTCAGCTAGTCTTTAAATATGTGGTCCCCATTGCCTGGATGCCATTAGATCTGGTTTACTCAAATAGTAACATACCAATGAATCAAACTACTGAGCCACTGTTCAAATGAGGTACAAATCTAAATTTCTAGATGCCCTGTCCCTTTTCCACTCAGGTATATGTATTATGAAATACCTATCTCTTTTAAACATCTTGCACATTTTGTATTTTTTTTTCTTAAATATATATTTCAGATTCCCTGTCTCTGTTGCATGTAGGCAGAATATATATATATCCGTCTCTTTCCAGACACCTTGTATATTTTAGGTGTAAAATGTCGACAAGCACGACACGGTGTTCGCTCGCGCCGCGGACCCGCCCGCGGCACTTTGACAGTTGACGGCTTTGTAAATTGAATTTTATTCCAAAAATAATATTTCAAGTTTGATGTGATGTGGAAAACTTGATGTTGTAACAAATAAATGGTTTTGATTTTAACATAATAGATAGTCTTTTGAGAAGGTAATTTTGCGGGAATCCATACTAATCTAAACTAGAAACTCTAAATATTTTATGATTTAAATTTAATGATAATGTTTATTTATAGATACTTACTGTACGTTGAAACCACTTAAGGTCCTAGCCCCTTAAGGGTGCTCCTATTGATCCACTAAACCTATAATAATTAATGTGAACTTAAACTTATTATCAGTAGAGTAATTAATGACAAGCTGACGGACAGACGGACTTTGTCTGTAATATCCTACAATGTGCTACCAGCTGTTAATTAAGTATCTAGTTTTATTCGTAGAATAAGCATTATTGTGTAACATCGTGATTCTGATAAGTACAAGTGTATGTAAATACCTAAAAAGTGCTGAATAAATTCATTATTTCATTAAATTTAGGGCTACATTCGAACGTTCATGAACGTTTAGTACTAAGTATTTTTTATTTATTTTAAAACTTCTGCACCAATCAGTACATTGGTCGGCTTAATGCCAGAGGCATTCTCTGCCAGTCAACCATTGGGTGGCGCAGAGACAACATGGTGCACAGGAGAAGAGGTTAAACAGGCTTACTAAAAAGTTCCATCAATAGTAAATAAAATACGTAAATTAAGATAACTAATATATACTTTTATGTAAACAGAATACTGTAATCATACAATACTACAATATTAAATAATATTACACTATATACAGTACTATGTAATTATAAATACACATAATATATTTACTTTAAAATGCCATATACGAGGCATGCCTTTTAAGTTTTGTCGTTTGAAGAAAAAAAGACAACTAGAACCTTATAGTACTTTTTATTGTTTTTCAAAGTATTCACCACGTAGCTTAATACACTTTGCCATTCGCAAATTCAGTTATTATAACATTTATTCCACTCTAAAGTGGAGGTGTTCAAAATGGCTGACTTGAAAGCGTCGACTGCTTATTCACCGGACTGGAATCTTTGACCACGAAGACTTTTCTTAATTTTAGGAAATGTAAAGAAATCGTTAGGACCTAGGTCAGGACTGTATGGAGGATGGTCAAGAATTTCTACTTTTTCCTGCTTCAAATACTCAATCGTTTGACGAGCGCTATTTGAGCTTGCGTTGTCGTGGTGCAGGATGATGCGTCGCTTTGAGTTAGATTTTCGAAGTTCTGCGATGACTTGTGGTAAACAAACTGTGGTATACCACTCTGCGTTAACCGTTCTACGATCTTCAAATGCAATAGTCGCAACATAACCGGTTTTTCCAACGAACGTGGCCACCATCTTCTTTGAAGTGCTTCGAGAACGAACTTCTTTAGTCGGCTTTGGCTCGTCTTGAAAGACCCTGATTGTAGATTGTTGTTTGGAATCAGGATCGTAGGCATAGATCCAAGATTCGTCACCACTGATGATGTCGTAGACGTGATTTGACTCTCCTCGGTTGAACCTTTGTAGAGTTTTCTTACACCATCTGACGCGGGTCGCCTTGTGATCGTCGGAAAGCAGATGCGGTATTCAACGGCAAACTAGCTTTTTCACACCAAGCGCTTCATGCAAGATCTTCTGAATGGTTGTCTCTGAGATGCCTAATAGAGCCTCTATCTCTCGATACGTCACATGACGATCTTCGAGAATTAGTTGTCTCACAGCAATGATGTTATCTTCAGTGAAGGCGGATTTTGGGCGCCCTTCGCGAGATTTGTCACTAACACTAGTATGTCCACGCTGGAATTCTAAATACCAGCGATCGACAGTCCGCAGACATGGGGCTTCATCACTGAACACAGATGTTAGCTCTTCAAAAGACTGAAGCCGTGTCAGGCCTCTTCTAAAGTTGTAGAAAATTATTGCACGAACATTTTCCTTAGAAAGATTCATTTTCGAACGTAACCTGACAGATTCCAATCGAAGCTGTGACTAAACAATAGCATTAATCCTAATACTTTCAACTGTTTTGTGATTCGAAATTTGAACACATTCGAATATAGAACAGTTCCAAATTAAAAATTGCCGGGAAATATGGAAACGACAGAACTTAAAAGGCATGCCTAGTACACTCGAGGCAAATACATCGACTTAAGCCTCAAGTGCGCATAAAAAGTGATTTATCTTAACAATGACTCATTTTACCTCTATATTATGTTTTACATATTTAAAACCTAGTAATTGGGCTTTAAAATGGTGTAGGTTGTATGAAAATCGATTCAGTAGTTTAGTAAAAAATGTGTATGTCAATGATATTGTAAAAAATATTGAAAATTCATACAATTTCACAGGATGAGGTTATTGTGTATAATATAAATTAAACAAGATGTGTGTAAGAACTTGCACGTGAGTTTTTGTTTGTAAGTGCAATCTTAGCCTAAACCAATTTTATAGATCGTAGCAGATTGCTACGCTTACTACGCGCTACACACTACGTGCTACGCTACGCTGCAGTAATATCATCTCGCTAAAATCGAATTCACATACTCCTGATGGATAGGCAGTCACATCTATCAGCTCAAATATACTCACTACCTTACTGCGATCACCAATCCGCTTAACAACCGTGATTATGGCAATATCCCTCAACGACCCTCCCTGGCTTGCATGTTAAGAGGAGACCTATACCCGCCCTATTATTTTCATGACGGTAAAAAATGTCACCCAGTATAGTCAGAGTCCGTACGTCCGAAAAAAAACGAGGAGACCATTGTTCAGCAGTGGTTATAAATGGTCTGATACTATGTCCAACTAGATCTCAGATTAACCATTTTCACTATTTTTTTTATGTTACTAGCCTCGTCATTCAGAGTAATTTTAACGTGATTTACGTTATAATTACTCTTTCAGTGGATGGTAGCATTTTCTTGCCATTATAAAGTAGGTGTTATTTTTATTTTAAAACCTATTTTACTGTTTACCGTCGCGTCGGCTAAATAAGCGAGCGACTGTGATTTCCCTGTGGGTGACAGCGTCAGCAATCACAGTAGGTATATAGGGTTTTGTGTACGACAAACAATAAAATATGCCTCAAATTTTTACCTTCCGAATCCGTACAAAATTTTTACTAGCGCAAAATTGTTTTTAATTTTTGAACACTTGACGGAAATCCTACTAATAAGTAAAAGTGAAAGTTCGTAAGTATGGATGGATGTTTATTACTCTTTCACGCCAAAACTACTGGACGGAATTGGCTGAAAATGTTCACTGGGATAGGTTATACGCTGGATTAACATATAGGCTACAAAACATAATGCTCCGACCGACTGGAGCAGAGTAACGCGGGTAAAACCGCGGGGCGCAGACAGATTATCATATAGTAGATTTTAAATTCAAAGAAAAAAATATAAATATATAGAGTGACAACCGCAGCGGTGTAAGTCTTGTTTCAAGTCTCGGGGATCGTGGGTTCGAATCTCGCGCCGCCGCCGCCCGGCGCTAAAACATTACGCTACCTACGCATTCGATACGCAAAATTGTGACATAAAGTAGCCTGAAGACTTTTGCTGCTTCATAAAAGGCGCAGGACTTCAGCCTAATTCAATGGTTTAAAACAACGCAAAAATGCGCCGTCTGTGGAACTTGAACATAGGCTCAGGGCGGTCGCTGATGGAGGGATTGAGGGATTATGACTTTTAGTTGTTTAGGAGAGTTTAAGGCGCGTCCCCGCGCAAACCGCAGCGGTAGCCGTCTTTTGTGCAGTTTTTTGGAGCTGTCTACTCTGTATCCAAAAGAAATACCAACTATTAAAAAATAATTTAAAATATCTAGGTATCTATACTCCAAAATGGTATTTTTTTAGTATCTATTAAAATATGCAATTAATCACCTCAGAAGAAATGATAAATTATTATTGATAAACTACATCTCATCGTAAAGTAACCATTATTTTGATTTGCTACTTACATTAGTGGATAGACAATTTAATCATGAACATTACGGTAGTGAAAAAAAAAATAGCAAAAGACCAAAATTTGATGTTATATAGATTTTATTCTAAACACTGAGCGTACTCGTCACGTATCTCTTGCGGTGGGGAGGTGGTGGGTGAGGGAACGAATGCTCAAGTCAGGGTCGGGGTACTGCCTGTTCACGGGCCTCTCGTACTTCAGATCTACGAGGGCATCGGAAAGTTCTTTGCAAACAAAGGGTCGGGTTGCCCACTGAAAGAAAGTTGACGAAGGGGAAACAAACTCAACTCAATATTGCGATTTATTTCATTATTATAAACGTCAATAACGTTTAGAAACTACATATAAACACACAAACAAACACCGTCTTTCACAAAACAGATTGAAAACAAAATGAAAAGAATTCAAAAAACATATTTAAAAAAAAAACGCACGCAACATTAATCTATGGGCGTATATATTTTTTTGCTATTGACAAAGGCACGCCCGTCAAATGCCATTGCTTAAATGAGAACCCAGTCATTCGCGAATGTGGTGGAACGGAAAAATCATCGAGCGAAAATGTCATCGGTTCTGTGAAATAGTAGTTATATTTTGTAGTGGTAAACTAGAATATGGTAACTGTATTTTTTTGTATCTTTATGTATATGATTTTGGCTTCCCTGGGCAGCAAATTTAATTTAGTCAATCGAAAGTTACTTGTAAGAAAGATTAGAACTTTCAAAAGAATAAAGCCATGAATGTATATTTAATACAAGTTAATAAAGAAAGAAAATACATTTATTTATGGCACAAACAAGGTAATAAAAAATGAGAAATTGATAGTTTCTACTACAGTTAGGTATATGCACAATAAATGGGCACTGGCTTCAGCATTAAGCTACTTTAATAATCCAAAAGATCATTGCGGCAGCGCTGGTTTTCTAGCCAGTCCCAGTTTTGACGCCACGCATGCCAAACATCAAATAAAAATATAAAAGTAAGTATACAGATAAAAATTGGCAATTAAGAATTTAATTATACCCAATTATATTATTAGAATATAGAACAAGCATGATAGTTTCTTTAAAAAAAAACGTAATTTACAGAAGCAGTTACCAGTACCTATTTACAACCCGGATTCAAATTCTATGAATTATATTCCCATATTATTATTTCATGTATTAATTATATTCGTCATTTAAAATTACTAACTATTGTCATAACACAATTTGATACAATCGTATGCCTGGAAACGAGCAGTAGCATTTGCCTGTGTGGATAATATACAAAAAAATTCAGTCGCTTACACAGCCAAATAGCGCTGTGACCAAGCTAAACCTTCGATGAAAGCAATAGTGGTGAATCTGTAAGGTACTATAACAGTTGAGCTGCTAATTAAGCATACATACGCTATCATTAACTTCATATATTTATTAAAATGAATAAATACGTAGGAGTTTTCTATGGGACATGAATGTCCATGTTTTTAAAAAAATGAGCATTTTATTCCATCTGATGGCTTTTTGTTTTATTACTTTAATAGAATAATAAGAAATAGGTAAATCCAACTGTAATAGTTATATTTATATTCATATACATTATATATTTACACACTTTGAATCCATAGAAAGTAGTTTTTTATTTGGCATTCATTGTTTTTCCCGAGGTATCTTCGTACGTATTATATTATTAATTCAATTGTTGAAGACCTTACAGATTTATTATAATCAGCTTGCAGCTAGATTGGTTTATAATTGGTAAAGTAACAAAACACTCACTGTTAACTACATGTCCGCCTGGAAAAAAAATGTCTAGTTAGGCATCTTAAGTATTTTGATATCATACATTTTAATTTGACTTAATTTTGTCAGTTACCACGTTCCTTTAGCCCGCAATACCCACAGTGTAGAGAACACAAAATGGCGTGAAATGCGAAACAAGGCGGGAACTGCAACGATGTCGATTTAATGCGGTTTTAATACACTCAGCGCCGGCACTCTGCGGAGTGTATTACATTATAATAATCATGTTATTACTGTTAATAGTATTTGGAAAGCGATGTGACACTTTTAAACGAAAATGTGATGTTTTAAATATGGAACATCCGTTTGGTAAATGGAATGAGTTTTTAATTTGTGCTTGTTGTTATATATTTAATTCGTTTTATTGATGCATAACTGTTTTATTTAGCGTAAGGTTAGACTAAATAATACCCACCGTGGCTTAAAGGAATTAGTCCTTCTTTAACTCGGCCTCCCGACCCTTAGTTTGCTAAGAACCTTCCGATGCCCTCGTAGGCCCGAAGTCCGAGAGGCCCGCAAACTGTAAAGTAGAGCGACAGTTGCACAAAACTCCCCTAAAGAAACTAAGAGCCATAATCCCTTAATCTCCCCGTCAGCGACCGCCCTGAGCCGAGGTCCAAGTCCCACAGGGGACGCCCTCTTGCGCAGGTTGCTTAGTTTGTAGTATTTAAACCATTTATCTAGAATCCTACTTTAAATTTTGGATGTTCTGTGTTTTATTCCTATATAGTATCAACCCATAATATATACGTGCGTGTGAACTTAACAGACCTTAGCAAGCCAGGGTCGTTGAGGGATACTGCCATAATCACCACGCTCAACAGGCGGATTGGTGATAGTAGTGAGATGGCGCTGGATGGGCAGCAGCCATTTGTCCCTTAGTCACCTCTTATGACACCCATGGGAAGGCATGGGGTGATTTATTCTAAGCCGGACTCCACACAGTAATTAAATATTATTCCCAAACATCAAAATCGATCTTTAGATGAAAGCAGAGATTTATTTCTTAGTCCCAGCACTAGCAATTATGGTTGGTAACAATAATGAATCGTGCCAGATGAACAAAATTTTAAAGGTGTACTTAAACGTTTTAACTAACCGTTAATTAACTGATAGTTATGTATTAAATTAATACATTCGATGTTAAATAATATTTTTTTCTGAATAAATATTCAACTTTTAATCTCCAATCATGTCAACACATATTTGTCACGAAAACCAACCCGAGCGGAATAACAACAAAACTTTATTAATCTAACAACCTGATAATACAAAAAAAAAAAAAAACCTATACCCGCAGAATTCATTCATATTTATTGAAATAATGCTACCTACAGAATGTTAAACAATTTCTCGCGCGTTGACAACATGGCTGAAAGACGTGAACACGGACATGATAAAAATAAAACATCCTCATAACCTTTATGGTACACAAAATAGAGGCGGAATTCAAACATGGATTCTATATCGGGCGGCAAATATGTTTTGTCGAAGTATTCTTATTTCAAATTCGTTTTTGCCGTCTTTTTCATATTCTTCATTCAAATATAATTCTTGTTGGTAAGGAATTAAGATAGTATTTCTTGCTGGACGTATTTAGTGATGAAGTTATAAGGTTGGTTTCGTATGATAATACCATTTTTCATATTAAAAGTTATTTCTTTTAGACTATATTCCCTCGCGTATCGGTATTGGGGATTATTCGCGACTTAATAAACAGGGGCGTTGTGGTTAACAGTCTTTAAAAATTGTTTAGACTTGGATATTAACGTGTTGTGTGGGGTGAAAATGTTATGTAGTATATATGAAAAGAAAGTTATCTATTTATAAAGCGGGTAATTAATTTCCGTATGTATTCCAATCATTAATATGTAGATATTAATGATTGGAAAAGATCTTCATTATACTGAATGTTTTTGATGTTTAGCTTATTTGGGCGATGTTTTCATATTTTCATTAAGTTATTATACTAAAATTTATAACAGTAGGTACAGGGATTTTGATTTAGGCCTAAAAAGCATGTGATGAGTAGCCGTTATTAGTTTCTACTAGGTACTTCTCATTGGCGGACTTGGTTTATAATCCAAGAAAAATAGCAAAATTTCAACATTAATTATTTATTATAATCCGTAAAATTATACCTATTTTTGATTTTAAAAAACTTATGTTATCGAATATTTTACGGAATTTTATTATTTATTTTCAGAGAATGAAGCATAAAAAAAATAGTAACTTAACAAACCTTTTATGAACTAAACTTTTTTTTTATTTTCCTGTGTATTACAACATAATACTGCGGTCACCAATCCGCCTGCTAGGCGTGATGATTATGGCAAAACCCTCCCTCAGGAGGAGGCCCATGTACAGCAGTGGACGTTGTACGGGCTGATGATGATGATGAAACTAACCTTTATTGAATGTTATCATTGTAATGACTACTACATAACCCAAGTAACAAATTACTAGCAATTCAATTTTAAAACAATTATATAAACACTTACCCATCTGGAACTATACTGAACAAAAGAAACTTAACAATCGTCGCGTCAAAACATTACAATAAATCGACATCCCATCCAAATAATTAACACATCAAACACAACTTAATCTTTAATCGTACTTTCGGCAGCGAAAAGCAATCAATCAGACACATATGCGCCTTAAAACCTATTCCAATTACAACCCTCGTTATTTCTAAACGCCAATTTATAGATCACGATACGATACTGCAAAATTCACTTATACGATACGACTAATTGAGATAAAAGTACTGTTTTTAATATTAGCTCTCCTTTGCAGTATCATACACTGGAACGTTCCAATGGTAATCAGATTTTCTATCGGTAAATAATTTTAGAAATCGTCTAGTTATCATTTATTTACCAGGAACTAAAATGATAATAAAGTGGTACAATTAGCGCCCATCTAAGCACGATTCAACGATACCTCTCTGAAAGAATGATTTTGTATAAAGATTAATACCTACGGTACGACGCAACGACATGTAGAAATAAAAAAAAAAAAACAGCATCGTGTCGTCATGTTGTGCGTTAGCTCTTAAAGCACCAAATTACCGAATAACATGTTCACGACAAAACGCTTTTCAATCTCCACTAACAATATTCCCCCAAAGATTCCCTTTTTGTGTGCCCCTCCTATGCCAATCTGGCAAGATTGCTTTTTTTCTTTTGTCAGTTTTGAATACGGCTCGTATGTATGTAAGTCCTTTGTAGATGATTAAATACTGTGCAATTGGTATTGCCAGATTAAAAATATATTTGCGACCCTTTTTGCCGCGTAATAGAAGCGAAAAAGTTTGGGCGAGCGGCAAATTGTGTGTGGCCGGTAAGCAAAATAAGGATTGGTTATTTAATGGTTTCTTCATTCGGACGATTTTGTGTGGTGATTAATTTTGCCGCTTACGTGGTCATTGTGTGTGGATTTGGATTAGGTTGAACTTTGATATATCCAGTTTTAATTGTCTAGTAATTTTGTTGCTTATAATTATTCAATGACAAAAATGCAAAAACAGTTATCTTTGTCACATTAAGATAAAACAAACTTCAAACCAAAAACAAAGTTCTCAATTCAAACTCAAAATTAGAACAACAGCACGTACCAAACGTCAAACATGACCACGGTATACACAGTCGGGCGTGCGTCGTCGCATCCTGACGTTCTTTGGACGTTAGCCGTGGACATCCAATTTGCCTGATTGACGCCCGGCATCCGTTCACAAAGCTCAAAGACTGACGACGGATCAAATAGACCGTGAAAATGCAAATTGTAGGTACGGTTCAACCAGTTTCACATGCGCGGAGAAAATGACGTAAGACTGATCGTGATGGGAGCCGCTTTGTCTATGCAAGAGTTGTTTGTCTTTGGTAATGGTAAACGTATATAAGGTTGTATAAGATACTCGATGCTTCCAAATCTATATTTCTCTACTAATATATAACAATCTGATGAACCTTTTTCTGTTGTTGTCCAGGGGGAAATGCTTTTACGCATTCCCACCGCCGCTGCAGCGTATTCACGCGTTGGCGGTGGGATATGTGGGACTCGCCATCTCCATAGCGTGGTATACCTACTAACTCATTCCACGAGGAGAGGACCCTACACCACTAAAACTCCCCGGACACTCCTTCGATCCGCTGTTGGCGGGGGCCGGGCACGCATAAGCAATCCGGCCCAACCTGATCAATCTGACAACCTCCGTAGCGTAGCGGTTTTTGGATCGCTCTAAATCTATCGTCGAGGGAGGGAGGTCGTGGGTTCGATCCCCACGCCGGACAGGAAATCTTTGTGTAAATTCTAATATTTATTTCCGGGTTGTTGGTTGAGGGACTGCCTTCGGGTCATATGGAACCTAAATATAATAATTTCTGTTCTAAAAACTTGTATAAATTCAATATGAAAATGTTTTATTTTTTTTATTGTCTATATCTTTAACTTCCGAAAACGCTATCAGCCATTTAGTGACGTCATACGTCTAGTTAAAAAACATGAACGCGATCCTTTACTATTACACTTTCTGAGTCATGACGTCATCGATCTCGAACGCAGATCATGTATATAGACCAACATGGCTGACATCGTTTCCATCTCTAAATGTCAAGCCAATTTTAAAATATTTATTTTAGTACTTTCTAGATCTCAAATAAATGCAATTTTTTCTTTATATAAATATATATAAAACCATTCTTAAACATTTCCTGACTTTCATTCGTCCGAAAAAGCCAGACGTGGTGACTATGGCATTATTCCTCAACAACTCTGGGTAGCCAAGGTGTGTTGGTAGAAGGCCCATGTTACACAGTGGACGTAAATGGGCTGATTTACCTAGTAACCTTAATACATTTATATTCTTTAGAATTTTTAAAATGTTATAAAATGCGTTTTTTTAAGTAGATCGAGTGATTCACGAGGAAAGTTTAATGTATTAGCATGCACCCGTGCGAAGCAGGGGCGGGTCGCTAGTAATATCTATAATATTAAAATTAATCGCTGAATGTGTTGCTAAGCGCAAATCTCGAGAATAGCTGAACTGATTTCGAAAATTCTTTCTTTGTTATGATTGTAATAGTCAGGAAAAAGTTATTACGAAAAAAAAATAAAAAAATACTTGAAATATTAGAAAATTTAAGAAAACCGAACTGAAATATTCTTTTTGTAATGAATTGACATTACTGTCAATTGTTTGAAATAATTGTCAACGAACTTTTTTTCTTTTTTTAGAAGATTACTAGCAGAGTTATGCAGTCTACTAGTATTCTTGTTAACCCCCCGTGCTAAGCTAAAATGCTTGTGTTATGAGTGGGTTCACGTGGGAAGAGCAATGGATGGGGATCGAACCGGCGACCACAAGTCCGAGCCCGTATCTATTGGGCTACGGCCGCTTAATAAATCGATAGAAAGCCCCATTATTTGTGAGTGTAGAGATTCCCACGGGAACGGGATGTACGCAAGTGAACCCGCGCGGAACAGCTAGTTTAGTATAAATATTATCTACATTTCTTTCACGAGTAACAATACGAGTTTTCCACTGTCATTCAGAAATAAATAAACCAGGTATCGAAAGGGCATTGAGGTAGCGCTCCAATAAAAGCTATAATTTAATTAATATCACTCGCTATAAATAAAATTTCAACTGACAACTGTTTTTCCTTGAAAATACACTAATATATACGGGGTATCTTGCACTACGTTACCCGCATACACGCGGTACGCTGATGGCATTCCCATGTATCTTTGTGTCGAATCTATTCAGCTCCGATATGTCTAAGTCGTGTGACAGATAATTAATATATCTGGCAGTATTGAAAGCATTTTGATGATTTTTATGATCACTTCTTCATAACTGGATTGGCTTGTTATCGTTGATTTAGCTTTTAACTTGAATATAGACTGATACAAAATGTTACACTACGATTTAAAGCTAAGCAGTAAGCAATTACCGAAAAAAGTCTCTACACAGAGTCAAATCAAACGACATATTTAGCTACGAAAATACACTAAGATATACGGCGTAGCTTGCACTACGCCACCCGCATAAACGGCGGTACGCTGATGGCATTCCCATGTATCTTTGTGTCGAATCCATTCAGCCTCCGATCTGTCTAAGTCGTGCGACAGATAAGTAATATATCTGGCAGTATTGAGAACATTTTGAGAGAGGCTTTGCGTGCGAGTTCGAAACCGTATGTATGTGTGGAATATTTAATTAATGTTTGTTTGGCAGATGTTTTGTGTTCTTAGCATACGTATTAGAATGTGTGGATGTGTTCTGTGTTGATATATACGTGTTTTTTGAGTATGCGATGTGTTGGTTTGACTTTTGTATTAGTTTTCTTTTGTTTGTAGGTTTCATTCGCTTGGTTTCATCTATAATAATCGTATATCAAGGAACGGGCAGCAGCGTTTCCTTGTGTGGTACCACATAATACGGTCACCAACACGCCTGCCAAGCGTGGTGACTATGGCAAATACCCTCCCTCGGGAGAAGATCCATGTTCAGCAGTGGACGTTATACGGGCTGATGATGATGATGAGTCGATTGGAGTAAGATTTGGAATTGTATGTAGGTATGGATGGTAATGTGTGTTAGTAAAATACGGTATTTTAACATAATAACGTTCGTCGCCTAACCTTTCGATGCCCATGTAGACCCGGAGCCCGAGAGGCCCGCGAAATGTAAAGTAGAGCGACAGTTGCACAAAACTCCCCTAAAGAAACTAAAAGCCATAATCCCCCAATCTTTCCATCAGCGACCGCCCTGAGCCGAGGTCCAAGTCCAACAGGGGACGCCCTCTTGCGCAGGTTGCTTAGTTTGTAGTGTTTAAATCATTTATCTAGGCTGGAGCTCTGCTCGCCTTTATGCCCGGTGAAGTAGCAGAAGCTTCAGGGATAACTAAATATGTCCGTAGGAAAAAAAACGGCTTCGTCTTCGTCTGAAAAAAAAACCGAAGGCTTACCACGCATGTTCACTTACCTAGCTCCAATAAAAGAGTAAATGTTAGGCTACAGTAGCGTGGGAACGATGTGAGCTCCGAGCTCCCGTCCGCATGTGACACACACTGTACGAATAACCTATCTAATGTTAAGAAAACAAACATAAAAAGTATAAGTACCTATGTACCTACAAATCTTTTCACATTATGATCATAATAATGTCCACTGCTGAACATGGGCCTCCTCCTGAGAAATTTTGCATAATCACCACGCTTGGTAGGTGGGTTCTTGACCGCAGTATTATCTTGTAACGTACAACGAAACGCTGCTGCCCGTTTCCTGGTTCGTTTGTTATAGATGATGTTATAACAATCGAGACCAACGGATTAACGTGCTTTTCGAGGCACGGATGGTAGTCTTTCAGCCAACCAGGTCCGGAAAGAAATCTTAGAATGTACGCAAACATTTTCCTGTCCGGCGTGGGGATCGTAACAACGACCTCCGAGATGTAAAGCGGGCCGAATACCGCTACGCTTTATATAATACTAGCTTTCCGCGCGCGGTTTCACCCGCGTAACTCCCGTTCCCATAAAAACTTTATAATAAAATATAGCCTCGACAAATGGGCTATCTAACATTGAAAGAATTTTTCAAATCGGACCAGTAGTTGCTGAGATTAGCGCGTTCAAGCAAACAAACTCTTCAGCTTTATCTATTACGGCAAATAACTCTTTATTAGGTACCAATTCCTTGCGTATTTATACTCGTGATAATTTCTCAACGAAATGTCCGATTGGAATAAAACAAAAAGTATTTTACTTCTACATAAATACCTTTAATAACATTATGCTTAATTTGGATAAGGATTAATATAACGATATACATTTAACGTAGTTTCTTTCTTCAGACGATTTAATATTTTTTTATGAACATAAAAGCGGTTATTGTGACTAAACTATGATAGTTAGATATATGCTCTTGCGGACTTTTTTGTAGATCTTAATAAGACCTACAAACCCGTAGTACATCATTTTGTTCTATTGTCAATAGTTTTTGCAGCGCACGCATAAATAGGTTTTCGCTTTTACACCTTGGCTTACAAAAACGCAATTTTCTTACGGATCCCCAACTTTTTTGAAAATAAAATATAGCCTATAACCTTCCTCGATAAATGGACTATCCAACAGTGAAAGAATTTTTTAAATCGGACCAGTAGTCCCTGAGATTAGCGCGTTCAAACAAACAAACAAACTCTGCAGCTTTATAATATTAGTATAGATTAGCGACCCGCCCCGGCTTCTCAAGGGTGCAATGCTGATGTATCACACATATAAACCATCCTCTTGAATCACTTTATATATTAAAAAAAACCATATCAAAATCTGTTGCGTAGTTTTAAAGATCTTAGCATAGATAGGGACGGACAGACAGCGGCAAGCGACTTTGTTTTATACTATGTAGTGATTGTTCCAAGGTAGGTATTGTGTATTTCAGACTTCAAAATCAGAATATCTATCGAAATTCGGAATAAAATATTTCTGAGTATTTACATATACAACCTCCGTAGCGTAGCGGTATCTCGGAGGTCGTGGGTTCGATCCCTGCGCCGGGCAGGAAATCTTTGTGTAAATTCGAAGATTTCTTTCCGGGTCTGGTTGGTTGAGGGACTACCCTCCGTGCCTCGGAAAGTAAGTTAAGCCGGATGTAGTGATTAGTTTAGTTTTTAAATATCATATTTAAATCTTAAGATTTTACTAACGAAAATCTTTATTTTTCCAACAATCTCTTAACCAAGACACCTAAAATTAACTAAATGCGTTAAACGGAACGTAATTTTCCATTGACATTAAAACCTTGCTTGTCCCCTCCTAATCCTTTTGATTCCAAAACAAGCGAACACCAATCCAATTTCTTAATTCAAATTTACGAATGATTCCATCGAGGGGACTGAATTTAAACTTGGAATCAGCGAGATGAAAATGTAGAGTAGATTAATTGTAGAATGGCTATAAAAGTAGAGGTTTATACCTACCGTGATAAAATCTGATTTGGTCATTTTGACCAGTATTCAAATCTTTCATCATTAATTCTATTGATGAAAGGGTTTTTTTCCAATCGGTCCAATAGTCCCAGAGTCTTTTCAATGCAAAAATTATAACATGAGTATAGATTATTAATAATGATTTTTGTTTTAATAACACGGGAAAAGTTTTTTTCGGATGAGTGACTTTTGTAAACAAAATAATAAGTATTAAGACGGATCTTCTATTAGATTCGGCTGGGCAGCGTTTGGGAAGCTTCGGGAGATCTTCTCGTCCAAAATACCTCAGCGCCTGAAGTCTTCAATCAATGTGTGTTACCAGTGATGACATATGGATCTGAGACGCGGTCTCTCACTGTGTGCCTCATAAGAAAGCTCAAAGTCGCTCAGCGAGCTATGGGAAGAGCTATGCTCGGCGTTTCTCTGCGTAATCGAATTAGAAATGAAGAGATCCGCAGGAGAACGAAGATCACTGACATAGCTCAACGGATTAGCAAGCTGAAGTGGCTATGGGCAGGGCATACAGCTCGAAGAATTGTAGTTCCCGTTCCGCGGAAACTTCATAATTAAATATAGCCTATGTTAATTCTAGATAACAAAGCTTTCTAATGGTGAAAGAATTTCAGAAATCGGTCTAGGAGTTCCGGAGCCTAGGTATTCAAAGCAAACGAACAATAATATTTTCCCTCGTTATAATATTAGCACTGAATTTTACTCCCCTTTTTTTCTGCCGGACATATGTAGTTAGCCACGAATTTTTAACCACGGTGCTTTAGCCACACCGGGCAAATATTAAGATCCCCACTCTATTGTACATAGGTAGGTAATAGGCACAATACTCAAACGCAAATACCGACCCATCTGTAAAATTTAAAATTCTAATCGGTTAAAATGTTCGCGGATTTTCGTTGAAATCCCGAGTTCTGTCCGACATTGGGGGGAAATTAATTGTAATTAACCAAGTCTGGATGATTAGGGTTCCTTATTACTTGCAAAATGTTTACTTTCTTGCGACGCTTTCAGGATAAATGAAGATGTGTTGATAGTAATGTGGACCGGGCTTATATTTTGAGAAAGAATTTGGAATTGTGTGGACATGGTTTTAGAAAATGATTTTTTTTTCAGTAATTATTTATTTTCGTAAACGAAGGTGTTTAAACAATATTTAAGTTCGCTACGTTTTGCTAATTGTTATAGTTGGCGTATAAAATATAACAAATCTATAGTAATATAGGTATAAAGCAGACGAGTCTGCTTCTTAAAACGCGCTAATCTCAGGAACTACTGGTCCGATTTGAAAAACAGGACGTAGCTTGTAAGATGTCGTTGGAGATTGGGGTCAAAATGAAAGGTATTATTTTGTTCAACTTTATATTACTCATCTTTTTTGTGAGGTTATGCAGAGTAATCTCTCGATATACTTAACCGATTTCGAAAATTCTTTTACCGATAGAAAGCCACGTCATTTGTAAGTGTCATATGCTATATTATAAGTTAAAGTTTCCACGGGAACGGGATCTACTCGGGAGATACCGCGCGGTACAGCTAGTTAATAATAAATCAGAATAACTTTATATACCTACCCTATACATTAATAAGCAAACATGACTTGTCTAGCCTTTAATTATAGGCTATTTAGAGCCTATATGGGCTACACAAAGCTATACTAAAATGGCGCTACTAGCATTTACAGAAAACTGGTAGATTGCCACACTGAATTCCTAATAAATACCTATTTTAATCTTTTAATCAAATTCGGGAGTATCTACACTAAGCTAACGCTAGCGCGGGATTATGATTCAGCATTTAAATGTTAAGGAGCGCCGAATTTGTGGCGCTGACTGTACCACGTCTTCTAAATACACTTGAGTGCAAAAGTGTTGTAATTTATAATTATATTTTTGTACGACCCCGCTTTCGCGCGGTTGCACTGCTTATCTATACTAATATTATAAAGAGGAAAGATATGTATGTAAGTATGTTTGTAATGAATTGGCTCAAAAATACTGGACCGATTTTAAAAATTCTTTCATCATTTGAATGCTACATTATCACTGATTAATATGGGCTATATTTAATTATGAATTCCCACGGGAACGGGAGTTACGCGGGGGAAACCGCGCGCGGGAAGCTAGTGTATTATATATTTAAACATTCCTCTTCAATAATTCTGTCTATTAAAAAACCGTATAATAATCCGTTGCGTAGTTTTAAAGATCTAAGCATACATAAGGAGAGACAGACAGCGGGAAGCGAATTTGTTTTGTACTATCGAGTGATGGTAAGCTTAGTATTTATCCTAAAGTAGTTTAAATAACATTCTTCGTGGGGTTTCTTAATCTTTCTTTTATTTAGTATATCTCCTTAATTACTAAGAATGTATGTATATAATGTAATACGTGAAAGTAATGTAAAAATTGGGGTAGTTTAGGTTGTCCTCAAATTATGGGAAAACATACAATTTGGCCATTAATTAATTATGCACGGCACTAATCCTTATCCTAGTAGTATTCTATAGGGTTAAGGTTCTTTGCAAGTCGAGCCGCTCATAGGGCGCACTAACAGTTTCCTCTAATTCTCATTCTCAGATCATATTGATATTTCATTCCCTGTCAGAGATATTATAAATATTATACTAGCATTCTACGCGCAGTTTCACTCGCATAAATACTTAAGGATCTTTATAATTAATTATAGCCTTATAGCTTTCTTAAATAATTGCGTTATCTAACACTGAAAAAATAATTCGATTCGGACCGAAGCAGTTCTTGAGATAGACTCTTCAGCTTTATATATTAGTATAGATTGACATGCCCAATAATAAATATGAATCATCATCATCAACAGACCGTTTACGTCCACTGCTGAACATGGGCCTCCTCTTAACAGACCTTGGCAAGCCAGGATCGTTGAGAGATATTGCCATAATCACCACGCTTGGCAGACGGATTGGTGATCGCAGTAAGATGTAATAGATATCTTGGATAATAGATGCTGCTGCCCATCCATCAGCCATATGTCCCTTAGTCGCCTTTTACGACACCCATGGGAGGACATGGGGTGGTCTATTCTACGCCGTAAACCACGGCACGGTAAGTATGAATGTTGCGGACTAATTAAACAGATAACACTTGAGCGCTCGCCTGTACCGCATGTTGTAACTTAGCTACACCTTTGAGATATTCTTCTAAAGAGCATGAATAAACTCTTATAGGAAGACTAAATAAACTTGATGCTTTAATCTATATACTAATATTAAGTATTCAGCACTTACGTAGGAACTTACTTACACTTGTACTTATCAGAATACCTTCCGACGCCCTCGTAGACCCGAAGTCCGAGAGGCCCGCGAACTGCAAAGTAGAGCGACAGTTGCACAAAACTCCCCTAAAAAAACTAAAAGCCATAATCCCTCAATCTCCCCGTCAGCGACCGCCCTGAGCCGAGGTCCAATTCCTACAGGGGACGCCCTCTTGCGCAGGTTGCTTAGTTTGTAGTGTTTAAACTATTTATCTAGGCTAGAGCTCTGCTCGCCTTTATGCCCGGTGAAGTAGCAAAAGCCTGAGGGCAAACTTCATATGTCCGTCCGAAAAAAAAAAAAAACTTGTCAGAATTACCATGTAAGACGATAAATTAATAAAAAAACTATAACTAACAGATAATTCTTACTCTATGAAATATCGGACTAGATAACTAACAGTAGTACAAATCTACAGACTACATAGTCCGCCCGTCTGTCCTGTGACATTTTTTGCAATTAACCAATTTCTATATAATATAAAGCTTTCAATATATAAAGCTGAAGAGTTTGTTTGTTTGTTTAAACGCGCAAATCCCAGGAACTACTGGTCCGATTTGAAAACTTCTTTCAGTGTTAGATAGCCCATTTATCGAGGAAGTCTAAAGGCTATATAAAATAATTAAATTCGTTCCAGTACTGGAATATCGCGGGTGAAACCGCGGGCAGAAGCAAGTTAATTAATACTAGCCATTTTGAGTATTGGACCCTGGCTCACGGTGGTCGCTGGCGAGGGGATAGAGGAATGATGACTTTAGATTTGTACGGGGGTTTTGTGCTACTGTCGCTTTACTTTACAGTACGTAGGCCTCTCGGACTTCGGATCTAAATATGAGGGTATCCACTGGTGGAAATATCCTAGGTTCATACGGGGCTAGCGCCTAGGGCGGCAAAATTTGGAAAGTGGAAAATAACTTTAAGTAAAATTCCAGTGATAGGGTGGCATTCTTGTCGGTGTATAAGGCGGCACTCCGGAAGATTCAAATGTTCCCACAAAGCAAAAAGTTGGTGGTGACTCAACCAAATTTGGCTCCGTAAGACGTTTTGTTATTAAACCACTATTTTATGGCTAATTTTATCGGACTAAAACGTGTGTTAGAACGCTATTCTCCACAAGCTGCGCCCCGCGGTTTTACCCACTTCTGCTCCAGTGGGTCGGAGCGTGATGTTTTGTAGCCTATATGTTAATTCAACGTATAACCTATCCCGTTGCAAAATTTCAGCCAATTCCGTTCACTCGTTTTGGCGTGAAAGAGTAACAAATATCCATCCATCCATCCATACTTACAAACTTTAATGTTTCCTGGTACAATATAATACTGCGGTCACCAATCCGATTGCCAAGCGTGGTGACTATAGCAAATACCCTCCCTCGGTAGGGGGCCGTGAATGTTCAGCAGTGGATGTTATTCAGGTTTCAGCCAATTCCGTTCAGTAGTTTTGGAGTGAAAGAGTAACAAATATCCATCCATACTTACAAACTTTCGCGTTTATAATATTAGTAGGAAGTATCAAAACTGTCCCATTCTCTATAACTCTAGAAGGCAAGTATCTAAGAATCTCAGTCGTCCCAAAATAAATAAACCATAGAGTGAGAGAGTCTGGGTAATTATCCACAAGAGTTGTGAGTTTATACTCTCAGTTGTAATTAATTACTCCATATTTATTAATAATCCCGCGACTTCGTCCGTAGAATAGAGACTATGAAAATCTTCTTCCCCCTCGGTTTTTTTTTAAATTTCCGGGGGAATAGGCTAGTTGACACTTTTTTGAAATTATTTTTATATGGTTAAGAATGGTTTTACTAGACCAAGAAAGAAATATGGCATTTATTTGAGATCTAGAAAGCATTAAAATAAATATTTTAAAATTGGCTTGACATTTAGAGATGAAACAGATGTCAGCCATGTTGGTCTATATACATAATCTGTGTTCGAGATCGATGACGTCATGAATCAGAAAGTGTAATAGTAAAGGATCGCGTTCATTTTTTTTAACGAGACGTATGACGTCCCAATATTGCTGATAGCGTCTTCGGAAGTTAAATACATAGACAAAATAAATATTTTTCATATTCAAGTTTTTTGAACAGATTTTTTTTTTATATTTAGTTTCCATATGACAAATACTTTTAGAAATAAACATCATTGTAACATAATTTCATGTGTCAACTAGCCTATTGCGTTTAGGATTTCCCACCACCGCTGCATCGTTTCCGCGCTGGCGGTGGGATATGTGGGACTCACCCTCTCCATAGCGGCAGTATGCTACTAATACCACGAGAAGAGGACCCTACACCACTAAAACCCCCCGGACACTTCTGCCGCCGTTGGTGAGGGCCGGGTACGCAAAAGCAATCCGGCCCTCCGGCCGGCGCCTTCTTCTGGGATATGACTTACCTACAGAAGGAGGCCACCGCCACCAACGACCTCTCGCTTTCGACCATTTTTGAAATGATCGTAGGCAGCGAGAGGTCGTCTCCCACCAATCTTCATCCCCCCTTTTCAACCCTTTTATCGATATGAAAAGTAGCCTGTGTCTATTCTTCAGGTCCTTCACTATCTGTGTACCAAATTTCATTTAAATCGGTTCAGTATATTTGACGTGGAAGAGTGACAGACAGACAGACTTTCGCATTTATAATATTAGTAAGGATGTATAATCAAAACCAGTTATAGACAACTAGGTACTGTATTTTTTAAAGACATAACGACTTTATTCTTTTTTAATTATTTACTTCTTTCATTTTTTTCTGCTTCGTTTCTTCTAGTGAAATGAGCATGGCTCAAAACAACAAATCTGTAGTTTACACAAATCGCGTGTAGGAAGTGAACCTAGAATACTAGATCTAGATCTCAAATGTAACTATTGAGCCACCAGCCAGCCAGGTTCAAATAAATACAGTGGAATTATAAATTTTGCTTTTTTTTCGGATGGACATAATATGTGGTCAGCCACGAGGCTTTTGCTACTTCACAGGGCATAAAAGCGAGAAGAGCTTCAGCCTTAAAAATGGTTTAAATTCTACAAACTAAGCAATCTCCGCAAGAGGGCGTTCCCGGTACTTAGACCTCGGCTTAGGGTGGTCGTTGGTGGGAGAATTGAGGAAATATGACTTTTAGTGTTTTGTGCTACTGTGGCTCTACTTTACAGTTTACAGACTTCAGAGAGATTTGCAAACTATGCATTTGTTTTATCGTTTTGTTATCCGGTGGGAAATGCATCAACATATCCCCTCTGCCGCTGCAGCATCCCCGCGCCGGCGAAAGGGTATGTGGGACTCGCCCTCTCCATAGCGTGGCATGCTATAGTCATACCACGAGGAGAGGACCCTACACTACTAAAACCCCCCGGACACTCCTCCAATCGCTCTTGGTGAGGCCCGGGAGAAGAGCGTATTCTGGGAAAACTTCAGGCCTACGAGAGCATCGGAATGTTTTTTGCAAGTATAGGGCCGGGATAGCGAGAAGGGACGTGCCACGTGTCACTCTTCTCCGGTGGATCGGATAGAGTGGTAACTGTGAAGTGGTGCTTGTTTCTTGTAGCTTATTTGATAAAATCGTCATCCAGATCGTCTAGAACGTCAGAATGGCACCAAAGTAATGAAATCTTAGACAAAACTGGACGACTGGGTAACACTGATGTTCTCTATTTACTCTCTCGCAATTTAGTTGTAATTTATTACAAGCGATGTTTCAATACAAGTAAAAACAACTTAGTGAGTACTCGATACTTTCGATTAGAAACCAATTACTATTAAAATCGAATCAATGTTATGCTAGTTACTCGGTATCGAAATGAAAGAATCGAAAAGTAAGGAAGTATTTTAAAAGATCCAAACGCATCTTAGGAAATAAGTGATATTCAATCAAACAGATTGAATATCACTTATTTCCTAAGATTTTTCGAACTTTTCGATTCTTTCGTTTCGATACGTGTTGTATATTAATAATGAAAGTGATACCGAGTAACTAGCGTAACATTGATTCGATTTTAATAGTAATTGGTTTCTTATCGAAAGTATCATTAAGAAGTAGTAGAAGTATATTAAGTTGTATTTTGAGTACCTAATTAAAATGAATTTATTAACAAGACATAAAACGCAAAGCGTTATATTCTTACCGCCGATTCGAACAAAGTTTGATTCAAACAAGAAAAATCCAAGAGCATTGTAAAATATTCTTGCCGGTAAAACAGGTTCTATTCAGCTTTATAATAAATAAAATAATAATAATAAAAAACTTTATAAAATTTTAACAAAACACAAAAAGCAACCATAAAAATAAAAATAAAATGACATAATAATCTATGCCTTGGCATTAAACAGAAGGCACTGTTATATCTCGATAAGTGCACAACACGTTTGCACAACCATTCAAATTTTGTCTTTAGTCAATTCTCGTCTTGTGATGTTAAGAAGAGCGTTTTATCAATAGCATCTAATGCTATTGGTAGTGATGGTATTAGCCGTAACATGATCCTTCCTATCCTCGATACAATCCTTCCCTTTATCTGTCACATCCTTAACTTTTCCATCAATAGCGGCGAGTTCCCCTCTTCCTGGAAAGACGCTGAAATAATTCCGTTACCTAAAAAATCACATCCTGAGTCTTTCTCTGAATATCGTCCTATTTCCATTCTTCCTTTCCTTTCTTAAGTTCTCGAGCCATTGATCCACGAACAACTAAGTGTTTTTCTTCTCCTTAATCCCTACCAGTCTGGTTTCCGTCCTGGTCATAGCACAACCACATCCTTGATCAATGTTACGGAAGACATTAGAGCAGGCATGGAAAATGGCGATTTGACTGTTCTTGCATTGCTGGACTTTAGCAATGCCTTTAATACTGTTGATTTTAATATCATGTTAGCCATTCTGCGTTCTCTTAACATATCTCCAACGGCAATTGATTGGTTTCGCAATTACCTTTTTGGTCGCCGGCAACGTATACACATAGAAGAGTCCTTCTCTTCTTACTGTAATACAACCACTGGTGTACCGCAGGGCGGCGTGGTATCTCCTTTACTCTTCTCTCTATTCATTAATGCTATCTCGGATCAAATTACATCTTCCTACCACCTCTATTGATTGGTCTCAACTTCCTCCAATTGTTTTTAATGGATCTGTGATGCCGTACTCGAAGAAAGTAAAAGATTTAGGTGTTTACATAGATACCACCTTGTCATGGGGACCCCAAATACAGGAAGTCAGTAGAAAGATGTTTGCTGCTGCAGGGTCTCTAAGACGCTTGCGTAACTTTCTTCTTACAGCTACCAAAATTGCACTTGCCCAGTCCCTCCTTCTACCCATACTTGACTATGCTGATACCTGTTATATTGATCTTACGGAAGACCAACTTGATAAACTTGAGCGGCTTCAGAACTTTTGCATACGATTCATATTTGGTTTACGTAAATATGATCATGTCTCAGAATTTCGCACTAAGCTCAAATGGTTACCTATTCGCCTTCGTCGGAATACTCACATACTTTATCTTCTGTACAACATATTGTTTCATCCCTGTACTTCCTTCTATCTTAAAAATCGTTTCGAGTTTCTTTGCTCAACCCATTCGAAAGTCTTAAGGTCGTCTGAAAACTTGCGCCTTAAAATGCCACAGCATTCCACCAATTTTTATGATAATTCGTTTAGTGTTAAAGCGGTTCGATTATGGAATGCTTTACCCTTAAAGATCAATCAGGCGAAATCCTTAAATATTTTCAAAAATATGGTAAGAGAACACTTTCTCACTCTGAATAGTCTCTAAAGCTATCGCGTTACATATTATTATTTATATTATATATTATTATGTAGGTTTTTAATATTGTATGTATGTAGATATATATGTATTTATATATATAAATATAAATATTGTATAACATAGTCCTTATATAATAATATGTAGATATACAGCCATATACTTTAAGTAATTTAACTACAGTCTTATAATGCGTACTTGTACGCGGAGTAAGTCTGCACATATATATATATTCTATCCTAACGTACACCTTTTGCTACCCTACTTCTTCTACTCTTTGGTCCATCCACGGCATACGGTTGCCTGGAAGAGATTGCTTTTAGCGATAAGGCCGCCAATTGCAAAATATGTATTACTGTTACAATTAATAATGTATGTGTTTCTATTTTATTTTGCAATAAAGTGTACTTCATTCATTCATTCATTCATTCACGTTACACAATGACGTGATGAACTGTCAAAACCAATGGCATACAAATTAGTAAATATTATTATCTTTTATTTGAATAATTCCAAACAAAAACAAACAAAACAACAGTGGAAGTTCCAACAATAAATACAAGTTCTTCCGACATTCACAAGCACACAGATTACTCGT
This sequence comes from Nycteola revayana, assembly GCA_947037095.2. NCBI lineage: Eukaryota > Metazoa > Arthropoda > Insecta > Lepidoptera > Nolidae > Nycteola > Nycteola revayana. Next base: position 11,854,829 of record OX344851.2, on the reverse strand, counting down.
CATCTTTGAGAACAAAGAGCAATAATCTTCTGGCGCCAACTCATCGCGGCTCTAACTTTGCTCTCATTGTGCCGTCACTACTGACATATTGATTCTACATACCCACCTAGTTCGTTACAAGACCTACATAAAGAATAACAAAACAAGAACAACATTGCAAACCTCAAATAGATTTAGAGGCATGGCTAAAGTCTAGAAGTAGCTAATGTGTGAGACGGCAACAGATTTTTGAGATCTATATATTATGCACATTTAAACAAATTAAATACATAAATTAAATCATCATCATCATCATCAGCCCGTATAACGTCCACTGCTGAACATGCGCCTCCTCCCGAGGGGGGGTACTTGCTATAATCACCACGCTTGGCAAATGGATTGGTGACCGCAGTATTATGTTGTACCCACACAAGGAAACGCTGCTGCCCGTTCCTTGATATACGATTATTATAGACGATGTTATGATAGTCCCTCAAGCAACCAGACCCAAAAGAAATCTTAGAATTTACACAAAGATTTTCTGTCCGGCGTGGGGATCGAACCCATAACTTCCGAGATTCCGAGCCAAATACCGCTACGCTACGGAGGTTGTCAAATAAAATACATATATACAACTAAAAGTAGCTAATTTAAAATAAAACTAACTTAGAAAATACTACTATTCTAAATCTATTGTACTTGGAAACGTTCCCAGAATTAAACATAATAAGTAAGTATTCTCAAAAACTGCAAAAACAATTAGTACCTACAATAAATTTAAGGCAGTGCGTTCTCTGCCGCGCCAGATATTTGTTTGTTCGCGATAAGCTCAAAAAGTGTTAAAGGGATTTTCTTGAAACTTTTACCATTTGACAGGGTGATTTATGAGGAAGGTTTTGGTGTATAATTATCCATGGTATTGTCTAAGGTCTTAACCTTTGCAAGCCAGGATAGTTAATGATATCGCCATAAAAACCACGCTTGGCAAGCCGATTACCAAAATCATCGTTCCTCAATCTTCTCGCCAGCGACCAATAAGTTGTAGTTTTGAAACCATATATTGAGGCTGGAGATCTGCTCTCCTTTATGCCTGGTAAAGTAATAAAAGAAACCTGGTTAACATAATATCCCTCAGTAAAAAAGGGGATTGGTGAACCTACTAAGATGGTGAGTATTATTGGGCTGATAGATGCTGCTGCCCTCTCATCAGGTCTGCCAGTGCCAGTGTGCCAGTGGTCTATTCTAAGCCAGATTACGGTACCTACTACAAAAAACTCTAAATTAAACAAAGCATAATTTATGCCATTTTTTTAAAGGTATAAAGAGCGCTTTGACTATTGTTATGTGTAAAATATCAAGCCATAGGTATTTACTTTGTTACTAGCAAGATATTACTATGCCTTTAATAAAATTTCATCGTTACTCGGCGCTTACTATGCATGAAAAATATATTCTACAGTTGTTAACTAATAACAAGTTGCCCCCCCACCCTCGTGGATCACAGCCTAGTTACGTCCCTGTTCATACAAATAACTTAACTCCCAACCTGCAACTTCACAAAATTGTCTCGTTAAAATTTACTGGCAACATTTTTTTTCTGTACGAACGAATACGAACTTCCTAACAAAAAAAGTGTGAATCCTAAAATCCTCAACTCGTTCGTAGTTACAGGCTGGCTGTATAGAACGTTTCCTTCGCCGGCGGCGTGAAACGGCGACGGCTAATTATTTCCCGCTCTTTCCGTTTCCTGCCCGATCAACGGTTTCGAACTCGTTCGAATTTGAAAATGTTTGAATGTGGAACGTGGGATTTCTTTATTAATTTTTGAGGTGGCATGAAGAATGAAGGTTATACGAGTTTTTGATCCAATTACTGGTATAAAATAAAATGTTAAGCAGACTTAAATAGGTTATGTTATACGGAAAGTTATATAAGCAAGTAGCTAAGTAACTAAGACTTCTATAAAAATGTCTTCATTATACTGTCAGGTTATTATAATACATTTACTATGTTATTGTTACAGTATTATTGAAGCTATATCATCATCATCATCATCAGTCCTGATAACGTCCACTGCTGAACATGGGCCTCCTCCCGAGGGAAGGTATTTGACATACCACGCTTGACAGGCGGGTTGGTGACCGCAGTATTATGTTGGACCTCACAAGGAAACGCTGCAGCCCGTTCCTTAATGTTGATGTAGATGTTATAATAATCGGGATCATCGGCTTAACGTGCTTTCCGAGGCACGGAGGGTAGTCCCTCAACCAACCAGACTTGGAAAGATTTTTTTTTTTTTTTTTTTATTAATTAAAGGCTTGCGTGCGATTTTGTCTAAATCTTAGAATTTAGACAAAGATTTCCTGTCTGGAGTGGGGATCGAACCCACGACCTCCGAGATTTAAAGCAAGTTAAATACCGGTACGATACGGAGGAGTCTATATACTAAATTTAAATATTTAAAATATTTTAGCATGCAAAGTAAGCGCTGAGTAGCAAAAATATTTTTATCAATATCTTCAATAAAAAAACAGTCCAAAATTAACTCACCTACAACATCTGATCTAGTAAATTCACCCTATAATTTATAAAAAGAAGGGAGTGTTATTACAAAAACAAGATCCACACCACTCCCCCTAATTCGCAAAAACATAGAGGATCGAATAAAAAAAAAACAAAATCCCGGTAATCGACGTGTCATCACATAACGTCTTGACGTCACTTCCTATTTCTTAGCTGGATGTACTGAGCAAGTATTAGTTTTATGTACGGGTTCTGTATGCAGCTTTTCCTTTTAATGATTTCTGTTATAAATAAACGATATAAAAGATGTGTTGTCGTCAATTAGTTATTAATATACACTTGTACTTGTCAAGAACTACAAAGTTTTGCTTCACGTATTAATTATTATATACTTGAGAACAAACTAACCAATTTGACTGATTCTTATTAAATTTTGTTGTTAATCTTAAGGAAAATTGACATGAAAGAATATTTTGGAAAAATTTACGCTAAATACTATTTTTGACGGGCCATACCGGGTTGGAACCGCTATTGTTTTTAAAAGACAGGAATTGTTTTAATTAGCAGTGGATAACACTACTTTTAATGGATACATCCTTTAAATAAATAGACTGGATAACAAAATTATTCCAATTTAAGAAGGTATAAAGAGGCTGGAGCCCTGCAGCTTGCCTATATATCACTTGGTGAAACAGCAAAAGCCTTGTAATAAACAAACATTAAAAAACCTAACTGGTAGAATACCTACTCATATAGCCGTTCTCACAAAATCTAATAAATGACATACTAGGTTTTTTTCATTGTCATTTATTCTATTCGATATTTTATTAAACGATATGAAACTACAAAAAATATATCGAGCTTAACATCTATAAAACGAACGCATCTCATAAAACTATCTACCATTAATCAAAACCGCGCTATAAAAGCCACAAACTCAAAATTCCATTTCCCACTGAATCCCAAACGAAAAAGGGGACTTGACGCGAAATGGCGCGTTATATTATCTAGGCTAATAAAAATTCAGCGCGCGAAAATCCCTGCGCCCCGATTGGTTGGACGTCCCTGGGGTCGCGACGCCATTGGTCGGCTTTGCTTATTCCATTTTCAAATTAACTTTCGCCGCGGCGTCGACGCTTTCCAGTTAGCTGTGAATTTATTTATTTCATTTCGGGTTATTACGCTGCTTGTGTTGTTTTTGTGTAGATGTGGCGTTCGGAATTTGAATTTGTTTATATTAGAATTGGTAATTTTGAATAAAGAATAGATATTCCGTATCTTAAAAAAAAGCATTTCGAATAGAGCTACATTTGGGATATAAGATATTAAAACGTATATAAGTAAGGATATGTTTCAAATATAATATATTAATAAAATATATAAAAATGAATCTTTATATCCCTTGGTCACGTTGAACGCCTAGACCGATTTTGCTATTTTTTTTTGTTGTTTTTATTATTGGCAGGAGAATGTTCTTATGAAAGAAAATTGAGCGAAAAATTTGAAATTTTAGGAATACTCAACCTCGATAAAAAATACTAATGTAACCTTAATCTTTTTTAATGTACCTAACCTTAATGTTATGGCGTTTGACATAACATATACAAAATGCGTGCTACTCTTAGTACACAACACGGTCATTCACGGTTAGTTCAGAGCTATCACGCTTATATTAAACGTTCAATTTAATATAGAGTTTTAGTTCAGACAGGACAACGTCTGAAAGATCAGCTATACGAATTTGAAATAAACTTCAATTTTAAGATAAAACTACAAGGATAAAATATTGTGTAATATTACAATGCAGTTGCTGGACTGGAGAAGGGGCCTTACAGAACTACAAATAAATAACACATCGATTAATATTATTTTCTAGTAGGTAGTTCAGGAAGTTTGGGCCGGATTGCTTATGCGTACCCGGCCCCCGCCAACGGCGGATCGAAAGAGTGTCCGGGGGGGTTTTAGTGGTGTAGGGTCCTCTTCTCGTGGTATGAGTTATCATACCACACTGTAGAAGGCGAGTCCCACATATCCCACCGCCAGCGCGCGGATACGCTGCAGCGAAGGTGGGAATGCGAAAATGCAATACACCCAGGACAAAAAAAAAAGTAGTTCTGTTGCCAGAGTTCAAATATAGAAGGTTTTTTTTTTTCACGGACATATGTTGTTAGCCAGGAGGCTTTTGCTACTTCACCGGGCATAAAGGCGAGCAGAGCTCCAGCCTAGAAAAATGGTTTAAACACTACAAACTAAGCAGCCTGCGCAAGAGGGCGTCCCCTGTGGGCCTTGGACCTCGGCTTAGGGCGGTCGCTGATTTAGAAGAAGGGTTTACCATAAATAGTTATTCTGTTGGGTGTACTTGGTTTCCGTGAATTGAGTCCTAGAGACTACATCATCATTATCATCAGCGCGTATAACGTCCGCTGCTGAACATGGGCCTCCTCCCGCGGGAGGATTTTTGCCATAGTCACCACGCTTGGCAGGCGGATTGGTGACCGCAGTGTATGTTATATTACACAGGACTAACGCTGCTGCCCGTTCCCTGGTTCGTTTGTTATATATGATGTTATAACTATCGGGACCAACAGCTTAACGTGCTTTCCGAGGGACGGAGGGTAGTCCTTCAACCATCCAGACCCGGAAAGAAATCTTAAAATTTACACAAAGATTTCATGTCCGGTGTGGGGATCGAACCCACGACCTCCGAGATTTAAAGCGAGCAAATTACCGCTACGCTGCGGAGGTTGTCCTAGTCCTAGAGACACAGGGATTAATTTCGATAGTACGGGAGTTGTATTTAAAAAAAAAACGGATGGCAGGTCCATACTAATGCTATCGTACAATTCACATTTGCCATAACATTGTTTTAATAAAACTAGTTTACGGCGCCGATTCCAGTATTCGTTTAACATTTAACATGTACACATTTATATATTTTTACCACAGAACATCAAGCCAAAAAAAAATCATAGGTAAATGGCCTTCTAACCTAACCTTATTAACATCGTAAGTCTCGGAGGTCACCTTCCAATGACCTCGTAGACCCGAAGTTCGTGAGGTCCGCCTACTGTAAAGTAGAGCGACAGTTGCACAACACTTCCCTAAAATACTAAAAGTCAAAATCCCTCAATCTCCCCGTCAGCGACCGCCCTGAGCCGAGGTCCAAGTCCCACAGGGGCCCTCTTGCGCAGGTTGCTTAGTTTGTAGTGAACACTACAAACTAAGCAACCTGCGCAACCATTTATCTAGGCTGGAGCTCTGCTCGCCTTTATGCGCGGTGAAGTAGCAAAAGCCTCGTAGCTAACTACATATATCCGTACGAAAAAAAAAACCGTTTCCGAACAGAAATATATTAGCAAATTTCATTCGGGAAGACGTTATTATCTAAAACTTTTTTTATGTCCAGGTGCAAATGCTTTTACACATGCCCATCGCCGCTGCAGCGTTTCGCGCGCTGCCACATATACCACCGCAGTATATGTGGGACTCGCCCTCTCCATAGCGTGGTATGCTAAACTCATACTACGAGGAGAGGACCCTACACCAATAAAACCCCCCGGACACTCCTTCGATCCACCGTTGGCGGGGGCCGGGTACGCATAAGCGATCCGAATTATTATCTATACCTACTTCTACTGTTATGTGCTATTGGTGGACTGTATTAACTAAAAAATAAAAATATGAATGAGTATAGGTAATATTTTTTTTTTATTGTAACGTAATGATAACAATTAAAAGGTTGACGAACAAAAAGAGAAAATAATAATAAAAAGAATAATTATTGCAAAAGGTCGAGCCAGTTGCCAACATCTACATTAATAAAGCTGAAGAGTATGTTTGTTTGATTGAACGCGTTAATCTTAGAAACTGATAGTACGATTTGAAAATTCTTACAGTGTTAGATAACCCTATTATTATGGACCGGATTATATGCATTTGCATATTTGCATATGCATTGGCATTTTTAAGCCATTCTCAACGGTACTAGCATATTTTACCTAATATCGAGTTATAAAGCATATTATCGGTATATTTACAATATTTTTTCCAGTGCAGTGCAGTCATCCTGCGTTCCGATATTCGATAAAAGTGATTATATCGCGAATTAAACCAAATTATAGTCACAAAATAAATATAACCTATATTTATTTTGTGACTATAATTTGGTTACATTAATAATAATAATTGTGATATACAATTATTAAAAAAAATTGTCACGTAATAAACTGTAATGTGTAGTGGCACTTATGGTCGCCTATTCAAGGATAATTTACTAATTGTATGCTGATTTTGAACTAAAATAAAATTAAAACTAACTTTTCTTATTTTTTTAAGGACTGAATTGATTGATTGAATTAATACTTATGATTTAATTTTGCATATTCTGCCAATTTTTTTGCGTATTTCAAGCATTTTTCATGCATATAACAAGCTTTTTATGTTGCATATAATCCGTTCTCTACCTATTATAAAGGACGGTTATAGTTAAGTTGAAGATAGTTACGAAATTAACGAAAAAAAATGACTAGTATCACACAATGTACAGTCACGAACAAAATAACAGCGGTACCTCTAAGCCGTACACATTACCACCTAAATTGGAATCCCGCGTAATATACGCCCTATGACGACGATGCACAGACTTTCACCAACATTTAAAGACAGTCCTAATATTTTCTTATAAATAACTAATTTGTTATTTAAATACATTAATTATAATAGCAAAAACCTCCTGAATAACGAAAAAGAAACAATTACAAATTTGTAATTGGGGTCGGGTGACGAATATCTACCAGCATTGAATAGACCATATGTGAGGATATATCTAGTCATGGGGTTTTTTTTTTTAGAAATAATAATTTTATGTAATTATAAAAAATCCCCTATACCCTAAATCCCCCCGCCAGCAACCGCCCTGAGCCAAGGTCCAAGTCCTACAGAAGACGCCCTCTTGCGCGGATGATTTTTTTGTAGTTTTTTTAAGGCTGATTCACCATGTTCCTTGTCCGACGCGCGGCGTGGGGATCGAAGCCATGACCTCCGAGATTTCATCATCAGCCCGTATAACGTCTACTGCTGAACATGGGCCTCCTCCCGGGGAGGGTATTGCCATATTCACCACGCTTGGCAGGTGGATTGGTGACCGCAGTATTATGTTGTAATACACAGGGAAAAGCTGCTGCCCGTTCCCTGATATACGCTTGATACAGATGATGTTATATCAATCGGGACCAACGGCTTTTCCGAGGCACAGACGATAGTCCCTCAACCAACCAGACCCGGCAAGAAATCCTAGAATTTACACTAAGATTTCTTGTCCGGCGTGGGGATCGAACCCACGACCTCCGAGATTTAAAGCGAGCCAAATACCGCAACCCTACGGCATAGTCCTAAACAATATAATGTTAGTAGGCACCCTAGTAACAAGGGTTGGTAACTACCCTGATGCGAGGTGATTTGAGAGGAGGTCCCAGTTACTAACCTGTAGGTACTGTAAGAAAATAAGAAAATTGAGTTTTTACTATGTACTGATATTGGGTCTTCGAAGTAATTTGACAAGATTTTATAGCCACTGTGATTGGTAAATTGTATTGTTTTTTTTATATTTTTTTTTTTGTGAATCGAACTTAGCGGCCGTAGCCCAATGGCTAGGGCGTCGGACTTGTGATCTTGAGGTCGCCGATTCCAACCCCACCCATTGCACTACCGACGTGAACCCACTCGTAACACAAGCATTTTAGCTTAGCACGAGGGGTGAACAAGAATAAGACGAAGTTACGAGTAAAAGATTGCTATATTTTATACTGTAGGTTTTGTGATTTTTAAATAGATATGTACTTAGCTTATTTATTAACTTGCTTTATTAAAGCTGGAGCTCTATAAGCATTTATAATTAAAATATACAATAAATAAAGTAATTTAATCAATAATAGGTGCATTTACCTCATAACACAAGAGGTGGAGTAGCGGTATAATTCTCGTTTTAAGTCTCGGAGGTTATGGATTCGATTCCCACACCGGACAAGAAATTTTTGTTTAATATCAATAAAATCTTTCCGGGTCTACCCTTCCTGCCTCGGAAAGCACGTTAAGCCATTGCTCCCAAATGTTATAACATCATCTGTAACAATCGTACACCAGGGAACAGGCAGCAGCGTTTCCTTGTGTGTTACAACATAATACTGCCAGTCACCAACCCGTCTGCCAAGCGTGGTGACTATGGCAAATACCCTCCCTTTGGGGAGGAGGCCCATGTTCAGCTGTGGACATTATACGGGCTGATAATGATGATGATGACCTCGTAATAATTCCCACATTACCAATTTACAATAAAAAATAAAAAAACAGCCGCCGAAATAAAAAATAAAAAAACTTTTTTTATACTTCAAGATCTTGGGAAGCGGCTATTAAAAATATAACAAAATAATTTCCTTTAAATATCGAACAATGGGACACTCGAGCACAAAAGTGTAACAACAATAAGTGAAGTAGTGTATCGGTGCGGCACGCGGCACACTTCAGCGGTACAGTCGAGTAGAAAAGGTATTGTGATTAAACTATTATCCGAATTTGCGGGAGTGTTTTTCGTTGTTAACTTTTTTTTGGTGATTGAGAATTATGTCCAGCGGTGGACGTACGATGGCTGATGTTAATTGTATTTTTTTTATAGTGATATGTATTGATGTAGTAAAAATTCGTTACATTAAAGATTTTTTTGAAAGGACTAATTTCGAAAATGTCTTGCTCTATGGATGATATCATTTTTATTATGTTAGTAATTGTCACAACAAGGTATTAATGAAAGAAAAAATGTTGAAAATCTAAAAAGAAAAGCGAAGCCAGGTGATAAATTAGACAAAAACGCCGTTATAAAGCCAAATTTTAAGCAACAATATTTATCTTTTTTTAAATTTAGGAAAATTTAAAGCATAATTATAATCTATAGTTTATAAAGAACGGGTTTTTACAAATAAATAAATCACATAACATTCAAAAATATAGTAATTACACTATTATTGTTCTATGATAATTGAACTGTTACAAAACATTGATCCAAATCGCTTTTCATATAAAGCTGAAGAGTTTGTTTGTTCAGGCAAATCTCAGGAACTACTACTGGTCCAATTTGAAAAACTCTTTTGAGTTTTAGATAGTATAGTTCGTTTATTGAGGAAGGCTACAGGATACATTTCATTATGAAGTTTTTACGAGGTCGGGAGTTACGCGGATAAAAACGCGGGCAGAAAGCTAATTTTTTAATAACAATTTACATGCTAACTGTACCAAATGCCGTACTCGTTTCTACAAAGTACAATTAACAACAAAATCACTTCATCACAATGATTTGCATAAGGTAAACGCTCCTACAACCGCCCCCACCAACATTTCACACGGGGCGGACATATTTAGGAGTTTTTATTTAATTACGGCTAATGGGGGCCGCGTGTCGCTCCTCTCGATACCCCTCGTAAACCCCTCATAGATCTCCTAACAACCCCATAGTCCGTCATTGTTGCCAAAAGTACCTACTTGTTGAAATTAGTGAAAATGTTTTTTTTTTGTTCAGTTTGTACCCTTTGATGGTTGATATTTTTGGGGTAGTTGGTTGTAACTGCGATAATAGGATAAGAGAGGGCGGTAAATATGGACGAATAAATAGATTTGTTATTGATAATGGTTTATGATTTTGTAAGTACTTGATTTGGAAGTTGGGAAGCGGATTTTATTCGTATTAGATTTTACGGTATTTGCCTTTGCCCCTTTTAAATACTTTAAAAATAATTTCAGCCATAGGACGTCCACTGCTGGACATAGGCCTCCCTCATAGATTTCCAGTTGCTACGGTTGGAGGCGGCCTGCATCCATCGTGATCCCGCGGCCTTTACCAGGTCATCCGTCCATCTAGTTGGTGGACGTCCTACGCTACGCTTGCCGATCCGCGGTCTCCATTCGAGAACTTTTCGGCCCCAACGGCCATCTGTTCTCCGTGCTATATGGCCTGCCCATTGCCACTTTAACTAACTAATTCGTTGGGCTATGTCGGTAACCCACGTTCTTCTACGTATCTCCTCATTTCTGATTCGAACTCGTAGAGAAACCCCGAGTATAGCCCTCTCCATAGCTCGTTGAGCGACTCTGAGTCTGTTCATAAGGCCTATAGTGAAGCACCACGTGTAAAATACTTTAACTGGAGCGTATTAGCTGTATGACAAACTAGATGTGCCTGCGACTTCATCTGCGTGGAATAGCAGCATATCCCTCATTTTCGTCCCTCTACAACCCATTTGTCTCCATAAAAAGTAGCCTTTGTCCTTTCTCAGGTTCTACAAAATCTATGTACCAAATTTCATGAAAATCGGTTCAGTAGGTTTGGGGTGAGGCGTGACAAGCTGACTGACAGAGTTACTTTCGCATTTATGATATTAGTATAAGGATTTCACGTTGTTTTTCTGCTCTGTCATTCATCGTTTGATATTAAAATAGTCGATTGAAATGATTCTTGTATTTATATATTTACAAGCTGCGCCCCGCGGCTTTACCCGCGTTACTCTGCCCCGGTGGGTCGGAGCGTCATGTTTTGTAGCCTATATGTTAATCCAGCGTATAACGTATCCTGATGCAAAATTTCAGCCAATTTCGCTCAATAGTTTTGGCATGAAAGAGCTTGGCGGCGGTTCGGTGATCGCAGTATTATTTTGTAACATACAAGGAAACGCTGCTGCAGGCAGGAACAGGTCCCTGTTATACGATTTTTATAATAATATATGATGTTAAAATGATCGGGATCAACGGCTTAACTTGCTTTTCGAGGCATGGAGGGTAGACCCTCAGCTAGCCAGACCCACGAGGAGAGGACCCTACACCACTAAAACCCCCCGGCCCCCCGGCCCCGGTTACCAAACCCGCAAATAAATTTTAGAATCTACACAAATATTTTCTTGTCTAGCGTAGGTATCAAACTCACGACCTTCTTGATTTAAGGCCGAATACCGCTACGCCACGGAGGTTATCGCTGCGAGGAGTTCGATTGTTTAAAAAAATATACAAATCCAAATTTAAACGTAAGCCGACAAATGCGTCCGCTACCTTACCTTTTAACACCATTTATCTGTCAATCGATGAGAAGCCATTATTTGGTAACACAACACCAATATTTGACAAACCTTTGTCCCAATGTTTTTCAAATCTTTATCCCAATGTTTTTCAAATCTTTGTCCAATGTTTGTGTAATGTTTCTCACTTAGATCAACTCATATTACTTACAGATTAAAAGCGATTTCTCGCCATAGATAAGGATTTACGCAAGTTTTCTTATCTATGGCTTTAAGAGCGGATTTGTAAAGGCTCGGCAGTTTTTGAGGTGTTATGTGTTATTTACTTAGTAGCGTGGTGATGAAAAGATAGGATTATATTGAAAATAGTTGCAATTTATTCTTGTAATTCTAAAACAGATCTTTTTAATTATTTAAAATGTCTTTAAGAAGTTTAAGATGTTTCTTAGTAATTCAACTAATTATAATTACTTTAATGAGCTGACAGTCGGTACTATCAACTCATGGAACCATACCTAATGCAATGAGGTATTTTTTATTATAAATGCTAATGTTAAAAATAAAATAGGTTTTTTTTTAATTCTTACTTTTATCTTTCTAGTATTTCAAGCTATTTGTTTGCTGGTACGAATTAATAAGGAACAAAGAACTGGTTCGATTTGAAAAAATCTTCATCTATACTAATATTATAAATAGGAAAGATTTGTATGATATTTGAAGTATGTTTGTAAAGAAACGGCTCAAAAGTACTGGATCGATTTTAAAAATTCTTTCACCATTTGAATGCTACATTATCACTGATTAATATTGGCTATATTTAATTATGAAGTTCCCACGGGAACGGAAGTTACGCGGGTGAAACCGCGCGAGTTAAGGATCCCCAACCCATTGATATAAGCTTTGTCAGCTAGTTTCCCTTAGCTTCTAGAATGTTCGAATGTTTTTTTTTTTTTTCGGACGGACTTATATTATTTGCCCTGAGGATTTTCTAGTTTCCCTTACCTTCTAGAATGTTCGAATGTCTTTTTTTTTTCAGACGGTCTTATATTACCTATTTGCCCTGAGGCTTTTGCTACTTCACCGGGCATAAAGGCGAGCAGAGCTCCAGCCTAGATAAATGGTTTAAACACTACAAACTAAGCAACCTGCGCAAGAGGGCGTCCCTGTGGGACTTGGGAAAGTTCCACTGTTTTTTGTTTATACTTTTTCGTTGTGAGTTTCTTAATTCGCGCGGGAAGCCAGTTCATTATAAGGCTATGTTATCCAGAAGTAACATCCTTACTAATATTATATCCTTACTAATATTATAAATGTGAAAGTAACTCTGTCTGTCTGTCTGTCTGTTACGCAATCACGCTTTAACTACTGAAGCGATTTAAATGAAATTTGATACAGATATAGCCTAGAGGCTGAGAAAGAACATAGGCTATATTTTATTATGAATTTCCCACGGGAACGGGAGTTACGCGGGTGAAACCGCGCGCGGGAAGCTAGTATGCTATATTTAAGTATAACCTGCCTAAGCAGGAGTAATAGAGGTCAATTTAGGCTAGCTGACACTTTTTTGAAATTAATGTTATATGGTTAAGAATGGTTTTACTAGATCAAGAAAAAAATATGGCATTTATTTGAGATCTAGAAAGCAATAAAATAAATATTTTAAAATTGGCTTGACATTTAGAGATGAAAACGATATCAGCCATGTTGGTCTATATACATTATCTGTGTTCAAGATCGATGACGTCATGACGCAGAAAGTGTAATAGTAAGGGATCGCGTTCATGTTCTTTAACAAGATGTATGACGTCACAAAATGGCCGATAGCGTTTTCGGAAGTGAAAAACATAGACAAAAGAAATCATTTTCATATTGAGTTTATAGAAACATATTCAAGTTTTATGAACAAAAATTATTATAAGTAAGTATTTAGGTTCCATGTGACAAATACTTTTAGAAATAAACATCATTGTTACATAATTTCATATGTGTCAACTAGCCTATTGTAAAAACATTCTTATCTACTGTTTCTTGACATTAGATGGTAAATTTTTTTTTATGAACCATAGACAACTATAATATTACCTACTCTACTTGTCTATGTCCGGTAGCCTTAAACCTCATTTAATTCCCGCCTTTTATGTCTAAATTTCTTATAGCTACTTAGAAACACTTTTACTATTAAATCCTGGTCACAAAGGCCCGATTGTGCAAGTTTTTGTCCCTTCACTGAACAATCTGTGGTACTTAACAGATTAGAGTGTAAAGATTATAAGCTTTAAAGTATTGTCATTGTGACCAAGGCCTCAATTCTGCTAATAAATAAAGAAAATAATTAATGATTTATTTTATTTAGTGCTAATATTTTGTTTCGCAGATAAAAATCTAATCTCAAGAACTACTTACTGGTTCTTTTTTTTTCGGACGGACTTATGTAGTTAGCCCCTGAGGCTTTTGCTACTTCACCGGGCATAAAGGCGAGCAGAGCTCCAGCCTAGATAAATGGTTTAAACACTACAAACTAAGCAACTTGCGCAAGAGGGCGTCCCCTGTGGGACTTGAACCTCGGCTCAGGGCATTCGCTGACGGGGAGATTGAGGGATTATGGCTTTTAGTTTCTTTAGGGGAGTTTTGTGCAACTGTCGCTCTAGTTCGCGGGCCTCTCGGATTTCTACGAGGGCATCGGAAGGTTCTTAGCAAGGACTTACTGGTCAGATTTGATTTTTTATTATGATGCTCCCACGGAAACGACTGCTAGTAAATTAACACCTATTTACATTATAGTAACTATATTTACTATAACGCCGTGTGGTTTCCGGCTTAGAATAGACCACCCCATGTCATGCCCATGGGTATCGTAAAAGGCGACTAAGGGACATATGGCTGATGGATGGGCAGCAGCGTCTATTAGCTCAACATTTGCATCTTACTGCGATCACCAATCCGTCTGCCAAGCGGAGGAGGCCCATGTTCAGCAGTGAACGTCAACGGGCTGTTAAAGTGATTGATGAACTATATTTAAAGCAACAATTATAAAATAAATGACAACGGCAAAATGGGAAAATCGACCAAGTTTCAACTCTATCACTACATAGTATAAAACAAAATCGCTTTCTCTGTCCCTATATTATATGTATGCTTAAATCTTTAAAAGTACGCAACGGATTTTGATGCGGTTTTTTTTAATAGATAGAGGGATTCAAGAGGAAGGTTTATATGTATAATACATCAGCATTGTACCCGTGCGGAGCCGGGGCGGGGCGCTAAGTTTAAATATAAACGTCATACGATACGACATTTAACAGAAACATTTTATAATCAAGTTATACCTTACTAGCGACCCGCCCCGGCTCCGCACGGGTGCCATGCTGATGTATCATACATATAAACCATCCTCTTGAATCACTCTATCTATTAAAAAAAACCGCATCAAAATCTGTTGCGTAGTTTTAAAGATCTAAGCATACATAGGGACGGACAGACAGCCGGAAGTGACTTTGTTTTAAACTATGTAGTGACTAGCTTCCCGTGGGCGGTTTTACCAGTAACTCCCGTTCCCGTAAGAACTTCATAATAAATATAGCCGATAATCGATAAATGGGCTTTCTAACTCTGAAATAATTGTTCAAATCGGTCCAGTTCTTTGCAAGATTAGGTCGTTCAAGGAAATAAACAAACTCTTCAGCTTTATAGCATAATAACGCTGTAAAGCATTGACTACTATCTGACCCGACAGACGTTGTCGTGTCTTAACTAAAACTCTTTATTAAATTGAACTTTTATTATTAGGCGTGATAGCAGCATGCATTCTGTCAATGTTATGTCAAACGTCATAAGATTATAATAAAAAAGTTAATAATGTCAACAGCGTTAAGGTTACATAAGAAAATTTAATATGGTGGTCTAGTTTTCTTAATTTTTCTAATTTTCCGCGTAATTTTCTTATTTTTTTCTTTCATAAGAACCTTCTCCATACAATAACGAATATAACAAAAAGAATTAGTGAAATTGATCCATCCGTTCACGCGTGATGCGAGGACCAAGGGAAACAGGGACTCATTTTTATATACATAGATTTGAACATTATTCTATACCAATATTGGTACAGAATAATTGTCAAATTATGCTTTATTAATTATCACAATACCAAATGCCCAAAACTGTGTAACGACACGCCGCGCCATTGCGATTTCATTCAAGCGTTTTAAAACTTAACAGAATCAGTGCCTCGAGTGTTAGTTCAAAGACAATTTTGCAACATTCAATATAGCATCGATAGTTACCAATTTGAACCTTATTACATAGTCCATTAGGTTGACAATTTGAGACTCAAAATCCTCTATATTTTGACACTTTAAGTAAGAAGTCGTGTGATGTCATTATTGTCAACGACCTACTTTTTTTTTAATTTTGTTTTTTTTGGATTAGAAGATTGCTTGTACAAGGATATTACGGTCGAAAGGTTATTATGAATTTTAATTTGAAGTTAAGTGATGCTTGAAGTTGTTGTGGTACAATATTGACGGGGACACTTAATACGGAGACATTTACAATATTTAATGGAGAGCTATAGACTCGATTTTGTTAATGGTGCGCCATAATAAAGGTGCGTTAAGCAGAACTTGCGATTGGAGACTCTTTAAAAAAAATGCTACTTGAAAATTCTTATTATTGTGTAAGTTTCAGCTTTAGGAAAGACGAACTTAGTTAATTTCTAAGAATTATTATTTTTTAGAAATCAAATTAGTAAACATCTTTCCGGGACTTAGAATGGGGCTGACATGGCGGCTGAATCCGCGGAGAATCTCAAGAGGCGCAAATATAGCAGCCTTGATAGTGGTTATGTGTGCCTTTTGGTGTCGAAACATTGGGGCCGTGGGGACCGGGAGCCAAATTAATTTAAAAATACCTCGCAGCGGCCCTCTTTAGTGCGGCACGTTCTCCGAGTGCTGGTTTTTACTTTGCAGGTAAGCATAGCCAATCAACGGGGTAATGCTGCCAGTATTCTGGGAACCTTGCCAAGTAGAATAGATTTAGAGTAGTAGTATTTTATAAGTTAAGTACCTAGTTTTATTTTAAATTAGCTACTTTTAGTTGTAGGTATATGTATTTTATTCATTAAAAGTTTTTGCTACACGTATTAATATATCCTAAACTAATAATAATATTATAAACGCTAAAGTTTGTTAGTATGGATGGATGAATGGATGTTTGTTACTCTTTCACGCTAAAACCGCTGAACGGAATTGGCTGAAATTTTGCACCGGGATAGGTTATACGCTAGTTTAACATATAGGCTACAAAACATTACGCTCCAACTCACTGGAGCAGAGTAACGCGGGTAAAACCGCGGGGCGCAGCTAGCAAATATTATAATGAAGTAAAGTTTGTGATCAGGCAATCTCTGGATCTAGCAAACCGATTTAGAAATAAACTATTTTTTATTATAAATCCACATATATTATAAGAGAAAATTGCCACGGCAACAGTATCTCCGCGGGTGAAACCGCCACCACAGCACTGCATCTACAAATATCCATAATCTACTATTCTCCTTACTAATATTATAAATGCCAAACTAACTCTGTATGTCTGTCGGCCTTTCACGTCAAAACTACTGAACCGATTTAAACGAAATTTGATACATAGATAGCGTAGAACTTGAGAAAGGACATTTATAGCGAAAATATGGTGTAATTAAAATAATTAAAACTGCTGCTCAAAGTCAGTATTTCACACGGATGAAGTCGCGCACAGCTAGTCTATACTCACAGTTATAACCACTACAGCTAGACGAAGCCCCCAACCAATTTGCCCAAAGATACACACAAAAACATGTTTCGCACAATGACTATAATTACTCTAGCGTTTTACTGTATAATAAAATTCACAAAAAAATGAATATTCACCATCTTAATACACCATTGTAAAAGGAAAGTTAAATAACACCTGCTCTCTCTGAATTATAGTGAAACAGAAGAGTTGCTTAATCCACTATAAATTTAATACAATGCAATCTCTCATTCTCTCTCACACACACACACACACACACACACACACACACACACGCCTTCACCCACACAACACATATAAAACCATACTTACTACTCCATGCTTTCTCTACTTTTTTCTCTATTTGATTAAAATAAAGGCATCGTAACTCAACTTACTCAACCACTTAATTAATACTGGAACATTATTGTAAAATGTAGACGGATTGGATGTCCCCCGTAACACAGAAATTGCCTAGCTATAAGAATATATTCTATCGTATATTCTTATCAATCCAAGTATCTAGTTCATTAAGTCATGTTAATAGAATATATACCGCATTGTACTTATTTGGATGCCAATAAAACATTATTATTATTATATTATTATACCTACTAATATTAAAAAGAGGAAAAGTTTGTATTTTTGTTTCGAATAAACTCCGGCTACTGGTCCATGAAAGAACTCATGAAAGGAAATCTGCCTTTGTCACTCAAAAAAAAGATTATGGACATGTGCATCCTTCCCATTCTGACCTATGTATCCCAGACTTGGTGTTTGACAAACATTCAAAAGTCCAAACTCAGGGTTTGCCAACGTGCAATGGAGCATACTATTCTAGGCGTCAAATTGACAGATCATATTCGCAACACCACACTGCGCTCCAAATCACAGATTACTGACGTTGCTCAAAAAGCCGCTAAGCTGAAGTGGGAATGGGCTGGCCACGTCTGCCGTATGCCCAATAAGCTGTGGGACAAAATAACCACCACGTGGAGCCTTGACACAGTAAGAAGGCGTCGCGGCAGACCCCGTAGAAGATGGCGGGACGAGCTGGAAAAACAAACGACCAGTGGCCTACTTTAGCCCTGGATCGAAAGTGCTGGAGTCATGGGGAGAGGTCTTTGCCCAACAGTGGAATGATGCAGGCTAGCAGTAACAGTAAACTCAAAAACTTCTGAACGGATTTCGATAATTCTTTCACGATTAGAATGCTACATTATCCCTGAATAATATAGGCTATAAAAGTCCACCCGTGCGAAGCCCGGGCCGGCCGCTAGTATCTAATAAAAGTAATAGGTATTATAATACTTACAATAACATTGCTATCGGTATATTTTGTAGAAAATTCTTTGAAGATTCTCTTTGATCATAACATTTCTTTGTCATTTTATTATTCCTCTATGGTGCATGGTAAAGTGATTGAGTCGGGGGGTATAAAGATTATATTATTAACTTAGATGGAAGCGGTATAAGAAATTTATTTTAGGGAGTTGTACATGAGATATGATGTTATATTTATTTTATTTATCTGTCTTCTATCTATCTATATATACTTAATCTGGCCATAAATACTGTTACAGTTAAAAATAAACAAAATGTTACATTTGAATTTGGAATGTTACATTTGAATTTGGAATGTTACATTTGAATTTGGAATGTTACATTTGAATTTGGAATGTTTATATGATTGTTCATTGTTTTCTCATTTTTGCGCCATTACATAGTCAAATAATTCCCCCCTCGTCCTCACGCAAAAACCATCCGATGCCATCGTAGACCCGAAGTCCGAGAGGCCCGCGAACTGTAAAGTAGAGCGACAATTGCACAAAACTCCCCTAAAATACTAAAAGTCATAATCCCTCAATCTCATCGCCAGCGACCGCCCTGAGCCGAGGTCCAAGCCCCACAGGGGGCTTGCGCAGGTTGCTTAGTTTGTATTTATTAAACCATGTTTTAAGGCTGGAGCTTTGCTCGCCTTTATTCCCGGTGAAGTAGCAAAAGCCTCGTCTCAATCCGAAAAAAAAAGTAAAATAATTTGTGATATTAAAAATGGAGTGGGGTGATTAAGAGAACCGAATCGCTGTGATTGCATTACAGAAAGTAGGTATGGAGCCAAATATAATTTTTAATGCTCTCCATACGCTTGGTATTAGTCAAATGTTTGCGTGTACCAGGTTAAGAAGAGGTGTCAATTTTTGTATTCATTTTCTGTAGTTTGAATAGTAGGGTTTTGAAATTACTAGAAAATACTACTTACTAGGTGCGCCCCGTGGTTTTACCCGCGTATCTCTGCTCCAGTGGGTCGGAGCGTGATCTTTTGTAGCCTATATGTTAATCGAGCTTATTAACTATCCCCGTGCAAAGTTTCAGCCAAATCCATTCAATAATCTTTACGTGCAAGAGTAACAAACATCCATCCATCCATACTTACAAACTCTCGCGTTTATATATTAGTAGGATTCATAGAAATTAAAATTTTATTAATTATTTTTCTTAACAAAATGGTCCCCTTACAAATTGGTGAAATAAGGGGTGTAAGTTTGTATCAAAAATCCTTTATTTTTAAATCTATTTACGTAATATCCGTTTCTATGGGAACTTCATTATAAAATATAGCCTATAGCCTTCCTCGATAAATGGGCTATCTAACACTGAAATAATTTTTCAAATCGAACCAGTTGATCCTGAGATTAGCGCGATCAAGCAAACAAACTCTTTAGCTTTATATATTAATATTAACTCTTTTATACAGTTACCAGTGTTACCACTATATAAAATAGATATTCTTGATGTGATTCTTGATTCTTGACTGTGTTGCCATACTATAACATATACACAAAAGTTTGTAAGTGTTTATTCTGTCCGTTCGTCTGTAAAGAAGTGGTTTAACGATGTGTTAGGGTGTTGCCAGTCGATCTTCTCTTAGACTAGGTATTTCATAGTAGTAAATTAATCTTCATCATCATCAGCTCGTACAACGTCCACTGCTGAACATGGGTCTCCTCCCGATGGAGGTTTTTTTTTATTATAGTCACCGCTTCAGGTTAGTGGCCGTAGATTATGTTGTCACACACAAGGAAACGCTGCCGCCCGTTCCCTGGTATACGATTCTTATAGATGATGTTAAGTATAACAATCGGGGCAAATGAATACTTTTTTTACATCGCACATTTGAAATGCCTTAATACAAATCTATACCTCAGAAGCATAACGACGAAAGTAATAATACTAATAATTTATTCTCATTAAATGTTTTTAAAGTTTCTACTGTGATCGAAGTCACCTAGTAAGCAAAAATATGCCTGTGACAGGTGACTCCGCTCTTCCATTATTTATTTAAACATATATCTATTCAATGTAGTGGGTGAACGTAAGCCATAAGTATTTTAATGAGAATTGAAATTATACTTCAGAAGCATTTGGTCGTAAGTGTCAGTTTACGATAAAGGCACATCCGACGTTATGCTTCTGAGCTCTATAAAATATTTCCCCGAATTACGCCAAGCATTTTTTTGTAACACCATTATCGGTCATTTCACGTAATGCCCGGTCGAGTGCGAGTTAATGCGATTAGCCACTTAGTATTGTACTAAGTGCTTGAGACTCGCTTTCATGTACCGACTTTTTACAATAAGGCTTGAGTACTCACCTTTATGCTCGGTGAAGTAGCAAAAGCCTCGTGGCTCTAACAACATACATGTTCGTCCGAAAAAAAAACGTGCCGAATTTACCCGATTTTGGAGAATAAGAATAAAATTGTGTTTGATTGTCGCCTTTTTTAGGTTTAAAATGGGTCATATGCTTTTGGTGTGAGTTTTTATGCTACATTAACTGCTGCCAACTTCAGATGGTAAAATCTAGGTATACTAATGTGGGAATGTAATGTGGTCACCAACCCGTAGGTAAGTGAAGATGTTTGTTTGTGAACGAAAGATTGGACAAACGTTAAGATGATTTATGAATGGAATGCGGAAGTTGATAATTTACCAATGAGAAAGTAATGAGTGAACAATAATTGAGATATTATGACTGATTGGTTTATAAACAGAGTACGGAAGTGCTTTATTAGCCAATAAGAAAGCGATGAATGGTTAATGATTGCATGAGATAAGACTAAAGGATTACGAATACCAGAATGAGTGAAAGCGAGTTTGGAAAGGAAGCTGCTAGACGAAGGACGTGCGCATAAATAAGAAGTATCTAGAAGAAAATAAAACACGATCTAAGGGATTACCATATTTTATTTGCTGGATTAGCTCTCCTCCTGATTATATCCCACACACATATTATATAGCTGAAGAGTTTGTATGTTTGCTTGAACGCGCTCATCTTAGCAACTTCTGCTCCGATTAGGAAAAATCTTGCAATGTTAGATAGCCCATTTATCGAGGAAGGCTATATTTAAAGCAGCAGCGTTTCCTTGTATATTACAATACTAGAGACCCACCCCGGCTACGCAAGGGTGCAATGCTGATACATATAAACCAACCTCCTGAATCACTGTATCTATTTAAAAATACATCAAAATCCATTGCGCAGTTTTATAGATTAAAGATTTACATACAGACAGCGGGAAGCGACTTTGTTTTATGCTATGTAGTGATAATACTGCGGTCACCAACCTACTTGCCGGGCGAGGTAACTATGTCGAAAGCCCTCGGTAAGTGACCCAGTTCAATAGTAAACGTTAACCCAAGAGGAGGCCAATGTTCAATAGCAGACGTTATACTTACGGGCTGATGTTGAAATAGAGAATTGTGACAAAATTCACAACCACTCAAGCAAAATAAGCCGCTTAAAACCCCCAAAACCATTATTTAGTAATATTATACTTATGTTTACGTATCGGTGTTGATGCGACAATCGCGACGAGATTACTCGAGATAATGCGGGATGCTGCGAGATTCGAGATTCTTCGTGAGATTATCTCACAAAGAGCTTTTTGAGATTTTTGAATATAAACACGTTTTAGTTGGGTGTCGCAATGGGGACAGGTAAAAAAATGAAAGTTAAGTTCTGTAGAGTTATATGCGATACTGTGTGAATGTACTGATGGCTTAGGGGTTATAGTTGTTGTTTTTGAAAATTGGTCTTCTAGGTTCTATTCCCACCTGGATCAGGTCGCGGGCGCCGCCGGAGGCTGTCCCAGAAAGCCATGGGTTCCTGTATCTCCTCTCCAACGGTGGACGGAGGAGTACCCGGGGGTTTTAGTGAGTAGGTCCTCTCATCGTGGTATGATTAGCATACCACTGCTATGGAGAGGACATGTCCCGCATACCCCTTCGCCGGGAACGCCGCAGGGCACTGTGGCACGCAACCCCGGCGAAGGGGTTGCGTGACACATATCCCACCGGACAACAAAAAAAGTGCTGTTCCCACCCGGGATAATTATTTGTGTGAACTATAATAGTTATGTTAGTTGTTCTAAGACATGGTATTATAGATTTAAATTAGCCTTCCATTTGTGTGATCACAGATAGTTATCGAAGGTCGATTCTTAGTCGAAAACCTAGCGGCATTTTTGCTGTAATGACAAGAAAATATCGTAGGTAATTATATTGTAAGTTTTTTTTTTCGTTTTTTTTACGTTTATTAGCAGAGTTTGGCAGTCTACTAGTATTCATGTTAACCCCTCGTGCTAAGCTAAAATGCTTGTGTTACGAGTGGTTCGCGTCAGTAGTGCAATGGGTGGGGTTCGAACCGGCGACCTCAAGATCACAAGTCGGACGCCCTAGCCATTGGGCTACGGCCGCTTCTAACAAACATAGTTTAAACTTTAAGCGGCACTACTGACGCGCGACGTGAACCCACTCGTAACACAAACATTTTAGCTTAGCACGAGGGTTTCACAAGAATACTAGTAGACTGCAAAAACTCTGCTAGTAATCTTTTTAAAAAAGGTAACAAACTGCGAGATCGAAATTTACGCGTAAAATTTAATAAAATTCACCAGAAGAATACCGAAAACTACTTAGCGGATTCCTTATGCTACAAGTTGTGAGGGATTGTGGGCGGAGCCGGGGGATATCGTTGTATCTCAGCAGTAAGATGACGGAAAAGTGTTGAGAAGGCTTTTAAAGATTATTATTTTCTGTATTTTTGATTTCTGTACTTATTATTTTGAGAAAGATTGAGAGGTTCGGAGTTTGTTACACATTCATTCAAAAGCTACTTATGAAATTTTCAATAAATATAGTTTACTATCGACTCGCTTCGGTTTCAGACGGGTGCAATGCTTATAATACTTATAAACCTTCCTCTTGAATCGCTCTCACCATCATCATAAGCCCGTATAACGTCCGCTTCTGAACATGGGCCTGCTCCCGAGGGAGGGTATTTGTCATAGTCCCCACGCTTGGCAGGCGGGTTGGTGACCGCAGTATAATATTGTACCTCACAAGGAAACGCTACTACCCGTTCCTTGGTATACGGTTATTATAGATGATGTTATAACAATCGGGACCAACGGCTTAACGTGCTTTCCGAGGTTCGGAGGGTAGTCCCTCAACCAAACAGACCGAAAAGAAATCTTATAATTTACACAAAGATATCCTGTCCGGCGTAGGGATCGAACCCACGACCTCCGAGATTTAAAGCGAACCAAATACCGCTACGCTACAGAATCGCTCTATGTTTTAAAGAACCGCATCAAAATCCGTTGCGTAGTTTATCCGGCCTAAGAAGTAAGTTACACCTACCCGCCATCTCAGACCACCAAAAATTGAAGAGGAGCGCTGTCGAACAATGCACTGCAGCTGGTTTTTATTGTGCTGATTTTTCGTCTCCATCAGTATGGACGGTCAGTCGGCCGACCAGAATGGACGTTCACCCTTTAAATGTAGTTTTTCTTCTAGATTACGATGGAAGCAATTGTTTGAGAATAGGAAGCAAATAGAAGCAATAGGGAAGCAATTGTTGGGCATAAATTCAACGCTAAGTACGCCTAGTGACCGTCCATCCTGATGGAGACGATTTTTCACAGTAGGTACCCCTATGTTATAAAAATGACGTCGAGCTTTGATATGTACACTCTACCATGGTACAATCCGGCATTTTTGTTAATAAATATTTAAGTTTGTTATGCTGCTGACTGACAAGGTAAGGCATAGTTTTGATACGCGTGTGTGCATGTACACGCCATGCCAGAGTTTTACCGGCGTCAGTGGCTTATTTGCAGCGCTCCGTCTTTTCGTTTTATTTAGTCTCAGGCCGCCATTATAAAAAGAGAACATCGACTTACACGTTAGTGCTTTAAGAAAAAAAATCTAACAAAAGTTCTTTCCATACTCGCAACCTCCATTATCATATAAATATGTATGTCTCAGCGCCACATCAACCCATACATTTTTCATACAAACCGGCAAATATAATAAAAGCCCCCACTCCGCTATATGTGACATATGTATGTATGATATTATGCATGAGTGAGTGAGTAGGGAAATCTAATTTACAAACATTTTTGGTTTATTTTCATTCTGTTATGGAATCGGTACGTTGAAAGTTTTAACATAAATTACGCCCGCGAGCGGTTTCACCTGCGTATCTACCGTTCCCGTGGGAACTTCATAATTAAATATAGCTTATGTTACTCCTGGATAACGGAGCTTTCTGATGGTGAAATATTTTTTGAAATTAGACCAGTTTTTCCGTAGAATATTCAATGCAAACAAACAAAAAAAATATCCTGTTTATAATATTAGTATAGATTACGCCACGCAGTTACTCTGCTCCAGTGGGTAGTAGCGTGATGTTTTATAGACTATATGTTAATCCAGCTTATAAACTGTCCTCGGGCAAAATTTCAGCCAAATCCGTTGATTAGTATGCGCGAAAGTGTAACAAACATTCGGACATCCATCCATAAAATTGTTATGTTTATAATATCAGTAGTATTATTTGAATCAACGATTCCATTTAATTTTAGTAAGGCTTGAGCTCTGCTCGCCTTTATGCCCGGTAAAATAGCAAAAGCCTCCTGGCTAACTAAATACTTAAATGTCCATCCGGGAGAAATAAAGACTCTCCGTTAATGTGGCAGTTCTACCATCGTGGGCATTACGGGCATGCCTAAAATACTTGTGACGTCGTATACTAAGGCGCGGAAAAGGATTTAATCAAATTAAGAAGTAGTTTATGACTTATTGTTGTTGAGCACTCCGACTCGCACTTGGCGGATTTTCAGGGGCTGTAACCTTTTTTTGCGGTTATTAGGAACCGCGCCTATAGTATGGCAGTATAGAGGCAAATGGCTTAAGTTTAAAATTGTCAGTATTTGTAACATCATGTATCGTGTCAATACTACTTATTCTCCGTTGCGCACCCGACCCTTAGTTTGCTAAGAACCTTCTGATGCCCTCGTAGACCCGAGGTCTAAGAGGCTCACGAACTACAAAGTAGCGCCAGCTGCACAAAATTCCCCTATAAACCTAAAGTAATTATTCCTCGAACCCCCGCCAGCGACCACCCTGAACTACCATCCGATGCCCTCGTAGACCCGAAGTCCGAGAGGCCCGCGAACTGTAAAGTAGAGCGACAGTTGCACAAAACCCCCCTAAAATACTAAAAGTAATAATCCCTCAATTTCATCGCCAGCGACCGCCCTGAGCCGAGGTCCAAGCCCAACAGGGGCCGCCCTCTTGCGCAGATTGCTTAGTTTGTAGTTTTTAAACCGTTTATTAAGGCTGGAGCTCTGCTCGCCTCTATGCACGGTAAAGTAGCAAAAGCCTCGTGGCTAACTACATAATGTCCGTCCGAAAAAAAACTACAGCTTATTACAATATGTATCTATATAAATTGTTATTTAAATCTATTGATAATATTATTAATAGGTAGGTAGGTAGCTATTAAATATATACTTTTGTTAAAAGTATCTAATAGCTTCCTGCGAGTGGATTTACCCACGTAGTTGCATAATGGAATAAAGCCTATGTTACTCAGAAAATATATATCGACGGTTAAAAGGTAATAGGGTATAAGCGACAAAAATCAAATTGTTCAGGAGAGCAGTTTAAAGTTTTAGAAAGTTGAAAAATCGACATAACTTTTTCATTTATTGGCATATTGTGAAAATGCAAACAATTCTAGAATCAATAAAAATAGAAGCATTAATTGGCACTCTTATTAACTTCATTCGGCGTTGTTTTATGTGATTTTATGTCGCTTAGATCGATTGATCGTATTTTTCTTGTGAAGTAATACGGCATAAGTCGCATTAGCACAGTACAAAACTCAGAGTAAAGAAGACTAAGCTACATTTGATATTCTTATACCAATAGGTAATAGGGCATAAATGCCATGACTGTAGTATAACTTATATGAGTAAAAAAGCATAAATGATGATTTGAATCATTATACCAAAAGGTAAAGGGGTGTAAAATACAATGCTTAGCAAAAATATGGTGAGGATGTCAGACATTAGCGACATTGTAAGTGGGTTTGAAAAAAGGGTAATGTGGTACTTCTACACATCAAGATTTCTATACCAAGAGGAAAACAGGGACATCCAACATAGATTTACATACATTTAGTTGGTAACTATGTGGTAACGTGAATTTAACGATACATCCTAAAAATAATAATTATATTCACAATCAACACGCTTCTCCTTCAAAATGTTAGTCATCATTTATCATCATCATCATTTATTAGGTTATAAAAATATCAAATCGATGGATTTAACAAAAAAATTGATAATCATCATTCATCATCATTTTAGCCGTAGGACGTCCACTACTAGACATAGGCCTCCCTCATAGATCTCCAGTTACTACGGTTGGAGGGCGGCCTGCATCCACCGTAATCCCGCGGCCTTTACCAGGTCATCCATCCATCTAGTTAGTGGACGTTCTACGCTACGCTTGCCGATCCGCGGTCTCCATTCTGTTCTCCGTGCTATATGGCCTGCCCATTGCCACTTCAACGAACTAATCCGTTGAGCTATGTCGGTAACCCGCGTTCTTCTACGTATCTTCTCATTTCTGATTTGATCTTATCGCAATTGGAGCATAGCTCTCTCAATAACTCGTTGAGCGACTCTGAGTTGGTTCATAAGGCCTATAGTGAAGCACCACGTTTCGGATCCATAGGTCATCACTGGCAACATACACTGGTTAAAGTCTTTCATCTTTAGGCATTGAGGTATTTTGGACGAAAACGTTGCGAAGATTCCCGAATAAACGCTGCCCATCCGAGTTGGATTTGGCGATTGACCTTCTCGAAGTTGGACCTACCTAATTGGACTGTCTGTCCTCAGTAGTGACGCGTATGTAACGCGTCAACAACTTCAAGAACATCATAATAGGGGTAGGCACAACATGGACGTTGGACATGATTTTAGTCTTGTCCATGTTCATTTTAAGACCTACCTGTTGGGAGACTCGGTTGAGGTCTTCGAGCATTGTACTGAATTCTTTCATCGACTTTACCATGACCACGATATCATCAGGGAATAGAAAGATGTATTAGCCGTTGATGTCGATGCCTAGTGCTTTCCAATTCAGAAGTTGGAAGGTGTCTTCCAAAGTGGTCGTAAACAGTTTTGGAGAAATAACGTCTCCCTGTCTTACGCCTCTTTTCAGTGGAATCGCCTTCGAACTCTGTTCTTGTACTCGGAACGACATTGTGGCGTTTCGATACAAGCACTTCAACACTTCGATATACCGATAGTCGATACGGCATCGATGGAGCGACTGAAGTACGGCCCATGTTTCGACCGAATCAAAGGCTTTCTCGTAGTCGACAAACGCTAAACAGAGCGGCAAGTTATACTCTTCGGTCTTCTGCATAATTTGCCTCAGCGTATGTATGTGGTCCATGGTACTATTGCCTTTTCGGAACCCGGCTTGTTCGGGAGATTGGCAGTCATCAAGCCGTCGTTCGAAGTGATTTGCAATAAGCCTGGAGAACAGCTTATAAACATGACTCAAAAACGAGATGGGCCTGTAGTTCCTTAATAAGGTGGTATCACCTTTCTTAAATAACAACACCACCTTTTGTTCCATTATTCAGGCGTGGTATATCCGAGCAAGGTGCTTCTGAAGGACTTTAAGTACCGGTGGTTCACCCGCTTTCAGGAGCTCTGACGTGATTCCGCCCTCACCCAGCGCCTTGTTGTTCTTTAATTGTTTCAGGGCAATGCTTATCTCGAAAAGGCTGATGTCCGGGATGTCCTCGGTAACGTGTCGGGTCAGTTTGCCTCTTGGGTACAGACCCAAGCCTGTTTCCAGGGCGGCTACAGAGCCGCACTGGAAACAGGCTTGGGGACTGAAGCGTAGAGTAGAACTTTTCCACTTCCCTTAACACTTCCGGTTTTGTCGACGCAAGACTTCCATTATTTCTCTTCAGCTTTGCCCAATAGACTTATCTCTTGCAAACACATTGGAGTCCTGATTACGTTCTATCATATTTTTAATACGGGACGTATTAAAGCTACGAATATCGTGGATCCACAAGGATTTTTTATTTATCTGTTCAGCTGCCTCTGTGAGTCAGCATCATTGGAAGGTTGCAGTCTTAGCGAGCGTCGTTCATCCATAATTTTAACGGTGTATTCGGAGAGCTTCTGGGTTCTACGGGTACGGCGAGTCTTGAAGAACTTAGACCCGACCGTATGGACAGTCTCTACGAAACTGTTATTGATCTCGTCCACTGATGCGTTCTCACCTAGTCAATCGAAACGATTTGAGAGCTCGAGTTGAAATCTCTCGGGATTCGATCTGAGCGCGAGTAGATCGGAGACTTCATCAAACGGGACCGTTCACGTTTAACATTCATATTCACTGTGCCTCTTACTATTAGGTGATCACACACACAGAGACATCCGCAAATCCATTTCTTGTCGGTCATGATGAAGTCGATCTCATTTCTCGTGAAACCATCGGGTCTCGGCCAGGTCTATTTCATGTGAGGTGGCTTCTGAAAGGAAGAATTCATCATATAGAGTCCTTCTTTCTTCAGAAAGTCGACCAGCCTCTGTCCCCTAGGGTTCCGTTGCCCATAACCGAAACTCTCCCCTATCAAATCATGATAGCTTCACTTGCCCAGTAACCTCTAACCCTTTTTTTTTTGTTGTCCGGGGGGACATGCATTTACTCGTTTTCGCGCGCTGGTGATAGGATATGTGAGACTCGACCTCTCTATTTTAGCATACCACTCCAGAGTGGTATGCTAAAATAGAGAGGTCACCATGCTGAGAATACCAGTATGCTAAACTCATACCACGAGGAGAGTAGGCACACTTCACCACTAAAACCCCCCGGCTACTCCTTCGATCCGCCGCTGCCCGCCAGCGGCGGATACGCGGGTACGCATGAGCAATCCGGCCCCCAGTTTCTAACCCTGTTATACATAACACTCAAGAGCATATTTTAGATACTGCCATACTTATTAGTTATGCCACCCTGCTAGACACACTGTCGATGGTAATTATGTTTTTAACGAGGGACTTGTGTACGAGAAACCCGACACCACCTTGGGACAACCCCAAAATATCCCACCTGAACCTGCTCAATTCTTCTTTCAGCTCAACAATCTTTTCGTTAGTCCTTAAAGTGCGCACGTTGTGTGTTGCCAGGGCCAGGGTTCGTCTTTGGGATTGGTAGCCACGCGTCTCCCGGGGATCCTAAGCACCCCTAGCCCCAGCGATACCATGACGGGAGGAGATGGGCAACATTCTTACGGCGGTCGTGGGCACCGGCGTAAGAATGTTGCCCCCCATCTCATGAAATTGAATTTGGTAATATTACTAATTAATGAGTATAGGTCTGATTACATTGCTGAGGTTGAACAAATTGAGATAGTTTAATACTTACTACACAAGGCCGGCTTTAAGGGAGGGTATCCAGGGCAACTGCCCCGGGGCCTCCACAACAGAGAGGCCCCTACAAAGATTTAAAATCTTTTCAATTTTGACGAGTAAACTGTACAACTTTTTTTATATTTATTTTTTAGGTGTTGTACCTTTACATACAATACCGTAATACCGTAATAATTGTAGCATCATGATGAATGTTATAATTCCTAAATATTGTAATAGCGATTGTTCATCTATAATTGTTCACTTAAATTAGTCAATCAGTAAAATATCAGAATTCAAATCGTCCTGAAAAGTACATACTTCAAATTTTCTACACATTTGGAGGCAAACTAGTTTGTGCCCAGAGGGCCTCTTCTCCTTTGTTGCCCCGGGGCCTCCGGACCTCTAAATCCGGTCCTGTTACTACATTACTAAATTATATTATGCTCAAAACAAAACACGTTTTATTTACAATTTATAATGAAATAAAACAGGCAAGTTGTGCCTGGCATCTATATACTAACAGAAATAAAATAGTAACTTAATGAAATAACATAATGTACCTACAATATAGTATAACATAACCTACCTAGGTATGAAGTAGGTAGTAGGTAGCATTATAATAGAAAATGTAAGTTGGTAATTGTAAAATGCACTTTCAAAAATAAAAAGTTTTTGAAACTTAATACAACATAGCACTACACTATCAATATCATAATGTTTGACTAAATAACAGACTTGAAGGCAATCATTGCCTTCAAGTCTGTACCATTATGGTAGAAGGGTATAACAGACGTGCTAATATCAAATTAGATTTTAGTAATAGCGTATAAGCAACAATTGTGTGGTAAGCTTGTAAATGGTAGTAGGTTATAACCGACAGTTTAATATCATATTACATTTTAGTAATTGGGCATAAGCGACAACTATATTGAAAACATGTTAATGGTAGTATGGTATAATTGACATTTAATTTTTTTTAAGACAAAGGTAAAGGCTCATGAGTGCCAGCTTTCAAGCCAGGTGCTAAAGGTAAAAAGCATTAAGCGCCCGGTTGTCTTACACCAATTAAAAGTAAAAATGCATTACCGACTATAAACAAAAATTAATACCATATTTACAGAGGTATAAGCGCCCTTTTAATAAAAAAGGCCTCAAATTCGGACGGTTATAACAAAATGACACTTAGAAAAGTCAGTTTTTTACTTGGGCATAAGTGACAAAAAAGTCATCGTAGAGCCATGGGAGTTAGCGCATTCGAAAGAGCGGAAAATTTTAAGTAAGATGGCATTCATAACTCATTTTGGAAAAAAATGTCGCTTATGCCCTATTACCTTTTAACCGTCGATATGTATTCTAATGGTGAAAGAATTATTGAAATCCGTCCAATAGTTTTTAACATACACACAAAAATACAAATCTATCCTCCATAAAATATTAGTAAAGAAATAATTATACACTCGCGGATATTCAGCTAGCCCCGCGTAATTGCCCAATTGAGTAGGTTTAGCTGGATCGTCTCATGTGGGCCGTGTTGAAACCAGTGGTAGAGTAACCCACTGAGTTTGTTTCGCCGGATTTTCTCAGTTCGGGCGCATTGGATCCGGTGGTAATATTAAAGCGCATCCGTCGTTATATGCTCATGGTCCACCCAAATAATGACAATTGTTTTGGCGACAATATAGGTACATTAATTATAATAATAGGTTTTTAAATAAATAACAAATGTAATTTAAGACTGATAAATAGATAATAATTAATTTTCAAAATAATGTTTGACGATTTACAATTGCCTGTAATTGGTTTTTGTAAATAAAAATAATTTTTATTTATTTATCGAACCGTCATAGACAAATAAATGTTTGACGTACGCTGTTAGATTTTTTTTAAATCGATCCCGACTACTGCACTCCATATCACAAAGCGTAATCCTCATTTACCTCTTAATCGTGTTAACAATAAAATATCATTATACACAATACAAACAAAATAACAAAAGACTTGACAGTACTTCAAAAGACCCCGATCCCATTTTTAAAACACTTTTATTTAGTACAAAAATAATTGTAACACAAAAAAAAATTGCAACAATGCAGTAAAAAGTTTGTTCAAATAAACACTGCGGGTGGTATTTTACTATGGTAAATAAACAAAATTGCTTACTGTCATCCTAAAACTTACTTTAATTAGTTACAATAAGACCTAAATTTCAATGCGAGCAATATATTTTGTTAATTAAAATTGACGTATACAAAAACTTACCTTAATATTTCCTTATCAAGGTATAGTTTACATTGCACAAATAAGTAGTCAATAGGTCTTAATTTTTTGTTTCCTTTCCAAACTGACAGATAAAAATCGACTTTATAGTTCTAGAAATAAGCTAAAATTTCCAATGGGATGGTTGTCAATAGGTTTATAAAACCAATGATTCGTGTCGGCTACCTAAATTATGTGCCAAAGTATTATGATTGTTCGTAAATCCGATCACTTAGATTTGATATGGTATATTAGAATAAGACGCAATTTGAAAAGCATTTTTTGCCGCACGTATATTTTTAGTTAGCCACGAGGCTTTTGCTACTTCACTTCACATATAGGCATGATCTAGTGTTCCATGAGGCTAATCACGTACCGATATGACTATGATTTCAAGAAAAAATTTTATGTCTTAATTACTGTTGGCTCGCTTTTAATCTCGGAGGTACGGAGGCCGGACAGGAAATCTTTGTGTAAATGTGTTGAGGGACTACCCTTCGTGCCTTGGAAAGCACGTTAAGCCGTTGGTCCCGATTGTTATAACATCATCTATAATAATCGTTTATCAAGGAACGGGCTGCAGCGTTTCCTTGTGTGGTACAACATAATACTGCTGTCACTAACCCGCCTGCCAAGCGTGGTGGTGACTATGGCAAATACCCTCCCTCGGGAGGAGACCCATATTCAACAGTGTACTTTATACGGCCTGATGATGATGATGATGACGATGATGATGATGATAATTCATCATGTAGGGTTATTGTAACGCATTTCCTATGTTATTGTTACCGTATCATTGACATACTTTAAATATTTTTTTGATGCATAGTAAAGGCCGAGTAGCGAAGACATTTTTATCAACATCATAGTAATATCGTTAGGTGATAAGCCTCAAGCTCTATGGTTATAAACTACAAACTAAACAACCGTTGTAAGAGGGCGCCTCCTGTATGTGTAATTTTTATTTATTTATTCATTTATTTAAGACAATTACAGTCCACAGTTCACACACATACTTATAAATTACTAAACATTTACCACATACTAACAACAGATAAAATTGTAATTAATTAAATTCATAAAAGATTAAATCTCATTAAAATAAAAATTATACCTACAATTGACAACAAATAAAATAAAAATAAATAATAATCTATAAAATGTTTGAACAAATATGCATTACATTTTTATCTGGCCAAGCTAAGCGGGTGTTGATTGATAAATTGTGACTTATAGATTTTTTGGCGAGTTTTATGCAACTTATTTACTTGAATAGACCGTTAACGTCCATTGCTGAACATGGGCCTCTTCTTAGGTCTTTAGGACTTTAGCAAACCAAGGTCCTTATCACAACGGTTGCAGGCGGTTTGATGATCACAGTACGATGGTACCTTAGCTGATAGATGCATATGCTGCCCATTCATCAGATAATGGAGAACCTAAGTTGCTCCTACATATAAATGGGAGACATGGGGTGATCTGTTATGAGCCGGAAACCACACGGAATAGTCCAACGTGGGTAAAACCGCGGGGCACAGCTGGAAAAAATGGAAATGTAGGTATTTTGCTTAAACCAACGAAAAAAAGGGTTAGAGACCATTTTTTTTTTTTTGGTACGGACATCATTATGAAGTTAGCCCTGAGGCTCTTGCTACTTCACCGGGCATAAAGGCGAGCAGAGCTCTAACCTAGATAAATGGTTTAAACACTACAAACTAAGCAGCCTGCGCAAGAGGGCGTCCCCTGTGGGACTTGGACCTCGGCTCAGGGCGGTCGCTGACGGGAAGATTGAGGGATTATGGCTTTTAGTTTCTTTAGGGGAGTTTTGTGCAACTGTCGCTTTACTTTACAGTTCGCGGGCCTTTCGGACTTCGGGTCTACGAGGGCATCGGAAGGTTAGCGACACGTCCAACACCCGAAGAAAACAGTATGAAATTAAACAAAATAAACTTCAGTGTACCAAAACTATGATACAATAATGGTTGGATCATTTGAGTGTGGAACTTAAAATGGCTTAGCGGTACGGAATCGAGTACCTATAATAATATTTTCTGTTCTGTAGTTGGCAGTAATAAATAGCGAAACCAAATGGACGTAGTTAAGCAAAAAGGATCCAATCCACAACTGGGTCAAAAATGAGTTAAGTGCACCAAACTGATCCAAAATATAGATACTAAGGGTCAGTAAAAACAACCCAGCTAAATATAGCTCTACTTTTCGTATACTTAAACTTCAGAACCAGTCTACAGGTATAGCGCTTCTTATTTTTTTCAAATTTTATTTTTAAGCGTAAATATGCTCAAAAGTAACTGGGTGTGGATTGGATCATTTTCGCTTAACTACGTCCAAATTATATAGGTGTTGAACGCACTCACAATTTTGCTACTACTAACGCCATCTATTTTTATACTATGAAACTACATAACCTGTTGTACTTCAGAGACATCTATCAATTCATTGTAGTACTACGTACATGGTAAACTAACTAGTTTAATTAATAGTTCCTCAAAATTTTCATAGGTGGCGCAAAATGAGAATAATAAAAAAATAATGAAACTTTAATAGTGTAATTAAAAACTATATTAACAATCGTCAATATTCAAGTATCTTACATTTGCTTT
The DNA here is from genome assembly GCA_947037095.2 of Nycteola revayana. Classification (NCBI taxonomy): domain Eukaryota; kingdom Metazoa; phylum Arthropoda; class Insecta; order Lepidoptera; family Nolidae; genus Nycteola; species Nycteola revayana. The sequence goes on along the minus strand of OX344851.2, from coordinate 11,819,829 downwards.
CGCGATTTTATCTTAGCGATCGCTCCGCTACAGTAATATTTTGTCTAGACCGTAGGCCTAAGTCCCAACATAGTCTTTATTTACAATTCACCATCACCTTTACTTCTAGAAATATTTATCTTCAAGTTCCTAGGTTTCCACTCAGGGTCCGCTTCTCTCGTCTCTATGATGTGCTTGTAGACCAGCGCTGAGAGACGGGCAGTCCTCGTCTTGTTGTCTGATTCAAAATCTACCTCATAAAGGCCAAAACGTTCACTGGAACAAAAAAAAAGAACTATCACCAGAGGACTCATGGACTGTTAGACTGGTTTATACGTTACTAGCTTTCACCCTCGTATATCCCGTTCCCGTAGGAACTTCGTAATTCAATTTAGCCTATGGCCTTCCCGATAAATGGGCCATCTAATTAGGAAGGAATTTTTCAATTGGGACCAGTAGGTATTTTCTGAGAATAGAGCGTTCAATCAAACTAACTCTTCAGCTTTGGATATTAGTATAGATATAGATTACATGAAGTATTTACAGTGCAATGCCATTAATAAATTTAAATTATGTACCAATAAATGCAATGAAAGTGAATTTATAACGAAGTTTTCAAAAAATTGAGTAGTGTTCAAAAACTGTGCAAGTAATAATTTAAAAAAAACCGCTCCTTACCTGGTCCCAGCAATCCACTCCACATTATCCATCAGGCTCCAGGCGGTGTAACCCTTGACATCGGTGCCATCCTCCATGGCCAAAAGCAACGCGTTCAGGTATGCATTCAGATTGTTTGCGCGGCTCATATCTTTAAGCCCAGGGTCTGAAGACCAGCCGTGTTCCGTGATGATGATGGGGGGGTAATTGTAGTGCTTGTTGATATGGAGACTGGCCTTGTAGATGCCGTAGGGAGCACTCTAGAATAAATAAGATAAGTTTTTTGATATATGAGAAGGTAAATGACCTCATCATCATCAGCCCGTACATGGGCCTCTGGGCAGGCGAGTTGGTGACCGCAGTAGTATGTTGTACCACACAAGAAACCGCTGCTGCCCGTTCCCTAATATACCTACGATTATTATAGATGATGTTATAACAATCGGGACCAACGGCTTAACGTGCTTTACTAGGCACGGAGGGTAGGCCTTCAACCAACCAGACCCAGAAAGAAATGTTAGCATTTACACAATGATTTCCTGTCCAGCGTGGGGATCGAACCCAAGACCTTCGTGAATTAAAGCGAGCCAAATACTGCTACGCCATGGAGTTTGTCGATTTACCATACAGCGATATCCAACCCTCATGCGCGGTGACTATCGAAAAATCCCCTTCATGGGCCCATGTTCAGCAGTAGACGTTATAGGAGCTATTGATGACATTTCGTGTCCTACTCAGCTATTAACCCTTACCTTCAACCAAGCGGACTTCGCAGGTTTCCACTGAGGACCTTGGGTATACTCCGCATTCTTGTCATCGTCGAATGATGAAGATCTCAACTTCTGCTTAGGCACTTCCACCACGAATGTAGTGTAATGGTTCATACCAAGGAAATCTGCAGACCCTGGAAATTTCAAAATTTAGGTAGCTATCTCTGATTTAAATATTTTTGGAATAAATCATCTTTATCAGTTTAAATCTTGCAAGTCATTCATAGGGGTTTAATTTAAACGTTTGACACGAATCAAATCAAATCTAATCTTAAAATCAGTCAGGTTGGTTACGCTGGACCCGATTGTTATAACATCATATATAAAAATGGAAGCCAACTGGTCGATCAAAATCGACTTGTCGATGCCTGCAGATATTATAATCGATCAACTTTTTGTTATAAGAAATGATATTTCAGTTCTACAAATAAGTGCCTCAGACGCACGTGCAAAGTTAGTGGTTTCGGATAATAATTTAAAAAAATATATTTGTTACGGCTAATAGCCGAAGTGCGGCTACACCTAGTTTTAGCCGGCTACAACTAGGTGCAGTCGGCCACATGCGTTTATAAGTCCCTGTTCGACTCCATTGGTTTAGGTTTAGGTTTTTTTTTTAACCACCCCAACACCTTTTTGTCCCTTGCATAGGTATTGTTTACTTTAGTGTTAACTTAGAGGAACTTATAGGAACTTATTAAGGTTGACCTAAGTTTAACCGCAAGTTGTCGGCTGCACCTAGTTGTAGCCGGCTAAAACTAGGTGTAGCCGCACTTCGGCTATTAGCCGTAACATATATACCAAACGTGATTCAATGTTATGGTTACCATTGGTCTATCACACATAGTAGGTACATAGTCGATCTTAGGTCTTATTAAGTTAGTCATTCCTGATCTACATCATTATGTTACCAACCCGTCTGTCAAACGTGATGATGGCAAAACCCTTGCAGTAAACCCATGTTCAGCAGACGTTATACGGGCTGAAGATGATGATGATGATGTGGCTCTTACCCTTTATAAGCTTGATATCATCAGGAGACAGTGTCGGTAGCCTGGAGACCTTATACCCTTGCTCCTTACTCTTCTTGGCTACTACACTCTTGACCAGAGATGGAAAGTCACCTACCCTGGACCATATTGGATGCATGTAGATACCAAACTGGAATCAGAAAAGTGGAATTTAAGTTAAAAAGCCTTACGCCTTTCTCCCATAGGGGTAGGCAGAGACAAACGAACGCCACCTGTCTCGATCCGGGCACACCTCTTTTGCTTCTTCCACATTCATCATTCTCTTTATGCATGCCCGCCGGTTATAGGTACTTTTTATTTGACTCTTTTTTAATACGTCACCAATTTGGTCATTTTTTGTGCCTCGGGTGCCCTCTCCCAGCTTCATTCGAGATATACTCCTTTGCTTACTCTTCTTCCATTCTCTCTACAAGTCCAAACCATAGCATCATTCCCTTCTGAATCGTTGTCAATCCATTCTTTCAACCCAATCACGCTGTGTTTTACTCTATCTATCAATTTCACTCCAAAGATACTTCTCAGTATTCTCATCTCTACAACTTTAATCTTACTTGCATGCTTTAGAGGCCATGTTTCGCTTCTATACATCAGAGTTGGTGGCAGAACACCCTGCATTATGGCAAGTCGAGCTTGGCTCGGTATTAAATCAGTTGCTATGACAAAGTGTAAAGTACCATTAACACTGTTTCCTACTTTCACTCTTCTTTCAATATCTGCATCACACTTAACATCTTTCGTAAAAAGAGATCCCAAATACACAAATTTATTCGGCTGGTCTACTTTGTCATCTCCTATCATTATTTTACATTCTGTTACTAAACCATTCTTTTCAATTAAGTACCTCTCTTATTATATTTGTAATGTAACAATTTAAAGTCAGTCTGATTAATTTGTAAGTATAGCTAATATCCATTATCTCTCATAATATATTTGTAATGTAACTATTAAAAGACAATAAGGCTACAAGATATGCTAATATACAGATGATCTTTCTTTAATTAGGTAGGTAGAACAAAAGGGAGTGCCGTTTCCCGCTAGTTACTTAATTCGTATTTTTAAAGCTAAAGCAAAAGCCTCGTGGCGAACAACATATTCTGTCCGTCAGAAAAAACAATGCCTTCACGTCGACAATGGCATCGGAAGGTATAGACAGAGACAAACCTCAAATTCTCTCGCTCTTTCTGTCGCGTCTACATTGTCTGTGCTATTGTTGATAGAGTCAAACCAGTTAAGTGCTATACTGATGCCGACGTTACCTGCAACAATATTTAATCAGCTGCTTAGTTTTCCTCAATAAAAGTAAATATACATAATTACAATACTTATCTATACTTATACTAATATTTATAAAGAGGAAAAGTTTGTAATTAACTCAAAAACTACTGGACAGATTTCGATAATTCTTTCACCATTAGAAATCTATATTATCCTTATATTATATAGGCTATAAAATCTACCCGTGCGAAGCCGGGGCGGGCGGCTATCTTAGATATATTATTAATTGAAGCAAAAAAAATTTACGAAAATTGCGCGGTAGGATGAATATGAAGTTTCTCACACTTGGTTTCTCCTTAAAGATTACTTGCAGGTTTTTTATACACTACTAGTTTTCTTGTTAACCCCGTGCTCAGCTAGTATGCTTGTGTTACCAGTGGGTAATGGGTGGGAATCGAACCGACGACCACATGATTGCAAGTCCGACGCCCTATCCATTCGGCTACGGTCAGTACAGAATGCTAATATTTTTTTGGAGTTATGCATCATCAGCATCATACTAATATCAAAATTGAAAAATCGGTGTTATAAGTTTGATCTGATTCTTCACTTCTTTTCTTCATCATTCTATTTACGTCCTTTGCTAAACATAAGCCTCCTCTTAACAAAACGCTTGGCAAGCGGATTGTTGATCGCAGTAAGTTGGTGACTAACCTTGAGCTGACAGATGCTGCTGCTGATCAGCTGAATATCCCTTTGTCACTTTCAACACGCATGGAAACAAATGGGGTGGTCAATTCTAAGCCGGAAACGAAAGGCTAAATTAAAACTGAAATACCTTGTTCCTTGTCTTTATACTCTTTTTCATACAAGCGATACGCTTTTGCATGACCCAAAAGGACATTTTTCACGCACTCATAACTCGCTATATTGTCGTTAATAGCTGGCGCCATGACGCTAGTCCCATAACCATCAATGCAAATCGTATTAGGCTGATTAATTGTTATCCAAAACTTTACTTTGCTCGCGTAGCGTTTGAAAACAATTTTTGCGTAGTTTTCAAACCATTCTGATGATAGAGGGTTGGCCCAACCACCTAAGTCTTGGAGGGGTTGGGGAAGATCGAAGTGGTAGAGGGTAATCATCGGCTGGATTTTGTATTTGAGAAGTTCATCGATTAAGTTGTCGTAGTACTGGAAGCCTTTTTCGTTGATGTTATTTTCGAAACCTGGAAGAGTACAGTTTTTGCTAATTATAAAGTAAACTAATTATGTATTTTATGATATTGTACTGTATGTACTTGGAATGTGTATGTATCATAGGATTCATAGGGGAGAAATGAGCATGAAGGAACTGGATTTCGAAAGAGCCACTTGCATTGTTTCGGTAGTTGAACAAATTTGGTTGGTGATTAGTGTTGCCACATAAAAATAAAATCATCAACCAAATTCGTTCCTAAACTACCGAAACTTCCTGCCACTTCTCCCATACTTATTATAAATATTGATATGTATACAAGTGAGGTGTGCAGTGGTGGGGGTGCAGAGAGCAACGACTCTCTCGCGCATTCGCAGTCTGACCACCGAGCACTATGTTAGTGCTACACGCTCGGCGGTCAGTAATTATGAGTTTTATGAGTACCTACTAAGTAGTAAGTTAGGGAAAAGGATTTCCGCGCTTAGCCTCCTGAGTGGGCCTTTGTACGTGATGACCTACTAAGTAGGTAATGAACACTACAAAGATATCATTCTTTTTCAGTTTTATTCGTGCATCTCCAAGTCCCATTGGCATCTTTGGAGAAAAAAGAACCTCCATAATTTCCAAACAAAAAAGGTTCAGTTTTATCAAGACCACTGGTGTCTCTCAGCTCTTGCTTCTTGCCTGGTGTTCTGGGCTGGACTTCTACCCGGGACAATTAACTGAGCGAACCACGGATAATTGTTGTCTGGGTGTGCTTTTATCATCATCAACAGCCTGTTTACATCCACCGCTGAACATGGGCCTCCTCTTAACAGATCTTGGCAAGCCATGTTCGTTGAGGGATATTATTGCCTTAATCACGCTAATTATGTATTTTTAAAGACCCCAGCGAAACTGGAATTAATTTCCCAAAAGCGAAAAAATTATCGATGAAGAAAAATTGAAATACCTGTCGGCATAACTCTTGGCCAAGATATGGAAAACCTATAGAAGTCCACGCCAAGTTCTCTCAACATCTGCACGTCTCTTTTCCATTGGTAATAAGAGTCACTGGCCTCATCTCCATTTCTTCCATCAGCTATCAGCTCTGGATGTTCGTGGACAAACCTGTCCCAGATGCTTTCACCTTTGCCTGCAATATAAAATTTACATGGATGCTTTTAGGTCTATATTTTGACCCATGACTATGGAAACTGAGGATTATTTTTTTATTATATTATGGCTTTAGCGAAGAGTCAGCGGGTATCTTAGATCAGTATAAAAAAGGTTTACCTAAGCAATAACTAAGCATATAACTTTAACAGCCCGGTTATACCCACTTGCTGGCCTCTCCTTTACCGACCTAGGCAACCCAGGGTCATTGACGAAGGGCCGGATTGCTCATGGATACCTGGCCCCCGCCAACGGCGGATCAAAGGAGTGTCCGGGGGGTTTTAGTGGTGTAGGGTCCTTTCCTCGGTGTATGAGTTTAGCATACCACGCTCTGGAGAGGGCGAGTCCCACATATATACCCTTTTTAAAATGCATTTGCCCCCCGAAAACAAAAAAGGGTCCTTGACGAATATTGGCATAATGACAACTCTTGGCAGCCGGACTGGCGATCGCCCTAAGATGATAAGTAACTTTAATATATAGGTACTGCTGCCCATCCATCAGCTGAATGTCAATACCTAGCTTACATCTGCCCAGTGGCACCATTTTGAAGAAGTTTTTAGTTAAAGGTTAGTTTTTATAACTAAAAATGTTATATGTATGTGACGGGGCTGGTATCCATGACATAAGTTTAATCTTACTTCGAGTATCTGAGTTTTAAAATAGCTATTGTTACGACCACAATGATATTGTATATTAAATTATACAATATCATTATGGTCGTAACAATAGCTATATAACTATCGCGATCGACCGGTTGGCCACTCCTGATCTATCATAAGTACTCAATAGAGGCGGTATCGTCCCCTAGTGGGCGCAGAACCTTTTCGTGGAGATGGAATCAGGTCCAAAGAATTGTCTAGCATTAATTGTTCGTTAATTTTTAATATTGCTAATTACACTTTGTCTAATTTTTTATATTTATGTTATGATTTTAACTAACTAACTAGTAATCATGACCATTAGCTACGACCACGATGAGTATCATTAGAGAAAAAGAGGTAATAATTAGTATACATATATAGCTAACATATTATATAATAATATAGGAACTTAAACAGAACTTGAAGCATTTCTTGATAAATCCAGAAATGCTTCAAGTTCTGTTTAAGTTCTCATCAATAAATTTGTAAGGAAAAGTGTAATAAAGAGTGCATGTATTTCGCGTAGAAATAAATTTATATTATTTATTTTTAGATAAACTTAATTGCAAGATTTGTACCAAAACAACGGGGTCAAGGTTATAAAAAATGTTATCAAATATGTGTTATAACAAAACGTGATAAGTAAAGGACCGCAATAATGTTATCACGCGTCTACAGAGTATTTGGCGGAAATTACTAATAGATAAGAGTGTTGTGAAATATCTATACAATTTAACAGTACTTAATGTTTACAACTTTATCGTTTTGAGCAGTTTTTTGTAGTCTGTCTCGTTGGTCAAGCGATAAAATATTTAACTTTAACTAGCAGAGTCAGGCCAATCATATAATTGGGGCCGGATTGCTTATGCGTACCGGGCCCCCGTCAACGGCGGATCGAAGGAGTGTCCGGGGGATTTAGTGGTGTAGGGTCCTCTCCTCGTGGTATGAGTTTAGCATACCACGCTATGGAGAGGACGAGTCCCACATATCTCACCGCCAGCGCGCGAATACGCTGCAGCGGCGGTGAGAATGCGTAATTGAAAAAAGGGCCAATCATATAATTAATATAAATTTTCTCCTAACACGTTGAACGCCACATAGGCTACGGGACTCACCGGTGAGCCTTCCCTCACTGAACCATTCAAGCCACGCGGCTCACCCGTGAAAAAGAAAAGCTTACCATCAGCATCCCATCCTCCTTCCACTTGGTAAGCCGACGTGGCGACTCCAAATAAGAAGTTTTTCGGGAACTTCCGTACAGTCGTGTCCGTCCATCCATCGGATCTCACGAAGATGCTGAAAGGTGCACATTCTGTTTTATCACACAAGATTTCTAATTATTGTTTTTTATAGAAGTGACTTTAAGTGTGCTCTTAATTATGCAGCTGTTATCAGTTCGTGTTCTTATAAGTGGTAGAAAACTTTGTGTTGGATTTAGGATAAATTGTTCTTAGTATTGTAATTTAACCTATGTTTCAGATCATAACAAATATTAATAAAGTGCCATTTAACTTGTATGCGTAATTTAAGAGGGAGAATTGTGATGTTGGTAATCATAGATAACTTGATATACGTAGGGATTAAACTATTGACTGTGTCATTGTGTTTTGATTAAATATATCTCACTTTGGACGGTCTACCGTCGTAAGTCTGACTTCGAAGAAGCCCTCAGACGATGCCAACTCGAGATATGAACTCGAGATATATTAATTATACTTAAACTTATTATGAGCAGAGAAATTAATGACCAGCTGGCGGACGGACTTCTTTGCCTGTTATATCCTATAATTTGCTACCGGTTAATTAAGTATCTAGTTTAATTCATAGAATAAGAATAATTGTGTAACATTGTGATTCTGACAAGTACAAGTGTATGTTAATACCTAAGTGCTGAATAAATTCATTATTTCATTATGGTACTCGATTATCCGGCAGTTTACATAATAATATCGTTATTATAGATATTTAGTAAACATATGGTTAAGTTACTTAGTTTTTGCTTTGCACAGCAAGTAACCAATGCCATTCAACGAGGTAATGCTGCCAGCATTCTGGGAACCTTGCCAAGTAGAATAGATTAAAAATAGTAGTATTTTATAAGTTAGTTTTATTTTAAATTAGCTTTGTGACATGTACCCATATGTAGAGCTCAGTAACATATTATGCGTAAATTATTATATGAACTCTACGAATATAAAACAAACTATTAATATTTATTCAAATGAAACTGATATTAAAATAAAATAAATTAATGGCCATTGCGCCATAAAAAAAACCGTTCTATCACAGACAATAGCCGTAAAAATCACTTAAAATTTAAATAATTATTACATTTCAAACACTTTGAAAACATCATTTAGTATAAAACACTACGAAACACACGAACCACACAACACATTTACTCCACAACACACATAATAATAATACTTATTTATCTTACTTCAATAAATTTAAAATGACTAAGACACGCATTATGGTGTTCGCCACTGAATCACGATTCGTTGTGATAATATTAAAAGATAATTATAATATCTGAGTATAAATTAATTTACAGTAATTACATTATCTTTGTCTGATTACGATTTGTGTCTTGAGTGGATTGGAAAATTATAACTAACATCTTATCTTATTTTAATAAAATAAATATTAAAACATAGAAATATTCTTTAAGAATTGCAAAAGGCAGGATATAGGAAGACTGAATTGAATGTCTGATTGGTCAGTAACATATAAATTGAGAGGAATTCGCTAAGCATAGTATATGCTTAGATACTAACGTGCTTCAGACCAGATCCCAGCCCGCGCTGGTTGATCTTAATTATATTTTATAATAAGCGATTATCACATGCCATAACAACATTGGTAAATTTTATTTAATAACATTATTGTTGAAATGTAAACTAATTTATTAGTCAAGATTGTTTTCTTGTCGTTGTTGTTTTCATTATCATTGTATTTGACTTATAATAATTAGTACCTACGATAGATTCGTCTACATTGTCAATAAACGTTTTCTTTTTCATTTTCAAGACCTTTGCTTTAAGTCTTGTGGGTTCGTTTTGCACACCGGACAAGCAATCTTTGGGGACATCAATGTTATTTATTACCAAAGAGATTGCCTCATGTTTATTTGTATTATAGGTCCTTTTTTTTCTATGCCTTTTTTAGATCATCAAACAGCCGCACACAACTTGTTTTATACGGGCCACATTCAAGTTTCAGTAAAATTATAACCCAAGGTGGCCCAACCTAGACCACCAAGTGGGCCTGGTGGGCTTACAATATCTATGAACCTTAAATACCTACCACATATAAATTGTATCAGACGCAAAACATTTTGAGATAAAATGGTTGATTTTGATAAGCCAGCCCCCAATGAAGATTGTCTTCTTTGGAAGTTATAGATAAAGGTATCTATAGATATAATTTATCTCAAGATACTTAAATCTGTAGCTTTTATTTGCCAAATAAAAAGTAACGACGGAGCACTGCAAGTAACACACTGAAGCTAGTTAAAACTCGGCCTTGGTGTGTATATACAGCTAACGCACTCACGCTGTGCTTCCGTTGCCCTCGTAGACCCGAAGTTCGAGAGGCCCGCGAACTGTAAAATAGAGCGACAGCTGTTGCACAAAACTCCCATTAACTTAAAGCCATAATCCCTCTATCTCCCCATCAGCGACCGCCCTGAGCCGAGGTTTAAGTCCCACAGGGGCCCTCTTGCGCAGGGTGCTTAATTTGTAGTGTTTAAACCATTTATCGTTACCATATATATTTTAAAGCTTTGCTCGCCTTTATGCCCGGTGAAGTAGCAAAAGGCTCGGGGCTAACTACATACGTCTGTCCAAAAAAAAAACACAATGAAGCTGGTCAGTCGATATATCATTCTATCGCAGCGTTAGATGCTCGATATCATAACAAACTTTATTAGTATAGATTTATCCCAGAATTAATGGATCTATTCCATTCGTTCTAGGAATGCTGCTCAATAGCACAGACTTAGTTTAGTTAATTTTTCTAAATAAGTACAGCTTCTGTATTTTAAAGCATAAATAAATTTAATGGTATTCATAAATATAATTTAGGTACAGTAAAAGCTCTCTATTCGCGGGGTATACGTTCCGTAAATATACCGCGAATACAGAAACCGTGAATATGGAATGGTAATTTATATGGGACTAGCGGCCCGCCCCGGCTTCGCACGGGTGGACTTTTATACCCTACCCCTGCCCTACCCTACCCCTGCCCTACCCTACCCCTACCCTAACCCTACCCTACTCCTACCCTACCCCTACCCTACCCCTACCCCTACCCTACCCTACCCCTACCCTACCCCTACCCTACACCTACCCTACCCTACCCCTACCCTACCCCTACCCTACCCTACCCCTACCCTACCCCTACCATACCCCTACCCTACCCTACCCCTACCCTACCCCTACCCTACCCCTATCCAAAAGTATCCTATGTCCTTCTCCCAGTTCTTAGCTACCTCCCTACCAATTTTCAGCCAAATCGGTTCAGCCGTTCTTGAGTTATAAATAGTGTAACTAACACGACTTTCTTTTGTTTTTAAAATGTATTCTGCTATTCGGGACGGAAACAAATCCAACAAATCAAAAACCATGGCAATCGGTCCAGCCGTTCTCGAGTTATAAGTGTTGTAACAAACACGACTTTCTTTTATATATATAGATTATAGGGGATACGTTCCTAGGAGACAGTAGATGGATCAATTTTCATTAAAAAATGTCACGTTTCCAGTGTTTGTTCCACATGCACTGGAAACGTGACTTTCCAAAGCGTAAATGATCAAAGCATATCTATTTCCACTTAAAGCTGTAATACAGATATTTTTCGTGTCGAAACTCGAAACACTTATTTTTAGTCGACATTATAAAGCACAGTACATCTAATATGTGGCAGCATTAAACAAAAACTTAAGGCGTAGTCGTAATATCACTATAATCTTCATTTCTTAGTCCAATTACCGACACGTTTATAAAGGAACCCGAATCCTTTCTATTAATATATGTATGTATGTAGTGATGTACCGATTAGTTCCGCGAATATGGGATTTTTTTGCCGCGAATACATGAATTCGGTCGCAATTTTTTAATCCGCGAATAGTGAAAACGCGAATGAAGGAAGCGCGAATAAGGAGCTTTTACTGTACACTAATTAACATTTAATCTATAGTCATGGTCAAAGATTGTGGTTCATAATCGTGGTCGATGTAGCGGTTCTTGAGAATGTGTTTGTAGACAAACGCAGATTTTCTGGGCGTGCGTTTTCTCGCTGGATCCTCGAAGTCTACGTGGTAAAGACCGAAGCGTTCCCTGAGAAAAAAACGGAGATAAGTTAACTCATCATCCAGCCCGTATAACGTCCACTGCTGAACATGGGCCTCCTCCTGAGGGAGTGTCTTTGTCATAGTCGCCACGCTTGGTGTCCGTTCCCTGCTTCGCTTGTTATATGATGTTATAACACTCGGGACCAACGGCTTAACGTGCTTTCCGAGGCATAAAGGGTAGTCCCCCAACCAACCAGACCCGTAGAGAAATCTTATAATTTACTTACACAAAGATTTTTGGTCCGGTGTGGGGATCGAACCCACGACCTCCGAGATTTAAAGCGAACCAAATACCGCTACGCTACGGAGTATCTAATAAGTTAACTAATCCTTAGTAATATTATAAACGCGAAAATTGGCGAGTGGTGGATAGATGTTTGTTTCTATTTTATGCAAAAACTACTCAACGGATTCGGCTGACAGTGCACGGGGATAGTTTATAGTTAAACTGGATTAACATATTATAATGCCGCGCTGTAGCGGCCATATCGATGATACGGGACCACGGTCTACAGAGGCCTCGAAAGTGTGGATATAGGGCCTCTCCAATAAGTTTTAGGGCTTGTGTAGGGTTTGCTATTCCACTGGCTCAGGACAACTGTCTAGGCATCAAGGTAGCTAGCCTATCCATTTGGAAGACACATAGATTCGTGTGTTATTTACAAAGCATAATCAATAACAATATTTTTTTCTTAATTTCGATGGTATATCTATAATAATCTCCGTTCCCAAGGGCGCAAAAATTTCTGATAAAATCATATTTACGTATATCCCTGCATCCATTCGAAGTTATCCATCAGACTCCACGCCATGTAACCTTTCAGCCTGACTCCTGCATCTAAACTGTCCAGCACACTCTCTAAAGCAGCCCTGTAGTAGGAGATCCTGTCATCATCATGTAGGTCGCGGTCAGGAGCTATAGACCACCCGTTTTCAGTGATGTAGAAGATAGGGTCGTTGTATCTGGCTTTCAGATCTGTTAGCACGTTGTAAATGCTGTTGGGCGCCATCTAAGGACGAAAAAGAATGATGAACAAGTGTTTTGTGTATGAGAATTACACACCCGTAGGTTTGTTGCAACCTCCGAGACTTGCAAGACATAGTCTCGCAAGTTACGCCAGATAAGAAATATTAGTGTAAAGCCTAAGATTTTTTTCCGGGTCTGGTTGGGTGAGGGACTGCCCTCTGTGCCTCGGAAAGAACGTTAAGTTGGTTCCGATAGTTAATACATCATCAAATCATCTATGATAAGCGCGGTATAGGTGTGTTGTACATAATACTGCAGTCACCAACCCGCTTGCCAAGCGTAGTGACTGTGTGGCCGATGACGGTGGAGGCTCATGTTCGGTCTGTCGATAAAGATCGAATCCCACCCACAGCGTCAAGCTCCTCTCGCTCCACCGCCTGTGCCGAAATTTTCTACAATAGTCTTACCCTGAGCCAACTGGATTCTCCTTGGGGCCACTCTGCAGGTATAAATATGCCAACATCCTCATCATCATAAAACGAGGGTACTGGGTTCCAAGTTTTATGATCTGCGGCTGAAATTAGACTGGCTGTATAGTGGTTTACGCCAAAGAAGTCTGAAGCGCCTTTAACGAAAGCCCTTTCATCATCAGAAAATGCGGGTAAGCGACTTCTTTTGTACCCCTGCTCAGCGCTCTTCTGTTCTACTCGTTGCGAAAATTCTTTAGGAAATCCACCTTTACTGGAGAATATTGGTTCAGCGTAGATACCCCACTAAAAACAAATATATATAAATTAAAGATTTAATAAACCATTTTTCTAAATTTGAAATGTTTATTTTATTTATAAATGATAGTCATTTTATCAGAATTACCAATCTGTTAACACATTTGATGCGACAATATGATAAGATGGAAAAAAGCTTTATACATTACACTTATCTGATTTGATGATAAATGAGATAAATTTAAGAAACAGCTGTCATAACAATATTCATCTTACCTCACCCTGCCGCTTAATTTCAGCAGCAAATTTATCTTCTTTGGTATCTGTCAGAGCTTCAAACCAGTTTACACTAATAGTGATTCCACATTGTCCCCCTTGAGTTGGCTTAAAGTCATTATTGTAAGCATGGTAAGCCTTGGCATGAGCTATTACCAAGTTTTTCGCACACAAGTACGTTCCAACAGCAGTGGAATTCAAAATAGGTGCTTTAATTGTAGCTCCATAACCTTCGAAACATATCTGTTTCGGTTCATTGAAAGTGATCCAGTGTTTAACTCTATCTCCAAAATGTGTGAACGCAACTCTGGCAAAATCTTCAAACCAATCTGATATAAGAGGGTTTGAGAATCCTCCTAACTCTTGCAGTTTCTGTGGAAGGTCCCAGTGGTAGAGGGTGACCATAGGTTCGATGTTATACTTCAGCATTTCGTTGATGTAGTTGTTGTAGAATTCGATGCCAGCTGGGTTCACCTCGTTGGTGAACCCTGAAGGCAGGATTCTGGACCAGGATAGAGAGAAGCGGTAGGTGTCGAGTCCGAGCTCCCGCATCATTTCTACATCACGCTTGTAGTTGTGGTAGGAGTCAGCAGCGATGTCGCCGTTGCTCACGTCCTTGATCACAGTTGGGTTGGTGTGAGTCATGTAGTCCCAGATGTTTTCTCCTTTACCTAATAATTAAAGAAATTCTAAGCATCATGTATCATTTACTTCGGATATTCGTACCTAACTCTCTTAAAAGTTTCTACTCTAGCATGGCAAATACAAAGTCGTGACAAGGCGGGACAAAATTAAAATTGACATAAACTACTTGTCGCTTAGACTCTAAACGTAGACGTTTGTATACTGGATATTTTAAATATAAATCCGATCGATGTCTAAAGGTAAAGGACCTTTAGACATCAAACGCAGAAGTGGGGTTGGATTGCATCCTTAATTTCAGACTTAGTGTTATGGGTCCAAACCCTAATTTTTATTAACCACGTTGTTCTATGCCTGCGTATGCTTTATGTTATAGATTATATATTATATTATATGCCAAGCTCTGCGGGCCGGATCCGCACTGGCACGGTGACTGTGAATCCTATAGCGGCCACAGTTTAGGAACAACAAGCTAATATTATTTGCCAGTAGAGTCGCGTCGCTGTCGCCGTACCAATGCGGCGCCGACCTTAAAAACATATTGAAACATGCCTTACCA
Source organism: Nycteola revayana (assembly GCA_947037095.2). Lineage (NCBI taxonomy): Eukaryota > Metazoa > Arthropoda > Insecta > Lepidoptera > Nolidae > Nycteola > Nycteola revayana. Next base: position 11,804,662 of record OX344851.2, on the reverse strand, counting down.
TCGTTATCCCATGCCCCCTCGATCTGGTACGAAGCAGTTGCGGTGCCAAATAGGACGTCATCAGGAAACCTCCTCTGCTGCCTGACTATTTTACCATGGCAGACCACTGCTATAATACTAAGAACAAGAATTACTTATTACTAACTGATAAATTAACTCTACTGGTTCTTTTTTTTGGACGGACATAATATGTAGGTAGCCATTAGGCTTTTGAAGACTAGACTGCGGACTCAAGACGGACGAAGCCGGTAGAACATGAAAAGGTATAGCATAGTATAGCTCAGAGGTTGCGTGTCCGTGTGGTATCTCCCCCCAGACAATGGCGCACCTCCTGTTCTGCCCTGCGTGCCCCAACACCTGTACACGTGACGACCTGTGCAACGCCACTGATAATGCTGTGTCGGTGGCTGAGTACTGGTCTTCTCAAATTTGAACGCCAGGTTGACACGAAAATAAGAAGAAGGAGGCTTTTGCTACTACACCAGACACAAAAGCAGAGCTCCAGTCTAAATAAATAGTTTAAAAACTACAAACTAATCAACCTGCGTCCTCTGTGGGACTTGGTTTGATATTGGCACTGATGATCGCAGTTGGTAATTAAGATTAAAAAGGTATATTTTGTTAAATTGAGCATACTTTTTTTATTGATAATTGTATTTTAAAATGTAAATATAAAAAATTTAGAGTGTTGTGATGAATAAAGTGAATAATAATAAAAAATAAATATATACACATATTTAATTATAGTGAGTAATAATAATATTACAAAAATATTACTATTAGGTACTCACTATAATGAAATAATGTTATTTAGAAGAATAAATCTATCGCTTCCTCCTCTCTTCTAACTTGCCGTACCCGACAGGGTCCATACTTTGTATTGGTTTTGTCTTTGTAACAACTTATTATACACTAGCGACCCGCCCCGCCTCCGCACGGGTACAATGCTGATGTATTATACATATAAACCTTCCTCTTGTATCATTATATCTATTAAAAAAAACCGCATCAAAATCCGTTGCGTAGTTTTAAAGATTTAAAGCAAGGGACGTAGGGATATAGGGACAGAGAAAGCGACTTTGTTTTATACTATGTAAGTACCTAGTGATCTGGTGTGAATAATAATATGAAAAATTCTAAGATAACCGTGTAAAATACGAGGGTGGGTTTTTTTTTATATAAAAATGGATCAACAAGTTTATAAATACCTCAAAACAAGCCACTTCATATCGCACACACAACCGATAATACTAGTATTGACAACAAAATATGATGTTGTTATAAATAATAAGATTATATCAAGTGTTTCATAACATCAGTTTTATCTTAACTCAGATGAGGCACTCGAATAGTGGGGTCATAATATCTATGTTGCAGTCAAGACTTTTAACCGGTCAAAAGTACTTTTGACTAGCAAAATCAGTAAGTTATTGTAACTTCAATAATACAGTAACAATGTTGGTATTGCTTTACAGTTACAATTACCCTAAAGTAATGAAGACATTTATATCAGAGTCACGTGATTAGCCTCCTGAATATCTAAGGATCATTTCCATATAATGACGTAATTATCCGATAAGAAAGGATTAAAAAAAGTCCTCCTAAAATATGTAAAAGGGTGTCAAAGTTTGCATAGAGAAATCGAAAACCGTGGTAAACAGCTTGTCTATATCATCAATCATCAACAGCCCGTTTACGTCCACTGCTGAACATGGGCCTCCTCTTAACAGACCTTGGCAAGCCAGGATCGTAGAGGGATATTGCCATAATCACCACGCTTGGCAGACGGATTGGTGATCGCAGTAAGATGTAAACCTTGAGCTAATAGATGCTGCTGCCCATTCATCAGCCATATGTCCCTTAGTCGCCTTTTACGACACCCATGGGAAGACATGGGGTGGTCTATTCTAAGCCGGAAACCACACGGAACATATACAATACAAGCTTGTCTATATACTAAAATACTAATATTATAAACAGGAAAGATATGATTGTTCGTTTGTTTGCATTGAATAGGCTCCGGTACTGATGGACTGATTTCACCATTAGAAAGCTAAGTTATCCTGATACATATTTAATCATGAAATTGCCACGGGAGCGGTAGCTACGCAAGCTTACTTTAACAATGGCCGGGATTCAAATTTACAACCTCACAGCCAACCTGAGCTATCCTACTTATATTATAAACGCGAAAGTTTGAATGGATAAATAGAACTTTGTTAATCGCACAAAAACTCCCAAACAGATTAGGATGTAATTTTGTAGGTTTTCTTAGCTGGTTTAAAATATAAGCTACAAAACATCATCGATACACGATCGAACAACGATCTGTTTGAACGATTACTAGCGTACTAGATTTTGCGATCCGAACACACACTCTGTTCACTTGAACTGTACTGCAGCCCGTACACCTTGTAGCGACATCTACAGCAGCCGCACAAAACTACAAAAAGGCAACTAGCGCCATCTAGCACCTAGCATCCCAACAAACCTGTATCGCGCAATACAAGTTCGCAAGCAAATTCGAACATATACAAGTTCCGAACAGTAACAAATGGGCGTCGGCCGCTGGGCATACCACCTCGCTCAGCAAAGAAGATCTTTATTTTCTGTGGAGGAACACCACCAACCGTTCCTCTACAACCTATAAGTGCTTTAGAGCTACGTGTTTACACCCTTTCATTAGACGAATAGCTATTATTGCAGCGTTGCAGCGGACTTTCGTTCTGTCCTCTTAACAAAATGGCGTTAGTTTTTTTGCTAAGAATAGCTTCTCTAGTAGGTACTAATATATCTAGCTTGAGTAGAATAGCAACGCAGGTAAAACCACAGGTCGCTGCTAGCTTATATGAATCCTAATTGGTATACTCATGCAGAGTTAATGAAAATATTGAATTTTGCTATTAATGTCAACTTATTATTTGTCCTTGAACTACTTAAGTGTCAGACACGAGACTGTTAGGTATAGATAATTAAGTAGTATTATTTACGATAGTACACTTGGAATTATTATAATTTAATAGTTGTTTCCTGCGACTCCGTCCACATTCCGATGCCCTCGTAGACCCCAGAGTACGAGCGAGGCCCGCGAAATGTAACATAGAGCGACAGTTGCACAAAGCTCCCCTAAAAACTAAACGTCATAATTCCTCAATCCCCGCCCTCTTGCGCAGGTTGCTTAGTTTAAAGTTTTTAAATAATTTATTTAGGCTGCCTCCTAATCCTTTATTTTTGCAAAGCTATGTCAAAGAATCTTCGCGCAAAATTTCATGGTCGTAGCAGTTTCAGCTATGCGTTGACCGATCGGTCAGTTAGTTTCAGTTTTTTATATTATTATATACTAACATAATATTACACCTAATCTTTGCCCACGACTTCGTAGGTACCTACTCGTAGATTTTGATTTCTCCAAACAATATTTGAACCCCTATTTCATCCGCTAAGGAGTGGTATTTTTAAAAAACCGGATGGGTACGTCATAACACACGTTTCAAGATTCAAGTTTCTACGACCCGCTGGTCGTAGAAACTTGAATGACGCCATGCATTGATACAGTCAGTTATTCAGTCTAACTACCTTAATATTAAGAATAGTTTCACCCGCAAAGCTCCCGTCTCCGTGGGATCTTCATAACAAAGTCTGATAGCTTTCCTCGATAAATAGACTATCTAACTCTACAAGAATTTTGCATATACACTGACAATCTCCCCGATAGTAACTGGCCGCCCCCCACAAGTGTATATGTCAATCGTAATCAAGATGAATGACTATAAAACACAGACAACATTGAAATCTCAAGTGTAGGTAATCTATAATAACGTCAGATAAAAATTACTTGAGGAGGTATTTAGGTATTTAAACCTTATATATATTATATAAGTGCTGGACATTCGACATAACAGTTGGCATCAAGATGAAGTGGCTTTTTGTGCTAAGGTACGTAATACAGGTTTTCCATAAAAACATAACTGGTAAAAAAACCATATCTCGTAACTCAGCTCAGCCTCCTATCGTAAAAAGTTTTGAGATTCATATAATACTGTCGTTTAATTTATTCAGTCCATACTTAAAGGATCTTCTAGCTAATATCCTATGTAATAACATAGGACAAATTATTACGTAATTAACAATCCAAACAACATTTTAAAGTGACCATATGAATATTAAAAATCTTTTGATGGTTTAAATGAACATAAAAGTTTATTAAGTTTATAAAAGGTACAACATTTTACATCGCATAAAATCACAATATTATAAAAGCTCGAACTACAGTAGATCCTAAGATTTACCAACTATTAATGATAAGAGCCCCAACAGATTTGCGATTCAAACTTTTAGAATGTACTAATTTCTAATGGTAAAAGCCCGAGAATATCGTTTCATTTTCATAAATCCTATCCAATTGAAATTTTCACATATAATGTATTTCTGTTGAGGTTACCGGCGACTGGGACCGCAATTAACTAGGACCGCGGTCCCAGTCGACGGATCCGTAAAAAATAAATTATTTTCTTCCGGCGACTGGGACCACTCATAAATGATAACTGAAATTAAAAAATGTACAGTCAAACAAACATTTTTTAGATGTAATAATTGAAGAAGAATCCTTTTTGATTTAAAAACATCATTTATTGTTATAAAAAAACAGCCTTTGAATACAGTTCTGTTATTTAAAACTTTCGTAATAAAAACATATACATAAATCATGCTAACAATAATCAACAAAAAAAAAACACATAAATCGTGCTTAAGTATAATAATAATCAACAATTTTCAAACAATTAACAATCAGTAAATAATTATTTATCACAAAATCAGTCTTTAAGTATTACCGTAAATATTAAAAAAGATAACATAAATCACAATTCGTTTAAAATGGCCGTCATGGCTTCATAGAATCAGTTAAATTATATAATAACTTAAAACCAACATATAATTATATAGATTAATTATACCCATATCCGGAGTCAATGATTATCGTGATCTCTCCAAAAAATGGCCGATACTTATTTTACAATTAAGTAAGTCATTAACAGAATGATACATTTTTTTCATCTTAGCAATCGTAGAATGCTTCCTCTTCGATATTTGGATACCGTTAGGATTTTTTAATGCTCCAGAATAGTACCTATTCCATATCTTTTAGGAGTCCTTGCAGCAACTGGGCAATGTTTGGCTTTGGTTTGATGTACATTCTAATGTGACTATTCCATTGCTCGACGGCATAATTTGTTTTGTTTAATTCCCCGTATCGTTTCTTTTTTTGTAGAGTCGCTTTTCTATATTGTGAGAATGTGGATAAAATGTAATCCCTCGTCTTTGAGAACTTCCATATTATTTTCAACCACTTGCGCAACAGGGATATTTATGTCCTTTTGAACATCTTCTACACATTTTTGCATTTGGCGGTTCACTTTGTCTTTCGCGAAATCAATAGGTCCATGACAATGAGCAGTTTCGTTTAAAATAGTCATCGCATCGACTCTGATTTTTACTGTCGCGTTGCAAACACTTTTTCTTGCACATCGCCAGAGTTTTGAGCCATCTTTATTTATTCTTTTAAGAATATATTCATAGCCAGCTCTTCGCAAAAGTTCACGTCCTCTTTCTGTGACATAAATATATAATGACTGTTCACCACGGGAAGTTGAAGGACTAGGTATTTACATCCATTTTGATAATTCAAAAATCGAAAAAAAAAATACTATCAGATAATCTTAACAGATGACAATTTTCTTTGTGATATTAAAAAGTCTCATTAAAGATGAGAAGCGTTCTAAAGTAAAAATATTTGTAAACACGTCCTTTAACCCCCTTATTAGCTTGTTTTGTTTATAAATAATTTAACAAAAAATTGTTTTACATACCTGAAGACTATTAAATGAAGTCACTACACCACCACTCACATCACACAATTTGCAACAAAAACTGCCTAATGCAAAACTTGACTTTCTTAAACTGATAAGCTTCTTGTCAGTGATTGGCCGAGCCAGTCATCGGGCGATGCAAAATTTCCCGTTTATAACAAAAGGGCTACCTGACCTTGAAATCGACAGGCAAAATGGACTCGAGCTAGAGAGGGATAGTGTTATACAATCATACAATGCTATTCCCTTTGTGTGTTTACCTGCATGTGTGAATTATGTAAAAACGGGCTAGCTCAATCTATTACTAAGCATAGGATAAAATCATGTCTAGAACGAGTCAATGATATTCATATAAATAATTTAGATTATTTTTCGTTTGACTGTACTTGAATAATAGTTTTTTTTTAAGTTATCTATGAGTGGTCCCCGTCGCTGGAAGAAAAATATTTAATTTTTCGAATCCGTCGACTGGGACCGCGGTTCCAGTTAATTGCGGTCCCAGAAGCCGGAAACCTCTTTCTGTTGCCGCTATAACTACATATACTACAAATAAAATAAAATAAATATTTATGTAAGGGGGGATCCATACAACAAACGTGATTTTTTTTTTGCTCTTTTTTGCTCGATATCAATAACGGTCACACCACCACACGCTTGAAAATGGTACAGAACCCTTAGTGCGCGAGTCCGACGCGCACATTGCCGGTTTTTATTATTATTATGCAGAGTTTCTTTTGTATTATTCCTGGTGTGCACAAGGAGTATTTTACTTGTAGGTACTTTACTTTAAATTGCAGTTTTAATTTTCTTTTTTTTTATTACCCTAGTTTGGTGGCTGTCATTTGTCAAGCTGCCGTCCGTCAGCAGAGAAGGTTTCCTGATGACTTCAGATTTGGAACTGCCACTGCCTCCTACCAGATCGAGGGAGCTTGGAATGAAGATGGTAGGTACCATCCGTTACAAGAGAAGATACTAAAAGTTTTAAGCATATAATCTACGTCCACTGCGCAACATAGTGCTCCCTCATCGATATTCAGTGGGAACGATTCGGCGGTCTGCACCCACTGATTCCCTGCGAACTTAGAGGTCGTCGGTTCACCTTGCGAGCGGTCGTCACACGCTGCGTTTGCCTAGTTCGTGGCACTCAAGAACTTTCTGCTCCATCAGCCGTAAATTTTTCGAACTATGTACTTAGCACACATAACGCGATGCCATTCAGCTTGTTAATCCGTTGAGCTATGTCAGCGTCTAATAGAATCATTTACGAAAAACAAAATAAAAAAAAACTGAAAAAAATCACCAATTTTCAAAAGTACTTGCACTGGTTTAAAATGGTTAACCTTTTTAAAGTTAGATATGTGCTGCAGATGGCTAATCTCTCTTCTTCCAATGGCCAATCTTAGAGTTTGGTCACCGTAACCGAAATCGGTCGGGAGTACTATTATACAAAATTATTCAATATTACACTTTAATTTATGGCTTGATTATATTCATTATTAGGAAAAGGAGAAAACATCTGGGACTACATGACCCACACCAACCCAACGGTGATCAAGGACGTGAGCAACGGCGACATTGCTGCCGACTCCTACCACAACTACAAGCGTGATGTAGAAATGATGCGGGAGCTCGGACTCGACACCTACCGCTTCTCCCTATCCTGGTCCAGAATCCTGCCTTCAGGGTTCACCAACGAAGTGAACCCAGCTGGCATCGAATTCTACAACAACTACATCAACGAAATGCTGAAGTACAACATCGAACCTATGGTCACCCTCTACCACTGGGATCTTCCGCAGAAGCTGCAAGAGTTAGGAGGATGGATGAACCCATTAATAATTGACTGGTTTGAAGATTACGCCAGAGTTGCGTACGAGAATTTCGGTGACAGAGTAAAATTATGGATCACTTTCAACGAACCTAGAGAAGTCTGCTACCAAGGTTATGGATCAAATACTAAGGCTCCAATCCTAAATGCTACTGCTGTAGGAACCTATCTTTGTGCTAAGCACTTAGTACTAGCCCATGCTAAGTCCTACCATTTATATAACAATGAATTCAAGCCAACTCAAGGCGGCCAGTGTGGTATAACGCACAGCATTAACTGGTATGAACCAGATACCAATTCCCCTGAAGATGCATTCGCAGTTGAACTGAGGAAGCAGGGTGAGGTAAGACTACCAGTACTTTTATTTTAAGAAAATAAAGTTACTTACTAGTATATAATCCCATTTCAACTTTTGATTTCGTTTTCGCTATCTACGAAATCAAAAGTTGAAATCACTACTTGAATGTATAATTATGTTACAGTTACATCAAATCTAATCTAAATCTTATTAATATTTGATGCACAATAACCTACACGATTATTAGCTTATCCGTTGTAATATTGATGTATCGTTTGTCCCTTTTAATGCCTTCATACCTATTCACCCCAATTGACAGTACCTCTAATATAATATCGGCTTTGGAGTCTGAATTTGCAATATAAAACCAAAATACTCACCGAATTTTTTCCTTTTATAAATTCTGCTAACATATACGATGTTTCTATTTACAGTGGGGTATATACCTCGACCCCATATACTCAGAAGATGGTGGGTTCGGCAAAGACTTCGCCATGCGGGTAGCCCAGAAGAGCGCTGAACAAGGCTACAAAACCAGTCGCCTCCCCGAATTTACTGAAGAAGAAAAGGCGTTAGCTAAGGGAGCCTCAGATTTTCTTGGAGTGAATCATTATACTGGATATGTGACGTCAGCGACTGAATATAAGAGTTGGAACCCTGTGCCTTCGTTGATGGATGATATAGATGTTGGATCATATGTGCCAGAAGAGTGGCCACAAGCCGAAGCTGAGTGGTTGACGGTAAAGTATTTTGAAGGATATTTTAATAACAATACTTCATTGCTTTCATGGTAATCTTTGGACCCAGTCAGACACAATACATCAGAAGAAGTTTTACTTCACAAATACTTGTAAATATTCATCCACGCTACTATAGGATAGAAACTCGGATGTTAACATAGAGGCAGAGAAATTGAAATATTTACGAAAATATTTTGGAAAGAAAAGTTTTAGTTAATTTTTAACGTAGCGTAACACAAAAGCCTGCTAAACCTAATTCTTTCATGTATATTTTATCTATTAGGTCCTCGGGGCTCCACACTTTTAAGGGGATGCTTGGGTAATTCACATTTCTAAGGATGTATTTTCTTTCAGTTGTCACCTAACAGCCTCTTCAAAGTCATGACCGATCTCAAAGCTAGATACAACGACCCAATTCTCTACGTCACCGAGAACGGATGGGCAACCGCTAATGATGCAGGCCACAACGATGATGACAGGATTGCCTATTACAAGGCTGCTTTAGAAGACGTACTGGATTGCTTGGACGCTGGAGTCAGGCTGAAGGGTTATATGGCATGGAGTCTGATGGATAATTTCGAGTGGATGGAAGGATATACGTAAGTAACTCTTGGTCGAATAAAGTGTCAATTACTTTGTGGTGGTTACTGGGTTTTTCGTTTGGTTTCGTTTTGTTTAACCTATTTTAGATATTGCGTCAAATTGATGATGAAGTGTCATTTAACGCCATCAATTCAATGACACTGATTTGGCTGATCTTTTCACATGCATCGGTTATAACCTTGAAGAGCCCGTGTCAGCTTGGAGAAGGGCATCGGATGTCATTTATTGGCAGTTTCAGATACCCCTATTACTGGCTTTTGGAGGAGCAACCGGGGATTTAATGGTATAACTTACACCATAGAGGACGAAGTCCTATACAACCTGCCGATGCTGCGTAGGGATGCGAAAGTATTTCCTCCCTGGAACAGAAAAAGTGGTTTGTTATAGGGGCCGTAACTCGGAATAGGAATTGTGGGGCAATGCCCTACCAACCTTTAACGAAAGTGCCTTTCTCTGTCCTACCTTTCGATGTCCCGCCTGGTATTGCTCAGCTCCTAGTTCATCTCTGTACACCGAGTTTCATCAATCGTTTTAGCGTGAAAGACTGACAAAGCAATCATAATATTGTAGAATTGAATTATCAGTGATTACATTTACTCAATCTAAAACTAAAACCTTTCCTCCTGCAGAGAACGTTTCGGTCTCTACCACGTAGACTTCGAGGACCCGCAGCGCACGCGTACCCCCAGGAAGTCGGCGTTCTTCTACAAGAATGTGCTCAAGATCCGCTACATTGATCATGACTATGAACCTGAGTCTATGACCATGACTATTGATGAAGGACATTGAATACTCACCGACCTACGACTGTAGCTTTTATTGACTGAATACTTGTTTATAGTTTATATTATACAATGTTTTTTTTTTATTATACACCTCTTTTTTTACGAGTTTCCGACTCTTTTGCTTCTTCACCGGGCATGAAGGCGAGCAGAGCTCCAGCCTAGATAAATGGTTTAAACACTACAAAATAAGAAACCTGCGCAAGAGACCGTCCCCTGTGGGACTTGGACCTCGGCTTAGGGCGGTCGCTGACGGGGAGATTGAGGGATTATGGCTTTTAGTTTAGGGGAGATTTGTGCATCTGTCTCTCTACCGTATTTTAATGTCGTCGATGCTAATACTCAGCGATATGACTTTATGACTTACTAGCTTCCCGCGTACGGTTTCACCCGTATATCTCCCGTTATCATAAGAATTTCACAATTTAATTTAGCCTATGGCCTTCCTTGATATATGAGCTATCTAACATTCTTATAATTTTTCAAATCGGACCAGTAGTTCCTAAGATTAGCGCGTTGTGGTAGTACCTACAATTTATCTAAAAAGTGGTCGAAATATGAACATAATAAAAAAAAAATAGTTTTCTGCACTCCTTTTCTGGATCATTTCGTGGTTTCGTGAAAAAAGCAATTCCAGACGAATTTACCCATGAATTTATTAGAAAAAGTGAACTGATTTTTGCTTAGAGCATAAAGACATAATAACTTTAAAAGTAGTATCACTAATATTACATATTTTTTTATTAATTATTAAAAATAAACCATGTAAAATGTCTGTAAAATCATTCCTCTCCGTTTCCATTTAGGGGCTTCGGCAGATCTTTTGATGTTTATTTGTCTACATTCTAAATTATGACATTAACTAGTTACGCTCGCTTACGCTTACTAGCTAAAGGCCTGAACTACAATTTATGTATTTTAATTTTCAATTTATTGCAAAAAATACGTGAAAACCTCCTTTTTCGAATTGTCACAAATAAAACTTTATTACCACCCGTACACAGAAACTTCTTAATTTTCAGAAAATACGAGACGGTCTCCGATACGATTCACATCAAAACGTGTATATACCTACTGGTTAGTCGGCCCTGGTAAAAGAGACGAGCACGTCCAGCGTATTGTGGATAAAATTATTTACGATCTTCGAATTGAAACCAGTGTTTCGTCCATAAATTAAATACGTAATATGTATATCCGTAAAGCCATAATAATATTGGTCCTATTTTAAAATTAAATTTTAAATATATCCTACAACGAAGTTTTCAATAAAAATGGTGACATCTTTCATTCATCTCCTCTGCATTGTCATGTCTGGCAACATCGCACCGCAGCCAACAACACTACCTCGGTGGGTGTAATGATATCGATTGCCTTGTGAAACAAAACTTCGTGATGTCGCCAGATATGTCCGGCGAAGCTTCGCGAAGTTGCACGACTTCGCCTGACGTCGCTACGGACATAAGTCGCGCGATGTCGCCAGATATGTCAGGCGAAATCGGCTGGCTTCGCTTGACATGTCGCCGATACATGTCGTGGCACATTTGTCTCCTAGTGTATCCTTGGCTTAAGTGTGCGAAATGTCATACTCCTCTGTCCGACCAAATTTTGTTAAAAGAGTTATAAAGTTTTTAATTCACGTATTAATATAATGAGAATAAGACAACACATTGGTAATTATTTTATGAATTTATTTTTATATGGACTAGAGCTAAACTAATTAAACCGCGCAAGTGGGTTAATTTTTTTATATAATAATGGCCCGTCCCCGTTCCCGGTGCAAATTTTTAGAAAAAATATTCCGTATATTACTCAAGGATAGAGTTGCCATCTCTTAAATTTGGCAACCCGGACAAGACGCGTATAAGCCCCGGACTTTAGGGCCCAAAACCCGGCCATGTCAACTGTTTTTTTTAAGCACAGTCAATGTAATAAAATACAGTTGGAAATGTCAGTTTCACCCAAATTTTAAACCCGGCCTACAAATAAAGTCCGGGCCGAACGCTCCCCAAACGCCCACTATACTTGGACAAATCCGGGAAAACCCGGACGGATGAAAACCCTTTTTTTTTTTTTTTTTTTTTTTTTTTTTTTTTTTTTTTTTTTTTGTTGTCCGGGGGGAAATGCATTGACGCATTCCCACCACCGTTGCAGCGTATTTGCGCGCTGGCGGTGGGATATGTGGGACTCGCCCTCTCCATAGCGTGGTATGCTAAAGTCATACCACGAGGAGAGGACCCTACACCACTAAAACCTCCCGGACACTCCTTCGATCCGCCGTTGGCGGGGGTCGGGTACGCATGAGCAATCCGGCCCCCCGACGGCACCCGCGGCCAATATGGTACCGCGGGATCTCCAGGGCCACACTTACAGTGGCCCATTTGCCCAATTATAGGGACGCCCGGAGTGTAGAGGCGTCCCTACTCCTCATGGGTCAGCCTCGAAGGGAGCGGGGCCCATGTTCCCCACTCCCCAAGGCCGAGCCTAGGGCGGTAGGCGGCGGGTTTCGGCCCGCCGCCGACGGCCAACACGCCGTCTGCGAAGCGGGTGGGCAGAGGGATCTACTTCCCTCTCCCGCTCCGCGGCCTCCTTCTGTGACATAACTTGTCTACAGAAGGAGGCAACCGCCTCCCACGACCTCTCGCTTTGAACCATCTTCGAAATGATGGTCGGCAGCGAGAGGTCGTCTCCCACCACGCCAACGAGCTCCTCCCGCTCGTTGGCCCACGCCGGACACTCCACCACCGTGTGCTGCGCCGTATCGTCGGCACAGTCACAGTGGTGACAGCGAGTGTCCGGCTCTCTCTGCGCCACGTTGCACAGGTAGTGGCCGAAGCAGCCATGGCCTGTTACTACCTGTGCAACGTGGTAGGTGACGTCGCCGTGACGGCGACCGGCCCACTTTTTTAAATGGGGCCGAATCGCCTCCACCGTACGCAATCCGCTCCGCGGCGCGGCCTCTAGCCGCTCCTGCCATTTCCGGAGGGTTTGGCGACGGATCTCAGTCCGCCACCGTGCAACACCCTCCGGGAAGGGGTCGCGGCCAGAACGCGCCCCCTCACACCTCCGCCGGTACGCGGCGGCCAAAACCTCCGCCTCCAGGTCCCACGGAGGGGACCCCGCAAGGAGGACGGATGAAAACCCTATTTAAGCATAATATAGCATTCTAATGGTGAAAGAATTATCGAAATATGTCCAGTAGTTTTTATACAAAGTTTTCCTGTTTATAATATTAGACTAGATTTAGATATTGGTAGATTGGATCAACGACTTTATAACCTCAAAACAAGCCTCTTCATACCGCGGACACCACCGATAACACAAGAGATTATACAAAATATGTTGTTGCTATAAATACTAAATAAGATGATATCAAGCGTTACATAAGATTATTTTTACGGTAAAACTATGGTTACAGTTTAGCATACCACGCTATGGAGAGGGCGAGTCCCACATATCCCACCGCCAGCGCGCGAATACGCTGCAGCGGCGGTGGGAACGCGTAAAAGCATTTCCCCCCGGACAACAAAAAAATTTTATCTCAGATTCATAATGATGAAACCAAGTTTCGTCTCCAGTAACAATTCGACTCAATACACCATCCTTGTCTTCATTACAATGTGCGCTGTTGTTTTTGCGGCGGCGTGAGCATTCTCGGCACCCATCTTGCGCTAACCTTAGTCATGCCAAAAATGGTTGTATCGGATACTCCAACCATTTCTGCGAGTTGTGTCTTCTTTAGTCGAGCATCGTCTAGTAACATTTTTTCGACTTTTTGAATAAGTTCTGGCTGGTTGACGATAGCTCAAATAAATATTGTCCAATAACAATGAAACCTCGTATTTATACTAATTATGAGTCACTGAACACGTTACGACCCTAATGAGTCTAATAACCCCCTCCAAACCTCTCATTCCGCGAACTTAAAAACGCACCCTCGTATATATAAAACGGTTTGTCTTGACTGACTGATGGATCAATGCTCAGTCTAAACCTGATTATAGAGGCCTGGGGGCTAATCACGTTATGATATAAATATGACTTTGATAAAAATATCTTCGCTTTACTCAGCGTTTATACTACACAAAAAATATCCAAGATTCAAGTTTCTACGACCAGCGGCCTGCCATCGATCCGATCATTCAGGACAAAATAAGCAATGAAGAATACTTTCTCTTTTGTCTCACTGGCACTGTGACGCTGTCAAACTCAATGAAGATCCACATGATATTACACCACTCCTCAAGCACCAAAAGATTCGATTTGCATAAAGCGGAGAGACAATTGAATGAAATTCCCCTACTAATTGAAAAGTCATAACTTCACAATCCACTAGCGGCGGCCCTGGGCCGAAGCCCAAGCCCGAAAAAGGGTGCCAATCTGAGAAAGTTCTCAGATTGCTCAATTAGTGGTTTTAAATCATTTAACAAAGCCCTGCCATGCTTCTCTGGTGAAGTAGCAAAAGCCTGGCTAACTACGTTGTCCGTCAGAAACGTAGGTACCCAAGCATAGCACCCAAGCGTAGGTACCCGGGCACTCCGAACCTAAAGTTTAATTTTGCAAACTAAGCAAAGAAGGTCAAAGAACCTTTCGATGACATCGTAGACCTGAAGTCCAAGAAACCTGCAAACTGTAAACGGTAAAGTAGAGTGACAGTTGCACTCACAACGACCACCCTGAGCCGCGGTACAAGTCCCAGTTGCCGCGCCCTCTTGCGCAGGTTGCTTAATTTGTAGTTTTAAACCGTTTATAGAAGCTGGAGTACTGCTCAGGCTCGTACATATTCTCGGTGAGGTTCGTTCTAAAAAAAATGTTAAAAATATGGCATCTATTTTGGAAACACCTTGCTTTTCTTGACTGTCACCATTATAACGCATATGCACTGATAATCTCCCCGATAGTAGGTGGTCGCCCCCCGCAAGTGTACATGTCAATCGTAATCAAGATCAATGACTATAAAACACAGACTTCATTGACATCTCAAGTGTAAGTAATCCATACTAACGTCAGATAAAAGATTACTTGAAGAGGTATTTAGGTATTGAAACCTTATAACTATTATATTATATTGAACTGATGGACATTCGACATAACAGTTGGCATCGAGATGAAGAGGCTTATTGTGCTAAGGTACGTATTACAGGGTTTAACACGCACTTGTTTAGTTAAACAGTATGTCATCAAAAATATAACTAATAAAAAAACTAAGGCTCACAAATCAGTCTACCGTGAATAGTTGTGAAATCCATGTAATACCAAGTCGGTTAATTTATACAGTCCCTACTTAAAGGACCTTCTTTTTAAGTTATTATGTAATTAACTAACCTTACAACATCTTCTGATGCATACTTAAGATCAACATCACTAAAGGTAACCAGAGTTCACCAGACCACAGTTTAAAATCTCACTGAGAACTGTTGACTTACTTAGCTGCTGACATTCTGAAGTGTTGAGATTTTGAATCGTTGGTCTTAAGGTGTTGATGTTTTAACTGCTGATATTATGGCCGTTGATCTTAAGTGTCAGTCCTCATAATCCTATATTGACCTTAAAAATATTAAAAATCTTATATGTTTAAATAAAAATAGATAATAAATTGGCCATCGCATGAAATCACAATATGTATCTCACAAGTATTACATTTTTATTAAATTAGATTGTTTAGTGCGATTGTCAAGTCAATCTATTAATTTAAAACATGAAAGAGACAACATCTGTCAGAGATATAACATCTATTATGTTAGCTATTGTAGTAGCTACACCACAATAAAGGTTATTTGTAGGTGTGTTTAAATTCATTATGAGATGTTGTTAGATTAGTTTATGCAAATTGCATTTTATGTTACCCTAGTTTGGTGGCTGTAATTTGTCAAGCTGACGTCCGTCAACAGAGAAGGTTTCCTGATGACTTCAAATTTGGAACTGCCACAGCTTCCTACCAGATCGAGGGAGCTTGGAATGAAGATGGTAGGTATCGTTACTAGAGATGAAATTTGGTAAAATTGTTTAAGCATAGATATCATATAATAAGGCAAGAAATCCGAAGCCAGGAGACAAAATCCTCATCTATCATCAAAGGCCTTTCTCATGGATATTCAGCGGGCGACAATCGCTGGCGGTGTGCACCAACTGATTCCCTGCAACCCCATATGAGGTCGTTTGTCCATCTTGCAGGCGGTCGTCCCACGCTGCGCTTACCCATCCTGGAGCCGTCAGTTCTTAAAACTATGTCTCCTGCTTATAGCCATTTCAGCTTGCTAATCCGTTAGCTATGTCAGCGATCTTCGCCTAATAAAATCATCTATGAAAATCAAATTAAAACAATTGTTTCGTCCATTCTACTTAGGAATTCTCATTTTTGAAACCCTAACAGTTTTGAGAGAAAGCTTATGTTCAGCAGTTTATGTTATATGGGCTAATAATTACAGTGATGATGATGGCTCGTCAAATGTGCTATAATGGTTAATCTTCTTAGAGTTGTTCGTCGTAACAAAAATCGATCGGAGTACTTTAACACTTTTAACTTTTCACTATTACTAAATGACTTACACTACATACTAAATGGCTTAATTCCATTCATTGTTATTCTTTAGGAAAAGGAGAAAACATCTGGGACTACATGACCCACACGAACCCAACTGCGATCAAGGACATGAGCAACGGTGACATCGCTGCCGACTCCTACCACAACTACAAGCGTGATGTAGAAATGATGCGGGAGCTCGGAATCGACACCTACCGCTTCTCCCTATCCTGGCCCAGAATCCTCCCTTCAGGGTTCACCAATGAAGTGAACCCAGCTGGCATCGAATTCTACAACAACTACATCAACGAAATGCTGAAGTATAACATCGAACCTATGGTCACCCTCTACCACTGGGACCTTCCGCAGAAGTTGCAAGAATTAGGAGGATGGATGAACCCATTAATAATTGACTGGTTTGAAGATTACTCCAGAGTTGCGTACGATCATTTCGGTGACAGAGTAAAATTGTGGATCACTTTCAACGAACCTAAAGAGATCTGCTACCAAGGTTATGGAACAGTTACTAAGGCTCCGATGCTCAATGCCACTGCTGTAGGAACCTATCTTTGTGCTAAGCACTTAGTACTAGCCCATGCTAAGTCCTACCATTTATATAACAATGAATTCAAGCCAACTCAAGGCGGCCAGTGTGGTATAACTCACAGCATTAACTGGTATGAACCAGATACCAATTCCCCTGAAGATGCATTCGCAGTTGAACTGAGGAAGCAGGGTGAGGTAAGACTACCATTTCTTGTCTTTTTAGAAAATAAAGATACTTACTAAATGGGATTATATACTCGTACCGTCTATCTGGATAAATAGGCATGCAGGGACGAAACCAAAAGTTTAAATTACTACTTCAATGACCCTACAAACGTACAGTTATATATTATCTTAATAATATTTGATAAAAAATAACCTACACGGTTATAACATGGTAGGCTTATCCGTTGTACCTAATATCGCCTATTAACCTTATTTGGCGTACGGCTATGATGATTAGAAACGCAATTTGCAATATAAAACCTTTACTGACTTTTTCCTTTTATAAATTCTTTTTTATCTTTTGCGATGTTTCTATTTACAGTGGGGTATCTACCTCGATCCCATATACTCAGAAGACGGTGGTTTCGGCAAAGACTTCACCATGCGGGTAGCCCAGAAGAGCGCTGAACAAGGCTACAAAACCAGTCGCCTCCCCGAATTTACTGCAGAAGAAAAGGCGTTAGCTAAGGGAGCCTCAGATTTTCTTGGAGTGAATCATTATACTGGATCTGTGACGTCAGCGACTGAACATAAGAGTTGGTACCCTGTGCCTTCGTTGATGGATGATATAGATGTTGGATCATATATACCAGAAGAGTGGCCACATGCCGTAGCTGAGTGGTTGACGGTAATGTACTTTATTTTATAGGACATTTTAATTTCAATTGTTTATTGCTTTCATGGTAATCTTTGGACCCAGTCGGACACAATACGCCAGATGAAGTTTTTCTCCACAAAATGTTGACTATTTCATTGTTGTCTTGTAAATATTCATCCACACTTTAATATAATAGAATCGCGGCAGTTTTATAGAAGCACAGAAATATTTACACTAATATTTAGAAACATTACTTCTCTGTAATTAACGCTATATTTTGCGAAGCTGATGGAAAAATTCAGTGTTTAAAACATAACTGTGTTAATAACTATAAACTACCTATCATAATCTTTATACATGCATTACAACTAAACATAAGTCCAACAACATCCTTCTAAATATACCTAGCTATCTGGTTACCATTATTAAATTATTACATATAACTAACGAGTCAAACTGTATTCCTATGCACGGAGGGTAACGAACCATCTCATACACTGAGGACCAGTTTCTCCCTAAAGATTACGCCAGTTGATAATACCCAGGATTCCCTTACTAACGATTTCTTTTTTCAGTTGTCACCTAACAGTCTCTTTAAAGTCATGACCGATCTCAAAGCAAGATACAACGACCCAATTCTCTACATCACCGAGAACGGATGGGCAACTGCTACTGATGCAGACCACAACGATGATGACAGGATTGCTTATTACAAGGCTGCTTTAGAAGACGTACTAGATTGCTTGGACGCTGGAGTGAGACTGAAGGGTTATATGGCATGGAGTCTGATGGATAACTTCGAGTGGATGCGTGGATATACGTAAGTTACTCTTGGACGAATAAACAGTCAAGTACTTTGTGGCGGTTACTGGGTTTTTCGTGGCGTAATAAATAGAAATAGCTTGATGTCTGGATTTGTGAAGTGGCAATTAAATGACACCGATTGGGCTGATATTTTCACATGCATCGTTTATAACGTTAATGTGCCCATGTCAGCTTCGTCATAGAGAAGGGATACCTACATAACCCTCCGGTGCATCGGTCGGGGTGCGAAAGTATTTCCTCCCTGGAACAGAAAAAGTGGCTAGTTATAGGGGGTGTTACTAGGGATGGAGTAAATGCTATAGCTACCTTCAACGCAACTGCTTTTGTCTTGCTCAGCTTCTAGTATATTCCGTACACCTAGTTTAATCAGTAGTCCGAGAGGCCCGCGAACTGTAAAGTAGAGCGACAGTTGCACAAAACTCCCCTAAAAAAACTAAAAGCCATAATCCCTCAATCTCCCCGTCAGCGACCGCCCTGAGCCGAGGTCCAAGTCCCACAGGGGACGCCCAGGTTGCGCAGGTTGCTTAGTTTGTAGTGTTTAAACCATTAATCTAGGCTGGGGCTCTGCTCGCCTTTATTCCCCCGGTAGAGTAGCAAAAGCCTGGGGGCTAACTAGGTACAGTCAACAAAAGAGATAGATTTACACTGTCAATATGTAATAATGTAAATAAATATGTTTTTGTCAGTACAACAGCCGGTAATTCTTTTCGGGCAAAGAGTTCGCTGCTAGCTGTGTTCTCTTGAGAACACAGCTAGCTAGATGAGAAGACTTAATTATTATATACATAATAGTTAGTCTTCTCATAAACGTGTACATATAAATTTAAAATGCATTTTACCGGGTGTAAACCTAACTCTTTTGCTGACTGGACATATGTCGGTACAAAAAAAAAAGTTATAGCCTGAAAGACTTTTAAAGTAATGATAATATTGTAGAATTGAATTATCAGTGATTACTTTAACTCAATCTAAAACTAAAACCTTTTCTCCTACAGAGAACGTTTCGGTCTCTACCACGTGGACTTCGAGGACCCGCAGCGCACGCGCACCCCCAGGAAGTCGGCGTTCTTCTACAAGAATGTGCTCAAGAACCGCTACATTGATCATGACTATGAACCTGAGTCTATGACCATGACTATTGATGAAGGACATTGAATACTCACCGTACTATGATTGTTTCTTTTAATGACTGAATAAATAATAATTTAAATATATATAGTTATACTTATAGTTTTTTTTATCATACACTGTGTTTTTATGGCGTCGATGCTAATAGGTAGTTAGCGGTAAGATTTATTTTTGGTAGAAGCTACGATCGATCTATAATATTTAGACATTAGTAGTGACCCGCCCCGGCTTCGAACTAAGTACTTCGATAAGCTAACTGATCAACGTCTTCAAAATCGGTATCGGTAGCCTCGATCCAACCCGAAAACAAAAATCTTAAAGCTACACTATCCCCATCCGGGGACAGTGTAGTTTTCCAACGGTAAAAGATTTTTTTCAAATCGGTACAGTAGTTTCGGAACAAACAATCAAATCTTTCCTCTTTATAATATTAGGATAGATTTTCATAAGTTTATTTTTAATTTTCATATTATTATGAACTAGTAAAACCACGCGGGTGGGTTATTTTTTTTATATAAAGCTAACGGCCCATCGCGGCTTTGCACAGATGATGTAACATTCTAATAGAGAAAGAATTATCAAACTTCATTTAGTAGTTTTTATACAAAGTTTACCTATTTATAATATTGCACGCAAATAGCTTATAAGCTGGACACTGGAGCAGAGTGACGCGGGTACAACAATTAGTTTTATGTAAACTCCAGATAAGGCACTCGAACAATTGGTTCATAAAACGGTTTGTCTTGACTGACCGATGGATCAACGCACGGCCTAAGCCCCTGATTGTAAAGGCCTGGGGGCTAATCTTTGTGTAAATTCTAAGTTTTCTTTCCGGGTCTGGTTGGTTGAGGAACTAGCCACCGTGCCTCGGAAAGCACGTTAAGCCGTTGGTCCCGATTGTTATGACATCATCTATTATCATCGTATATCAAGGAACGGGCAGCAGCGTTTCCTTGTGTGGTAAAACATAATACTGCGGTCACCAACCCGCCTGCCAAGCGTGGTTGGCAGGTTGCTTAGTTTGTAGTGTTTAAACCATTTATCTAGGCTGGAGCTCTGCTCGCCTTTATGTCTTGTGAAGTAGCAAAAGCCTCGTGGCTAACTACATACATATTATTATGTTTGTTCTAAAAAAATGTTTAAAATATGGCATCTATTATGTAAACACCTTGTTTTTCTTCACTGTCACCAATATACCGCATATCTTATATCTTATCTATACTAATATATTAAGATGAAGAGTTTATTTGTTTGTTTGTTTGCTTGAACGCACTAATCTCAGGAAGTACTGTACTGTTTTTAATTTTATTATGAAGTGAAACCGCGCAAGGGAATCTAGTACCTACCTACTTAGATAATTTATAAAGATAGTAAAGTTTGTTTATTTGCTTGAACGCGCTAACCTCAGGAACTACTGGACCGATTTGAAAATATATTTCAGTGTTAGATAGCCCATTTATCGAGGGAGTGTTCCCACGGAACCGGGAGCTACGCGGGTGAAACCGCACGCAAGAATCTAGTACACTATAATCTCCTTGATAGTAACTGGTCGCCCCCCGCAAGTGATCATGTCAATCTTAATCAAGATAAATGACTATAAAACACAGACAACATTGACATCTCAAGTGTAGGTTATCATACCTACTATACGTGAATGAAGTTAGCAGGAAAAAAATGATGTTTCTTGGCTTTTTTTTTAAGATTTTGGTTAGTACTGGAAAGTAGTAAACCTTATTTCGTTAGTAGTTAAATGAAAAACAAATCATCCCCCACAGTAGATAAAAAAAATGAAAATAATAATTTTCTAATAGAAAATCGTTACTAGGCAGAAAAAATCCTATGAAATGCCGTTCTGCAGTACTAGCCATTTCCAATCAAAATAATTTTTGTTTGGCTAAGAATTCTAATTTCTAATTAATTTTATTTTAAAAACATGGTTTTTTTTTTCATAAAGTAGTCATTTGTTTATTGATTAGTGTTACATTTTCATCGCATTTCAATCTTTTTCATCATGGATACGTTAAAAATTCGATTAATTATGGAATATGAGTACCGTCGTGGCAGCAACGCGGCACAAGCGGCACGCAACATCAACGACATTTACGGAGCTAACACTACAAACCAACGCACCACCTTATAACGTGATTGTTAACGTAATTGGTTTGCTCGCTTCCGTTCTGGAAATTTCGACCTGAAAAATGAACCTCGCGGTCGTCCGGAGACTTTGGTCGACAATGACGAATTAAAGGCGATTGTGGAAGCTGATGATACACAATCTACGGCTGCATTAACAGCAGCTTTCGACGTTAGCGTCAAAAGAATATTGGTCCATTTGCGTCAAATTGGCTAGGTAAAAAGCTTGACAAATGGGTGCCCCACGAACTCAATGATCGCCAGCGCGAAGCACGCGTCGAGACGTGCCTTGCACTGCTCAACAGACACACAAATGAAGGAATTTTGAACCGCATTGTTACCTGCGATGAAAAATGGATACTGTTTGATAACCGCAAGCGCTCAGCAAGATGGTTGGATCCTGGTTCAGCACCTAAACAATGCCCTAAACGAAAACTTACCCCTAGAAAAGTGATGGTCTTGAACTGAAGCTTCTTATCAAACGGGGTGAGCATTACTGCAGATGTGTACTGTGAAGAACTGAACACAATGATGGAGAAGCTGGCACATCTCCAACCAGCATTGGTCAATCGCTCGTCTCCGCTCGTGCACGACAACACGCGACCTCATACTGCACAGCAGATGGTCTCCAAGTTGCAAGAACTGGGGTTGGAAGCTCTCCGTCATCCGCCCTACTCACCAGACCTTGCGCCTACAGACTACAACTTTTTTGTAGAATTTGGTTAAGTTCTTGGCGGGAAAAAAATTGAAATTGGCTTCAAAGGCATTTTGGCAGTACAAAATGCCTTTGAAGTATTTGTTGCCTCCCGTCCAGCTGATTTCTTTAAGAAGGGCATCAATAAACTGCCACTGCGTTGGCAAAGATGCATTGATTGCATGGGTGATTACTTCGATCAATACAAATACATGAAAAAAAATCGTTTAAATTTTTTCATACAAAACGGCAATTTCATAGGTAAGGACCTATTATTATAAACGCGAAAGTTTGTTTGGACGGATGGATGAATGGATGGATGTTTGTTACTCTTTTACGCCAAAACTACTGAACGGAATTGGCTGAATTTTTTGAATTTGAATTTTCATCGCGATAGTTTATACGCTGAATTAACATATAGGCTACAAAACATCACACTCCGACCCACTGGAGCAGAGTAACGTGGGTAAAACCGCGGGGCGCAGCTAGTATACCTATATATGTGTTCTATGAAAAACATTTTAGATAAAAAAGTGTTAACACTAATTAATTAAAAAACAAAAATTGATAATAACATAGTAACCTACCTTGATATTTGAGGTATAAGAATTATAGTTTGTAGTGTAGTTGAAAAATGTAGTCTCACCAAAATTCGAAAAAATATTGTTTATAGGTTTTGCTTGAATCCTTTCAAGTAGGAGACTATTCGGTTCCTACAAACGTTGAAACTGATAGACCTCCTTATAGGCTTATAGTAGAAGATTATTCAATAGTAGTCCCACCAAACTTGAGCACACCTCTACGGAGGTGTCTATCATACAACAGCGCTAACACTTTTAGTCCAGGGTCCATGGTCCATTTTTGCACTTGATTACTATGAAGCAAATTTTCCGTCAGTAGCTTCATTTTAATGAGACGCGCAACAATTTCCTGTATGAAACTCTCGATTGTGGTAGCTAACAGAGGTAGCAGGGATAAAATATGTCACTTCGATAATTCTCAAATATTTATTAACTAAGTACTAACGAGTTTTTTTTTTGTTAAATCTCAAGTAAATTATCTGAATTATTCGAAAAATATTTTTGGAGGGATGATTTCTTTTCATTTATTTACTAGCTTCCCGCGCGCGGTCTCACCCGCGTAACTTCCGTTCCCGTGGGAACTTCATAATTAAATATAGCCTATATTAATCAGTGATAATGTAGCATTCAATAATGGTGAAAGAATTTTTAAAATCGGTCTAGTACTTTTTGATAATTCGTTACAAACATACTTACATACAAATCTTTCCTCTATAGACTAACTGTTATGTATCATAAAAGCTAAGAGACATATTTTTTCCGCAATCGAGTGCTAACGTCACGCTTGTCATACTAACGTCTGATAAAAAAAACTTGAGGAGATAGGTATTTAAACTATGTATATATATATAACTGCTGGCCACTCGACATAATAGTTGACATCAAGATGAAGTGGCTTGTTGTGCTAAGGTACGTAGTGCAGGGTTTTACATGAACTTGTTTAGTAAAACAATATGCCATCGAAAACATAACTTGTAAAAATATTTTATAAATATAATAAATCTAATGTTCTGACAGCTAATAGAAATGTGATGGATACCTTATTATGATAATAACAATAGTAAATAAAAAAATGAAAAGTAATTTTAAATTTAGTATTTTAAACTGACTGTAAGTACTTACCTACCTACTAATTTTTGCATGTATATAATAACAATATCGGCGAAATATGCTGGACATTTTGTAATCTGATCTTTTTGGAAAAATAAATATTATTTTTATTATTTAAATAAAATATTTCTCGCAACTCAGTTGTGACATCCACTAACTCGGTTAATTTATTCAGACCCTTTTATTATTACGCAATTAATAGTATTTTACCATCGCATTAAAATACATTTTATCGCATAAGTAGGTAATTCTTACTATTGCGATTTTTACCAAGTCAATCTATTAATTTAAATCATAACAGATGTTTAATATTGATATATTAATTAAATAACATAACAAATAACATCAATTATATTACTTATGTATCACAATAAAAACTTTGTTTTCATTGCAAGATGTTGTTAGATTATTTAATTATGTAATGAAACGAGCAGAAGGTGATTTATTCAGACTTAAGTCAATATGAAAATTTATTTTAATTCCTTTTTTTTATTTACCCTAGTTTGGTGGCAGTCATTTGTCAAGCTGCCGTGCGTCAACAGAGAAAGTTTCCTGATGACTTCAGGTTTGGGACCGCCACAGCCTCGTACCAGATCGAGGGAGCTTGGGATGAAGATGGTAGGTACCGGTACAAGAGAAGCAACTTAAAGTTTTTATTTTACGGCATACCTACGGCAAGAAATCCGGAGGCAAGTGGCCGAAATGTGTTGTGTTGCTGTCCACTGCTGAACTTAGGCCTCCCTCATCGGTTACCGCCGGACACGATTGCTAGCGGTCTACATCCACTGACTCCCTGCGACTTTAAAGGGGAGCGTGCAAGGTGCGCTTGCCAGTTTGAGGTCTC
This sequence comes from Nycteola revayana, assembly GCA_947037095.2. NCBI lineage: Eukaryota > Metazoa > Arthropoda > Insecta > Lepidoptera > Nolidae > Nycteola > Nycteola revayana. The sequence goes on along the minus strand of OX344851.2, from coordinate 11,779,340 downwards.
CACTCCAGAAATAACTGCTCCATGAGCCGTCCGTTCTTTAAGCTATGTGTCCTGTCTATAATCATATCAGCTTGCTAATCAAATAATCTAAGATAAACAAAATCAAAACAGTTTTTTTCAATTCTTCTTATAATATATTATTTCATTAATTTCATTTCACGTGAAGCGGACAACCAAAAAAATATGAGGTCGTGAATTTTGTTTATATTGTGGTCAGTTATACTTCTAGTAGACGTGGATGAGTACACACAAATTTTTTTTCGTATGATTCTTTTTTGCTGACTTATGAGCTTTTAAAAAATCACCAAGAATGAAATCGTGAATTTTTGGATGCTTTTTATATGTATCAATTAATTTGTAGAAATAATTTTATTATTATTTTTCTAACTTTGACAGTTTTGACCAATTAACGCTAACAAAATATTTAGTTAAAAAACTTTATATTTTGTTAGCATTAATTGGTTCGAGGCTTTGAATCTAGAGTGGGGCGAAAAAAAATGTGTTTCTTCTAGTTTTGTTTTTCTCGAACGTTTTTTGACTAGAATACACCACCCTATTTCTTACCATATGTGTTGTAAGAGGCGACTAAGGGAGTAACAGTTGATAGATGGGCAGCATCACCTATCATTTCAAGGTTACTTGCTATCTGCTAGGTTTAAAGGGAAGGCCCATGTTCAGCATTGGACCTAAACGGGCTGTTGAATCCTGCATCTTGCACCTGGTCTTTCATGAGGAGTGTCGATAAAACTGTCAAGTCGGACCCGAACAACAGGTCCCTAAAACACAATTTTCAGAAAGTACTTTGACATTTTAAACCAATGTAAGTGTTGCTTAGCACTGGATTAAAAATATGTCAAAAGCAAATGGCTAATCTTCTTAGAGTTTAATCGCCGTAATTAAAATCGGTCGGGAGTACTATACTTACGACTAAATCATTCAATATTACATTTTAATTAATGGCTTAATTCTATGCATTGTTACTCTTTAGGAAAAGGAGAAAATATTTGGGACTACATGACCCATACCAACCCAACTGTGATCAAGGACATGAGCAACGGTGACATCGCTGCCGACTCCTACCACAACTACAAGCGTGATGTAGAAATGATGCGGGAGCTCGGAATCGACACCTACCGCTTCTCTCTATCCTGGTCCAGAATCCTGCCTTCAGGGTTCACCAACGAAGTGAACCCAGCTGGTATCGAATTCTACAACAACTACATCAACGAAATGCTGAAGTATAACATCGAACCTATGGTCACCCTCTACCACTGGGATCTTCCGCAGAAGCTGCAAGAGTTAGGAGGATGGATGAACCCATTAATAATTGACTGGTTTGAAGATTTCGCCAGAGTTGCGTACGAAAATTTCGGTGACAGAGTAAAATTGTGGATCACTTTCAACGAACCTAGAGAAATCTGCTACCAAGGTTATGGAACAAATACTATGGCTCCGATACTGAATTCTACTGCTGTAGGAACCTATCTGTGTGCTAAGCACTTAGTACTAGCTCATGCTAAGTCCTACCATTTATATAATAATGAATTCAAGCCAACTCAAGGCGGCCAGTGTGGTATTACTCACAGCATTAACTGGTATGAACCAGATACCAATTCCCCTGAAGATGCATTTGCAGTTGAACTGAGGAAGCAGGGTGAGGTAAGACTAGCATTACTTCTCTTTTAAGAAAATATAGATACTTACTAAATGCGATTATATACTCGTACCGTCTATCGGGATAAATAGGTAAGCAGAGACGAAACCAAGAGTTGAAATCTCTACTTGAATGAGCTGACACATGTAAATATGTTACATTTATATAAAATCTAATCTAAATCTTAATAACATGTGGTAAAAATTTAAATAAATAGGCTTTGGTGATTAGAGTCGCAATTTGCAATATAAAATTAAATAGGTAACTCACCGACTTTTTTTCCATTTATGAATTCTTCTAACTTATGCGATTGTTTCTATTTACAGTGGGGTATATACCTCGACCCCATATATTCAGAAGAAGGTGGTTTCCCCAAAGAGTTCGTCATGCGGGTTGCCGAGAAGAGCGCTGAACAAGGCTACAAAACCAGTCGCCTACCCGAATTTACTGAAGAAGAAAAGGCGTTAGCTAAAGGTGCCTCAGATTTTCTTGGAGTGAATCATTATACTGGATATGTGACGTCAGCGACTGAATATAAGAGTTGGAACCCTGTCCCTTCGTTGATGGATGATATAGATGTTGGATCATATGTGCCAGAAGACTGGCCACATGCCGTAGCTGATTGGTTGTCGGTAAAGTATTTTCTTTTGTAGGATATTTCAATTTCAATTCTTCATTGCTTTCATGGTAATGTTTGGACCCAGTCGGACACAATACGTCAGAAGTTATTTCTCACAAAATGTTAACTTTTTCAATCTCGTTGTCTCATCGGAGATTATTGACATTTCGATATAATAGGAGATTCTATCCTATTATAGCGTAGAAGCACTGATACTGAAATATTTACCTTAATATTTTAGAAATTCTTTTCAAAATTTCATGTAACCACACAAGGATTAGTTTTACTAGTGTGGTCAGTTGTTTTTTTACAAAAATTTTAGTTTGTAACGGATCAACTAAAAAGACTTCTTAACCGAAATTCCCTTTCTAAATATGTATTTTCTTTTAGTTGTCACCTAACAGTCTCTTCAAAGTTATGACCGATCTCAAAGCAAGATACAACGATCCAATTCTCTATGTCACCGAAAACGGATGGGCAACTTCTAATGATGCAGACCACAACGATGATGACAGGATTGCTTATTACAAGGCTGCTTTAGAAGACGTACTAGATTGCTTGGACGCTGGAGTCAGACTGAAGGGTTATATGGCATGGAGTCTGATGGATAACTTCGAGTGGATGCGTGGATATACGTAAGTTACTCTTGGTTGAAAGTGTCAATCATTTTGTTGTAATAACAGTTATACTCATCGTATAAAATTTAGTAACAGTTAGATGACTGGATTTGTGCCATGGCAATGAAATCTAGGCAGATATTTCTGGTGATTATGTGTGAAGCTGAACCTTGAAGCCGCGCCATGGAGACGGCTTACTCCCTGGTGTCCCGTTGTTAATGAGACCCAAAAACCTGTCTCATCATATTTGCTATAATAATCATTTTGGCCTAGTAACTACCGATCAATATGTACTAATCAGATGTTTCTTTGATATTTACATCTTAGATACATAGATACCTACTTAAAATTGCGATATTTTTCCTTGAAAATGCTCTTGAATCTTGCTGCATTTTTTCTTGTGTTTTTCCGTATGATGAAATATAATTTTATATATATTTATGTGACTAAGTCTTGTAGCGTAGCGGTATTTGGCTCGCTTTAAAGCTCGGAGGTCGTGGGTTCGATTCCCACATCGGGCAGGAAATCTTTGTGAAAATTCTAAGATTTCTTTCCTAGTCTGGTTGGTTGAGGGACTACCCTCCGTGTCTCGGAAAGCACGATAAGCCGCTGCTCACGATTGCTAAAACATCATCTATAATAATCGTATATCAAGGAACGGGCAGCAGCGTTTCCTTGTTTAGTACACCATAAAACTGCGGCTACCAACCCGCCTGCCATGCCTGTGGTGCCTATGGCAAATACCCTCCCTCGGGAGGAGGCCCATGTTCAGCAGTGGACGTTATACGGGCTAATGTTGATGATGATGATTAAGTCTTGTAGAAACAATACGTGATCTTACTAATGTTATGAACGCTAAAGTTTGGATCGATTATGTTAGTCTTTCAGGCTAAAACTGCGGGACCGGTTTAAACTTACTAAAACCGTTTCTTCCACAGAGAACGTTTCGGTTTGTACAACGTGGACTTCGAGGACCCGCAGCGCACGCGCACCCCCAGGAAGTCGGCGTTCTTCTACAAGAATGTGCTCAAGAACCGCTACATTGATCATGATTATGAACCTGAGTCTATGACCATGACTATTGATGAAGGACATTGATTACTCACCGGCCTACGACTGTTTCTTTTATTGACTGAATAAATAATAATATAAGTATATCCATATATTGATTTTTGTTTCATAAATTCGTGTGATTTTTATGTCTTCGATGCTAATCCTCAGCAATATGACTTTATGATTTACTAACTCCCCTCGTCGCGTCGCTTCCATTCCTATGGGAACTTCATAATTTAATATTGTCTAGGTATAGCTTTCCTTGGGTCGGATTGCTCATGCGTACCCGGCTCCCGCAAACGGCGGATTGAAGGAGTGTCCGGGAGGTTTAGTGGTGTAGGGTCCTCTCCTCGTGGTATGAGTTTAGCATATCACGCTATGGAGAGGGCGAGTCACACATATCCCACCGCCAGCGCGCGAATACGCTGCAGTGGCGGTGGGAATGCGTAAACGCATTTCCCCCCGGACAACAACAAAAAAAGGCATAGCTTTCCTTGTTAAACGGGATATCTAGCACTGAAAGAACTTTTGAAATCGAAGCTGAATATCTGATGAATGAGTTTATAAGTAAATTAAGTGCTGTTTTGTTCAGTCAGATCTGCATAATTCCTACTAACTTTAAAGATTAATGACGTATGATCGGCAAATAAAAGAATGTCTGAAAATGTATATATTAAATACGGAAGATAATTAATATAAACTAGGAATAAAAATGCCCGCAGAATAGATCTTTGGGGCACCCCCATTCTAGCTAATTAACTTTCTGATGCAACTCCATCGATTTTTATAAGTAGGACATTAAGATCAAGCGACTTCCCTGTCGTACCACAGTGTTTCAACTTTACGAGACGAGCGTCTCATGATCTACGCAACCGAACACTTTAGAAAGATCACATATTACTCCAAGCGCATCCTGCGAGGCCTCCCAGGCTTGTAATATTGATGAGATTATAGTGCTTCCCGCATCTTGAGTTGAACGACATTTGGTAAATCCGAACTGCTTATCATGCAACATCCCATTCATATTAAAATGAGACAGCATTTGATTCAAAATTATTTTCTCTAATATTTTAAGTACTAAGGGTGGGTAATATGTACCTATAATTCGTGCTGTCATTTGTTCAGTTGGATTTAAATATCAGAACTATTTTATTAATTTTCATTAAATCGGGAAAAACACATTTATAAATAACATATAGCGATCGTTCCCGCTGGAAATCGATGGGGGAGGCCTATGTTCAGCAGTGGACTACAACAGGCTGGTGATGATGATGATGAAGATAAATAACATTTACACAGTTATTGAAAATGATCGACAGGAATGGGGGGATTGAAATGGCTGAAAATTTATTTATTAGTCATTAGACGGGAAATACATCACATTTACATTGTCTTGTTTGAAGTATTTAAAATCATAATATTTTTAGTTATACTCGGCCTCGGCACATTGAGTAAATAAATGAATTGGCTCAAAATATCGAAGAAGCCCGTATCTCACCGCATAATAAAAATGAACAGTGCAACACTGGTTTAATGACAGTTGCACAGAAAGAGAGGTGGGCGCTGATTACTCACTCAACAATAATCCGCAGCTGTATTTAAAGTTTATTATAAACAATCAATAATTATTGTAAATTAATGCTTCATATTTACTGTTAATAGTTAAGTGTTAGTATTAATAAACATGCAGCGTCGCAGGGGACCAAACTTCACGTATGTGAGCGGCTGCGTTAAATATATGATATTCGTATTGAATTTTATATTTTGGGTAAGTTAAATTAAATTTTATTGTACACAAAATACACGGAAATGTATAAAAGTGTGATAAAAGGTAATTATTGCTTGGTTTTGTTGATAGAAAGTGGATATTATGTGTGTTTAGTTATTACTGTTGGATGTGTGATTCATTGTTTCGTGTGAGGTATGGGAAATGTACAGTCTAGACTATTTCCCGGCACATCCGTCCTCTATTGTCTCGTCCCGCGATAATGAACCATAGCGATTAAAATTATGGCATTGTTAAATTAACATACCTAACATAATATAATAATATACAAAGGAAATATATACCTATGTATACAAACTCGCGTATCATAGCGCGCACAGTTATGAAAATATTTTTTTATCACCTCACCTTTTTATGACCTTAGACTTGTCATATGCCAAAATCCTTCGGTGGTGTATTCCCTACCATATAACTCAATGGGACTAAACTTAGATATACATGAAAGTTATTTCTTTATTGGTAAGCCATAGTGTTAATATGCTCAATCTCTCACGGCCCTGGGATTTCATTCTCAAGTGCGAGAGTCGTCTTTAAAATAATAACTAACCTCTACCACTATGAGTATGTAAGTTTAGATGTGTTTTGTAATAAAATTCAAAATTATATTAATTTAGTGACTCACATCTGTCATTTATATTATAACCTGCTGATTATAATATAATGGCAGATCATGATGAATGACAAAATATGAGATAACAATTGTTGAGACAATGATTATTGTACAATCAATAACAAAATATCCCTTAGTTTTTAGTTCCTGTTATGCCCGTGCAAAGCCAGGGTGGGTCGCCACCCGCACTCGCATTTTGCATGGGTGCAATGCTGATGAAAATGGTGAAATCACCTACTTGACAACAAAAAAAGAATCATTTGCTTGCCTGTTCCTATTACATAATAATAATAAAAAATCTGTTGCTTTGTTTAAAGATCTAAGAATACATAGGGACAGACAGACAGTGAGAAGCGACTTTGTGTTATACTATGTAGTGATATTACTTTATCTTATACTCATCGATATATTTGTTAGAAATTTGACAGTGAAGTGCATTATATCCTAGTTGGTTTTTATTTATCTGTGGCTTGTTTTAAAAAGATAGTTTGGCAGGAAATTTGCCTACATGTTATCTGTGGTGTGTTTATACAACATACATAAGTAGATATATATTTCTATAAAAACACATAATTTGCAGAAATAACTGATAAGACTAGAGCCCAGATCGCCTTATCTACCTGAAAAAAAACTGCAATATTTTCAAAGACCACTCCAATATTTGTTAAATAAATCCTTAATCTATACTAATACATATATAAAGCTGAAGAGTTGTGTTTCTTTGTGTGAACCACTATACTCAGGAACGACGAGTCTGATTTCGAAAAAATCTTTCATTGTAAGATATCCCATTTATGAACGAAGGCTATAGGTTTTATTTAATTATGAAGTTCCTACACTAGCTAAGCTATTAGTAGTCATATTTGAAGCAGTGAGAGCAAGAACAGCCAACAATATTTTCTAAGAAAATAATTTAATTTAAATTTCATGATTGTTGTAGTAGCCTTACTACAAAGATAACAACAAAATGTGTCTCCACAAAGTAAGATAATATTATTATCACAGAAAAAGGAAATTTGAAATTCTTGTTTTCTTCTTCTTCTTTTCTTTTTGTTTCAATTTTTAGTAAAAGATGGTAGATTTTAAGGAAATTTAGTTACAAATTGTAAAAATATAATGCATTGGATCCAAAATTTCTAAAACTTGAGATATATATATAGTTATGACCAAAAGACTGGAACCCTCAATCCTTAATAAATATGCATACCTACTCTAAATCTCAGAAAGTACAAAACTGTGTAATACCTGTGTAACTGTGTTTTATTTCAGGATTTAATAAAGAATTTTTAAAAGTATTGCTTAGGAATTACCAATTTGCTAGGATATAGTACCCGGCTCCCGCCAACGGCGGATCGAAGGAGTGTCCGGGAGGTTTTAGTGGTGTAGGGTCCTCTCCTCATAGTATGAGTTAAGCATACCATGCCATGGAGAAGGCGAGACCCACATATCCCACCGCTAGCGCGCGAATACGCTGCAGCGGCGGTGGGAATGGGTCAATGCATTTACCCAAGAACAAAAAAAAAAATGATATTTTATTATATCCTTTAATAAATCATTTCTAAAATATCTTAAGAAATTGACCACAAGATTGATTAGTCTTTTTGGCCACCCTCAATGTGATGTCAGCCTAAGGATTTATTCATGTTCTCTTCATCTATTTATTCAAAAGTGACTATTAAAGCGGCTGTAGCCTAATGGCTAAGGCGTCAGAATTGCAACCGTGGTCGCCGGTTCGATCCACACCCTCCTCGTCTTAAGCATTTTAGCTTAGCACAAGGGGTTAACAAGAATACCAGTAGTGAGCAAAAAATGCTGGTTATTTTAAAAAACAAAAGATTTTTGTGTTTTTTTTTTAATAAATATATAATATACAACTAAAAGTATCTTATTTAAATTAAAACTAACTTATAAAATACTACTATCCCAAATCTATTCTTCTTGGCAAGGTTCCCAGAATGCTGGCAGCATTACCCCGTTGATTGGTAATGCTTACCTGCTGTGCAAAAACCAGCATTCGGAGAACGTGCCACACTTTAATAAATTAATTTCAATTTTTCAGTTAACGGGTGGATTGTTGTTGGCAGTGGGACTCTATGCATTTATAGACAAATGGCAGGCAACCGGACTTATCAAGGTACTGTATTTTTGAACTTTATAATATTTATAATATATAGCACACATACACACACATAGTATTAACGCGATAATTTACCTTTTTTATATTATCAGTCTGCCCGCGACCACGATCAATGTAACTTGATCGAAACGTCGGGTAATATAAAAAGGTAATATATCGCGTTAATACCTGTGTGCTATATATTATAAATATGATACGTGAAAGTTTAAAAGTTTATATTATAATATTTATTTATTAATGAAGCGCCCGAAGCCCAATGGCTATGGCGTCAGAATTGTGATCTTGAGGTCGCCGGTTCGAACCCAACCCATTGCACTACCGATGTATCACAAGCATTTTAGCTTAACACGAGGGGTTAACAAGAATACTAGCAGAGTGCAAAAGAGTGCTTGTAATCTTTATAAAAAATGAAAAGAAAAGTGAAGTTAATAAAAAGAAAAAGTGGTTTAATCAATCCACGTCGGGAGGGCGCGGAGGACACGTCTCGTTCGCGGGTTCACTCTTCTCCGGCGGGTCAAATGGAGTGGTCTCTGTGTAGTGGTGTTAGTTTCTTGCCGTCTGTACTGCTAGTTGGTAAGTTGTGATGTCGTCTTCCGGGTCGTCTAAGACGCCCCAAGGCCGACGTTGCTTACGGCGCATTGTGGGCAAAGACCTATAGTCGGATGTCGCAGCTTGTAACCATTGCTTGATCTCATTCTGCGCTGGGGTGGTGGTATGTGTTGGTGGAACCTATGATGTTTGTAAATGTAATTTTCCTTGTGCAAAAGCAATGAAAATTCATATAAATATTCAAATACTCTGCTCCAGTGGGTCGGAGCGTGATTTTTTGTAGCCTATACGTCAATCGAGCTGATGAACTATCGGCTTTCTCAGTAACGTCTGTTATCTTGTGTTCCTTCTAAAGTTTATAATAAGATATATATATTTTTTGTAGGATTTTAATATTACTACTTATGCTAAACCTAATAAAAATAAAATTAGCAGGATAATTGGCAAATTTTCCTGTATCTTAATTTATTATTAAGTTGTAATGTAAGCGGTGAGTACAATTAAAGGGAAAATTGAATTACCTTACTTCAATGCAGGATATATTTCATTAGTTAAGTGAGGTATGCTTACAATTAGGTATTTGATTTTGTTATTATAAAGAGTAAAATATATTTCGTGCCGTGTGGTTTCCGGCTTAGAATAGACCACCCCATGTCCTCCCATGGGTGTCGTAAAAGGCGTCTAAGGGACATATGGCTGATTGATGGGCAGCAGCATATCTATTAGCTTACAACATCACAAGGCTAACATCATCAGCCTATATAACGTCCACTGCTGACCATGGGCCTCCTCCCGGGGAGGGTATTTGCCATAGTCACCACGCTTGGCAGGCGTATTGGCGACCGCAGTATTATGTTGTATCACACAAGGAAACGCAGCTGCCCGTTTCTTGATATACGATTATTACAGATGATGTTATAACAATCGGGACATCCAACAGCTTTACGTGCTTTCACGGAGGGTAGTCCCTCAACCAACCAGACCCGGAGAGAAGTCTTAGAATTTATAAAAAGATTTCCTGTCCGGCGGGGGATCGAACCCACGACCTCCGCGATATAAAGCGAGCCAAATACCGCTACGCTACGAAGGTTGTCAAGGAAAAAATTAAAATCTAGACCTGAGTAGCATGAGGACGGATGAACAATTATCTTCAGAAGCATTTGGTCGTAAGTGCCAGTTTACGATAAAGGCACATACGACGTATGTTTCTGACGTATATAATGGCACATTCGACCTTATGCTTGTGAGCTCTAGAAATCTTCAGCTTGTTTTAATGAACCATGTCTTTCTCTTTTAAACACCTTTGTATGGTTCCATCCTCGGTTGCCTGAAAGAGATCATATTTTGTGATAAGGCCGCCAATAGGCATGATGACTAAGAAAATCTATTTAGTCCGTCAGTTAGATTACCAAAAAATATTGGACACGTATTTTTTTTCGTTCCTCAAACAAAAAATGACGAAGATACAGCGAGTTGAAACTTTGTGTGACGTCACTATTAGGTACAATTTTACCTAATAGTGACGTCACAAGCCCCTCTCCTGAACTTTATAGTTTGTTTTTGCTCTGTATCTTTGTAAAATTTTATTGATGTGATAAATTAAAAAAATACGTGTCCAATATTTTTTAGTAGGTAATCTAAGTGAGTAAAGAGTTTATCTATCTATCTAATGTTTTGTTTTTCAGCTGGACACAATATATGACGTCATACTCAACATAAGTCTTCTGATAGCCCTGGTGGGGGGTGTGGTTTTTGTAGTTAGCTTCGCTGGGTGTGTGGGGGCGTTGAGAGAGAACACCTGCTTGCTCAAATTTGTAAGTAACTTGTCTATTTGTTTACATAAACTAATAAAGGTATTTATAAGCTAACTATCAAATAATGAAGACGTGAGTGGATGAAGGTGATAAGTCACAAAATCACAATTTCGAGTAAATCGAGTTTAAAGTTTCACATTTTATTTTTTAAGATAAGTCGCTACGAAACAGATTTTTTAATAAAACTATGATGCCAAGTTGTGTAAACAACCTGAAATATTAATGGTACGTAAGCAATTACACAAATTAATATTTTTTATTATATAACTTCTAAAAAAACTACACATAACTCCTTCTTCCATAAACAAAAGTCAACTTTTCTGCACGTTTAGTTAGGTATTAAAGTAGGAATGTAAGTTGTACTGTCTTAATTATAATATAAATATTATATTTTACTTTACATATATAATATTATATTGTTTTAGACACTATTTCGTATATCCCACAAATGTTCGAAATTTCTTTAGTGATTCCTCCGTTTTTTACGTTGCACTTATTAGCGTTACTGCGTATTTCTAAGGTGTTTTTTCGTTTTTTTTGGTTTTTTATACATTAATATCTCAGAATCTTCACGTTCGTGTTGGTTACACAAGGAAACGCTGCTGCCCGTTCCTTGATATAAGACTATTACAGATGATGTTATAACAATCGGGACATCCAACAGCTTTACGTGCTTTCACGGAGGGTAGTCCCTCAACATTATATATATTATTTTTAGATTACTTCAAAGAAAATAATTAAAAAAAAAATACAACGAACTACACATTACTTTATTTCTCAAACATTAATATTTTAAAACAAAATTAAAACCTTCAAATTAACAATACTTCAGTAACTTTATGATTTTATACAACAAAGAAAATAACGCGACTACACGAAATCACAATGAAAAATATAAAATCAGATCTAGGCAAAAATGACTAAACAAATGGGCAGAGATTCGACTAAGGCAAGTGAACTGTAGCGCTCCGAGCCGAGAAATGAGCGTGCACGGCGTTATATAGTCTCGTCCCCACCACTTGGCATCCCTTTTTGTGAGTCATTATTCTGTCCCTCTAACACGGCCTCTCCTGACTGGAACACGTCCCCGTGTTCCTGTGTCTTCGGTTGCACGGATTCTCTCGAGGGGCCTGGTATAGGCTCCGGAGATCCCTCATGGAAAAGCACGTTATGACTAGCCAGTCGCTCAGGTGTGGACTCCACATCATCGTTGGGTTCTGACCCTGTGACAGAAACAGAACATGTTCTATACACAGAAAAATAATTTAAAAAAAAATGTAATCTCCAGAAAATAATTCTGTAAATTACATTCATCATGATAATTCAACACAAACGCTGCAGTCGCTTGAGCGGAATTACCATGTTAAGAACAATAATACACACAGTAAGGAACATAGGCCCAAAGTTAGCATATTCCTTACGACAAAACATGGCATAGGCCCGAAGTTAGCATACCATGTACAATTACACATTATGGCATAGGCCCAAAGTTAGCATACCATGAACAACAATACACCATGGCATAGGCCCAAAGTTTGCATACCATGGGTAACCGCTAATGCGTGACCTAGGCCCGAAGTTTGCTTGCCACGCAAAAACAGTACGGACTCACCCTCGAAGAATGCCATACACGCTTCTGGAGTCCACTCCCCTCGCCACGGCACCATGAACTCTGCCGCAGCCTGGGTCGTCTTTCCATAAGAGCCTGCCAATAGTTGCAGCTCGTACCGACCATGAGGGAGCGCCTTGACCACTCGGTAGGGCCCGCGCATGCCAGAGTCGAGCTTGCCAGTAGATTGTGCCTGTTTTATAACAAAGACAAAAGAATTCGTTTCAAAGACTCGAGGGGGTCTCCGATCTGCATTCACAGTTGCATCTTGTTGATGTTGATTTATCGACAAACGCTCTGAAGCGCTTTGTCTGTGCAACTCTTTCAGAGCTTCACGGTTCGGATGAGAGCCATCAATAGCGACATCTCGCACAAGATGACGGATAAGAGGTGTAGCAGCCTCGATGCCAACCAATAAGTTCAGGGGGGACTGTCCAATAGTTTTCTGTTTTGTTATATTCAAAATTAACTGTAATCTCCACATAGCTTCGGACCATTCATTTCCTCGATGATTACATTCTATGCGAACCATGTTTAGTAAGGTTCGACAATAACGTTCAACCTGCCCGTTTGAACGGTGCATCTCAGGAGTAATAAGATGCATATCAATGCCTAGCTCTGTTACAAGTTTTGTAAATTCTGAACTTTGAAACATACGACCACGATCTGCTACAATTAGTTTTGGCGTACCAAATAAGGATATTACATTTGTAAAATGTCTTTTTAACTCATTAGCATCTTGTCCAAACATAGGATACAAAAGACAATATTTTGAATAAGCATCTATTACGATAAGTACATATCTGTAACCGTTGGATTGAGGTAAAGGCCCTAAAGCGTCTACATGAATGACCTCAAAAGGATCACAAGGTTTTTCCCACGAATGTATGAGTTGATGAGGGGCCCGGGGCACCCTTTTATGAGTTATACATATTAAACAATGATTTACGTATTTTTTGACAAAAGAGTTTAAAGAAGGGAACCAAAAATGTTTTCTGACTAGTTCTATCGTCTTATCAACACCCGGATGATTATGCTCATCGTGAAAAATTCTGAGTAAACTAAGTCTGTGACCCTTGGGCACAAAACACAAAAGTTTGGGATTTTCACCCACCGGGGAATATTTATAATAGAGTAGGTCATTTTTCTGTATATAACGATTTGAGTCTAATTGTCCGTCTGTCAATTTTTTGGAGAAGCTGTTGGGTTTCTTCATCAGCAGACTGCGCTATCTGAGCCCAATTCTGCTGTCTGCGTGCCTCGCATACATTTACGGGATTACGGCTGAGATAGTCAGCGTGCGACATGGAAGTACCCTTACGGTACTCCAAAGTAAAGTCGAAGTCCTGCAAATATATCCACCATCTGGCTACGCGTGGTAATAAATCTTTTTTCTGTTGTGTAGCTTTAAGAGCATTACAGTCAGTTACGACTTTAAAATGAACACCGACCAAATAGTGTCTATAATTTTGCAAGGCTTTAACGACGGCTAAGGTCTCTAGCTCATAGGAATGATACCTTGGCTCAGCACCCTGGGTTCGTTTGCTAAAGTACCCAACCACCCGCTTATACCCCTTTTCGTGAATTTGAAGAATCATACTTCCGTACCCGAGGGAACTCGCGTCAGTATGAACCTCTATGGGCAAATTGGGATCATAAATTGCCAAAACTGGCTCACTTGTAAGTTGTGAAATTATGAATTGGCGTGCTTCTTCCTGTTCACTACCCCAAATAAAGGGCACACCTTTCTTGGTTAAATTGGTGATAGAAATGGTTTTAGTAGCAAAACTGGGTATATAACGGCGGAAGTAACTAGCAAGACCTAAGAACTGACGGACCTGTTTTACGTTCTTGGGAATTGGTGCCAAAACGAGGGCTTGAACCTTTCCTTCGCTCGGCTGGACCTGACCCTGACTGATTGTACGTCCTAAATATTCTATTTTTGTAGACAGAAAATTACATTTCTTAAGATTTATGGAGAAACCTGAATCAGTCAAAGTCCGGAGTACCTTATGAAGGTTCAGCAGACCCTCATCGATCGAATTACTCAGTATGAGAACATCATCAATGTACACTAGAGTTTCACCAGACTCCAAGTGTTGACGGAGGGTTTTTGATATTATTCGCTGGTAGACGATAGGGGCATTGGCCAAGCCATAAGGGACCTTTAAATATTCGTAATGGCCCTCTGGTGTAACAAATCCCGTCAACGGTATAGAGTCACTAGCCATTGGAATCTGATGAAACCCCGTGGCCATGTCAAGACTTGTAAAGTATTTATGTTTGCCCAATCGATCAATTTGGTCTTCGATTAATGGTAAAGGAAAACGGTCTCTTATCGTGATCTCATTTAACTTACGATAGTCGATACACATACGATCAGATCCATCCTTCTTTTTCACTAATAAGATTGGACTAGCATATTCAGATTCAGACTCCCTAATAATATTTTTATTTAGAAGATCTTGAATTATCTCGCGAACCTTCAAAATCTCTGGATACGAGAGCCTATACGGCCTGTAATTAATAGGAATGCTACTATTCAATTTGATTGACATGCTACCAGTAGTGACAGTGGATGTAGCGGTTCCAGTTATAAAGAATTTCGAAAATTCATCTATTAAATTAAGTATTTTTTTTTAAATCGTTACCAGTTAAGGGAGTCTGAATAGGAAACTGCTCCAATGATGCTGCGCACATAACATTATTTGCAAGGCGGGGTTTGCTAGTAATGTATTGATGATCTCGTGTGCGAACGTATGTGATTCCTTCCCGATTCAACACATCAGTACCAATAATAATGGGGGTATTCATTAATTCGGCGGAAACTGCATGTAAATCTACCTCTATTGTTATTTCACTGAATTCTATGGGCAAAGTAACGTAGTAAGTAGACTCGATCTCCTGACCACCAATGCCTCTCAAAACCCTAAAAGCAGGTTTACGCGCACACTTAAAGTGTTTTAATAATAAGGAGGAAATTAATGATATACTTGAACCACTATCGATGAGAATATCAACAGGAATCCCATGTATCACTGCTACCACAATATCTTTAGCATTTTTGTTAGGGTTTTCTCGACAAAAATTAATATTTTTTGTATCACGGGAATTGGATCTCATTTTTGCAAAACAAAACTCGACTTTATGACCAACCTTTTTACAAAAACTACACTGATCAGACACTGTAAAACTATTTGGAGAATTATTTGATTGCACGTTTTTATCCTTGTCATTATTATTAGAAGGGTTAAATTTTTTTGTGCAAGTAGCTTGTTTATGGCCCAGTTTACCACACGAAAAGCAGCCCTTCTCGTCAAGTCGCCTTTTTCGTGCGTTTATAAAAGAGTTTTGTTTAGTAAAACGATCAGCAATCAGAGCATTGGTAGTTGTTTTAGTAATACGCGGCGTATTAGATTTAACATAAATAGAAAAAAATTCTACTAAATCATTTGGCATGAGTTTGGCATTAGTGGCTGAAGCACGTATTTGAGAGTCCGTTATACCCCTTATTACTATTGCCGAGATCAGTTCATCACTTAATCCTCTAACGATTCGTAACTTTAATAAGGAACGGCGAGCATAATCAGCATATGTTGGGTATCTATCAGAGTTGGTACTCATGACCTCGTACAAAATATTGGCTACATCAGGTTTTTTAGGACATAATGGTTTAAATTCCTTTTTAAAATTACTCCAGCTACGGTCGCTAGAAATCCATTCATTGAGCCAAGTCCTAGCATCACCTTTAAGACAATTCCCGATGCGAGATAGACATTCATTATCGTTCCAATTATTTAAAATCTTAGCACGATCTACCTCCTCGCACCAGGAATCTATGTCGTTAATATTTGGATCAAAATTAGAAATGTAATAAGCTTGGTTAGATCTCACCGTAGTGTTGATTGATTTTATCGCATCGATAATGCGATCAGTCCCGCTGTCATCACGACCAGGAGTTGTGCCAGAGGAACATCCTTCTGGTACGATAGCGGCAAATTCTTTGTTCGCTGCTGCAGCCGCTGTCATCGCCTGCGGCCGCGGTGGCGTAGTTGAACACGCCCCAGCATCAGGCCCACACGGTTGCGGCGAATGCAAGCGATGTCGTTCTTCCAACGACGTTAATCGGTCCAGAATTTGTTGCATTTGGTTTGTTTCATTATTGCTATAAGGAATGTCTTGTTTGTGGGTATTATGAAAACGTGAGTTTTGCGCGCTAGAGACTGTTTCAAGATTTCTAGAATACGAACGAGTTCTCTTAGTACGATCCCTAGAGTGCGACCTTGAATTTATACTCCGGGAACGCGAACGCGATCGGCAGTCTCTATAATATGATCGCGGGGTCCGACAATGAGAACGTGAACGCGATTCGCGTCTTCTAGACCGCGATCGCGAATCACGATATTTGGATTGGGATTTATATTTCCGACTTTTATTGGGCATTTTAACCTCAATGCAAATTTAAAGTACTCGACAAAAAGGTTTTACACAAGGTTTTTTTTTTTCACTGTATCGTAAGCACAAACACTTTCCAGCAACACACTTATTAAATTGGAAATGTACTCACCAGGAATTACTCCAAATTATACTTTACCAAAAATTTGAAGATTTCCAAACTTCACTGGACACTCACTCACCACGATGAAACGCAAAAGTTAAAAGGTTTTTAGAATAGTCAACTGATTTTACAAAGAAAGCTAAACTGATCAGGACACGTGAAATTTCTTTTATCCCACTTCTGATTTTAGATTACTTCAAAGAAAATAATTAAAAAAAAAAATACAACGAACTACACATTACTTTATTTCTCAAACATTAATATTTTAAAACAAAATTAAAACCTTCAAATTAACAATACTTCAGTAATTTTATGATTTTATACAACAAAGAAAATAACGCGACTACACGAAATCACAATGAAAAATATAAAATCAGATCTAGGCAAAAATGACTAAACAAATGGGCAGAGATTCGACTAAGGCAAGTGAACTGTAGCGCTCCGAGCCGAGAAATGAGCGTGCACGGCGTTATACAGGGTGTCCGGTAATTAATGGATAACCTTAAAATGGGTAATGGTAAAACTAATGACCATTCAGAAAAAAAATACAAATAAAAAAAAATACAGTTGGTACCAAAGATATGATTTTTTTAATAATAATCGGTGTTTTTTGTTACCTTATTTCACATTTTTATACACCACGGCCACAAATTAAGGAATTCTATCGGTTTTTTTTTGTTATAGTAATTTACGTTAACTGAGCTGATAGATAGGTAATAAATAGTATGACTACTATTACACGGTTTTTTTTTTAAACAACTTGAATGTTTGTTCTGGGGAAAATTTGTGAAAAATATTCAATTTGACAAAGTTTGAGCAACCGTAACTTAAAAAAAAAGTATCCAGACACAAGTGACCAATTATTTTAAAATATTATGTGCTTCAAGCCAATTTCAAAATGGTATCATTCATTATTGTATCTAATGTAAATTCTGAATTATGGCTATTTGTGTAGAAAAGGTGTGAATTTTGGATAAACATCAAAATTTGCAATATTGGAATATTTATTTACATTGAATGTACCTGACCATTGGAGTTTAATAAAAAACAACATTTGACATTAGTAAAACTGTATTCGTTATTAATTACAATAAATGTTCAAATTGTCTGCCACCCACTCTGATACAGGCTCTACATCTACGAATGAATGCTCTCCTGAGCAGTCGCGTATAGCGTCGATCGCTTATTTTCGATGCGGCTGCCCGGACACGGCTACGTAAATCTTCCAAGGAACGGATCGGCTTTGCGTAAACTTCTTCCTTAAGACAGCCCCAGTAAAAAAAATCAAGTGGATTTAGATCTGGTGAACGTGGGGGCCACAAAATTGGCCCCAGGCGGCCAATCCATCTGTTTGGGTATGTTCTATTTAAGTATGCACGAACAGATACAGCATAATGCGCAGGACAGCCGTCATTTTGCAACCAATATGATTCTCTCTCCACCTCGGGCACCTCTTGCAATAAGTTTGGAAGATCATTTTCAAGGAATTCTAAATAACTTTGGCCAGTTAGGTTCCCCGGTAATTCAAATGGGCCTATTATTTTTCCGTTTAATATTCCAGTCCAATAATTTATTTTAAATTGGTACTGTGACCTGTCTTCACGCATAGCACGAGGGTTCGTTAGTTGCCAGCTATGGAGATTGTGTAAATTCATGTAGCCATCTCTTTTCAATGTTGATTCATCACTCCATAGAATTTTATTAAAAAACTGCGGGTCTGCTTCCATCTTCCCCAGCATTTTTCGGCAGAAACGCAATCTTGCATTATAATCTCTTGGTTGAAGGGTCTGCATGCGCGTAACGTGGAACGGGTGAAATTTGTTCTTTTTTAAGATATCATGCACAGTCGATTTCCCTATACCCGTGCGTCGAGCTATTGATCGCGTAGAAATTGAAGGATCTTGCGCAATTTCCTCAAGTACCACGTCTTCTACATCAGCACGAGCGCTTCTTCCACCACTAGTACCACCAACACCAGTACCAGGGATTCTTCCTTCCGAGTAACAACCGTGGACTCTTATAAATACGCGGTAATCTGGATGACGCGCATTAGGGTATCTTTCCCTATAAAGAGCTGCGGCTGCGTTTTCATTGCCTCTGCATTCCCCATAAATAAAATGCATGTTTGCATATTCTTGTGGCGTATACTCAACACGTGGCATGTTGATTCACAAAATAAACAATCCAGTTACAAGCCAAGTCGTCGCAAATATCACCACACAAAACAAGTCCAAATCGGTAAACAAAACGAATAGTCCAGTAAAATAGCCAGGTCGTCGTTTTAACACTGATTCACAGTAACTAGCAACAATTGCAACCGGAAACGAAATAAACACATGCGAAGTCGAGCAAGTCGAGTGACGCACTAAGTCTAAGTCCCTGTTCCTGTAAGTTCTGTTAGTCCCCTACCGGTTTTTTTACATTTACTATCTCGCTCGCACTCATCCAACTCATATCCTCTTTGTCTAACATGAACAAAAGACGGGTGGTGCAGGGTGCGCGCAGGTAGCTAGTATGGCGGTCACACGACTTACACACACGACATTTATTGCAAAGCCAATTTGTATTTGTTAAAATATTTCTGGTTTTAAAGAGACTTTATTTAATTATTACTATTCATTACTTACGTCTATTAATGTTTTTATTAACCCCGAATGGTCAGGTACATTCAATGTAAATAAATATTCCAATATTGCAAATTTTGTTGTTTATCCAAAATTCACACATTTTCTACACTAATAGCAATAATTCAGAATTTACATTAGATACAATAATGAATGATACCATTTTGAAATTGGCTTGAAGCACATAATATTTTAAAATAATTGGTCACTTGTGTCTGGATACTTTTTTTTAAAGTTACGGTTGCTCAAACTTTGTCAAATTGAATATTTTTCACAAATTTTCCCCAGAACAAACATTCAAATTGTTAAAAAAAAAAACCGTGTAATAATAGTCATACTATTTATTGCCTATCTATCAGCTTAGTTAACGTAAATTACTATAACAAAAAAAAACCGATAGAATTCCTTAATTTGTGGCCGTGGTGTATAAAAATGTGAAATATGGTAACAAAAAACACCGATTATTATTAAACAAAAAATATCTTTGGTACCAACTGTATTTTTTTTTATTTGTATTTTTTTTCTGAATGGCCATTAGTTTTACCATGACTCATTTTAAGGTTATCCATTAATTACCGGACACCCTGTATAGTCTCGTCCCCACCACTTGGCATCCCTTTTTGTGAGTCATTATTCTGTCCCTCTAACATTATATTATAATATTTATTTATTATATCGTGTTGGTTACTAGTAGAAAGAATAATAAGGTAATTTTGCCTTGTACTGCTTGCTCACTTACATTACAGATCGAAAGGCTTTCCGCAAATAAAATATCATCACTACCCAAAGGAATGTTCTAGCATGACCGAATGGTTAAGGTATTAGGGGCTATACATAAGATGCAGGTTCGAATCCTGTCGGTAGTCTAAATATATTAGGCTCAATTCAAAATATTCTAAAATTTAAAAATATATATACGAGGGCGGTGTCATCGTTTAAAAATGTAATTCCAAATGCAACTTTGGACATGTTTATCTTGTTAACTATTATCAATAGATGGCATCTGATCTACGTGTTACCGTGTTAGACGTGTTACAAAGAGGTTGATAAATTTCAACTATGTTCTAGGCATTAGAGGCTAAGTATACCTAACATGCAAGTTCAACTCCTGTACTACTCCTGGTCGTGTAAATTTACTAATGTTTTAACTTTTAATTTTAACTTAAAGAAACTAACACTTAACGCCATGTTTTTTAAGCTTATCCTTGTAATCATCATTGATTTTTTTTCCGTTACTGGGTGACCATCAGCAGTATTTTAATAATATTTTTTAGTATTTTTTGTTAAAGCGGCAACAGTAATACATCATTTCTTAAAATTTCAACTGTCTAGCTATCGCGGTTCTTGAGATACAGCCTTGTGACAGACAAATAGACAGCGAAGTCTTAGAAACAGGGTCCCGTTTTTACCCTTCGGGTACGGAACCCTAAACATGCGCGATAATGTGACAGAATGAGAATTAAAATAACTAAATGTCGTGAATAAATGTATGTGATATGCATGTCACATAACACCTTCATTCACGAAAAAGTGACATCGCGTCTTTCAATCATCGTAAGCTGAGTGGAAGAAGGTGTTATGTACGTACATATCACTTTCTTCCACGAAAGAAAAACAAAGTCTTTACTTTATTTATCTGGAAGAGGGTGATATGGGCCCATATCTCTTTCATCCAGTGCCATTTTCAAAGTTAACTGTACATAACACCTTTTTCAACATATTATTTTGAAAAATAAGCCTTAAATCGACGGTTTAAGGCCAGTAGTCTGTAGTCACCGACATTTCAAGCTCATCTATGCAAAAAAACACAAAACCTCAAAAATGCGACATATCACCTTCATCAACTCACGTCTTTAATTAAAGGTATACTAATATCCGAAGCGGCCGTAGCCCAATGGCTAGGGCGTCGGACTTGTGATCTTGAAGTCGCCGGTTCGAACCCCACCCATTGCACTACCGACGTGAACCCACTCGTAACACAATCATTTTAGCTTAGCACGTGGGGTTAAGGGGACTATATCGCTCAAATCCCAAAACCACCGCATGTTTAAAGTAATTTGTAGATGAATCCTTTTGTGCGATTTCCATATAAAAAATATATGTTATAGTTAAGGTCATCACAAATAGATTGTATTGTTTAAAATTGTAATAAACTTTCCCAAATTTTGGAAAAAAATCGTAGTAAATAGGTCCTTTTACAAACTAAATTGTAAATTTTCTCTGTAACGGCACAATAGTTTGGTATGATTTTTTTACCAAAAAATATGTAATGACGTATTTAACAATTTGTATTGTTTATATTTCTTATTTTTCTTACAAGTTTTGAATAATAAATAAAAACCTAAAATATCACCAGTACCCCGCGAGAAGCACCCCCGCAAGGCCTGTGACGCGTACACATTCAGTGTCTGTATGACACTTGTGACGGGTGGACTATACGCGTGTTATTTTTTTCAAATAAAACCTAAAAAGTTCACCTTTTAAGTGATTTTTGAATGAAATCATATTGTAAATAGTACAAATATAAATAATTCGTAAAATAAGAATAGAAATAAAGGTTGTAAATATATATAAAGTAGATTGTAATTACGTTTTGTTTTTTGAACCGATCATAGAATAAGCCCGACTATGCCTAAATACAAGAATAAAATTAAATGTAAAGTGAAGCGAGGCCGAGCTCTCCAAAACTATATTTGTGCCAAGTAGGTACCTAACTACCTATCCACTAAATACATTATTTTCATGGTGCTTATTTTTTATCGTTTTTGCTATAGCTATCTTGAGAATTTCGTTCGATTAAGGATGGAGACTTATGTGACTGATGGATGATGTCACCTACCTGATGGTGGACTCCGAAGGTGGGTATAGGATCTCAGTGACGGTAATACGTAGAACCATCGTGTTTGGACTCATTTAGAGGGCTCATGGAGACCTTGGTGACTGATGATGTCACATACCTGATGGTGGACTCCGAAGGTGGGTATAGGATCTCAGAGACGGAACTACGTAGAACCATCGTGTTTGGACTCATTTGAAAGGGCTCATGGAAACCTTGGTGACTGATGATGTCACTTACCTGATGGTGGACTCCGAAGGTCAGTATAGGATCTTAGTGACGGTACTACGTAGAACCATCGTGTTGGGACTCATTTGAAAGGGCTCATGGAGACCTTGGTGACTGATGATGTCACTTACCTGATGGTGGATCCGAAGGTGGGTATAGGGTCTCAGTGACGGTACAATGTAGAACCATCGTGTTGGGACTCATTTGAAAGGGCTCATGGAGACCTTGGTGACTGATGATGTCACTTACCTGATGGTGGATCCGAAGGTGAGTATAGGGTCTCAGTGACGGTACAATGTAGAACCAACGTGTTTGGACTCATTTGAAAGGGCTCATGGAGACCTTGGTGACTGATGATATCACCTACTTAATGGTGAACTCCGAAGATGGGTATAGGATCTCAGTGACGGTACTACGTAGAACCATCGTGTTTGGACTCATTTAGAAGGCTCATGGAGACCTTGGTGATTGATGATGTCACTTACCTGATGGTGGACTCCGAAGGTGGGTATAGGATCTCAGTGACGGTACTACGTAGAACCATCGTGTTGGGACTCATTTGAAAGGGCTCATGGAGACTTTGGTGACTGATGATGTCACTTACCTGATGGTGGACTCCGAAGGTCGGTATAGGATCTTAGTGACGGTACTACGTAGAAGCATCGTGTTGGGACTCATTTGAAAGGGCTCATGGAGACTTTGGTGACTGATGATGTCACTTACCTGATGGTGGACTCCGAAGGTCGGTATAGGATCTTAGTGACGGTACTACGTAGAACCATCGTGTTGGGACTCATTTGAAAGGGCTCATGGAGACTTTGGTGACTGATGATGTCACTTACCTGATGGTGGACTCCGAAGGTCGGTATAGGATCTTAGTGACGGTACTACGTAGAACCATCGTGTTGGGACTCATTTGAAAGGGCTCATGGAGACTTTGGTGACTGATGATGTCACTTACCTGATGGTGGACTCCGAAGGTCGGTATAGGATCTTAGTGACGGTACTACGTAGAACTATCGTGTTGGGACTCATTTGAAAGGGCTCATGGAGACTTTGGTGACTGATGATGTCACTTACCTGATGGTGGACTCCGAAGGTCGGTATAGGATCTTAGTGACGGTACTACGTAGAACCATCGTGTTGGGAACCATTTGAAAGGGCTCATGGAGACCTTGGTGACTGATGATGTCACTTACCTGATGGTGGACTCCGAAGGTCGGTATAGGATCTTAGTGACGGTACTACGTAGAACCATCGTGTTGGGACTCATTTGAAAGGGCTCATGGAGACTTTGGTGACTGATGATGTCACTTACCTGATGGTGGACTCCGAAGGTCGGTATAGGATCTTAGTGACGGTACTACGTAGAACCATCGTGTTGGGACTCATTTGAAAGGGCTCATGGAGACTTTGGTGACTGATGATGTCACTTACCTGATGGTGGACTCCGAAGGTCGGTATAGGATCTTAGTGACGGTACTACGTAGAACCATCGTGTTGGGAACCATTTGAAAGGGCTCATGGAGACCTTGGTGGCTGATGATGACGATTATATTTGTAGATATTGTAATTAGGTAAAAATGCCAAGAAAATCTGCATCAAAGAAAAATGCGGCTAAAAAGGCTCTGAAAATGCACGCATAAATGTAAGTACCTGCCTAATTTACCTACCCCACTATACCTACCCAGAGAGAGATTGCAAATGTCCACATCAGGTGTACTTTTTCGTCAGGACATCACACAGAGTTCCTACAACTACCTACTAAATCTACCGGGATTTGCGAGAAGTTGCGTGAAATCTTAAAATTTGATATAGTTACAGTCACCTGCATTAACATCTGCTACAGTCGTATCAGATATTTATGCAGGCTTTACTATGTGTCAGATATTGGTGCCGGTGACTGTACGAGTATTTTAGTTCATTTTGTAAACAAACCGTTGGAACTGATGGTGATGGTAATGATGAAATGCGTTTTTTCTTCTTTTGTTTGGTTTTACTAACGATGTATTAGCAATGTACTAAAATAATATAAAAAATAAAGTAAACGTGTCCTTCCATCAGTAAGTTAGTTTGTGATATTATGCGTAATTAATTTAAAAAACAATTATTCTTAGCAATTCTTAGCAGTTATAATACCCTCAGTAATACCTGGTAATACTAAATTTGAGAAGAACAAAACATTCGTATTACATTGCGGCTTTTACTTGGAGCGGTTGATGAGAGGTTTTGTTTTAACAAGTGATGAATATTTAAATAAGCGATGTTATCGTATATCGCTTCGGTTTTGTAGTACAGAAAATTTTGACAATTTTACCATTGTACCGTGTTGTTGAATGATCTGCTGGAAGAAATTTCATTAGAAATAAGCAGTACCTTTGTACTATGTTTCTTGTATTTAAATATTTTTCTTTTTCATGTTTCTTGTATTTTAATATTTTTCTTTTTCATGTTATGTGTGTACATAAAGTAAATAAATAAATAAAAATGATTTTGTATTATATAAGTACTTCTTATGTAGTCAATTTTAATAAATAATCGTACCGTTTCGTGACTTTTTTAGCTTTCCCCATGTAATCAATGATGAACAAGTAATATGCTTAAAACAACCAACGTTACAACTCAAGAAATTTATTTTAGACAGTTGAACAACAAAAACAGTCACAGACAGTAGTCAGTAGGTCGAAGTATACACCAGCATTACGAAATACTAACAATTTTGTAAAAAACATATATTCCTAACTGCCTTATAAGGCAGGAATTTTATCAGGAATTTTATTTTATTGCCTTACGCGGCGGCGTCTTTGAATAGATTTGATTTTGCCATCACTAAATAGTGCTTGTGACGTCATAATAGTTATTAAAAAAATGGCACGCTTGGTTTTCATACAGATCGTGAGACTTGTGTCATCTATATCTGTGATTGATACGGTAGTTAGTAAACCCATCCAACCCTGCACTTTATTCTGCTATAATACCGGGCGGCCTTGCATATCTGAGTCTCGGAGATTCTTTAGCGTGTAGGCA
Source organism: Nycteola revayana (assembly GCA_947037095.2). Classification (NCBI taxonomy): domain Eukaryota; kingdom Metazoa; phylum Arthropoda; class Insecta; order Lepidoptera; family Nolidae; genus Nycteola; species Nycteola revayana. Next base: position 11,753,619 of record OX344851.2, on the reverse strand, counting down.
ATAATACTGACCGAATAGCGCGCACTTCTGCGCTTCTGCCTATTCTTTGATCAGCGCGGGGAGTGGTGTGCGCGCGGGTATAGCGCCTAAGCCCCGCCCTGACGGCCAAGGTCATTGATAGCTATAGTCGCCTTAACAAGAATACTAGTAGACTGCAAAACTCTGCTAGTAATGGTTATGCGATGTACACGGACAAGTAAACAGACAGACATATGCATTTAGTAAAAACCAGTTAGTTTCGTACGTACCTAGGTACATACGTTCTGTACAATTATCATTTTTATCGGAGTCAAAGTTATATCTTTCCTTAATTACCTTTTAGTTCTAATAGCGATGTCCTAAGCCGTAACTCCGTCTATCTGTGCTCTGTCCTAGCTGATAGCTCATTAAGGGTACCCTCAGGCGTGTGTCGCTTATTACGTAAATATATAGTTTAAAATTCCTTTCTATAGAGCTATATTATATTAAGATTTTAATTATAGAATTAATTATTGTTATTACTATACCTATAACGTGATACTGACAGACAGATCATTAGCTAATCCGCAATAGATTTTAGTTGCCATACTTAGTATTTAATTATATTCATCTTATTTTATTGTGTATAATTGATAAGTACAAGTGTATGTAAATACCTAAGTGCTGAATAAATATAGTTTAATTCGAATAGAAGCTAACCAGTAATTTCATGGTGTACCGTATTAAAGTTGATAAGTAACATAGCACGTGTGTTTTGGCACGTGGGTCTTCGTGGCGTGACAAAACATATTGTATGCTAGAGTATGAGCGGTTTCGCACTATGTCCGATCCAAACCCGTGAAAATATTGGTCTAGAAATTTGGAAAGAAATCAGATGACGGATCTCGGATCTAGTGCGTAAATTACCATAGAAATAGTTCTACGGCTACTACGGACCATATTATTATTTTCACGGGTTCGGATCGGATTCGGATCGGACATAGTGGGAAACCGCTCTTGGGGTGCTATTCCACCAAAGATGTGCTATGCAGCTATGCTGCGAGCTTGCGGCATGTTACAACGATAGCCTGATGATAATGGATGAAGTAATCACTACGAGTCATAAGTTAAATGAAGTCATCCGAATTTATCATCACGTTTTGATTATATTAACACATACAACACATATTCGAATTCAAAATTCATTTATTCCGTAAAAATGGTTACATTTGTTTGGAATCGTCATATTTTCCCTTTCTCCTACCGTGCAGTGCGTGACGTGGCGACTACTAAGAATTACTGCTGAAAAATTCAGAAGAATCCATTTCTTTTTTAATATTATATTTCGCAATACTAACATAACTTTACAATGTATACAAAATCGAAAAGTAGGTATTATTTATCTCTTATACATTTTATATTTGAATGGACATTATGTAGTTAGCCACGAGGCCTTTGCTACTTCACTGGACATAGCACGCGGGGTTAACAAAAATACTATAAAAATAAATGTTTGTCGGGTCAGCTAGTAAATAAATATTTTTTTTATTACATTTACAGTACTCCTTATGTCTTCTAATCCTCTTCCTGGTTGAGATGGGGGGTGCGGTCTGCGGCTTCGTATTCCCCCGATCGTTGCACGGTCTGTTGGAACAAAGCTTCACGGAACGGGTGGTGCACGCATACCGAGACGACCCGGATCTACAGAACTTCATTGATTTCGCACAGAGCGATGTAAGTGGTTTAATTTATAAGCGGCCGTAGCACAATGACTAGGGGCGTCGGATTGGTGATCTTTTGGTACCCGGTTCGATTCCCACCCATAGCACTACCGACGTATACCCATTCGTAATAGACCGGGAGATAGTGACACAAAATATTGGGTCATTTGTACCAGTATGGCGGTTCTTCAGGGGTCTTTTACGTAATGACAAAAAGAAAAATGATGGTCATAGCGCTGGTACCGGCGGCCCAATTGCGTGGGCGTTAGTCGAACTCGTCGGATAAATTACGAGTGTCAAACGATTTGTTCCACAATTTTTTTAGTATTTTCCGATAGTCCATAAAAAAGAAGTAGGCGGTAGTGTCATGCCATACTTCTCCGGTGTGACTTACAGCCTGCCATACCGACGCCTGAAGAACCGCCATACTGGTACAAATGATCCAATATTTTGTGTCACTATCTCCCGGTATATAACAAACATTTTAGCTTATCTCGAGGGGTTAACAAGAATACTAGTAGACTGCAAAATCTGCAAGTAATCTTTAAAAAAATATGTACCGTGTTTTTTATTTGTGGTTGTTACTGTGCTGTGCACTCAGCGAATTTATTTGTTTTTGTTATTACAATAATTGATCTATGTACATAATATATATTTTTTTAATAGCATTAAAAATTACAAATTAAAATAACATTTAATCTGTGTTAGGTTAGGTATGTGATTTTAATTTTATATGCAGTCTTGGGGGTAGTGGGTTCGATCCTCACGATAGATAAGAAACATCATAATCATCATATATTATTATATTATAAGAAACATGATAACATCATCTATAATAATCGTATATCAAGGAACGGGCAGCAGCGTTTCCACTGTGTATTACAACATAATACTGCGGTCACCAACCTGCCTGTCAAGCGTGGTGACTATGGCAAATACCCTTCCTCGGGAGGCCCATGTTCAGTAGTGGACGTTATACGGGCTGCTGATGATGATAGACAAGAAATCTTTGTGTAGGTAATATAAAAGATTTATTTCCGGGTGTGGTTGGAAGAACTATTCAATTCGGACCAGTAGTTTCGGTGCATATTCCATGCAAACAAACAATCGAATCTTTCCTCTTTATAATATAATTATATAAATTTAAAAGTAAAGTGCTGGTCAATATCATGTGTATTAGTGGGCGAATTTGGACATTTTCGACCTGGAGTATCCTTCGTATACTGGGCGACCGCTAGTCGTTCAGTAATCGCTATACGACCATATTAAAAAAAAATGTTAGCATCCTTCTCTGTAAGTGTGCGAAATTATATAATCCTCGATCTTTATGTTGACCCGCAAAGAAATCTTAAAAATTTTCACAAAGATGAATTTTCTGTACTGCGTGGGGATCGAATCCGACATTTAAAACAAGCCAAATACCGCTACGCTACGGAGGTTGTCCATGTATTAACATATAGATTTATTGTTTCCAGTTCCACTGCTGCGGCTTAACTTCCGACGGTTACATGGACTGGTCCAAGAACGAGTATTTCAACTGCTCGTCGCCCTCAGTAGAGAGGTGTGGGGTTCCGTTCTCGTGTTGTATCAACGCCACGGACATATCCTCGGGGCTGGTCAATATCATGTGCGGTTATGGCATGCAAAACTTTCCTGTGAGTGGTTTGACCATATTTTTTTTGGAAGTGAAGGGACTTTATTTGGTTGCTAGTAAGGTAACATTTCATTTACTTTTTTTTTCTGACGGCCGTAGGTATGTATTTAGCCCCAAGGCTTTTTCTACTTCACCGGGCATAAAGGCCAGCAGAGCTCCAGCCTAGATAAATGGTTTAAACACTATAAACTAAGCAACCTGCGCAAGAGGACGTCCCCTGTGGGACTTGGACCTCGGCTCAGGGCGGTCGCTGACGGGAGATTGGGGGATTATGACTTTAAGTATTTTAGGGGTTTTGTGCAACTGTCGCTCTACTTTACAGTGAGCAGGCCTTTCGGACAGCGGGTCTACGAGGGCATTGGATGGTTCCCGTAGGAACATCATAATGAAATAATAATAGAGCCTATATAGCCTTCCTCGATATATGGGCTATCTAACACTGAAAGATTTTTTCAAATCTGTCTAGAAGTTACTTACTTCAAACAAACAAACTCTTCAGCTTTATATATTATTATAGATGAATCGTCGTAGCATGATGGCATCAAAACTGCCAGTGTGTGTGTGTGACTGTATCTAAGTGACACATGGACCACGACCCAAGGTGCAACTCAAGTGTTTTTGTATATTAAAGACTAGCTGCGCCTCGCGGTATTACCCGCGTTACTCTGCTCCAGTGGGTCGGAGCGTGATGTTATTTTTACCACCACCATATTTTTTTTAGCCTATATGTCAATCGAGCGCATAACCTATCCTGGTGCAAAATTTCAGATAATTGCGCTCGGAAGCTTTGGTGTGGAAGAGTAACAAACATCCATCCATCCATACTTACAAACTTTCGCGTTTATAATATTAGTAGGATATGCTTTATCGTTATTTAAATTTTCCTTTATCAATTTCAGGTAGCAGAAGCCAGCAAACGTGTTTGGACGAGCGGCTGCATAGAAATAGTGCGGTCCTGGATGGAACGGAACCTGTACACCATCGCGTCCGTGGCGCTGGGCGTGGCCTTGTCGCAGCTGTTCGTCATATACCTCGCCAAGACCCTGGAGGGACAGATAGAGTTGCAGAAAGCCAGGTGACTTAATAATCTTTACTAATATTATCATCATCATAATCAGCCCGTATAACTTCCACTGCTGAACATGGGCCTCCTCCCGAGGCAGAGTATTTGCCATAGTGAAGTATAGTAGGTAACCGCAGTATTATGTTGAAACACACAAGAAAACGCTGCTGCCCGTTCCTTGATATACGATTATTATAGATGATGTTATAACAATCGGGACCAACGGCTTAACGTGATTTCCGAGGCACGGAGGGTAGTCCCTCAACCAACCAGACGAGGAAAGAAATCTTAGAATTTACACAAAGATATCCTGTCCGGCGTGGAGATCGAACCCACGACCTCCGAGATTTAAAGCGAGCCAAATACCGCTACGCTACGGAGGTTGCTAATATTATAAAAAAGAAAAGTTTGTATTTTTGTTTTGGATACACTCAAAAACTACTGAACGTATTTCAATGATTCTTTCACCATTAGAATGCTACATTATCTCTGAGTAACATTTAATTTAATTTCTTCTACTTTACTAGAGATCCCTACTTCTTCTTTCATGTCGTTGTTTCAAGTAAGTATTAGTTTTTATACTTTATTTAAAGCCATTGTGACTACTATGACCTATGTGGTTCCCGCCATCAAAGATCCCTACTAAAATTCAGTAATGTATACCAAGGTATGAGAAAAATCGCATAAATTGCCTTCATTGCATGCGCTGGAGAAACTATAAATGGTAGAACAGAAAAAAAATCTAAAATATTAAGGAACATATCAATATCTATATAAAACTTCGGGGTACCTACAATTTGTCTAACTATTGTAGTTATGTCAGTTTAATTTCTTGTTTGAAAGAGATGTTTACAAAAACCACACCATGCCCAAAATACCCTGTTATTCATGTATATGTGGTTTTTTTTTTGTCTTTACCATTATCTCGGAGCTATGAAGCTACGGACCTTTAGAAGGCACGCGGGAGGCCGAAGCCAACTCGCAGAGGCCATTTAGAAAAGCTTAATCTAAATGTTGTGGGACACCAACCGACGATTATCCCTGTACACGCTATGAAAATGCATCGAAAGATGATCCCCGGTTAGTATAATGCTATTGCATAATATGGTTGAAACAAAATGTTGGTCTATGGGTATGGGTGCTAATGGATGAAAACTGGGTCTATGGAAGGACTATGGCCCTTGCCTAAACAATGATAATATCATGTAAAAATGGCAGGGAGTGACTCGCCCACACGATAGATGGGCCCCCGAAAACGGCCGCTAGCATGTAGCAAAAAAGGGGCAACATGGTCTGAGGAGCCAGAGGAACAGAGGTACCCCTGGGCTTTCTACCCGATCATTCTGAGGGTCCAGCGTCACGTGCCCACTAACCACTTACGGGATACTGCCTCCTCCGAGCATCTCTGCTCTTGCGACTCCACTCAAGCCGGCCAATTGAGGCAAGCAGGAGGCGGGAGATGTATTCCCCGTCATTGTTCACTCCATCCGGCCAGTAGAGGCAAGCCGGAGATGAGGAACATAACCTTCTCCTGGGAGTACTCGGGTCCGTGGGGACGCTAGTTCCCAACAGCTCTCCATAAGCTGCCCTGCGTTGACTGCTTGCACTGGAAGAACCAGTGGGCGATGGGGTCGTCACATCCCGAAGCTGTTATTATTATTATTATGTTGGTACATTTCACTGCCACGGGCCCATGGGGACCCGGTCAATTGAAAGGCACTTATGGGGCCGAAGCCAACATTGAAGCGGCCTTTGGTACCTTTTAATATAAAAGTAAGATGGCATTATTTGTATTAATCCTTATATAAATAAATTAGTTATTATTTAAGACTGTTTTAGTACATAAAATGCTTATTGCATTATTAAAATCGGCCATTGCATTACGAGTTTACAAAATGTCAATTTATATAAAGTCTATACATAAATCATTAACGGGAAAGATTTGTTTTTTTGTGTGTAAGTTTGTAATGAATAAACTCAAAAACTATTGTCCCGATTTCAAAAATTCTTTCACCATTGGAAAGTTACATTTACCCTGAATGACATAGGCTATATTTCATTATGAAGTTCCCACGGGAACGGGAGTTACAAGGGTGAAACCGCGCGCGGGAAGCTAGTATTAATATAAGCCGAGACATAACAGAAGATATTTCTTTCATTAACATTTTCGATTTCGGGTTGGATCATGGCTACAAGATTTTCATGACTATGATCAGCCAATCCTTATATGTTTATCCCAAAATGTCCCTGATTTGCCAAGGTCAGTTAAGAGGTGGCCTATATTCAGTAGTGGACGTAATCGAACCATCCGATGACCTTGTAGACCCGAAGTCCGAGAGGCCTGCGAACTGTAAAGTAGGGCGACATAGGCTTGTCGAATAAATATGGATATATCGATATTTTCAATTTGATATATCGATATTTTTGGGCGATATTTTTTGTAACGATATATCGATATCAAATATCCTATATCGAAATTGTATCAAAAACGATATTTCCTTTTGTTTAACTGCTTTTGCTTAACTGATGGCTCTCAAATGTTTTCATAAACAACATTACAGCAACAAAATCATAAATGTCAATTGGAATTCCGAATTGCTACTTACAAAATCAGTCATTATAAAATTTTACTAATAAACTTATTATAATATTTAGGTAGGTACTTATGTTTATATAGGGTTAAATGCAAATTTTCTACTTTTTATTGTAAAATTAGACGTGACAGAATATTTTTAATGATGAAACAATATTCATCATTCTCTGAGATGACAAATAAATGTGTGCTTTTCTGTGCATCAAAAACCTTGTCAACCTGGGTAATAATTATTCAATAGTTAATAAATAATTTCTTGATTTATTAAACATTATGTCTATTGATTAGTAATGACCTATCTAGTAATGTACCTAAGATGACTGAAGTAGATTAGATCTTTTTTTCATATCGCGTATCCCTCAATCTCGTCGCCAGCGAACACCCTGAGCTGAGGTTCAAGCCCCACAGGGGATCCCTCATGAGCAGGTTGCTTAGTTTGTACTTTTTAAGCCATTTATTAAAGCTGGAGTTCTGCTCGCCTTTATGCCTGGCTAATTACGTCCGTATGAAAAAAAAAGTAATCGAATTGTTGTAGTAAATTGAAATCACTTTTGAATTTCATGATTGTTTTATGTAATTGAGAACTTGGATGATTAAAATATTTTAATGTTCATATTTAGAGCCCGAATATATTCTGTTTTTTTCTTAATAAGTTTACTGGCAGATTTTTTACACACTGCTAGTATTCTTGCTAACTCCTCGTGCTAAGCTAAAATGCTTGTGTTCACGTCGATAGAGCAATGAGTAGGGATCGAACCGACGACCACATGCTCACAAATTCGACGCCCTAGCTGCACATGTGGGTTACGGCCGCATTAAATAAAATGATCATTCAATGAAATGATCCTCAAATGAAGTAATCATTAAATGAAATTATCATTAAATGAAATAATCATTAAATGAATGTATAAATGAATTATTACTACGATATGTATCAATAAAGTATATTTCTTTCCAGATGGCAAACATGAAACAGGGGTAACCAGGGCGCCTACCGCGACGACTGTCGCCGGGCGCTCCTGTAGCCCCCGACCATCCCCCCTGCCGGGACCCCCACACACCCCGCCCTGGACACTCTGCACATGTGAGTGACATGTATACAGTGTGTGTGAGTGTGTGTGTGTAATATTTTGGACAAGTGGGAAAAAAAAGATTTTCAGACTAATAAAACTTGGATAGGACCAGTTATAAAAAGTGGTTGATTTATTCTGTTTTTTGAATAATGTTTCGAAGAAATCAGTGAAAAGCAGTTTTTGATTCATATTTTTGCGTTTAATTTGACTGAATAGTTGCAAAATTACATTTTGTTATGTTTAATTGTATTGGATTTGTGATTGAAGTTTTTGTAGATAAGTATCAAAGTACAGTATTAAATATTATTTTTTTTCGCAAAATTGTGGACTTATATATTTTTATGGTTGTTGATCTAGTGCAGGGGTCCCCAAACTTTGACGCCTTAGGGCCATAACGATATTTTCAATATGCTCGAAGGGCCAAAACAGTTTTAATTTTTCTATCCTTAACTATACTCGTATTTCTAGACTAGTGTAAAATGTGCGACCGAGTAGTTATCATTTTGTGTTTTCTTTTGCAACTTATCACAGCAATATTAACAACAATAAGACGTTAAGTGTCGCGGGCCAGATTGATGACACTAGTCTTAAGCTGTCGCGGGCCGGATTGTTGGCACTGGCGGGCCCTAGTTTGGAGACCTCTGTTCTAGCGCAAGATTCGGGGCTTGTATTCTTTTGGCTATCGATCTAGCGCCAAGTTGAAGACTAATATTTATTTATTTATTCTTTATTGCACACAGTAAATACTTAACATAAATTTAAATACAACGGAAACATCATGTACAAACGCGAGCTTAATTCAATAATGAATTCTCTTCCAGCAAACCTTTATGAAAATGCATTTAATTCAAAATGCACAGCATATTTTTTGGTTTACTATATTTTATATATAGATACTGTATTTTGATATTTATTTAAACCTAGTGTTATGTATTATTGTAAAAATAAGTTAACATTAGTAGATGGAAGCGAAAAACTATAATCTTTTTTAATAGGAATGTAACCAATTGAATTTATCTTTAATATTCTATGTGTAGTTATGAATTTAGTTTTTACTATATGAATCTCCGATGTAAGATCATTTAACATTGCATTTATATCGTTGATAATATGTACATATATAATATTATATAGTAATCATATTAATAAGGATAAGTTATATTGTATTCTTCTTCTTTTGTGTCAATGTTCCGACTTTCTTGTCCGTTTATCGCCATTTGGATTTGTGGTTGGCTACACTGTAGGCTAACCATGTAACTATAAGACTATAACTTCGATAAATATGTCGCAGCTTTAATATAAGCGTGACACAAAGTAAGGTTATAATCCAACACAAATTGATCTGTAATATCATGAAACTAAAACTCATTATCAGTCATTACATATTTGCATTTGTGTCACTATAATATTAAAGCAGCGATGTGTTCATTACTGTAGGGTTATTGTAACGCATTTCCTATGTTATTGTTTTATAAGCGGCCGTAGCCCAATGGCTAGGGCGTCGGACTTGTGACCTTGTGGTCGCCGGTTCGATTCCCACCCATTGCCCTACCGACGTGAACCCACTCGTAACACAAGCATTTTAACTTAGCACGAGGGGTTAACAAGAATACTAGTAGACTGCAAAACTTTTTTTTTTATTATTTAAGCTACATTAACTTAATAATTATTTTTGCCTGCATAGTAAACTCTGATTAATGAAGAGATTTTTATCAAAATCAAGGTAATGTTATGTGATTACCCTCTAGACCAGGGATTACCAAATATCGTTCTATTGACCTAAGTCAGAATGAAAAATAACACACTGTAGCAGCTGTTTTAAGTTAGCAGTTAGTTAATGGTCATTATGAATAAGGGGGTTGATCTTAAAAGTAGATAATTTGGCTATGGGGGTCTGAGGTGACAGTTTATTTTGGAAAAGGGGTCACTTTTCCAAAATAGTTTGGGGATCCCAGCTCTAGATAGTACCTAAGTTGGAATATTTTGATGTGCGTTGTCGATTGGCCATTTTAATGTAAAGTTATTATAATTTGTATATATAGTTGAATAAGGCTGGTGTTGTAGTTTCTATGTAAAATAGAATATGCCATATTTGTACTCCTAGTGATAGACTTATGTACTATTATACTCTTAAATCAATCATTGGTCTCGCGCATTCGAATAGATACAGACAGATATAGACAACCCCCATAGCGTAGGGTTCGATTCCCACACCGGACAAGAAATCTTTGTGTAAATTCTAAGATTTCTTACCGGGTTAGGACTACCCTCCGTGCCTCGGAAAGCACGTTAAGCCGTTGGTCCCGATTGTTATAACATTATCTATAACAAGCGTATATCAACTAACTCAATATTGTAGTGTGTATTAGCTTCCTACGCGCGGTTTCACCCGCGTAACTCTTGTCCCCGTGGGAACTTCATAATTCAATATAGCCTATGTCATTCGGGGATAGTGTAGCTTTCCAACGGTGAAATAATTTTTCAAATCGGTCCAGTAGTTTCGGAGCCTATTCAATACAAACAAACAATCTAATCTTGCCTCTTTATAATATTAGTATAGATAAGACACTACCGATGGTATGTGATCCCGATGTCCTTATTTCTCGTAGTTAATATTATATTACTTCTATTATAACTAAAATTTTATAAAACTTTAGTTTTAATCGAACTGGCTCGGGTACGCCGATTTCGGCGTAGTAGTATGTTTTGCCGCATTTGTCAAGTACTGTGGCGGTATCTAGTCGTGCGCCCGAGACTAATTATTTATCTAAGATTTATACGTTTATTCGTATAATATCCCGCGGATAAATTTCATATTGTAGATAATTTAGTTTACAGGTGTAAAATGTATGATAAAATAGGATCAGTAGTTTCTGAATGTATATAGAATACCATAACATTATTATATTATCATATCGACGGGTAAAATTATAATAGGCTAGTTGACTTTTTTTTTCTAATTATTTTATATGGTTTAGAATGGTTTTACTAGCTAGATCAAGAAAAAAATATGGCATTTGTTTGAGATCTAGAAAGCACTAAAATAAATATTTGAAAATTGCCTTGACATTTAGAGATGAAAACGATGTCAGCCATGTTGATCTATATACATTATCTGCGTTCGAGATCGATGACGTCATGACTCAGAAAGTGTAATACTATAGGATCGCGTGTATGTTTTTTAACTATATAATACGTATGTCGTCACAAAATGGCTGATAGCGTTTTCAGAAGTTAGACATAAACAAAATAAATAATTTTCATATTGAATTTATACAAACATATTCAAGTTTTTTGAACAGACATTATTATATTTAGGTTCCATATGACAAAAACTTTTAGAAATAAATATCATTGTAACATAATTTCATATGTGTCAACTAACCTATTTAGCTAAACTACAACATAAGTGATAATGAAATATAGACTTGATCTATACTGATATTATAAATCTGAAGAGTTCCTTCGTTGAACGTGCTAATGACAAAAAAAACTGGTCCGATTTGAAAAATTCTGTCAGTGTTAGATAGCCCATTTCTTGAGGAAGGTTCTAGGCTATTTTTTTTAACGACTGTAACTCCTGTAAGCCCTGTTCAACATTGGCACACACTGGTAATGGCAATGAGCACCGAGGTTCACCAGGTCCCGGGAAAAGTTAAAATGCCGGGACCCGCAACGAATTTAATCAGAAAGAGATTAGGAGGAGTAAGAAAGACTTATGTTTCCACTTCCCTCCATAGCAAAGCGGTAGACAGCATAAAGGAAAATAAAATAATAAGACATAAGTAGTCTTGAGGGGTAATTTACAACTAGAGAAGCCAGTTGTTAAGCACCACGGACGGGTAATAAATTACGGGGCCTACATGTAGGCTATATTTAATTTAATGGAGTTACGGGGGAATCTAGTGAACAGATAACACTAATTATATAATTGACTAGCGTCCCGAATGCGGTTTTATCCGCGTTGCTCCCGTTGCAGTGGGAGATTCATGATAACATATAGCCTATATCCTTCCTCGATAAATTGGCTATCTAACTCTGAAAGATTTTTTCAAATCGGACCGTTAGCTCCTGGGTTTAGCGCGTTCGAACAAACAAAATCTAAAGCTTTATATATTAGTATAGATTCATTATTGTTTATGGTGTCGATTGGCTTAATTACACTTAACCCGTCGATATCAATTTTATATCCTTTCTAATATTATAAACGCGACCATTTTGTGAGTTTACATAGATGGATGTTTGTACTACTTTCTCGCAAAATCTACAGAACGGATTTGGCTGAAAGTTTGCATGGGATAGTTTATAAGCTGCATTAACATATAGGCTACAAAACATCAAGCTCCGACCCACTGGAGGAGAGTAACGCGTGCAGCGGTGCGCAGCAAGTTTTCAATAATTTGCTACTGAATGTAAAAAATAGTATCAAATTATTTCCTATAATACTGATCAATTATCTGGAAAAAATACGTTTCAATGACTTTATTTTTAATTTTATATATATATATATATATTTTTTATTTACAATTCTGATGTATACGCTAGGGGTAGATATTATTGTTATTATGTAATAGTATTAATAATTATTGCTTTAAAACAATATAACAACATACTGCCAAAAAGTCGCCAATTAAGCGTTTGAATCAAACTTAGGTTTTTGTAATTAATGTTAAATTATTTTTTTTTATTAATGAGTAGGATCTCCAATAACCGCTCAACTGTGGAGACTCGAAATATCGATTTTAGGATCGTTTGTTAGGCAAGCGGCCGTAGCCCGATGGATAGGGCGTCGGACTTGTGATCTTGTGGTCGCCAGTTGGATTCCCACCCATTGCACTACCGACGTGAACCCACTCGTTACAAGCATTTTAGCTTAGCACACGGGGTTTACAAGAATACTAGTAAACTGCAAAACTCTGCTAGTAATATAAAATAAAAGTTTGAGCGCATCGGTGCTGTCCCCCACGGGGGCCAGCCCCCCAGAAGCGGCACCTGTCATTGTGACCCCGACGGGGTCCAATCCACAGTTGAGATAATAAATATTAATTTTATAGTACAAATAAACATGTCATTTAAACAATTATTATAGTACAGGATACGTGGAAGATCGATCTTCATCCATCTATATACCATAGATAACCAGATAAGACAATTTTTGACCATTATTATTCATTAACATGCCTATGATAACCCGCCTATCGAAAAGTGTTCATGGCTATTTTAATCGGATTAATTTAAATCAACTTTGTTTGATTCCCTCTTTTAACAACCGCATGATTTTTATTTAAATATATAATAATATGCAAATGTAATAATAAATAATGGCAAATCGGTAGAGTCATTAGGCGAATCCATCATACGTAGGCGTAGAGGGCGATTAATACGAAATAATGGCGTGGATTCTAATAAATTAAAATGGTATCTGCGATCCGGGATGTTCAACCTCTGACGCGTCCACTTCAAAAGTACGCAATAAGATGGCTGTTCGTTTGACAATTATCACTCTCGTCCAAAAATTATTTCAGCGTCAACGTCGTGCCGTCATATTAAAATTGTAATTGAATTTATGGACAGAAGTTTCAAAATCACTGTCGAGTGTAAACAAACGCTGTATCTGTCACTAAAACGTAAAGTTATGCACTCGGTCAGGTAGAATGCAACTGTTATGTTATGTCTTGTTCTATCACACCGACCTCCGACGCTCTACTTTCTCTAAATTTATTAAAATTAACCATGAACACTTATTGATAAAATAAAACAAAACTATTTTTTATTTACGTTAACCTATTACAAGCACTTGCAAATAGCCGAAACAATTGTTTACTCGTAGTATAAATTTGCAAATTTAGCAGGTGTTTGAGTTATTATTTTTTAATAATATGTATTTTAGTCTTAACTTTATTTTTTACCTATATTGTGTCTAATAGCTTGTTCTGTCTATATCAGGTTAGAACAATTGTAATTATTTGGGCGGACATGAGTATTTAACGACGGACGACTTTAATGCTGCTACCGGATCCAATACGGGGCGTAAATATTAATAGGGAAGTAAGTATCATAGGCATAAAAATGAAATGAATCGATCGTACTTATTATAAGTCAAATACAATGATGATGATATAGAAAAATCTGAACTAATAAATTAGTTTACATTTCAACGATAATGTTATTAATTAAATTTACTAATGTGTAAGTGATAGACGCGTATTATAAATATAATTAAAATCAACCAGCACGCGGTGTTGTATCTGTATCTACAGAAAGAAAGCTATATGTAACTCCGAGATCATTCTTATTGTCATCATTTCAAGTCTGATTAATCTTTTTGTACATTTTTTTAATATTTTTCGTATCTAGGTCAGTGATCCCTATACATCGATATGCGTGTTTGTTAATTCATAACATTTGACAAAATATATGTCTCATCTGGTTATCAGATGGGTGAAGGTCGATCTTCCACGGCTCTTACATGACATTTGAAAGGAAAGTGAATAAATTTATATTATTAGGGAATTTTTTTAGTAGACATTATTTGATCGCTAATATCAATCTATAGGTACTATATATTTTAAACCAAAATTATTTTCCAATAAGGTTTAAGTAGCAAAAAAAAATGAATTTGTGATATGTTCTATTTGCATGTTTGCTCAATTTTTATTCCAAATACATTAAATTGTAGTTCCACGTTTAATTAAATACCTAGAACTCAGAAGCATAATGTCGTATGAGTCATTATACGTCAGTGACAGTACAACCGTCTCATGCTAAAGTAAAATATATACTTCAATTTAATTTTGAGAATAATGCCAAACTTTTTAAATATTATAAATAACCATTTATGATTCATGGGAGCTTAAAGCCTCGTATTCATGGTAAACATTTGTTGAGCAACTGTTGATAAACATTGTTGATAAATCGGGGAGAATGCTGATTACCTAAACTTTGTTCAAATCACTAAAGGTTGTCCACACGCCAGTCTGCGTTAAAATGTTGCCCGAGGAAGTTGCATAACTATACTATAATTTTATCATTGCTCCAAACTACTGCCATATTTATAAACAGTTGCAAACACGTTCACACAAGTCAACATTAATAAAACGCTATGATAGTTTGTAATAGACTGAACTGTTTTATTTCATTCATTGACACAGTAGTTCAAAACATTCATTCTCTATGAATATGCATACATTCATTACTCATGAGTTTAATCTATAATCACAACAGATTGCGCTAGTAGTTAGATAAACAGGTATTTTGTTACAATTATTTAAAACCCTGACCTAACAAAATAAACCAAATTCCAAAACAAAATAATACAAACAGTAGCTAACATTCAATGTATAGGCACATACATAATATACTTGACACACTACACTTTTGAAATACCCATTAGACTTAAAAACTTATAATGTTTATCTTTACATAAGCTTTTTGTCAGTATATCATCTGGCATATTATTTGTTGACACATATTCAATTTTCAATTTATTTTCCAAAACACATTCTCTTACATAATGGTGCCTTATGTCAATATGTTTTGTGCGCTTATTGTGAAACAAGGAATTAGAAGCTAATTTAATTGAACCTTGGTTATCACTATACTAATACAGTGGCATACGCCCACATTGTACAATTTCATTTATTAAATTAATTAAATAAATGCCTTCTTTACAAGATTCAGATATAGCCATGTATTCGGCTTCTGTACTAGACAGTGCTACAGTTTTTTGTTTCTTTGACTCATAAGACACTAAAGAATTTGACATAAGAAAGCCAAATCCAGTATATGACCTTCTATCCAGGGAACAAGAAGCCCAATCAGCATCTACAAACCCATGTATATTAACATTAGTTTTACTATATACAATACCATACTCTTTAGTTCCTTTTAAATACTTTAATAAACGTTTTAAATGTTTCCAATGACCCTCATTAAAACAATAGTTACCTATATTGACTTAAATAGCTTACACTAAACGTAATATAAGGCATGGTTAGTGCTGACAAGTACATTAAACTGCCTAATAACTGTTGGTATGGGTAGTTCTTATCTGAGCTATTGACAATACCCTTTTCCAACCTTAACTTAATTTCCATAGGAGTATCACAAGATGAACAATCTGACATATTAAATCTCTTAAAAATAGTCTCTATATATTGCTTCTGGTCTACAGTAATACTGTCTTTACATACATTTATGTTCATACCTAGACACTGGTTCATCTGACCTAAATCTTTAATGATAAATTTTTCAACTAACTTAACTATTAACTCTCTATATGTTTTCTTACAGTTGTAAAACACAAAAAAAAACATCCACAAATAGAGCAACATACACTTTAGTATTCTTATCACTTTTGATAAACAAACAAGGTTCATAATCTGACTTTTTATAGCCTAACTTTAATAAACAATCCTCAACTCTAATGTACCAAGCTCGAGCCGATTGTTTGAGACCATAAATTGCTCTCTTAAGCCTCAGTACTTTATTAACATAATTATTAAATTCTGAACATTCTGGTACTTCCATATACACTGTTTCCTTTAGAAAACCATTAAGAAAAGCAGTTGGTACATCAAGACGGTTCATTCTTAAATCAAGTTGAACACTTAAAGCTAGTAACAATCTGAATGTAAAATATCTTAAAACTGGCGAGAAAGTCTCATCAAAGTCAATACCTTTTTTCTGTGTAAAACCCTTGGCCACAAGTCTGGCTGTGTACCGCACTTCACCATCATTGTTAAATTTCTTTTTAAACACCCTCTTGGTTTTGACCACTGTTTTGTCTTTTGGCCTGTCCACTAACTCCCAAGTGTCATTGTCACTAAAAGATTTTAACTCTGCTGTGATTGCACACTGCCACTGGTCTTTTTCAGAACTGTTTAACACATCACTTGTAGTAAGCGGTTCACCTGCTATTTCCACACACATGCTTGCAGCATTGTAATAGTCTGGTTTGCGTCTCACACGTTTTCCAGGAACATTGGTGTCTTGTCGCGTAGGGATGAGATCCAGTTTCTCTGGTGATAAAGTGTCGATGTAACTATCTTCAGTCTCAGTCGAGGAATCACTTGGGATGAATGTCTCATCCTGACTTTCACTGGTCTGTTGCTCTTCACTTACAGAGACTTCTTCCTCTTCTGCATCTTCAGGTGGTTTGCTTTCATCAATGGTGATGGTCATCGTAGAGCTGTCATCTTTTTCTTCCATGACCACGACATCTCTGGCTGTGGTAACATTTCGTGCTACTGGATCATACAAGCGATAGCCCTTCATATTCTCAGAATATCCTACTAAGAACAATTTCTTCGCTTTCTTGTCCCATTTCTTGCGTTTTTGTTTAGGGACATGTACCATGACTGGACTGCCGAATATTCGCAAGTGATCCAACTTCTGCTTTCTGCCCGTCCATATTTCATAAGGAGTTGTATTGCTGTCAATGCCTGTAGCTGGTGCACGATTGATGATATACACCGCTGTATTGACAGCTTCTGCCCACATGCATTTCTGAAATTGAGCATCAAACAGGATACAGCTTTCTCAACTATAGATCTGTTATATCGCTCACACAATCCATTCTGCTCCGGAGTGTAACTGTTTGTCTTCTGATGAACTATGCCATATTGTCTTAGGTAGTTCTCCATTTCTGTCGAACAGAATTCACCTCCATTGTCGGCCTACCTTAGTATCTTAATCCTTTTTGACTGTTGAGTCTCCACAAGCTCTTTATACTGTTAAAAGTACTTGAAGGTTTCATTCTTCTCTCTCAGAAAATAGACAATGCACATTCTGCTAAAGTTATCTACAAACAATAGAAAGTATCTAGCTTTACCCAGTGACAGGTTCTCCTTTGGTCCACATAAGTCTGTGTGGACCAAATCCAGGACTCCACTTCTCTTATTTTCACTATGAAGTGACTATGACTTGTTTGCTTCCCTTTACAACAAATGGTGCAACTATTCTTACTGATGTCACACTTGTCACTGAAACTGACACCTTCAACTATTCCTTTCTTCAATTTCTGCATATCAGTGGCATTTATATGAGCAAGTCGCCTGTGCCAAGTAGTGCTTGAAAATTCCACTGATGCTGCAAACATTTGCTTAGTTTTCACGATCAGTTTGTATACTCCATTTTTTAACTTTGCTATACCAATACATTCATTGTGTGAGTTATAGATTGAGCAACCATGCTGATCAAATTCGACTCGGTTGCCGTTGGCTATTATTCTACTCACTGATAGTAAGTTAGATGTCAAGTTTGGCACATACAAAACATTGTTTACACTTATCTCGTGATTCTTGCTACCGACACACGTCGTTATCTGCAGATCCCCCGAGCATGCAACAGGCACTATCGTTTTATTTGCTACGATAATCTCCTTAATCTTGGGTTGAAAACAAACCAAATGAGTACTTGCGCCGGAATCCAAGTGCCAGTCGGATTGACTGAATCCTTTTGTGAATAAAACACTAAATGCAATTTGTCTTCGCTTTGTCTGTTTGTGGACATTTATTGACCACTCTGCTTGCACTTATAACAACGAATCGTTTTTGTTTTCGTTGCCATATTGCCGCCATCACTGACATTGACAGATTACAGATTCTCATTCGTTCTGTTTCCGTTCATTCGACTGCCGCCGCCATACTGTGAGTGAGTTGTTCGATTTCACCTTCCGTTTTCACCTCTGTACTCATATCCATTAACTTTGTCCTTAAAGCGTCTGCACTGATGTTGATGCCTGAATGTTCGATTGCCATTATCATTGGCTCAAACTTCCTCGGCAATCCAGCTAACATCAATGACCCAATCCATTAGTCATTTATTTCAAAACCCGTCCCTTGCAGTTTCTGTGCGGTTTCCATTAGCTGGCTAACATAGCTGGTCATCGAATCGCAGTCTTCTAGGCATATACTTATGAGGTTTCTAAGCAAACTAATTCTTCGTGAATACCCAGAATCATCAAACATGTCCTTCAAAGTTCTCCACAAATCATATGTCGTTGCACATTGCTTGATATGAACATACAAAGAAGCGTCGATGGTTAACACTAGTTTAGCTTTTGCCTTCATATCCTCTGCTTTTTGAACCTGTGTAACCGTTTTTGCTAATGGCGCCTTTACGGCGTCCGCCTTGCCTTCTAACACTAGCACATTTTCCGCCGCGAAGCACCAGTCGTAATAATTTTCGCGACCTTTCAACTTCGGGATGTTTGCTAAGTAGTTGGTCGACATTTTTAATCTAACTGCACTGATTAATCACAATTTTTTTTATTTGGGAACGCTGGGCCATAACTTAATAAAACGCTATGATAGTTTGTAATAGACTGAACTGTTTTATTTCATTCATTGACACAGTAGTTCAATACATTCATTGTCTATGAATATGCATACATTCATTACTCATGAGTTTAATCTCTAATCACAACAGATTGCGCTAGCAGTTAGATAAACAGGTATTTTTGTTACAATTATTTAACAAACATTTGTTGCTAAACTGATGTTTACGCTCGTTGGGAGAGAGCTTGTCAACATGCCGTTGTCAACTCTGCAACACACAGTGTTGCCAGCAACATGCTGACAGAAACTCTGCAATGCGTTGATTCAACTCGGTTGCTAAACAAATGTTTACCATGAATTCGAGGCTTAACTAAACATTGCAATTATTTGTAATGCGCAATACACTTTTAGACCTCAAACGTATAAGGAAGCATGTACTATCATACTTCAGAATCATTTGGTCGTAAGTGCCTTTAACGTAAACAGTGCACTTACGATCAAATGCTTTTGAAGTATTAGTACATGCGAGGTATAGATTTATATAACTATGCAGATAAATATTTCTGTCCAACTATACTTTTCTACTTTTCAATTACTTTATGAGGCCCCGTTTATGTCCACTGCTGAACATGGGCCTTCTCTTTGAAAGACTTAAATAAGCCCTTAGGCTTAAGTTACCGAGGCTAACCTAGATTCCAGTTGACCCTATATACTTATATAAATTATATCACAGGCTCCACTGAGATCAGTGGTGGATCTTACCAAACTCCCTGAATTACGTTCGATCCCCTGGTGGAGCATATTAGGACATGCAAGTATCACAGGATCCACCGTGACAATTGGTGGATCACAGTGAACTACGGCGTGCTATTCAATCCACTGGTGGATCGAGATAGTGGATCCTACTGGATAAATAAGCCAGGGTCGTTGAGAGACGCCATATTTATCACTTGATAGGCGGATTGGTATCAGTAAGATGGAGTTTCTTTGAGCTGATAGATCAGTCGCCTCTTCCCCATGGGAAGATATGGGGTGGTCTATTCTAAGCCGGACACCACACGGCGCGATCCAAGTGAGTAATCTATTACAATCATTCCATTAAATTATTTACCCCACGGTAAATGCCTTTATATTTTTTATTAACGATATCATTTGAAGCTGATGCATAATCTTTATTATACAGGATTATTTTTCCTAACTAGCTTATACAGTAGATCCTCGATAGTCCGACGTACTCTTAGCACGGCGCTGTCGGTTTGTCGAATTGGTCGGGCTTTATACTAATTCCATATATACTATGTATGTAGTTTAGAACTTCAAAAACGGTACCTACCTATAATCCGAAAAATTACATATCAAATTGTTGTATAAATTACATTAGGTATGTGAAATTTTGAAAATCAAACCATACAGTAGTGGGAATAGAGTTCATTATAAAAAAAAAATAGTAAAAAAATGAACAACTTCGCCATCATTATAGTGACATTCAAACTGAAACAATAGATGCATGTAACGGGCAAAATTATTGACGGCGCGTACTAACTACGGAATGTTTAAACACGCATTTACAAAGAATTTTCTAATATTAAAGGAGGTGCCGGATTACTGAGGTTCCACTGTATTTTTTTTTATATCTCGACAATTATATAGTCTTATTTTGACTGATTTATACAATATATTTTAGATATTTAAGTTCGTATATCAATATTTAATTTATAATGACTTATTATTTTATTGACAGTGTATATTGCCTGGATGACATTTTGGCGGGAAAATGACGGCCATATTGTATTGTGCTATAACTTGTTTTTTTTTTGTAGTGACAACAATATGTAATATTGTTATTTGTGTGTCTGTCGTAAGTAAATAAGATAGGGATGACGACTAAAACAAATATATTTGTTTCGTCAGTTAGATTATAGTAGGTATCAGTTTTCTATGTAAATATAAGAAACTGTTTTTAAAAAATTGGACGTATTAATGAAATTATAAGACTCATATTTCTACTCTTTTTGCTCAGTCATAAGTCTGTAAACATTAAAATTGTGACATAACTGCCATACTATCGTGACATCACATTTATTTTTTATCCAATTTCAGTCCACTGCTGGACATAAGCCTCCGTTAAAGCGCCATAAGGCCGGAGTCACTCGGACCACTTATTTTTCGAACGTATCCGTTGTATGTTGGTGCTTTAGTTAGGTCCATCTTATCAGGTGGCATCGTACCTTACGTTTGCAAACATCACAATTTAAACTGTATCTCTAATTCATTTTATTAAAAACTTAGAATTCCATGTGAATATGAATAAATAAAGACCAGATCTCATCGTGTATCGTCTTTTGACATGCAGCGTCTCTATCGCAAAGTTGTAGGAACTAAAATTGGAAAGCGCAGGCCACACTGCCAGGGCGAGCGAGCTAGGCGGTCGGGCGAAGCGAGAGAAGGAAACTATACAAACTATGCGGAATATTGGCGAGCTAAACTATGGGTTTCCTAACCTAACCTAACGAGGTGAACGAATAGCTTCGCTGGAATCGTTGGATATTTCGCTCGCATCGCTGACGTAGGTTAGTCGGTAGTCCGCGGTGTTAACCGAAGTATGTAAAAGAGGTGAAACGATGTTCGCTCGCCTTGCTCGCTCGTCCGCCCGCTGGCGGTGTGGCCTGCGCTTAAGGAAGAAAAAATATAAAAAAACGGTACTATTGGTACTTGGTTTGATTCCTTGCTCAATGATTTGTATAAACCACATATAATAGGGATGAAGAATAAAACAATCTATTTAGTCCGTCAGTTAAATTACTTACCTAAAAATATTGGACACGTATTCTTTTTTTCGTTCCATAAACAAAAATTACGAAGATATACTTAGCACGTTGTAATTTCAAGTGACGTCACTTCTAGATATCATTTTACCTAAGAATGACGTCACAAGCCCCCTCTCCTCAACTTAATGGTTTGTTTTTGCTCTGTATCTTTGTAATTTAAAAAATATGTGTCTCATATTTTTTTGTAATCTAGGTATCGATTTTTTTTTGTTGTTACGTAGATTGTTCCGAGTGTGGCTGTTTTAGTAATATCTTCATACACAATGGCTTATTTTAAAACACAGTTCGGGAATTGCTGTTAAAAATTAATTTTAACATTACAACTTATGCTTATTTACCCAGTCAGATCTAGTTAAACTAATTATAAAATGTATAAATTTCAAGTATTACACAATTAAAATGATATTCTGTAAATACTTATTTACTATACTTTAAAATACATGCATATCTTTATACTTTTACTCATTCATGTTATCATAATTCGAGATAAAAATGTACATAAAATTTGTCAACCTCCCTCGTAAGTTGTTGTCACTCCAAAATACTAAGAGTTGACGACTTAAAAAAATCAATGTGTTCCGTCAGTTAGATTACTAAAACTATATGGACACGTATTTTTTCGCTCCGTAAATAAATAGTCTAATATGACGTCACTTTAGCTAGGTCACTTTAGCTAAGAGTGACGTCACAAGTTCTCCTGAACTTTGTTGCTCAGTAGATAATGTTTGTTACTTTTATTGATTTGATAAATAAAAAATATAATAATAAGATAAATATAAAATATGTGTCCAATATTTTTTGGTAATTTAACTAATGGATCAAATAGTTTTTTGATGTCGTCTAAGGTTAATAGGAGATACCTACTATTATTTTCAGAAGCGATTCAATTTCAGAAGCGTAAGCGCCAGTTTACGATAATGTCCCATCCGACCTTATGATTCTGAACTCTAGATATTTAACTTACGTCTTGACAACGTGTTGTATATCATCATTATTATCTATATACCCGTTGTCGAAGCGTTGTGGAAATAATATCGCAGTCAAATCAGCCATTCAATAGGACGGCCACCGCGCCAATCAAACGCCGACATTTAATGAAATGCCTAGGCCAATTCGTTGTACTATCATCACTTAACGTTTAACTAGTTGGCTTAAGTAAGCTAGCATACTGAAATTTAGTTTAGGTTAAGGTCATTTTTTTAACATCCCAAAATCAACGATTTGGCTTGTTTTCCTTTAGCCATTTCATTGAATGCCGGTGTCACATTATGACATGGCTGCGACATATACATAAATAGCTATATATTATATACGCGAAGATTTCAACTTGCGTAGGAGGTGTATGCATAAAATAAATTGCTAGAAATTATAATATTATCTCGACTTTCAGTTAAGATTAGTGTTAAAGCACAATTTGAAGTATTAATGTAATAGTTTGGACTTTGTAAAGACATTATTCTTATACATTGAATACAGTTGTCATTTGTAAATGTAAATTATAGATAATAAATGGACTGTAATCTGAATACTGCCTTTTATTTTTATTTATTTATACAGTAGGTAATCCTATATTTTTGTTATTTCAGCTTTATTTCTACAACAGAGAAATGCGGTAACAATACGCAGGACGATTTGCTATTAGTATTAATACCGAAATTAGGGATGTGTACCTCACTCATGAGGTGCCTCATTTGAGGTACTCGTGATCGCAAATTGAAAGAGTTACTCGAATTTTAACATTGAACCACCTCACTCCTCATTCACGCGTCAAAAACTCATGAGTGAAAGAAAATTATGTGAGTGAGGGAGACGTAAAAATCAGAATCGTGAGTACTTATGAGTCGACGCAACCGTCCGCCCCGCTGCCTCGGACTATCGGCTGAATTCGGCTGAGTTCGGCTCGGGCTCGGCTCGGCTCGTAAGATACGCTGACATACGACTCCTCGCCTCAAATGAGGGGTACCTCGTGAGGACCTCGCGAGGCAAAATGAGGTACTCCCTCAACCTCATATAAAAATGATGAGTTACCCATCACTAACCGAAATGTAACATAAACATTTAAAAAGATGCATGTTTTTTTACAATATATTTTTCCTCAAGGAGACGTAGGTATATATGATAAACGTACACGGCATAATGATCTCTACTGCTTTACAATACTAGATAATCTAAGATGCACGAACGGTTTCTTTTTATTTTCGAATGGACACGTAGTTAGCCACGAGGCATTTGCTACTTCACCGGGCATAAAGGCGAGCAGAGCTCCAGCCTTAATAAATGGTTTAAACACTACAAACTAAGCAAGCTGCGCAAGAGGGCGTCCCCTATGGGACTTGGACCTCGGCTCAGGGCGGTCGCTGGCGATAAGATTGAGGGATTTGGACGTTTTGTATTTCAAGGAAGTTTTGTGCAACTGTCGCTCTACTTAACAGTTCGCGGGACTTTCGGGACTACGAGGGCATCGGAAGGTTGCCTCAAGGAGACGGTAATATTAAACGTACACGGCATTATAGTCTCTACTGCCTTACAATACTAGATAAGGTATTCGATGGCATTTCGTCGCTGATACTGCAATATCGTGAAAGTAACAGTTGCTAATAAGGTGCAATTTCATCTAGCAAGCAATATTTTCTTTTTATATGTGGTCAACGACAAATAATCAATTTTCTGCATCTGTTTTTGAACCTTATCAGCCATTGTCACTTGCTCGCTATTGCTACGACGATTTGTAATTTTTGAATGCGATTGAAAACGTATAAAATAGATCGATTGTACTACGAGGCGGCTAATCACGTAACGATATTCATTATCATCATCAGCCCGTACAACGTCCACAGCTGAACATGGGCCTTCACCCGGGGGAGGCGGATTGGTGACCGCAGTATTATGTTGTACCTCACAAGTAAACACTGCTGCCTGTTCCTCGATATACGATTATTATAGATGATGTTATAACAATCGGGACCAACGGCTTAACTCGGGAAGCACCGAGGCACGGAGGGTAGGTATTCCCTCAACCAACCAGACCCGGATAAGAAATCTTAGAATTTACCCAAAGACGTACGTACGTACGTACGTACTACGTCAGGCGTAGGGATCGAACCCACTACCTACTAGATTTAAAGCGAGCCAAATACCGCTACGCTACGGAGGTTGTCCGGTACTTTGATAAAAATGTTTTCCTACGTTTGCAATGCATGCGAAAAATATTTTAAATATTAATGTAAATAAAGTATGAACTTGCTACACACTCATCAAGAAACTCAAGAGATGGCGGTACGTGTATTTTAATTAGACAAGGACACCAATATAGGGTCATAGACATTAAAGAGTATTGTATTCCCAGTATAATAGAGTGTTGTGCCATTGAATTGATAAAACACAAGCTTATTATAATTTGCATATACAGGCCCCCAAGGAACAATAAAAATCATATAATTAATTTCTTCAATAACATTGAAAATGTACTTAATCTTCATGGTCGAAATGTGGGTAAAAAGGTCTTGATGTGTGGTGATTTCAACATTGACATACTTCAAGATACTAGATTATCAATTGAATTTAAACATTTACTCCTAAATTTTAACCTTAAGCTTAGTATAAATCAACCCACACGAATTGCAAGTGGCAGATGTATCGACAACATTATACATAATGTCAAAGGTGGTAAAGGAGATATTTTAGAATTAGCTCTTTCTGACCACACTGCACAACTATTTAAATGCCCTGTAAAAAAATCATGTTCAATGGATCACTGGTATGTTTTGAGTCGAGATTATTGTTCTGAGAATAAATTGAAGTTCATTGATGCTATAAGTAGCTTAAGCTTTGAAGAAGTATATAATAACTCGAATCCTGAAGAAGCGTTTAACTTGTTCTACGATTTATTAAAACTGTTTTACTATTAATGTTTCCCTAAAGTTAAAAAAAAGGTTACTACCTGTAAATCCCCCAAGTGGATCACTAAAGGTATTAGGAGCTGTAGTAAAAGAAAAAGGGAAATATTATGGAAGTATAGATTGTCACCCATCGATGAAAATAAGCAGTCATTAAAGGGATACACAAAACGACTAAAAAAAATAGTTTACTTGACTCAAAAATCTCAAAATAATTATATAATAAATAATGCCGAAAACAAGACCAAAGCTACGTGGAAAATTATAAATAGATCTAAATTAAACTTTCCGTCAGAATCTGTGAGAAATATAAATGTTGGTGATGAATTGTTGACTGACCCTAAAGAAATAGCAAATGCAATTAACAATCATTTTGTAGATTCTGTACAGCCTAGTACAAATGTTGAAATTGGCGATGTTATATCCCGTGTAAATCACTATCACAAATCCCTTTTTATGCTACCAACTAATCCTAAAGAAATATTTACTATTATTTGCTCGTTAAAAAACACAAACAGCACGGGATATGATGAAATAATGACTAAGATTATTAAAAGTATCGCACATATAATTGCACCTGTTTTAAGCCATTTAATAAATTTATGTATAGAACATGGTCATTACCCACAATATCAAAGGTTTTTGAAAAAATAATCTATAAGTCCTTAAACTCATTTTTTGAAACCAATAATATACTAGCTAAAGAACAGTACGGCTTCCGGAAAAATAAAAATATTGATAAAGCTGTATATGAATTACTTTCACAAGTTATCAGTAATGTTGACGCAAATAATCCCATTGCAGCGATATTAATGGATATGTCGAAAGCCTTCGACCATGTAAATCATGAAATATTACTTGGTAAACTAGAAAGATATGGCATCAGAGGAAATGTATTAAGGTTATTAAAAACTTATCTTTATGGTAGAAAACAAATCACTGTCTTAAATAGGGTCTGTTCCACATCGAAGGTTGAAATTACTCATAAGTCAAACGTCAGAGATATAAGATGCGGTGTTCCCCAAGGAAGCGTTCTTGGGCCCCTTATGTTCCTCATATATATAAACGATATGCCAAAATGTACTGATTATCAAACAGTTCTGTTTGCCGATGATAGCACGCTTATCGTTCCATGTGAAAATAAAAATACGTTTGAACATGATATAAATAAATCCATCAATAGCATTATAAATTGGTTACAGATGAATAAATTAATAATAAACCTTGAAAAAACGCAGTTTATGTCATTTTATCAAAGAACAGAAAAACTTAATTTAAATATAACACATGCGGGTCAAAAAATAGCAGAAACCAGCAATGCTAGATTTTTAGGACTACATTTAGATAATCATCTCACCTGGAAATATCATGTGGAATCTGTTTCCAAAAAATTAAACCAGTATTCATATGCACTTCACAATCTATCTAAAATAGTAAGTGAGTCTGTTGTCTTAACAGCCTACAAAGCTTATGTTACATCTACTTTACGCTTTGGAATTATTTATTGGGGAAACTCCAGTTATAAACAGATGGCATTTAAGGCCCAAAAGCAATGCTTACGCGCAGTTTTTAAATTAAAGCCGACGGATAGCTGTGTTCCTTATTTTAAAAAATCCAATCTGCTTACTTTTCCTTGCCTATATATATTGGATACAGCAGTATTTGTAAAGTCAAACTTGCATTTATTTAATACTTTACGATCTAAACGACGAAACAAAGAGATATCTGCAAATCGTCACAGCACTACTCTTTATACAAAAAGCTTCTTGGGAATGGCACCTAGGATCTATAATAAGATTCCCATCTCTATAAGAAACTTAAATTGTGTTAATGATTTCAAAAAAGCTTTAACTGACTTATTGATAAAAAAAACCTACTATACTGTTATTGAATATTTAGAAGATAGATTTGAATTGTAATTGAATATAACACAACAATGTATAATAATAATGATTATAAAAGATTCTATGTTATCTGTATATAATGTATTTATTGAGTTTGATTAACCTATTCCAAATAATTTAAAATATATGTATAATAATGTAATGTGCTTAATAAATATATTTGAATTTATAATAAATTTAATGCAAGTCAAGAGTTTATATTATGGAAATTTGAATGTAAATTTTGTCTAAGATATTTGTACGCCATTAATGGCTAGACATAGCGATCACATTATAATTATGTACAACATCTTGTTATTCACCTATGTTCTACAAATAAATTCTTTGTCTTTTGTCTTTGTCTTTGTCTTTGAAATTAATTTCGTTAATGTAGCTTCAGTAATATAGTAACAATAACATAGAAAATGCGTTACAACGACCCTACAGTAATAAATACATTTATTAGCCTCCAAAACTAAATCGTTTCGCTAAACATAAGCAATGAAAAAAAAATACATACACACATTCACGCCTCTTTCCCACAGGGGAAGGCAGAGACCACTTCCTTCCACTTGCTACGATCTAGACAAACCACTTTCACTTCTTCTACATTCATTAATCTCCTCATGCATGTCCTTCGGCTAAGGGTACTTTTAACATGAAGACTAAAAAAATACAGTGTAAATATAATTATTAAAGTCACTGTTTAATTTGCTCTAATGTCCTACTTTCCCTTTTTCCCCTTGCCCTTCTTGTTCTTCCCCTTAACCTCAGCAACTGGTTCCAGCTCCAGTACCGGGGGAGGCGGAGGCCAGTACTTGTGGAACAACTCCTCGTCTGCAGCCATGGCTAGAGGGAGTATGTGACTCTTGCGGTTCCATGCTTCTCTTTCTATTTCTTCTTGTTCTTCGAGGTATTTATCTTCTTTGGCTTTTAACTGGGAAACAGAAGATGTTAAGCAATTAAAACTGGAAGCTTATCACTTAACGATATGACTATGACTTTGTTAAAAATGTCTTCGATACTCAGTGTTTACTATTCACGCAAAAATATTTTAAACTAGCTGCACCCCGCGGTTTTACCCGCGTTACTCTGCTCCAGTGGGTCGGAGCGTAGTGCTTTGTAGCCTATATGTTAATCCAGTGTATAACCTATCCCGGTGCAAAATTTCAGCCAATTCCGTTCAGTAGTTTTGGCGTGAAAGCGTAACAAACATCCATCCATCCATATATCCATACTTACAAATTTTATAATGTTAGTAGGATATAATCATCTATGACCATCGTATAACGTAGTAATGGACAGCAGAATTTCTTTGTATATAACAACGTAATAGTGCGGTCACCAACCCGTCTTTCAAGCGGGGTGACTATGGCAAGAAACCTCCCAAGGAGTCAAGGCCCATATTCAGCTGTGGACGTTCTTTTCTTTCTTTTAAAATATACAACTCCCGCCCGATTAAAATAAATCCCAGTGTCGCTAGAGACTTTGCAAACCCATCATTCTCGTAGACAAACCAGAGACTCAAAACAACTAGATATCTGTGGTTCACCCGGGTAGGAATCAAACCCAGTACAATAGGCCTCAGAAGAAATTACCGTTACCATTGATTCACTTGTGCAGTCAGTTATACGATCTGATGATGGTAAAGTAGAGCGACATATGCCAAAAACTCCCCTTAAAAGTCATAATCCCTTAATCTCATCGCTAGAACCGAGGTCCAAACCCCGCATGGTGCGCCCTCTTGCGCAGGTTGCTTAGTTTGTAGTTTTTAAACCATTTATTAAGACAGCCTCCGTAGCGTAGCGGTATTTGGCTCGCTTTAAGTCGCGGAGGTTGTGGGTTCGATCCCCACACCGGACAAGAAATCTTTATGTAAATTCTAAGATTTCTTTCCGGGTCTGGTTGGTTGAGGGACTACCCTCCGTGCCTCGGATAGCACGTTGAGCCGTTGGTCCCGATTGTTATATCATCATCTTTAACAAGCGTATATCAGGGAACGGGCAGCAGCGTTTCCGTCTGCCAAGCGTGGTGACTATGGCCAAACAATTCTCCGGGAGGAGGCCGATATTCAGTGGTGGACGTTGTACGGGCTGATGATGATGATGATGATTAAAGCCGGTCTCGCCTTTATGCCCGGTGAAACTGCAAAGCAAGCCTCGTGGCTAACTACATTTATTTTTATTTATTTATTCATAAAACAATTTTTACATTGTGTTTGAATACGTACACTTAACAGACACAAACATAATTATAATTATCTAATTAAGACACAATTTACTACAATATATAATCAACAATTGAATACCATTAAATTACAATAATGCATAAATAAATACATTTTACAGTCACTGCTACATTCAACAGACATATATATTATAAGGTACTTGATACAAATAAAGCCTATGCTCAAATAAGGCCTGTAGTGCGAAAAAGTCTTTTAAAATATAATTACATCAGAAATACTTTACACTCACATATTCGACAGCTCCAGGACTCTGAAAACCGTGCGCGAGAGACCTGGCCGCACTCACAGCGACTGTAGTGGCCAGTCGTTTGTCGAGGATGCGCGTTTTCATTGCGCCTTATTAATTTGTCGTCATTTGTATCGAATTTTAATACGCTATTTATTGAAGTTTTGTTTTAAGTAATTTATGCGGATCACAGTATAACTCATCAAAAAGGTAACTATGACTTTAAATTATATTTTTTTTAATATGCGAATTAAGTACTGCTTATAACATCTATAAAGTATAATGGACTAAATAAGGCCTACTTTTTTAATAGGCCTTGTTTCTGACCCTAGGCCTTAATAGGAATTTTGTTGAATTTAACTATTTTATTACGTTGATTTACAGATTGATCATCTTAGTATGTCTCCTCCAAGACTAAAACGTGTTACGTGGTCCGAAGAAAGCAAGACTGAAGATAGAAAACCGTGGTACTGTCTTGCATGTAAACAGGATAGAATTGCAGATATGAGACAATGCGTGGAGTGTCATCAGTGGCACTAAGAGGATTGCGTCGGCTTGACAAACATGTTTTTATGTATATTGTATGTCCTAATTGTCAGAAAAATTGATTTTATAGTAATCTTGAAAATCGATTGATTTTAATTTATTTAAAAGCTAGGGGTTGCTTTAAAATAAATTAAAATCAATCGATTTTAATTGTTTTAAAGTACTTCTTATCAGTAAGACTGATTAATGTTCCTAAGCAAGTTATGCGACTTTATACGTTCCAAGGCCTTATTTAGTTGCCTTGTTTAATTAAAGCCTATCAAAATATATTTCATTTTTCAATATTTAATAATTTTTTTTGGAAAATATGTTAATTTGCTAATATTTGTTTGAATAAATACGATTTTTTTTTAATTATTCTTTATTTGTTGTTAATTTTCGACTTCAAGTCTGACTAGCAATTTAAGCACAATATTTAGTTAAATAACTTAGATAGTTGTTCAAAGATCTCAAGGAAACACTTGATAAAAGGCTCAGAAATACATATTTTATGTATTTAATACTCTCATAACAATATTCCTATAATTTAAGTACATAGGCTTTGTTAAATCACTATGTTTTTAAAAGGCCTAAGACTAAGGTTTTACAATTACCTCTTTTTAAGTGATTTTTTATAAAAGATTACAATATGTTTTCTTAAATAATTAAAATTTATAAACTAAAGAATAATGCCTTGCTTTTATTTATCGCCATATTCGAATAATTTATCAAGATATGAATGTTTGAAATTAGGTACCTAGGCCTTAATTGTATCACTTACCTTACATATTAATAATTACCTAATTTACAGACCTAATTGCATAATATTTATTATTCCAAAAAATGTCAATTTGAAAATGTATAATGAAATTAAATTAATGCATTAAAATAAATTTAAATTATTTAATTTTTTTTTATAATTTATAATCTAATTCTAATTCTAAATTTTCTACTTAACTCAATTCCGATACAGAGTATAAACATTTTTCTAAGAGAAATACTTTTAGTCGCAATTTGAATAAATTTGTTTTATAAACAATGGTTTTTAGATCCATTGGCAACTTATTAAACAACTCTATCTGTTGATACTCTGAACAATGTTTAGTCACATTAAGTTTTGGCACTATTTTATTTTCAAGGGTCTTTCTTCTAGAGCTTTCTCTGTTTTCTCTCTCTTGTAATGTTTCATATTTATGAATGTTTTTAGCAAACTGGCTTAGTACTAATAAAATATACAGACTTGGTACTGTTAGTATGCCTAATTTAATAAAATATGGTCTGCAAGACTCCCACTGCGGTATTCTGACAATAGTTCTTATTGCACGTTTTTGTAGAACGAATGCTCTTTCACAGTTGTAACTGTAGCTGTTTCCCCAGCATGTAACACTGTATCTTAATCTGGACTCTACTAAACCATGATATATTGCTTTTAGATGTTTGATCTCAATCATGTCTCTTAAACTTCTAATCGCATAGCATGCAGACGATATTGCGGAATCAATCGTGGCCAACTCTTCTTTCCAGTTCAAGTTATTATCTATGTAAACTCCTAAGAATTTAACATTATTTGTAAGAGTTATTTTGTTTCCGTTTAAACTTGCATTTATGGTTTCTGTGTTACGTGTTGTGGATTTAAATAATATAACATTAGTTTTACTAGTATTTATTATCAAATTGTTTGCTGTAAACCAGTCATTTACGTATTCTAAGCATTTGTTTACGTTAATAGTCAATGTTTCTATGTGATGTGCATTAATTACTATATTTGTATCATCTGCAAAAACAGTCAATTTTGATTCTGGTTGCTTTGCAGTCATGTAATTTATTAAGTCATTTGTAAAGATTATATACAAAATTGGACCTAAGATTGAGCCTTGAGGCACGCCACGTTTAATAGTAACCATTTTGGATTTGTGTACTACTTCATGGTTATTTTCGTCTACATTTTTAATTTCGACGTACATTCTCCGATTCTTTAAATAAGATGTCATGAGTTGTAATGCTTTGCCTCTTATACCGTAATGCTCAAGTTTTGCAAGAAGTAAGTCATGATCAATAGTGTCAAAAGCCGAACTTAAGTCAATAAAGAGTCCAGCCACTTTAGTTTTGTCATTTAACTTACTTACTATGTCATTTATAAGCGCGTTTATGGCGTCTGCGGTTCCTACGCCCTTTTGGTAACCGAATTGTCTGGAATTGATTAGCAGTTTTAAATTAAAATGAGTCATAAGTCTTGCTTTAATTACTTTTTCAAATATCTTGGATACAATGGGTAGCAGGGATATCGGCCTATAATTTTTAACATTAGATTTTTCACCTTTTTTGTGAATTGGCACGGCTTTTGCTAGTTTCAGCTGATCCGGGAATACTGTTTCAGTAATACATTTATTTAAAAAAGTAGAAAGTGGTTCAGCTAAAATATCTATATTATCTTTGACTAATGATATTGGCAAGTCATCATATCCACAAGATTTTTTGTTACCCATTTTTTCCACAATAATCTTAATTTCACTCGATGTGGTCAGCTTAAAAATAAATTCACAGTCAATTTTTCTTGTTGTTTCCCTCAAGATAGACATTGCTCTTTCTTTTTCATTACTTACACTATCCGATTTAAATACAAAACTTTCTACAAAACTATCTGCAATCTCTTGAGGATTTTTCGTCATTTTGTTATTTAATTTTAAAGTAAAAGAAGTTTTTATTTTACTTTTGTTCTTTTTGATATGCTGATTTACTAATTGCCATGTTTCTTTGCTAATATTCTTTGACCTTTCTAGTCGGTCAGCTATAGCCATTTTTTTAGCAGAATTTACTGCCTTGCGATATATGCGTATGTATTTAGTTTTGTATGCTAATATACTAGCGTTTATTGATGAACTACAACATAGAATTCGTTTCATTTGACTTGAGACTTTTACTCCTTTTGTTATCCATTTAATGGAAGTATTTTTCAGAGGCTTTACCCTAATCGTCTTCTTTTTATAACACTTATTAAATACACTCATTAAGTCAGTTAAAAAATTGTTATTGCCTTTGTTATTCCAAACTGTACAAAGTATTTTTTCTCTGAAAGAAGTATTGTTTTTTAAATTAAAAATTCTTTTTTTAATTATTATGCTGTCAAAATTATTGGATTTATTATTAATTCTAGTTAGTACCAAATCACAAAAGAGTCCACCATGACCATCTGCAAGTCTATTGTGGTCAACAAAATGTCCCTTTATACAGTCATCTGCTAGATTTGTGATTATATTATCTAAACATGAACTTGAGTTATGACGGATAAAAGTAGGACATTTTATAAGGTATCTAAATCCATAGCATGTCAACAAACTTAAAAAAACTGAATATTTTTTATTAGCAATTTGCACGTCAATATTAAAATCACCACATATAATGCAATTTTTGTCCATGAAATGTTCAAGCAATTTCTCCAATCTTTGCATAAAGCATTCAAAATTCTTTTCTATCGGGCTTCTATAGCAACAAAAAATATTTACTCCAGTCTCGTGGTCTTGTAGCCCACAAATTTCAAAGCTTCCCGATTTATATAGCTTTTGTATAGCTTCAATATTTTCACAGTCTTTATTTTTATGAGAAAGAATAAGACTTCCTCCCCTCTTCTTATTCGATCTCGTATTATACGAAATTAAATTATAATTTGACAAATGGAAAGTTTTTACCGATTCGGGATTTAAAAAATGTTCAGTTACGCAGAAATAGTCGATTGTAGTGTCAAAGGAATCAATGTACAATTCGAGTTCATTCTTTTTATTACTTATTCCACACAAATTTTGGTGGAAAATTCTATATATAATACTGGAGCCTCGTGATTTTGTAGAATGATTGAAACTATTTTGTTTGTCAGAATTTAAAATTATAATACTATCTATATGTGGTTTGTCTGTTTTATGTACGAAAAAAGTCAGTATGTGAAGTGTCAGTAATAATAATTATGGGTATATTAGAAGTCAAGTTTGTAGTTATGTCATTTAAATTATCATATTTCAATATCAAATCTGCGTTTACAGGATAAGTTTGCGTACACATCTAGCCGTAGTGATGTCGATTCTTTTTTATTTCTACAGTTCGTTAAAAAGTTATCAAATTTTATTTTATAATCAAGATGTAATATTTCTTTAAGTATTGATCTTGATAAATTTTGTGGGAAAAGTAACTTAAGAATGTTTTATAGTTCATGTCAACATAACATACATTTTTATGATTTAAGCACGTATGCCTTAGTAAATAATTCAATTTAACCTCGTTTAAACTAAAATTGTACGGTATTTCCGATACAATAACATTTGTGTTTTTTGAATGCTTAAAAAAATAACTTAAACTATTTTGATAGTCATACGGGTTTTTGTCATTAATTCCGTTGCAAGTGAGAGCATTTGCCGCTTTATTAAGTCGGTCCGAATAACAAAATGATGATGATGATGAACTACGAACCTCCATCAACGCTATATACTCTTCCGGTTCCACCTCCTTCTTCTTTCCTTTCTTATCCTTCTTATCTTTTTCTTTTTTCGGCGATTTATCTTTTTTAACTTTTAATGGCGCATACATTTTCTTCGGCTGTTGTATTTGGTATGGAGCATCTATCAACGTGTAATCAGGGGTGAAACAGAACACAGACAGGACTAAGTTGTACTGATAGTCTGAGTTGAATCTGGAATAAAAACATCATCATCATCAGTCCGTGCAACGTCCACTGCTGAACATGGGCATCCTCCCGAGGGAGGGTATTTGCCATAGTCACCACGCTTGGCAGGCGGGTTGGTGACCGCAGTATTATGTTGTACCATACAAGGATACGCGACTGCCCGTTCCTTGCTAAACAATTATAATAATTGGGACCAACCGCTTAACGTGCTTTCCGAGGCACGGAGGATAGTCCCTCAACCAACCAGACCCGGAAAGAAATCTTAGAATTTACTCAAAGATTTCCGGTCCGGCGTGGGGATCGAACCCACGGCCTCCGAGATATAAAGCGAGCCAAATACCGGTACGTTACGGAGGTTGTTGTTACGTGGTGATTATGGCAATATCCCTGCACAAGGTGATTTACCAAGCTCTGTTAAAGGAAGCCCATGTTCAACAGTGGTCGTAAGGCCGCGTCCTAGACGCCAGCGGGCGGAGCGGGCGGCGCGGGCGACGCGACGCGCGTCTTTATCAAAGTTCATAGATTTGTGTGCAGCTGTTCTCAACGACAGCGGTGCGGACGGCAGGTTTTCCTTAGGCACCGCTCGCATCGCCCGCTCCGCCCGCTGGCGTCCAGGACGCGGCCTAAAGGGGTTGTAGATGTTGTATATTCAAAAAATAAATAATAACACTATATTCATATACAAGGTGTACTTATGCCCCTATTATTCCACGACACACCGGGATGAGCGGTTAGCGTCAGAACAGTACCTACTTTAGGTACCTACAGATTATGCAAAGGTACAAGTAGCCTACTAATATCCTACCAATATTATAAACGCGAAAGTTTGTAAGTATGGATGGATGGATTGATGTTTGTTACTCTTTCACGCCACAACAACAGAACGGAATTGGCTGAAATTTTGCACCGGGATTGGTTATACGCTGGATTAACATATAGGCTAAAACATCACGCTCTGACCCACTGGAACAGAGTAACGCGGGTAATACCGCGGGGCGCAGCTAGTTATTAATAAATATTTAGGTACAGAAATGTCTTCACTAACGTAATCATTATACATACTGTTAAAGCGGTGGCATATATTCTGGAAGCGCCTTATCTATATATTATTAAGTAGATCATATACCCCTTTTTACGAAAGTTGCGCAGCCGGATGAGTATGAAATTTCGCATACTTATAGTTTATATAGTGAAGGAGTGCAGAATACTAATATTTTTATTACCTAATTACTAGCTGCCTCCCGCGGCTTTACCCACGTTAATCTGCTCCAGTGGGTCGGAGCGTGATATTTTGTCTATGTGTTAATCCAGCGTATAACCTATCCCGGTCCAAAATTTCAGCCAATTCCGTTCAGTAGTTTTGGCGTGAAAGAGTAACAAACATCCATCCATCCATACAATCCATACATATTACCAATTACTTACAAATCAAATATATAATGTATAATCTTG
The DNA here is from genome assembly GCA_947037095.2 of Nycteola revayana. Lineage (NCBI taxonomy): Eukaryota > Metazoa > Arthropoda > Insecta > Lepidoptera > Nolidae > Nycteola > Nycteola revayana. The sequence goes on along the minus strand of OX344851.2, from coordinate 11,716,548 downwards.
ATGAGGTCTTGTAGGTAGCATTCATACATGGCTCCTTCAAACTTTACAAAATGCTTGGAGTCAGTTTGTGGCGAGGAATTGCCTTGAGGCCTGGAGATATTCTCGAAGTATTTTTTTGCTGTGTAGTTGACCCCAGCGTCTGCTGGAGTTGGTAAGTATTCTTTAGTAGCTAAAACTCTTCCCACTTGAAGCATGTTGTCCTAGAAATTCGAGTTCAAGTATTTATTTACCTCAAATTTTAGACAATCCAGATTTGACCCACCCATTCCACGTATCTTGAGTAGGTAGGTGGGTCAAATCTGAATTGTATTAACTAAAATATCATTTTATTCCAGCTATTTTAAACTAATAGAAAATAATCCGTGAAGTCAAAATAAACAATTCTTTGGCCAGAAACAGTTTTTATGGAACTATAATTATAATTATACTAGCTGACCCGGCAGACTTCGTACTGCCTCAATCGATACATAAAAGACCTAAACATTTGTATAAAATAAACTGGGCCGTAGAGACTTCGTTTATGCGGTACTCCTACCCCTACCCTATACTACCCCTACCCTACACTACCCCTACCCTACACTACCCCTACCCTACACTACCCCTACCCTACACTACCCCTACCCTACACTACAACTACCCTACACTACAACTACCCTACACTACCCCTACCCTACACTACCCCTACCCTACACTACCCCTACCCTACACTACCCCTACCCTACCCCTACCCTATACTACCCCTACCCTACACTACCCCTACCCTACACTACCCCTACCCTACACTACCCCTACCCTACACTACCCCTACCCTACACTACAACTACCCTACACTACAACTACCCTACACTACCCCTACCCTACACTACCCCTACCCTACACTACCCCTACCCTACACTACCCCTACCCTACACTACCCCTACCCTACACTACCCCTACCCTACACTACACCTACCCCTAATCTACCCCTACCCTACCCTAAAAAATCTTGGCAAAAAAAATCAAGTTTTTAATTAACAAAATAAAGCTCAAATTGACTCTACATTTTAGTTAGAAAACGTTTGTATGGGAAAAAGAAAAAGGCTGTTTTAAGGGGTTTTCAGGCAATTGTTCGATTTTTTCTCGCCGTAAAAACCATCCTTGAACTTCCACGAACATAAAAAAAAAAGAATTGGCCAAATTGGTCCAGGCTTTGTAGAGTTATGCGCTTACCAACACATTTTGCGATTCATTTTTATATTATAGATAGGTATATCCTTTGGTTGAACTTGTGTAAATTGTCATATTGTAAATGTATGTGAATGCATCCGCCATTAGGTTTCTTTGTAGGAGATTGTTTGTGCCTGAGTAAACTTTAATATCTACATTATAGTATTTACTGTATAAATACTTATATATTTTTTTCTTGTCTTATTGAACTCCTGGTCAGTATAAATTGAGCAGGTAATAAATGGTAATGTGCGTGCATTCGCTTACATCATATATACATTGTACAATATTACATGATTGTTATAAAAGACTTGACATAAAAAAAAGAAACAGAGCAAAATAGACAAAAAAAATAATCTCGGAGTTTCTTTCTTCCTTTCTTCTCCGGGTCGTCCACTTAGGTAGCTAGTGAAAGGTTGTAGGTTAGCTAGGGTAGGATCCTCGACGGCATGGCCGAGGACCGCGTTGTTGCTTATTCCCCGAACTGTGATCTAGTGCCAGCGAACATCACCTCTGTTCGTAAATCTACTCTTTACTCCAATGGCACCCTGAGCGTTGGTCCTTAAGGTTGCCCTCAGGTGGATGTCGCTTAAACTTTGGCCGGATTCTTTGAAGTTAATTTTAATTTTAGACCTGTTACCTTTAAGGCATCTTACTATACCTAATGTGTACATTTGTCATTTATCGCTCGACAGACGGACAGACTGATTAAAAATTCTGTAAAATCAAATAATTATAACAATGTTTTTAGCTACTTAAGTGATACTTTAGTGATTTAGTCTTATACACTGTAATTTTGACAAGTACAAGTGTATGTAAATACCTAAGTGCTGAATAAATTTCATTATTTCATTAGGTAAAACTTAAATGCTTTAATTTCATTGTTAAAATTGATAGGTACGTACTAAGAACTAAAATAACTCAGACTATTTATTTCAGAGCAAACATAACATGATAAAATCTATTTGTTTTGATCTCATCTATAACACACATTTCCCGTTAACCTGTATGTTTACGAAAAGAAGGGTCTAATTTAATACCTGTCCATGGCCAACAGATATCTTATTCATCTGTCTAATTCTAAGATATAAATGTAATAACTTCGGTGTTTTTCACGAATGAAATTGAAATTTTGTAAGTATATACACTATATGTTATTACGGAAAAAATGAGATCTCACAAGCACCTTTAACCAATACCTAGTTGACTCTCCAAGACCTATTGGTTTCAGGGCTGTTCTAGGACAAGGCGAGTAGATTAGGTACCTGAAACCTCTTCATCATGCGATGTCTATCAGCCGCGTCAAAATGTTGCATTTCTTTCATCCATTCACAGAACCACAAAATTAACACCGCTTGTGTTGCTAAAACATAACAGATATTAGACATAGTAAGTAAATACTTATATATATAGACATGTTTGGCGACACCTTAGCAGCAGTAGCAGCACAAACAACATGAAGACTAGCAGCACCATCTAGAACCTGGCATATCAAACTTCCTATATCGCGTAATACAAGTAGGTACACAAGCCGATTCGAACATGCATACACGACCACCGTGCACACCACGTCACCCAGCAAAGAAGATCTTCATTTTTTCCATTCTTCTACACATTAAAATTAGGAGTCAGTTAATGTGAATTCTGACAACTACGATAGGACACTGGCAACGGCTATTTTTCTTCAGTTGGTATTTTCATTTTAATAGTTGCAAAAAATGGCCACATTTATGCCGCCGCCGGGCATACCGCTTCGTCCTGCAAAAGATCTTATTTTTTAAAGTAGGCACACCTCGGACTGCTTATCTTCTCATGGATTGCTGAGGGTCAATTCCCGGCGCACAGCGGCCGTAAGAGCAAGTCTGTATAAGCGGCGCTGGTCCTCTTTTGACTTTAAATGACTATGAATTTTTTGATCATGAAATACTACTTACATATGATTTTGAATTGAATCATACCTATGTAGTATTTGGCTTCAAAAAGCCGCTACCGGCCACTGCTCTTTCAGTGGGAATTCAAGGTAGCTAAGTGATAAGCAAGCAGGTGAAATTTTATTTTAGTTTAGCATAGCATTTGCATTCTGTTCTAAACTCACGTTTGTCCAATTGATCATCTTGTGCCCTTCTCAGCAAATTAGCCAGTGTATCCAAAAACCAGAATTCTGCAAGACTGCTTTTATACAGAGTACAGCCTAACATATCTGCTAAAATATCTATATATTTCTGCGGCGCGGTGGTGGAAATCTTCGGAATCATTTGAGGATCTGACAAAAGAAACGTTTTAATTAAATGGGATCAAACCATTTGCCAATGAAGTTATCAGGAATCAAGGCAAAATATTGAGTGAATACCCTTCGTGCCTCGGAAAGCACGTTAAGTCGTTGGCCCCGATTGTTATAACATCATCTATAACAATCGTATACCAGGGAACGGTCAGCAGCGTTTCTTTGTGTGCTACAACATAATACTGCGGTCACCAACCCGCCTGCCAAGTGTGGTCACTATGGCAAAATCCCTCTCTCGGGAGGAAGCCCTTGTTTAGCAGTGGACATTATACCGGCTGATTATGATGATGATGAAGGCAAGGCAAATACTAAAGGAAACACAGTGCACCTTACCAATATCAGTTTTAAACTCCCAAGGTAACACATGAATGCGATTCTGTTCTTGTATTTTTCTTATTTCCTCGGACAGTGGAAGTCTTAGGGACGGTGTTGGAAATATCGCTTGTGGTTCATCAATTACTTCAGGCTCCGGAACTGTCACGACTTGCTCCTCTATTGCAGCTTCTGTATGTTCCTCTTCGATTATTTCGGTTGCATCTGTAAATATACGGGTAAGGATAGTCATTTCTCTGTCCAGGTTGCGGTAAAAGTCAAAATGAATCACATCATGACACTTTTAAGTGACCAAGGATACCGTGAGCGTTTCGTGGAGATATTAAATAACAACGGTGCAGCTCAATTGGTGTTTGTAAGGAAGGTCTTTATGTCTAACATTTATATTTATTTATACTATAATAATGTAGTCTACATTGTATTTTGCATGTAAGGGGAGAAGCTCTTGAAGCGGCCGTAGCCCAATGGCTAGGGCGTCGGACTTGTGATATTTCGGTCGCCCGCCGGTTCGAACCCCACCCATTGCACTACCGACGTGAACCCACTCGTAACACAAGGATTCTAACTTAGCACGAGGGGTTAACAAGAATACTAATAAAGTGCAAAACTCTGGTAATAATATCTTTTTTTTTTAAAAAAAAGCTCTGCAGTCTGAAATTTAAATAATTTAGTTTAGGGTCAAAATATGTTTCATATAAGAACTTAAGAAATGTTAATGTCGTATCTTCCAATAGGTAGGTACTGTTTTTTTGTAAGACTAATCCCGCACTATGAATTTCTTTAAGTTCCTGTGGGGACTTTAAAAACACATCAACCACGAAAACAGAGTACATCCAGACTCAGTATTCGTGATTCACACAAATAATTGTCCATTTGTCCATTGTGGGAATTAAACTCAGAACATCAGGTCTCAGATGCCACTGTCATAACCACTGAGCACCTGTGCAGTCGAGTATCCTTTTTTTCGGATGGACTTACGTAGGTAGTCAGGCTTTTGCTACTTCACCGGGCATAAAGGCGAGCAGAGCTCCAGCCTTAATAAATGGTTTAAAAACTACAAAATAAGCAAACTGCGCAAGAGGGCGCCCCCTGTGGGGCTTGGACCTCGGCTCAGGATGGCCGCTAGCGATGAGATTGAGGGATTGTGACTTTTAGTATTTTAGGGGGTTTTGTGCAACTGTCGCTCTAATTTACAGTTCGCGGGTCTCTCGGACTTCGGGTCTACGAGGGCATCGGAAGGTTCTTAGCAAACTAAGGGTCGGGAGGGAGTCGAGTATCTAAATAGTAATCAATCAAAGAGCAATAATAAATAAGGTTTCCGAACGAATCATCCAAAGTCTTTATGCAAGGCTTATAAATGCACCAGGAAAAGAAAAAGTACAGGATACTTCTACTGACCTGGCTCTTCCGTCTCTCCCATACTGCTCGAGGATTCAGTAGATGTTTCAAGTGGTTTGACGCATTCCAACCCAGAAGCAGACAGCAGCTGATTCAGTAGTTCGGTATGAACATCTTCTACTTTACGGGAAGTCATCTTTAGTAATACAACTGTTTGAACACTGTTCTTCTTTGTCTTTCGTTTTGTTAATTATTCTAAAAGTTAGAAGTAGGTACTTTTGATCATTTTTTATGTAAGTTAATAATATTATTAATAGTTCTTTGAAATGAAATGAAAACTTTTATTGATAATGTAGACGAATCGATCGTACTTATTATAAGTCAAATTCGTTTTTTCATAGAGAGTTTACCACGATTTTGTCAAATTGATATACCCTTGTGTATGACAGTAGGTAGGTACCTGTCATTTTGACGTCGTATTGGAAACATAACATTGAATTATTGTTGAAGATCCTACACCATGTAGGTAAGTAATTTTTGCCAGCTTTAATATTTTGATGCCATCTAGTTTCGCTTTTTTCGATAAGACAATCCTACTAATATTATAAACGCGAAATTTTGTAAGTATGGATGGATGGATGTTTGTTACTCTTTGACGCCAAAATTACTTAACAGAATTGGCTGAAATTTTGCACCGGGAAAGGTTATACGCTGGATTAACATATAGGCTACAAATCATCACGCTCCGACTCCACACTTGAGCAGAGTAACGCGGGTAAAGCCGCGGAGCTAGTATTTCAATATTCCGTGTTTATACAATATCTGCTTGGTTACTGATAATTCAGGTTTCTAGTTTTATACACAACAAATTTATAGGGAGGTTGAAAATGGCTTGAAGTGCTTCTAAAAAGATATTGCCGCGTTTTCGCATGACTTGGCGGGGCTCTGCCGTGGCCCCAGATTATTTAAGCAATACTAACGACTAGTTTAAAAAAAAATTAATAACCAACACTATACCACCACTATAGCTAAACTGTGTAGCCACGGTCACCAAGCTTGGCAGGCGGGTTGGTGATCGCAGTTTTTGTTTAAAGGAAACGCTGCTGCCCGTTACCTGGTGTGCGATTGATTACTATGCACGGTGAAGTAGCAAAGCCTTATAGCTAACTACATAATGTCTGTCCAAAATATAACTATTAAATAAAAAAAATAAAAATTCCCCGAAATGAACGAATATTTTTCAAGTTTTTAGATTTCATTTCGTTAATTAATACAACTCATTCCCTTTCTGTATCATTATTCTACTATTCAAGACCTTTCATTTGATATCCATGTTGAGGTAGTTGTTAAAAAAACATATAGATATTCCGCCATTTTGTGGCGGCGGCCATCTTGGACAGCTTTTCATCAAACATAGCTAAGAACACTCCCGACGAATTCCCCTATCAAACAAAAAAACAACATCAAAATCGGTTCATCCGTTCGGGAGCTATGATGCCAGACATACACATACAGACACACACACACAGACCTACACGTCGAACTTATAACACCCCGTCGTTTTTGCGTTGGGGGTTAAAAATAGATTATATAATGCCAGGTCCGGATCTGCGTAGGTAAAAGCTTTCTTGGCTGCGGCCGATGGCCCCGTGGATACAAAGATTAAAAAAAAAAAAAAATTTAGTGGAGTATTAGAAACGATAAAAAAAATAACAGCATAGGTGTCCTACTAATATTATAAATGCGAACATTTGTATGTGTGGATGTATGTATGTTTGTTACTCCTTCACGCAAAAACTATTTATTGGATTTGGCTGAAAGTTTGCACGCGGATAGTAGTTTATAAGCTGGATTAACATATAGGCTACAAAATATCACGCTCCGACCCACTGGAGCAGAGTGACGCGGGTAAAACCGCGATGCGTAGCTAGTATACGATAAATACGTCTAGGCACTACAGGCCTGTCTTCACGATCATTAATATTGCTCGGTTCATTAGGCTAGGATTTCGGCGATCGTTGCATTGATCGAGCCTCCAATTAATGGGTCCATGACATTCAACACCACTTCTAAACCAAAACATTGCTTGGGTATTTTTTTGTTTCTTTAAAAAAACAAGATTACTAGCAGAGTTTTGCAGTCTACTAGTTTTCTCAGGGCCGGATTTAGGAGTCCGGAGGCCCTGGGGCAACAAAGGAGAAGAGGACTAATTTGTGGCCTGGCCACAAATTAGTTTCCCTCTAAATGTGTAGACAATTTGAAATATGTACCCACTTTTCAGAACGATTGGGCCCCTCTATTGTGGAGGCCCCGGGGCAGTTGCCCTGGATGCTCTCACTTAAATCCGGTCTTGAGAATTCTTGTTACCCCCTCGTGCTAAGCTAAAATGCTTGCGTTACGAGTGAGTTTACGCCGGTAGTGAAATGAGTGAGGATCGAACCGGTGACCATACCTAAGATCTCTAGCCATTGGGCTACGGCCGACTCAAGCAATGCAAAAAGCAAATATTAATAAAATCCTATTTAATACTGGATGACGTTTTTTACCGTCTTGAAAAAAATAGGGCGTGATGTGTATATGTTACGGCTAAAGGTAGGTGTGAACATAAACTTAAGATTAGCCGGCTAAACCTAGGTCTAGCCGACCACATGCGGTTAAACTTAGATCAACCTGTTCAACTCCATTGGTTTAGGATTAGGTTCTTTTTTTTTTAACCACCCCAACACCTGTTTGTACTGTGCATAGGTATTGTTTAATTTAATTAAAACCTAGAATATCACGAAGCAAACTAACAACAACAACATGTTATCTAACTTTAGCTGTTTCTCGAAGATAAACCTAAGTTTAGCCGGCTAATCTTAAGTTTATGTTCACACCCACCTTTAGCCGTAACATATATATGAAATAGATGTGTAAGTCATAGTTATTTTATCTTTTACTGACATAGAGTGAAAATCGTAACCGTAAAAATGCGTAACTAAGTAGGTCTACGTATTCTTAACTCGTTTCATTCATATTTGGTTGCGGCCTACTATTATAGGCACCTATTTTAACGAACGTAACGTAACTATCTAATTAGGTACGTATTTTCATCGTTACGATTTTCACTCTATTTGAGTAAAAAAATAAGATAAAATGCCTTAGACATCTATTGCATTTACATATAACGTCCTGTTATTTTCAAGACGGTAAAAAAGCCACCCAGTATAAGACTTAATCAGCATTCTCAGCCCGTATATTTATTTATTTATTTATTTATCAAGGGACAAAAAACAGTTACATGTAACAAGTAATAGCAAAATATACTAAATCTAGACTAACAAATAATTAACGAACGTAATTTCAGTACTGAACATGGGCTCTCGAGGGAAGGTTTTTGCCATAGTCTCCACGCTCGGCAGGCGTGTGGTGATCTCAGTATCCCATATCCAGTTTGTAGGTATGGATGGATGGATGTTTGTTACTCTTTCACGCCAAAACTACTGAACGGAATTGGCTGAAATTTTGCACCGGGATAGGTTATACGTTGGATTAACATATAGGCTACAAAACATCACGCTCCGACCCACTGGAGCAGAGTGACGCGGGTAAAACCGCGGGGCGCAGTTAATTTAATACTATTCATAAGTCAAAACAAAAACTACTCATAATTATTCAATCATCTTATCTAAGAACTACGAAACGTACAAAGGGATTGTATAATTTATTTATATTTATACTGAAACTATAAAACTATGAGTTAGAGATCAAAGTGTAGATGTGTTGGAATTCATTAAATTTGTTGTGAACACGTGACGCGGATATAATTGGAGAGACGAAACGGAGGGGCCCCAAATATTGGGATCGGCGCGAAACATAAGCGAAAGCGAAACATAAAAATATGAACTAACTAATAATATATTATATTAACTAATATGGTCAAACCTGTTTGACCGGCGTAGATTTTATACAAGTCTGTTATTATTTTAGTTTAAAAAATGCCGTCACCAGTATTTATTATCTCCACTCTTCTTCAGAGCTACCAACCACATCGCATTATCTCCACTCCTCTTTAGAGCTACCAACCACATTGCATTATCTCCACTCTTCTTCAGCGCTACCAACCACATTGCATTATCTCCACTCTACCACATTGCTTTATCTCCACGCTTCTTCAGCGCTACCAACAGAATTTTATAAATTTCAAAAGTGAGATTAATAAAATAAGACCACGGGCAGCACTCGAACCTTAGGTTTAGGCCCTAATGCCGTTATGCCTGGTGAAGTAGGTCGTGGATAACAACTTAGTCTAAGATCCGAACCTACATTGACCTTCACCGAGTTGACAATAGAATGAAATATCTTTTAAAAGTAAATAAAGTATATTTGAAAAAATATTAAAAATGGGTTGGGTATAAAAATCCTGGACAGACTATTTTTAATTGTTATTTAAAAAATGATTTGGATATTTGCAGTACACAATTACAGTGCTAGAACAATGCGCTTATGCCTTGCACCATTGTCTGCAGTCGTGGTGGTTCGTACAAGACCTCTCAACAAGTTCTAATTACTGGATCAGAGTAATTTACACCAATATTTGATATCACCTGCTGTAACTGGGTTTTCATAACATCATATCATTTGGTTTTTGGGGTGAAACGATTGTGTTAACTGCTCTGTGATGAAGTTCTAATATAAAAAGGTCGCGTTTGTATGACGAGTTTTTTTTTATAGTTAACTAGCTACGTCCCCCGTTTTTACCCGCATTATTCTGCTCCAGTGGGTTGGAGCGTGATGTTTTGTAGCCTTTTTGTTAATCCAGCGTATATCCTACCTATCCTAGTAGTTTTGGCGTGAAAGAGTAACAAATATCCACACTTACAAACTTTCGCGTTTATAATATTAGTAGGAAGTAGGCCTAGCAAAGGTTTTGCAGTCTACTAGGATCCTTGTTAACCCCTCGTGCTAAGCTAAAATGCTTATATTACCAGTGGGATCACGTCGATAGGGCAATGGGTGGGGATCGAACCGGCGATCACAAGTCCGATGCCCCTAGCCATTGGGCTATGGCCGCTTCAAATGGTGTTTTATAATGTAAGTTTATTAATATTTATAATAAATATAATGTATTTTTTTCACATCATATTTATTAATATACATCTATGTACTATAGATGTATATTTATAAATTTGATGTGTAAAAATACATACTAATATATAAAGCTGAAGAGTTTGTATGTTTGCTTGAGCGCGCTAATCTCAAGAACTGCTGGTGCGATTTGCTAAAAGTATTTCAATGTTTTATAGCTCATTTAATTATGTAGTTCCTTTGGGAACGGGAGTTCAGATTCACGGTGTAGGATGTACCAGGTGGTTGCCAGCTTAGAAAACCCTCACCCCATATCTTCCGATGGGTGTTGAAGAAGCGACTAAGAGACATACGCCTGACGGATGGGCAGCAGCATCTCTCAGCTCAAGAATACTCACCATCTTACTGCGATCACCAATCCGTCTGCCAAGCGTGGTCTCCCTCAAGGACATAGGCTAGCCACGGTCTTTTGAGAGGAAACACATGTGCAGCAGTGGGCGTAAATGAATTGATAATATAAAGAAATAGGTATTTCTCTTAAACTAATCACTACCCACTACATAGTATACTTCCGATGCCCACGTAGACTCGAAGTCCGAGAGGCCCGCGAACTGTAAAGTAGAGCGACAGTTGCACAAAACTTTCCTAAAGAAACTAAAAGCCATAATCCCTCAATCTCCCCGTCAGCGACCGCCCTGAGCCGAGGTCCAAGTCCCACAGGGGACGCCCTCTTGCGCAGGTTGCTCTGCTCGCCTTTATGCCCGGTGAAGAAGCAAAATCCTCAGGGCTAACTACATATGTCCGTCCGAAAAAAAAACTACATAGGATAAAACAAAGTCGCTGCCACTGTCTCTCTGTACCTATGTCATCATCATCATCATCATCAAACCATATAACGTCTACTGCTAAACATGGGCCTCCTCCCGGGGGAGGGTTTACCTTAGTCACCACGCTTGGCAGGTGGGTTAATGACCGCAGTATTATGTTGTACGACGCAAGGAAACGCTGCTGCCCGTTCCTTGATATACGATTATTACTGATGATGTTATAACAATCGGGACAAACGGCTTAACGTGCTTTCCTAGGCACGGAGGATAGTCCCTCAACCAACCAGACCCGGAAAGAAATTTTACGCAAAGATTTCCTGTCCGGCGTGGGAATCGAACCCACGACCTCCTAGAATTAAAAGTAAGTATTTAAATTTAAATAACTTTACAATTATGCAACGGATTTTGATGTGGTTATTTTTAATAGATAGAATGATTCAATAGGAAATTTTATATGTATAATACATCTGTATTGCATGCGTGTGAAGCCGGGGCGGGTCACTAGTATAAAACTGAACAGTGTGTTTGTTTGATTGTTTATTTAAGCGCGCTAATCTCAGGAACCATTAGTCCGATTTGAAAAAAAAAACACTGTTCGATAGTCAATTTACTGCCCTGCTAACTGTACTTGCAGTAATTGATATTTTTAGGATTTTCCCTATTTTGCGAAAAAGACATTTCCGAACCCTAATTTACATAAAGATTAATTTTTTAGGTTCGCTCTAAAAGTCATGCAAAATAGACTTTAGTTAAGATAACAAAAAATGTATTCACCGCGTATATCTTGAAATTGCGATTTTGCAAGTACTGCGTTTGCATTAAGGATAGGGTATATAGGGCAGATGTATCGAGGAAGGTTACAGGCTGTATACAATTATGAATTTCCCACGTGGACGGGAGTTATGCAGGTGAAACCGCGCGAGGGAACCTAGTTTAATAATACAAATAATGCGTATTTACATCGTGTTACATCATAACACAATAACACACGCATATTAATGTCTGTCCGTCCGTCCGGCGTCGTTTCCGTCACATTGTTCAACTTATTCTTCCTTTATTGAGTTTAGTTTTAATTTTATTAATATTTCAATCGATTAGTTCTTCTAATCGGTCAAGTAATTCGGAGCCTATTCAATACAAACAAACAATCAATTATTTTCTCTTTATAATCCTACTAATATTATAAACGCGAAAGTTTGTAAGTATTGATGGATGGATGGATGTTTGTTACTCTTCCACGCCAAAACTACTGAACGGAATCGGCTAACATGTTGCACCGGGATAGGTTACACGCTGGATTAACATATGGGCTACAAAACATCACGCTCCGACCCACTGGAGCAGAGTGACACGGGTAAAACCGTGGGAAGCAGCTAGTATTAGTATAGATTTTTTTTTCTGACGGACATATTTTATTTAGTTAGCCCTGAGGCGAGCAGAGGTCCAGCCTAAATAAATGGTTTAAACACTACAAACTAAGCGACCTGCGCAAGAGGGCGTCCCCTGTGGGACTTGGACCTCGGCTCAGGGCGGTCGCTGATTATGGCATTTAGTTTCTTTAGGGGAGTTCTGAGCAACTGTCGCTCTACTTTACAGTTCGCGGGCCTCTCGGACTTCGGGTCTACGAGGGCATCGGAAGGTGTATAGATTACAATTAGCATCAATAAACACATCAATAAAAAATACAATATACTGCCGTGTGGTTTCCGGCTTAGAATAGACCACCCCATGTCCTCCCATGGGTGTCGTAAAAGGCGACTTAGGGACATATGGCTGATGGGCAGCAGCATCTATTAGCTCAAGGTTTACATCTTACTGCGATCACCAATCCGTCTGCCAAGCGTGGTGACTATGGCAATATTCCTCTACGATCCTGGCTTGCCAAGGTATGTTAGGTAAGAGGGGGCCCATGTTCAGATAAATATACTAGTTGTGTTCGCGACTTCATCCGCGTGGAATAGTGACTTTAAGTAGCAGTTTTAATCATTGAGGCTTACAACACACAGACAACCTCCGTAGCGTAGCGGTATTTGGCTCGCTTTAAATCTCGGAGGTCGTAGGTTCGATCCCCATGCCGGACAAAAAAATCTTTGTGTAACTTCTAAGATTTATTTCCGGGTCTGGTTGGTTGAGGGACTACCCTCCGTGCCTCGGAAAGCATGTTAAGCTGTTGGTCTCGATTGTTATAACATCATCTATAATACCTAATCGTATATCAAGGAACGGGCAGCAGCGTTTCCTTGTGTGGTACAACATAATGCTGCGGTCACCAACCCGCTTGCCAACCGTGGTGACTATGGCAAGTACCCTCTCTCGGGAGGAGGCCTATGTTCAGCAGTGGACGTTATAGGGGCTGATGATGTTGATGATGAAGCCTTAAAATATGACGATACTTCCATACAATCTGCATCCCCCCCATTTCATCCCCCTATCTAACACCCCTTTTTCACTATGAAAAGTAGTCTATGTCCTTTCCCAGGTTCTACACTATCTGTGTACCAAATTTCATTTAAATCGGTTTAGCAGATTTGGCGTATAAGGCCGACAGACAGACAGACAGAGTCACTTTCGCATTTATAATATTAGTAAGGACTAGTAAGGATAAGGATTATTTTATGTTTTTTTTTATGCTCATCCATTAATCCAGTCCACTGCTGTACATAGGACGCTACTTATTTTTGCCATAACATTCGGCATTAGGTATCTATTGCATCCAGTCTATTCTCCTGTGTTTCAAGTCATCGGTCCATCTTGCTAGGGTGCGTCCCTACCTTACGTTTGATGAGACGCGCCAATTGCTCTTGCAGACCTCTTATCATGATCATATCTATATAAATAAAATTGGGTGGTGATCGAACTGGTGACCACATGATCGCAAATCCGACGCCCAAGCTACTGGGCTACGGCCACTTGTGTGTTTAACTATGAGGCTAAGATTTGTACGAAAGTTATTTTTTTTGGAAAATAGGCGTCGGTAAGTGTCAGCTAGTTAGTATTACCTAAAATAACTTTTAAAATTAAAATGGTCACCAAATATTAAAACAAGTTTCGAAAATTGATTCGAAAAACTGCATACATAAATTTCTACTTAAAGCACATACATAAAACATGGCCGTAAAATATCAAATCAATTACCATTAACCTTTTAAAAATAAAAATGCCTTCCATTACGTTCGAAATTCGTTTTTAAAACCAATTTTTTTAAGAACGATATTCGAACATTTAAATAATCTTGAAAATTCTTCGGCCAGCATGCACTGTACCAAGAAAAAAATAACCCGTCCGTCACACGCACTTGTGTGTATGTGTGAGTGCGTTTGTATACGCGCGGTAAGTGCGTGTATGGCAAAAATGCAACTCCGCGACTTGGTTAAATATCGGACGGACAGAAAAGACGTGGAGTCGACTGAACCATAATTTTATTTTGGAATATGGTAGGTGAATTACTGTGTAGTCGTTTAAACGTCAATTTGGAGAAAAACTGTGGCGGGATAGAGTCACAAAACATTAAAAGGTAATTTATCTTTTTGCGTTTAGATAAGGTAATTAGAGCGCCGAACAGGCTTTTGAAACAATTTAATCAACTTATAGATCCCATTGAAATTTTACACCTTTATAATTCCTATTGAATGAACTACAGCCCAGCCCATTGTTCGAGTTTCCTGCAGTTGCCCAACGAAAAATAGATCGGAGTATTATGTACAATTTCCTACTCCGCTTTTGCTCAGAGAGATCTTTGTCCGAACAAAGTGAAATATTTATTTTATTAGATAGCTATAGAACCTAGTAGTCCCTCCTGACAATTAGTGTACAAAAACCTTTCCATTGGCCTCCATATACCCGAAGTCCAAGAGGCCCGCGAACTGTAACATAGACCGACAGTTGCATAAAACTTCCCTAAACAACTAAATCCCTCCATCAGTGACTGCCCTGAGCCGAGGTCCAAGACCCACTGGGGGCGCCTTCTTGCATTAGTCGCTTAGTTTGTAGTTTCGCCTGCTCGCCTTGAAGTAGTAGACTTCATAAATGTCCGTACGAAAACGAAAGACGGCCGGATGTGTTCTACTTCAACTTTTGAATACTCCCAAATTTATTTCGAAGTAGCCGATAAATAAAAATTTAAAAGTCAAACAAACAAACACAATATTTTTAAATTCCGTGTTGTGAAAGTATTTAATTTACTACATATTTATTTACTTAAGATTAAAAGTGTATTGTATCATAAATTACCCCAATCCAGATGACAATTTTCTGAGCCCAAACACAAGAAAAGTCTTCCATCTTCCACAAATAAATATAAACCTAAACCAACTCCACATGCTTTATTACTCCCAACTTCCCCAACTGGCGAGGTGAACGAACTCACGAAATGAACGCACTCACACACATACTCACACACACAACTCAACACAGGACATGTTGCTGTAGGTTAGTTATGTTATACCAAGTTCATTGAACGGTTTTTTTTTTAATTAAACCAATCACTTGCCAACTAAAGTTTAAGGTTATTCTTTTTTCGAATTTTAAAAGTATTCTCTTGTAAGTACCGTTATTTCGTTAAATCGGTGTTCGTTTTATAAATATTTTTGCTACTTTTTTTGGAATTTAAGTTTTTAATGGGGGTGTAGTTGTTTATGGCGGGTATTAATGGGTAAAGGTGTTTTGAGGTTTTGTTTATTATTCGTTATATTAAATATTAATGGGTACATAGGTAGGATCTATTAAAGTTATAAAAGTTGTAGGTACATTTAAAATCACCTGTGCGTTAACCGTGTTAACGTTTAACAATTGTCAACCTCCGTGACGCAGCGGTGTATCACCGTGAGTCTCGGAGTCATGGGTTCGATTCCGGACAAGATTATTTTGTATAAAAATAAAGATTCCCCCCCGTCCTTGTCAAAGTTTTTCTTTCTTTAACACTTCAAATTTTACGAATATGTTATGGTTATATGAAGAGGAGGGATGATTCCCATGTGACGAAAAGAATAATAAATATGAATGTATGATACAGATAGATGGAGAGGAAGAGAGAAAAGATCTTACAAAAGATGGATGGAATGTGTGAGAAGTGATATGAAGGAAAAGGTAGTAGTGAAAAACGTTTTGCACGGACCATAAACAAATTTTGATAAGAGAAGATTCATCATCATCATCATCATCAGCCTGTTGTAGTCCACTGCTGAACATAGGCCTCCCCCATCGATATCCAGAGAGAACGATCGCTAGCGGCCTGCATCCACCGACTCCCCGCGACCTTTATGAGGTCGTCGGTCCATCGTGCAGGCGGCCGTCCTACGCTGCGCTTGCCAGTTTGTGGTCTCCACTCGAGAACCTTTCTGCTCCATCGGCCGTCCGCCGCCCTGAGCCGAGGTCCAAGTTCCACAGGGGACGCCCGGGGTTGCTTAGTTTGTAGTGTTTATACCATTTATCTAGGCTTGAGCTCTGCTCGCCTTTATGCCCGGTGAAGTAGCAGAAGCCTCAGGGCTAAGTACATTTGACCGCCCGAAAAAAAAATCTCCCCGGACGCCCGACGGATGGCAACCCTAGTTATATATATAGACCAACCAAACCCAAAGATAAATCTTCGAAATTACTCATTGGTACCTAGATTTCTTGTCCGGGATCATGAGGATAGAACCCATGACTTCCGAAACTTGTACCGCTAAGCCACGGGAGTTGATAAATAAATTTTCAACATACTTACTGACTAATATAAGACTCGCTAGGTAATAAGACTTACATTTAAGACTCGCTTTCTGCGTTAGATAAAGATGGTCGTTTAATCTAACTAAATTACAAAAAAAAATCACACTCTCAAAATTTTTGACAGCTAATGCTTTTAGTTTCTTAATTTGATTTGATTAACGCGTTAAAACTAATTTGGGACTGTTGGCAGACGGATTGGTAATCGCAGTAAGATGATGAGTATCCTTGAGCTAATAGACGATGCTGCCCGAGGTGCTCTTCACTAACCCGGACACCATAAATAAAATAAAAATCCTCAGGTAACGATATTACTGGGCCGGATTGCTTATGCGTACCCGGCCCCCGCCAACGACGGATCGAAGGAGTGTCCGGGAGTTTTAGTGGTGTAACGTCCTTTCCTCGTGGTATGAGTTTAGCATACCACGCTATGGAGAGGGCGAGCCCCACATATCCCACCGCCAGCGCGCGAGTACGCTGCAGCGGCCGTGGGAATGCGTCAATGCACCCGGGACAAAAAAAAAAAGGTAACTATATATTACTATGACTTAGATAAAAATGTCTTCGTCAAAGTCGCTTTCTCTGTCCCTATATATGCTTAAATCTTTAAAATTACGCAACGGATTTTGATGCGGTTTTTTTTAATAGAGTGATTGAAGAGGAAGGTTTATATGTACAATACATCCGCATTGCACCCGTGCGGAGCCGGGGCAGGTCGCTAGTATTAAGTGATTTTAGCCTCGATACAGTACCTAACAATACCTAACATAGGACATGCGTTACAGTAACCCTATAGTAATGAAGATATTTTTATCGAAGTAATAGTCATATCCTTACGGGGTTAGCCTCCAGTTCTACTAAAATTATCAAACTACAAACGATACACAATGACAAGATTCCCGCGCGCGGTTTCACCCGCGTAGCTCCTGTTCACTTCAGAACTTCACAATAAAGTATAGCCCATACCCTTCCTTGATAAATAGGCTATCTAACACTGAAAGAATTTTTCAAATTGGATCAAAAGTTTCTGAGATTAGCGCATTCAAGCAAACAATCTTTTCAGCCTTATAAACTAATATCGTCGTTATATTACCAAGGTTTTTTAATATTACTAGCAGAGTGTTTTTAGTCTACTAGTATTCTTCTTAACCCCCCGTGCTAAGCTAAAATGCTTGTGTTACCAGTGGATTCACGTCGGTGGTGCGATGGGTGGGATTCGAACCGGCGACCTTAAGATCACAAGTCGGACGCCCTAGCCATTGGGCTACCGCCGCTTCACACATATTTTAAACACAAACCCCTATTTTTGGTTCCGTAACAGAAAACAATGATTAGAATACATAAAGTACTTTTATACATATGTCTAACAAATAATTAAAATATTAAAATTCCCTTACATTTAATTGAATAACTTCACAAGCAATTTATTTTAAACTAGCCGCTCACCGCGGTATTACCCGCGTTACTCTGCTCCAGTGGGTTGGAGCGTGATGTTTGGTAGCCTATATGTTAATCAACCGTATAACCTATCCTGGTGCAAAATTTCAGCCGATTCCGTTCAGTAGTATTGGCGTGAAAGAGTAACAAACATCCATCCATACTTACAAACTTTCGCGTTTATTATATTAGTAGGAGAGTTAATTTGATACAAGTATCGCTTGTTCGCTTCTGATACTAAACTGAGCGTAAATTGCAAAAATACATAACCTCTTCCCGGTCATTACCCTTTAGAAATAGGGCCAGGATTATTAGCGGGGAAAAAAAAAACAAAAATGGCGCAGTTATTGTTTTGTTTAAACCAGTGTTGGCATAAAGGGTGGTATTTTCATGATTTTAGTTAGAAAACCGACGTTAGTGCTCCGCCAATAGCCAGCGCCCCTGACAGCGATAGATAGGGGATGATTTTTATAAAAAAGCGAAAAGCGCTTCATAGACAAAGTATTACAGCGCTTTAACGCTTAAAGATTAAATACTCTTTAAAATTTTCGACCAAAGATATATTTAGTTTTCAAATACAATCGAGTTCAATCGACATTCCAAATTCGAAACTGAGATCATAAACAATTTTGTTAAAAAAAGTTAGCTGTCAAAAATGGAACGGCCTAAAAAAATATGCACAAAGGGTTGACCGTTTAGTAAACTAGGGTGATCTATCAAGCGGTTTGCGCTGTAGGGGTGCAAGCTACCCCTAGGTTGGTGGCATGGCATCTAGGTCCCATCCCGACCGTTTACACATTATGATGAACTACGCCGCACGCCTTCCCTAACGGTCATTCAACTTATGAAACGAATCGTAATGGACTCCCTTTGGGGTGAACTGAGATTGCATAATGTACAATAAGCTTATTATTTTGATATTGTTTGTTGTTTGTGCTTTTATTGTAGTTATTTAACACACAATTCATCTCAATTCATTGTTGTTATCTATCGTTACTAATATTATAAATAGTAACTGTCTGTCTGTCGGTATTTAAAGTAAATTTACTACTCAAATACACTATTCCACGCGGACACAGCCTCTTCTTCTTCTCCTTCTTCTTCCTGCCCTTATCCCATATTACTTGTGGTCGGCGCAACACGTTTGTTTCTTCCATTCTGTCCTATCACCCGTCACACTATCACTAACTCCCTTTTCTTCCATATCACTCTTCACACAATCCATCCATCTTTTCTTTGGCCTTCCTCTCCCTCTCCATCCATCTACATTTATACTTAGAACTCTTTTAGTATCATGCGTTTCATCCCTCCTCTTCACATGACCATGCCAAGATAAACGATTCCCTATCAACTATTCAGTCAAGTCGCGGACACGGCTATATAATTTATAAGAATGATTTCCTATTTCCCTTGGTCATCGCATCACGCGTGAATGGAGGGACCAATATCGTTAATTCTTTTTTTTTGTGTATTATCGCAATTAGAAAATTAATTTCCAAGAGAAAAATAAATAAGTGGAGTGGGACTTAAGAAATTTTAAGAAAACGTAACGACCATTTTACATTTTCTAATGTAAAATGGTGGTTATGTCACTCCATAGTGTAGCGTAGCGGTATTTGGCTCGATTTAAATCTCGGAGGTCGTGGCTTCGATCCCCACTCCGGACAAGAAATCTTTGTTTAGATATAACATCTACGTTACAAAGATTTATTTCCGGGTCTGGTTGGCTGAAGGACCCTCCGTGCCTCGGAAAGCGCGTTAAGCCGTTGGTCCGGATTGTTATTTATAGCATCATCTATAACATTTGTATAGGTACCATGACATTTGTATTGTTTTGCCATAGTCACCAAGCGTGGTGACTATGGCAAAAACCCTCCCTCGGGAGAAGGCCCTTGTTCAGCAGTGGACGTTATACGGGCTGATGATGATGATGATGATGACTGTAATGTAATGTGTATAAAATGTGTAGTCTCTATTCCACTGTTGTAAGTGTAACAAACCAAAAAAACTTCAAGTTTATTAAGTCCTGTTGAACCCTATTGGTTTAAGTTTAGTTATTATTTAACCACCCGAAACCTCGTTAGTTTATCAACTAACTAAAAAGTTGATCAACTAACCAGTAAGTTGGTCAATTTACGGTTCTTATACGGTATAATTTACGGTCGGTCCGGTGACATACCCTTTATAGTGGAAACTCCATTATTTATTAGTACGATAATAAATATAGTTAACACCAATTGATTCCTTTAGCAATAAAAAAACAAAAAAAATATACATATATATTTATTTATGGTTTATTTACCATAAACAAGACAAAAAAGTTGCATACTCAATAAAATTCCTTTTCTAAAAATCGTTGAAGCATACCTAAAAACTGTGTTTCTATCATTAAATCACTCGGACTGCCCCCGGACCGGTTTTGGTCCGGCTCTTGTCCGATCCGGTTGTTTTTGTGCGGCAGGTGACGGGATATTAGCTCTTCTTATTGTAATGCCGGTCAAGCACCTTGTGAGAACTACGCCTAGGATTTTATATAGTTTTATGTGTTCGCTTTTTAATGGCACGTTAGAATTTTATTAGTTGAAAATAAATTGTCTATGGTTGCTTTGTTTTGTTTTTTTGCCGGTCTGTGGTTGTTTTAAGCGTGATAAAGGAGGTTGAGAAATTGAGACTTACCTACATTCGAAATTTAAATAATTATTTGAAAGCTTTTAAAATAAACTTGCGTTTAACTCCACCCATAAGAACTTCATAATTTAATATAGCCTATTATAGCCTTTCTCGAAAATGGGCTATCGCACATTGAAATGATTTTTCAAATCGGACCAGTAAGTCCCTGAGAATAACTACATTTTTAAAAGCCCTGTTCCAAATTTTAATGATTAATCCTGCGGATGAACTAAATTAACGTCCACTGCTGTATATGGGCCTCCCTCGAAAGGAGTATTACCACGCTGGTAGCCGGGTTGGTGATCGTAGTATTGTGTACTTACAACATAGGTAGGTATGCATGCACAGGTAAACAGTTAAACCCTGCTGCCCTAAACACTATTGCCCGTTACCTGCTATACGATAGTCATAGATGATGTTATTATAACTCTGTACGTTCCCACGGAAACTGGAGTTACGCGGATGAAACCGCGCGTAGGAAGCTAGTAGAAAGTATATTAGGTACTATAACCATCCTAGGTACCCTATACCTAGTCCTATCGTTACCTACGTATCTTTTTACTCCCCTGTATCTAAACAGAATAAATCTGTTATAAACAAAATATAAATAAAATAATTGAATGTCATTGGCTTACAAGAAACTGAAAAGGCCTTCTAACAATAAAGACATTAGAAATATGGAAGGAGGTTTAAACAAAAAGAATAAAAAAAATTGACCAATAAGAAACTACAACGGCGTTCTAAAAACAAAATCCGGTTTGTATTAGAGTCCCTAAATTCATAACACACAACGCACACACTTAAAACATCCGCGACCTACCTCAATGTTCACGAAAAAAAGCCATTAAAATACTATTACACGTATTTTTATAAGAACGCATTGTCCACGAGCGCGCTTTGACTGCAAATTATAATAAAAATTCATAATAAAAAGATATTTTTGGCGCGAATCGCCATTCGAATGCAGCGCAGCGCGGGACAGATAATTTTTGTGACGCACACATGCAAACATAAAAACTCACAGCAAAATTTCAAAAACCGAACACTTGAATGAGATGATCGGTATTCATTGCACACCAAAATGTGTGTTTCGTAGTAAGAGTGAAAGAGATAGATGTATTTCCGTCGTTTCGTCCGGCCAAAATGCGGCCAATATGAGAATGACGTGGTTAAGGCCAATAACCTTAAGTATAGAGTCAGTTTGGCTCAGAGTATTTTTATGTTTTTTTTTTGACCTACGATGATAGTTTAACCATTATACAAAATAACAAGTTTTTAACTTATAAATAAACTTAATAATCTGTCCGAACTTAGTTATTCGTATTTCTAAAGGTCTTAAAAGGACTATATAAATTATTGTCAATATTTAAGAATCAGCTTGACAATTCACGTTTAAAAAAACAAGTAAAAAAATTAGCATTAGACGCAAAAAAAATGTGAAGAAAATGTAGATAAGTATTAAAAAACGAATAGAATGCATCAAGCGGGCAGGTGGTTTTGACGTTTTAGTCCTAACGGGACAGCTGTTCGCGAGAATGTCACACTAGAACAACAAACATCAATTATTATTCCATTAGTTTATTTAAAAAAACACTATCTATTCCTTTTAAGACCTTAATTATAGGTGTCTATCTTAATCGTGTCAGTCACTGTTGAAATTTTTGTATCTAAAAGTAATAAAAAGTTAAGTTCTTAAATATTTAACGAATTTTAAATGTTAAACTATTGTAATTATTCCATAACGTTATCTAAAAACTATTAAACTTGTATAGAGTAGGTACCTACCTCACCCTTCGATATAATATATAAGTAGGTAGCTGTATGTTAGTTAATAAGATTCTTTTATTCATAACTAGCTGCTGCTGCGCCGCGCGAGTTTACCCGCGTCAATCTGCTCCAGTGGGTCGGAGCGTGATATTTTGTAGCCTATATGTTAACCCAGCTTATAAACTATCCGCGTGCAAACTTTCAGCCAAATCCATTTGGTAGTTTTTGCGTGAAAGAGTAACAAACATCCATACTTAAAAACTTTTGCGTTTATAATATAAGTGGGATTTTTACTATGTAGATAGACAAAATAGCCCTTATAATTGTATTTGATGATTGAAATTTTGCCCTTCGTCTTCATTTGTTTTTTTTGTAATCGTTCGATAATTAAACATCACGCTCCGATCCATTGGAGCCGAGTAACGCGGGTAAAACTGCGGGGCGCAATAAACTACATATAAAAATGATCAATAAATTCATAAAAAGTCTGTAAAACGTCCACAGCAGAACATAAAGCCTCCCTCAAAGGGGGAGTTATCCTAGTCACTTGGCAATAATTTTTCATAATTATTTCAGTCGTAGGACGTCCACTGCTGGATATAACCCTCCCTCATAGATCTCCAGTTGTTGCAGTTAGAAGCGGCCTGCTTCCACCGTGATCCCGGGGCCTTAACCAGATCATACGTCCATCTAGTAGGTGGACGTCCGTGGCAAAAAGGAGGTTAATTGAAAAAAAAGTAGCTATATAACTATCATCATCATCAGCCCGTATAACGACCACTGCTGGACCTGGGCCTCCTCCAGAGGGAGGGTATTGCCATAGTCACCACGCTTGGCAGGCAGTATTATGTTGTAGAACACAAGGAAACGCTGCTGCCTGTTCCTTGATATACGATTATTATAGATGACGTTATAAAAATCAGGACCAACGGCTTAACGTGCTTTACGAGGCACGGTGGGTAGTCCCTCAAGCAATCAGACCCGGAAAGAAATCTTAGAATTTACACAAAGATTTCTTGTCCGGTGTGGGGATCGAACTCACGACCTCCGAGATTTAAAGCGAGCCAATTACCGCTATGCTTCGATGTCTGTCGATAAAAATGTTTTATTGACTGTAGAGCCATTGTATGTTATTGTTATGTATTATTGAAGCTACATTAGATTAATAAATTGACATAGGTATTAAAATTTTTTTTTACATGCGTAGTTAAAGGTCAGTAGCGAAGGCAGTCATATTAATATTGTTACCTGATTAGCCTTAAAAGACAGTCATATTAATATTGTTACCTGATTAGCCTTAAAATACAGTCATATTAATATTGTTACCTGATTAGCCTTAAAAGACAGTCATATTAATATTGTTACCTGATTATCCTCCAGACCCGTTCAGAAATCTTTAATTTTATACAAAGATCCTATGATATTAATTTAGATTATATCTATGTTGCTGTGCCCGACAGGGTTCATAATTGGTAACACTATAATGTTAAAACACCTGTAAACACATTGTGAAACGCAATAAACTATTGAGTATTGAGTAATCTGGGAATTGAACTCACCCAATCTTAAGGATTTACAACGAGAAGCAGTTAATTACCTCTATACCTACCTACTAATATATAAAATTAAAGAGTTTGTTAGCTTTAACGCACTACTCTCACTATTGGTCCGATTTGAAGAAATGCGGTAGGTATTAGAGAGTCCATTTATCGAGGAAGGCTATAGGCTATTTTTTTTATTTATCATATAAAATGATATGATATTCAGTCTTGTTGGATTTTTTTATGGCGTTTAGGAGAGTTTAGCTCTTGCCTTTGTCTCCCTTATGAAAATATGTGCCTCCTATTGAAGGTTTGGGCGAGCTTTTAGGCGTTCGGCATACTTTTCTTTATGCTTATTTATTTCTTCAGTTATTGTTGGTACTTCTAGGTACTCATACGCTATATTTATTTATGAAATTTCGTAAGTTTCGTTGGTTAAACCGCGAGCGAGAAGCTAGTGAATCAATGATGTTATACAAAAAGTGATACGTCATGCTCTTGTTTTGTTAAGACACGAATTGTCCCTAGAGAGTAAACAGGACAGCATTAAAATTAGCGTGTGCAAAACAAGACAGACATACGTTCAAGTGTGCCAATTGGCTTAGTTTTGTGGTGCCATTTTCAAACCCGGGTCTATCTCTTTCTTACCTACTATTACATCATTGTATGTGAAATATCAATTGGATTATTTCAAACTTTTCTTTCCAATAACTTCACAATCAAGTTCAACGACCAAAATATAGTATAAACAACCGCTTTTCTACTCAATAGATACGTATTTACAAAATTCGCAGCAAAACTTCCTTAAAACACAAAAGAGTTGTGCGTTACATACAAATTCACTTACAACCTCATTCGAGTTTCTCATTTGGCTGTGGACTCGAGTCGGCGACCTGAGTCAAGGCCGCGACGAATTCACTGCGTCTGGCGGGAAAAATGAAATAAGCTCTTTGGTTTAAAAATGGCGGATATTATTATTGTTTTGCGAAATTGTTTTGATCATTTTTTGAGTTGGGTATATATATATATATTTATATGTTTTGTGAAGAGTTGATGGAAGGAAGAGATGGAGTGTTGTCGAATAATACACTGAAACCAAGTTATTTTTGTGTGGTTAAAATTTTGACCTTACGATGCCCTCGTAGACCCGAAGTCCGAGAAGCCCGCGAACTGTAAAATAGAGCGACAGTTGCACAAAACTCCCCTAAAGAAACTAATAATCATAATCCCTCAATCTCCCCGTCAGCGACCTCCCTGAGCCGAGGTCCATTTCCCACAGGATGCCCTCTTGCGCAGGTTGCTTAGTTTGTAGTGTATAAACCATATATTAAGATTGGAGCACTGCTCGCTTTTATGCCCGGTGAAGTAGCAAAAGCCTCAAGGCAACTATAAAAGCCCGTTTGAAAAAAAAATGGTTAAAAGTTGTTATGATTTTTCATAGAACGTTGAGCTTTGATTTGTATAGCCTTTCTTACAAATAATGATGTTTGTTATGACATCAAGCACTTGACACTGCGACCAATCGACTGACTAGGTAATGCATAGTTTAGGTCGGATTGCTTATGCGTACCCGGCCCCTGCCAACGGCTAATCGAAGGAGTGTCCGGGGGGTTTTAGTGCCTACACCACGAAAACCCCCCGGACACTCCTTACCCCGCTCTCCTCGTGGTATGAGTTTAGCATACCACGCCACGCTATGGAGAGGGCGAGTCCCACATGGGTCCATATTGGCTCACCTAAAGTTCTTTACCCGAAATTGTTCTTCCTAACGATGTGTAATCCGAATGATCACTCTTCCTAAAATTTTTCATCCTAAAGTTTTCATCATACAATTTGTAGTGCTACCGGCTATGTTCATAACAGTTATGTTTCCGAAAATTGTAATTAATAATATCATTAGTGTATAAATATATTTAAACTCCGACTGTTTTTTATCATACCGTTTATATCCCTAAACATAATTACCATAATATTTTCACTCATACTCAGAAATAAACATTTACCAAGTGTAATCCAAAATATATGTTTAGAATGATTAAAGGTCGTTTCACAGATTGTTGTGTTAAATGAATGAAATTCATAAAACACGACTCATTACGGTTATGTTTATGGCCTGGGAGTTTATGGTCACAGTTGTAACCTAACCTAAACTTATGTTATAATAATAGGTAATAATTATGAATAGGCCCGATTTGTTTCTGGAACTTGACTGAATGACTGGAGCGGGAGCTCGCTCGGCTCGTGCGTTATGGTCGCAGTTCTAACTTAACTTATACCAATGACTATAAATGGTACATTCATCTCAAAATGCTGCTTTTTTATCTAGTTTAATAAAATAATGAATAGTTTACACAAAATATTAAAATTGTAAACATTTTTAATAATTTCAATTGATTTAATGTTATTTAATTAATTGTCTCCCTCTCTCCTTTTACTTTTACTTTGCTGTGCCCGACAGGGTCCACATTGAACAGAATTTGTAATAATACCACCTAAAAACACTGTGGAATGCAATAAATGATTGAGTATTGAGTACCGTGGTATAAATATGAATGTGAAAATAACTTAATACATAACTAAATCTGTACAAGTTACGCAAAATTAATGTACCTATATAATACTGATTATTATGAATAAAAAGAAATCTAAACAAAAAAGATATGACTTTGAATAATAGTGTAAAAGATGGTTATGTTGAGAAAATATAGGAAAACAAATAAAAGTATAATAGATGTTTATTGCTACTGACATTATGAAGTTGAATGCTTCGGAATTATGAACATTAGAGATAGAGTAGTTAGGAATTGTGATTGTTAAGAAGAACATTTTCGGATTTCCAATTATCGGAGTTGAAAATTTAGGTGAACTTTCGCCCACCCGTCCCACATATCCCACCTCTAGGGCGCGAATACGCTGCAGCGGCGCGCCGCTGCAGCGTATCGGCGGTAGGATTGCGTAAAAGCATTACCCCGGGACAAAAAAAAGGTAAGGCATAGTTTTAGTACGCGTGTGTGCGTAAGCTGTGTATGTACACGCCGAAGCAGTTTAACCGACGTCAGTGCGTCACTCGCAACGCATCGTCTATATTTTTTGACTAGCTACGTCCCGCGTTACTCTGCTCTAGTGGGTCGGAGCGTGATGTTTTGTAGCCTATATGTTAATCCAGCGTATAAGCTATCCCTAGGCAAAATTTCAGCCAATTCCGTTCAGTAGTTTTAGCCTGAAAGAGTAACAAACATCCATCTATCTATACTTGCCATCTTTCGCTTTTATAATATTAGTAGGATATGGTCATAGTCAGTACTACAAATACTACTGGCTGGCTATCATAAAACACATATTATTATAGACAAATAAGTAATATCATTATTTTCTTTCCATTTTTAAATTCCAATTTTTAACGGTATTTCTAATGTCCGATATAAAATATTGCTAGATATGTCCTACCACCTGTGGCAGGTGATCCTAGAGCTAATATGGTCTAACATATGTCTGCTAATTGATATCAGAAGGCTTTGTTTGCATTGAAATTGCTTTTTAATTAGTTCCAGTATTTTATAATGTGATAGATTGTAAGGGCATGTGAATTATTATTGTAGCTTAAATTAAAGGTTAGGCTATTGACCTCTCGGATTGCTTATGCGTACCCGGCCCCCACCAACGGCGGATCGAAGGAGAGTCCGGGGGGTTTTAGTGGTGTAGTGTCCTCTCCTCGTGGTATGAGTTTAGCATACCACGATATGGAGAGGGCGAGTCCCACATATCCCACCGCCAGCGCGCGAATACGCTGCAGTGGCGGTGAGAAAGAGTAAATGCATTACAAACTGGACAAAAAAAAAAAGGCTAGTGACCGCTACATTGAGATTTTTAGTCATTGCTATTCACTGAAATGTACTATTTTTGGTAATCGATCTATGTATATTCTTTTTTAATAGAATTCTAAATGCAGATTAAAATGACTTCCAGCCTGTGTTAGGGGCGCCCGTTTGTGTAACCCAATCTAGCATTAATAGTGCCGATTAAGCCATCTCGAGGCCTGTAGCAAATCAGCCGGAGGCCCCTCTTAGTAATGACTCAGTCGCTCAACGAGCTTCTTTTTTTTAGGCCTATTAGGCCACCTATTGTGAAGCACCATGATTCGGATCCATATGATTGCGCACGTATCTTGGTGTGCGGGCCCCCCCAAAGTGCGTGGCCCGTAGCATTTGCTACTCTTGCTATATGGCTAATCTGGCACTGGATGTAAGAACGGCCGCCCCTTGACCATCTCACCTCCGATGCCCTCGTAGACCTGAAAGTCCGAGAGGCCAGCGAACGTACGTAAACCTGAAAGTCCGAATGGCCCGCGAACTGTAACGTAGGACAACTGCTGCACAAAACTCCCCTAAACTAAAAGTCATAATCCCTCAATCCCCCCGCCCCCCCCCGGAGCCGAGGTCCAAGTCATACAGGGGACGCCCTCTTGCGCAGCTTAGTTTGTAGTCATCATCAGCCCGTACAACGTCCACTGCTGAACATGGGCCTCCTCCCAAGAGAGGTTTTGCCATAGTCACCAAGTTTGGCAGGCGGATTGGTGACCGCAGTATTATATTGCAATACACAGGGTAACGCTGCTGCCCGTTCCCTCGTATACGCTTGTTATAGATGATTTTTTTATAGCAATCGGATCCAACGGCTTAACGTGCTTTTCCAAGGCACGGAGGCTAGTCCCTCAACCAATCAGACCCGGAAAGAAATCTTAGAATTTACACAAAGATTTCTTGTCCGGCGTGGGGATCGAACCCACGACCTCCAAGATTTAAAGCGAGCCAAATACCGCTACGCTACGGAGGTTGTCGCAGGTTGCTTAGTTTGTAGTATTTAAACAAATCTATTTTAGGCTTGAGCTCTGCTCGTCTTTATGCCCGGTGTAATAAAAAGCCTCGTGGCAAACCAAGTATATTGGTCCGAAAAAATATGAGGTTCTAATTTATGATCTCCAAGATAAAACGTGTAACATTTCAGTTATAAACTAATAACATTTTATATTTTTCTAGTAAACATTTAATATATACTCTCTCATCTGCCTCATCACCCAACATTGAACACTACCAGCACAAAATTATACGAACGAATTACAATCAGGTACAAACAATTTTATAACCTAATCGGGCACAAAGGCAGTGAGTGTGTGAGCTATGCGATTGGGCAATAACAGGACGCAGCGTGATCACACGACGTGGTGCAACGGGTAGTGGGTTGCCGGTACTACCAAATTGAGCGGCAACTAATGCCAGATTGAATCCGCGTTCGCTATTGATCAAAGTTCCGATTTTTCCGTCCGGATGAATGTGTCGTTAAATTAGTTATAGGTGTAAAAAGGATTTCAGGTGTGTTGGTATCGGTTTTATTGGTATGTTGAGCGTTTTATTTGACGCAGTTTTAATACTAATATTATAAACGCGAACGTTTGTAAGTATGGATGGATGGATAGATGTTTGTTATTCTTTCACGCCCAAACTACTGAACGGAATTAGCTGAAATTTTGCACCGGAATAGGTTATACGCTGGATTAACGTATAGGCTTCAAAACATCGCGCTCCGACCCACTGGAGCAGAGTAACACGGGTAAAACTTCGGGGCGCAGGTAGTTAATAGATTTTTTTCTTTCTTTCTTTATTAAGTTTTTAACGTAGCTTCAATAATACAGTAACAACAACGTAATAATTTATACAAAGATTTTCTCGTCCGGCGTGAAGTCGAACGCACGACCTCCGAGATTTAAAGCTAGCCAAATACCGCTACGCTACGGAGGTTGTCAAGAATATCACTCCAGTACCTATTACCTAACTTATAACTCATTCAATCATTGTTAAAACAATTTGAGTCATACATTTACGGCTTCAAACGCAGTAAAAGCTGTGTCGAAAACAAACAAACTATAGTACAAGATAATAAACATTTTATCGTTTCAAATAGAGATTTTGTAAGATACGCTATACTGGAGCCCCGGATTAGCTGAGCACCCTTTTAGATTAATTAAATGGAGTAGAAATTAATTTAACTGTTGAGAATTCAGGATGAAACGAGACAATTAAATACCTGTCATTTATATATACTAGTTGTAGTCCGCGACTTCGTCCGCGGTGACTTCTTTTTTAGGGTTCCGTAGCCAAATGGCAAAAAACGGAACCCTTATAGATTCGTCATGTCTGTCTGTCTGTCTGTCTGTCTGTCTGTCTGTCTGTCTGTCTGTCTGTCTGTCTGTCCGTCCGTCCGTATGTCACAGCCACTTATTTCCGAAACTATACTAACTATAATGTTGAAACTTGGCAAGTAGATGTATGTTGTGAACCGCATTAAGATTTTCCCACAAAAATAGAAAAAAAAAACAAAAAAAATTGGGGTTCCCCATACATAGACTTGAAAGTCAAAAAAAATTTTTTCATCGAAACCGTACGTGTGGGATATCTATGGATAGGTCTTCAAAAATGATATTGAGGTTTCTTATGTCATTTTTTCTAAACTGAATAGTTTTCGCGAGAGACACTTCCAAAGTGGTAAAATGTGTGCCCTGTAACTTCTAAAATAAGAAAATGATAAAACTAAAAAAAATATATGATGTACATAACCATGCAAACTTCCACCGAAAATTGGTTTGAACGAGATCAAGTAAGCAGTTTTTTTTTAATACGTCATAAACCGTAAACCGCAGTTTACCTTTCATTCATTCAACATCGATCAAACTTACAACGAACTACAAGAACTTTTATACTATGTTATTTGTTGTATTCTTGATATCAAAAATAGGTACGCACTTGTACGGAACCCTTCGTGCTAGAGTCCGACTCGCACTTGGCCGATTTTTTTTTTAGATAATATTACTAGCCATATTTTGCAGTCTACTAGTATTCTTGTTAACCCCTCGTGCTAAGCAAAAATGCTTGTGTTACGAGTGGGTTCACGTCGGTAGGGCAATGCGTGGTGATCGAACCGGCGACCATATGATCACAAGTCCGACGCCCTAGCCATTTTGCTACGGCCGCTTCGGTTTATCTTATAACCTACACTAGCGACCCGCCCGGCTCCGCACGAGTGAACTTTTATTACTCAGGGATAATGTAGCATTCTAATGGTGAAAGAATTATCGAAATCGTTTTAGTAGTTTTTGAGTTTATTAAAAACCATATAATTGAAAATTGTTTGAATTTCAAATAGCAAGTTCTGTCCGGAGGCTTAATGACCCAGAGTCTATCAATTTTTTTTTGGATTCCACCTTTTGTCACATCATCAATAAAAATAATTATGTATTTCATTATTGTTGACTAGCGAGCCGCCCCGGCTCCGCACGGATACAATGCTGATGTATTATACATATAAACCTTCCTCTTGAATCCCTCTATCTATTAAAAAAACCGCATCCTAATCCGTTGCGTAGTTTTAAAGATTTAAGCATACATAGGGATATAGGGACAGAGAAAGCGACTTTGTTTTATACTATGTAGTGATGATAAATTTTATTTTATCACCACGCTTGGCCGACGGATTATTAATCGCAGTGAGATGTAAACCTTGTGCTAATAGATGCTGCTGCCCATCCGTCAGCCATATTGTCCCTTAGTCGCCTTTTACGACACCCATGGGAGGACATGGGGTGGTCTATTCTAACCCGAAACCAAACGGCAGTTTATATTAATATAGGTAGATATTATTTTTAAAACAATATCTACCTATACTGATATACTAAAAGGTTTTTTTTTTCCTGTATAATATACAATAATATACAACTAAGAGTAGCTATTTTATTTTGATAGCCCTGTACTGGCAAATGGAAAACGCTGCCCTATAGCTACCTAGATATTCTAGACCAATTTACGATACTGCACTATCCCAGGCGACCAAATTCTATAATAGATGTCACATTTATGAAATCCATGTGTATCTAGGTAATAAGGGGTTAGGTTGCTATGGTAACGGTCCTAAGGTGAGCATTTTACGGGGCCCATAAATCGAGAGTGCTCGTAACTGCTGCATTAGCTGGATGTACTATGGGAACTCGGAGGTTTGTCGCTAGAATTAACTTTTTGGTGAGATTTTTAGGTGATAAATCTTCTTGCGTAACAATCCATAAAAACCCTGTATCTAAATTAAATAGTACATAATAAGAATAATAGTGTGATGTTATGTGAACTATGTGTTATACGTATCGACCTTTTTTTTTTGTTCGGGTGGAAATGTGCTTACGCATTTCCACCACCGCTGCAGCGTTATCGCGCGCTGGCAGTGGGATATGTGGGACTCGCTCTCTCCATAGCGTGGTATGCTAAACTCATACCACGAGGAGAGGACCCTACACCACTAAAACCTCCCGGACACTCCCGGGCCGGGTACGCATGAGCAATCCGGCCCCCCGACGGCACGACGCGGGATCTCCGGGGCCACACTTACAGTGGCCCATTTTCCCAATTATATAGGGACGCCCGGAGTGTAGAGGCGTCCCTACTCCTCATGGGTCAGCCTCGAAGGGAGCGGGGCCCATGTGCCCTACTCCCCGATCTGTAATTGACCTACTTACATTTATATTATATTCATGGACCGCTAGTTCTGTCTCAAATTAACTTCTTTTTCTATTAGTATTAAAACACTAATAAACAAATACTTATTACAATGACAACCGTTCGGGCAAATAATGTGTATACCTAATAAATAATAAAAGTTTAGTCTAAAATATTATTAAAAAATTGCAAATATCTAAAATGTTATTGTGTTATAATTATGTGTAATTGTGTTATATTTTCATATTTCTCCGTCCGCGCAATTTTCGTAGAAAGGGGTACAAAGGTTTTGCTTGGCGTATATTTATATCCTACTAATATTATAATTGCGAAAGTATTAATATGTTGAATGTTTGTTACTCTTTCACGCAAAAACTACTCAATGGATTTGGCTGAAACTTTGCACGGGGATAGTCAATAAGCTCGATTAACAAATAGGCTACAAAAACTCGCGCTCCGACCCACATATTACAAAATATTTTATTCACGCGGATGTATCGTTACATATAAATTTGTATACAACTCGATAGAATCTCACTTCAGTACAATAGTAGTGGCGAGAGGCGGCACTTCTACGGGGTATACGGACGCGTTAAAAATTTAAAACCTCTTTTAGATGTTTTCCGAAACGAAGGATCAATATACTTCGTCATAACGTAACCTACTGGATGACTTGTGGAATGAGATTAGATAGCTTTAGGTCAGTAGAAGAACTCAAAAGAACAAAAAAAAAGTAAGAGAATTACTTTCTATATCTATACTAGTGTATAAAATTGAAGAGTTTGTTTGTTTGTGTCCCTGAACGCGCTAAACTCAGGTAAACTTGAGCTGATAGGTACAACACCCAAACCCGGTGGTTGTTGCAGCATCCGACTATAGGCCTTTGCCCACAAAGCCTCGTAAGCACGACCCGGATGACGAGATCAAACAATTTTTTATTTTATTTTATTACTAGCTGAGATTTGCATGTTACAAAAAATGCTTGTGTTACGAGTGAGTTCACGTCGGTAGTGCTATGGATAGGGATCAACCAACTAGCAGTACATAGACTGCAAGAACTAGCACCACTACACAGAGACCAGCCTATCCGACCAGCTGGAGAAGAGTGCGCCCGCGAACGCGACGCGTCCCACCTCGCCCTCCCGACCAATAGTTTGCAAAGAACCATCCGATGCCCTCGTAGACCCGAAGTCCGAGAAGCCCGCGAACTGTAAAGTAGAGAGACAGTTGCACAACTGTTTATCCATCACATGAATGTCTCATACTCATCTCTAACGACACCCATGGCCCATGGGAAGACATGGGGAGTTCTATTCAAAGCCAAAAATGGCGTGTTTCTTAAGATTAAGATAAACCTGGATTATCTATATATTCATCATCATCATCATCAGCCCGTACAACGTCCACTACTGAACATGGGCCTCGTCCCGAGGGAGGGCATTTGCCATAGTCACCACGCTTGGCAGGCGGGTTGGTGACCGCAGTATAATATTGTACTACACAAGGAAACGCTACTGCCCGTTCCTTGATATACGATTATTATAGATGATGTTATAACAATCGGGACCAATGGTTTAACTTACTTTCCGAGGCACGGAGGGTAGTCCCTCAATCAACCGGAAGTAAATTTTAGAATTTACACAAAGATTCCTTGTCCGGCGTGGGGATCGAACCCACGACCTCCGAGATTAAAGCAAGCCAAATACCGCTACGCTACGGAGGATCTTAATCCTAGTCGTAACTAATCACTTTGTGGTATCAATACTAATATATAAAGATTAAGATTTTGTTTGTTCGTTTACATCAACGCGTTAAGGTAGCCCATTTATTGAGGGGTATAAAAATAAATAAATAAAAATAAAAAAAGTTTTTATTCACGTAAACCTATTACAGGCATTTGTAAATAGTCAAAACATATTTGGCTTATTTTCGATTTAATTAATCAATTTTATTTGTTTATTGCTACGTATAATAATAGTTTATATAACTTTAGCCTAAAAGCTGTCAGGTATGAAAGTACAATATTATTTTATATCTATGATTAAATCTAAGTATAAAAATGTTATTATGAAATTTCTACGGGAAATTGAATAAGCGAGTAAAACCGTGCGCAGGATACATCATATTAAAATGGGAATCATACGCATCTTCCAAGACTTAAGACTAGACTTGTAATGCCACGGGGCTAAAAGTGCTAAAAGGCTCAAGATATATTCATGATTTTTTTTGAAATCACCAAGCACACTAACCTACATCCATCTTATCCAACCATACTTATATCAAAAACATACGTTTGTAAATGATAATAAATAATCGTTTATTAACATATTCCCCCCACTCCCCTCCACCCACCGCACGGAAACACACGAAGTTGTCCGACGACATCCGACAGCCGATAGTGTCCAGTGAAAATAAGCGAAACTATATTGTACGTAATAGGAGTGCGTGGAGTTGAGGAGTTGGATAAGGCAGAGGCAATTTATGTTCAGATGTTTTGATGATCAGGTTTTTGATGTTCATATGTTTGATGTATGTAATAGGAGTGCGTGGAGTTGAACAATTGGATAAGTATGGGCAATTTATGTTTAGATATTTATTGATGCGTGTTTCTTCAAAAAATCAAATCAATCTGAAATAAATGTTACAGGACAGACGGACGGATTACGCAATATGTAGATTTGTATTATTTGCTATTGCCTACTACTGTTAGTTACCTAGTTGCATGTTTCATAGAGTAAGAATTATCGGTCAGTTATATTTTAATTTATCTAATTACTTTGTAATTTTGACAAGTACACGAGTCTGTAAATACTATATAATAAATTAATATATTTATTTCTAACGTCAAATGTCTGACCTTGACGGTCAGATGTTTGATGATAAGATGTTTAGATGTTTGATGTTTTGACGGTCAAATGTTTGATGTTTAGATGTTTAGATGTAAGGATGTTTGATGTTTAATCCTAATTAATCCCCTTATCGTACAAAAACATTGCGGTGCTTAACAACTTTTATTTTAAAATATACTACTTATATCACTCTAATATAATAAATCTATAAGTTTGTGATGATAGATGTATACTGTTTTGTATACATCCAAAGAAATAACGCATTTTGCTTAAAATTGTGGTTTTTATACGTTACAAAATTTACTTACTTATAATGGGAATAATTTACATAGCAGATTGACATGGTTATGCAAATTATGTTGTTTTATCACAAACTAACAGATTCATAATATAACTAGCTTCCTGTAGGAGCTTTATAATTATTTTCCCCCCTTTTTAATTTACTTAAGGGTTGAATTTTACAAAATTCTTTCTAAGTGAACCTGTAAGTCACAAAAAGAAGCAACGGTCCAAATATCACGTATCCAGCTTCAGTAGTTTTGCCTCGGCGTTGATAAATTAGTCAGTCAGGACGTAATAAGTATCGTAAGGTGATCAACTGAGGTTATGGGTGATTAAAAAAAACCTATACCAATGGAGTTTAACAGGACCGATTGAAGTTGAAGATTTTTTGTTTTGTTATAATAGTAGCATAGTCTCGCTTGGTTCGGTTAGGTTAAGTCAAAACAATTAAGTTAATAATATAATAACTATGCGCGTTCACTGAAACTGGCAACTAAATTTAATAATATAAGTGGCATGAAAATTATTCAACTTACGATTCGTATTATTTTTCGGATACATATATAAAGATTAAGATATACCTAAATATGAAACAATATGAGATACTGAAAATAAATATAAACAATAAAATAAAAATCGGCCTCATAAAAAATAGTTAATATATTCTTATCCATCTCTATCAAATCTTAACTTCCCATTCACTGGTCGATATGTGAACATTAAAATGAATATCGGTGGCTTTGTCTGTGCGTCTGTTACTATGCGTGTACTTTCTAACTTATCTATATATATATATAATGTGAATGTTAGGTGTATTAACTATTGACAGTTGATTTTGTATCTACTCTTTAGTTTATTCTATTTAATTCAAATATTCCTCAATGGCGTAGCAGTAAAGTCTCGCTTTAATCACGGAGGACGTGGGTTTGATCCCTAAGACGGACTATAATTCTTTGTATAAAATCTAAGATTTCTTTCTGGGTCTTCTAAGTTGGGGGAATACTCTCCGTGCCTCTCAAAGCACGTTAAGCCGTTGTTGGTCCCGATTGGTATGACATCGTTTCGCCGGATCGTCTCAATAAGACCGCGATGAAACCGGCACCACCCTACTGAGTTTGTTTCGCCGGGTCTTCTCAGTTGGGGCGTATTGGATCCGGTGGTGGTAGCATAAAATCGAGTTCGTCGACATACTTATGGCCCATCTAA
The DNA here is from genome assembly GCA_947037095.2 of Nycteola revayana. Lineage (NCBI taxonomy): Eukaryota > Metazoa > Arthropoda > Insecta > Lepidoptera > Nolidae > Nycteola > Nycteola revayana. The sequence continues at coordinate 11,679,504 of OX344851.2, read as the reverse complement.
ATAATAACATACTCAAAGGACAGAACTTTAGACTATTAAATCATAGACCATAATATAAAATTGAATTTTCATACCTGACAGCTTTTACGCTTAAGCTATAACAAACTATTAAGTATAATAACTAAACTAAATTTATTCATTTAATAAGTTTATTATACTAACAGCGCCCCGCGGTTTTACCCGCGTTACTCAGCTCCAGTGGATCGGAGCGTGATGTTTTGTAGCCTATATGTTAATCCAGCATATAACCTATACCGGTGCAACATTTCAGCCAATTCCGTTTAGTAGTTATGGCGTGAAAGAGTAACAAACATCCATCCATACATACAAACTTTCGCGTTTATTATATAAGTAGGATTAATAAGGCAAAATATGTTTTAACTATTTGCCAATACCTGTAATAGGTTTACGTCAGTAAAAACTTTTCTTTTTTTTTACCAATCTGCCTGCTAAGCGTGGTGACTATGGCCAAACCCCACCCTCGAGAGGAGGCCCTTATTCAGCTGTGGACGTCATACGAGCTGTTGATGATTGGTGAAGAAAAAATATAATTTTACTATCAACGTTTTTTGTAACTGACTTGCGGAAAAAGAAGGAAATCAAAAAGGAATCCTTTACTAATATATAACCGCGAAAGTAACTCTGAAACAGAACTACTTGACCGATTTAAATTAAATTTGGTACACATATAGTGTAGAATCTGAGAAAGGACATAGGCTATTTTTGAATGGAAAAAATGGTTGTAGGGGGTTGAAAGGGGAGGATTAAAATTCGGGTCGTATTGTTTACCCGGCCCCCGCCAACGGCGGACCGAAGGAGTGTCCGGGGGGTTTTAGTGGTGTAGGGTCCTCCTCTCATCGTGGTATGAGTTAGCATACCACGCTATGGAGAGGGCGAGTCCCACATATCCCACCGCCAGCGCCGCGAATACGCTGCAGCGGCGGTAGGTATGCGTAAATGTATTTCCCTCCGGATAACAAAAGAAAGTGTTGAAAGCTATATTTTGAATGCACCTTACATAAAATAAGCAATCTACGACAACGTTACATAAACATTATTACCTACGCTAATCCGTATCTTCAATAAACTTCATTAATAATGTGCCACTTAACAAATCCAAGTGATTTGCTTCAACGATTACCGCCTGCTAATTACATGTTAAATTATTTTACACTAACAAGTCTTGTCATTTAGCTTTATATATAAGCAGAATCTGATTGACTGATCGAAACGCTGACGCTTAACCGCTGGGTGTTGAAATTTTGCAACAGATATACCTAGCTGATGACAAAAGTCTTCAATCAACGTGTGTTACCAGTTACAAAATATGGATCTCAGACGTTGTTTCTCACTGTGTGCCTCATAAGAAAGCTCAAAGTCACTCAGCGAGCTATGGAAAGAGCTATGCTCGGCATTTCGCTGCGTGATCGAATCTAAAATGAAGAGATCCGCAAGAGAACCAAGGTCGCTGACATAGCTCATCGGATTACCAAGCTGATGTGATCATGGGCAGAACTCTCTTCAGTCTCAGTTCTCGAGTGGAGACCACGAACTGTAAGGGATGATCCTGATCCTGATAGAAATCGATGGGGGAGGCCTATGTTTAGCAGTCCCTCAACAAACCAAACCCGTAATGAAATCTGAGTCTTCACAAAGATTTCTTGTCTGGCGTAGGGATCGAACCCATGACCTCCGAGATTTAAAGCGAGCCATAAGGATGGTATATAGCCCAATTTTGTCTAAGACGGCTAAACTCTAAGGAAATTGACCGTTTGCGATAGACATATTATAGTGCACTTAATAAATGCTGTGACAATGCAACATTGTTGACGTTTTCTCATTGATATTCTCCGTAATTGCTATCGCTTTTTTATGTAATTTCACTAGCGGAGATATGTTTTAGATGTTAGAGGTTTTGCAATTGATCTGCTCCGTAATTGCTAAATTACGGAGCCTTTTTGTGTTATTTGACTGCCGGGGAGAAGTTTTAAATTTTAAACAAATCTTTAAACGTTCCGGGAATCGAATACTCTCCTCTCGAATATCCTCCAAGATTTGTACCGCTAGGCCACGGAAGTTGTTTTATTATTCAACACAAAATATTTATCTGATTCTTTAACATTAACCAATTTTTACGTGTCCTTTAAAATCAACATAAGATAGACACCAACAACATTCCTCTAAAAAAAAACAGTTTGTTTATTTTGTTTTCACCCTCTAAAGCCTTAAAATGTCAAGTAAAGCCACCAGAAGGTTCGGTAGCAGCGAAATAAATTGACTTAACTGACTGAAGCCTCACAAGGATAATGCGCTCCGCAAATACTGTTTACCTAAACATTACCTAATGTCGGCACACGGATTCCGTAGCTATAGTGTGACTATGCCTTAACGGCTGTTTGGGTTATGTTTGTGTCTGTTAGGAAAAAAAGTTAGCTGTCATTTAATTTAGGTCTATGGAGTATGGTAGAAGTTTTATTAAGAATTATTTTTTATAACGCATTTAGTAAATAAATCCCTGTATACCCTAAAGCACACCCACACTCAGAACAACTATCTATGGTGCAAGCAAATAATTGTCCTGGGTGGAAATCGAACCCATAACATCAGCTTCAGAAGCAGTAATTAATAAATCCATATAAAATAAATAAATCAATTAAAAGTTTGTCAAACTTGTTGTATGTAATCATACCCGTTCCAAAGAAGGTCTATTTTCATTTGGGGACGTTACACAAGCTGATGACAGGTAATTTCAAAATACGATAATTCCTGGCGCTTAATTTTATGTCAAAAGCAATGACAATCGAATTGATAAAATAAGGAAGAGTCTGAGTAAAATGGCTATTTTATTTGGTCTCAATGTCAAATGAATTAATAAAGAAGTGATTTGTTGGTAAATACACATGTCCTGTCCGTCTGTCTAAATTTAATGTTCGTGTCACGATAAGCTGTCGGTATTGCGCCTCTCTCAACCTACGTGTCGGTAAAACAGTCCCACCGGATTTTGGTAGTAAAAGGAATAGAGTGCCGTGTTTGAACTTACACTATTAGGTATATGTCCTGGTCAATCACATGTACCTAATAGTGGTTTTTTTTCCGGAAGTACTTGCGTAGTTAGCCGCGATTATTTTGCTACTTCACCGGGCATAAAGGCGAGCAGAGCTCCAGCCTTATTAAATGGTTAAAAAAAACTACAAACTAAGCAACCTGCGCAAGAGGGCGCCCCCTGTGGGGCTTAGACCTCGGCTCAGGGCGGTCGCTGGCGATGAGATTGAGGGATTTATTATGACTTTTAGTAATTTAGGGGGTTTTGTGCAACTGTCGCTCTACTTTACAGTTCGCGGGCCTTTTGGACTGCGGGTCTACGGGGGCATCGGATGGTTCTTTGCAAACTAAGGGTCGGGAGGACAGGGGCTACGTAAAAGTTGCCCTCAAAGTGACTACAATGGTAAAATGAGCTTTAGTGGCTTGTAATAAAAGGTAATTTAGGTAGTTCGCACAGACACCCCTAACATATTATGTTCGAAGTCATTTTAATACGCAATTTTTCAATGCTAGGTACTGAAAAGGTATAGTTAGAGTTCAGAAACATAAAGTCGGATGTGCCATTTTACTTATAAGCAATTACTTGGTGTATAAGTATATACGTAGGTACTGAAAATATATTTACAGCGATCTTCATAACACATAATAGAAACCAAACCCAACCAGTCAAGGTAGGAAGCTCCTTGAAAACTAATATTGGACAATTTAGTTGAGGACTAAATATAGTGATGTGACGTATATATGTCAATTTGGTCGGAATGTGCGCAGTCTGGCGCCCACACTGTCCTCATAGATAGAGACTGACATGATCGTATGAAACTAACATAATCATATCTAACTACAACTTTTTTTTTTACGGACGGACTTATGTATTTAGCCACGAGGCTACTTCACCGGGCATAAAGGTGAGCAGAGCTCCAGCTTACAAAAATGATCAAGAGGGCGATTCCTGTGAGGGCGCTGGCGATGAGATTGATGGATTTTGACTTTTAGTATTTTGGGGAAGTTTTGTGAAACTGTCCTCTACTTTACAGTTCGTGGGCCTCTCGGACTTCGGGTCTATGAGGGCATCGGAAGGTTTAACTACAAAGATTCGTGAAATAGAAGAATTTGGGTGTTGCCACCATTCGCCTCCTGAGTCGTGACCCTTCGAATAAAATGGTCAATGCTCAATCAAGGCTTAAGGGAGCGAATGGTGTACCAAGTGGGCGACCAACATTTGTGCGGAGATAGTTAAAATCGAAGATTGAAAAATAGTCTAGTGAACATCACACTGGATTCTGCAACCGTTCTCCGAAAGTCGTTACATCTCCTTTGGACTGATCACTAACAGGACGTTTAGTTTTTGAGAGATTCGTCGATTGAACGTTTCACCTATGGATGTTTCGCCGACAGAATGGTTCGTATTTGTTAGTTTCGACGACAGGACTTTTTAACTATGGAATATTCGCCGTCAGATCATTTTGGCGACATGGCTTTGTTTTTTTTTTTGTGGAGTAGAGCTTAAGATATCACATGCTGAATTAAAAAAAATCATTTAATTAAATCTAATTCGGCTATGCCGTGTGGTTTCCGGCATAGAATAGACCACCCCATCATCTTTTGGAAGTCGTAAAAGGTGACTAAGGGGCGTACACCTGATGGATGGGCAGTAGCATCTATCACCTCAAAGATACCCTCATCAACTCAATGATACATCATACTGCATGGTGATTACGCCAATGTCCCTCAACGACCCTGGCTTGCCACGGTCTTAAAAGAGGCCCATGTTCCGCAGTTGACATTCATCATCATCAGCCCGTATAGCGTCCACTGCTGAACATGGGCCTCCTCCCGGCGGAGGGTATTTGCCATAGTCACCGCGCTTGGCAGGCGGATTGGTGATCGCAGTATTATGTTGTACCACACAAGCAAACTCTGCTGCCCGTTCCTTGATATACGATTATTATAGATGATGTTTATAACAATCGGGATCGGCTTAACGTGCATTCCGACGCACGGAGGGTAGTCCCTCAATCAACCAGACCCGGAAAGAAATCTTAGAATTTACACAAAGATTTCCTGTCTGGCGTGAGGATCGAACTCACGACCTCCGAGATTTAAAGCGAGCCAAATACCGCTACGCTACGGCGGTTGTCATTAACGGGCTATTAAATTAAAAATCCCTTTTAAACAATCTTGTTTTAAGTTACGAAGGATGTGTATTCGTTGTTTGTTTGGTTCCTGGGGGGAAATGCATTAGAAATCCCCACCGATGGTCGAATTTAAAGTATCACTCTCTATGGTGATGGCCAATCATAAGAGTGTTTATAAGGAGAGAGTAGACCCTCTGTCGTGATCTTTAACACCACTGGGTGCTTCTCCAACCAAGCCAATAAGGAAGTGGTGCATGAAACCCAAAAGCCACCTTTTTTTTTGTTGTCCGAGAGAAATTAATTTACGCATCTCCTCCGCCGCTGCAGCGTTCCAGCACCGGCAGAGGGCGAGTCCCACATACAAGGGGTATGTGGGACTCGCCCTCTCCATAGCGCGGCATGCTAGTCATACCACTATGAGAGGATCCTACACCACTAAAACCCCCAGAACACTCCTCCGTCCGCCGTTGGTAAGGGCCGGGTACACGAGGCAAGCCAGCCCACCCTAAAGCCCCCTGGCAGTGCAGAGTTATCGCAACTGTACAGATAGCCAAAGGTGTAGTGTACTTACTGAATATCAGAGTTTAGTTGTTAGCGTGCTCAGACTTAACTTTAACAACATAATTGCATCTAATCGCAACTGTGCCGTAAGCCTAAACTGATTCAACCTCAGCTTGAAACTTTATGTCCTAAATATGTAAGATATTTTGCGTCGAATCGCAAGTGTATGGCTAGCCTAAGCTGTAATGTAGCGCGGGTTGCGTCTAATTGGGCAGCAGCCGCTACTTTCCCCCACATGATAGTGACACCATGAGTTTGATTGTTGTAAGACTGTCCTAGCTCAGTTTTGAATAACCAACTGCTACTGGTGGTAAGTACTACATATTATACCTAATATGTAAAAATATAAGGGTTTCTTTTAAGGTATTTTAATGTAAGTATATGACAAGTGATCAAAATTTGACCATAATTTAAAAAACATATTAGTATTCTGCACTCATTCTCTATGTAAACTATAAGTGTGCTAAATTTCAGACTCCTCTGTCTACGTAATTTCGTATATAGATGTTAATTTTTCCCGGCAGCCTACAGTACTCCCCTCCGAGATTGTATGATTGTATTCGATTGTGAGTTCCAGTGAGTCGGAACTGATTCCAGTGAGTTGGATTCTATGCTGTGACTGCGTGCGGCGTGTGAAGCTGGCAGTGCTGCGCAGACTAGTGCGTATGCGGTCGTGAACGCAATGCCGTGGTGCTATAGCCGGAGTCGATGGAGCCGTGTAGCGGAAGCTAGTTGCTTGTTGTTGTTGGTTATGTAGCTGGATGAGGAGTACGTTGCTGGAGTAGCCTGTTGCGTGCTGTCTTCGGGGTCACCAATAATAATTGTAGAAGAACGGTTGGTGGTGTTCCTCCATACAAAATGAATGAAGATCTTCTTTGCCCGATGGATGGTATGCCCGGCGACCGACAGCCATTAGTTGATATTTAGAACTTGTATATGTTCAAATTGGCTTGCGAATTTGTATTGCGCGATACAGGTTAGTTGGGATGCTAGGTGCTAGATGGCGCTGCTAGTTATGTTGTGGTTTTGTGCGACTACTGTAGATGGCAATCCGCTATACATCAATTAAACGATTTCTATGCGAATAATAGTAGGCGTAAAATTACAACCTCCGTAGTTCGTAGCGTAGCTGTATTTGGCTTTAAATCTCGGAGGTGGTGGGTTCGATCCCCATGCCGGCAGGCAATGTTTGTGTAAATTCTAAGATTTCTTTCCAGGTTTGGTTGGTTGAGGGACTACTTAGTGCCTTGGAAAGCACGTTAAGCGGTTGGTCCCGATTGTTATAACATCATCTATAATAATTGTATATCAAGGAACGGGCAGCAGCGTTTCCTTGTGTGGTATAACATAATATTGCGGCTACCAACCCGCCTGCCAAGCGTGGTGACTAAGGCAAACACCCTCCTTCGGGAGGAGGCCCATGTTCAGCAGTGAACGTTATACGGGCTGACGATGATGATGAATAGTAGGCGCATTAACCCTAGAGTACTAATATAAATTTATTACTGCTTAATACTAATTATCGCCTGGGAGGCTACTTTATAAATAAAGCAAAATTTTAGTACTATTTTTTTATTAAAATGTAACAAAATTTATAACAAAATAACAGGCATACCTCTGCCTTTATGAAATGCAAAAAAATATATATCTGAGAAACTCTTATTTGTCTTAAAATCAGCCTTACACATAATACTTAACTTTCTAACAGAGCCTTAAGGGATATTTTATTTTAAAAAAAAATGTTGACATTGGACCACTGTTTTGGTATAAAAACTACAATATAATATATAAAGTATGAAAAACATAACAAAAAACTATTCTAATCATCACATAGCTTACTGCAGACTAAGTCGAACTCAGACTTCTATTTTTTATCACACGAATAGCAGTTAGGAGATCGATGTTCCAAACAATTTTTTTTTTTACATTTAGCACAGTAATAAACACTCATGCGTCTTTTTTTAGCGGGGCAATAACTGCACATACTGCGCTTGCCTTTTTTTATACTTGGTTCTTCATTATTTTCTGTAGTTTCAGTGTTTATCATCTCTAACTCGTTTCCTCAGTTTTGGTCTTTCATCAGCTCGTTTTGCACACCACGGTCGACACAATTCATCGCTTAGTTCTTTCATGAAATCTCTTCTATTCAATTACATTATATAATATTGTTCCTGGCAACAGTTATATTAGACCTTGGTCTACCAGAAGTATCTCTAGCCCAAATATAGTTGTTCTTACCTCTCACAACAGGCGTAGAAGGCAAAACAATGAGCTCCTCCGTCGTCTGTGTTTCTGAAGTAGGTGATGTTTGTCGATTTGGTAAAGTGCTTCCGGATGATGACGGTATTGGGGAGCTTCGATCTTGAGGATCAGGGTCATCTAGCACAATATTTTGTAACTCATTTTCGAGTCGGCATGGAACAAAAGTGGGATCAACCACACTGTCATCGGAATCGTAATCCGCGACTTCTAAATTATCCTTGGTCTCACTATCAGAAGTGTCATCTTCCAAGTAATTTGCTATCTGCTGCTCGTTGAGATCCATCTATGAAATATAACATGTATTTTATATCTTATAATAGTGAGTAAACAAAGAAAAAACTCAAAAATGAAAATTAAGTCAATAGTAAAAAACCTACCTTTAATACTAATGATCGCCTCCCAGGCGATCACGTAGGCAATATCTCGGGAACGCTGTATCCCCGCCGAGCGCGCAAGATCTCCCCGCCGCGTCGTGGGCTACACTGAGTTGGCGCGAAAGCACGGCGCGACACGTCCCCACAATTTCAAAATAACCAGAAAAAACCGACCGCGGGCGGCCTCTCAGGCGATGATTAGTACTCTAGGGTTAAGTAAATACCTACTATTAGAAATGTTATTATTTGTTTTATCCGGTCATGCTTCCATTACAGCGCGGGAGCATGCTTCCATGCTCTCGCATATAAAGGATATTTTATTATGAGGTTCCTAGGGGACCCGGAGCTACGCGACTGGAACCGCGTGCGAAAATCTAGAATATAAAACAAAAGTGATTCGACAAAAACTTTTCACACTTATCCCCAATAGTCACAAACCCATGGTGACTCCACAGCGCCCGGTGACACAGTAATCGTGACCCTCTGGACATTTCGTTAGCATTGTTTATGATCACGCCATTCTACTGTAACGGGGCTAGGCAGAATTGTATAGTTAATTATTTAATAGTTAAATATAGCGAGAAAATTGAAAATGTAAAATCAAAATATTGACTTAACCCTCGACGCAAAAACGATTGGGTCTTATAAGTTTGACGTGTCTGTGTGTGTGTGTCTGTGGCATCGTACCTTTTTTTTTTGTTGTCCGGGGGGAAATGCCTTTACGCATTCCCACCGCCGCTGCAGCGTATTCGCGCGCTGGCGGTGGGATATGTGGGACTCGCCCTCTCCATACCGTGGTATGCTAAACTCATACCACTAGGAGAGGACCCAACACCACTAAAACCTCCCGGACACTCCTTCGATCCGCCGTTGGCGGGGGCCGGGTACGCATGAGCAATCCGGCACCCGACGGCACCCGCGGCCAATATGGTACCGCGGGATCTCCGGGGCCACACTTACAGTGGCCCATTGTAGCATCGTACCTCCCGAATGGATGAACCGATTTTGATTTTGTTTGGAAGGTGAATTAATAGTCGGATGTGTTCTTAGCTATGTTAATTGAAAATCGGTCCGATATGGCCGCCACCACAAAATGACGGAAATATATATATTTTGCAATAGTCACCACGCTTGGAAGGCGTGTCGGTGACCGCAGTATTATGTCTTAACACACAAAGAAACGCTGCTGCCCGTTGCCTTGGTATACGATTGTTATAGATGATGTTATAACAATCAGGACCAACGGCTTAACGTGCTTTCCGAGGCACGGAGATTCGATTTACGATCCCCACGCCGGACAAAAAATCTTTGTGTAAATTCTAAGAATTCTTTACGAGTCTGGTTGGTTGAGGGACTACCCTCCGTGCCTCGGAAAGCACGTTAAGCGGTTGGTCCCGATTATTTAACACCATATATACTAATCGTACCTATAGCAAAGAACGGGCGGCAGCGTTTCCTTGTATGGTACAACATAATTCTGCGGTCTCCAACCCGCCTGCCAAGCGTGGTGACTATGGCAAATACCCTCCCTGGGGAGGAGGCCCATGTGCAGCAGTGGAAGTTATACGGGCTGATAATGATGATAATTATTTTAAAGCAAACTTACTCTATAACAAATGTTTACAGCAAACGTTATAAATATTTCAACTCAAAACACTCACGAAAATGCTCCAAACAAAATATTTAAAAGTAAACCGAGTAGGTACAGTCGACAGAAAAATGCGTGGTGTCACCGGCCGACACTGACGTACGGCGATAATTACTCTTAAAAATTGCGCGCCGACTGTACTTTTACACTGTAGTGCAACTTGTTGGGTAAAGTTGGGTATATATTTTTCTTCTTTAATATTAAATGGATTGTTTGTAAGTATTATATTCCTTTATCATTACTACATAGTATAAAACAAAGTCGCTTTCTCTGTCCCTATATCCCTATGTATGCTTAAATCTTTAAAACTACGCAACGGATTTTGATGTGGTTTTTTTTAATAGATAGAGTGATTCAAGAGGAAGGTTTATATGAATAATACATCAGCATTGCGCCCGTGCGGAGCCGGGGCGAGTCGCTAGTTTGATGATAATATACTAACATATAAAGCTGAAGAGTTTGTTTGTTTTCTTGAACGCGATAATCACAGGAACTACTGGACCGATTAGAAAAAATCTTTCAGTGTTAGATAGCCCATTTATCAAGAAAGGCTATAGTCTATATTAATTATGGAGTTCCCACGGTAACGGGAGATACTCGGGTGTAGCCACGCGCAGGAAGCTAGTATAGTAAAATATGTAATAATCTCATACTTATAAATAAATACGGCTTTCTTACTCCACCTAATCTCTTTCTGATTAAATGCCTTGCGGGTCCCAAGGCAGTTTAACTTTTTCCCGGGACTTGGGAGTGAACCTCGGTGCTCATTGCCATTTCCATTGAGTGCTGATCCTGGCGTTTAAAAGCACGGAAATTCTGTTTGGACGCCACAAGATCCATATAGATAGTACGAAATCACTATCTTTGCTAAGGGAAATATTCTGAGTCGTACATATATGGATCTTGTGGCGTCCAAACAGAATTTACGTGCTTTTGCCATACCCACTATTGGAATAACCTCCGTAACCTCCATGGTGTGGTCGTGGGTTCCATCCCCACACCGGACTTTGTGTAAATTCTAAGACTTCTTTCCCGTACCTCGGAAAACACGTTAAGCCGTTGGTACCGATTGTTATAACATCATCTATAACAAGCGTATACTAGGGAACGGACAGCAGCGTTTCCCTGTGTATTACAACATAATACGGCGGTCACCAATCCGCCTGCCAAGCGTGGTGACTAAGGCAAAAGCCTCCCACAGGAGGAGGCCCATATTCAGCGGTGGACGTTGTACGGGCTGATGATGATGATGATGATGAAGATGACTACTGGAATCAAAAATAACACCTCACGTGTAGGCCCCTTAATTTATTACCCGTCCGTGGTGCTTAACAACTGGCTTCTCTAGTTGTAAATTACCCTAAGACTACTTATTTCTTTTATTATATTTTCCTTTTTGCAATCTCTCACTTTGCTATGGAGGGAAGTGAAAATATAATTCATTCTTACTCTTCGTTGCGGGCCCGTTACCTTTTTTCCGGGACTTCGTGAACCTCGGTGCTCATTGCAAATACCAGTGTGTGGCACTGTTGAACCTGGCTTACAGGAGTTGCAGTGGTGGGAGTGTGGATAGGATTAATCCCAATTAAAAAGAAAAACAAGGGGTTTTAAGGAGGTCGTTTATTCTGGCCTGCATTGTATTGTCCACAGTGTACTAAATCGTGTAGAAGGTCTGCACTCTGTCGGGTCTTAACACTAACTCTATTGTTTGGACTACGTACCTACTTGAATTTTGTTTAGGTATATCCGTGTGGTTTCCGGCAAAGAATAGACCGCCTCTTGTCTTACCAAGGTCTCGTAAGATTTTTTTTTCGGACGGTCTAATGTTAGCCACGAGGCTTTTGCTTCTTTACCGGGCATACAGGCTCGTAACAGGTGACTAAGGGATATACAGCTGATGGATAGGCAGCAAGTAATAATTAAAATACTAATTAAATTAATTTATATAACTACCTATATAAATTAATTTAATTAGTATTTTAATCTACATACTCGATGTAATTTAGGATAATATAAATTAATTAATTAAAAAATAAACATTAGGTATACGTACACGTTTGACACTCTCTCTCTCTCACTCACACACACACACACACACACACACACATATATGTAATATTCTATGATAGAACAATGTGTAAGTATCTTATTATCCATTATTGCCTTTATATGTTATTATCTACCTAATAATTTTTTAAACAAATTTCTATATAAAAGCAATTGAATTCACTCCCAATAAAAAAACCACACTAAATATTCAACATAATATCGCACATCAACTTAACATACCTGAATATTCAATCACCAAAAACCGAATATATAAATTATTCACCACCATTCACTCTTGACACCTATTCACTAAATGCTAATAACACACATACACACCCTCACACACTCACACACAAACTCACCAACCAATACAAAAACGTGCGTAAAAATATTAAAAAGACATTTCTGTGTGTGTGTAAAAATAGTTAGACGGCTCTATGTGTGCGCCTAACCGGTTCTAAATTTCGGCCACTCGGGCGCATCTCCGAAATTTCGGCGATCCCCATTGGAGCGTTTGAAATTAGAAAAAAATTGAAGGTCGCGCTGTGAGTGGTCGGTTTTTTTTGTGGAACGACAGTGAGATTAGATCTATTGGTCGTTGTGATATAATAATTTATCTATTTAGTATAGAATAGATTTATTGCTCGTTCATTTGCCATATCTTATATCCTTACTAATATTATAAACGCGAGTGTTTGTAAGTATGGATGAATGGATTTGGCTGAAACTTTGCACGGGGATAGCAAATAAGTTCAATTAACATATAGGCAACTGAAAATCACGCTCCGACCCACTGGAGCAGAGTAACGCGGGTAAAACCGAGGGGCTTATCTAGTCTTATATAAAAGTTGAAAAAAGAGTTTGTTTGTTTGTTTGCTTAAACAAAGCTACCTACGTACTTCTTTTTAATATTTATGTACCTACATTCAATATCAAGATATTATTGTAATGTTTACTGAAAGTCGTGGCGTAACTACTTACCTACTTAAGTACTTAATAAAACTTATATTTGTTCAATTTTAACAAAAAAACTTCTACATAAAGAATCTTGAATGAGTCTAAAATGCATTATAATAATTCTTAATATACCTACATATATTTATGATTATGTATTTGTAGAAAGTGATATCCAACTTCACTAAATTATAATTAAAATAAGTACCTACTTAAATTATTTTTTCGTCTTAGAACTCTATATCATGCGCTAACCAAAATCTATTTACTAGACGCCATTTTAGATCACAAATCCAGACCCCATTTTTAAAACAACACTTACACACCCACACACATCACGACAGTATGACCAATGTGTGCGTCTAACGGTCTCCCCACTCCTACGCAACCGAAATTTGAACCGTGTTAGAATATTAAAGCTATTGGTCGTCCGCCATGTTGCTTTTTTATGAACACTGGCAGCTAAGACCGGACTTGTAACATTCTTTATTTTTATCCTCTTTTATTAAGATGGCTGCCGAAGATCGGTTTACTTGTCTATGGTATTAAAGTTTATGTGACATTTTAAAATAGGGAGAGGGAAAATTATATAGTAAGTACCTACCTACCTATTGGCATTTTATGAAGATTCGAGTAATGTAAATGGTACCTATCTTTTGAATCTTATAGGTAATTTGTTTTGACAATATTGTTGAGTGCAATATATGTACACTATTTTTTAGTCGTTGCTTAGACTAGCAACGACTAAAAAATAGTGTATATAATAAAATCAATCTACGTATAATATACTTTTCAATACCATTAAAAATTACAGATTTAAATAACTTTGAACTTGTGTTAGAGGCGAACATTCGCACAACATAAATTATCTCTTGTTACAAGGCACTAGAGTTCATTTTACTATATAAATTTATATTTATCATGGTCGTCTCTATGACGGCACTATTTTTTCTTTTCAGTTTTTGTAAAAGATATTTTTTTAAATTTAGTGTTACATTCGATAGTACTACTGAATGACTACTATTGCAGTAAAGCTGTAGTCCATAGGAAAATGAAATGATGATGGCTAAGTTGAAAACGCCTGTAGAAATAGGAAGGGAGATAAAGAGATATAGAGAACAGTAACATTATATACCTAACACAATAACCCAAAAAGCTGATATTAAAAAAGTGTGTGTAACTTTGAGTCAATCATAGATGGCGCTAACACCTCTGTAGTATAAATAATGAAAGAAATATTTATAATTGAATTTATTTTTTATGTTAAGGCTCAACACTTTCTTTCTTATTGGTATTCTTTTGCATAGCAAGCAGACCGTATCAGGAACTACGAGTATCTGGAATATTCTAGGAATTAGATATTTCATTTTGTCTTTGTTTAATAATCACTACAGGTAGAAAAACATTGTGTTCTCCAAAATATTCCCTTAATCAAAAATTGCCTCTGTTTACATAAAAAGCATAAAGACCCTATCACTAATTAAAAACAAAACAAAATCCACATTCCAAATTCAAACCCTTATTACGCAGTTATGTTGACAAATTTAAAACGAAACAAGCCCCACATTCCAAATTCAAAACCTTAAAACGCGGAAGGCGTTATAAACCAGAGATAATAACCATAAAGTAATAAGTAGACTGACAGACATGACAGGATAAAAATGTCTGACTCAAAAATTGTGATACACTCAAGTGTGTAGCCGAATTGTGCGCACACAAGTAAAGCCAGACAACTTTACTAACACATTGACACTGTGTGTTTACAGTAGTAATGGCGGGTGTAGATGTTGGCGAATTTTGGCGGGCGACCCTACATTGTTTGGAGAACTTAATGTTTGGTAAGTTTATGTTCTTTTTGTATTAGTTTTTCATATGTTTACTACCTATAACATTTTGCACTCTATAATGTTGCTATTTATATAAGCAACTTTTCATATTATGTTTTTTTCTTTTTTTTTCTTTAAAAAAGACAACTCCCGCACTAGGGATATAAATCCCTGTGTCGCGGGGGACTTTACAAACATTCATTTCACGGACACAAAGAACACCCAGACTCAGAACAACTATTTGTGGTTCACACAAATAATTGTCCTGGGTGGGAATCGAACCCAGAACACCAGGTCTCAGAGGCAACTATAGTAACCACTGAGCTACCGGTGCAGTCAGATTGAAATAAAAATAAAAAACATATTAAAAAAAAATGTCATATCATATACCTTCATACTAACATGTATTGTGATTTTATTAACATTCTAGAAGATTATTAAAATTTGTCATTAATTCCATCAAGTGACTAAACGGCCTAATTGATAGTAAAACTTATCTCGAACATTCGCTTACTTAACAAGTCAATTACGTACCTTTTTATTTTTGTTATCTATTTTCTATATTAAATCTAGCTACATAAATGTGCAGATACATATCCTTTAAATTTAATTTCATTTTAAAATCATGTTTCTATGTGTAGGTAGTTCGTTTAGTAATAAATTTTATATATACCCAACTAATATGTTTTTATTAAATTTATTCACTAAACGCCTCATAACTTCCTTTTTTCTCCAGCAGAAAGCCTACAGTGTACGTCACACGCACACAAACAAAACCCCAATTCGTATTCCGAACGCGCAGCAGTATCCGCGCGAGGCCATCGACCCCACGTTTTGGAGGGCGGCTGACGTCACGCACTGACCTGCCTCAACGACCTTGAAATTATTTCGGCTGTCCCCGTTCCGTTGTTTATGTCCGATATTTGAATTGAGAACGCAATTACGGTCGCAGCGAAATTTTGGCGGAACGGTGTTCGATTTCGTTGACAGATGCATTTTGAATGTGGAATTGGTTGGTACACATGGATAATGCATGTCATATTGTGTTTAAATTTGGAATTTATAGGTACCTAGTTAGAGTTACGTAACGTGTTTTTTAAATTGAAAAATAATGTTTATGTTTGTGTTTTGTTTGTCAGAAAAAATAAAGTTAGGTACTTAACGCGTACCTACGAAACCAGTGATTTATAACATACCTTCCTACCTAGTAATTAGGTACCTATTTACATGTTGGCTTGAAATAAATACTGTTTTGTTAAATATATTACTATGATACTTACATTATCTATAATATTTAAGTATAGGTGTTGCAGTCAAAACTCTTAACTAGTCAAAAGTACTTTAAACTAGCAACATCAGTCAAAAGTAGTTTGAGGTTAGGTTAGTTTTGACTGATTTTGCTAGTTAAAAGTACTTTTGACTGGTTAAGAGTTTTGACTGCAACATAGGTACTTACAACAAGCATTTTAGCTTAGCACGAGGGGTTAACAAGAATACCTACTGGTAGGTAGTGTGCAAAAAATCTTTTTAAAAAAAATACTAAAATTGCATTACCCTCACTAGGAAAGATTAGGCATACTTTATCAGTAGGTAGCGCTAACAACCTTTGATAACGATTCCTGGTACGGCCGCTGCTTTATTTGCGTTCTCTTTAATGTACTTGAAATACCTAAGTGCCACTAGTCTGATGTAGGTAGGTACATATATACACACACTAGCTGCGCCCCGTGGTTTTACCCGCGTCACTCTGCTCCAGTGGGTCGGAGCGTGATATTTTGTGTTGTTGTTGCTTATAAGCTACCCGCGTGCAAACTTTCAGCCAAATCCATTCAGAAGTTTTTACGTGAAAGAGTAACAAACATCCATTCATCCATCCATCCATACTTACAAACTTGTTTATAATGTTAGTAGTATTTTAAGTTGTTTTCAGTGAAATCCTACTAGTTAATATTAAAAATGCGAAAGTCTGTATGTGTGGATGTATGTATGTTTGTTCCTCATTCACGCAAAAACCACTGAATGGAATTGGCTGAAAATTTGCACGCGGATAGTTTATAAACTGGATTAACATATAGGCTACAAAATGTTAAAGTCCGACCCACTGGAGCAGAGTGACGCGGGTAAAACCGCGGGGCGCAGCTAATTTATTTATGTTTAATAAAACATAGCCTATATGTTAATCCAGCGTATAACCAATCCCGGTGAAAAAAAAACTTGACTTTTAAACCTGTCTTAGCTGCGACGGCGTGTGTTTTGTCTCCGGTATCCTCTAGAGCAGCGTTCCCCAATGGCGCGGAGGAGACCCGGTACTGGGCCATAAACATAAAATCGGTATTTTTGGTCATAACATTCCCGCCTTATTTTAAAAATATTATCTTCTGTCGATTGACTAATTATTTAAAGCTGAAGCATGTTTGTTAGCTTGAACGCGCTAATCTCAGGAATGATAAGTTTTGAAGAATTATGTCAGATGTTAGAAAGTCCTTTTTTTATGCACGGACTTATGTAGTTATGTGGCTTTTTCTTCTTCACCGGGCATAAAGGCGAGCAGAGCTCCAGTCTAGATAAATGGTTTAAACACTACAATCTAAGCAACCTACGCAAGAAGGCGTCCCCTGTGGGACTTGGACCTCGGCTCAGGGCGGTCGTTGACGGGGAGATTGAGGGGTTATGGCTTTTAGTTTCTTTAGGGGAGTTTTGTGCAACTTTTTAGATAGTCCATTTATGCAAGGAGGCTTTATTTAATTATGAACTTCCTACGGTGAAACCGCGCGCGGGAAGCTATTATTAAAATAAACTCAAAACTCCTGACCACAGACAACAAAACTCGATTAAATACTCAAATCTTGGACTAATTTGTCGTACAACGTTAAACAGAGATAGCACTACAATGATAAGATGGACGCGAAAGGGACAGAGCGATCGAAAAGTGCAATGAATCAGGGTGCAATGGCCTCTCAGTTTTGATGATGCATCGCGACACATACAAACATATATACGTGTATTTATAGATATAAGTAGGGTTTGCAAGTATTTGATAATTTGTTTAAAAAAAAATTTGTTTGTGTTTGCTAATATGTTGTTTTCTATACTTTACTTTCTTGATCGGCCCGATTATGTCCACTGCTGAACATGGGCCTTAAAAAACCTTGGCAAACCAAGGTTGTTGAGAGACATTGCCATAATCACCACGCTTGGCAGGCAGATTGGTGATCGCAATAAGATGGTGAATATCCTGGAGCTGATAGATGCTGCTGCCCATCCATCAGGTGTATGTCCCTTAGATAGCTAGATAGAAAAACTCTTTATTGTACTTTCACAAAGAGAAAAATACAGAAAAGGACTTAAAACTAAACTTAAAAATTAGATACCTAGGTACAATTGGCGGCCTTATCACAAAATGTGATCTCTTCCAGGCAACCGAGGAAGGAACCATACAAAGTAGTTTAGTCGCCTCTAACGATTCCCATAGGCAGATATGGGATGGTATATTCTAAGCCGGATACCACACGGCCATGTTTTCAGGAATATATGGGGTGGTATGTTCTATACCACACGACCATGTTTTTCTATACAAATTTTATAAAAAGGAAAGAATATTTTGTTTGCATTGAATAGGCTTTGAAACTACTGAACCGATTCCAAAAAAATCTTCACCGTTAGAAAGCTATATTATCCAGGAGCAGCATAGCCTTTATTTAATTATAAAGTTTCCACGGGGACGGGAGCTACATGGATGCGACTTCGCGAGGGAAGCTAGTTTTTTATGAAGTCGATTAAATTTAAATAGAATGTTGCTTAAGACCTCTTATCTCGCTATTTGACCGGTCATTAAACAATATTCTTTTATTATTATTGTTATTTATTAAAAAAAAGACTTCTAGCACACTTAAAATAATTTAACAGTAAATGTTACCTGTAAGATATCTACAGTGTTAGCTCTTCATGATTATAGATCATTTTTCAAGATATTTTAACATTGATATTGGCAAAATCACTTCTGATTGAGATCACAAGGCATTAATTTAAAAAGAAAAAGAAGGAAATAAACAAGTAATATTGCAGTGCATTAATTTTAAAAGAAGGAGAAGGAAATAAACAAATGATATTAAAAGGCATTAATTTTAAAATAAACAAGTGATATTACAAGGCAATAATTTTAAAAGAAAAAGAATGAAATTAACCAATGATATTACAAGGCCTTAATGTTAAAAGAAGAAGAAAATAATCAAATGATATTACGTACAAAGCCTTTATTTTAAAAGAAGAATAAGTAAATAAACTTTAATAAACAAATGATATTACAAGGTACATATTAATTTTAAAAGAAAAAGAAGCAGATATTAAATGGATTATGATTTTTACAGACTGATGATGAATGAAATATTAACGAAAGTATAGTTTTGTTGTGGCCAGTACTACCTACAGCTGTTATCACAGCGGCACTGACCTGCCCAATGACAATACAAACCTACATTTACTTACTAAATATTCATTATTATCATTAGCCTTCTATCGCGTACAGCTCCCGATTTTTTGGGAAAATAGTCAAAGTCAAAGTCAAAAATTCTTTATTCAAATAGACACATTTAAAATATTTTAAATCATGTTCTTATGATGCGTCCCATTCTTTTACTACCACCAGTTCTGGACGTGGCAACTCTGAGAAGAACTGGCAAGAAACTCAGAGGAATCCTTTTTTTTAAATAAATTATATTTTACAATGATTAATAAAGCAGTATTGTTTCAGAGCAACTCACTCCCAAGCAGTTTTGTCATTAACATAATCAGAAATTTTATAATAAGCCTTTTTACATAATTTATCTTTGACATATCGTTTAATAAAACATTTAATACCTAAATCACCATTCGTGACTTAAGGTGGAGCTCATACTGTTAGGTCAAACCTTCCGATGCCCTCGTGAACCGAAATCCGAGAGGCCCGCGAACTGTAAAGTAGAGCGACAGTTGCACAAAACCCCTAAAGAAACTAAAAGCCATAATCCCTCAATCTTCCCGTCAGCGACCGCCCTGAGCCGAGGTCCAAGTCCCACAGGGAACGCCCTCTTGCGCAGGTTGCTTAGTTTGTAGTGTTTAAACCATTTATCTAGGCTGGAGCTCTGCTCGTCTTTTTGCCCAGTGAAGTAGCAAAAGCCTCAAGGCTAAAGATATATGACCGTCCGAAAAAAAAATATCAAAAATCTGTTAGGTCATAGTGGTTCATCGGATGTAGGTAATGTATGCTAGAGGAGCAGTCGAAGGTTTTCAATGGAAATACCCTCTCTTGGTGGTATGATTAGCATACCATTGCTATAGAGAGATGGTGGGGTATGTGCAGTGCCGGATTAAGCCAGCGCTGGGCCTGTAGCAAATTCTGTCCGGAGGCCCCTCTAAATGACTCAGAGTTGCTCATTGAGCTTTTTTTATTATATTACCTCCTATACCTAATGTGAAGCACCATGATTCGGATCCATAGGATTATTTATTGGATCCAATTTCTTGCTTGCGCACGTATCTAGGTTTGCGGGGCTTCCCAAATCGTCGCGTGCCCCCCCAATTCATCGCGGAGCCCGTAGCATTTGCTACTCTTGCTATATGGCTAATCCGGCACTGGGTATGTGGGACTCGCCACACCCTACAAAGGATGTGTTTTAGTTTAAATCAAGAGGGTCTATTCACTTAACCCTTTGGGCTCTCCTCCGAACGCTAGAACAGGGACAATGGGAATAAATAATTTTCCTTTTAAATGTATGTTTTTTTTGAGTAGTTATATTGATTTATGTAGGCCTAAAACACAGAATTACCTAGTTCACCCAACAATGCCATTCTGTTCCTACCTATGCAATTAGATTTTGAATATAGGTACCCTGTCTATTGAGATTTAGATTTTCTGAATTAACATTAATCTTTATTATTATTATTTTATCTGAAGAACCTCTGTGGCCTAACAGTCTCGGTTTCGTCTCAGAGGTCGTTAGTTCGAATCCCGCACTAGTTACTCAAAAAAAAAATCGTTGTAAAATTTTTGGTTTTCTTTCTCTGTCTGGTTGGTTTAGGGACTACGCTCCATGACACGGAGCCGTCGCATCATGCGAGCAGGACTTCTACCTTATACCCACAGAGAATATGACCTTCTGAATTAATTTAGTTGCGTTTTACCCTATCATTTTTCATAACTACTGCGAATAATATAATTAGGTGAATAACATTTGGTTATTGCAGTATTATTTAGTATTTGTAGTACATATTATTTGCACTGTGAGTTTATCAGGCGGCACTGACCTCTTCAATGTCGCGCCATACAGTAAATACATAATTAGTACCTTTATAATTATAATATTTATTGAAAATTATAACTATTATTGAAATAAGAATTGAGTAAAATATTATGAACTACCTATTACTTACCTACTACTAGGCCTAGGCCTACTTCAGCCCTGGATTGAAAGAGCTGGAAGTCATGGGGGAAGGCCTTTGCCCAGCAGTGGGATGATGCAGGCTAACAGTATGAATGAACTAGCTGCGCCCCGCGGTTTACCCGCGTTACTTGCTCCAGTGGCTTGGAGCGTGATGTTTTGTATCCTATATGTTAATCCAGCGTATATCCTATCCCAGTGCAAAATTTCAGCCAATTCCGTTGAGTAGTTTTGGCGTGAAAGAGAAACAAATATCGATTCAGCCATCCACACATACTTACAAACTTTCGTGTTTATAATATTAGTAGGATTATAACTATTATTTAAACAGGAATTGAGTCAAATATAATGAATGTACTCCTGATTTCGGCCACAGTGGCGAATCCCTACAGAGATAAGCCACCACACAAGTGTGTGCAAACACAGTGTACTTTCTATTCCTTAATGCGGCACGTTCCTGAGTGCTTTCAACAGCACGTAGCGTTGCCATTCAAGCAGAGCTTCAGCCTTAATAAATAGGAGCAACCTGCGCAAGAGGTCGCAAACTAAGGGTCGGGAGGAAAAGTGTTACAAGGTGACATTATGGAGATGTTATTCATCAGGCGTGAGTTTTACTATATTGGTAGCATTCTTTTACCAAATTTGTTAAATACGAACCATCGAGATATAAGTTTTAGTTCCAAGAAACCCAACGGTGATAATAGACTTGAGCTCCATACCTATAATAAATACCTACGTTATTGTAAAAATCTCACACCTGTATAAAAACCGGCCAAGGAGTCGGACTCGTGCACTGTTACCATTATTGATACCGAGAAAAAAAGGAAAAAAATTACTACTATATTATACTTAGATATTTATTTTATTTTGTTTTTAGCATTTGTTGTTA
The DNA here is from genome assembly GCA_947037095.2 of Nycteola revayana. Classification (NCBI taxonomy): domain Eukaryota; kingdom Metazoa; phylum Arthropoda; class Insecta; order Lepidoptera; family Nolidae; genus Nycteola; species Nycteola revayana. The sequence continues at coordinate 11,657,348 of OX344851.2, read as the reverse complement.
TAGCGGTAACAGATAAACATAATTTTTGAAAATTTCAACTGTCTTCCTATCGGGTTCTTGAGATACAGCCTGCATGGAGACAGATAGACAGACAGACAGCGAAGTCATAGTAATAGGGTCCCTATAAATTTTCAAGTTAACTACCATAAAAATATTACGGACCAGACAGTACGCGGTCAAACCTGTGCCTTCACTTATTAATAAAAAATAAAATTAAAAACATTCGAGTACCAATAGCGGCAAATGAACACGTTTTCGTTTTCAATAATAACGTATACCTATTTATTTTTAATATAGTAATTGGTCCTTCAAAAACACTTGATGTTATTTTAATATTTATCCCTAACAAGTATATTTTGTACCAGCTGCGCCCCGCGGTTTCACCCAAGTTACTCTGCTCCGGTAAGTCGGAGCGTGATGTTTTATATCCTATATTGTAATCCAGCGTATAACCTATCCCGGTGCAAAATCAGCCAATTCCGTCCAATAGTTCTGGTGTGAAAGAGTAGCAAACATCCATCCATAATTACAAACTTTCGCGTTTATAATATTAATAGGATAACTCATAACTGTGTTCAGTGGTTTTGCTCCCGTTAGACTGGTATTCTATTTCCGGCTTATAATTGACCACCCCATATCTTTCTATGGGTGTCGGTAGAGGCAACTAAGGGGCATACAGCTGATAGAATGGGCAGCAGCATCTCACAGCTTCTCAGGAGTTACTTTGAAACTCCCATCTTACTGCGAACTTTAATCGACCTGCCAAAAGTGGTGATTACAGCAATAATTATAACCCTCAACGACCCTGGCTTGCCAAGATCTGTTTAAGAGTGTTCAGCAGACAGCTGAAAACCTCCGTAGCGTTGCGGTATTTGGCTCGCTTTAAATCTCGGAGGTCGTGGGTTCCCCACGCCGGACAAGAAATCTTTGTGTAAATTCTAAGAATTCTTTCCGGGTCTAGTTGGTTGAAAGACTACCCTCCGTGCCTCGCAAAGCCCGTTAAACAGAATGTTTATAAGATTGCTATTCTGCTCCCGTGAGTCACAGCGTGATGTTTTAGCTTTAACTCTTAACTGTTGCAAGCATCCGAGGCTGGCTACGTGGTAGCTTTAGTAAGTAGCCCGGGCACTTCCACGTTTGGAGCTGGGTGACAGATCATGGACTTCCACATACACGCACCCCATAGTCTACCCTGGAGTTCAGTATTAATTGAATAAACGACGTAACAAATATACATACATACATCCTCTCAAATTTTCTCATTTATACATTAAGTGGGATGTGTGTTTATATTTTAGCAGTTTCCTCAAAGATTTTACCTAATTTGTTAGTAGGAGTTCCAAGAAATACCTTACTTATTCATTTATATTTACTCAATACATTGAGAAATAAACGTCTGTGAACGCTTGCGACTGGAGAATATACGCGAACAAAAAAAATAACAAAAGCGAGTGGGGTAAATTCAGACTGGTTTTTTTTCTACGTGGAACTAACGAATTTTATCATATCAGTTGTACCTGTTGTCGTCCACTGCTGATCATGATATTCAACTAACCAGACCCGGAAAATGTTTTACATAGTTTTCTCGTCCGGCTTAGGATTAAACCGACGATTTTTGCGACTTAAAGAAAGACCTAACCGTTACGCTGTGGAGGCTGTCGAAATTTATCCTTACTAATATTATAAATGCGAATATAACTTTGTCTGTCTGTCGGCCTATCACGCCACAACTAGTAAACCGCTTTAAATGAATTTTGAAACACAGATAGTTAAGAACCTGAGAAAGGACATAGGCTACTTTTTTATATCGAAATAAGGGTTGTAGGGGGTTGAAAGAGGGGGATGAAGATTGGGCCAGATTGCTCCGTACGGACCCGGCCCTCTCCAACGGTGGACGGAGGAGTGTCCGGGGGGTTTTAGTGGTGTAGGATCCTCTCCTCGTGGTATGGGTAGCATAGCACGCTATGGTGAGGGCGAGTCCCACATATCCCACCGCCAGCGCGGTAATGCTGCAGCGGCGCGCGGCGGTGGGAATGCGTAAATTAATTTACCCCAGGACAAAAAAAAAGCGATAAAGGTTCAATGAAAGTATCGTAATTTTCTAAGCCTGAATAATTAAAACTGTGAATTAACGTCACTATTCCACGTGGACGAAGTTGTGGGCTCTGCTAGTAATTCTAAAATTGCATTTTTGAATAGGTTCTTTCACCAATCTTTGTTAAAAGGGTGTGGTCAATGGTCATCTTACAGTAAAGTGGTACAGATATACAAAGATAAAAGTATCTTCGTAACTACGTCAATACCAAGTAATAAAAACTCAGTTCAACTACCGCTGAATCATTTCGCAACGAAAACAACGGTGTCTAGGGTCAAACACCGCTTATCAATTTACTCTAATTCGTATTTTTATCGTGACTGATAGCAATAATATGGAGTTATCAGTTATAGTGGCTTTTCAATGTCAAAAAACACGTTTTTGTACGGATTTCTAGACTTACCTACTTATATTTTGCAGATTAAAGTATTGTTGAACTCTTAAAAAAGTTGTAAATGATGTTGGTAACTTGGTAGTGTCCCTCAGTAGATGCGGTAGGAAATAATTCCGGCTGTAGCCCAATGGCTAGGGGCGTCTGACTTGTGATTTTGTGGTTGCCCATTCGGTATTCGGACCGACCCACTCGTAACGCAAGCATTTTAGCTTAGCACGAGGGGTTAACAAGAATACTAGTAGACTGCAAAACTCTGCTAGTATTATAAAAAAAGGAAAAAATGGTTTGCTTAAGTAAAATTGTTTTTCTCTCAAAAGGGATGAGGGATCCATCTAGAGCTAACTACAGGTAATATTGACTGGACAGAACACAAGTATTCAAAAAGAAAATATATGCAAGTTAATGGCTAAGTTAAATATCATGAATATATATTTACTTGGCTTATAAAGACAGGCGAGAAGCGACAGCAGCTCAGACGTATGTTATAAGATGGCGCGACTTGAGGTCCTTTTCGAGGTACTGTACGGAGTTATGGGACTTTGGCAAGGATGAAAGATTAATTAAATTAGAACGAAAGTAATTATCAGCAACCAGTTAGTTGGCCAGGCCAGAATACACAATAGAATACAATAGAATTGTAAAATTATTTTTAGAATCGCTTCCGTTAATCAAGAGATTACCCCATAGAACCTGACAAACTCACAGACACTTAATAGTGTTATAGTATAAATATTTTCACAACCTCCGTAGCGTAGCGGTATTTGGCTGGCTCTATACCTCAAGGACGTGGGTTCAAACCCCACGCCGGGCAGAAAATCTTTGTGTAAATTCTAAGATTTCTTTCCGGGTCTGGTTGGTTGAGGGACTACCCGCCATGCCGCGGAAAGCACATTAAGCCGTTGGTCCCTTGTTGGTATAGCAAGGAACGGGCAGCACCGTTTCCTTGTTTGGTATAACATAATACTGGGCTGAGTGCTGGAGGTCTCTTTTTAGAAATGGATTATAGTCGACTGCTGGATAAATACCAAGTTATAGGATATCGAATTGGGCCAAAATAGTGCTGAATACTGGAGGTTTCTATCCAGCAGTGAACTATACTCCACTGCTTGACACAGACCAAGTCATAGGACCTGGAGTCAGGCCAAAATAGTGCTGAGTTCTGGAGGTCTCTATCCAGCAGTGAACTATAATCTACTGCAGGATACTGACAAAGTTATAAGACCTGGAGTCAGGCCAAAATGTTGCTCATCTTTTAGGCTAGAAACCAAGTTCTGAAGCAAACCTAGTAACACGATAATGTCAACGAAATAAAGTCAGTAGTTTATTGACGCACGCGCATCTGAACCAACATACTGTTTGCTTAGTTGTTCCAATAATAACAACACTATAGTAATGCAGCTACGGAGAGAACAAGGTTACCTTTTTGGCGACGTGGTTTTAAACCAACTTACCTATTGAAGTATAATTCTAGAGCTCAGAAGTATAAGGTCGTATGTTCATTTACCGTCAACTGGCACTTACGACCAAATGCTTCTGAATTATAAAGTTCAACCGTCTCTCCGCTTCTGAGGTCTAGAAATGTAATATTAAATCCTCTTCACCTTACATTCAGATCGATTGGCTCATAAAAAAGAAATGGTACTGTAATTATTGTTTACTATATATATGACCGTGTTCTGTAGGAATGAACCGCCATGGTTCATTCCAGGAGGGCAAGAGAAAGACCATACGTATATTATACCTCCGTAACGTATTTGGCTCGCTTTAAATCTCGGAGGTCATGGGTTCGATCCCCACGAAGACAATAAATTCAAGGACCACCGCGCGTGCCTCGGAAAACACGGTACCGTTGGTCCTGATTGTTATAACACCATCTATAACAATAGTATACCAGGGAACGGGCAGCAGCGTTTCCTTGTATGTTACAAAATAATACTGTGGTCACCAACACGCCGCCAAGCGGGACTATGCCAACAACCCTGCCTCGGAAGGGGGTCTTATTCAGCAGTGTACGTTGTACGGGCTGATGATGATGAGGATATTATGCCTATTACTACGGTCGTAACTATACATCTATAACTCCTGTGACATTAATCCTTTATGCCCGCCCAAATGCAGGCCTGAGAACTGTAAAGTAGAGCGACAGTTGAGTTGCACAAAACTCCGAAATAATCTAAAAAGTCATCATTCCGCAAACCTCCCGCTAGCGATCGAAACGTGATGTTAACTGTAATTTGTTATAAACTGTATGTAAACTGTATCGGCGAATTATTAATAATAATTATTATTATCAAAAAGGTACGTATTTGTAGAACAATGTGTGGAACTTAAAATTACACTAAAGCTAAGTATTACATACTAGCTGCGCCCAGCGGTTTTACCCGCGTCACTCTGCTCCAGTGGGTCGGAGTGTGATATTTTGTAGCCTTTATGTTAATCCAGCATATAAACTATCCGCGTGCAAACTTTCAGCTAAATCCATTCAGCAGTTTTTGCGTGAAAGAGTAACAAACATCCATCCATCCATCGATACTTACAAACTTTCGTCGGTCGTCCGGGGAGATGGGAGAACCTCTCGGCTTTGTGTGACGTGTTATTGTTTCATCTCTTTCCCCCCGACTCTGACCACTGTCCCGATCAGTGCCGAAACATCTACACCTAAAATAGCACATTATTTTAGGTTTGCCTTTCCGTCAATCGTTAGGTCAAAACTAATACACATTTAGATTTAACATATCGGCGACAGACTTCCTTATTATTTATGACCAAAATATAAATTTTAAACTTCCTTAGAGGAATGTTAATTTAATTAATACCTATAATACAATATTTACCAAACCCTATTGATGCGTTATCGGTCTCAATTAACATTCTCATAATGAAGTTTAAAATTTAGATTTTAGTCACAAATTATAAGGAAGTCTGTCACCGATAAAATGTCAATAACGATTGACAGAAAATCACATCTATAGTCTATGTATGATGGCTATACAGTGTCTAGTGTATAGTCTACGTGATGACTGTGATGACTGTTATAATCCCTCCCGACCCTTCGTTTGCTAAGAACCTTTCGATGCCCTCGTAGACCCGAAGTCCGAGAGGCCCGCGAACTGTAAAGTAGAGCGACAGTTGCACGAAACTCCCCTAAAGAAACTAAAAGCCATAATCCCTCAATCTTCCCGTCAGCGACCGCTCCGAGCCGAGGTCCAAGTCCCACAGGGGACGCCCTCTTGCGCAGGTTGCTTAGTTTGTAGTGTTTAAACCATTTATCTAGGCTGGAGCTCTGCTCGCCTTTATGCCCGGTGAAGTAGCAAAAGCTAAAAGCAGGGCTAAATAAATAATAATATGTACATCCGAAAAAAAACTGTTATAATAAATAGCTGTTTCTTTGTATATTATTATTATATATTTTCATAAATCATTGTAAATAAAATAAAGGTGTTAAGATAATTTTGTAAAGTAGTTTCTTTGCTTTTTATCGATAAAAAAATCATAATACATTTTCTTGTACCTAATTTATTCCCGAATAATATTTTTCTTTATACCTCTAATAGAAATTAAAATTAATATTTTTATAATAAGGAACTTCGTTCCCATCCGGTGTCCCACGATACCACACGAGTTTTTTTTAATGTAATTTGTAATACCCTAATTTAATAGCAATAATCTTATTAAGTTTTAGACTGCCTTATTTGTCTAATGCCATGTGGTTTCCGGCTTAGAATAAACCAACCCATGTCTTCCTACGGGTGTCGTACGAGGCTACTTATACTGCTGATGGATTGGCTGCAGCATCTATCAGCTCAACGATAATCACCACCGTACTACGATCACATGTAAGCGTGATAATTATGGCAATATCCCTCAACGGCCATGGATTGCCAGGGTCTGTTAAGATGGGCCGGATTGCTCATGCGTACCCGACCCCCGCCAACGGCGGATCGAAGGAGTGTCCGGGAGGTTTTAGTGGTGTAGGGTCCTCTTCTCGTGGTATGACTTTAGCGTACCACGCTATGGAGAGGGCGAGTCCCACATATCCCACCGCCAGCGCGCGAATACGCAGCAGCGGTGGTGGGAATGCGTCAATGCATTTCCACGCGGAAAACAAAAAAAAAAAAAGGTTTGTTAAGATGAGACTCATGTTCCGCAGTGGCCATAAATGGGCTGTTCAAGACATAGGTACGGTCAACAACATAGATAGGTTTACACTTGGTAAAACGCATTTTAAATTTATATGTACATGTTTATAAGATCAGTTCACTACTATGTTTATATGTATACAGCTAGCAGCGAACTCTTCACTCATAAAAAAATTACGGCCGTCGTACTCCCTCCCGACCCTTAGTTTGCAACGAACCTTCCGATGGCCTCGAAGTCCGAGAGGTCCGTGAACTGTAAAGTAGAGCGACAGTTGCTCAAAACTCAAAACAACTTATCGCCAGCGACCACCCTGAGCCGAGGTCCAAGTCCCACAGGGGACGCCCGCTTGCGCAGGTTGCTTAGTTTACAGTGTTTTAACCATTTATCTAGGCTGGAGCTCTTCTCGCCTTTATGCCCGGTGAAGTAACAAAAGTCGCGCGACTAACTACAAATGTCCGTCCGAAAAAAAAAACTGTCGTACTAATATAAACATATTTATATGTATTACTTTTGATACTGACGGTGTAACCCTATCTCTTTGGTTGACTGTACATTTTGTTATCGTCTGTTAAAGGGAAGGAAGGAATATTTTGGAATTTAAACAATTTATAATAAGGAAGGATGTTATACCCAAACAAAGTTTGAATTAATTCAGCAATACGCATGTGAGACTCACACCACGAAATTATTTGTTTGTTTCAAATACAGTGAAATCTGGTTAAATGGGACCTGGATAAGTATGAAACCTCTATTATTGAGAACTACAATTAGGTCCCGGCACTTTTTCATCGAATTACCTCTGTTGATGGGACTTTTCGAACCTGGTTGAATCTGATTTGATTTCTAGGGTTTTAACGATGTTTACCTCTATAATTGGGAGACTGGAGCTCAATTCCCTTTATTAGTTTGTCAATCTATCAGGTTGGGACAGCTATGGTCACTATGGACACGATTGTTTACAAACATTTGAATTTCTTTTACCCCATGCTTTGTTTGTCAGTACTATCTCAAATTTTGATCTCCGTAAATGAGACAACTAAATTTTAAACTTGTGTAATTGGAAAACTGGATAAATGAAAACCTCTTTAAATGTACAATATCCATGGTCCCTTGAGATTCCAATTAACCAGGTTTCACTGTATATATATTTATAGGTACTATGTTTATCATAGTCTTGTGGTTCGTTACACTTTGGGGAATTAATTGTTATTGGGCAATTATCCTTAAACAAATTCAGGAAACTATGTTAATATTCCCTTAAAATTAAATAATGTATAGTAAAATGATTGTATTTTTAAGTCGTAACAAATGCTCAGAGATATTAGGTAGGTAGGTAGTATTTCAGTGTGTGTAACACACAAAAATACAAATCTTTCCTCGTTGTAATATTAGTATACTTAAGTAGGGATTTATATTCTTTAATGTCATCTCTTTTATTGGTGAAAGTTAAAAATCACTGTGTATTTTGGTATTTTGGCGCTTAATTCGCTACTGTCGTTATAACCTCGACCTTTGCAGAACTCGTTCATTATTCCGTCTTGTTTGAGAAACTGTGGTACCTACTGATTTTTGGAATTAAACAGTTGAAAACAAGAAACAAATTACATGGTGTGCAATGAACCTACGTATTAAACTTTTAAGATAAATACTCCGCCATCTTTCAAAATTTGACAGCTCATGTCAGGCTTGTATCGGGCTAGCAACTTTTTTGAAACAGAATTTTAGAACGCCTGATTCCATTAAAAAGAGGTAAGCAGACCCCAAAAATCTAACGTAAGGGGTGTGATTACGCGGGACAGCTTGATATAAATAAATAAAATTGAAGTGTCTGTTTTTAAAGAAAAAAAAAACATATTTTAAATATCTAAATGCATATGGATGTCTGTCTACCGACCTATTTGTCTATTTGTTCCGGCTTACCTCAGTAATGGAGGTCGTGGGTTCGATCCCCACGCCAGACAAGAAATCTTTGTGTAAATTCTAAGATTTCTTTCCGGCTTTGGTTGGTTGAGTGACTACCCTCCGTGCCTCGGAAAGCACGTTAAGTCGTTGGTCCCGATTGTTATAACATCATCTATAATAATCGTATAGGTATCAAGGAACGGGCAGGAGCGTTTCCTTGTGTTTTACAACATACTCCAGTCACCAACTCGCCTGCCAAGCGTGGTGACTATGGCAACTACCCTCTCTCGGGAGGAGGCCCATGTTCAGCAATAGACGTTATACTGATGATGATGATGAACAACCCTATCTAAAGGTCACTATCATGACTATAAAGTCATTTCAAACAACACACAAAATCATTGAAGTGATATAAAGCACTCACACACTCACCTACACATCGCAGCTGAACAAACGTTATAAACAGACGTATTATTTAACACACGACAGAGAAATCATCATACATTTGTAACAAGACAGAAAGGGACAGCTATGGCCATGACCTCGGTCAACATTCGCCGAATTGCGGTGGTCATGCGATAACGTATTCATATCGTGACAGAGAAATTTGGCAATTTGTGACTCACTTCAGTACTGTGTGACGTTTCATAATGATAATATTAGCTGTCCGCGTAAAATAAAGAATACATATAAAAAGTAACTCCCCATATCACTAAAGAAAGAAAGAAAGAAATTACATTTAATTTAGCACAACATACATAGTTAGCCACGAGGCTTTTGCTTCTTCACCGGGCATAATAAATGAGCTCCAACCTTAATAAATGGTTTAAGAACTACAAACTACGCAACCTGCGCAAGAGGGCGTCCCCTGTGGGCCTAGGACTTCGGCTCAGGGTGGTCGCAGGCGAAGAGATTTAAGGATAATGATTTTAAGATTTTTTAGGGGAGTTTTGTGCAACTGTCGCTCTACTTAACAGTTCGCGGGCCTCTGGGACATCGGGTCTACGAGAGGTCTAGGAGGTACTAAGGGTCGGGAGGGCGATGTGGGATCAAGATATTACACAGCATACATTTAGTTAAATGTACAAAACATAAAGACACCTTGCATGTTCTGACGAAAAAGTCGCCACCTCAGTATAAGCAAGGTGATACCTTTTTTAGGGATCCGTACTCGAAGGGTAACAACGGGGCCCTTTTACTGTCGCTGTCTGTCTGTCTATCACCAGACTGTATCATCAGAACCACGATAGCTAGAAATTTTCACAGATGAAGTATTTATATTGCCGCTATAACAACAAATACTAAAATTAAAATAAAATAGACTTTTAAGGGGAGCTCCCATACAAAAATCTTTTATTTTTATTTTGCACAGGTAGGCACTTAAAAATAGTACGGAACCCTTCGTGCGCGAGTCCGACTCGCACTTGACCGTTTTTTTTCCGGGGCGATATGTGCTTACACTTTCCCACCGCCGCTGTAGCGTTCCCGCGCCGGGATATGTGGGACTCGCCCTCTCCATAGCGTGGTATGCTAGTCATACCACGAGGAGAGGACCCTACACCACAAAAACCCCACGGACACTCCTCGGTCCGCCGGTGATGAGGGCCGGGTACGCAAAAGCAATCCGGCCCTAGGCGAGGGGATATCTAGCACTGGTTTTCAGTTGGCAACTCGAGTAGCTATAAAATCTAGCTTATGTTACTCCAGGATAAAGTAGTTTTCTAACAGTGAAATAATATTTGTAATCGGTCCAGTAATTCTTGAGCTAATGTAAGGCAAACAAGCAATCAAATCATTCCTCTTTATAATATTAACAACAAGCGACCCGCCCCGGCTTCGCACGGGTGCAATGCTGATGTATCATCACTACATAGTATAAAACAAAGTCGCTTTCTCTGTACTACGCAACGGATTTTGATGCGATTTTTTTTAATAGATAGAGTCATTCAAGAGTAAGGTTTATATATATGATACATCAGCATTGCACCCGTGCGAAGCCGGGGCGGGTCGCTAGTACATGTTTGTGTAATGTGTTTTATATTATGTAGTGAAGATAAATAAGGCATATTTCTCTTTGTGGTTTTATCAGTAATCGTGTAATCACTTGCTATTGTTTACAGATATAAATATTTCGGTAATAATGATAAAAGACAACGACTGATTATAATATATCCTACTACTTAATATTATGAATGCAAAAGTTTGTATGTGTGGATGTATGTATGTTAGTTACTCTTTCATGCAAAAACTGCTGAATGGATTTGGCTGAAAGTTATAGTTTATAAGCTGGATTAACATAAAGGCTACTAAATATCACGATCTGACCCACTGGAGCAGAGTGACGGGTAAAACCGCAGGGCGCAGCTAGTATCTTATATATCTAAGGTCTTTAATATAAACTGCAATAGTACATAGGTACATCGAAATAATTAAATGTACCTATTCAGCATTTAGGTCTCATTTTATGGTGTTGCGACGCCCCAAGCGTGGCGTAGGCGGCGAAGCTCGCAGCTGAATAATAAATGAAATTAAAATCGTTTTCCCGTAAAATTCGACCCTAAGATTGCAAAAAACTGTCCGAAACTGTCTACGAGCAATCGTAGACCCGAAGTCCGAGAGCCTGCGAAATGCAATGCAGAGCAGAGTGACAGTTGCAAAAACCTTCATAAAAAATTGAAAATCATTATCTCCAATACCTTCTTTTGTGGCCGACTTGAGTCAGGTCCCTTAGGGCTCAGGAACCATTTAATAAGGCTGGCAATAGCTTTGTGACCAATTAGATAGCAATATCCGTTCAAAAAAAATACAAAAAAAAAAAAAAACAACGGGGTAACGAATTTTCGAAGCACTCAAGAGGAGAGCTTCTCAAGTAATCGGACCCGAATATAAATCATAGATTTAATATAAAGATTTGAAGACGCGTGAGGATCAAACCCACTACCTTCCAGAATCAAATAGAGACTTATACTTACCGCAACGCCACGGAGATTGGATTATTTCAGTAGTTATTTACAAACAGGTGTACGGCTCACCTGATGGCATGCGGCTACCGCAGTTGCAGCGCCCGGGGCAATATAGGCTCTTTATTGTTTCCTTCTCCTCCAAATAAATCAACAAGACGCATCACCATTAATAAGACATTATTCTACATTCTTTTAACACCGTGATTTTTTTGGCGTACTAGCACACTCCCGCAGGCAAAGTACCTACAAACGTCAGAAAAAATAAATGAAAAAATACGCTAACACACTTACAAACTAATTATATTAACTACTAGCTTCCCGCGCACGGTTTTACCCGCGTAACTAACGCTCCCGTGGGAACTTCATAATTAAATATAGCCTATAGGTATCACTAAGGGAGAATGTAGCTTGGGCCGGATTGCTTATGTGTACCCGGCCCCCGCCAACGGCGGATCTAAAGAGTGTCCGGGGGGTTTTAGTGGTGTAGGGTCCTCTTCTCGTGGTATGAGTTTAGCATACCACGCTATGGAGAGTGCGAGTCCCACATATCCCACCGCCAGCGCGCGAATACTCTGCAGCGACGGTGGGAAAGCGTAAATGCATTTTCAACGGGACAAAAAGAAGGGTGAATGTACCTTTCCAACGGTGAAAGATTTTTTTAAATCGGCACATTAGTTTTTGAGTTTATTCATTACAAATATACACACAAAAATGAAAACTTTCCTTTTTATGATATAAGTATAGATAGTACAGACTACATAGCTGTTACCCGAGACTTCATTCTCTTGAAAATTAAGATGTGCGCCTAAAACTACAGAAGTATTATGCAAACTTTTCCACCCTCTTAGGCATTAAATTTCGAAATCCCTCAGTCGTACATATTTTTTCGGAAGGACACTATGTAGTTAGATTAACGAGGCTTTTGCTACATCACCGGACATAAAGGCGAGCAGAGCTCTGCTCTTAATATATGGTTTAAAAACTACAAACTTTGCAATCTGCGTAATAGGGCGTCCTATGTGGGAATTGGAACTCGGCTCAGGGAGGCTCTGGAAGGGAGATTGAGGGTTTATTACTTTTAGTTGTTTAGGCGAGTTTTGTGTTATTCGCTCTACGTTACAGTACGAGGGCCTCTCGGACTTTGAGTCTACGAGGACATCGGCAAAGGCCATTCCATAGTGGAGATAATATTTCTAGAAGGACACAACACTTATAAAATCGGATATCTTATGTCAGAAACAATAACTTTTCAGGACAGTGAAAGACCCATCATAAGACATAGCATGGTCTATTCTGAAGATCTAGGTCTAGGCTGAAGTAGCAAAAGACTCGGGGGCAAATTAACTGGTCCTCCGAAAAAAGGTCTATTCTGAGCCGGAAACCACACGGCTTTTTACAACTATACGTATTACAAGTTTTTATTGGACGATGTTTTTAATTAGCGAAACAATAGCTAGCATTCCCATTATCTAGGTAATTACATCATAATGTCAAAACCGACAAAAAATTACTTACGTACGTTGTGTTAAAACTTAAACAATGATTATAAATATCATCTACCAGTTACAATGAAATAATATTTCTAATCGGACTTGTAGTTCTTGAGATAAGCGCGAGCAAACTCTGCAGCTTTATATATATATATTTTTTTTAGGAAGATTACTAGTTAAATTTTGCAGTCTACTAGTATTCTTGTTAACCCCTCGTGCTAAGCTAAAATGCTTGTGTTACGAGTGGGTTCACGTCGGTAGTGCAATGGATAGGGTTCAAATCGGGGCCTCAAGATCACAAGTCCGACGCCTTAGCTGGCTACGGCCGCTTATATTAGTATAGATTGTGAATATTTTATGAACTGTGATACAAATTTACAGTTCTACGTGTTTTCATTGCTAAATAAACGCGTGATTTTTTTATACATACCTACATCACCAACACACTTCCTGTCCCAATCGATAAACAAAAACGAAATCCGAAACTCAACATACATACGTACATTCCAATTTATATATATGAAACCAACGAAATTTAACCCGACAATAAAATTGAAAGTAAAAGCTCGCACACATAAACAAATAGTTGGTTTTGAATGTGTGCGTGTGCCTGACCTTTCACAACATAATGGCGGCTACGCCCGAAACAGGGGTCGATGACACTACGAGGCTGAATGTGATGCATTCGGCAGGACTCGAGTTTTAAAAAAAGAACAAAATATAAAAAAAAACAAAACGTCACTTTCACTGCACTGTGCATGGAAATGGAATTCGATTTTCGTTTTCTGTTGGACGTGGTCGATTCTTAAATGTTTATTTTTATTATTTTTGCGTTTATTGAATTTGTGGTGTCGTTCAATTTTTGAATTGAAATTTGGTCTTCTTTTGTTTTTCTCAATTTTTCATAGATATATTTAAGACAATGTTAGGAATTTAATAACCCTACCTAATAAAAAAACTTTAATTATATTAAAAATATAGAACTTAGTTCAACTATTCTACTTTTTAACAGGATAAATGCCTGTATTACTTATAATCCCGGGTAGTAATATAAGTCCCGGGTGGAAATCGAATACCAAATCTCAGAAGCTACTAGAAGTCCTTAATGAATCACCGCAGTCATAAGTTATGAGTTAAAGAGTAAATTAAAATTAACAAATCGACTGGTTACATCATTGTTTTGTATGTAAAACATTCTTAACCTCGACCTACTTGGACATACGTTAGATAAACTTTATTTAGAAGAATAATCTTCCCTAGGTAAATTACCTACATAATTAAATTTTGTATGTTATATCATAAACCTATATACCTACTAATGGATACAGCTGAAGTAGGCCCTGAGATTAACGCGTTCAAGCAAACAAATAAACGAACTCTGTTTATTTGTTTGCTTGAATACGCTAATCTCAAGAACTACTGGACCGATTTGGAAAAAATATATCAGTGTTCAGTATCAGTGAGGAAGGCTATATTTAATTATGAAGTTCCCACTGGGACGAGAGTTACGCGGGTGAATCCGCGTGGGGGAAGCTAGTGGAAATAAATCTGTCGGTGAACGTTCATTTTTCAACACATAACATAAAACATATTAACCAATCTAAAAAAAGTTACACTCTCTATTCCTTTACACTCAAAATCCGATGGGAAGGCTTTAACGACGCAACCGCTGAGAGAACAAGCATGGAACCGACCTCTTAACGTGTTCTCCGAGTTTTTAGAGTAAAATCTAATTGATAATACAGTCTTTTGTTCCAATCCTATTTTTAGTCGACCTTGAACCCATGATATCTCTAATTACAGTCGAACACATTACCACAGACCACCAGTAAAATCAAATCATTTTATCACACAATCTAAATAGTAATATAATAACATTTTAAAAATAAACGTGTATTTTGTCTGTGGATTGTTATCGATCCTGGCATTATGTCTAAATGTCGTTGCCCCGTCATTGTTCCATCTTTGAAACAAAACTTCCGGCTCATAACGCAAGGACATTTTAGAGGTAAACAATATTAAAATTATTTTCGTATTTATATTATTCTCACAACAAAAGATCTGAACTGAACTTTATATATTATTGTATACTTAATCATTCATTAAATTCAGTAACTTGACATTTATTTGTATTTTTTTTTATGGTTCGATCCCCACACCGAATGAGAAATCGTTGTGTTATAGTTTATTCTAAGATTTTCTTTCCGGGTCTGGTTAGCTGAGGGACTACCCTCCTTGCCTCGGGAAGCACGTTAAGCCATTGGTCCCGATTGTTATAACATCATCTACATCAATCGTATACAAGGGAACGGGCAGCAGCGTTACCTTGTGTGGTACAACATAATACTGCGGTCACCAACCCGCCTGCCGAGTGGTGACTATGGTAAATACCCACCCTCGGGAGGAGGCCCATTTTCAGCAGTGGACGTTATACGGGCTGATGATGATGATGATGAGTGTTCTAGATAGTCGTAGTTTTAAATTTTGTGGAACTCATCATACTGAAGATATAAATTATATACATTTTTGGCCGTACAATCTCCTTCGTTTGACGTTCTATCAAAAACTCTGATATTGGCAAAATTGTGGAAGTCTCTGCACAAAATACACAACAAAGGAATTAAATGTTAATTAAGAGAATTGGTTTTTTTTTTCGTGAATGAGACATTATATCGTAATGAATATTTTTGTATTATTGGTTGATTTATTTTTATTATATTATATACTAGCTTCCCGCGCGCGGTTTCACCCGCGTAGCTCCCGTGCCCGTGGGAACTTCGTAATAAAATATAGCCTATAACCTTCATCGATAAATGGACTATCCAACACTGAAATATTTTTTGAAATCGGACCAGTAGTTCCTGATATTAGCAAGTTCAAACTAACAACCAAACTCGGCAGCTTTATTATATTAGTAGGTATACCTATTATATAGATTTATATAGATAGATTAGAATTATATAGTTTAAGAAACTTACTAGTTGTTGACAGCGATGTAGTCCACGTTGATTCCAATTTTTCTATACAAACTTTACCATTCACTTCCATACCTACCTGTTACGCACTGATAAATGGTTGACTTTGTTAGTTTACGAGCCATCCGGCTCGAAGGACTACATTGTTACGTACTGATAAATGATTGACTTTCAGAAAAAAAACAGAAAAGTATTGATTTAAATTTAATTAAATGAAAATAAAAAAGCGCTGGTTTTCTGTAGGATGATGTGTATATTTGATAGCAAAATAGAAAAGTAAAATCGTTCATAAAAAAGAGGTTCGATTACACTACCTATCCTATATATTATTTTAGAGTTATTATTTTTAGTTTTTAAACATCCAATTAGGCTGGACCCTGCGAGCATGTACCTATATTCGGTGAAGTAGCAAAATCGTCATTTCACTATGACCGTCCGATTTATTTTTTACCATCAATATTTTTTTTATTTTTGGATTACGGAACTTCAGATTGATACAGCAATATTTCGCTGCTTTAATTTGTCAACACAAATTGATCTGTAATATCATGTCACTAAAACTCATTATTGTAAAATTACACATTTGGTTTTATGTCACTATCGAATTAAAGCAGCAGTTTGTGTGTCAACGGTCAATAATACCTGAAGGCTGGTAAAATATTTGGTGTCAACGGCTGGTGAACCTTCGCTTGCTTTCTCTAGAGGGCAGCATACAGAGAAAAGGTCAGGATAACGAATAATAATTGTTTATATTAATATACATATGTAGTATTGAAGATATTTTAAATTTGAGGACAGTTTATTGTCGATACCGAAGCATTTTTTTTTTCGGACGGACATTATGTAGTTATGCCCGAGGCTTTTGCTACTTCATCGGGCATAAAGGCAAACAGAGCTCCAGCCTTAATAAATGGCTTAAAAACTACAAACTAAGCAACCTGCGCAAGAGGGCGCCCCGTGTGGGGCTTGGACCTGGGCTCAGGGCGGACGCTGGCGATGAGATTGAGGGATTATGACTTTTAGTATTTTAGTGGAGTTTTGTACTGTCGCTCTACTTTACAGTTCGTGGGCCTCTCGGACTTCGAGTCTACGAGGGCATCGGATGGTTCTTTGCAAACTAAGGATCGGTAGGACGAGGGGTAAAAAATGCAGAAGCATGAAAAACTCTTCAACTTTATGTATTAGTATACGATTAGCCGAATTCTTTGAACATCACGCTAAAATTACTGAATGGTTTTAAATGACACTTGGTATGATTGTTTAACAAACTCTTAAAAAATAATGTATCCTTGATCCTTAATCCTTGTTACAACTCCGAAAGGCGTGGTCGAATTTTGTTACTTTTTGTTTTATTTAAGCAAAAAAAAAAAAAAGAATTTGGCCAAAAAGTCATTGGATCTGAAATATTTCATCATAATAAAATACTAATCTTTATATTATTCGCAATAACGAACGAATTACGCTGTATAAAAATAACGCCATTCTTTTTTTCCCTAAAATCCTTCCAATCTTAGATTTTACAGAAATATTTCTTGTCTGGCGGAGGCATCGAACCCACGACCACCAAGATTCTTTCAAGAAACACTACATAATAAAAATTGGTTGTTCGGGGTGGGGATCTAACCCATGACTCCGAGACTCTTCCAAAAGACTCTAGATCCGCTACGCCAGCGAAGTTGTAGAAGCGTTATATCAACTATGCAATTAAGTTCATACTAATTGTCACAAGACAGGACTATGACAAGAAAATGTGATTACTGTATCGATTTTAACAAATGTGGGTAGTTAACAGGTGCGTCTAGAATATTCTATAGTATACACTACGTTTTCTAATAAATCGATACTTTGACAAAGTTATAAAATGTAGAATTTTTACTAATATGGATCCTTATGTTCACAATATTATTCTCATACAAGGGGTTAACCTCCGTAGCGTATTTGGCTCGCTTTAAATCTCGGAGGTCGTGAGTTCTATCCCCATGCCGGCCAGGAAATCTTTGTGTTAGTTCTATGATTTCTTTCCGGGTCTGGTTGGTTGAAGGACTACACTCCGTGCTGAAGTAGCTTAAGCCGTTCGTCCTGATTGATATAACATCATCTATAATAATTGTATATCAAGGGAACGGGTAGCAGCGTTTCCTTGTGTGGTACAACATACTGCAGTCTCCAAACCCATTTTCAGTAGTGGACGTTCTACGGGCTGATGATGATGATGATAATGACTAGGGTTTTGGTGCTTATTGTATTTCTACAAAATATCTGTATTGGGTGCAATAAAAAGAAAAAAAATATAAACGTGAATGTTTGACAGCCAAAAAATCTAAGATCATCATTCTGCAAGACTCCCCGCCCGTGTGAATGCATCGCACAAGAAAGGAATGAATCCCACTGAGTACAAAAATTACCCATCCAATGCCCTTGGACTCTCAGATTGCGGGTCTACGAGTGCCCCACGAACTGTAATGTAGAGCGACAGTTTTTTTTTTTTTAAGATTAAGTTCTAGTAGTTCTAGTGTGGTATGGACATGTTAAAAGAAGAAGCGACGATCATGTAGTACAAATTGTACTAAACCTGCCGGAACAGAATCTAGGTATAGGACGCCCCCCATCTACCTAGTGAAAGAATATAGAGAGACATCTCAAAAAAGCCCAATTGTCAGAAACGACAACCCAAGATCGCATGACTTAGCGCAGAATTGTGAGGAGATCAGAAGAAGAAGAAAGATTAAGCTCTAGCAGTGTTTTACAGTCTACTGCAAAAACTCTGCTAATAATCTTATTATATATATCGGACGGACATTATGTAGTTAGCCACGAGGGTTTTGCTAATTCACCGGACATAAAGTCATGCAGAGCTCCAGCCTAGATAAATGGTTTTAAAACTACAAACTAAGCAACTTGCGCAAGAGGGCGTCCCATGTGGGACTTGGACCTCGGCTCAGGGCAGTCGCTGGGGGAATTGAGGGATTATTACTTTTAGTTTTGAGCAACTGTCGCTCTACGTTACGTTTGCAGGCATCGTCTTTAATAATCTTGATGAAATCATCTTGATTCAGCAATATTTCTGAGCCATCAAAAATATGCCTATAGATACAACCGACTAAGAATATAATTCAGGTCAATTTACTTTGGTGCAAAACCTGCACTTTTTTGGAAACGGCATTTCTTGAGAAACGTTCATTTTTGCTGTAATTTATTATTGCTTGTGCTACTTTATAATGCTTATTCATATTTCTTATATATTTTTATATTGATTAAGTAATTTTATGTTACTAGCTACACGCGGTTTCTCCCGCCTAAAATTTGAAGCGACCATAGCCCAATGGCTGGGTCTTCGGACTTGCGATCATGTGGTCGCCGGTCTGAACCCCACCCATTGCACTACCGACGTGAACCCACTCGTAACACAAGCATGTTAGCTTAGCACGAGGCGTTAACAAGAATACTAGTAGACTGCAATAATTCTGCTAGTAATTTTAAAAAAGAACTCTTGTTCTCTTATGTTGAGTATAGACTAGAACATTTACTTGTAACAGAACATCGATCATTCGCAATTTGAGACATCGGTAAGGTCGAATATTGTGTAAAAAAGGCAAATTGTTTGAGGTTTTGTTACAAGTAAATGCTCTAGTTTATACTCACCTTTAGGATCTTCATTAAATATAGCCTATAACCTTCCTCGATAAATAGTATAGCTATCACCGGTGGCTCAGTGTGTTCTAGGTTCGATTCTTATCATAATTATTTTTTTGAACCACAGATATTTGTTTTGAGTCTAGAATAGTCTGGATGTACTTTGTGTTCGTGAAATAAGTGTTTGTAAACTCTTTCGCGACACAGGGATTAGTTACCTTGGGCCGGATTGCTTATGCGTACCCGGCCCTAGCCAACGGCGGTTCGAATGGGTGTTTTAGTGGTGTAGGACCTCTCCTCGTGGTATGTTTTAGCATATCACGCTATGGAGAAGGCGAGCCCCACATATCCCACCGCCAGCGCGTGAATACGTTGCAGCAGCGGTGGGAATAGGTAAAGGCATTTCACAACGGACAAAAAAAGTAGTGTTTAGTTACCTTAGTGCGGGTGATGTATTTTTAAAAAGAAAAGAACTCTGCAATATTCTTTTCAAATTCGACCAATGGTGAGGTTAGCATGTTCAAGCAAACATACAAACTCTTTAGCTTTACATATTAGTGCTTAAATACTTGGATTAGTTCGTACTTATAATTGAATTGAATTGATTGTCTTTGGTCGTAGTAAGTAGGTTATTTATTTATTCATAAAAAAATAACTAAATGAATGTTAATTAAAATTATATAAACAACTTTAAATGTTATTCTTAAAAATGTTTTGACTATTTACAAGTGGTATCTTTGATTAGGTAAATAAAAATGATTTTTTTTTATGGACATGGTTATGTCGTTCTATGCTCAAGGCTTTTGATACATCACCTGGCATTAAAGCGAGGGCTATAGCCTCATTATTTTATAAAGTAACTGTTATGATATTAAGAAGAATAAATCTATAATGGATGTATGCGACCTTTCTAGACTAATTACAACATAAAAAAAAAGAAACAATGACGTAATCCTAAGGTCCAGGAGGCAATGTAACTGATATAAAATTACATCGTTCGCATATTACGAACGGAACATCGGCCAGTTTATTGACGCCGCATCCGTCTGAACTTGCGAGTTTAAGCCTCTGTGAATGTCATATTCTCAGTTATACTGCAGTTACGTGCATGCACACACTACACGCGCACCTACGATACAAACAAAAAAAATATATTATATATTTAACAGCCATTCAATAAATATCAAAAAGATGACAGTTCAAATTCAAATTCGGAATGTTCGAATTTAGAAATGCATTGTGCACACGCGCGGGAAAGAGACGACTATAATTCGTCGCGTCTGCTATTTGTGACGTCGGCCGGTGCATAGCGAAATAATAATGAAAAGTGGCAGTAATTTCGTTGTGTTTACGCGCTGTGCTAGTTTATTTGGTTAATAGCGGTCCGTTGTGCTAATCGCTGCGTCTTCACGGGGACGGTGGCGCCCTCCGTGCCCCATATTCCCGCTCCATAGACACCGACACATGCTCGTAATTCATGGAGCTGTCAAAACAACCAACCTCATGGACTGTGTATATGTATGATTATTAAATGGGAACACCCGTACGGGGCACGGCGTGATGTGTGAAACTGCAATTTGTTTTTGGCGCGGAGAAACTGTAGCGGGTTCGTAACGCGTAAAATTGAGCTAGCGGTGTTTTTTTCCAAACTTAACCTACGACAATCTTCAGTTGCGCGCGAGCTGTCCCCGCACGCGCCTCGCGCTCGACCCGACACGAAAATCTACGAAAAACCGCCGAATGGACCCCGAGCTAGTGAACCCCGCCAAATTTGATATTCGAACTCAGTGTGAGTGTTCAAAACGTTCCATTTTCGAATGCAGCGGAATAGTCGCAACCGCGCGTTCGATGACCTCATAAAGTGAAACTATTTTTTTTTTCACTTGCTCAATTTTGTGATGTAGCCATAGTGCCTTTACTGTACAAAACTTATGGAATTTTGTGATGTTAGAGTGCAAACTTAGATAAAAACTAGTAATAAGAAGTTAGTGAACTATTATATTGTATGGAGATAATTACGAAGCGGAGACTTTTATATGCATATGGACCACTGCTGCATGGATATTAGGTAAGTAATTAATTAAATATATAAAGAAACAGTCAGACAGTAGCGAGTCTGTAAGTTATTGAGTCACTTCTATGAACGCCAATCTTAATCTATGAACTTGATTGGATGCGGAGTGAAGTTCGCGCGTATGAGTTGCATTGCAAGATTGCGCCTGCAAATTCACTCATGTGACTAGTCTTAACTTCGCCCGAGACATTGAGTGCGAGGGAAAATAGATCTTATTGTACTGAATTAACAACCCCTAGGGTTTCAAAATTGTTTGTGTGTGTCATTTTTGGGTTGACGAACTTGTGAAAAGATATTTTTGTATTTTAACACATGAGTGTTTTTGAAATGGTTTGCCTTGTGGTCTGGCCTTCGAGCTATCAGCTATTAGGTACTTATACTATAGGTACCTGCTTGTACCTATATTTATAGGTTGATAACTTCGGAATCAATGAAGTTGTGATAAAACAGTTTTGTTATACAACTTAGTGTTGAGTTTATGATAGAAAAGAAAGATGGCTTAGGTAGGCAGGTGCCTATCAACTTACCTACTGAATTTTGTTAATAACAACGTACATTGTTTTAAAAATAATTATATAGGTACCTAGGTAATAGATTCCCCGTCCTTGTGGGAACTTCATAATTAAATATAGCCTATGTTAGTCTAATTCTAATGGTAAAATACCTATTATTTGATTTGAAATAATATTGCATATCATGTAAAGACCTCATCATCATCATCAGAAGCGGTAAAGTCCACTGATGTACAAAGGTCTCCCTCAAAGTGGATTTATCCATATGCACCACGCTTGGCAGGCCAGTGGGTGACCGCAGTAACATGTTCTAATATCTATGTTACCCTGATGTAAGATCGACTTGATAGATGATGTTATCACAACTGAAAACTTTTTCTTTAAAAAAGAAAGGTTCTAGTTGTCACTGGGACAAGTAGCTTAACTGGCTTCCTGGGGCACTGAAGGACTTCAATAGATCCTCAAACAATCATACCTTATTTCCAACAGGAAATGTAACATTCCTTCTTAATTCCAAAGGGAAATCCTGCTTAAATTTCCCTCTGGCAAAAAGGTTATGATTTTTCCCTTCCACACTCCCATCACTGTAAGCGAGTATCAACAGCGGCACACACGGAAGAGGCTCTATGTTGTTAGCCTCAGGCTGGTCCCGGAACACCTAAATGCCTTGGATCCCGCATCGAATTTAATCAGAAAGTTCGACCCGACCTCCATAGCAATGGTATCCTAATCATATTACGAGGCAGTGGCGTAGCCGAAAGGCTGGGTGGGGCAGGGCCTCGGGGCCCCCAAAACCTTTTTAGCAATCCTCTTATGGCCTTCGCCCAAGCCTGGAGATGGTTCATCCATTAAAACCTTCAGGGTGCTTGTCCAAACTCCAGTAATCGCGTGTTTCAATAATGATCAAATATCATAGTTGTAATGTATATATCACCGGAAAATTTTACGAATGGTAAGTTAAACAACTTTCATGCCAATCATATTGTTAAATTTAGTCGCCAGTTTCACTAAATGCGCATAATTATTATATTATTTACTTAATTATTATGAAACTTGACCTAACCTAATAAAACGAGACTATACTACTGTTGACAAAACAAAAAAACTTCAACTTCATTAAGTCCTGTGGAACTCCATTGGTTTAGGTTGTTTTTTTAACCACCCAAAACCTCGTTAGTTTATAAACTAACTAGAAAGTTGATCAACTTACGATTCTTATTATTCTCCTGTGTCATATAGGTACAAACATTTACATCTTTTATCCGCAAAATCATCAAAAAATTAAAATATTTCTTCATTGGGATACTTTCAGCTGGAGAAACAACAAGAACCGATGACTTCCAAGTCTCAAAAGAATTGCCTTAAGGCAATTCATATACCGTTAGGTTACGGAGATTGTTGTTGGCTTTAGGTCATGGTTGAATCGAAATTAAATTTGAGATCACGAAGCTCTGGGCGGGCTCATTCTTAAACTATATGAAGGACATGCAAAGGACGGGAACTTAATGGGAATGTCTCAATTTCATTTTCTATAGGAATATATACTGATTTGCATATTTATCTATATATAAACAGATGCCAAAAAATGTTTTTGTTTATGGCTGAAACTCATTTTTTTTGCGTTTCTCTCAAAACCTGCTTATAAGGCCATTCGCTCTTATTTGCAAGCATAGGCAATTTTCAGTAAATTTTGGCTGAATTTTCTCATACCAAAATTGAATTATAGATTCTATGAATCTCAGTTAGTAAACGTATTGTTTTCTTAACAAATCCCCTTGTTACGCACTGCTATATAATATCTATAAATACATAATAAGATGTCCTGGCCTTGGTTATGTTATAGCTATATTTTTCTTTAACAATGAAATCAAACAAAAAAGTATAAATTATGAAAAGTACACTAAAATTTTGAATCACTACATAGTATAAAACAAAGTCGCTTCCCACTGTCTGTCTGCCCCTATGTATGCTTAGATCTTTAAAACTACGCAACGGATTTTAATGCGGTTTACTTTATAATAGATAGAGTAATTCAAGAGGAAGGTTTATATGTATAATACATCAGCATTCCACCCGGGGTGCGTCACTAGTAGACAATATGTTCCAAATAGGTTCGATTCGTTACACCCCTCTCGACCCTTGTTTTGCAAAGATCTTTCCGATGCTCACGAAGACCCGAAACCCGAAAGCCCCTGCACATTTGGGAAATTAAACACTGTGTCACGAGGGACTTTACAAACACACAATTTACGGCCACAAAGCATACCCAGACTCGGAACAATTATTTGTGGTTCAGCATTATCATCATCATCAGCCTGTTGTTGTCCACTGCTGAACATAGGCCTCCCCCATCGATTATTAGCGGGAACGATTGCTAGCGGCCTGCAACCACTGACTCCCTGCAACCTTTATGAGGTCGTCGGTCCATCGTGCGGGCGGTCGCCCGTGGTCTCCACTCGAGAACCTTTCTACTCCATCGGCCGTCAGTTCTTCGAGCTATGTGTCCTGCCCATTGTCACTTCAGCTTGCTAATCCGTTGAGCTATGTTAGCAACCTTCGTTCTCCTGCGGATCTCTTCATTTATGATTCGATCACGCAGATTTATTTATTTGTGGTTACCACAAATAGGTAATTGACGAGGGTCGGAATCGAACCCAGAACACCAGATCTCGGAAGCAACTAACGTATTGCATTCAAGATTATATATAACTAGCTTTCCGCGCGCGGTTTCACCCGCGTCACTCCCGTTCCCGTGGGAACTTCATAATTAAATATAGTCTTTGTCACCCGGGGATAGGGTAGCTTTCTAACGGTGAAAGATTTTTTCATATCGATCCAGTAGTTTCGGAGCCTATCAAATACAAACAATCAAACCTTTCCTCTTTATAATATTAGTATAGATTACGGTTGCCTTTTATTAATTAATAAAAACAAATTTAAATTGGGAATTTGCTTCTACATAATTTTGCGTCACGGCCAATAAAATTCTGGTAAAAAACTATATTTGACTGCGAGTTTATATTTTATCGCAATTAATTCAGGAAGTTAGCTGCAAAACATAAACTTTTGGGAATTCCCTTCAATTTTATGGCAAATAAGGAAATTGTACTGAAATAATAAGGAAATAAGCATAATTTCGGAAAGCACGTTATACCGAATTGTTTTAACATTATCTTTAACAATCGTATACCAGGGGACGGGCAGCAGCGTTACCTTGTGTTATAACATAATACAGCAGTCACCAGCCAGTCTGTCAAGCGTGGTGACTATGGCAAAATATGGTTACATTAGAAAATTTTATATTAGTAAAGTAAGTTTTCTGAATTTTTATATTAAATCGCGCAATTTATTTATGTTTTTTTTTTTTTTTTTTAATATGAACCTTCTCATGACAATAACAAACACAAGAAGCGGCCGTAGCCCAATGGCTAGGGCGTCGGACTTGTGATCTTGAGGTCGCCGGTTCGAACCCCACCCATAGCACTACCGACGTGAACCCACTCGTAACACAAGCATTTTAGCTTAGCACGAGGGGTTAACAAGAATACTAGTAGACTGCAAAACTATGCTAGTAATCTTTTTAAAGAAAAGAGAAAGAAAAGAGAACAAAAAATTAACCGAAAAAGTGATTCATAGTTATATAATTATAAAGATTAATGATTCATAAGGAAACATATCAAGTGATTAATACCAAAATGTTATGTCAACATCATCATCATTAGCCCAAATAACTTCCACTGCTGAACATGGGCCTCTCGGAGGAGGGTATTTGCCATACTCACCACACTTGGCAGGCGGATTAGGGACTGCAGTATTATGATGTAGCACACAAGAAACGCTGCTACCCGTTCCTTGATAAACGATTATTATAGATGATGTTATAACAATCGGGACCAAAGGCTTAACGTGCTTTGCGAGGCACGGAGGGTAGTCCCTCAACCAACCAGAAATAAATCTTAGAATTTCTTATAAACCTTAGAAGAGTCCGGTGGCGTGGGCCAAATACCGTTACGCTACAGAGGTTGTCGAACATCGAAATAAATAAACAAAATGACGATTGAGAAAATTTCCCTATTGCTAAATATTTTTCTTAAAAACAAGTATTTTCTAGTACCTACTAAGGAATGTCATGATTTGGTAATTTTCCTAACTGAATGTAGGTACTATGACGTTACATGGCTAGTTCAAAGTTTACAAAAGATAGCAAATGATAATGGTATCTTTCATTCCTATCAACCATTTCCGCAGTTTTCGTGTTTATAAACTTTGTAATAACGTCACGTGATGATGACCTTATCATCATCAGTCCTTATAGCGTCCACTGCTGAACATGGGTCTCAAAACGCTTCCCGAAGGAAGATTTTTGTTGTTGTTTCTTTTAACTTCAAAATACGAAAGAACGGTTTTATAGGAATGGTTCATATTGATAGTTTTAAGAAAAAAAGCGATACTCATCATTTTAATACTAGATCGTCTAGATCTAAGCCTAATCTCGTTTTACATGGTACATGTCTCGACAAAATTAGCAATTCTTTTATGGGGCAATGTATACGCTTCTACAACAAACTTCCTTATAAACTAAGCGATCTTTCTACAAACAAGTTTAAACGATATGTCAAAGATAAATTATGTAAAAAGGCTTATTATAACGTTTCTGATTATGTCAATGACAAAACTGCTTGGGATTGAGTTGCTCTGAAACAATACTGCTTTATTAATAATTGTAAAATATAATTTATAAAAAAAAAGGATTCCTCTGAGTTTTTGCCAGTTCTTTTCAGAGTTGTCACGTCCAGAAGTGGTGGTAGAAAAAGAAAGGGAAGGGAAATCTTAAGAACATGATTTAAAATATTTTAAAGAATATGTATAAAGAATTTTTGACTTTGACTTTGACTTCACGAGCGAGAAGCCGGTGAAAGACGTTTGAGAGGATTGTCAGTTTTTGGGTTTTGGAAGGACTTATCGTAGGCTTCGAGCCAGAGCAACGTATAAGCATTACCCCAGCTTATTAGGAGACGATAACTTAATAAGTTTCCTGTACCTTGATACTAAAAAATAAAAGCTGAAGAGTATGTATGTACGCGCTTATCGCAGGAACTACTGAGCTGATTTGATAAAATATTTTAGTGTTATATAGTCCATTTATCAAGGAAACCTATAGGCTATATCTTATTTCGAAGTTCCCACGGGAGCTAAGCTAGTGATTCTTTATAAATAATTGAATAGGCACTAGTTACTCGCGTGCGGTTTTGCCCGCGAATTTTGTACATAGCTTAAATTTTTTAGATTATTTTTACCTAGCGGAATTGGCATGTCGTGTATGTTTGTGTAAACATGAGTTGCATGTATGTATTTGTACTTGCAACCAAATATCTGTTAAAAAGTTTTTATTTAAGCAATTTAAGGGTTAAGTGTCCAAAGCATGCGAACTAAAAGAACCGGCCAAGTGCAAGTCGGATTCGTGCACCCGATTTTTGAATGACATAATCAGCATCATCATCATCCTGCTCCCGTACAACGTCCACTGATGAACAAGGCCTTCTCCCAGGAGGTTTTTTGCCTTAGTCTCCACGCTTGGCAGGCGGGTTTGTGACCGCAGTATTTTGTTGTGTCATACAAGGAAACGCTGCTGCCCGTTCCCTAAACAATTGTTATAATAATCGGGACCAACGGCTTAACTTGTTTTCCGAGGCTCGGAGGGTAGTCTTCCCCATAATAACCATCTTTATTATATATACAAGCTATATTTTAATATAAAGTAGGTACGTACGGGATCAGGAGTTACGCGAGTGGAACCGCACGCGGGAAGCTGGTACACGAAATAATATTAATTTACCTAATTAAATACAAAATATGGCAACTTAAATCTATTGTTTATTAGCTAAACAACTGTCTTTCAGTCTACTATAAATTACAACCCTTTTTTTCACTAGTTTTAAAAATAGTAGTCTAAACACAAAGCAATCTGCCAAACCGTTTACCAGCCAATGACCGTACATGACAACTAAACCGTTCTAGTATCGATTCACCCCGAATTGACCGCTTAAAATATTAACAACACGTTTGGACATATTTACCGGGATCGATATTTTGCTACTTGCAACACAGATTTAGATTGCATGTCGGTTTGTTTTAAAATTGGAAGTAAAAAGTATTTATATGCTCATTTGTTTAGGAATTATATATTGATGTTATTATTGATTGCACTGGTAGTATAGTGGATGACCATTTAGGGGGCCGTGGATTCGATTCTTGTCCTGGAAAAATATTTGTGTTATATCCGTAACGTAGTATTCGTAGTATTCGTAGTATTCGGCTCGCTTTAAATCTTGAATCGAACGTTTGAAGCGGCCGTAGTCCAATGCCTAGGGCGTCGGACTTGTGATCTTAAGGTCGCTGGTTCGAACCCCACCCATTGCACTACCGACGTGAACCCACCCGTAACACAAGCATTTTAGCTTAGCACGAGGGGTTAACAAGAATACTAGTACCTAGACTGCAAAAAACTCAGCTAGTCATATTCAAAAACAAAAAAAATCTCGGAGGTCGTGGGTTCGATCCCCACGCCAGACAAGAAAATCTTTGTGTAGATTCCAAGATATCGTTCCGGGTCTGGTTGGATGAGGGTCTAGCCTCCGTGCCTTCGAAAGCACGCTAAGCCGTTGGTCCCGATTGTTATATTATTATCTATAACAATCGTATACCAGGAAACAAGCAGCAGCGTTTACACTGCGGTCACTAACCCGCCCGCTAAGCGTGGTGACTATGGCAAAAACCCTCTGGACGAGGCCATTGTTCAGCTGTGGACGTAATACGGGCTAATGATGATGATGATTTATTAATCAGACCTAACTCAAAGAACTGTGGAGTTCTCGAGTGGAGACCACGAACTAGCAAGCGCAGCTTGGGACGACCGCCTGCACGATGGACCGATGACCTCATAAAGGTCAGTGTATGCAGGCCGCTAGAAATCGTTGTTATTGGAAGTCAATGGGGGAGGCCTATGTTCCAGCAGTGGACGACAACAGGCTGACCTGATGACGATGATGATGTTGAATACGGATGGTGATGAAGTAGTTTCAATTATCATCAGCCTGTATAATATCTACTGCTGAACATGAGCCTTCTCCTGAGGGAGTTTTTGCAATAGTCACGCTTGGCAGGCGGGTTGGTGACCGTATTATGCAATAACACACAAGGAAACGCTGCTGCCCGTTCTCTAATTTCTATAGATGATGTTATAACAATCGGGACCTACGATTCAACGTGCTTTGAACACAAAGGGTAGTCAACCAATCAGACCCGGGTTGAAATCAATGATGTTACATTAAGATTTCTTGTCCGGCGTGAGAACCGAATCCATAACTGAGACTTATGCTACACACTTTAGTAATACTGTTATCTATTATCTATAATATAAAAATGAATCGCAAAATGTGTTGGTAAGCGCATAACTCTACAAAGCCTGGACCAATTTGGCCAATTCTTTTTTTTTTATGTTCGTGGAAGTTCAAGGATGGTTTTTACGGCGAGAAAAAATCGAATAATTGCCTGAAACCCCTTAAAACAGCCTTTTTCTTTTTCCCATACAAACGTTTTCTAACTAAAATGTAGAGTCAATTTGAGCTTTATTTTGTTAATTAAAAACTTGAATTTTTTTGCCAAGATTTTTTAGGGTAGGTGTAGGGTAGGGTAGGTGTAGGGTAGGGTAGGGGTAGATTAGGGGTAGGTGTAGGGTAGGGGTAGGGTAGAGGTAGGGTAGGGGTAGTGTAGGGTAGGGGTAGTGTAGGGTAGGGGTAGTGTAGGGTAGGGGTAGTGTAGGGTAGGGGTAGTGTAGGGTAGGGGTAGTGTAGGGTAGGGGTAGTGTAGGGTAGGGGTAGTGTACGGTGGGGGTAGTGTAGGGGTAGGAGTACCGCATAAACGAAGTCTCTACGGCCCAGTTTATTTTATACAAATGTTTAGGTCTTTTATGTATCGATTGAGGCAGTACGAATTCTGCCGGGTCAGCTAGTTATAAATATAAAAATAAATCCCTGTTTCTTTTGGTCATAGCATCACGCGTAAACAGATACACCACTTCCGCTAACTCTTATTTTCTTGTATTTGTTATTGTCAGGAGAAGGTTCTTATGAAAGAAAAAAATAAGAAAAATTTAATAATACCTAACAACCGTATTAAATTGTCAAATGTATCCTTAGCGCTTTTGACAGTAGATTTTTTTTATGTAATCTTATGGCGTGTGCCGTAACATTGTCAGAATGCGTGCTGCAAATATCGTCAAAAAGGAAGTATAAAAACTGAACTTCTTAGTACACATCACGGTTAGTTCAGAGCTATCACGCCTTATATTAAAAGTTCAATTGCATATAGAGTTTTATTTAAGACAGGCCAAAGTCTGTCAGATCAGCTACTATTAATATAATTGAGTTGTATTCAGTTTTTCCTATACATATCTATTTAAAATGGCACGTTACCTCCTAGAAAAGGAAATATATACATTTTATATGTACAAACTAGTGATTAATTAGATTGTTGTGCTATTATAAATAATTAATAGATGTGTAATAGGTGTTTGCGTTACATAGTTGCACTTGAGTTATAACATTTGAATATAAATCGATAATATAATTATTTATTTACAACCTAGATTTAACCGCTTTACTCGGCCTCAGTGGGTCGGAGCGTGATGTTTTGTAGCCTATGTATTAATCCAGCTTATAAAATTTCACGGTGCAAACTTTCAGCCGGTAGGTAGATTTTGCGTGAAAGAGTTTCAAACATCCATCTATCTATACTCATAAATTTTCACATTTCTTAATATTAGTACCTAAGGATGGTTTTACTATCATGTGGTTTCTGCCTTACGACACCCATGGGGTGGTCTATGACCCCATGTCTTCCCACGGTCGTGAGTGGCGACTAAGGGATATACAGCTGATGGATAGGCAGCAGCATCTACCAGCTCAAGGATCACCATCTTACTGCAATCACCAATCTTAAAATCAATTGAAGATGGTTTTACTGAGTAAGACCCGCATAATTTTGATATTATCTAATTTAACTAACAATCAAACAATATTAAAAAAAACGATTTATATTCTAGTATTATCCCGTGTATTGAGCACAATTGTGCTATTCGGGTCGTCGGATCCAGGCCGGGCTAGTAATTCAGGCTTTGCGGCAGGTGCAACTGTCGCACAGAGCATTGACAATACAGAGCGAGGAAGAACTTGATAGGTTTTCTTTTGTCATACAATTTAAGTACCATTGTTGTACAAAATTATGTCCGGTGAAGTAGCAAAAGCCTTCTGGCTAACTACCAAAGAAAAAAGTTGTTGGAAATGTCACAGAACAACTGTTTGATTGTCGATCGATGGTACACATAGAATTGATGATTTGACGATGATCAATAGTAGGTGTTTACTAAACCTATCGATTGATCGATGGAAAAATGGTACCTTCCGATGCGTGTTTTTATATGCGTGAATTAAGGTGATACATGAACTTCATTGTTCTACAAAGTACTGAAGGTATCTAAAGTTAAAACACCGAAAAAATTAATAAAAGAAAAGTTGTATAGTTTACTCGTTAGGATTGGAAAGATTTTAAATCTCTCTTGTGGAGGCCCCAGGGCAGGTAGGGCTCTCTTAAGTCCGGCCTTGCTGACGACACAATTAAATTTAAGTTTGGTGATACATTAATAATGTCTTAAACATTTGGTCATATTAAATATGTCGCTTACTAAATAAAAGTTGTGTTTTATTAACCATGGCTTTAGTGAAATTGTGATTAATGGCTTTTATGGAATTGAACCCACAAGCATTAGAGCAATTACCATAACCACTGAGCCACCAGCGCACTCACGCTTACTTAAGTTTTCTTATTATGTTTTAAGCTCAAGAAGATAAGTCGAACCTGTTTTTTATTACTAGCTTTTACCCGCGGCTCCGCTCGCTTTGAAGTCACTGCCCTTTGTTACTTCTAATACCTCCAAGAATATGTGTACAAAGTTTTATGATAATCGGTTAAGTCGTTTTTGCGTAACAAACAAACTTACATTCACATTACTAATATTAGTAGGGATTATTCCATTCGAGTGTCAAAACCATTTACTCCTAATTAAACAAGTCCATTCTCTCTTCGTTTCGTCTTTCTGTATCGTATGGGTCACGTGGAAAATTATGTCTCTGTTATTTCATGCTCTACGATACAGGTTCTCAGTAGCGATCGCGAGTAGCCACGATTGTTGCGTGTGCGCAACCTAAACTATATTCATAAGTTTTACTTTAGTAAGGGTGTTTTTTTGGAAATGAGAGATAACTAGCATTTGCCTACGGCGTCGCTTATATTGAGAATTGGAAACGGTATTTTTTGTACAAAAAGTAGATAACAACCAGATAACGTTTCAGTTCTTAAGTAAAAGTTCATCTGAATTCGTTGATTTTTTAAAACTTTACGAACATACTCATTAAAACATTGAAATTTATAAGAAATATTAACTATACCATAAATTTGAGTTTCCTGAAAATGGTCGATAGATGGCATACCATGACATAATTTACTTTAAAATTAATTAAATAAAGAAACATAAATAGTACCTATGTACTAAACATTTGATTTAAAAAAGCAAAATTAAATTTAAAATGATCATCAGATACCTACTTAGGTATTGTTTATTTAATAATACCTACTCACAATATCTAAAATATTGGTTGTTACAACGATAGAATTAATATTTACTTAAAACGTAACAATTAAAAAAATACATATACGTAACCAAGAACGCCATTCGAAAATTAAATTAACTTTCGCACACACAAGAAAACCCATCATTCAGTCCACAATTCAAGATGGCCGCCTATTTTTTGTCTATTCACTAACGGCTAGGTATTAGAACCAGTTTCTTGCGTTTCATACACTTAACCTTGTCATTAGGCTCGCCAAGTCATTTTTGAATTTAGAATGTAAACGCTATAAAGCGAGTCATTGCTAGTAAAATATCAACTTTATATCGATATGGTACGGTTGGTTTTAGTGTGTGGTTAAATGGCACTTTTGTCGTTTAGTTATGAGTGACATTAGATTTTCGTCACACGGCACTACGTTCCCCTTCCAGTGCGCGGTGGCAACGCACGGCAAATTGCTCTACATGATGTCGTTCTTTTATTTTTTATTTTGACAAGCAAGCTGGCCATTAGAATTGCTGTGTCCGTGTATATACTTTATCGAGTTTAAAATAAAATATTTTGCTATTATTTTAGATTATACGTTAGGTTTTTTAATTCAAAATTAGTATTAGATATATATAGCTATGAAATGATATAGTCACGCAAAACACCTATTGTGCAAATATATACATTCAAAATAATATTTTAAATATAAATAAATGGAAATAAAACATTTTACGAATAAAATTTAGATTCGCCTCAAGATTAACACTTACATAGGTATTATAATGAAGAGGGCAGATTATCAAGCAGCGTAATTGCAATAAAATGCTAAGCGATGATATAAACATCATGCATATCAGAATGGCATTTAAAAAATCTAATAATAGCAAAGTCCATCAAGGATACACACTACATAACTATCTCGCTCGCTATCAAATAGTTCAAGATACAAGGTGTCTTTATCTAATTCAATAGCACCCTTCCCACACTAGAACCAGCGTGATCTGACCTCCCGCCAACTATTTAGCATCATCTATTACATCATGATAGATCGAACAGCCGCCTGCGCGGGAGATCAATTTAAGCTAGTCGAACAAGCACTCTCGATACAAGCCGAGTTATTCCGAACCAAGCCGAAAGCATCTAACATGGCGGCCCGCGTCACGGTTTTGAGGTTAAGGTTTGACATTTCCAACCGTTCTAAACAAAAACTAGTTTATAAACTACTAATTTTGCACTTTAAGCTGTGGTTTTAGAGTTATTTTTGCATTAATTCGTTGTTCTATTACGAATGGATAAGGTCGCAAATGGCGCGCCGTTGTCATTCTCTTACAGTGGTCGTAATAAAAGGTCTTGATCTTTACATTGAATTCGCTGCTACCGCGTTATTTAGCTTTGGCTGCGCGCGTGCGTATTTCTCACGGATCCGCTTGCTTATTATTGTTGTTTAATAATGGCCTGTAGTTTTACTTACTCGGCTATTAAACCACTTTT
The DNA here is from genome assembly GCA_947037095.2 of Nycteola revayana. NCBI lineage: Eukaryota > Metazoa > Arthropoda > Insecta > Lepidoptera > Nolidae > Nycteola > Nycteola revayana. The sequence goes on along the minus strand of OX344851.2, from coordinate 11,623,006 downwards.
TTATGTCGCGGTACATCTTTTGTTTCGTGGTATTTTAATTAGGCGATGCATGTATGAATTAGTACTTTCTAGCTAAGGACATGTTCTTGAAAGAGAAAGGGTTACGTGGTTGTTTGAAGTTGCCGCTTTTACTTAGTTCAGAATAGAATATTAATGCGATTGAATCTATTGGAATATAATTATCAAGTAGTGTTATATAAATACTTAAGAAATTACACCTAAAATATTTATGAATATTTATGTTTCGTTATTAGGCACTTATAAATATGTATACCTATTTATAATAAGTATAAATAGTACCTATAGGTACATTAAGAGAAATACTGTAAATTTATTAAAACATACTAAAATATTTATCGAAGTCCTAGTAATATCGTCGGATACTCTACTCTATCCCTATCTATCCCTATATTGTGTACCCATCTGATGCCCTTGTAGACCCGAAGTCCGAGAGGCCCGCGAACTGTAAAGTGGAGCGACAGTTGCACAAAACCCCTTAAAATACTAAAAGTCATAATCCTTCAATCTCATCGCCAGCGACCGTTCTGAGCCGAGGTCCAAGCACCACAGGGGGCGCCCTCTTGCGCAGGTTGCTTAGTTTGTAGTTTTTAAAACCATTTATTAAGGCTGGAGCTCTGCTCACCTTTATACCCGGTGAAGTAGCAAAAGCCTCGTAGGTACCTACGTATGTCCATCCGAAATAAAAAAAATAAAAATAGCTCTTCTGCTCTTAGGTAAAACAATGCAGAAGCAGCAAGCATTTAATATATTTATAACTTTATATAACTACTTCTTTAAGTAAAACATAAAGAGGTGGTTAGATATTCTATTCTATGATCTCAGAAGCATAAGATCAGATGTAACATTATACGTACGTCAGAATCATTCGTCGTATGCGCCTTTATAGTAAAACTAGGGTACAATGCTGATGTATTATACCTATAAACCTGCCTCTTGAATCCCTCTATCTATTAAAAAAAACCGCATCAAAATCCGTTGCGTAGTTTTAAAGATTTAAGCATACATAGGGATATGGGGATATAGGGACAGAGAAAGCGACTTTGTTTTATACTATGTAGTAATGACACATTCAACCAAATGCTTCTAAAGTATATTAGTACATCCGCCCTTGTGTTTCTTAGGTCTAGGATATAACTTATTATTTGTTATGCAAACAGAAAACAAGTCGAAACACCTTGAAGTATTATTTAACATTAATTGACGTAGCCCACGAATAAATAGATCATTTAATTGCCACCATTTAAATGTATTTAATGGTGAATTAGAATAATATTATTATGTATTTGTTTATTATGGCAACTGCTTCGTGTCTGAATAATTGTTATATTACAATCTTTAGAGCTAATGGCTGCTACTCTAACATTATGCAAGCTACTTACTATTATATAAAACTGAAGAGTGCGTTTGTTTGTTAGAACGATAAAAAAAACATTCAATGTTAAATAGCCAATTTATCGAGGAAGGCTACATGCTATATTCAATTATGAAGTTGCTACGGAAACGGGAGTTACATTGGTAACCCACCGCTGTCATCATGTAATGGAACAACAGCTTGCTGTACAACGACTGAATTTTATTACATTTATTACTAGCTCCCGTGTGCGGTTCCACCCGCCTATCACCCATTACCGTGAAAACTTCATAATAAAATATAGCTTTCCTTGATTGGGCGTACTACCTCTGAAATCTAATCGCCCTGTAAAATCCCTGAGATTATGACAACATAACATTATGAACACATTTTCAATAAGCAAGTTAGAATATTGTCCATTCGATAAAAATAATATTATTTTATGAATAAAATGTGTTTAAATTAAATAAAATTGAAATGAATAATAATCAAGAAGAGCAATTTTCAAAACTTTCCCCTAAAAATAGAATTAAGAAATTCAAATATTGAAAAAATTTATAAATTTAAATAAAATTATTTCAATAGTACCTATTGCACATTGAATCAATCGTAAATGTTCGATTATTTGCAATCGATCGCACTGGTTGTTCAAACTTAATCGATACATTTTATAACAATGCACTCTTATCACTGTCCGGTTATAGAGGCAACACGACTCTGGGCCATTAATATGTTGCTTTTCGTAGAACGGCAGACAAGTTTTGTATAAAACTTTTTTATCATTATTATTAATTCTGTCAACTCTTCCTTACTTATTACATATTATACATATAAAAAATTGGATTTAGTAAGGTAATTTTTTTGTCGTTTAAATTAAATCTTTGGTTACAGTAACACCATATACCTACATAATATAATGTCTACGACTATTATCAACTCATTAGTTATGAATAGCTCAATATTAACTGCCAATTAATAATTAACTTAATCATTATCAATCAAGTATTTATCTACTGTTATATTACTTGTAACATAATATGAAGTCTTTCTTTATCTAAAAATCTAATTACAAGATTCTATAGGGACGCCATTTCGTTGCCATCAGCGACATTTTATCGCTCTTACTTTGTGTTCTCAATTTAAAATCCGTTCGGGGAACACGAAAAGATAACAAAAATTTCCGCGCCAATTCCGCGGAAGGACACGCGACACTGTGTTTGAGTTTAGAACTGTTTCGACGAACAACAGCCATGCACGTTAAAAATGAATTTTAAAAATGAGTTTATTTCTTTTTTTTGACTACGAATTTTTCACATAAAAGAAGGTAAAATAAAAATAGCTAATTAGGTGCTATTGAAAGTTCATATGCAAATCTAATCCAAGCGTATCTTAAACCACAAATGGATATAGACCTCCTATAATTTGCCACATAACACTTGATCCTCCGCCTGTCGCATTCCAACCCAACTATTAGTAAACTAAATTCCTAATTAAACAATTGGCGTCTCAAAAGCCGCATGGATTACATACATATGGATAAAATCCATCAGAAAAAAAATCTTTATTACCGCATCCTACCTACCCTTTTCAAGTCATCAGTCCAACTAGCGGAGGGTCGTCCTACCTTAAGTTTACCGCTAATTAAAATTAACTTTCTAATTAACTAATTACATATACAATTTCATATAAATACAAAACTTTCAATCATTAATTAATTATATGCGTATTACACAGATGTAAAACTTATTGCCATCTAAATGTCGGCCATTACTATTTCTACAAATTTATTAGAAAACTCGTTGACATTAGGGTTGCCAGCTTAAAATCCGGCGAGCTAATCTCAATTTATTAAGTTTCGTTTAAGGTACCTAGGTAAGGTAACTTTTACTATGGGACTAGCCCTGAAATCGCAAAAATGTTGTCGAGATAGGTGAACATAAATGTAACAGTTGTTTTATTTCGCGATTTGTTGGTTCCATTGTAAAAGTTGTTCATAATCATGAGTAGATTTTTCCCTCAAAAGGTTGTTCATGTTTTAAAAATAACTGTATAGTTAGTTACCAGGCTTTTTCTATTCCACCGGGTATAAAGGCGAGCTCCAGCCTTTATAAATGTTTTATAAACTACAAACTAAGGAACCTGCGCAAGAAAGCGTCTGCTGTGGGACTTGGACCTCGGCTCACACGGTAGCTGGCGAGGGATTAAGAGATCATGACTTAAACTAGCTTCCCGCGCGCGGTTTCACCCGAGTAACTCACTTTCCCGTGGGAACTCCATAATTTAATATAGCCTATAGCCTTATTCGATAAATGGGCTATCTAACATTCAAAGAATTTTACAAATCGGTTAATTAGTTTTTGAGATTAGCGCGTTCAAGCGAACAAACTCTAGCTTTATTATTAGTATAAGACTATAAGGAAGTTTGGAACTTCGATGGTAACCCTAGCAATGACCAGTAAAGTAGGTATGTTTTCTTTCAAGATATCTAACTGGTTAATCAAGTTTTAGGAGTACTAAAAATAATGACATGTTTATGAAGATCTAGCTGTTAAGTTAGTCGCAAGATCGCCTGAGGGCCTAGCTAGACAAAGTGCCACTATAGCAGAGCGATCGCCAACACAAATGTATGGTGGACAACCTCCGTAGCGTAGCGGTATCAGCTCGCTTTAAATCTCGGAGGTCGTGGGTCCGATCCCAACGCCGGACAAGAAATGTTTGTTCAAATTCTAAGATTGTGAACAAATGATTTTCGACAAGAATACAACATAAAACAATCTTATTATTCCATTTCTAATATTGTTAAATAATTAACATGCAACCCGTTTCAAGTTTTATTTGACGGCAAAAATCGAAAGTCGATTAGCGTATCAATCAATATCAAATCGAATCTATAATCGAAATCGTAGTACTTTTTTCCAATCACTAGTTACATGTGTCAAAATTGACATTGACATTTGTGATTGGCAGTAGTATCACTATCATTGAATAGGTATTATTGTATAATTTAAGCGGCTGTAGCCCAATGGCTAGGCCGTCGGACTTGTGATCTTAAGGTCGCCGGTTCGAACCCCACCCATTGCACCACCGACGTGAACCCACTCGTAACACAAGCATTTTAACTTAGCACGATGGGTTAACAAGAATACTAGTAGACTGAAAAAAACCTGCTAGTAGGTAATCTGTAAAAAAATATTTATTTATATCTGTAACTTGCATTATTTTGTATTGTTCTAGATAGTCGTAGATTTAGATTTTGTGGAACTCATCATGCTCAAGATCTAAATTATATACATTTTGGCCGTACAATTTCCTTCGTTTGACGATTTCTATCCGATGCCCTCGTAGACCCGATGTGCGAGGGGCCCGCGAACTGTAAAGTAGAGCGACAGTTGCACAAATCGCCCCTAAAATACTAAAAGCCATAATCCCTCAATCTCCCCGTCAGCGACCGCCCTGAGCCGAGGTCCGAGCCCCACAGGGAGCGTCCTCTTGCGCAAGTTGCTTAGTTTGTAGTTTTTAAGCCATTTATTAAGGCTGGAGCTCTGTTCGCCTCGCCTTTATGCGCGTTAAGTAGCAAAAGCCTTGTGGCCTAATTTTTTTTTAGGCCATACGTCTTTTGCTACTTAACATTCTTTCTAAAACACTGACATTGGCAAAATTGAAGAAGTCTATCCTCAACGTCTACTGTCTACTGTCACTCAAAAAGGTGGTATAGGTTTAAGGTGCTACAAAAAAATATGCCTTCTCGTCAACAATAGACATTAAGTCATTTCTGACGAATAAATAGTATTGAATTTCATATAGAAAATAACATTTTACTTCTTTTTCAACTTCATCAGCCAGAGTTTCAGTCTACTACTCTATGGGCCTCTTAACAGACCTTAGGAAACCAGGGTCCTTAAGAATTATTGGCAAAATTACCACACTTGCAGGCGGATTGACGATCGCATTAAGATGTAAACCTTGAGCAAATAGATGCTGCTGACCATCCATCAGCCATAATATGTCCCTTAGTCGCCTTTTAGGACACCCATGGGAGGACATGGGGTGGTCTTTGCTAAGCCGGAAACCACACGGCATCACACGGCTAGGTTTGAGTACCGAAATAATATCATATTGGCCAACCATGGCCGAAATATATAGATAACTCAAAAACTATAACAAAATCAAAATATTTCTTTGCAATTCAATAGACAGACAGGCCTATTTTCCAATTCATAAAATAAGTCGGACATATACCGTCTTAAATTAAGTTTCCCCATTAGTACATACAAGCCCACAACTGTTACGCTGAATAATAAAATAACCGTCCACGTTCAGCTTTAGCAGTCGTTAGGAAATTAAAGTTCCGCCGCGTCCGTACGATACAAACTCGTGTTCTGTAAATACGTTTTATTTTATTTTATTATAAATGAGAACGCTTTTGTTCGCGGCTGTACAGATTGACGGCTTGGGAAATATTAGAATTTGTTGTTATAGAAATATGTACCTACATAGTTGGCTATTAAATATATTACAAGCGTGGTGATAATGGCAATATCCCTCAACGATCCTGACCTGCAGGTATGTTAAGAGGAGGCCCGTGTTCAGCAGTGGACGTAAACGAGCTGTTGATGATGATGAAACCTAGCATCAAGGAATTATCACTACATAGTATAAAATAAAGACAAAGTAATATAAATAATAATAATTATTAATATTTAACTAAGCGGCCGTAGCCCGATGGCTAGGGCGGCGGACTTATGATCTTGAAGTCGCCGGTTCGAACTCCACCCATTACACTACCGGTATTGAACCCACTCGCTATTACTATTTTTGTTAACAAGAATAATAGTAGACTGCAAAACTCTGGTCGTAATCTTTTAACCTTGATAGCAGGCCCATGTTCAGCAGTGGACGTTGTACTGATGATGATGGTGATAAAATACAAGATTCAATATACCTTAAACAGCTGAAATAAGCCAAAATATCTTACAAACAAATACCCAACTCGCAGTGAGTCGATTTCCGCTCGTATAACAAACATAGCGGTGTTAGTTCCTCGCGGCACAATCCGGACACTTGCACACAAAGCCGCTACTGAATCGGAGACACAGTTACACCGAATACACCGACGGTACCGGAACTTGGGACTGGCGAGCACACAAGTGCTATGATAAGTAATCGTTTTGAGCATAACAAAAATCAGCATGCTGTAATGAAATAGTGTAGATGGCACTGTTGAACATGGGCCTCCTCCCGAGGGAGGGTATTTGCCATAGTCACCACGCTTGGCAGGCGGGTTAGTGACCGCATTATTATAATGTACCACACAAGGAAACGCTGTTGCTCGTTTCTCGATATATAATTATTAAAGATGATGTTATAGGTAATAATCGGGACCAACGGCTTAATGTGATTTCCGATGCACGTACAGTAAACAGTTGTCCCTCAACCAACCAGACCCGTAAAAGAAATCTTAGAATTTACACAAAGATTTCCTGTCCGAAGTGGGGATAGCACCCACGACCTCCGAGATTTAAAGCAAGCCAAATACCGCTACGGAGTTTGTAAGTAAAAATAATGTCTTTAAAATTTATTTTCGTTACCTTAACACTTATGTGACCGCCTGTACTCAGCGGCTCGGGCGGTCGTCGTGAAATCTGTCGAGATTATGGTCGAGCCGAAACGTGTACACCTGTTGACGATACCAGCTCATGACTTGTGTACATAGAACTACAGTTGCTTACAAACACCTTAAATGTCAGTGGCGTCGCTAGGTGGGCAAGGGCCCCGGTGCATAGCTTTAAGAGCTGGCGAGTTGGCTGACCCGCTCTTTCAAAGCTTAGGTTAGAAAGCCCCCTGAGCTCCGGGGCCCTGGTGCACTGCACCACCTGGCCCTACGATAGCTACGTCACTGTAAAAGGTACACATATATATTTAAAATAGTTTCTTTTATCATACTTTCGGTCGATTCAAAATTACCCTCTGTGTAGGGCTGCTAGACGAAAACATGAAAATTGTTATAACAATCGGGACCAACGGCTTAACTTGCTTTCCGAGGCACGGAGGGTAGTCTTAGAATTTACACAAAGATTTCTGGTCCGGTGTGGGGATCGAACTCACGACCTCCGAGACTTAAAGGGAGTCAAATACCGCTACGCTACGGAGGTTGTAACATGAAAATATCTGGGCAAAATTCTATACAGACAAGATTTTAGGATTATCGTCGGGACAACTAAATCAAAAACATATCTTGTAAAAAGCCAAGTCTAGCAACTCAGTCAACATTTTTTCCGGAAAAAGGAAACGAGTTGCAAGACTTGGCTTTTTATACAAATTATGTTTTTGATGGCATTATAAACTTAGAAGAAGCTGTATCTATCTTAGACCTCGACGAAAGTTCTCTGACCAAATCGGAGACATCCTCGCAAAATGTCAAATAAGATCCACCCTAAGCCGACGTGCTTGTATGAAGAATGTTATGAGAGTGAATGAAGCGAAAGATGTGTGTAGGGATCGTAGCAAGTGGAGGTCCATTGTCTTTGCCTACCCCGCTGGGAAACCGGCGTGAGCTTATGTATTTATGTATGTAAGAAGCTGTTCGTGGTTTCCGATGTTAGTCGGTACATTTTGTATTTTGTCGGGAGTCTGGACATCATATGAAATGTCGGGACAATCCGGTTCCCGACCATCTGGCAACCGTACTCTGTGCCACAGAAAGCACGAAAAGCCGTTGGTCTCGATTGTTATAACATCAATATATATCTAGAGCTCGGAAGTATAAGGTCGTATGTGCCCTTATACGTCAGAATCACTCGTCACAGTATGTGCTTCTGAAGTAGATATCCGACCTTATGCTCCTGAGGTCAAGATAAATATAATAAAGAATACCTGTATTCACTTTTTTTGTTGTACTTATTTATTATTGTCAAGAGACATAAAATAAAAATTATTTTTATTTACGTAAACCTATTACAGGCACTTACAAATAGTCAAAAAAAATAATTAATATTAATCTATAATGATTACATTTTATAAATTTTCAAATTAAGCAGGTAGGTATTTAAATTATTATATTTAATTATATTTTAGTCTTACAGTCTTAGTTTATTATTTAATTATATTGTGTCCAATAGCTTGTTCTGTCTATATTAGGTTAGAACAATTGTCATTCGAGAGAAAGATCTTCTGTGAAGGGTTTCTTATAAAAGAAAAAAGTTGCCCGGAATATTACAAAATGTAAGTAGGTATATAGTTAACCACTTTTTATTTATTTAATAATTTATGTACATACAAACAATATGAGACAAGATAAATAAGGAAACATTAGCACAAAGGTACAGCTTATTTCAATAGAAGTTTCTTTCAGCTGATAGCAAACAGTTTAATGAAAAAGAATATAACATATTTTAATGTAATCTTATGGCGTTGACATAACATTAACATAATATGTGCGGCTGTTAGTGCAAATCATACGATGCCCTCGTAGACCCGAAGTCCGACAGGCCCGCGAACTGTATAGTAGAGCAACAGTTGCACAAAACTCCCAATACTAAAAGTCATAATCCCTCAAACTCATCGCCAGCGACAGCCCTGAGCCGAGGTCCTAACCCCACAGGGGGCCCCCTATTGCGCAAGTTGCTTGGTTTGTTAGTTTTTAAACCATTTATTAAGGCTGGAGCTCTGCTCGCCTATATGCCCGGTGAAGTAGCAAAAGCCTCGGGCTAGCTACTTATGTCCATCCGAAAAAAAAAGCACTTAGTGCATATCACGGCTAATAATAAAATATCAATTTAATATAGAGTTTTAATGAGACAACGTCTGTCGGGTCTGCTAGTCATTTATAAAAATACCAGGGAACAAACAGCAGCGTTTCCCTGTATGTTACGTCATAATACTGCGGTCACCAACCCGGCCGGCCAAGCGTGGTGACTGGCAAAGCCCTCTCTTGGGAGGAGGCTCATGATCAGCAGTGGACGTTATGCGGGCTAACGTGCTCCTAAATCTATCCTAATATAATAAAGAGCTGACATAGCTCAACGGATTAGCAAGCTAAAGTGGCAATGGGCAGGACACATAGCTCATAGAACAGACGTGAGATGGAGCAGAAAGGTTGTCGAGTGGAGTCCACGAACTGGCAAGCGCAGCGTGGGACGATCGCCCGCACGATGGACCGACCACCTCATAAAGGTCGCAGGGAGTCAGTGGTTGCAGGCCGCTAGCGATCGTTCCCGCAGGAAATCGATGGGGGAGGCCTATGTTCAGCAGTGGACGACAACATACTGATGATGATGATGATAAAAAAGAGGAAAGATTTGATAGTTTATTTGTTTTGCCAACCTCCGTAGCGTAGCGGTATTTGGCTCGCTTTACATCTCGGAGGTCGTGGGTTCGATCTAGGGCATCCAGTATCGGAAGGTTTTCAATTCCGGAGTTAATCTACGATATTGGGCTCTCAACTCCGGAATTCCGGAATTCCGGAACTGGATCCGAAATTATTAAAAAAAAAAAACAAAAACACCTCGAGTAACTTTTAATCATTTCTAACATCAGTCTTTAACTCAGTCTTGATACGACATTGCCAGTTAACAATATTATTAAAATTAGGAAAGTCTAAACTTTTTAAAAACTTAAAAATTAACAATTTGAGAGCCTTAAAATATTAGTGAAAAATAACATAATTAAATGAACACAAGAAATATCACGCTTTAGAGTAGTTTAGACATTACTAGGTAGTTAAAATCAAAATATTAAAATGAGCACTTAAGTCTCTCCTCAGATTTATCATGTTTAACAACAATCTTGACATGACATAATCAGTTCACAAATCACATCGCAATCATTAAAATTAAACAAGTCTAACTAAACTTCTTAAAACAAATCAACAAATTAAGAGCTCAACAGCAAATATTATAATTAAAATTATCACAAGAAAGAAACACTTAAATATATGAAACTCACTATCAAGAAAAGCGGTCTACTCTATGTGCTACGCTGTTCTTGATAATGAGTTCTCAAGAGAATTAACGAATCTAACATTTTGTCAGAGAGTGAGCTTCGTATTCGGTTACAAAAGTAACCGGCGCTTGAAAATACCCGTTCACTCTCCACACTCGTAGGAAGTATAATATTTAAATAATTATAAGCTTGTGTCAGATATACACCTCGCTCTCCACCATTATCATACATCGCTTTTTCAAATTTGACAAATCCAGAAAGGTCAAAATGTTTAGTTGTATATTTACGGGACTTTGTTTGGCATTTATGTAGCTCTTTATCAAGCTGTTCTTGTAGTGTTAAATCATCAACTGCAACGTCAACATCAGAAGCAGAAGACGAAGAGTCATCTTGATTTTCTGCATGCTCAGTGGTAGTTGTAGTGTAGGGCTTGTAATTAAGCTGGCGTAGCAGAGTAACAATAATCTCGCAAATTTCGTCGCTTTTTGGTTTTATAAAAGTTTCATCATCTGCTTGTCTAAAGAAGTCGTTAGAATTGTGCAGATAGTGCAACACACCTGCAAGTAGAAGTCGCCTTTGCTTGATACGATTTTTCAAGTTTGTAGCCAGCCTAGCACTTAAAAAATTATTTTGTTCGTCGAGTTTTTTAAGCATGAATCGCAAAGCCGTGTCAGCTGTATAAAGAGTCGCATCACGTCGGCACAATGTGAGAACAGACAGTTTTATGACATTCAAGCTATGATGAATGTTGTTCAGTGTTTGAATGTCATCATCTGAAAAGGAAACCTCAGATTTCCAATCTATTAGAGCCTTCAGAACAGAGTCTTTTATTTTCAAAAATACTCCGATCATGTCCGACATGCTTGACCAGCGCGTGCGACAATCTAGCTGCAGTTGTATGTCTTTACCGTGTTCCGCATTGACGTATTGTCGTAACAAATCAGCTTTTAGAGGTGACTTTCTTACAGACCTTACAAGGCGCCGAACTTTTTCTATAAGTTCCTTGTATGTTTTTGGTTCAACCCGAGCAGTGGGAGCTTCAATTTCTAAACGACTGTCATTCGTTGGTGGTGGTGCGGCGGAATCTGCGTCCTCGTCGCTTTCAGATTCGCTGTCTTTATCTGAATCCATTGCCTCGTTAATGGATACCGGCTGGAGTTCTCTTTCTTCGTTCGTATCTTTATATAGCGTGTCAATTACCGCGAGCTGAATACCGTGGGCGAGACATAATTGGTGATAGCCGTTGCAGTATGTCCCCATTTTCGTCATCACGCTCGCACCGTCGGTTGTAAGGCTAACGACGTCCTCATCCAAAGACACGCCGAATTTAGCGAGATGATCTCGCAACATATTATATGCTGCAAAAGCTGACATTGATCTAGTAATTTTGACGAGGCCAAGATTCTTGAAATTGAAACCACCGAAACCGTTGCTGTGCAAATTTATGTTCATGTATCTTTTGTTTCGCAAGGATGTCCACTCGTCCAAAGTCAATGCGAATCTGTGGCCTTCTGTTTTTAACTTCTGTAATTTATTTTTTATGTCTGCTTTGACTTCTTCAGCTTGAGTAAATATTATTTTTGCTATTGTACTCGGCGATTTAGGTAGATCGTGGCCACTTTTTTTGAACATCTTTTGGAGATCTTGACTCTCAACAAAAAAACGGAAAGAACAACCGTCCAGTGCTGCCATTCGATCACCTCCATTTTTTCATTAGACTTGGAACTGAAGAAATCTGTCATCATTTTCCTTTTCTTAGTTTCTGTAGTCAGTATCGGTTGTCTTTGGTTTGAAGTTCCTGGAGTAACATCAGTCATGCTCAATGCCAATGTAGAGTTGTCATCTTCACTTTCCTTCAAATCTACATTTTTTGCATGTTTTGCTCTCATATGCGTGTGTAAGCCAGTAGTAGCACCACCAACTGTTTTCAAGATCTTTTTGCAAATTTTGCATTTTGCAGATTGACCGTCACTTGCACGAAGAAAATGAGTCCATAAATTGGTCGTTGTCCTTTTATTGGTGAATTCTTTGTACTGACATTCCTTTTTTTTCGACGACGACCTTAAAGTGAAAAAAAAAAAAAACATGTAAATCAGGCACGTTACGCATAATACATACACATTTCTGTGCAATTGTACAGTAGACAGATACTTGCAGATACTCGTATTTATGCAAGTATCTGTCTACTATACTTACCTACTTATCAGTACATACGCAGGAGGTAGATACCTAAGCGTACGTAACAACTGAGGGCGTCCTTATCTCGCACGAAATATTGTCGTTTTTCGTAGTTGCTGAAATTGCCTTAATTTGCTATACATTGTATGCATATATGTACTTTATGTACAGTACAGAATAGACAAACAGCCTCAATTAATTCCTTTTTGCATAATCAGTTGCACTGTGAAACAAAACTCGCGGTAACTTCGTGCGAGACTAGGGAGCTCTCAAGTTTACCATGATATGTTCGAAGATTTGCTGACATAACATAAAAAATAGAGACAAACACGTCTTTTAAACCAGCTAGTCTTACAAATAGCGCGGTGTAGGTAGGTATTGTAAATAGTAGGTTATGAATAAATGGTCCGCTCATCCACTGGCCAGCTTGATGTGATCTATGTGCAATAATCGCAAGAATAAATGTTGACAGTAGTTACTATTACTACATAATATCACAGAATAAGAAATAGTAGAAGTACACATACACACTGAAAACATAACACTTAGATTTAACGCAATTATGTTAAAAACTACTTACATTTTGTCATAAATTGCCTTTTCGTAAATGTGCTCACTGGTGCGCAACTGCGCAGCGCTCTCGTCCCGTCAAACACTCGTGGGCAACTAATCGCGCGACTGACTGGCCGCTGGGGGGAGAGGGATGCGCGGGGGCGGTGCCGGTGCGGTACCATAGGGTAGTCTAGTGACTCGTCTAGTTACTACATGATGATACACGCGCAAGAACAATTGCGCGTAAAACGATGAGTTGAAAAATTAAACACATTCTTAAATTAAAAATAATGAATATCGAAATACGATAAATTGAGCCCAATTCCGGAGTTGAAATATCGAAAAAACCATCCGGAATTCCGGAGTTACGAAATTCCGGAATTCCGGAATGGATGCCCTAGTTCGATCCCCATGCCGGACAAGAAATCTTTGTGTAAATTCTAAGATTTCTTTCCGGGTCTGATTGGCTGAGGGACTACCCTCCGTGCCTCAGAAAGCACGTTAAGCCGTTGGTCCCGATTGTTATAACATAATCTATATCAATCGTATACAAGGCAAGAACGGGCAGCAGCGTTTCCTTGTGTGTTATATCAACTCAGTCAACATTTTTTTCCGGAAAAAGGAAACGAGTTGCAAGACTTGGCTCTTTACAAGATATGTTTGATGCTATCCATATAGCACGGAGAACAGATGGCCCTTGGGGCCGAAAAGTTCTCGAATGGAGACCGCGGATCGGCAACCGTAGCGTAGGACGTCCACCAACTAGATGGACGGATGATCTGGTTAAGGCCGCGGGATCACGGTGCATGCAGGCCGCTTCTAACCGTTACAACTGGAGATCTATGAGGGAGGCCTATGTTCAGCAGTGGACGTTATACGGGCTGATGATAATGATGTTGATGATTTGTTTTGCGTTGAATAGGCTCCGGAACTACTAAACCGATTTCAAAAATTCTTTCACCATTAGTTAGTTACGTTATTCAGGAGTAACATAGGCTATATTAAATTATGATATTCCCACGGGAACGGGAGTAATGTCATAAAATAGAACCTCTATTTACATCAACAAATTCTTTAACAACTTACCCACAGTACAAAGCCTCTTCAACCTCCTAAATGCTTCTGAAAATTCATGAAAATTCAGCCGTAATTACAGATAGTGCAATTTCACAGCTGCCGAACGACTTAAACACTCTAGTTTGGGGAAAATGGACGAAAAAAACCGGCTCAGTGCGAGTTGGACTCGCACACGAAGAATTCCGTACCAGTTTTAAGTGCCTACCTGTTGCCATTATTGATAT